>JAIOJX010000031.1:128592920-129792920 GCA_022376925.1 Tragulus kanchil
AACCTACCTATGCCTAGCATCAGGGAAGTCACAAAGCCGTCCTTACTTATGTGGGCCAGAAAAAGGATGCAGAATACGTCACCGCTATTCATGGCTTGTAAATAGTTCTTCCCTTCGTCTATGAGGGAAAGATGGACAGAAAGTCTTGTGTTAATGTTGGAGGGAATGGCTCTGTGACGTATTGCACATCCTCACGACTCATGTCTCGTCTCTAACAGGCAAGGCATGCTGCATCCCCCAGGACACCTGCATCCCCACAGACATCCCCTGACCTGGGGATGCCATTGCAAGACAAAAAGAGAGAGAGAAAACATTTGTTTTCACCCAAGGCTTTTCCACCAATGGACTTTTGTTTCAGGAGCCAATATTTGCTACATATCCATGGAGACCGTTCAGGTCACCATGGATCCTTTAGCAGCCTTAAGAGCATTCTGGGGACCAGAAACTGAAAAGCAACTGAAATCCACTCAGTCATGTCCAATTCTTGTGACCCCATGGTCTGGAGCCTGCCAGGCTGCTCTGTCCATGGAATTCTCTGGGCAAGCATACTGGAGTGGGTAGCCGTTTCCTTCTCCAGGGGATCTTCCAGACCCAGGAGTCAAACTGGGGTCTCCTGCATTGCAGGCGGACTCTTTACCAGATGAGCTACCAGGGAAGCCCATAAATGTAGCTAGACTCGTAATACAGTAGCTAATATCAGAATCCATGCTGGTTTAAAGAAATGAGGCGAAAACCAGACAACAAGAATCGTAAGTGACTTGAAGGGACAAACACTTGATTGTCAGTCCACAATATGTAATCCTCAGTGCGATGCTAAAAACCTGTGCATTTTTCACTTATTATGTTCTAGATCCTGTGTCAGGTAGGTGTGTGTGTCTGTGTTTGTATATACCTCTATTAAATAGGTATCTATCTTTATTCAGAGTTTATTCAGAGATAAATTTTGATTAACCACAAAATAGTGAAATACAAATCAGTGTGAATTATTCCCATACACGACATAGGGAAGTTTTCACAACAGGTACATATCACAAGGGCAAATGCCAGTGAGTTACGTTTGCATTGGCAGGTGGGTTCTTTACCACTAACACCACCTTGGAAGCTCATGTGATACTTGACTTGTATCTTCAGATCAAAGTAGCACAGATTACAGATGGTACTCACAGCGCATGTTGTACCAAACATCTTCAGTTTTCCTTGCTACGGTGTTGAATCTTTGGCATGTAGAATTAACCCTTTAAAATGAAGCCATTTCAAATGAGTGAAAAAAATCACTGATTTCATTATGAAAATAAATACTTAACATTGACAAATAGCACTCTTTTGGGACAAGCTGCAAATCTTATTATACCTCCTTGGGGTTCTTAGATCTATGAAAAAAATACTGAAGAAAATACTATTCACGGCAAAAAAGTGAAGGTTAAGTCACAGAGTCTGGTCAGTGGGGCTAGCACAGGTCCACTGTATCTCCTTCTTTAGATTGCAATGTGACAGTTATACATTAAATTGTATCAAGTGAAGGTGACAAGCGAGACTTATTTTGTGGATGTATATTAATTTCTAAAATATCAGAGGAAATCAGATAAATCAATAACAAAAAGGAAGAAACTGATTTAAAATGAGCAAAGAAGCTCCTTAATGTTGATCTCAGCAGCAATTTCTTGGCTATGACACCAAAAGCAATAGCAACAAAAGTAAATGAGACTCCATCAAACTAAAAAGCTTCTGCACAACAACGACAACAACAAATGAATTTTAACAAAGGGGGCAAAGAATCTAAGGAAACTCTTTTTTCCAAAGAAGAGACACACATGGCCAACAGATATATGAAAAGATACTTAACATCACTAGCTACCAGAGAAATGCAAATCAAAGCCAGATATGGAAGAAAACCAGACCTCTGTGTACTGTTGATGGGAATGCAAATTGGTACAGTTATTTTGGAAAACAGTACAAACCTTCCTCTGAAAACTGAAGACAAAACTACCATGTGATCCAGCAATCCCACCTCTTATATTTCTTGAAAGGAATTGAAATCACGATTTTGAAGTGATACTTCCCTATATGTACATGGCAGCATTATTTGCAATAGTTGAGACTTGGAAAACAGCCTGAATGTCCTTTGGCTTCTTCATTTTAAAAAATTATTTTATTTTTGACTGTGCTGGGTCTTAGTTGTGGCACCTGGGGTCTTCGATCTTTCTTGAAGGACATGCTGTGGCATGTGGGATCTAGCTCCCTGACCAGGGATCAAACCTGGGCTGCCTACATTGGGAGCAAACTGTCACAGGCTCTAGAATATCAGGGAAGTTCCTACATTAGATTCTGAGTTTGGTGCAGAGAAGACTGAGTTGTGAACAGGATGACCAGGGAGAGTCTCACTAAGAAGGTAAAATTTTTAACTTTATTGCCATTTATCAATATTTGTCTTTATTTGGCTGAGCTGAGTCTTAGTTGCAGTATGTGAAATCTGGTTCCCTGGCCAAGGATTGAATCCAGACCCCCTGCACTGGAAGCACAGAGTTTTAGTCACTGGACCCCCAGGGAAATCCCTAAGAAGGTAATTATTTAGAAAAAAGTTGAATGAGGCAAGGGAGCCAGTCCTAATGATCTGGGAGAAGAGTGTTTTAGAAAAAAGACAGACAATAGGTAGGGGATAGGGGGTCAGAGTTTGTGGGGGGCAGAGTGCGGAAGACCCCCACGGTGGCTAAAGGAGACTTAACATGGAGGCGAGTCATAGGAAGAATGAGTCCGTAGATGCAGCCCAGATGGAGGACCTGAGTTTTCAAGAAGTGTCTTTTATCCTATGTGAGATGCAAAACCACTGAGGTCTCTGGGAAGAGCGCTGGCGTCACTGGCCACCTCCTTATTAGGATCACCCTAGCCGCAGGGCGAAAAAGAGAAAAGGAGAAGGGAAAGGATAGAGACTGGGTACCTAAGTCCAGCTCGAATGCTGGACAGCAATTCTGGCGAGAGATGGGAACAGCCTGTACAGGATGGCTGTGGGCGAGAAGGTAAGAAGGTGTCGATTCTGGAAATCTCTTGAAATCCGAGTGGACAGTATTGAGTGCCAGGTCTTCAACGTGGAGTCTGATTGAACGAAGGGTCAGGAATGACATCAATGTCATTCTCTGTATCGCAGGAGTTTAGGTCGTTCAAAATTATTTTTGTAAAACGACTTCTCATAAAAATAAATACATGGGGCTTCCCCTGGTGGTCCAGCGGGTAAGGACACCGCCCTGCAGTGCAAGGAGCGCCGGTTCGATCCCTGGCCTGGGAAGATCCCACGTGCCGTGGAGCGGCTGGACTGATGTGTCCAATTACCGAGCCGGAGCTCTGGAGCGCATGCGCCCAGAGCCGGCGCTCTGCAACGACAGACGCCACCGCGATGGGAGGCCCACAGGAGCCAAAGAACAAAGACGGATGAACATAGAGAAATGAAAGACCAATAGAAATGGCCCGCCTGCTCCCCTCCCTCCCCAACCTGACCCCTGCCCAAAATAAATTAATAGTAAATAACTAAATAAATACATGGAAGAGATTTTTGTTTAATTCATGAGTCAGTGAGGGAACTAGGTTAATGACGTCAAAAAAAGCACAAATTGATGGGACCTGAAGGACAGAATCTGAGAATGAATGGCAAATGAAGGCAAAACTAGCTTCCTCCACAAGGGAGGAGAGAAGTCAGGTTTAAGTAAATGAAGCTGTATAGGACAGAATAGAATTGGCCTGTCTTTGGATGGGGATTATTTTGTATTCCTGATCTACAGTGATCTACAAGTTAAAGAGGCGTAAAATAGCTCAAAGGCAATGAAAGACTAGAATCAGACCATCAGAAGAAAGGGAATTTCACTGAAGCATGCAAAGAGAAATTCTTGACTATTCTTTGTAAATACGTCTCAGTCTTAAGGCTGCTCCCGTGTAGGTCCAGAAACTTGGCATTTCATTTGGAAACACAACCATGCTTCTAAATTCCCAACAGCCCAGTGGAGCTTTGGGATGATCTCGTGTCTTATTGCTGACAGACTGAATAGAAAAATAGACAATGAACGGGCAATGGACAATGCTTGTAAACTAGGACTTGACTCAAGATTTGCCCAGGAAGCCAGCCTCGTACCTACAGGTCAGAATTGCAGAAAGTCAGACCACCATCTCTAGTAACCAGTGCAAGAAGCCAACAGTCAACCCTGGAATAATTGGCCCCAAAAAAGGGTCAGGAATGACATCAATGTCATTCTCTGTATCGCAGGAGTTTAGGTCGTTCAAAATTATTTTTGTAAAACGACTTCTCATAAAAATAAATACATGGGGCTTCCCCTGGTGGTCCAGCGGGTAAGGACACCGCCCTGCAGTGCAAGGAGCGCCGGTTCGATCCCTGGCCTGGGAAGATCCCACGTGCCGTGGAGCGGCTGGACTGATGTGTCCAATTACCGAGCCGGAGCTCTGGAGCGCATGCGCCCAGAGCCGGCGCTCTGCAACGACAGACGCCACCGCGATGGGAGGCCCACAGGAGCCAAAGAACAAAGACGGATGAACATAGAGAAATGAAAGACCAATAGAAATGGCCCGCCTGCTCCCCTCCCTCCCCAACCTGACCCCTGCCCAAAATAAATTAATAGTAAATAACTAAATAAATACATGGAAGAGATTTTTGTTTAATTCATGAGTCAGTGAGGGAACTAGGTTAATGACGTCAAAAAAAGCACAAATTGATGGGACCTGAAGGACAGAATCTGAGAATGAATGGCAAATGAAGGCAAAACTAGCTTCCTCCACAAGGGAGGAGAGAAGTCAGGTTTAAGTAAATGAAGCTGTATAGGACAGAATAGAATTGGCCTGTCTTTGGATGGGGATTATTTTGTATTCCTGATCTACAGTGATCTACAAGTTAAAGAGGCGTAAAATAGCTCAAAGGCAATGAAAGACTAGAATCAGACCATCAGAAGAAAGGGAATTTCACTGAAGCATGCAAAGAGAAATTCTTGACTATTCTTTGTAAATACGTCTCAGTCTTAAGGCTGCTCCCGTGTAGGTCCAGAAACTTGGCATTTCATTTGGAAACACAACCATGCTTCTAAATTCCCAACAGCCCAGTGGAGCTTTGGGATGATCTCGTGTCTTATTGCTGACAGACTGAATAGAAAAATAGACAATGAACGGGCAATGGACAATGCTTGTAAACTAGGACTTGACTCAAGATTTGCCCAGGAAGCCAGCCTCGTACCTACAGGTCAGAATTGCAGAAAGTCAGACCACCATCTCTAGTAACCAGTGCAAGAAGCCAACAGTCAACCCTGGAATAATTGGCCCCAAACTGCCAAAATTTGATTAATAATTTGATCATGTTTGCCCTGACTTCTCACTTAGTAACAACTGGAGAAAGCCAGATATTCACCCCATCCTATTGTGGAGCCTGCCCTGTTCTAGTTCACCTGCTGACCCATTGGAGTTCCCCAGGCCAACAGCCTCTCATCAGGGCTCACCTGAAGCTTTCCCTTTCTTTCTTTTAGGGAGCTCTCCCACTCTGCTGCCCTTGAGTCTCTGCGCAATGCAGGTGATGGTGACTGACTCTCCCGCTAGAATCAGCTCTGAACAATAGTCTTTGCTTGGTCTCCTCTGCTAGGATTCTCTTCTGAATTCCACTCAATCCTCTGTTCAAACCCACAAAGGTTTCCTTCAGAAGAATGAAGCTCTCCACAGTTATTCTAACACTATCCTATGTCCCTCTCACAGCATAATTCATTCTTCAGTTTCTGTCTCCATGCTCTCGCCAGTCATAAGGGACCACTCGGTGTTGACGACAGAAGACTATGCTATTTCCCACTTGTGCATCTTTGCACATTTGCCCTTCACACTGCACTGATTTTCTGTCTGAAAAATAAACATCTCAACCCAAACATCGTCTCACTTGTTTCCAGACCTTCCTAGCTGTGTGTTTCTGTCTCTCCTTGGCTTTTTAAACTGGTTTACATTTTGCTCTCGGCAATAAGCTACCTACCTTCGATAAAAGGTGAGTTCGAGGTCACTGCTCTTGATTGACTCGTTAATATAACGGAAGTATAGTCTTAGTGGTCCATTTTCATTTATCATGGTTTTATTGTTGGCAGCCAAGTAAATGGTACTCCAGTTTCCAGTCCACTAAAAAAAAATGTATATTGACTCATATTAGGAAACCTTTTGCTCTGTGTGTGCTTCTTTGTGGGAAATCCCCCAACCCTAATCGTGGGCCAAGAAAAGCTTCTGTTGTCATTGCACTACTCAGAGGCAAAGCTAAAAATAGAACAAGAATCATGAAATTAAGCAAGATTCTACACTTGTGTGTAGGATGGAATTTGCATGCATGCATGCTCCATTGTTTCTGACTCTTTGCAACCCCATGGACTATAGCCCACCAGGTTCCTCTGTCCATGGGATTTTCCAGGCAAGAATACTGAAATGGATTGCCATTTTCTTCTCCGGGGGATCTTCCCAACTCAGGGATCAAGCCCACGGCTCTAGCATCTCCTGCGTTGGCAGGCAGATTCTTTACCACTGAGCCACCTGAGAAGCCCCCGTACAATGGAGAATTGTGGGTTAGTGGTTTAGAGTTGAAACTTGACCACTGCTTACTATGATGAACTCAGTCACAAATCTAGTGCTTTGATTTTTTCCACAGAGGCAATTCAAGATAAATTTCTGAATTCTAAACCCAACACTACACCCCCCTACACATAGGCATACCTACAGCAGACAGTACCCCACATATTTAAACAGTTACCAATGAAATTTCCATCTCCTCTTCCGAATCTCTGCCTTCTTCGGGTTGGGCAGCACAGATCATACCTAATGCAAGTGTCAAAAGTAGAATATTCATTCTGATGTAAATTCTTCCTCACTTTACTTCAGTCTCTGTGAATTTGTTGTTGGTTGGTAGAAAACCTGGTCCCTGATTTGCTTTTATAGGACTTGTGTGTTGATGTGGGATACTATGACTGGCTTGTGGTTACCTGCTATACGTCATCTTACAAATAAACAAATAACCCAATTAAAAAAATGGGTAGAGGGCCACCATTGACCTCTTTCCAAAGAAGACATGTACATGGCCAACAGGAACAAGAAAAGGTACTCAACATCATTAACCATCAGGAAAATGCCAGTCAAAACCACAATGAGCTATCACTTCCCACCTGGGAGAATGGCTGTTATCAAAAGATTAAGAGATAAGGACTGGCAAGGATGTCGAGGAAAGGGGACCTCTGGCACTGTATGTGGCTTGGCAGCTGTGAACTTGAAAGTGGCCTTCTAGAAATCAGTCCAGTTTTGTTATCAGATTCTTAAGTGAACCATACATACCAATTAGCAAATGAGATGTTAAGAACAGTGGTATTTTCAGCTCTCCTCCTCAACCTTTAGGGTTTGGAAAATCAACATAAGGTGTAGCTAACCATCCCTGTGTTCTCTCTTTAGTTTGGTTATATGAACTCTGTATATTCCTTTAAATGATTCTGTCTCTAGATATCTGCCAATGGGCTTCCCTGATGGCTCAACAGGTAAAGAATCCACCGGCAACACAGGAGACATAGGTTCAATCCTGGAGTCGCCAAGATCCCCTGGAGGAGGAAATGACAGCCCACTCCAGCTCCATGGACAGAGGAGACGGGCAGGCTACCATCCATGTGGCTGCAAAGTGTCAGACTTGACGGAGCATGCTCTCACATTAATTGCTGTAAGTGTGTCCACTGAAGCATGCCTTTGGATAATATTTAACACAACTGAGGTTACCTTGACATCATGCTGTCTCATCCACCTGAAAGGACATCCACATATTTCCTATGGCAGTGAGTCTGTTTCTGTTTTGTAAATGACTTCATTTGTGTCATTTTGTTAGATTCCAAATATAAAGGCTATCATATGCCATTTGTCTTTCTCTGTCTGACTGACCTCTCTTAGTAGATAGAATTTAAATGAGCCATGAAAATATAAACAGAAAGCTATTTTGGTTGTATGAAGTGTCGCTGCTTTTAGAGCGAACCTGCCTGTTGCAGGTTCCTTCCAGAAAGCTATTTTGGTTGTATGAAGTGTCGCTGCTTTTAGAGCGAACCTGCCTGTTGCAGTCTCCTTCCAGAAGACTGCATACACTTTAATTTAGTCACAGTTGAGAAAGTTTTGTGTCATTGACTTGAAAAGTAAACCAGTTTCAAGAGACTGTTCAATAAGATTTTCACCTCTGACGATTGGAATTCTACTGTTGGAAGATTTATCATACTTTACAACAAAAGTAAAGTCAAATTAAATATTTTTCAATGGTGCTGTTGGCAATTAGTAAGTAATCATACTTCCCCTTGCCAAGAAACCATTGTTTTTTGTTTGTTTTTGAGGAAGACAGCAATCTTTTCTTAATATTTAGTTAGTTAGTTTTGGCTATGCTGGGTCTTTGTTGCTGTGCAAGGGCTTTCTCTAATTGCACAATGACGGCTTGTCTTGTTGTGGATCGTGGGCCTAGGGCACACCTCGTTGCAGCTTTGGGGCTCTAGAGCACAGGTTCAGTAGCTGTGGCACACAGGCTTAGCTGCCCTGCAACCTATGGGTTCTTCCCAGACCAGGGATCGAACCCATGTCTCTTGCATTGGCAAGAAAGCAGATTCCTATTCCCTGGGCCACCAGGGAAGTCCAAGAGACCACTTGTTTTGAACATACAGCATACTTTGAAACTTTCAGAGCTAAATTCAGAATTTATTAACCTTATTTCCAGGTGAGCAGAACCAGACACAGTATAATGGGAACCAACATTCAGGGGTTGCATGTGGGATGAGATTTGCTGATGCACACACACCATGGACTCAAAATGGAATTCATAGTAAGGTAACATTTGAGAAAACTCAGATACACCTTGAAAAAACAAAAAAAAACACACCAAAACCTTTATAGGATAAATGAAGAGAATTTAACCAAAATCCTTTACAGTGAATGGTGTTATTAGCTCCAGATAGTTAGTAGCTACCCACAGCGGGGAGTGATTGGGAAAGGTCATTGACGTTGTTTCTTTTCTTTTTTAATTTTGGCCTCTTTTATTGGTTTTTTTTTTTCATCCATCTTTATTCTTTGGCCTATGTGGCCCTCCCATTGCAGTGGCCTCTCATTGCAGAGCACTGGCTCTGGGCACGTTGACTCCAGAGCGCTGGCTCCTAATTGGACACAGTGGTACAGCCACTCTGCAGCACATGGGTTCTTTCCATGCCAGGGATTGAACATGTGCCCCTTGCACTGCAAGGTGGACTCTTTACCCACTGGACCACCAGGGAAGCCTGATGTTCTGTTTCTTGATCTTAGTGCTGACTTTTCTGGGTGTGTCTACTGTGGGCATTCATTGGGGGAAGCATAATCATTGGTATATTAGTTTTACTACAAAAATTAAGGAAATAATTAGTAGATACATGAAGATGTCAGATGCTTAGTTGGGTTTGGTAGATCAAAGTCAAAGAAAAAGATTACATTCTGATGATCAAAGAGGTAAGAGCCATGGGGGAGACAAGTCACAGAAAGGAGGAAGACCTATTAAGGTGGAGATAACACTTGTGTTAAAGGGTGTAACAATTTCAGAAGGCTCTTACACAACTGGAGGAGGAGAGGACATCATTTAATACTGGAAGACAACTTCCTAAGTGCATTCCAAACCACATCTTGGTAGAAGTGTTAACGCAAGGAGGGTCTGGCTGGAGACCCTTCCTCCTTTGGGCCTCTGCTCTTGGTAAGGATGTAAAGAAGAGTCTAAGGTCTTACTCGTTGCAAGAAAGTTTATTAACTATAAGAAAAGAAAGAGCAGGTGGCAAAGAGTCCGATAGGGACTGAATGACAGAACACACACAAAGAAAGACCAGAGAGAACCCCTCTAGAGGTGCGGCACACAGAATCCATCAGGCATGCTGAAAAAGCACCATGCCAAATTTTAAATACGTTTCACCTACATGACATCTCTGGGTACTTAAATGGAATGTGAATTAAATAAAAGAGAGACCTCAAAATTGCAGAATAGTAATATGACTTTAAAAAAAAAGATGCTGAGGAAATAGTTCTCCAAATTACATCTATTTAAAGCGAATACATTGAAGTGGTCAGCAAAGTGCCTCGTTTCCAAAAGAAAAACTATCAAAAATGAAGGAACACATTTCATTAAAAGTCTCATAAAAGATTGGATTGAAATACAATACATGAGTAAAAACATAAGTAGAGTATTATATATAAATGTATACAGACATTGAAAAGCAAACACTGGCATTTAACTATGCAAAGGAGTGAAAGTCCCGGCCCTCACAATTCTCCTAGCCTATGTCTAAAGACCAACTCATTTAAAAGGGAACATAAGGCCACTGGATTTGCTCTGCCATGGCCCACACTCTGTCTGTGGAGTGTGCTTTCTTTGAATCTGAATAAATCCATTTCTTACCTGTGGTGCCCAAGGATGGAAGAACAAGGCAAACTAGGAGGGTCTTGGAATGCAAGACTCTTATTGTCCTCCCCTCCCCCGGGTTATAGTACACCGCCCAATCCTTCAGACCCCTATGCCACCCCTTAGATCCTAGCTTTAAAAGGAATCAAAGACCCCTGCTTAACGTCAGTTCTCCTTTGAGCTGACCCACTGTTATAGCAGTGTCTTCCATGCTGATTCTCCCCTAAACCAGCCCGCTATACTGGCAGCGACTCTCCCTTCCCCTACTCTAATAAACTTTACTTTCCCCTCACAAAAAAAAAAAAAGGGTGTAAGGTCTGGTCCCGAGGCCCTTTCCCCCACCTCCTACCTTCCCGACGCAAGAAAGACCTTGACTAGAAGGCCCCTCACGCCAGATTGAACAAGGCCAATGAAAAACAGCCACGGGGCTTCCCTGGTGGTCCAGTGGGTGAAGGGTCCTCTTTGCAATGCAGGGGGCACCGGTTTGATCCCTGGTCAAGGAAGATCCCGCAAGCCATGCAGCACCTTGACCGGTGTGTCCAATTGCAAGCCATCGCTCTGGAGCACATGTGCCCAGAGGCAGTGCTCTGCAATGAGAGAGGCCGTTACAATGGGAGGCCTGCATAGGCCAGAGAATAAAGATGGATGAAAATTAGTAAATGAAAAACTAATAAAAGAGGCCAAAAATTTAAAAAAAAAAAAGAAAAAAGAAAAACAGCCATGACACCAACGGAGGACCACCCTGCCCCCGCCAAAAATTCTCACTGGACAAAGATCAAACTGCCCAATTTGCGAACGCCCCGACACCTGGCCTCAATCAATCAGGCCGACAGTGCCCTAACCTGGCCATCTTTGGCCAGGGGCTCTGCTGCCCACATCACCTTACCTATAAAGGGGGCCCTCCCAGCCTCTGTGTGCGCTTTCCCTCACTCCCTCTCTCCTCTCCTCTCCTCCCCATAAGGGACGCCTGAGAGCGCCCGTCCAATAAAGCCTGCTCTGCCTCACCAATTCCGATCTTCCTCTCTCATTTTAAAACACCTGGCAGGGACCAACCTTACAAAGGAAACATAAATAGATTGCTTGGCCAAACTAAAGAGAGAACACAGGGATGGTTAGCTACATTCTTTATGATGATTTTCCAAATACTAAATGTTGGGAGGAAGGACTGCAAATATCACCGTTCTTAACATCTCATTTGCTAATTGGTATGCATGGTTCACTTACGGATCCGATAACAAAACCGGACCCATTTCTAGAAGGTCACTTTCAAGTTCACAGCTGCCAAGCCACAGACAGTGTCCAGAGGTCCCTTTTCCTCGACATCCTTGCCAGTCCTTATCTCTTGATCTTTTGATAATAGTCATCCTCCCAGGTGTGAGGCAATAGCTCATTATGGTTTTCACTGGTATTTTCCTGATGGTTACTGATGTTGAGTACCCTTTCTTGTTCCTGTTGGCCATGTGTGTGTCTTCTTTGGAAAGAAGTCTATGGAGGCCCTCTGCCCACTTTTAATTAGGTTATTTCTTGGTAAGATGACGTATTAGCAGGTAAGCACAAACCAGTCATAACATGCCACACCAACATCCAAGTCAGGTAATGAGGTTTTCTACCAACCAACAACAAATTCACAGAAGCTAAAGAAAAGGGAGGAGTAACTTACACCAGGATGAATGTTGACCTTTCGACTCCTACATTAGGCATGATCTGTGTTGCCCAAGATGCAGAAGACATAGACAAGGAAGAGAAAATGACAGCAATTGGAGAAGTAACTGTCTGACTCTATGTGGTCCTGCCAGCTATGGGCAGGGGTGTGTGTGTGTGTGTGTGTGTGGTATTGGGTATAGAATTCAGAGTTTTACTTTGACTTTGCTTCTATGGCAAAAATCAAAGATCTAGGCTTGTGCCCTGGGCTTGTCACAGTAAGTGGTGGTCAAGTTTCAACTCTAAGTTTCATACCAGGTGGCGAAAGAATTGGAGCTTCAGCATTGGCATCGGTCCTTCCAATGAATAGTCAGGGTTGAGTTCCTTTAGGATTGACTGATTTGATTTCTTTGCAGTCCAAAAGGACCCTCATGTGTCTTCTGCAGCACCACAAAACAATGGTGCAACAGTGATTCTCAGGAGGCGGGGAGTCTTTTGAGACACCATATAGGATGTACCCCAGTCCTTACAAAGGAAACATAAATAGATTGCTTGACCAAACTAAAGAGAGAACACAGGGATGGTTAGCTACATTCTTTATGATGATTTTCCAAATACTAAATGTTGGGAGGAAGGACTGCAAATATCACCGTTCTTAACATCTCATTTGCTAATTGGTATGCATGGTTCACTTACGGATCCGATAACAAAACCGGACCCATTTCTAGAAGGTCACTTTCAAGTTCACAGCTGCCAAGCCACAGACAGTGTCCAGAGGTCCCTTTTCCTCGACATCCTTGCCAGTCCTTATCTCTTGATCTTTTGATAATAGTCATCCTCCCAGGTGTGAGGCAATAGCTCATTATGGTTTTCACTGGTATTTTCCTGATGGTTACTGATGTTGAGTACCCTTTCTTGTTCCTGTTGGCCATGTGTGTGTCTTCTTTGGAAAGAAGTCTATGGAGGCCCTCTGCCCACTTTTAATTAGGTTATTTCTTGGTAAGATGACGTATTAGCAGGTAAGCACAAACCAGTCATAACATGCCACACCAACATCCAAGTCAGGTAATGAGGTTTTCTACCAACCAACAACAAATTCACAGAAGCTAAAGAAAAGGGAGGAGTAACTTACACCAGGATGAATGTTGACCTTTCGACTCCTACATTAGGCATGATCTGTGTTGCCCAAGATGCAGAAGACATAGACAAGGAAGAGAAAATGACAGCAATTGGAGAAGTAACTGTCTGACTCTATGTGGTCCTGCCAGCTATGGGCAGGGGTGTGTGTGTGTGTGTGTGTGTGGTATTGGGTATAGAATTCAGAGTTTTACTTTGACTTTGCTTCTATGGCAAAAATCAAAGATCTAGGCTTGTGCCCTGGGCTTGTCACAGTAAGTGGTGGTCAAGTTTCAACTCTAAGTTTCATACCAGGTGGCGAAAGAATTGGAGCTTCAGCATTGGCATCGGTCCTTCCAATGAATAGTCAGGGTTGAGTTCCTTTAGGATTGACTGATTTGATTTCTTTGCAGTCCAAAAGGACCCTCATGTGTCTTCTGCAGCACCACAAAACAATGGTGCAACAGTGATTCTCAGGAGGCGGGGAGTCTTTTGAGACACCATATAGGATGTACCCAGACCAGTCCCAACCAAGAACAGGAAACTGAGACTTTTACTCACTGGTTTACAACACCCCTTGATCAAGGACCGCTGAGAATTTAATTCTTTTTCACTGCCAGGTTTGTATCAATAAACACCCACATGAGCTCAGGCAGAAGCCTTTCTCATCTTAAAATTCTTTCCATACATTACACACACACACACACACACACACAACCAGTAAATTATTTTTGTTCTGATGCAGTAACAGCAAAACACTTGGTGCCTCCAAATGCGTGAAGATCTATGGCATGAAAGTCTCTGTTCAAAATGCTGCCTTCTCCCCTTTGGGTAATGGGCAGTGAAAAACAGGCTCCTATTTAATACTCATGCATCTTTATCTTTAAAAAGATCATTCTGTACTTATGGCTGTGCATGCATGCTGAGTGGCTGCATCGTGTCTGACTCTTCGTGACCCTATGGACTGTAGCCTGCCAGGCTCCTCCGTCCACGGGGTTTTCCAGGCAAGAGTACTATACTGCATTGTCATGCCCTTCTCCATTGTCTATGGTCAATTAATCCCTTTCTTTAATGATTAAAGCAGATATGCACTATATATCTGATAAGTCATAAACAGGAGGATCTAGTTAGTATCAAATCCAAGTTAAATTATCTATAAGCCAAAAATAACTTCCCCATACTGTTAGGGCAGCTGAGAGTTCCCCACCCCCTTCAAGGTCCAACCTTTGCCCACTGCCCTCTCTGCGGCAGATAATTGCAGCCCCCATCTCACCAGAAGCTAGCATGTTATAAAACAACATCTGGCTGTTTCGCCACCTGGCCCTCCCACCTGATAAGCTGACCCCTGCATCCCCTTCCCAATTCCCCTTCCCAGAACAAAGACCCACGTGTCCTCCTGTAAAATTCCACGTCCTCACTATATATAAGATTCACCTCAAGGCCCATTGGATGCTGCTCTCTTCTCTCTAAAAGACAGCCCGGCTGGTCTCCCAATTAAACTTTGCTTTTTCTAACCCAGCCGCCTCTCTCTCTTTCTTTCCTGCCCTTCTCCCTTCCGCCGGTTCTTTCACATACCTCATTATATGAAACTTTCTTCCAGCACTTGTAAAAACAACTTCAGCTTGGGACTTCCCTGGTGGTTCAGTGGTTAGGATTTCAAGCGTCCAATGTAAGGGTCATGGGTTCAACCCCTGGTCAGAGAACTAAGATTCCAGCAAGCCTTGAGGTGCCGCCAAAACTAAACCAAACAAACAAAAAACCTTCAGCTTTGTCATAAGCAAGCGGGTTTCCAAAACTATCACCCAAAACAGAAGTGGGTCATAAAAAGATAAGAGGCAGGGGGTGCTCAAGAGGGAAACATGACCTTCCATTTGGTTAGGCCCTTTTCCAGAACAGATTTTAAATCCCTTTCTTTCCTTAGGAAATGTTTGTCCCCTCCAGGCGCACAGGGTGGCGCCGCTGGCTTCCAAACCTGATACCCTTCTAGGGGGAGGGGGATGAGGTAGGTAAGCAGGAGGTAGGGAGAAGCAGAGGCTGGGAGGTCACTTGAAACGTAACGGGCACCTCCGGGATCCGGAGCTGGTGCGGGCCAAGCTCTGCCGGAAATGCAAATCTACCGAGGGTGGGGTCAGTTTCTGGGAGGATTCCTTGGAGTAGGCCTGGGTACAGGTCTGGGGATTCCCTTCTTACTTGGATTTTCCTTCTCCTCCTTCTCCTCACCGTGCATTTTGAGGAGCGAGGTGTCCGGGACCGCGGGTCGGCCCGGCCACATCCTATAGCTTTGCCTGTCCAGGACCGCAGGTCGGCCCGGCCGCATCCTAAGCCTCCCAAGCATGAATGCTACAATGTAACATTTGAGATAGTGCTTGGCGGAGCTCCCAGCATGAGAATATCATCATCCTGACTGGGACTGTGAGAACCTTAACCACGCCTTACGACCTTCAGTTTGAGAACATCGCCACAGGCTTCCAAAGATGGCGCCTAGCGGGAGCAGGAGGGGCGCGGTCTTGCGCTGTCTGGGACGTGTGCTCATTGCCGTGATTGGCTGAGTGAAGTTTCCGTGCTCGTGATCAGTACATGCTCCTCATAGACTCTTACCATTATGTAATAACGTGCATAGTTGACCTTTAACATGATTGGTCTATTGTTGGGCTCTTCCGCCTTTTGTACAGTATAAATATTGCTCACTTTCAACAATAAAACGAGACTTGATCAGACTCCTGTCTTGTCTCCATTTCTCGTGTCTCTTGTCCTCTTCATTCCCACTCCCCTTTAGGGTCTGCGTTGAGGAATCCTAGGTCTTCGCTGACGAATCCTGCGGGTCGGGACAAGTGGCGCCCAACGTGGGGCCTGAAGCACGGGGTCCCCGTGAGGAAGCGGTGCCAGGAGCCGGCGACAACAGAGAAGAGTGAATTGCCTCTCAGCTGCTGCGGGGAAACCCGCCGCGCCAGGATTGAGGTAAAGATAGGCACCAAATAGGGACAAGCATAAAAAATTTGCAAAATGGGACAAGAATTGAGTCAACATGATGTGTATGTAAAACAATTAGGAAGAGCTTTAAAGGCACGAGGAGTAAAGGTGAAAAGTCAAGATTTGTTTAAATTTTTTGATTTTGTTAAAGATGTCTGCCCCTGGTTTCCACAAGAAGGAACTATTACTTTAAGCAGGTGGAAGCGGGTAGGAGATGCACTGGGATTTTTATGACGCTTTTGGACCAGAGAAAGTTCCCGTGACTGCTTTCAGTTACTGGAATCTAGTTAAAGAACTTATAGATGCTAGAGATAGACCTCCAGAAATAACAATTGCTATTGCTCATACAGAAGAAATCTTAAAGACTAGTTCTCAAGCAGATCTTAGGAAGTCTCCCTTAGAAGAAGAGACAGATTTAATATCTTTAGAGAGTGATGATGAGGAGCCTGCTGCCACTCCTGTTAAGAAAAAGCAGGAGGTTATAGGAGAACCCCCTGAGACAGAACTAAAGGGAAAGGTTCCAAAAATATATCCCAAGTTACAAATAGAGAGTGAGAATCAGGATAAGCATGGTCCTGGCTCTTTAGAGGTTGGTTGAGATAACTTAAAAGAAGAGGTCGTAAAAAGTCATGGGTTGGACCAGCTTCCGTCATTTTCATGCCCTCCCCCCTACAAAATGGCCTCCGCGCCTACAGTCATGGCGGCCATGGGTGAGAGAGAAGATATTAATCCTAGGGAGGAACTGAGAGATAAGATTGCCTTATTAGAAGAACAAATAAAGCTTAAAGAATTACATCAGTCATTAATTACTAAATTGCAAAGATTAAAAACTGGAAACGAGCAGGTTGATGACGTAGTGAA
This sequence comes from Tragulus kanchil, assembly GCA_022376925.1. NCBI lineage: Eukaryota > Metazoa > Chordata > Mammalia > Artiodactyla > Tragulidae > Tragulus > Tragulus kanchil. The sequence goes on from JAIOJX010000031.1 coordinate 128,609,935, forward strand.
AGAAAGTCCCATCAAGACGCCAGCACCAGCAGCCTGGTAAACATGTCCCTAAAGGCAAGATGGCTGCTTACCCAGAAGAGAGAGATTATGACTGTAAAGTTGCCTTTCCGGTCACGGAGACCACAGACAATCAGGGAACGATATGGAGACATCATAGGGGTTTTGATTTTGCTATCATAAAAGAATTGAAAACTACAGTCTCCCAATATGGAGCTACTGCGCCCTATACCATCGCCATATTAGAATCTGTGGCAGACACTTGGCTTACACCTGGGGACTGGAATACTTTAGTCAGAGCAGTTCTCACAGGGGGTGATCATCTGTTATGGAAATCAGAGTACTTCGAGGCGTGTAAAGAAACAGCACAGAAAAATTTCCAGGCAGGAAATGGGTGGACTCTCGATATGTTGACAGGTTCTGGTCACTATGATAATGGTGATGCACAAATGCAATACGATGCTGGATTATTTGCACAGATTCAGACAGCTGCCACTAAAGCTTGGAGAAAACTCCCAGCAAAAGGAGATCTAGGAGCCTCACTTACAGGGGTAAAACAGGGATCGGATGAGCCATTTGCAGACTTTGTGCACAGACTTATCACAACGACAGGCAGGATTTTTGGAAGCGCTGATGCGGGACTGGATTATGTAAAACAGTTGGCCTATGAAAATGCCAATGCAGCCTGTCAAGCTGCAATTAGGCCTTATAGAAAAAAGACTGACTTGACGGGATATATACGTCTTTGTGCAGATATTGGACCATCATATCAACAAGGTTTGGCCATGGCAGCAGCGTTTAGTGGAAAAACAGTCAAGGACTTTCTAGCTGAGCGAGATAGAAATAAAAGGGGGTGCTTTAAATGTGGAAGGCCAGGACACTTTGCTCGAAATTGCAACAATGTAGCTCAAGATAGTGATAAAAAGCTGACGAGAAAGCCCTGGCCTCTGTCCTAGATGCAAAGAGGAAAACACTGGATGAATCAGTGTAGATCTAAGACTGATGTTCAAGGAAATCCTCTAACACCCCAGCAGGGAAACGAGAAGAGGGGCCAGCCTCAGGCCCCGAGACAAGCATATGGGGCAGTCAGCTTTGTTCCAGCTCAGAACAACAACAACCCCTTTCAGGACTTAATAGAGCAATCCCAGGCAGCACAGGATTGGACCTCTGTGCCGCCACCCACACAATATTGACTCCAGAAATGGGGCCTCAAGCCTTGCCTACAGGGGTCTATGGTCCCCTGCCTCCTAAAACTTTTGGGTTACTCCTAGGGCATAAAAATGTCACCATAAAGGGTCTCCAAGTCTTCCCAAGAGTTATTGATAACGATTATACAGGGGAGATTAAAATTATGGCCCAGGCTAATGAGAGTATTACAACTATTGATCAAAGAAAGAAAATAGCTCAATTGATATTAATGCCTTTGATTACAACCGATCATATAACACAGTCGAAAAAAAGAGAAGCCAAGAATTTTAAATCCTCAGATACATATTGGGTACAACAGATCACCAATAATAAGCCTTCGTTGACTCTCTGGTTAGATGAGAAATTATTCAATGGGCTAATAGATACAGGAGCTGATGTAACCATTATCAAAAAGGAAGATTGGCCATCTAATTGGCCTACTTCAGAAACCATGACAAATTTAAGAGGCATTGGACAGAGTACCAACCCCAGGCAAAGTTCCAAATATCTCACTTGAAAAGATAAAGAAAATAATTCTGGATTGATTAAACCGTTTGTTATTGCTCGCCTGCCTGTAAATTTATGGGGTCGAGATTTGCTGTCACAAATGAAAATAATTATGTGTAGCCCAAATGACGTAGTTACAGTACAGATGCTAGCCCAAGGATATACCCCTGGAAAAGGTCTAGGAAGAAGAGAAGATGGGATAGTAGAACCTGTCCAGGCTGTATGCAAAATAGATCGTAGAGGTTTGGGAAGTTTTTAATGGCGACCATTGACTTGCCTGTACCCCAGAGATGCGCAGATCCTATAACTTGGAAGTCCTCGTCGCCTATCTGGGTTGCTCAATGGCCGCTAACCACTAAAAAATTACAAGCCGCCCAACAATTAGTACAGAAACAGCTAGAGGCTGGACATATAGTAGAGAGCATTTCCCCTTGGAATACTCCTATCTTTGTTGTAAAGAAAAAATCTGGTAAATGGAGGCTCTTACAAGATCTGAGAGCCATTAATGCCACCATGGTAGTAATGGGTGCCTTACAACCAGGATTGCCCTCTCCAGTGGCTGTCCCTAGAGGCTACTTTAAAATTATTCTAGATCTTAAAGATTGTTTCTTTACTATACCATTACATCCTAATGATCAGGAACGGTTTACATTTAGTTTGCCTTCCGTAAATTTCCGAGAGCCCATGAGACGCTATCAATGGAAAGTGTTGCCTCAAGGCATGGCCAATAGTCCAACGTTGTGTCAAAAGTTTGTAGCAACAGCGATACGGCCTATACGAAAAGCCTGGAAGCAGATGTATATAATCCATTATATGGATGATATCCTAATAGCGGGACGTATAAGAGCAGAAGTTTTACAATGTTTCCATCAGCTTAAAAATAGTTTGAATGCTGCTGGACTACAAATAGCACCAAAAAAAGTACAATTAAAAGACCCTTATACTTATTTAGGTTTTGAACTCCAGGGGCCAAAGGTTATTAATCAAAAAGCAACCATTCGTAAAGACCAATTACAAACGCTCAATGATTTCCAAAAACTCTTAAGAGATATAAATTGGTTTCGTCCGTATTTAAAAATACCTACTGGTAACTTACAGCCTTTATTTGATATATTAAAAAGAGATCCAAATCCAAAATCCCCTCGATCCTTGACTCCAGAAGCTCTGGATGCCCTTACTGAAGTAGAAACAGCAATTGCTAATCAATTTGTGACATATATAGATTATAACAAATCTTTAACCTTTATAACCTTTAATACGAAGTTAACCCCTACAGGCCTTTTCTGGCAAGATAATCCTATCATGTGGGTTCATCTCCACTCTTCCCCCAAAAGAATCTTAGTACCGTATTATGATGCTCTTGCTGATCTAATTATCCTGAGAAGAGAACAGAGTAAGAAGTATTTTGAGTTTGAACCATCAACGATAATTCAACCTTACACCCGAGATCAAATTACTTGGCTCTTACAGAACAGTGACTCTTGGCTTTGAATAAAAAGGGGGGACCTGTCCGGGACCGCGGGTCGGCCCGGCCACATCCTATAGCTTTGCCTGTCCAGGACCGCAGGTCGGCCCGGCCGCATCCTAAGCCTCCCAAGCATGAATGCTACAATGTAACATTTGAGATAGCGCTTGGCGGAGCTCCCAGCATGAAAATATCATCATCCTGACTGGGACTGTGAGAACCTTAACCACGCCTTACGACCTTCAGTTTGAGAACATCGCCACAGGCTTCCAAAGATGGCGCCTAGCGGGAACAAGAGGGGCGCGGTCTTGCGCTGTCTGGGACGTGTGCTCATTGCCGTGATTGGCTGAGTGAAGTTTCCGTGCTCGTGATCAGTACATGCTCCTCATAGACTCTTACCATTATGTAATATCGTGCCTAGTTGACCTTTAACATGATTGGTCTATTGTTGGGCTCTTCCGCCTTTTGTACAGTATAAATATTGCTCACTTTCAACAATAAAACGAGACTTGATCAGACTCCTGTCTTGTCTCCATTTCTCGTGTCTCTTGTCCTCTTCATTCCCACTCCCCCCCTTTAGGGTCTGCGTTGAAGAATCCTAAGTCTTCGCTGACGAATCCTGCGGGTCGGGACAGCGAGGGATCAGGAAACCGGTACGAAATGCCTGGGCAGAGTAAGAACTCTATCTTGATTATTCCTGTAGGGAGCGGGGAGAGGGGATAGTGAGGGGGGAGTTTTATTTATTTTATTTATTTGTGTCAGAATTCTTTTTACAGTTCCCTCGCTCCCGCCTGTCCCCCTGCAACCCTTTGGGACCGGAATGAGTGCTTGCCACCAGCTAGTAGCGTGGGAAATGTAATTTTCCGGGTTGTTGCACGGGTCCATGCCCAGGGTCACCTTCCTGGGAGTCGGGAGCTGCTTCTTGCAAAAAAACCAGATTCTCTCCGGCTCAGGAGGAGAGAGGAAGCCACGAGTGGCCCAGGCGGGGAGCCCCAAGTATATCTTTCACGTTGTCTCAGAGAGAAGGGGTTTCCCCACTCCAGGGCTGCAACCTTGCAGGAACGCGCCGACTGTGCGTTTTTTTATGAGATCAAATTACTTGGCTCTTACAGAACAGTGACTCTTGGCTTTGAATAAAAGGGGGACCTGTCCGGGACCGCTGGTCGGCCCGCCACATCCTATAGCTTTGCCTGTCCAGGACCGCAGGTCGGCCCGGCCGCATCCTAAGCCTCCCAAGCATGAATGCTACAATGTAACATTTGAGATAGCGCTTGGAGCTCCCAGCATGAGAATATCATCATCCTGACTGGGACTGTGAGAACCTTAACCACGCCTTACGACCTTCAGTTTGAGAACATCGCCACAGGCTTCCAAAGATGGCGCCTAGCGGGAACAAGAGGGGCGCGGTCTTGCGCTGTCTGGGACGTGTGCTCATTGCCGTGATTGGCTGAGTGAAGTTTCCGTGCTCGTGATCAGTACATGCTCCTCATAGACTCTTACCATTATGTAATCTCGTGCATAGTTGACCTTTAACATGATTGGTCTATTGTTGGGCTCTTCCGCCTTTTGTACAGTATAAATATTGCTCACTTTCAACAATAAAACGAGACTTGATCAGACTCCTGTCTTGTCTCCATTTCTCGTGTCTCTTGTCCTCTTCATTCCCACTCCCCCCCTTTAGGGTCTGCGTTGAAGAATCCTAAGTCTTCGCTGACGAATCCTGCGGGTCGGGACAGCGAGGGATCAGGAAACCGGTACGAAATGCCTGGGCAGAGTAAGAACTCTATCTTGATTATTCCTGTAGGGAGCGGGGAGAGGGGATAGTGAGGGGGGAGTTTTATTTATTTTATTTATTTGTGTCAGAATTCTTTTTACAGTTCCCTCGCTCCCGCCTGTCCCCCTGCAACCCTTTGGGACCGGAATGAGTGCTTGCCACCAGCTAGTAGCGTGGGAAATGTAATTTTCCGGGTTGTTGCACGGGTCCATGCCCAGGGTCACCTTCCTGGGAGTCGGGAGCTGCTTCTTGCAAAAAAACCAGATTCTCTCCGGCTCAGGAGGAGAGAGGAAGCCACGAGTGGCCCAGGCGGGGAGCCCCAAGTATATCTTTCACGTTGTCTCAGAGAGAAGGGGTTTCCCCACTCCAGGGCTGCAACCTTGCAGGACGCCCCTGTCTATTTATCCCTAGGCGCCGCCTGAGCTTGTGGACGTTGTGTTATTTGAATCCACAAATGGGTTAGGATTCTGTTGTGATGAAGGTAAACTGAGAAATTGCTGGCACAGTCAGACTGAGAGGATGCCCACTAGGTTTTCTCTCTGCTCCTGGAGACAGAGCTTTGGGGTTTGAGTTAGGTCCAATTATTTTGAGCTGAGATCTTGTAGAGGGCAGTTGTACAAGTCCAAGTGGAAAAGAAAGTGACAGAGGTGTCAGGATCTAGTTGGGGTCTGAACAAGTTGCTTGTTTGCCATTGATATTCTCCAGTGATGTCTGGTTCACGCAACGCTGCAGGCGGATCTTTAGTTGCAGCATGCGGGATCTAGTTCCCTGCCCAGGGATAGAACTCAGGCAGCTGCTTTGGGAGTTCAGAGTCTGCCACTAGATCACCAGCGAAGTCTCAAGTGGATGTTTTTCTTCTGCCTGTTTACCTGAGCAGATCCAGAATTATGAATTCTTTTTCCTTCCTTTCCCCGCCTCCCCATTTCCCCAGGCTAACATGCCTGAGATCACCAGGGAGAACACTAGAGCCCTGGTTGTATTGGTTTGTTACAAGGAGGGAGAGGGAGGAACCTGCCGGATGAAGGAAAAGAACGGGTCAGCAATAGGCTTGAGGAAAGAGTGGAGCTCCATGTCCTGTACTCGAAGCCCTGCTTAGAAACGTGCAGGCTGGGAAATCTGCAAAGAGGCTCTTGTCAGGGTTGGCTGTTGCCTTAAAAACTAAAAAGTCAAGACATAGATGTGGAATAGTAGTAGTAGCTCAGTTGTGTCTGACTCTTCACAACCCGGTGGGCTGTAGCCCGCCAGGCTCCTCTGTCCTTGGGATTTTCCAAGCAAGAGTACTGGAGGGTTGCCATTCCTGCCTCCAGGGGATCTTCCCCACCCTGAGATTGAACCTGAATCTCTTGCCTTGCAGGCAGATTTTTTACAATCCGAGCCACCAGGGAGACCTGAAGCCCTAGATGTGGAATGTTGTGTCCCTGATCCCTTGAGTTGCAAATTGACCCTTTTTCTTTGTCAAAGTCAGTTAGATTCCTCCCCTTCATGCAGACAAGAATGGAAGTTTCTTCTCTACTGATATGATGGCAGATATCAAATGGCAAGCATTTTTTTCCCCTCACTGAAATATAGTTGATTTATAATATTACTTTCAGGTATACAATGTACCTTTTCAAATTTTTTATAAGTTACACTCCATTTATAGTTGCTGTAAAATACTGGCTGTATTTCCTGTGCTATACAATAATAAACTTGCAGCTTATTTATTGTATACATAGTTACTTGTATCTCTTAATCCTCTACCCTTATCTTGTCCCTCCTCATCCCCTCCCCAAAATGGTAACCATTAGTTTGGTCTACCTCTGAGTTTGCTTTTTTTTCTTTTTTGTATTAAAGGTTTTTTGGGGGAGGGGGGCAGGCCACTTCTATTGGTCTTTCATTTATCTATTTTCATCCATCTTTGTTCTTTGGCTCGTGTGGGCCTCCCATTGCAGTGGCCTCTCTCATCACAGAGCACCGGCTCTGGGCGCATGCGCTCCGGAGCTCCAGCTCAGTAATTGGACACATGGGTCCAGCCACTCCACAGCACGTGGGGTCTTCCCAGGCCAGGGATCTAACCAGCGCCCCTTGCACTACAAGGCAGTGTCCTTACCCACTGGACTACCAGGGAAGCCCCTGAGTCTGCTTCTTAACATTCATTTGTTTGAAGATGATGATGATGATGATCACTGGCTGTGCTGGGTCTTAGTTGCTCTGTGGGCTTTTTCTCAGTTGTGGTGGACGGGGCTGCACTCTAGTTGCAGTGCGAGTGCTTCTCACTGCGGTGCCTTTTCTTGTTGCAGGTAGGCTTCTCTTCTCTTGTTGGCACGGCTTCAGCGGTTGCCCTTTCCAGGCTCTAGAGCTCAGGCTCAACAGTTATGGCCCAGGGGCTTAGTTTCTCCGGGGGCTTGTGGGATCTTCCCTGTGGTGTCCAAAGGAGGAAAGAAAAGGCAAACAAGGATGGTCTTGGAATGCAGGAACAGATAAATCAGATCCTTGTGGTCCTTCCCTCCCACACGCTGTAACCTTTACTCTTCCCCGCCCCGGCCTCCTCCAGCCCTAGATGTGGAATGTTGTGTCCCTGATCCCTTGAGTTGCAAATTGACCCTTTTCTTTGTCAAAGTCAGTTAGATTCCTCCCCTTCATGCAGACAAGAATGGAAGTTTCTTCTCTACTGATATGATGGCAGATATCAAATGGCAAGCATTTTTTTCCCCTCACTGAAATATAGTTGATTTATAATATTACTTTCAGGTATACAATGTACCTTTTCAAATTTTTTATAAGTTACACTCCATTTATAGTTGCTGTAAAATACTGGCTGTATTTCCTGTGCTATACAATAATAAACTTGCAGCTTATTTATTGTATACATAGTTACTTGTATCTCTTAATCCTCTACCCTTATCTTGTCCCTCCTCATCCCCTCCCCAAAATGGTAACCATTAGTTTGGTCTACCTCTGAGTTTGCTTTTTTTTCTTTTTTGTATTAAAGGTTTTTTGGGGGAGGGGGGCAGGCCACTTCTATTGGTCTTTCATTTATCTATTTTCATCCATCTTTGTTCTTTGGCTCGTGTGGGCCTCCCATTGCAGTGGCCTCTCTCATCACAGAGCACCGGCTCTGGGCGCATGCGCTCCGGAGCTCCAGCTCAGTAATTGGACACATGGGTCCAGCCACTCCACAGCACGTGGGGTCTTCCCAGGCCAGGGATCTAACCAGCGCCCCTTGCACTACAAGGCAGTGTCCTTACCCACTGGACTACCAGGGAAGCCCCTGAGTCTGCTTCTTAACATTCATTTGTTTGAAGATGATGATGATGATGATCACTGGCTGTGCTGGGTCTTAGTTGCTCTGTGGGCTTTTTCTCAGTTGTGGTGGACGGGGCTGCACTCTAGTTGCAGTGCGAGTGCTTCTCACTGCGGTGCCTTTTCTTGTTGCAGGTAGGCTTCTCTTCTCTTGTTGGCACGGCTTCAGCGGTTGCCCTTTCCAGGCTCTAGAGCTCAGGCTCAACAGTTATGGCCCAGGGGCTTAGTTTCTCCGGGGGCTTGTGGGATCTTCCCTGTGGTGTCCAAAGGAGGAAAGAAAAGGCAAACAAGGATGGTCTTGGAATGCAGGAACAGATAAATCAGATCCTTGTGGTCCTTCCCTCCCACACGCTGTAACCTTTACTCTTCCCCCGCCCAGGACACCATCCAGTCAGCCAGTGATCCGAAGACCCCTTCACCACTCCTTGAATCCTGGTTATAAAATGGATAGTCAGGGTCCATTTATAAAATCCCTGGTCAACGTCGGTTCTCCCTTGAGCTCACAACTGTTCTAACATCTTCTCCCACTCTAATGAACTTTATTCTCCTCTCATTCTGCTTCATGTCTGGAAATTCTTTTCCAGCCGTCGCACAGACCATGACATTTCCATCCCAGAGACTGAACTCCTCTCCCCTGCATTGGCGGGCAGATTCTTTATGGCTGAACCTCCAGGGAAGCCCTGATTTTTTCTTTTTTCCTAGATTTCTTCTATAAATGATAACAAATGGTATGTGTCTTTCTCTGACTGACTAATTTCACTTAGGATAGTACCCTCCAGGTTCATCCAAGTTGTTACAAATGGCAAATTTTCATTCTTTTTATGGCTGAGTAATATTGCATTCTTTTGTGTTACAAGTAACCTTTCATTTAAATAATTATGTGCATATACCGTTTGGGGTTTCCGGCCAGGGTGTTTCTGGAGTATAATCCCATAAATGCAAATACCGGATCAAGGGATGACTGTCCGGGACCGCGGGTTGGCCCGGCCACATCCTAAGCCTCCCACGCATGAATGCTGCAATGCAACATTTGAGATAGCGCTTGGCGGAGCTCCCAGCATGAGAGTATTGTCGTCATTCTGTCTGGGACTTTGAGAGCCTTGGCCACGCCTCACGGCCTTCAGTTTGAGAACAGCGCCACAAGCTCCCAAAATGGCGCCTAGCGGGAGCAGGAGGGGCGCGGTCTTGCGCGGTCTGGGACGTGTGCTCTTTGCCATGATTGGCTGAGTGAAGTTTCTGCGCTCGTGATCAGTGCATGCTCCTCATATACTCTTGCCATTATGTAACCGCGTGCACAGTTGACCTTTAACATGATTGGTCTATTGCTGGGCTCTCCCGCCTTCTGTACACTATAAATACTGCTTCTTTTCCACAATAAAACGAGACTTGATCAGACGCCTGTCTTGTCTCAGGTTCTCGTGTCTCTTGTCCTTTCAATTCCCGCTCCCCTTCTTTAGGTCTGCGTTGAAGAGTCCCGGGTCTACGCTGACGAATCCCGCGGGTCGGGACAGATGACTGCATATAAAATTTTGGTAAGTTGTGCGTAATTTGCCTTCATATTAGAGGGGGGCAAATTTATAGATGGGTTTCCCAGGTGGCTCAGTGTAGAAGACCTGGGTTCGATCCCTGGGTTGGAAAGATCCCCTGAAGGAGGAAATGGCCACCCACTCCGATATTCTTGCCTGGGAACGCCCATGGACAGAGGAGTCTGGAGGGCTACAGTCCATGGGGTCACAAAAGAGAGTGGGACACGACCGAGCGATTAAACCACTACCGCCACCATCGGAATGTATAGACAACTCGGGGTGGCCTCTCCTTTCCTGTAGACACATCCAGTCTGTACATCCCCCATGGTCTTCTCCTTGTGCGTCTGTGTCTAGATTTCTCCTTGTGAAGACATGACTCAGTGACTCTTCTGTGACCTCAGCTGGTTTATGTCTTCAAAGGCCCTCTTTCCAAATCATGTTACTTTCCCAAGTCCCGGGGTCGGGGTTGGGGATTGGATTTTAACATGCCTTAGGGAGAGATGAGGTTCAACTCGATGACAAGCCATATTCCATGGAGCCAAAATGGGTGTGTGGTTCAGGACTCGGTGACCTTCGAAGATGTGGCTGTGAACTTCACCAGGGAGGAGTGGGCCCTGCTGGACTCCACACAGAAACACCTCTACAGAGATGTGATCCTGGAGACCTGCAGCAACCTGGCCTATGTGGGTAAGGAGTTAGTTCCCTTCTTCGTACATTTGGTGACAGACAGGGCCCATGTGAGTCAGACCTCTCCTGTGTTCCAGAGACTTGGTCATCGTTTCCCCCATGAAGCTGGAAACCTATTTTTGGCATTCCTCTTTTTTTTTAAATTTATTCGGCTGCATGAGGTCTTAGTTGCAGCACACAAAATCTTCATTGCCTTATGCGGGATCTTGTGTTGCAGCACATCGACTCTGTTTATAGTGTGGGCTTTTGGTAGTTGTGACCCACAGGCTTAGTTGCTCCGTAGCATATAGGCTCTTAGTTCCCTAACCAGGGATCAAACCTGTGTCCCCTGCGTTGCAAGGTGCATTCTTAACCACTGGATCACCAGGGAAGTCCCAGAAGCATATTCCTTACAAGGTGTGAGGTTTCCTTGGCTTGGTGGCGGGGGAACAAAGACGTCTTGAAACCAGATGGAGGTGATGACTGGAAACATGGTACCAAATGTCAAGAGTTGTACACTTTGGTAAATTTATGTTGTGTAAATTTCATCACTGTTTTTAAAAAAAGAGAATTTCTTCTGAGGCTCATGAATGGGTGAGCTTCTTTAGGTGTATAGAGGGTCATGGCTTTCAATCCATCCTTTCAGATCTTCCTTTGTTTTCCCTAGAGAAAGACCTGTCCCCTTCTGCCTCAGTCCAGGCTGTTGAACAGAGTACCATACACCAGTTAGCCTAGGCAACAGACTCACATTCTGGAGACTAAGAAGTCCGGAGACTAAGAAGTCCAAGATCAAGGTGCTGGCAGATTGAGTTCCTGGGAAGGCCCTCTTCCTGGCTTGCAGACAACTGCCTTCTCATATGGCAAAGAGAGAGGGAACCCCAGTGTCTCCTCCTCTTCTTATGAGGACAGTAACCCCATCGTGGAATGTCATATCACTCTCATGATCTCACCTAAACCTAATTACCCCCTGAGGTTCCCACCTGCAATACCATCTCGTTACGGGGTTAAGGCTTCAGCTTACGAATCTGGGAAGGTGCTCAGTCACTAAGTCGTTCCTGACACTTTGCGACCCCACAGACTGTAGTGAAGGGGCAGGGGGGGCCACAAATTCAATTCTTAACAGACCCTTTGTCCATTTTGTCCTGGCAATCTGAGTACAGATTGGAAAAGAATTTCTGGACACAGTACTTAAGAAATCATGAGGGTATTGTGAACACAGCAGGCTGGTCTCCTGATATACCAGGAAGTACCAATGCCTTTCTTGAGTTAGCAGTCAACTGTTATAATTTCAAGACAAAATTTCCACTAAAGAGTGGCATTAGGTGATTGGTTAGGATGCTATGGTATGAGTACTGGAGAGGGCATTTTTACCTAATACAGAGGCAGTTGGCCAGTAAGGATGGGGGTGGGGCTCCTGACAGTGGTTGCTATGAGGCTCGGTCAGTTTCAGAGATGACCTTGGTGGTGGGCTCCAAGTCTGCGGCCTTGGTACAAGGCCTTGCACCTGTAACCTTGGCATAGGTCCAGACAATTTTCTTAACTCTTGGCATTCCTGATTGTACCTTCAGTCTCCGCAGAATCGTATTTACATATTTGGTTGCACTGAGTCTTAGTTGCAGCATGGGAAATCTCTAGCTGGGGCATGTGGGATCTAGTTGCCTCATTAGGGATGGAACTGTGGCCCCCTGCAATGGGAGTGCTGAGTCTGAGTCCCTTGGAACACCAGGGAAGTCCCCCAAACCATCTCTTAGCATCTTAGCACACTATGCACTGCTGATATTTTCATAGTCAAAACTCCTCATATATCCCAAATTGCAGTGCCTCTCTCTACTTCTCTGCCTGCTTTCTCTTGCTCCCTTTCCTTCTCTTGTTTTCCTTACGTATGTTTAGGGAACATTTGAAAAGAGATCCCCGCCGGGCATTTGCCTGCTCTCTCCAGCCCACCTTTCCCTTCCACAGACACCTGACTTTTGCACCACTTCATTTCAGACAGGGCAACTGGACATCAAACCAAAGACTCCCTCCCGCAGCCGGACAACCTTGCTAAAAGACATATCAGGAAGACAGAGCGCCTCTGGGAAGCAGCAGTTCCTGGCTCTCGACTCTAGGAGAAGAGTGGATGTCCCATAAGAGCTCGACTGCCACTCTCAACGGGGTTAAGGCTTCAGCTTACGAATCTGGGAAGGTGCTCAGTCACTAAGTCGTTCCTGACACTTTGCGACCCCACAGACTGTAGTGAAGGGGCAGGGGGGGCCACAAATTCAATTCTTAACAGACCCTTTGTCCATTTTGTCCTGGCAATCTGAGTACAGATTGGAAAAGAATTTCTGGACACAGTACTTAAGAAATCATGAGGGTATTGTGAACACAGCAGGCTGGTCTCCTGATATACCAGGAAGTACCAATGCCTTTCTTGAGTTAGCAGTCAACTGTTATAATTTCAAGACAAAATTTCCACTAAAGAGTGGCATTAGGTGATTGGTTAGGATGCTATGGTATGAGTACTGGAGAGGGCATTTTTACCTAATACAGAGGCAGTTGGCCAGTAAGGATGGGGGTGGGGCTCCTGACAGTGGTTGCTATGAGGCTCGGTCAGTTTCAGAGATGACCTTGGTGGTGGGCTCCAAGTCTGCGGCCTTGGTACAAGGCCTTGCACCTGTAACCTTGGCATAGGTCCAGACAATTTTCTTAACTCTTGGCATTCCTGATTGTACCTTCAGTCTCCAGAGAATCGTATTTACATATTTGGTTGCACTGAGTCTTAGTTGCAGCATGGGAAATCTCTAGCTGGGGCATGTGGGATCTAGTTGCCTCATTAGGGATGGAACTGTGGCCCCCTGCAATGGGAGTGCTGAGTCTGAGTCCCTTGGAACACCAGGGAAGTCCCCCAAACCATCTCTTAGCATCTTAGCACACTATGCACTGCTGATATTTTCATAGTCAAAACTCCTCATATATCCCAAATTGCAGTGCCTCTCTCTACTTCTCTGCCTGCTTTCTCTTGCTCCCTTTCCTTCTCTTGTTTTCCTTACGTATGTTTAGGGAACATTTGAAAAGAGATCCCCGCCGGGCATTTGCCTGCTCTCTCCAGCCCACCTTTCCCTTCCACAGACACCTGACTTTTGCACCACTTCATTTCAGACAGGGCAACTGGACATCAAACCAAAGACTCCCTCCCGCAGCCGGACAACCTTGCTAAAAAGACATATCAGGAAGACAGAGCGCCTCTGGGAAGCAGCAGTTCCTGGCTCTCGACTCTAGGAGAAGAGTGGATGTCCCATAGAGCAGAGGAGCTGTGCAAACCGAGAGGGCCAACACTCAAGCAAGTTGCGGCCACCCACAAGGAAGATGCATCTCACGTTGGATTCTGGAAATACCCTGACACGAGGGACAGTTCTAACTCTGGCTGGAAGACAGTGGCCTCACAGGGAGATTCCACGAGAAAGCATAGCCCAAGGGGTAACTCAGACATTTTGAAACGGATTCTCTTAAACGGTAATCCAAAAATCTCCACAAACAAGGAAGATACCCGAGCCTGGCGGGAGGAAATGTCCTGGATTCCATGCGCAATTGCTCAGACAGAGCTGGTATCAAATGTGCAGATGGATCATCAGAACCACATGCTTTATTTACAGGATGAAATGTACATGGGCCTGAGCATCCTCAAATACAGTCCACGTGAGAAAGCCTTAGGGGAAGACATCCCCCTTAGGACACAGGTCAGGACTCCCATGAAAGAGAAACCTCATCATTCTTGTCAGTGTGAAACCTCCTTCCTAAATAACTCGCTCCATGCGTGGCAGACACAACCCTACGCGAGAGAGACAGATAGTGAGAATAATCCAAGTGGGAAGAGATTTGTCCCTGGTTCAAATACCAGCTTCCATGGGAGAACCTCATTGGGAGGGAAAAACTATAAATGCGGGGACTGTGGGAAGGCTTTCATGTATCAGTCCTTCCTTAAGAGACACATGGAAATTCACAGGGGAGAGAAGCCTTATGAATGTGAGAACTGTGGGAAAACCTTCAAATACATCTTACACCTCAAGAAACATTTAAGAAATCGCCACCTAAAGGCCTTTGAATGTCAGGATTGTGGGAAAACCTTCAGTAAGTCCTCAAAGCTTAATGAACACATTAGGTTTCACACTGGAGAGAAACTCTATAAATGTGAGGAATGTGGGAAAGCCTTTATCAAATCCTCAAAGCTTAAGGAACATATTAGAGTTCACACTGGAGAGAGACCCTATAAATGTAAGGCATGTGAGAAAAGCTACACTAATTCTTCAAGGCTGAAAACCCATCTGAAGACTCATAGCGGAGAAGTGCTCTGTGGATGAAAGGAACAGGGAGAAACCTTCATCCATTTTCTCAAAGTATTGAATGCAAAGTACTGAATGGTGTGAGGGAGCTCAGCAAATGCACAAAGTGGAGAACATTTTCTCTGAACTCTCAGATCTATGGAAATATAAAATTTTCATACTTTATATATAAAAGGAATATGAAAACTTCTTCAGTGTTGTCTCCAATTCAGTCCATCTATGGAAGAAAGCATAGCCCAAGGGTAACTCAGACATTTTGAAACGGATTCTCTTAAACGGTAATCCAAAAATCTCCACAAACAAGGAAGATACCCGAGCCTGGCGGGAGGAAATGTCCTGGATTCCATGCGCAATTGCTCAGACAGAGCTGGTATCAAATGTGCAGATGGATCATCAGAACCACATGCTTTATTTACAGGATGAAATGTACATGGGCCTGAGCATCCTCAAATACAGTCCACGTGAGAAAGCCTTAGGGGAAGACATCCCCCTTAGGACACAGGTCAGGACTCCCATGAAAGAGAAACCTCATCATTCTTGTCAGTGTGAAACCTCCTTCCTAAATAACTCGCTCCATGCGTGGCAGACACAACCCTACGCGAGAGAGACAGATAGTGAGAATAATCCAAGTGGGAAGAGATTTGTCCCTGGTTCAAATACCAGCTTCCATGGGAGAACCTCATTGGGAGGGAAAAACTATAAATGCGGGGACTGTGGGAAGGCTTTCATGTATCAGTCCTTCCTTAAGAGACACATGGAAATTCACAGGGGAGAGAAGCCTTATGAATGTGAGAACTGTGGGAAAACCTTCAAATACATCTTACACCTCAAGAAACATTTAAGAAATCGCCACCTAAAGGCCTTTGAATGTCAGGATTGTGGGAAAACCTTCAGTAAGTCCTCAAAGCTTAATGAACACATTAGGTTTCACACTGGAGAGAAACTCTATAAATGTGAGGAATGTGGGAAAGCCTTTATCAAATCCTCAAAGCTTAAGGAACATATTAGAGTTCACACTGGAGAGAGACCCTATAAATGTAAGGCATGTGAGAAAAGCTACACTAATTCTTCAAGGCTGAAAACCCATCTGAAGACTCATAGCGGAGAAGTGCTCTGTGGATGAAAGGAACAGGGAGAAACCTTCATCCATTTTCTCAAAGTATTGAATGCAAAGTACTGAATGGTGTGAGGGAGCTCAGCAAATGCACAAAGTGGAGAACATTTTCTCTGAACTCTCAGATCTATGGAAATATAAAATTTTCATACTTTATATATAAAAGGAATATGGAAAAGCTTCTTCAGTGTTGTCTCCAATGTCCAGTTCCTATAAAAACATACTGCAGGACTTCCCTGGCAGTCCAGTGGGTAACATACCACACTTCCACTACTGGGCACTCGGGTTTGACTCCTGGTCAGGGAACTGAGATCCCTCATGCCATGTAGCATGACCAAAACCATAAAACTCACACTGCAGAGACAGCATATGGGATTAAGAAATGGGAAAATCTTACATACTCCCATCCCTTACCTTACACATGAGACCACACCCTGGAGAGAGACCCTCTCATCAGTAATAGATTTGAGAAAGCCTTTTATTTCTCTCCACTTGCAGGGCACAGATGAGTCTAATAGTAGAAGGTGTACGTGCTTAGTCGCTCAGTTGTGTCTGACTCTTATCCGCCCTGTGGACTGTGTAGCCTGCCAGGCTGCTCTGTCCATGGGATTTCCCAGGCAAGAATGCTGGGGTTGCCATTTACTCCTCCAGGGAATCTTTCCTATCCAGGGATTGAATCTGCGTCTCAGTTTCTTTACAGCTGAGCCACCAGGGAAGCCCCTCATAGTAGAATGGAAACCAGGTAAATGTTACAGTCGCTGCCATTAGCCTTGTCTCTTCCTTCCACTGGGACTAAAATTCACTATTTTCCACCTTTTCTAATAAAATCGCACAAGATGCTGAGTATCCCTCTATGGACCCTTTTATCTCTGCCACATGAGTTTTGATCCGTAAGAACTTGATTACATTCAACTTTGCATCACCCACCTGTGTGAGGCCCTGTTTGAGCTACGTTTGATTTAGAGCCATGCTTCCTATGCCTCATGAAACTATTTTGTCCATTGGTTGGTATTGTTTCATGATTCAACTGCATTATGCTCAGGGCACGTGATCTTTGTGGCACTGACAGGAGGTACTTGTCTTGACTTTCATTTTGGTCTCATGATCAGATTGGTTCTGTCATTGCCTGGCTGTATTCATTTTTCTCATCTTCCTTACTAAAGGAACGTAGATTGTTTTTCCAGAGTTGACACAGTTGAACTGGGGGCAGGAGGTGCGAGGAGCACCACATAGCATGTTAGATCTTAGTTCCTGACCAGGGTTGTATATAAAAGGAATATGGAAAAGCTTCTTCAGTGTTGTCTCCAATGTCCAGTTCCTATAAAAACATACTGCAGGACTTCCCTGGCAGTCCAGTGGGTAACATACCACACTTCCACTACTGGGCACTCGGGTTTGACTCCTGGTCAGGGAACTGAGATCCCTCATGCCATGTAGCATGACCAAAACCATAAAACTCACACTGCAGAGACAGCATATGGGATTAAGAAATGGGAAAATCTTACATACTCCCATCCCTTACCTTACACATGAGACCACACCCTGGAGAGAGACCCTCTCATCAGTAATAGATTTGAGAAAGCCTTTTTATTTCTCCCACTTGCAGGGCACAGATGAGTCTAATAGTAGAAGGTGTACGTGCTTAGTCGCTCAGTTGTGTCTGACTCTTATCCGCCCTGTGGACTGTGTAGCCTGCCAGGCTGCTCTGTCCATGGGATTTCCCAGGCAAGAATGCTGGGGTTGCCATTTACTCCTCCAGGGAATCTTTCCTATCCAGGGATTGAATCTGCGTCTCAGTTTCTTTACAGCTGAGCCACCAGGGAAGCCCCTCATAGTAGAATGGAAACCAGGTAAATGTTACAGTCGCTGCCATTAGCCTTGTCTCTTCCTTCCACTGGGACTAAAATTCACTATTTTCCACCTTTTCTAATAAAATCGCACAAGATGCTGAGTATCCCTCTATGGACCCTTTTATCTCTGCCACATGAGTTTTGATCCGTAAGAACTTGATTACATTCAACTTTGCATCACCCACCTGTGTGAGGCCCTGTTTGAGCTACGTTTGATTTAGAGCCATGCTTCCTATGCCTCATGAAACTATTTTGTCCATTGGTTGGTATTGTTTCATGATTCAACTGCATTATGCTCAGGGCACGTGATCTTTGTGGCACTGACAGGAGGTACTTGTCTTGACTTTCATTTTGGTCTCATGATCAGATTGGTTCTGTCATTGCCTGGCTGTATTCATTTTTCTCATCTTCCTTACTAAAGGAACGTAGATTGTTTTTCCAGAGTTGACACAGTTGAACTGGGGGCAGGAGGTGCGAGGGGAGCACCACATAGCATGTTAGATCTTAGTTCCCTGACCAGGGGTTGAACCCACACCCCTGCAGTTTTTTGTAATTCCTCATGTGTTTGTACATTTCTTTGGTGTGGGTTAGGCTCATCAGTATTTGAACAGACAAGCTTTTGGCGGCGGGGGGTGGAGGGAGGGCAGGCCACTTCTTTTCACTTCTATTGGTCTTTCATTTATCTAGATATTTTCATCCATCTTTGTTCTTTGGCCCGTGTGGGCCTCCCATCGCGGTGGCCTCTGTTGTCGCAGAGCACCGGCTCCAGGCGCATGCGCTCCAGAGCTCCGACTCAGTAATTGGGACACATCAGTCCAGCCGCTCCACGGCAAGTGGGATTTTCCCAGGCCAGGGATGGAACCAGCGCCCCTTGCACTGCAAGGCAGTGTCCTTACCCACTGGACCACCAGGGAAGCCCCAGAAAAGCTTCTTAAAAGTGTTTTACCCTCTTACTAACAACATTTTTACTCACTGAGCAAGTTTATAATAAAATATCCGGGGCTTCCCTGGTTTGCTCGGTGGTTAAGAATCTGCCTGCCGATGCAGATGTAGGTTTGATCCCTGATCCTAGAAGATCCCACATGCCAGGCTAGCAACTAAGCCCATACATCACAACTGTTTATCCTGTGCTCTAGAGCCTGGGAGCTGTGACTACCAAAGCCGCAATGCCCCAGGGCCCACGCTCTGTAACAGAATATGCTTTGATGAGAAGCCCGTGTGCTGCAACTAGAGAATAGCCCTGGCAGCCACGAAGACCCAGCATAGCCAAAACGAAATGAAATTATTTTAAAAACTTAAAAATCCTACTCTAAAGATAGGTTTTCAGAGTCTTGCAGTTTTGTCAACTCTTGTTGAATGTATTTGGGAAAATGTTATTAGGTGCATAAGAGTTTGGACATTTTCTTTAAAGGGGAGTTTTCTTTGAATGTCAAAGCTACCAGTGTTTTCACTGTGAAGTTCAGGGTTCAGTACATGTGTTCGTTTTCTGTTGCTGCTATTACTATTTATTTATATAATTTTATGTTTTGGTTACACTGTCTGGCACATGGGATCTTAGTTCCCTGACCAGGGATCAAACCTGTGCCCCCTTCAGTGGAAGCACAGATTCTTAACCACTGGACCATCAGGGAAGTCTGCAAAGTAAAACACTTTTTTTAACTCTTGAGTTTAACAAATACACCAGGCCCCTTCTATGTACTTTACAAATATTAACTCATTTAATGCTCATGACAACCCTATGAAGCGGATGCTATTAGTCCCATTTTTAGAGCAGAGGCAACTGAGGCACAGAGAGGCCAAGCAAGCTGCCCAAGGTCACAAAGCTATCTGGGAATGGGCGAAATTCTGACTCTATCGTCCTGCACCAGACTAGGTGGAGAGGCCTCTCTGTACTGGGGGTTGAGTGGGGTCATGAATTTGGGACCTTGTCTGTCCTCCCCCATCCAGATGGGATGTGAGCTCTGGGATGGAAGACATTTTCTGGCGCACAGAGGCGTTTAATGGGATCACGAAGAGATAGATGAGTGGCTATCTTAGGCTGGCCACGTCTCTTCATCACCGCCGGCATCCTCCAACCATGATCTGCTCAGGGATTCTGTTTGCAGTCAAGGCACTTAGTCCCAGTAAAAGTCCCAGTAAACCATATCCTTGGGGTGAGGGGTAAATTCCCAGTTTGGACCAAGTCAGGACGGAGCAGAATTTACGGTGTGTGATGGATGCCACCTGGCGGCGGAGTCTACTCTTCTGGGCGGTACACGGGCTTTCTCATTGTGGTGTCTTCTCTCTGCAGAACACAGGCTCTGGGGTTCTCAGGCTTGGGTAGTTGTGCCAGACGCACTTTGTAACCTGGCAAGTTGTGGAATCTTCTTGGCAGGCAGATTCTTATCCACAGCGCCACCAAGGAAGTCCTTTGTTCTTAAAAAGCACTGTTATAAAGTCTGTTGAACTGCATTTGTGAGAACAAATGTGTGCACGGTCCCTCTTTTTCTTTAAGATTTTCTGTAGTCACTAATTATATTCTTCATTATGTCTTGACTAACACTAATGAATCAAATACGGGGGTAGGGGGCAATCTGGATCTTTTTTCTTGTGCAATTTTGAGGAAGCAAGGTTGACATGCTTTCAGCCTTCTTGAGACATGGAGAATTCCAAAAGAGAAATCTTTAGTTTTTAAAGAGATTCTGGGGTTGTTACTATGACAGAATCCAGCCTATCCTAACTGATAGAATCCCCAGGTCTCAGTAGAGCCTGAAATGTGGAAGTCTCAAAAACAAAAACAGAATGAATAAATGAATGGCAGGAAATAGGGACAGGCTCAAACATTCCCTCTGGACCAGCAGTAGAGGAAACAGACATGTCTCAAGCTGTCTCTCTCACAAATACACTCATGACCAGGCTGGGGTACAAGTCAGAGTGTGGTCTTTATTTGCTATGGTCACAGCTGACCCTGACATCTTTGCCCCCATTCTTCCCCCTAGTCAATACTGAGGACTTTTGAGGGGGACAAGGAATGAGGAACGAGAGAGGCAGGGACATGAGATGTGAAGAGGGCCTGGGAGATAGAGGAGAGGAGAGGGAGTTAGAAATGGAGAAGCCAAAACAGGAGGTAGGGGATCCGCAGAGAGGTCAGAGCAGAGATGGGGAGACAGACATGGAGACGGGACTGAGACACGCTGAATGGGAACTCAAGAGTACGGAACAAAACAAAACAAAAAAATACGGAACATCAGGCAACCGAAAGCAAACAGCAGGCTGGAAACAGAGAGGGAAACCAGGAGGTCGATGATGGGGGAGCTGATGGGAAGAGACAGAGAGAAATGGGGAAGGGTGGATGGAGACAGGTGTACAGGCAGCTCTCCCAGAGCTGGGTGAGAAAGATGGAGAGGCACAGTGGAAGCTGAGAGGCAGAGGCCCAGAGGAGGCCCTGCGGGGAGCCAGGACAGGGTGGGGGCTCTGGGTGCCCTAGAAGTTGCTCCGGGAGTCTCTGCTGGTGGTGGAGCCTGGGCCAGTGCTGGAGGCAGGGGCAGGGCTGGACACCTGGCCTCTGCTGGACCCGAAGCTTCCACTCAATTCTGACCCAGGGCCTGTGCTCCCTGGGCCCTCAAAGGTCTCACGGTCCCTCTTTTTCTTTAAGATTTTCTGTAGTCACTAATTATATTCTTCATTATGTCTTGACTAACACTAATGAATCAAATACGGGGGTAGGGGGCAATCTGGATCTTTTTTCTTGTGCAATTTTGAGGAAGCAAGGTTGACATGCTTTCAGCCTTCTTGAGACATGGAGAATTCCAAAAGAGAAATCTTTAGTTTTTAAAGAGATTCTGGGGTTGTTACTATGACAGAATCCAGCCTATCCTAACTGATAGAATCCCCAGGTCTCAGTAGAGCCTGAAATGTGGAAGTCTCAAAAACAAAAACAGAATGAATAAATGAATGGCAGGAAATAGGGACAGGCTCAAACATTCCCTCTGGACCAGCAGTAGAGGAAACAGACATGTCTCAAGCTGTCTCTCTCACAAATACACTCATGACCAGGCTGGGGTACAAGTCAGAGTGTGGTCTTTATTTGCTATGGTCACAGCTGACCCTGACATCTTTGCCCCCATTCTTCCCCCTAGTCAATACTGAGGACTTTTGAGGGGGACAAGGAATGAGGAACGAGAGAGGCAGGGACATGAGATGTGAAGAGGGCCTGGGAGATAGAGGAGAGGAGAGGGAGTTAGAAATGGAGAAGCCAAAACAGGAGGTAGGGGATCCGCAGAGAGGTCAGAGCAGAGATGGGGAGACAGACATGGAGACGGGACTGAGACACGCTGAATGGGAACTCAAGAGTACGGAACAAAACAAAACAAAAAAATACGGAACATCAGGCAACCGAAAGCAAACAGCAGGCTGGAAACAGAGAGGGAAACCAGGAGGTCGATGATGGGGGAGCTGATGGGAAGAGACAGAGAGAAATGGGGAAGGGTGGATGGAGACAGGTGTACAGGCAGCTCTCCCAGAGCTGGGTGAGAAAGATGGAGAGGCACAGTGGAAGCTGAGAGGCAGAGGCCCAGAGGAGGCCCTGCGGGGAGCCAGGACAGGGTGGGGGCTCTGGGTGCCCTAGAAGTTGCTCCGGGAGTCTCTGCTGGTGGTGGAGCCTGGGCCAGTGCTGGAGGCAGGGGCAGGGCTGGACACCTGGCCTCTGCTGGACCCGAAGCTTCCACTCAATTCTGACCCAGGGCCTGTGCTCCCTGGGCCCTCAAAGGTCTCAGGGTCCCTGCTGGATCCCACGTACCCAGTGGACCCCAGGTAGCTGCTAGAGTTTGGGGATTGGAAGGTCACGCGCCCTGCAGTGGAGCCCCGGCTGGACATCAGCCCCCTGCTGGTGGCACTGGAGTCCCCAAAGGTCACATGGCCCACAATGGAGCTAGTGGCACGGCCTCCGCTGGACACCAGGACGCCACTGGTCTTGTGGCTCATGATGGAAGCTGGCGCGATGCTGGACCCCCGGGGCATCAGGGGCGAGCTAGAGCTGGCCCTCTGGGTGCCGGCAAAGGTCACACTCGGGCTGCTGTCCATCTTCCTGATGGTCTCTGTCAGGTCCTTGAGGTGGTGTTCTCTCGCCTGCTCCCGGATCTCCAGCTGCGGGCGAGGGAGGCATGTTAGGAGCCTGGGGGAACACACCCCCCCCACCCTTGTCCCTGGCGGCCCCCGTCCTCACCGCCTTCACCACCAAGCTCAGCAGCTCCTCCTTGCTCATAGGATAGTCGTCTCTGGCCTCAAAACCTGGGGGGTCTTCCCTGAAGTGAGGGGAGGACAGTAAGGGACTCGCGTCTCTACCCTCGAAAGCTCGATGGCTCCTCCTCTGCAAGGCCCCGAGAGCCTCAGCCATGCACCGGGCTACCAGCGCCCTCTCCTCTTCGGGTTCACCAGGGCCCATCGCCCATACTGCCCCTGGAGCCCTGACTCCTGGTTCCCCAAAAGCACTCACTTGATATTCTACTTCCCTCTCAAGAGTCACGCCCACCCTCTAGTCCAAGGAAGTGAAAGTGCTAGTTGCTCAGTCCTGTTGGACTCTCTGTGACCCCATGGACTGTCACCTGCCAGGCTCCTCTGTCCATGGGATTCTCCAGACAAGAATACTGGAGTGACTGCCAAGCCCTCCTTCAGAGGATCTTCCCAACCCAGGGAGCAAACCCAGGTCTCCTGCATTGCAGGCAGTTTCTTTACCATCTGAGCCACCAGGGAAGCCGCCACTTAGTTCAAGGGATGCCCCCCCTAAAAACCATCCCTTTGTATATGGCCCCTCTGTCCCCAGGGCGGCTATTCCTCCCCGCCCCCCTGCTCCTTGCCCTTTGGCTCACAGGTTGTCAGGGGGCGGAGGCGGGGCCACCTTCTTAGGAAGCTCCTCGGGGCTCTGGCCCAGCATCATGAGGGCAGCGTTGAGCGTGCTGGTGGAGGTGTAGTTCTGGGGAGACGTGAAACCCACAGCCCGCTCAGGTCCATCTCCAAGGCCGCGGCGCCCCGGCCCCCATCCACACCCTCTGCACCCCGACCTGGGTTTCGAAGAAAGCCTGCACCGTCAGGAACTCTACCAGCCGCTTCTCAATGAGGCTCAGGAAGAGGCTGATGTCCTGGTCTCTCATGTGGGTCTTGACCCCAAGGAGGTCATTGATGAGGGTGCTGTCACACTGGGCCCTGGTGAAGAGGTGCTGGATATCTGGGGTCAGAGGGGACAGGCGGTCATGGATCTGGTGCCCAGGGGGTGCCAGCCCTTTCCTCCCCGCTCAAGGCCCTGCTGCCCGGGCTGGGGAGACACCAAGCAAGGCTCAAAGATGGAAAGGGACTTGCCCAAGTTCAGCCAGCCAGGTGGCGGGGAGGGGAAACCCCTAGGCTCTGGACAACAGGGGACAAAAGGTGAGAGAAGAGCTTCCCTGGTGGCTCCCTGGTAAAGAGTCTGCCTGCCAATATAGGCGACATGGGTTTGATCCCTGATCTGGGAAGATCCCATATGCCACAGAGCCACTAAGCTAGAGCCCAGGAGCCTCAGCTACGGAACCCACATGCCCGAGAGCCTGGGCTGCGCAACAAGAGGAGCCACCACGATGAGAAGCCCTCACCCTGCAGCTAGAGGAAAACCCACACAGAAGTGAAGACCGAGCAGAGCCACAGATAAATAATTTTTAAAAAGCAAGGGGGCTCAAAGGGAAACTTGACCAGGGCACCTCCACGTGGCCAGCCTGCTTCACATAACTCCAAGTCACCCAGTTTCCACCCAACCCAGTGAGTCCACAGCTCAGGCTATGTTTCTCTCGCAGAATTTCAGATATGTGCTCCACAGGAGAAGTTGGAGGAAATGCACTGTAACTTAAAGGCTGCGCTCTCGCAATTGGCCTACTTGTATCTATTTATCTGGTTACTATGAGTGAAACGAGAGGCACTCATGACCTCGATGGAAACCTGCATCCAACCACTGGACAGCCCCACCACCCGCCCTGCCTCCTCCATCTGAGTTCCAGGCTGACAGACACTGTTTCCTCCTGAACAACTCTTAATATGGCTCCCACTGAGATCAGGCTCACCCTCCCCAAAGTGGCTCCTTCTCTCAGGTTCCCCATTTCATCCTCACCAAGCTGGACCTGTGCGCCTCACCCCTTGCCCCCCAGAGTTGAACAGCCTGACACCTCTGTGCTCCATCCTCTCTTCTCCATTCTCACCCCTCCCTCCTATTCACCCCCTCCTCCTGCTCACAACCCTCCCCAGCACCCCAAGAAAAAGCCACAGCCTGCCATTCATTTAGGATCTGCCCCTCTTCAACTCCCACCACGCCCTCTCTGCACAAAGAACCTACCTTCCTTGAACGCACCTCCTAGCCTTGGCCACATCTGGTGGGAGTAGACCCCTTCCCCAGGCTTTTAGTTACTTGTCCTTCGACATCAGCCTCAAGTATCACTGCTCCCAGGAGACCTCCCCTGTGACCCGGCAGAGCCAGTGTCGTGGGCTCTGCTACTGTCACCTGAAATTCTTGCTGGTTTTTAAACACGGGCCCCACCTATTCATTGAGCTCTGGGTCTCCAAAATTCTGGTCTTAAGGCATCCTCTGGCTCCTGACTGCCCAGGGCACCCTCCTCCCAGCCCCTGGGTCGGGAGGATCTGGAGCCAGTCTCCTCCCCCTGCCCTCCCCACCGGTCCTCCACCCAGCCCAGGGTTTGGTGTGGTGGCAAAGAGCGTCCACAGTACTTGAGCTCCTCCTATGCAGTGCAAGGTGGACAGGCTCCACCTGTTTGCTACCCAACCCCGCCCCACCCCCTCCTCTTTCTCTGTCTGCCCCCCTCCCCAGTTTCCACCCAACCCAGTGAGTCCACAGCTCAGGCTATGTTTCTCTCGCAGAATTTCAGATATGTGCTCCACAGGAGAAGTTGGAGGAAATGCACTGTAACTTAAAGGCTGCGCTCTCGCAATTGGCCTACTTGTATCTATTTATCTGGTTACTATGAGTGAAACGAGAGGCACTCATGACCTCGATGGAAACCTGCATCCAACCACTGGACAGCCCCACCACCCGCCCTGCCTCCTCCATCTGAGTTCCAGGCTGACAGACACTGTTTCCTCCTGAACAACTCTTAATATGGCTCCCACTGAGATCAGGCTCACCCTCCCCAAAGTGGCTCCTTCTCTCAGGTTCCCCATTTCATCCTCACCAAGCTGGACCTGTGCGCCTCACCCCTTGCCCCCCAGAGTTGAACAGCCTGACACCTCTGTGCTCCATCCTCTCTTCTCCATTCTCACCCCTCCCTCCTATTCACCCCCTCCTCCTGCTCACAACCCTCCCCAGCACCCCAAGAAAAAGCCACAGCCTGCCATTCATTTAGGATCTGCCCCTCTTCAACTCCCACCACGCCCTCTCTGCACAAAGAACCTACCTTCCTTGAACGCACCTCCTAGCCTTGGCCACATCTGGTGGGAGTAGACCCCTTCCCCAGGCTTTTAGTTACTTGTCCTTCGACATCAGCCTCAAGTATCACTGCTCCCAGGAGACCTCCCCTGTGACCCGGCAGAGCCAGTGTCGTGGGCTCTGCTACTGTCACCTGAAATTCTTGCTGGTTTTTAAACACGGGCCCCACCTATTCATTGAGCTCTGGGTCTCCAAAATTCTGGTCTTAAGGCATCCTCTGGCTCCTGACTGCCCAGGGCACCCTCCTCCCAGCCCCTGGGTCGGGAGGATCTGGAGCCAGTCTCCTCCCCCTGCCCTCCCCACCGGTCCTCCACCCAGCCCAGGGTTTGGTGTGGTGGCAAAGAGCGTCCACAGTACTTGAGCTCCTCCTATGCAGTGCAAGGTGGACAGGCTCCACCTGTTTGCTACCCAACCCCGCCCCACCCCCTCCTCTTTCTCTGTCTGCCACCCCACCAATCTCATGCCAATGCCATGAAGCAGGCCATCCCACTTACAGAGGGAGCCAACAGAGAAAACCACCCCCTGAGGTTCACAAACGGGGTAGCTGGAATCCAGACCCAGGGCAGCTGACTCTCATGCACTCTTCAGTGGAAGGATGAATGGATGGATGCATGCATGGATGATGGATGCATGCATGGATGGATATAGGGCAGACCCACAAGGGAATGTACAAAGTGGCCCTCAGAATGTCTGCATGTGGCCAGTCCCCGCAGGAATCTCAGCCGGTTCATCACCTCCTCCCAGATGAAGAAGCCAGGGTGGGTGCTCACCGGTCTTGAGCTTCTCCAGCTGCCCATGAAACTTCAGGTATTGGGCCTCCAGGTCGTCGGCCTCCGCCCGCACCTCTTCCACGCGCTGCTGCATCTCGGTGCGCTGCTGCTCCTGCTGTGCTCGCCGGTCCTCCTCGCTGCGGCGCCTGCTCGCCAAGGCCTCCTGCATCTGCGGGGGCAGGGGCGCGACGCTGGGCCTAGCTCTGGAGGAGGGCCCGAGGCGAGAGGGGCGGGGGCGGGTCTCGCTCACCTCCTGGATCTTCTCCTGAAGGTACTCCAGCTCCGAGTTCTGCTCATTGATGAAGTTGAACTCCGCGAAGTTCCGTTCCTCCACTGCAGGCGAGTCAGGAAAGGCAGGATCCAGAGAGGCAGGGACGCGTAGGCAGAGACACATACACCGAAGGAAGGGATCAGAGAGACCGAGATGGGGGTGGGAGGGAGATTGGGGAGAGTGCGGGAGAAGAAGCCGGGCGGAGGAGGGGTGGACGGTAAGGGTCGCACAGAGCGGAGCCTTAAGTCTGAGCCCTCCAGCGCGGGTGGAAGGCCTCCCCTGGGACCACGAGCGGAGGCCCTGACCGAGACAGCACGGTCTGCAATGGATTCCACGCGCCTGCCCCTGCCTCCCACAGATACTCACTCTCCAGGTACTTTTCCACCAGCAAGTCAGGGTCGCTCTCCCCGGTCAGCTGGGACAGTTTATTCAGGGTGTCCTCGCAGCGCAGCACCAGCTTCTCCTGGGAGGTCTTCCGGAGGCCTTCGGCCACCTCCCGGGCTAGGGGACAGGGCACAGGGAGGTCGGCGTCAGGGCCTCTGCTGGGCGGTGGGTGGGAGGAGGCGGCCCCGCCGTCGAGCAGACCCCGCCCCGCGGGGAGGAGTCCCTCTGGCGGCCCCGCCCTTCCCACGAGAGGAACCAGTGGCCGCCGGGGCCCCACCCCGCTGCTCGCGCTTCTCCACGATGGCGGGGTCTGGCTGCCGGTCGCTGTTCTTGAGCTTGAGGAAGCGGTGCAGCTGCTCCAAGTGCGCGATCTGCCGCTGCAAGGTCTGCACATCCGTCTCGTTCTGGGCCACCTCCTTCTCCGCTCTCTCCTGCAGCATGCCCAGCTTGGTCTTGGCCTCCTCCCTGGGAGGAATGAGGGTTAGACCGGGGTCAGGGAGACTGGAGGTTGGATTTGGGATCAGCCTGGATTTGGAGGGTGAATGGGGCAGAGCCAGCTTGGGGTCATAGGATGGGTGAGGTCACAGATGTGAGGCAGAATCAGGTGGCTGTTACCCTGCAGTCCCAGAAGGAAGAAAACTGACTAGGTTCCTAGAGGTGGGTCAGGATGGGGTTACAGAGCAAAGTCGGGGGAGAGGAGGAGGAGGTGGGTGAGCCCTGTAAAGGACTAATGGTCTTGCCCACTGAGGGGGCACCACTGCGGTGCATGCAGGAGCATCCGGAATGCCTGGCCATTATTACATGACTGTGGAACAGAAAGCAAAAAAGCAAAGAAAGAAAACAAAAAGAGAGAGAAGGGAGGAAAAAACAAAGATGATCACAAAAAATCATCAGACTTGGGCTATAACCAATGTCAGGAGGAATCAGGAACCAGGGTAAGCAGAAGTCATGTGGTAGAAAAAAGGTACGAAATAGAAGCAAAGAAACCACTTGGAGCAAGAGAACAGGACTGAAGCTCAGAAACGAGTAGAGGTGGAAGAGAGGACACGAGCCCATGAGAGCCCAGAGGCCGAGAGGTATCCACTAGCTGAGCAGCTGGTGCTTCTAGATTTCATATAACATGACCCTTTACCTGAAGGTGGCTTTCTGTTCCTTTCAACCAAAGCTGATAAATACCAATCTAATTATAGATTGACCTTGATTCGGGGAAAGACTGAGGGCAGGAGGAAAAGGGGGCAACAGAGGATGAGATGGCTGGATGGCATCATCGACTCAACAGACATGGGTCTGAGGAAACTCCAGGAGACAGGGAAGCCTGGGGTGCTACAGTCCATGGGGTCGCAAAGAGTCAGACACGACTGAGCAACTGAACAACAGTCATTCACTGACACTTCCTATACATTCCTGGTCCTCTGCTACCTGCACTTACTTAAATCTATTATTTATTTGTTTGTCTATTTACTGGTAGCACCTCAAGGCTTGTGAGATCTCACTTCCCCAATCCTGGATTGAACCCAGGGCCTTGGCAAGTGAAAGCCTGGAGTCCTAACCACTAGGAAACCGGGGAACTTCCATTAAGTCTCTCTACATCGCTATGAGCTACATGCTGAGAGAAGACAGGGGCCAAAAGGTTAATTCACATATCCAAGGAGAAGGACTTTGACCAAGGAGCTAAGAAATCGATGTAAGGGAGAGAGAAAGGGGCACCTTGTATTTCCTGAGATGGGAAACTTCCCGCCTCTTCCTAAAGAAAATGCGCAGACTGAGTTGCCTAGGACGCCGCCCGGGCCCCTACCTGACGGTGTAGGCAGAGGTGGAGGAGAGCATGAGGTTCCTGACCGAATCCTTCAGGAGCTGGATCTCCTGCCAAGAGAACGAGACTGATGTCACTTCTAACACCCTTGCCACCGAAGGGCTTTCCTTCAGGTCCCACATCGCCCCAGTAAGATGTGGATTTCCTGTACCTTAGAAATGTGGACCTTCCCAGTTAGTGGTAACCTATGAGAGGGTTTTTAAAGAGGTACCAAATGACAGGAAAGCCAGATTGATGAGCAGGAATACAGTGAAACACCCAACTCAGAATATTCCTAAGAGCACCGACCTAGCTTTTTGGTAGGGTCAGCAATTTTCATGGGGCTTCCCTCTTGGCTCAGTGGTAAAGAATCTGTCTGCAGTTCAGGAGGCCCAGGTTTCCTTTTTCCTCTATAACATGACCCTTTACCTGAAGGTGGCTTTCTGTTCCTTTCAACCAAAGCTGATAAATACCAATCTAATTATAGATTGACCTTGATTCGGGGAAAGACTGAGGGCAGGAGGAAAAGGGGGCAACAGAGGATGAGATGGCTGGATGGCATCATCGACTCAACAGACATGGGTCTGAGGAAACTCCAGGAGACAGGGAAGCCTGGGGTGCTACAGTCCATGGGGTCGCAAAGAGTCAGACACGACTGAGCAACTGAACAACAGTCATTCACTGACACTTCCTATACATTCCTGGTCCTCTGCTACCTGCACTTACTTAAATCTATTATTTATTTGTTTGTCTATTTACTGGTAGCACCTCAAGGCTTGTGAGATCTCACTTCCCCAATCCTGGATTGAACCCAGGGCCTTGGCAAGTGAAAGCCTGGAGTCCTAACCACTAGGAAACCGGGGAACTTCCATTAAGTCTCTCTACATCGCTATGAGCTACATGCTGAGAGAAGACAGGGGCCAAAAGGTTAATTCACATATCCAAGGAGAAGGACTTTGACCAAGGAGCTAAGAAATCGATGTAAGGGAGAGAGAAAGGGGCACCTTGTATTTCCTGAGATGGGAAACTTCCCGCCTCTTCCTAAAGAAAATGCGCAGACTGAGTTGCCTAGGACGCCGCCCGGGCCCCTACCTGACGGTGTAGGCAGAGGTGGAGGAGAGCATGAGGTTCCTGACCGAATCCTTCAGGAGCTGGATCTCCTGCCAAGAGAACGAGACTGATGTCACTT
Organism: Tragulus kanchil; assembly: GCA_022376925.1. Classification (NCBI taxonomy): domain Eukaryota; kingdom Metazoa; phylum Chordata; class Mammalia; order Artiodactyla; family Tragulidae; genus Tragulus; species Tragulus kanchil. Next base: position 128,640,469 of record JAIOJX010000031.1, read on the forward strand.
CTAACACCCTTGCCACCGAAGGGCTTTCCTTCAGGTCCCACATCGCCCCAGTAAGATGTGGATTTCCTGTACCTTAGAAATGTGGACCTTCCCAGTTAGTGGTAACCTATGAGAGGGTTTTTAAAGAGGTACCAAATGACAGGAAAGCCAGATTGATGAGCAGGAATACAGTGAAACACCCAACTCAGAATATTCCTAAGAGCACCGACCTAGCTTTTTGGTAGGGTCAGCAATTTTCATGGGGCTTCCCTCTTAGCTCAGTGGTAAAGAAGCTGCCTGCAGTTCAGGAGGCCCAGGTTTTATCCCTGGTTCAGGAAGATCCCGCGGGGGAGGGCATGGCAACCCACTCCAGTACTCTTGCCTGGAGAACCCCAATGGAGAGAGAAGCCTGGCAGGCTACCGTCCACAGGTCACACAGAGTCGAACACGATTGAAGTGACTAAGCAGCAGCAGCATAAATTTTCATCACTGTGACCACTTTAATCTGTTTGCTAGTCCTATGAACGTGTCTTTAGAGAGTCAGGGGTAAAAGGGGTTCTTTCAGGAGAAAGAACAGAGGAAATTATATACATATATTTTTACACACACATATATATATAATGCCTGTGTGCTCAGTCATTTCAGTCATGTCTGACTCTTTGTGATCCTATGGACTGTAGCCCCCCAAGCTCCTCTCTCCAAAAGCTTCTCCAGGCAAGAATACTGGAGCGGGTTGCCATTTTGCCCTCCAGGGGATCTTCCCCACCCAGGGATGGAATCCTTGCCTCCTACTTGGCAGGAGGGCTCTTTACCACTGAGCCATTTGGGAAACTCATTTATATGGGTATGCGTGTGTGTGTGCACACGCACACACATACAAACATGCACATTTTTGCAACTAGAAACCCAGGATGGAAAATGAGAAACTCTGGGGACTGAATAGGAATGAAATGGAAGAACTGATGAGGAAATGATGTTTCTGTCGAACATCTTTGGAATAGTTTTGATTCGGGAACCCCTGTCAGTGGTTTACACAGTCACAAAGAAAATTCAGTCAACAAAGATACGGGGCAAAACTAAAACCAAATAAAGATAATGGAAACAAAAACTTTGGGAATAGGTAGACGCCTGGATCTCCTGCCAAGAGAACGAGACTGATGTCACTTCTAACACCCTTGCCACCAAGGGCTTTCCTTCAGGTCCCACATCGCCCCAGTAAGATGTGGATTTCCTGTACCTTAGAAATGTGGACCTTCCCAGTTAGTGGTAACCTATGAGAGGGTTTTTAAAGAGGTACCAAATGACAGGAAAGCCAGATTGATGAGCAGGAATACAGTGAAACACCCAACTCAGAATATTCCTAAGAGCACCGACCTAGCTTTTTGGTAGGGTCAGCAATTTTCATGGGGCTTCCCTCTTAGCTCAGTGGTAAAGAAGCTGCCTGCAGTTCAGGAGGCCCAGGTTTTATCCCTGGTTCAGGAAGATCCCGCGGGGGAGGGCATGGCAACCCACTCCAGTACTCTTGCCTGGAGAACCCCAATGGAGAGAGAAGCCTGGCAGGCTACCGTCCACAGGTCACACAGAGTCGAACACGATTGAAGTGACTAAGCAGCAGCAGCATAAATTTTCATCACTGTGACCACTTTAATCTGTTTGCTAGTCCTATGAACGTGTCTTTAGAGAGTCAGGGGTAAAAGGGGTTCTTTCAGGAGAAAGAACAGAGGAAATTATATACATATATTTTTACACACACATATATATATAATGCCTGTGTGCGCAGTCATTTCAGTCATGTCTGACTCTTTGTGATCCTATGGACTGTAGCCCCCCAAGCTCCTCTCTCCAAAAGCTTCTCCAGGCAAGAATACTGGAGCGGGTTGCCATTTTGCCCTCCAGGGGATCTTCCCCACCCAGGGATGGAATCCTTGCCTCCTACTTGGCAGGAGGGCTCTTTACCACTGAGCCATTTGGGAAACTCATTTATATGGGTAGCGTGTGTGTGCACACGCACACACATACAAACATGCACATTTTTGCAACTAGAAACCCAGGATGGAAAATGAGAAACTCTGGGGACTGAATAGGAATGAAATGGAAGAACTGATGAGGAAATGATGTTTCTGTCGAACATCTTTGGAATAGTTTTGATTCGGGAACCCCTGTCAGTGGTTTACACAGTCACAAAGAAAATTCAGTCAACAAAGATACGGGGCAAAACTAAAACCAAATAAAGATAATGGACCTTATAGGGACAGAGTAGAATAGGTAGGTGGTTGTAGAGTCCTAGTAGAGGATGGTAGGTAGAAGGGTGAAACCTGAGAAAGGTTGGGAGGCCAGTGAGTTGACCTTGCTCATTGTTCAGTAAAGCAGGCTTGACTCGGTATAAACAGCTGATGAAGGAGCAGCTGAAGAAGAAGGAGCTAATGATATATGCCTTGCATCTGTGTCTACTTGAGGGGGGCGGTCTTCTACCATCCTATACATATGGCTGCCCACTCAATTGAAGGGAGAGCAGAGCAGAGCTTTCCTGCCTGCCTGCCTGCACCTCTTATAAGTACCCTATCCTAATAAATCCTCTTCTTATTATCACTCTGCTTCTCGCTGAATTCCTTCTGTGTTGAGGCATGAAGAACCTGAGCCTCAATGGGTCCAGACTTTGGGTGAGTGCTGGATTAAGTCCTGGCCACGTAGGTTTGAGTCCCAGACAGGGTTTTGGCCAGGATTGAGTCCTGACTACGTGGGTTCAAGTACCAGACAGGGTTTTGGCTGGGGTTAAGTTTTACCCATGTGGGTTCGAGTCCCAGACTGGGTTTTGGCTAGATTTAAGCCCCAGCCACATGGGTTCAAGTCCCAAACAGGGTTTTGGCTGGGTTCAAGTCCCAGCCACGTGGGTTCGAGTCCCAAACAGGGTTTTGGCTGGGTTCAAGTCCCAGCCACATGGGTTCAAGTCCCAAACAGGGTTTTGGCTGGGTTCAAGTCCCAGCCACGTGGGTTTGAGTCTCAAACAGGGTTTTGATTGGAATCCAAGCTCCAGCCACATGGGTTCAAGTCCCAAACAGGGTTTGATCAGGTCTGGGCCCTGGGTTTAAGTCTCAAATCGAGGTAAAACCCTTTCAAACCTAACTGCATCTTAAGCAAAGAACAGAACCACAAAAAAAGACACATACACACACACAGAGCCCCGCAAAAAAAAAAAAATAGGAAGTAATTCTAGTGACTGTGAAGATAAATACGCCTCAGAGCCCCCACGCCTCAGAGGACAAAGCAATCTGAAATCTTGAAGTCTCAGCTGTGGCAATTTTGAGCCTCTCTTAGGTGTTTTGGTTTTTTGTTTTGTTTTTGGGGGGAGGTTTTTTTTGGGCTGCATCAGGTCTTAGTTGCAGCTCATGGACTCTCTAGCTGTGGAGTGTGGGCTTAGTTGCTCCAAGGCACTGTGGGATCTTAGTTCCTGGACCAGGGATCCAGCCCATGTGCCCTGCATTGGCAGGCGGATTTGTAACCCTGGACCACCAGGGCAGTCCCTTGGGTATTTTGTAGAGTTGAGCATGATTACATATATCAATGCTGTTGGCAGTCAGGGTTCCCACTGTGAGGGAGTGAAAGTGTTAGTCACTCAGTCATGCCTGACTCTTTGCAAACCCATGGACTGTAGCCTGCCAGGCTCCTCTGTCTATGGAGTTCTCCAGGGAAGAATACGGAGGGGGTGGCCATTCCCTCCAGGGGATGCTTCTCGCTGAATTCCTTCTGTGTTGAGGCATGAAGAACCTGAGCCTCAATGGGTCCAGACTTTGGGTGAGTGCTGGATTAAGTCCTGGCCACGTAGGTTTGAGTCCCAGACAGGGTTTTGGCCAGGATTGAGTCCTGACTACGTGGGTTCAAGTACCAGACAGGGTTTTGGCTGGGGTTAAGTTTTACCCATGTGGGTTCGAGTCCCAGACTGGGTTTTGGCTAGATTTAAGCCCCAGCCACATGGGTTCAAGTCCCAAACAGGGTTTTGGCTGGGTTCAAGTCCCAGCCACGTGGGTTCGAGTCCCAAACAGGGTTTTGGCTGGGTTCAAGTCCCAGCCACATGGGTTCAAGTCCCAAACAGGGTTTTGGCTGGGTTCAAGTCCCAGCCACGTGGGTTTGAGTCTCAAACAGGGTTTTGATTGGAATCCAAGCTCCAGCCACATGGGTTCAAGTCCCAAACAGGGTTTGATCAGGTCTGGGCCCTGGGTTTAAGTCTCAAATCGAGGTAAAACCCTTTCAAACCTAACTGCATCTTAAGCAAAGAACAGAACCACAAAAAAAGACACATACACACACACAGAGCCCCGCAAAAAAAAAAAAATAGGAAGTAATTCTAGTGACTGTGAAGATAAATACGCCTCAGAGCCCCCACGCCTCAGAGGACAAAGCAATCTGAAATCTTGAAGTCTCAGCTGTGGCAATTTTGAGCCTCTCTTAGGTGTTTTGGTTTTTTGTTTTGTTTTTGGGGGGAGGTTTTTTTTGGGCTGCATCAGGTCTTAGTTGCAGCTCATGGACTCTCTAGCTGTGGAGTGTGGGCTTAGTTGCTCCAAGGCACTGTGGGATCTTAGTTCCTGGACCAGGGATCCAGCCCATGTGCCCTGCATTGGCAGGCGGATTTGTAACCCTGGACCACCAGGGCAGTCCCTTGGGTATTTTGTAGAGTTGAGCATGATTACATATATCAATGCTGTTGGCAGTCAGGGTTCCCACTGTGAGGGAGTGAAAGTGTTAGTCACTCAGTCATGCCTGACTCTTTGCAAACCCATGGACTGTAGCCTGCCAGGCTCCTCTGTCTATGGAGTTCTCCAGGGAAGAATACTGAGTGGGTGGCCATTCCCTCTCCAGGGGGATCTTCTCGACCCAGGGATTGAACCCGGGTCTCCTGCATTGCAGGCAGATTCTTTACCATCTGAGCCACCAGGGAAGGAAAGAGAAAGATAAAATGAGGAGTGTTCAGGAGTAACCCAGTGGTGTCTGGAATGAGAGACACCAACACAAACTCATGATTTTACAATGTATGTGTGTTTCCTAGCTCTCTCCAGAGAAAGGGCCTCCAGGCAGTGACACTCAGGAGCAGTGAGGACTCCTAGTGCCTGTATTTTGGTTTCTCAGCACCTACTCCTCACGAAGAATAACCAGGACTTTTTTGGAGAAATAACTCGAGAGTTAAGGCAGAACAAGTACAAGCAAATCTGGACTATCTTTTTGTGCCAGAAAATAAGGAAGTGCTCAAAATAAAAAATGATGGGTCTTGTCAGCACACACAAGCCAGCTTGAGGGGACTCCCACTGGACAAATCTGGGACAATTTGAACATCGTGGTAAGTAATGACCACTATGGATTATAACCCATACAGTAAATGAATAATACATGAATGATTACTGACAGCCCATAAATATCTTAAAGAAGTTCTTCCTTAAGTAAAATGCCATCTTCTAAATGAAGAAGAAATGATAGAGTTAGAACATCACCCTTTGGCAGCCATGACAGTAATAACTGGGCTTTCCAGGTGGCTCGGTGGTAAAGACTCCGCCTGCCAATGTAGGAGACTTGGGTTCTGTCCCTGAGACTGGAAGATTCCCTGGAAAAAGAAATGGCAACCCAATTCAGTTTTATTGCCTGAGAAATCCCATAGACACAGGAGCCTGGCGGACTACAGTTCATGAGGTTGCAAAGAATCCATGTACAGTAATAATTATCCATGCAAAAATCATTACAGACTCTACTAAAAAAAGTCAGACAGTCATGCCCAAAAAGGACAAGATTTTGTAGAGTTGAGCATGATTACATATATCAATGCTGTTGGCAGTCAGGGTTCCCACTGTGAGGGAGTGAAAGTATTAGTCACTCAGTCATGTCTGACTCTTTGCAATCCCATGGATTATAGTCCACCAGGCTTCTCTGTCTATGGAGTTCTCCGGGGAAGAATACTGAGTGGGTGGCCATTCCTCTCAGGGGATCTTCTCGACCCAGGGATTGAACCCGGGTCTCCTGCATTGCAGGCAGATTCTTTACCATCTGAGCCACCAGGGAAGGAAAGAGAAAGATAAAATGAGGAGTGTTCAGGAGTAACCCAGTGGTGTCTGGAATGAGAGACACCAACACAAACTCATGATTTTACAATGTATGTGTGTTTCCTAGCTCTCTCCAGAGAAAGGGCCTCCAGGCAGTGACACTCAGGAGCAGTGAGGACTCCTAGTGCCTGTATTTTGGTTTCTCAGCACCTACTCCTCACGAAGAATAACCAGGACTTTTTTGGAGAAATAACTCGAGAGTTAAGGCAGAACAAGTACAAGCAAATCTGGACTATCTTTTTGTGCCAGAAAATAAGGAAGTGCTCAAAATAAAAAATGATGGGTCTTGTCAGCACACACAAGCCAGCTTGAGGGGACTCCCACTGGACAAATCTGGGACAATTTGAACATCGTGGTAAGTAATGACCACTATGGATTATAACCCATACAGTAAATGAATAATACATGAATGATTACTGACAGCCCATAAATATCTTAAAGAAGTTCTTCCTTAAGTAAAATGCCATCTTCTAAATGAAGAAGAAATGATAGAGTTAGAACATCACCCTTTGGCAGCCATGACAGTAATAACTGGGCTTTCCAGGTGGCTCGGTGGTAAAGACTCCGCCTGCCAATGTAGGAGACTTGGGTTCTGTCCCTGAGACTGGAAGATTCCCTGGAAAAAGAAATGGCAACCCAATTCAGTTTTATTGCCTGAGAAATCCCATAGACACAGGAGCCTGGCGGACTACAGTTCATGAGGTTGCAAAGAATCCATGTACAGTAATAATTATCCATGCAAAAATCATTACAGACTCTACTACAAAGCAACAGTCATCAAGACAGTACGGTACTGGCACAAAAACAGAAATATAGACCAGTGGAACAAGATAGAGAACCCAGAGATAAACTCATGCACCTATGGGTACCTTATTTTTAACAAAGGAGGCGAAACTATAAAATGGGACAAAGACAGCCTCTTCAGCAAATGGTGCTGGGAAAATTGGACAGCTACATGCAAAAAAATGAAGTTGGAACATTCCCTGACACCATGTACAAAAATCAACTCAAAATGGATTAAAGACCTACATGTAAGACCAGAAACCATCAAACTCTTAGAGAAGAATATAGGCAAAACCCTATATCAAAACAAAAATCAAAGCAAGATCTTCTCTGACCCACCTACTAGAATAGCGGAACTCAAAAGAAAAATTAACATGTGGGACCTAATGAAACTTAAAAGCTTTTGTACAGCAAAACAAATTACAATAAAGCTGAACAGACAACCCACAGAATGGGAGAAAATCATAGCAAATGAAACAACAGACAAAGAATTAATCTCCAAAATCTACAAGCAACTCAGACAACTCAGCACCGGAAAAATGAACAACCCAATCAAAAAATGGGAAAAGGACCTAAACAGACACCTCTCCAAAGAGGACATACACATGGCTCAAAAACACATGAAACGATGCTCAACTTCGCTTATAATTAGAGAAATGCAAATCAAAACTACAATGAGATATCACCTCACACCCATCAGAATAGCCATCATCCACAAATCGACAGACAATAAATGCTGGAGAGGGTGTGGAGAAGAGGGAACACTCCTGCATTGCTGGTGGGAATGTAAATTGATACAGTCTCTATAGAAGACAGTATGGAGATTTCTTAAAAAACTAAAAATAGAAGCACCCTACGATCCAGCAATCCCACTCTTAGGCTTATACCCTGATGAAATCAAATCTGAAAGAAGCACCTGTACCCTAATGTTCATTGCAGCTCTCTATACAATAGCTAGAACATGGAAGCAACCTAGATGCCCATTGACGAACGAATGGATACAAAAGCCCTGGTACATATATACAATGGAATACTACACAGCTGTAAAGAGAAATGCAGAAAAATCAGCCCTAATGAGGTGGCTGGATCTAGAATGTATCATAAAAGGTGAAGTCAGTCAGAAAGAGAAGGACAAGTACAATATACGAACACATATGTATGGAATCTGGTAGGATGGTGATGATGGCACATGCAGTGAAGCGACGGAAAGACAGACATAGACAGTGGACATATGGACATTGCGGGGAAGGAACAGAGGATGGGAGGTGTAAAGGAAGTAGCATGAAGGCCTGTACTATCATAAGTGAAGAAAATAGCTATAGTCATTGCTCTGTGAGAAAAGGAGATCCTTCAGGGGTGCTGTGTGATGGTTGGGAGGGGTGGGAAGGGGGGGATATACATGTGACTAATCTGGGAACATACATATCTGTAAACAACAAAACTCTGTAATAGTTAAAAGTAAAATAAAAGTTAAAAAAAAAAAAAAAAAAAAAAACATTACAGGGACTTCCCTGGTGGTCCAGTGGTTAAAAACTCTGTGTTCCCTGGTCGGGGAACTAGATCCCACATGCCATAACTAAGACCCAGAGCAGCCAAATAAATAAATAATTTTTAAAAAAATCATTACAGGGGAATTTCATGGTGGACCAGTGGTGGGACTCTGTGCTCCCAATGCAAGGGGCCCAGGTTCGATCCCTGGTCAGGGAACTAGAGCCCACATGCTACAACTGAGACCCAATGCGGTCAAATAAATATAAATAAAATATTTAAAAAAAATCATTACAGGATCCTAGAAAAATTTGAGTGGAAATGTGTTGGGAAACAGGATATGTGCACAGTCTCAAAGAATCTCCCTGGACTCTTTCCTCACAAAGAGGAAAACTCTCTGTTGGAGAAACCTGGATGACCAAGCAATCAAGATCAGCATCACTAGTTATGGGACAAAATGATGTTATGTGCTCCTGGAAATTAGCCCGCAAACAACACATTCCCCCTTCTGTGATATTTCACCCCAAATGCACATCTTGAATCTAATCATGGAGATAGAGGAGACTAAACCCACACTGGGCTGGGTGCTTCCAGAATGTCAGAGTTACGGAGAGAAAGAAGGGCTGAGAGACTGCTGTAGATGAATGGAGCCAGGACAGCCAAATGCTGCGTGGGATCTTGGCCAAGAGCCTGGAGCAGGATAATTACATTAACTAGCTGGGATGTTGTTGGAACGGTTGTGAACTTTAAATATGGACGATCTAAAACTATAAAAAAGTTCAAGTTCCTGAACTTGGGCAAGGGCACTTTGTTCATTAAGAAAATGCTCTTGTGCTTGGGAAGGAAAACAGTGGACATATGGACATGGGAAGGAACAGAGGATGGGAGGTGTAAAGGAAGTAGCATGAAGGCCTGTACTATCATAAGTGAAGAAAATAGCTATAGTCATTGCTCTTTGAGAATAGGAGATCCTTCAGGGGTGCTGTGTGATGGTCAGGAGGGGTGCGAAGCGGGGGATATACATGTGACTAATCTGGGAACATACATATCTGTAAACAACAAAACTCTGTAATACTTAAAAGTAAAATAAAAGTTATAAAAAAAAAAATAAAACATTACAGGGACTTCCCTGGTGGTCCAGTGGTTAAAAACTCTGTGTTCCCTGGTCGGGGAACTAGATCCCACATGCCATAACTAAGACCCAGAGCAGCCAAATAAATAAATAATTTTTAAAAAAATCATTACAGGGAATTTCATGGTGGACCAGTGGTGGGACTCTGTGCTCCCAATGCAAGGGGCCCAGGTTCGATCCCTGGTCAGGGAACTAGAGCCCACATGCTACAACTGAGACCCAATGCGGTCAAATAAATATAAATAAAATATTTAAAAAAAATCATTACAGGATCCTAAAAAAATTTGAGTGGAAATGTGTTGGGAAACAGGATATGTGCACAGTCTCAAAGAATCCCCCTGGACTCTTTCCTCACAAAGAGGAAAACTCTCTGTTGGAGAAACCTGGATGACCAAGCAATCAAGATCAGCATCACTAGTTATGGGACAAAATGATGTTATGTGCTCCTGGAAATTAGCCCGCAAACAACACATTCCCCCTTCTGTGATATTTCACCCCAAATGCACATCTTGAATCTAATCATGGAGATAGAGGAGACTAAACCCACACTGGGCTGGGTGCTTCCAGAATGTCAGAGTTACGGAGAGAAAGAAGGGCTGAGAGACTGCTGTAGATGAATGGAGCCAGGACAGCCAAATGCTGCGTGGGATCTTGGCCAAGAGCCTGGAGCAGGATAATTACATTAACTAGCTGGGATGTTGTTGGAACGGTTGTGAACTTTAAATATGGACGATCTAAAACTATAAAAAAGTTCAAGTTCCTGAACTTGGGCAAGGGCACTTTGTTCATTAAGAAAATGCTCTTGTGCTTAGGAATTACGCATTGATGAACTCAGGAATTATGCACTGATGTTCTCAGGAATTACGTATTGACACGCTCAGGGCTGTAATGTCTGCATCATACTCTCAAATAGCTCAGCAGGCGTGACAATAAGTTATTTTCAGGCAAAAATAATTACAGAGAGAGTGAGCCAGAGAGAGTGTAACGGGACAAATGATCAACCTCAGAGAAGGATAGACAGTTCTTTGCGCTCTTCTGGCACCTTTTTCTGCAGATGTGCAATTACTTAAAAGTAAAAAGTGGGGGAGAGGAAAACCAGAAGGGAGGGAGGTGGAGGGAGGAAGGGAGCCCTCTTCAAAGGACTTCAAAGGTTATTAGGAAACTCTGGAATTTAAATGGTCTGGCTGGTGCCTTTGTTGCCCCAGGTGATAACACTCAAAGAGGCATCTCTGTTTCCAGCACATCTCCCCGAGGCTGCTGTCTTCATTGGAACAGTTTCAGGTCTCCATTCTCTCCAGACTCAAGTAAACCTATGCCTCTGGAGTGATTCTGCCCTTGAGGCCTGAATGTTGGAGAAGGCAGGGTGACTCTTGCCTCCTCCTATCCCCTAGGGCTAGGCCAAGGGCTCCTGGGCTTTGGGGCCACTGACCTTCTGGAGCTTGTGGTCCACATTCAGATAGCGGCTCCTCTCGATCCGCAGGAGATTTAGCTCCTCCCTCAAGGTCGCATTCCGGGCCAGCTGGATGTCAAAGCGACAGATAACCTGGCGTGGGAGAGGATGCTAAGAGCCTGTTTGACGCCGGCCTGCCTCCCTCCTCCACTCTCAGTCAAGAAGGGGCCCTTGTCAGACTGGGGCCTGTTGCCTATCTGGGGACACAGTGCATTGCCAAGGATCCAAGTGCCAGCCTCCTTTCCTGTGGAACCTCCATCCCTCCAGGGCCTTGTCTCCTGGCCCCTTCAAGGGAGCCAATGTTTTAGGACTGCCCGCATCCAGGCATCTGGTCCACCATTTCCAAAACTTGACTCCCATGCTCAGATCTTCCCCCTTCCCAAGGAGTCCAACTGTTCAGGTTCCTGAACTTGGGCAAGGGCACTTTGTTCATTAAGAAAATGCTCTTGTGCTTAGGAATTACGATTGATGAACTCAGGAATTATGCACTGATGTTCTCAGGAATTACGTATTGACACGCTCAGGGCTGTAATGTCTGCATCATACTCTCAAATAGCTCAGCAGGCGTGACAATAAGTTATTTTCAGGCAAAAATAATTACAGAGAGAGTGAGCCAGAGAGAGTGTAACGGGACAAATGATCAACCTCAGAGAAGGATAGACAGTTCTTTGCGCTCTTCTGGCACCTTTTTCTGCAGATGTGCAATTACTTAAAAGTAAAAAGTGGGGGAGAGGAAAACCAGAAGGGAGGGAGGTGGAGGGAGGAAGGGAGCCCTCTTCAAAGGACTTCAAAGGTTATTAGGAAACTCTGGAATTTAAATGGTCTGGCTGGTGCCTTTGTTGCCCCAGGTGATAACACTCAAAGAGGCATCTCTGTTTCCAGCACATCTCCCCGAGGCTGCTGTCTTCATTGGAACAGTTTCAGGTCTCCATTCTCTCCAGACTCAAGTAAACCTATGCCTCTGGAGTGATTCTGCCCTTGAGGCCTGAATGTTGGAGAAGGCAGGGTGACTCTTGCCTCCTCCTATCCCCTAGGGCTAGGCCAAGGGCTCCTGGGCTTTGGGGCCACTGACCTTCTGGAGCTTGTGGTCCACATTCAGATAGCGGCTCCTCTCGATCCGCAGGAGATTTAGCTCCTCCCTCAAGGTCGCATTCCGGGCCAGCTGGATGTCAAAGCGACAGATAACCTGGCGTGGGAGAGGATGCTAAGAGCCTGTTTGACGCCGGCCTGCCTCCCTCCTCCACTCTCAGTCAAGAAGGGGGCCCTTGTCAGACTGGGGGCCTGTTGCCTATCTGGGGACACAGTGCATTGCCAAGGATCCAAGTGCCAGCCTCCTTTCCTGTGGAACCTCCATCCCTCCAGGGCCTTGTCTCCTGGCCCCTTCAAGGGAGCCAATGTTTTAGGACTGCCCGCATCCAGGCATCTGGTCCACCATTTCCAAAACTTGACTCCCATGCTCAGATCTTCCCTCAAATCCCCAGATTTCAGGCCTGCAGACAGCCAAGAGAGGGACCCTCACCCTGTCCAACTGGTTTTCGAGGATCTTGATCCTTCGCCGGCTCTTGGCCTTGTGATCCTGGGCACATCCTGGAGCCCTGGCATCCTTGCCTTGGGCAGAGTTCCGGCTCTCCCATTCCTGGATCTGAGAAAAGAGGGTGGTCCCTGTTGGGAGAGACTGAAGGACCTCAGTCTCGAGGGAGGATGTGAGAGGGAGAGTAAGTGACTGAGGGCAGTGGATGTCTGCAATCTTTGTGGCCCTCGACCATCTGCTGGACCCCCTCCTGAGGTCAGTATCTAACCTGCTACAGAAGGCTGGCTTCCAAACTTAATGAGCTATCCTGCTGGCCACACGACCCAAGTCTAGACAATCCATTTATTTATTTTATAATTTTTCAGTTTTTTTAATGTATTTATTTATTTTTGGCCACTTCTATTGGTCTTTCATTTATTTCCATCTTCGTTCTTTTGGCCTGTGTGGGCCTCCCATCGCGGTGGCCTCTCTCCTCGCAGAGCACCGGCTCCAGGCGCATGCGCTCCAGAGCTCCGGCCCAGTAGTTGGACACATCGGTCCAGCCGCTCTGCGGCACGTGGGATCTTCCCAGGCTAGGGATCTAACCAGTGCCCCTTGCACTGCAAGGCAGTGTCCTTACCCACTGGACCACCAGAGTAGCCCTGATTTATTTATTTTTTACTAGGATGAGTCTTCACAGGCTTACCCCTGCATGGAGCGGGCTTTTCATTGTGGTGGCTTCTCTTGTTGCACAGAGCGGGCTCTAGGGCTTCAGTAGCTGCAGCTTCAGTAGCTGCAGCTCATGGGCTCTAGTTCCCAGGCTCAACAGTTGTGGCGCACGGGCTTAGTTGCAATGTGGCACACAAGGTCTTCCTGAACCAGGAACCAAACCTGTGTCTCCTGCACTGGCAGCTGGATTCTTTACCACTGAGCCACCAGAAGAGCCCTGAGACACTCCATTTAGAGATGAACATGTGACCCAAGCTGAGCCAGCCTGAATCCTTTCCAGGACTTTGGGAGACATGTATGATATGGGTGGAGGAGACGCCACCCACAGGAGAGAAAGTGGAAACAAGAGCCTGACAGTGAGACATGCTGGGACCTAGGGCGCTTTCTTGCAAATGTGTGTATCTGGACAGACAACTCCTTGAGTATGACCTTTAAAAAAGAATATGCCACCATTTATTTAAAATTCATTCAAATATTAATGGGCAGTTGGATTAATTTGGAGCTAGATTCCAGGGTATATACTCAGAAGTGGCATTGTTGGGTGGGAGGATGGGCTACTGACACATCTAAGTCATTTTCTACTCGGAGATGACTCCGGTTTACTTCCTTCTAACACCGTGGAACTTCCTTCTAACTTCCTTGGAAACAATAAGAGAAGCCACCCACAAGCAAAAGCCCATGCACCGCAACTGGAGAGTAGCCCCGGGTCGCTGCCACCAGAGAAAGCCAGAGAGCAGTGGTAAAGACCCAGTGCAATCAGAAATAAAATAAATAAACTTTAAAAACAAAATACTTTTTTAAAAGAAAGGAGCTATAATCCAAGTAATGCAGGTGGCTTCTGGAAAGCTGGAAAAAAATCAGGAAATGGATTCTCCCCTGAAGTCTCTTAAAGGAACACAGCCTGCTAACACTTTGATTTTAGCCTAGTGAAACCCATTTTGGATTTCTGTCCTCCAGCCTTGTAGGATAATTCATTTGTGTTAAATCATCACATTTGTGGTAACTTGTTACAGCATCAGTAGCAAATAATACAGACCACCAAGATAACTTTCAATCTCCTATTTGTGATCCAATAATGTGCAAGAAATCTTTTAATCTCAGCAAGCAACCTTTTTTTTAAGATCTTTTTGATGTGGACCATTTTTAAAGTCTTTATTGAATTTGTTATAATATTGTTTCTATTTTGTTTTGGTTTTTGGCCCCAAGGCATGTGGGACCTCAGCTCCCCAAGCAGGGATTGAACCAGGACCCCTGCATTAGAAGGTGAAGTCTTAACCCTGGCACCCCCCGGGAAGTCCCTTGGCAAACAACTATTTTTTTCTGCAAGAAACTTTTTAAAATGAAGAGTAGAATAAAAAATAGAATGGAAAAAGAAAAGAAAGAAAATAAAATGGATCCCATGTGGGAAAAAGTATTATTGGGGAAACTCTTGTTTCAGATATATTTATGTATGTGTTATGAGTTTACACCCATATGCATCTCTGTGTGTCTGACCTGTATCACAGTGAGTCGTGGTCCTAAAAACTGAAAAGAGCACTGGCCTAGAAAAATCACATTGTTTCCAGGGTCAAAAAAACAGGTTTTGGGCTTCCCTGGTAGCTCAGTGGTGAAGAGTTCACCTGCCAATGCAGGAGACATGGGTTTGATCCCTGATCTGGGAAGATCCCACATGCTGTGGAGCAACTAAGCCCACGAGCCACAACTATGGAGCCTGTGCTCTGGAGCCTCGGAAGCTCAACAATGGAGCCCCTGTGCCACAACTACTGAAGCCCCCTGAGCCCTAGAGCCGGAGTTCCACAACAAGAGAAGTCACTGCAATGAGAAGCCTGCTCACCTCCACTAGAGAGGAGCCCCCACTCCCTGCTACTACAGAAGAGCCTGCAGCAGCAGTGAAAACCCAGAATAGTCAAAAATAAATAATAAATAACATTAAATTAAAAAAAAAAAAAAACCAGGTCTTGAAGTCAATAGGAGGAAAACTCTGTCTAGACTCTGCTGCATCACCCACGCCCTCTTATGGCAGATGAAGAAATCAGGGCCCAGACAGGAGAGGACTAGCCTATGGTCACACAGTTCTGATGGGCTGGGACCAGAATTCCATTATAAGGCAGGCATCACCGCCTCCAGAAAGTGAATCTTCCCCTCTTAACCGCCTTTTTGAAGGTGTGGGGCTATGCTGAGCAATAAATACTCATACTCCTACGGGGGCCTGCACACACTCCCCTGGAGGATGCCTTCCATAGCCCCATTCTTCAGATGGGGAAGGTGGGGCCCCTCGAGGCGAGGATATTTGCCTTGAGGAAGATCCACCCAGTCTGGCCTCGGCACCCACCTGCCTGTCCAGGTCTCTGTTCTGCTCCTGCAGCTCCTTGACCTCAGCCTGCACCTGGACCCGGCACTTGAGCAGATGACCCATGTAAGGATGAAAAGGTACCCTAATTGAAATTTTTTTCTGCAAGAAACTTTTTAAAATGAAGAGTAGAATAAAAAATAGAATGGAAAAAGAAAAGAAAGAAAATAAAATGGATCCCATGTGGGAAAAAGTATTATTGGGGAAACTCTTGTTTCAGATATATTTATGTATGTGTTATGAGTTTACACCCATATGCATCTCTGTGTGTCTGACCTGTATCACAGTGAGTCGTGGTCCTAAAAACTGAAAAGAGCACTGGCCTAGAAAAATCACATTGTTTCCAGGGTCAAAAAAACAGGTTTTGGGCTTCCCTGGTAGCTCAGTGGTGAAGAGTTCACCTGCCAATGCAGGAGACATGGGTTTGATCCCTGATCTGGGAAGATCCCACATGCTGTGGAGCAACTAAGCCCACGAGCCACAACTATGGAGCCTGTGCTCTGGAGCCTCGGAAGCTCAACAATGGAGCCCCTGTGCCACAACTACTGAAGCCCCCTGAGCCCTAGAGCCGGAGTTCCACAACAAGAGAAGTCACTGCAATGAGAAGCCTGCTCACCTCCACTAGAGAGGAGCCCCCACTCCCTGCTACTACAGAAGAGCCTGCAGCAGCAGTGAAAACCCAGAATAGTCAAAAATAAATAATAAATAACATTAAATTAAAAAAAAAAAAAAACCAGGTCTTGAAGTCAATAGGAGGAAAACTCTGTCTAGACTCTGCTGCATCACCCACGCCCTCTTATGGCAGATGAAGAAATCAGGGCCCAGACAGGAGAGGACTAGCCTATGGTCACACAGTTCTGATGGGCTGGGACCAGAATTCCATTATAAGGCAGGCATCACCGCCTCCAGAAAGTGAATCTTCCCCTCTTAACCGCCTTTTTTGAAGGTGTGGGGCTATGCTGAGCAATAAATACTCATACTCCTACGGGGGCCTGCACACACTCCCCTGGAGGATGCCTTCCATAGCCCCATTCTTCAGATGGGGAAGGTGGGGCCCCTCGAGGCGAGGATATTTGCCTTGAGGAAGATCCACCCAGTCTGGCCTCGGCACCCACCTGCCTGTCCAGGTCTCTGTTCTGCTCCTGCAGCTCCTTGACCTCAGCCTGCACCTGGACCCGGCACTTGAGCAGATGACCCATGTTCTCCAGCCTTTCGTTGTCCCGTAGCCGCTTGACCTGGCTCTGGGCGATGCTGATCTGCACCTGCAGTTTGTCCCGCAACCCCTCCAGGCGCTGAATCTCCTCACTGCCCAGGCAGGGAAGTGGAGGGGACGCCAGAAAGGGGCAGAGTTCAGCATCACTAAAGTCCAGACACCCCAAGCCTGCCCTCCCCTCTCAGACCCAGGAGTGCGGCCCCTCCCCAGCTCCAGGGCTTGGCTCACAGCTGCCTGCTGATGCGCTGCTGGACTTCCTTGCTGTAGGCTCGCCTTTTAACCTCCATCACTTTGCACTGTCGCTGCAGCCGACTCAGCTCCCAGTCCACTGAGGCGGGACCGGCAAGCGACTCAACAGGAATCCAGCTCCCAGCCCCTCCCTCCCCAAACCTTAGGAATCCTGGCTCCCTTAGCAGCTCACAAACGGGAACTGAATGGCAGACCCAGTTCCCAGCACCCCTCTAGGGCTGCATCTCAGTTCCCGTACCTCTCAAGCTTCCTTCCTACTGCCTGTACCCCACCCTGATCTCTGCATGTTCCCCCTAGACCCACTTCTATCCAGGGCTTGGGAGCTCCTGTGTTTCCCCACTAGAGGGCACTCCAGGGAGGCCCCATAGACCTCAGGGACCAGAAGCACAGGGCCTAGAACTTGGGAAACCTGAGGACAGGTGCCAACACTTCCTCCCGCGCCCCCCAGGGCACTTTTCTTGTTCTCTCTCTCCTGTTCAGCCCCACCACCCAGTCTTCCTCAGTCCCATCCTTCCTCAGCCCCATCCTCCTGCCTCCTCACTCTCAGCCCATCCCCCTGGCTCAGGCCTCATCCTCCCCTGCCTGGACCATCACCCCATCACCCAGCCTCCTCCAAGCTCCTGGCTCCTCCCCTCACAGCCTCAGGGGGTCTATCTTTGTCCAGAGCTGTCAAAGGCCCCCTGTGCTCCTCAGCCTGGTGTTCAAGGCCCTACAAACCTACCCACCTCTCTGGTCTCATCTACTGCTCCCCATGCCCCGTCTTGTCCTGGTTCTCACCAGTATCAATTCTGCCCCTTTAAGGACATTTGGCCTTGTCAGGAGACATGGTTGAGCACTACAGTGTGGAGATAGGTTGGGGTGCTCCTGGCATGCAGCGGGTAGAGGCCATGGATGCATCCTCCACAACACAGAACCATCTCCCCAGTAGCCAAGAATGATCTGACAGCTGACCCCAAGGGTCAGCGAGGTGGAGGCTAAGAAACCTTGCTCTAGTCACAACAGATTCTTTCTGTGGAAACACTCTTTCCTTCCTTCTCCTGTTGGTAATTCCTGGGTGAAGTTCTGGGCCTCACTCAGGCTTCTCCTCCTGCAGGAAGTCTTTCGGCCATTCCACTCAGGCCCACTCATCTGTCCATTCGGGTGCATGTGTGCTTAGCCACTAAAGGGCACCTCTGCAAGGCCTCCCTGTCCCCAGGGCCCTACTGCACAGGACCTGAAACAAGGGGAAGCCGAGGAAAAGAATGAATGAAATACAGAATGCATTCATTACCTGTTCCCTCCAGGAAGACCTCGCTTCCATCCTCGGAGCGAGTGCTCCCAGCTGAGAGTCCAAGAGGCATCTTGGCCACAGAGGGTAAGGCTCCTGTGAGGCGACACAGGACCCCTTGAGAGGGAGAGGAGAGGGCTAGGATGGGCGATGAACAGCCAGGGACTGGGTGCTGGAAGAGGGGGACCCCAGAACTGGCTCTGACCTGAGTCTCAGTTACTCCAGTGAGTCAGAGTGGGGAACCCGTCAGATCTTTGCCCATGCCCTCTCAACCTCCCACCTCTCGATTTGTCTTGCATTGCAGCTTTGCCTCTGGCACGGGGTCCTCTAGACTCTCGGTATCTTCGAGGCAGGGCTGTTTGGGGCGGGGGTTACAGAGGCGAGGGAACCCCCAGCCCAGGTCAGGTGAGGAGAGTGAGGCCAGGTCCCTACCTGCTGGAGTGCCAGACCTGTCCTGGCTGCTTCAAACTCACTGTTGTGGTCTGGCTGCGGAAATAAGGGGCCAATGAGGTCTGAGGACAGAGCTGTCAAAGGCCCCCTGTGCTCCTCAGCCTGGTGTTCAAGGCCCTACAAACCTACCCACCTCTCTGGTCTCATCTACTGCTCCCCATGCCCCGTCTTGTCCTGGTTCTCACCAGTATCAATTCTGCCCCTTTAAGGACATTTGGCCTTGTCAGGAGACATGGTTGAGCACTACAGTGTGGAGATAGGTTGGGGTGCTCCTGGCATGCAGCGGGTAGAGGCCATGGATGCATCCTCCACAACACAGAACCATCTCCCCAGTAGCCAAGAATGATCTGACAGCTGACCCCAAGGGTCAGCGAGGTGGAGGCTAAGAAACCTTGCTCTAGTCACAACAGATTCTTTCTGTGGAAACACTCTTTCCTTCCTTCTCCTGTTGGTAATTCCTGGGTGAAGTTCTGGGCCTCACTCAGGCTTCTCCTCCTGCAGGAAGTCTTTCGGCCATTCCACTCAGGCCCACTCATCTGTCCATTCGGGTGCATGTGTGCTTAGCCACTAAAGGGCACCTCTGCAAGGCCTCCCTGTCCCCAGGGCCCTACTGCACAGGACCTGAAACAAGGGGAAGCCGAGGAAAAGAATGAATGAAATACAGAATGCATTCATTACCTTTTCCCCTCCAGGAAGACCTCGCTTCCATCCTCGGAGCGAGTGCTCCCAGCTGAGAGTCCAAGAGGCATCTTGGCCACAGAGGGTAAGGCTCCTGTGAGGCGACACAGGACCCCTTGAGAGGGAGAGGAGAGGGCTAGGATGGGCGATGAACAGCCAGGGACTGGGTGCTGGAAGAGGGGGACCCCAGAACTGGCTCTGACCTGAGTCTCAGTTACTCCAGTGAGTCAGAGTGGGGAACCCGTCAGATCTTTGCCCATGCCCTCTCAACCTCCCACCTCTCGATTTGTCTTGCATTGCAGCTTTGCCTCTGGCACGGGGTCCTCTAGACTCTCGGTATCTTCGAGGCAGGGCTGTTTGGGGCGGGGGTTACAGAGGCGAGGGAACCCCCAGCCCAGGTCAGGTGAGGAGAGTGAGGCCAGGTCCCTACCTGCTGGAGTGCCAGACCTGTCCTGGCTGCTTCAAACTCACTGTTGTGGTCTGGTTGCTGCGGAAATAAGGGGCCAATGAGGTCTGAGGACAGCAGCCGGGGAGGGACCAAGGCCATCGAAGCAAGTCATGGAAGGAGAGACTGGGGAGGAGGGGCCGAGGAGGCCAAGAGGAGGGCTTCAAGGAGCTCAGTTGCAAGGAGGCGTTAAGGGAACTGGAGGGGCGGGGCTAGAGGTCAAGAGAGGCGTGGCTTATGGGGGTCCTACGAGGGGCGGGGCTGGGAAGGCACGTAAGGGCGAAACCAAGAGCCTTGAGAAGGGCGGAGCTGAAGGCCTTGCGAGGGGCGGGGCTGACTGGGCGAGCGAGGAGAGGGGCGGGACGGGTCCGAGGGGCGTGGCTTCAGGCTAACCAGGGAAGGGCAGGGCTGGAATGGCTGGAAGGGCTGGAGAGGGGAAGGGGAAGAGGGTTGGGGTTGGGGGACCTGACGCAGGAAGGGTACAGATAACCGTCCAGAGCAGGACTTGGGAGCCTTGAGAGGGGAGGGGCGAGAATGCTTGTAAAGAGCGGGGCGGCGCGCCTGGTCGGGGGGGGCGAGGGGCGTGGCTGGAAGAACGCGCGAGGGACCTGGAGGGAGGGCGCTGGAAGGACGCTGGTTCTCCAAGACTCTTAGGGTGCTGAGGCTAACCGTCGAGACGCTCAGTTTGGGGAGCACGGGGTGATGAGGAGTAGGCTCTGTGTTTCCAGGAGGGAGAGGCAGTCGCTGAAAGGGAACGTCTGGAAAGGCTTTGGAACTGGGCCGAGGTCCTTCGGGATGGGGCGCGAGAGATGCGTGTCTTGAACTGATTTAAGACCGCATTATTCTGAGGAGTCACCGACAGACAAGCGGTGCCGATGCCGGGAGTTGTGAGGGAGGAGCGCTCACCACCACCTCAGGGCCTCGAAGCGGCTCAGTACGCATGCGCGTTCAACGGCTTCAAGGGAGGCAGCCAAAAATCCGCTGCCTGAGCGGTCCGCTCTGAGAGGCGGAAGTGCGCGGGGCCTGGGGCGCTACGTGCCCCCGCTGCTTCCAGGCCACGCCCTCCCTCAGGGCACGCCCCCTTGACAGCAGGCAGTGCTGCCCACGTGGGCCTCCACAGAGCCTACTGTCTGTGGGCGCGCTCCTTACAGGCTGGGTGTGCCCGACGCCTGCGGTTTCCTGTGGGAGGAAGCAGCCCGCGGGCGCTCAGCGCGTAGCTCTGGAGGCCCAGGAGGGGAAGATCCCACCACCGCCCTCGGGTCCCCTGGTTCTCTCCCTTCTGTAGGGCCCCAGCGTGGGGGACCCGCTGCCCGGAACATATCCAGGATACCCCATCCTGGCGCTGATTCCTCTCTGGGAGCTTGATTCAGAGCCATAGCTTCTTGTTCTCCACCTCCCCCGCTCAGATTTCATCTTCTGTAGCCCCCCGTTCCCAGGCTTCTCCAAGGACTCATTCAGGTCCAGCCCCTTTTGCCTCCTTGAAGAACATATGATCTCCAGTCCCTCATTTCCCCTCAATGACCAAGGCTGTTTAACTTCCTTGGAGAACTGAGTTGTGACCTCCAGTCTCTACCTTTCTCAAAGATATAAGCACTTTACCCACCCCCAGCGACCTTCATTTTGTACTCCAAACTGTTGAGCCTTGGAACCCAGTGGGACCCAAGAATTTGTCCCTTCTCCAGATCCCTCGTCTCCGGTGTCCCAGTACAGAATCCACTGGGGCCCCAGTGTCTGGTGTGTGATGAATTGAGTACAGTACTCTGTGCCAGGAGTCCCTCTGAACACTGCACATGAGGTATGTACTATTATCATCCCTGTTTTGCTGATGAAGAAACTAAAGCAAAAATGCCCCGCATGATATGAACTGGGCCGAGGTCCTTCGGGATGGGGCGCGAGAGATGCGTGTCTTGAACTGATTTAAGACCGCATTATTCTGAGGAGTCACCGACAGACAAGCGGTGCCGATGCCGGGAGTTGTGAGGAGGAGCGCTCACCACCACCTCAGGGCCTCGAAGCGGCTCAGTACGCATGCGCGTTCAACGGCTTCAAGGGAGGCAGCCAAAAATCCGCTGCCTGAGCGGTCCGCTCTGAGAGGCGGAAGTGCGCGGGGCCTGGGGCGCTACGTGCCCCCGCTGCTTCCAGGCCACGCCCTCCCTCAGGGCACGCCCCCTTGACAGCAGGCAGTGCTGCCCACGTGGGCCTCCACAGAGCCTACTGTCTGTGGGCGCGCTCCTTACAGGCTGGGTGTGCCCGACGCCTGCGGTTTCCTGTGGGAGGAAGCAGCCCGCGGGCGCTCAGCGCGTAGCTCTGGAGGCCCAGGAGGGGAAGATCCCACCACCGCCCTCGGGTCCCCTGGTTCTCTCCCTTCTGTAGGGCCCCAGCGTGGGGGACCCGCTGCCCGGAACATATCCAGGATACCCCATCCTGGCGCTGATTCCTCTCTGGGAGCTTGATTCAGAGCCATAGCTTCTTGTTCTCCACCTCCCCCGCTCAGATTTCATCTTCTGTAGCCCCCCGTTCCCAGGCTTCTCCAAGGACTCATTCAGGTCCAGCCCCTTTTGCCTCCTTGAAGAACATATGATCTCCAGTCCCTCATTTCCCCTCAATGACCAAGGCTGTTTAACTTCCTTGGAGAACTGAGTTGTGACCTCCAGTCTCTACCTTTCTCAAAGATATAAGCACTTTACCCACCCCCAGCGACCTTCATTTTGTACTCCAAACTGTTGAGCCTTGGAACCCAGTGGGACCCAAGAATTTGTCCCTTCTCCAGATCCCTCGTCTCCGGTGTCCCAGTACAGAATCCACTCGGGGCCCCAGTGTCTGGTGTGTGATGAATTGAGTACAGTACTCTGTGCCAGGAGTCCCTCTGAACACTGCACATGAGGTATGTACTATTATCATCCCTGTTTTGCTGATGAAGAAACTAAAGCATAGAGAGATTAGTAACTTGCCCCAAATCACAGCTAGTGAGTAAAGTCTGTGCCATACTGATACCCAGCTTCCAGGCCTCCCGAGTACCTGCCCAGGCACTAAACCGCCTCTCCCTCACCCTCTCTGGGAGCCCAGAGGACCAACCACTCGCCCTCCCTCTAGCTCTGGCCCCCGCAGCATCCAATTCCCTTCCCTTGGAGGGACCAGGATTTCAGTTTGCTGTCTATTAATTCCATATGGGGATCCCAAACACCTGGTTCCCTGGCCCTTGCTTTTCACCAAGCACCCAACCCTGCCAACAGACCCAGATACATAGTGGTGGTCACCTGCCTTACCCTTATGCAAGAATCCAAGAATAAATAATAATGATAACAATAATAGTTATGAATAACATTAAGTCCCTGTACTTCTGTTTAAAACCTTCTGACAGTTTCCTACGACTCTTAGAATAAAATCCAAACTCCTCCTCTAGGCTTCAAGGGCTTTCTTTGATCTCCCTTCCTACCACTCTCTCTAGTTCCCTATATTCTGGCCACGCTGGCCCTTCTGTCTGCTCCCCAAACAACCTGAGCTTGTTCTCAAATCCTGTGTACTTCCTCTCCCCCTCAGCGTTCCAATGACTCCTGTCTCCAAGTCTCAGATGTCACCTCCTCTGAAAAATCACTGATCACCCTTGTAAAGTTGCCTCCTATCATTAGCGGCACCACTGTTTTCTTTCTTTCAAAGCCCTCCTGCTGTCTGAAGTCTATCTTCTTCCCCGATGTGTTATTGTCTCTCTTCCTCAACTAGAAGGTAAACTCCATAAGAACAGCAGGGCTGGCATCTGTTTTGTTCATTATTAACTCCTGGTTCATAATAGCTGTTCAATAAATGTTTGATGAGGGAAAGAATAAACGTGTTAGGTGTGTTAGTGTACTGGTGTTGCCTTGTTTGTCTACGAATCCGAATTATTAGTATCTTGTCAGAAAGAAGAGTGGTATTGTACCCACCTCATAGATTGGGAAACTGAGGTTCAGAGAGTTGAAATAATTGGTCAAGGTCCCCCAGGCAGGAAACTGCGGGACACTATAACTATTATCATCCCTGTTTTGCATGAAGAAGCTAAAGCATAGAGAGATTAGTAACTTGCCCCAAATCACAGCTAGTGAGTAAAGTCTGTGCCATACTGATACCCAGCTTCCAGGCCTCCCGAGTACCTGCCCAGGCACTAAACCGCCTCTCCCTCACCCTCTCTGGGAGCCCAGAGGACCAACCACTCGCCCTCCCTCTAGCTCTGGCCCCCGCAGCATCCAATTCCCTTCCCTTGGAGGGACCAGGATTTCAGTTTGCTGTCTATTAATTCCATATGGGGATCCCAAACACCTGGTTCCCTGGCCCTTGCTTTTCACCAAGCACCCAACCCTGCCAACAGACCCAGATACATAGTGGTGGTCACCTGCCTTACCCTTATGCAAGAATCCAAGAATAAATAATAATGATAACAATAATAGTTATGAATAACATTAAGTCCCTGTACTTCTGTTTAAAACCTTCTGACAGTTTCCTACGACTCTTAGAATAAAATCCAAACTCCTCCTCTAGGCTTCAAGGGCTTTCTTTGATCTCCCTTCCTACCACTCTCTCTAGTTCCCTATATTCTGGCCACGCTGGCCCTTCTGTCTGCTCCCCAAACAACCTGAGCTTGTTCTCAAATCCTGTGTACTTCCTCTCCCCCTCAGCGTTCCAATGACTCCTGTCTCCAAGTCTCAGATGTCACCTCCTCTGAAAAATCACTGATCACCCTTGTAAAGTTGCCTCCTATCATTAGCGGCACCACTGTTTTCTTTCTTTCAAAGCCCTCCTGCTGTCTGAAGTCTATCTTCTTCCCCGATGTGTTATTGTCTCTCTTCCTCAACTAGAAGGTAAACTCCATAAGAACAGCAGGGCTGGCATCTGTTTTGTTCATTATTAACTCCTGGTTCATAATAGCTGTTCAATAAATGTTTGATGAGGGAAAGAATAAACGTGTTAGGTGTGTTAGTGTACTGGTGTTGCCTTGTTTGTCTACGAATCCGAATTATTAGTATCTTGTCAGAAAGAAGAGTGGTATTGTACCCACCTCATAGATTGGGAAACTGAGGTTCAGAGAGTTGAAATAATTGGTCAAGGTCCCCCAGGCAGGAAACTGCGGGTTCTCAACTTCCACCTCCTACCCGCTTCCCGAGTTCCACACTTCCCCTTTTCCCATCCCAACTCCCACCATGCTGCCAGCCCCACCAGTCCTCAGCCCACACGCTGCCGGAATCAGGTCCGCTCACCTGGACACCCATCCCTTTGGGGATCCAGTCCCAAGCCCCATCAGGGAAAGCAGACACCGGTCCCGGACAAGTCTCAGAGCAGCGGCCTGGGAATCAGGTCCTCCCACCCCTGAGGATTGCCCCACCCGAGGGCCCCAGCTCTGTTTCCTCCCCTCCAAGGATGTGTGATCTCAACCGCAGGAGGGGGAGCCCCAGAAGATGCCTGTCTGGGGGCAGTGGGTGGGAGCCCAGAGAAGGAGGAAAGGAGGAACGGGAGTGCCTGGGCCCTCCCTCTGGCTGCAAACCTCAGCTGGGCGCGGTGAGGGTGGGTATAAAAGGGTCAGTATATATTGAGAGGAGCAGAGAAAGAAAAACCAGGAGAGTGAGGAGAGAGACGGAGGTGCACACAGGAGAGTGAGGACAAGAGAAACAGACAAGGGGCCAAAAGCGAGAAAAAGAGAGAGAGGGTCTGGAATTGGTGGGGAGGAGAGAGAGACAGCCAGCAAAGAGAGAGAGGGAGGGAGGGAGAAAGGCGGCGAGAGAGGCGGGGGCCTCCAGAGAGTGGAAGGAGGAAAGAGAAGGGCGGGGCACAGAGGCCTGAGCGAGGACCGGACTCAACTCTGACTTCTGCCGCTCTTGGTAAGTTTCCAATCCTCCGTTACTCAGTCCGCGATTTCTTTCTTTACTTAGGTGTGCAGCCCTTTGGAAAGGAGACCCCCCCTCCAACCCCCGCCAGTTTGGGCAAAACTTGGAAATCCTTGTAATTTAAGAAGTGATCTCTTGGCACTTGGGGTGAAGACTCGGAAAGGGGTGGGGTCAGCCAGGTTTTAGGGTTCCCAGCAGAGCCCCAAAAACACTTTCTGCAGTTTTTCTCTATGGCTGTCCATTCCCCCTGTGGACCCCGAGGTCAGGGCTTTTCATGAGAACAACCCAAGTCTAGGGACCCTCCAGCCTCCAGCCCCTGCCGCCCTGTCTGGACACTGAAGGGTCATGCGAGGCTGGCTCCTCCTCATGCCTCTCCTACCGCCAACATGGATCTTGTCCATTTTCCCTACACAGTGTCCAGTAGACACTAGTCTGGCTGCAAGGCAGGGTGGGGTGGGGACCCCGTGGACACAGCCAAGAGCTGGGGTTTCCCTGGTCTTAGACACAGGGGGCTGAGATGAGTCACCAACCGGATGACTCACCAGGTCCCCCTTCCTTCCTCCACCCCAGGAGAGGAGTGGGGTGAGTCAAGGATGCCTGTCTCTGGGGGCAGCCCCCAGCTTCCAACGTATCAGAACAGGCAGCAATATGGATTTTTCATATCCTCACCCGTATGTACCCAGAGATAGGGTTCTGCGGAGATGGGGGCCACACCACTAGTCCTACTCACGCGTGGACTCAAGAGCCCATCCTCAGCCCCCTCCAGGCCCTGGGGAATTCAGGAGTCCGGACCTCCCAGCTGCCCCCTTCTCCTTCTGAACCAGAGTCTGGATCCCAGCTCCTCCTCTCCCAGACCAGGAGTTTGGGACTCCTAGTCCCCCCTTCCATTAGACCTGGGAGTCTGGACTCAGCCCCTTTTCTCCCCCAGAATTCAGGCATCTCACCTGCCCCTGTGCCGACCTCTTGAAGTGACCGGCGTCTCTGACATCCCCCCCAGGTTTCCAACACAGCCATGTCCCTCCTCCTGCTGGTGGTCTCTGCCCTGCACATCCTCATCCTCATCCTGCTTTTCGTGGCCACTTTGGACAAGGTAAACCAGCTTGGAGGAGGGGGCCTCCCGTCCCTCTGGCCCCACCCCCTTTCCCTGGGACTCCCTTCTGAGCTCTACCTCCGCCCTATCCTTTCCCGGGACGTGCCCCCTACTTTCCTACGAAATCCATGCTTTCCCATGGTACCTCACGCCTTTGCTAACCCTGCCCGGTCTCCCTGACTTTGTCCTTGTTCCTCCGTCCATCTCAGTCCTGGTGGACCCTCCCGCAAGGAGTCCCTGAATCTCTGGTACGACTGTACATGGAACAGTGACAACAGAACGTGGGCCTGCAGTGACGTCAGCGACAATGGTGAGCCACAGGGGGACCACGGAGGGATCTGCAGAAGGGAGGGAGAGCCCCCAGTCTCCTCCTAGGATCAAGGATGGGGAACCCCCAAGATCTCAGTGGACGGGTATGGGTCCCCATGCTGAGTGATTGAGGTTGATCTATGATGACCTACTTATCTGGATTGTAAGGGAAGTACCCTCATGTTCTAGAGAAGACCGGCTAAAACATAAAAACCCTACTCCGCATGATCTAGAAGGAGTACAGGGGCTGAGATGAGTCACCAACCGGATGACTCACCAGGTCCCCTTCCTTCCTCCACCCCAGGAGAGGAGTGGGGTGAGTCAAGGATGCCTGTCTCTGGGGCAGCCCCAGCTTCCAACGTATCAGAACAGGCAGCAATATGGATTTTTCATATCCTCACCCGTATGTACCCAGAGATAGGGTTCTGCGGAGATGGGGGCCACACCACTAGTCCTACTCACGCGTGGACTCAAGAGCCCATCCTCAGCCCCCTCCAGGCCCTGGGGAATTCAGGAGTCCGGACCTCCCAGCTGCCCCCTTCTCCTTCTGAACCAGAGTCTGGATCCCAGCTCCTCCTCTCCCAGACCAGGAGTTTGGGACTCCTAGTCCCCCCTTCCATTAGACCTGGGAGTCTGGACTCAGCCCCTTTTCTCCCCCAGAATTCAGGCATCTCACCTGCCCCTGTGCCGACCTCTTGAAGTGACCGGCGTCTCTGACATCCCCCCCAGGTTTCCAACACAGCCATGTCCCTCCTCCTGCTGGTGGTCTCTGCCCTGCACATCCTCATCCTCATCCTGCTTTTCGTGGCCACTTTGGACAAGGTAAACCAGCTTGGAGGAGGGGGCCTCCCGTCCCTCTGGCCCCACCCCCTTTCCCTGGGACTCCCTTCTGAGCTCTACCTCCGCCCTATCCTTTCCCGGGACGTGCCCCCTACTTTCCTACGAAATCCATGCTTTCCCATGGTACCTCACGCCTTTGCTAACCCTGCCCGGTCTCCCTGACTTTGTCCTTGTTCCTCCGTCCATCTCAGTCCTGGTGGACCCTCCCCGGTAAGGAGTCCCTGAATCTCTGGTACGACTGTACATGGAACAGTGACAACAGAACGTGGGCCTGCAGTGACGTCAGCGACAATGGTGAGCCACAGGGGCACCACGGAGGGATCTGCAGAAGGGAGGGAGAGCCCCCAGTCTCCTCCTAGGATCAAGGATGGGGAACCCCCAAGATCTCAGTGGGACGGGTATGGGTCCCCATGCTGAGTGATTGAGGTTGATCTATGATGACCTACTTATCTGGATTGTAAGGGGAAGTACCCTCATGTTCTAGAGAAGACCGGCTAAAACATAAAAACCCTACTCCGCATGATCTAGAAGGAGTGGAGGCCACATGTTCGAGGTTTAAGGAATGGAGGAATAGCTCCCGAGATTCTGAGAGGATAGGATTATGTTTCCAAAGTTCCAAGGAGACAGGACAGATGTGGTATGGTGAATAGATGGCTAGGACCAAGCTATCCAAAGTTCCAATGGGGTGGACCGCCTTAAGATTCTAAAGAAGTTGGGACTTTCTTGTGGTCCAGTGGCTAAGACTCTAGGCACTCAATGCAGGGAGGCCAGGGTTTGATCCCTGGTCATGGAACTAGGTCCCACATGCTGCAACGAAGATCTTGCATGCTGCAAGTAAGACCCCATAGGAGCTAAGACTGAATCCTTAAGATTCAAAAGAAGTGGGGCCAGATACATCTGTGTTCTAAAGGGGCAGAGCTGCATCCATTGACATTTCCAAGTCAAAGCAGATGAAAGGTCATAGGCTTTTTAATCATTTCCCCTAAGAGCAAAAGAAGAATTCCTGCTCTCACAATTCTATACAACAGTGTACTGGAGACAGCCAGTGCAGCAAGGCAAGAAAAAAGGAAAGGCACAAAAATGGGAAAAGAGGAGGTAAAACAGTCTCGACTCCTGGTGAGCATGTTTATACAGAAAATCCTAGAGAATCTGCAAACAGCTTCTAGAATTGATAATGGAATTTAGGTTGATGTAAGTGATCCTACTGAGTATCTAAGGTTGAATGAATGCCTCTGACTGGAGGAAGGGTCCGTGGGGGCAGTGACGGGCAAGCAGATGGAGCTGGAATGCGGCTCTGCTGTGACCTCCACCTCTGTCTCCCTACTGCAGGCTGGCTGAAGGCGGTGCAGGGCCTCATGGTGCTTTCCCTCATCCTCTGCTGTCTGTCCTTCATCCTGTTCATGTTCCAGCTCTACACCATGCGGCGAGGAGGGCTCTTCTATGCCACGGGCCTCTGCCAGCTTTGCACCAGTGAGCAGTGTTCCTGGGGAATTGAGGGGAAGGGAGGAGGCCTGTGAGGCTGGGGGTAGGAGACAGGGGAGGAGATAGCTGAGCATGGATGTCCCAGGGAAGAAGACGATTCTCAAAGACCACCTGAAGCTCCGCCTTTGGCTACCTCTCTGCCCCAGGGATTTAGGGAAATTGTAGTTTTCAGCGATTCAGTGGCAGTGTGTGGTGTTCTCTGAATCATGGGGCACTTAGGGGAGCCAGGGCTGGGGAAGGGGTTGTGGATGAATAATCTAGATCCCAGGGATGGAGGGGGACTGCCAGGGATAGGTAGCTAATTCATAAACTCAGGAGGGAACCCTGAATCATAATAGCAGTGATCTTATAATGTTAGCCAGCTGCTGTTTCTTGTGAACCTATCTTGTATCAGATACTTCAGGAAGTTTTATGTACTTTACTGTTTTTTTTGACTTCAGGTGCAAAGGACTAAGTTAATCATACTTATCAGTTTGGGGGAACATTATATTCCTAGGTTCCCTCTTGTTCTATTAATTTCTACTAGTGTGCTTGGCTT
The DNA here is from genome assembly GCA_022376925.1 of Tragulus kanchil. Taxonomy (NCBI): domain Eukaryota; kingdom Metazoa; phylum Chordata; class Mammalia; order Artiodactyla; family Tragulidae; genus Tragulus; species Tragulus kanchil. Next base: position 128,670,386 of record JAIOJX010000031.1, read on the forward strand.
GTAAAAAAAAAAAAAAAAAAAGAAAGAAAGAAAGGCATTCAAAAATCATCTTTGGATGGATGGATGGATGAGTAGGTACCATTTTCCCATTTAATGGATGAGTGATGGAGGCCCAAAGAGATGAACTAAATTGCCCAAGTCCAGTCTGCAACAGCCAGAAGCACGATGCAAATGGAGTGAACTACAACTCCCAATAGGCAGCGGTGCTGCGCACTCGCCCCTCTCCCCGTGGCTTATTTGCCCCGTGGTTTGTTGGGAAATGCAGTCCTGTTATGCGAGTCCAGTGTGACGTGTGGTTCCCTCCCGTTTCCCTGCAGGCGTGGCGGTGTTTACCGGGGCCCTGATCTATGCCATTCACGCCGAAGAGATCCTAGCGGGCCGCCCGACGGGGGGCAGCTTTGGTTACTGCTTCGCCCTGGCCTGGGTGGCCTTCCCCCTCGCCCTGGCTAGCGGCATCATCTACATTCACTTGAGGAAGCGGGAGTGAAGGCTGCCTGTCCCCTTGGCTCCCGGCCCCCCCACCTCAGCCCAAGGCCCCACCTCCTCCTTTTCTATTTTAAACAGAAAATAAAACTGTTTCACTGCTAGTTCTCCTTTGTTTCCTTTCTTCCTCCTCCATGGACCCAGACTCCCTGATCTTTGCTGAATGGGGATAACCCCCATCAGCCTTCAGAATGTCCAGGGACACTGGCCCAGGTCTTGGCCGCCCTTTCCCTTCTACAGACTGGAGGCCCCCACCCCTCCAAGCGCAAGACTCAGGATTCCTTCCAAGTCTATACAGTCAGGCACCTCTAGGTAAGAACCCGGCATCTGGGTTTCCAGCCGTCCCTCCTGGGCCAAAGCTCTCTCTCAACCAAGCAGATGTGTTTCTTGTTCTAGATTACTGAGACCGGAGACCCTTTGCTGCAGTTGCAGCAGTGCTTACACATGGACAATCAGTCTCCTCCAGCTACAAAATACAAGGAAACGATGAGGGACTAAAAATAACTGCGTGTTGGGGCAAATTCTGGACAATAAGATACAAACACATCAAAAAGCCCAACTGCCACTTCTGAAGAGCCAGGACCAAAAGAAGGGTACTGTGCGTGCTCCCTGCACATGCCACCTCCAAAAGGGTGGGCAAATCGCCTAAGCCACCCCTCCGGCCTCACCCCTGAACATACCCTTACTCCCACCCCATAGAAGGGACAAGCTCGCTCCTCCTCAAGGGAATTTGTTCTTGCCCCCCACCTTCTATTTCAGGGGCTTCAGTAAAGCCTTAACTGAATTTGTCTGGCCTCTTACCAATTTCTATTCATTAAGGCCAAGAACCCTGGTCAAAAAAAGTGGTCTCTTTTTTTTTTCCTCCCCCTGCGAACATACTTTCCCATTTCGCCAGTATGTGTTTCTCGTTCCATCATGTTGGACTCTGTGACCCCATCGGGTATAGCCTACCAGGCTTCTTTGTCCATGGAATTCTCCAGGCAAGAATACCGGAGTGGGTAGCCATTCCCTTCTGCAGGGGATCTTCCCAACCCAGGAATCGAGCCCAGGTTTCCTGCATGGTAGGCAGATTCTTTATGGTCTGAGCCACCAGGGAAGCCAAGGACCCACCCAAATGCATTCCCCCAAGAACCCAAGTCTTTTCTTTCCAAAGCCTTCCTTCTTTCCAACCCCTGCAGCTCCCACATTCACCCAGATTTATGAAACATGATTTATTCTTTTGGGAGAAGGGGCAGGGGAGGAATTGATAGAACAATAAATATTGCACAGAGCATTATTAGAGGCAAGATCCAGGCCGAGGTAGTTTCTGTAGAAAGGGTGAGGGTCCTGGGCCGGAAAGGCACCTGAGTTTCTTGTTGGGACCTGAGTGGATGTGAGCCTTGGGGTGAGAATGGTTTCCGATTCCTTGCAGTCCACAGCTTTCTGCCTGGCACGAGGCTCACAACCCCTTCAGCCTGGACAAGCTGATCAGCAGCTGACCGAATGGCCTGCCTTATATGTAGAGGCAACTGACAGAACAAGCAGGTCTCCTTTAGAAATTCTGATTGGTTGTTTCTCTGCAGGGACAACTGGCTGCCCAAGGTCGGTAGTGCCCAGCAGCTGTACTGGCAGGTAGCCAGAGAACCGGATTAAAAGGCTCTCATTGGCTGCAGGCTGGAGCTCCGCCTCGGTGAACATGATGGACATTTTGCCCTGTACTGGCTAAAGAGACAGTGATATACGGCCTCCGGAGGGCACAGTTGTTAAGCTGTGCCGGATGGTTTAGAGCGTCTCACGGTTGTGATAGGCTGGCTCTCCCTCTTCAGCCAAACCACGCTTACAGGTTTATGATGAAGGACGGAGTAACAGATGAACCAGAAGCAGAACCGAAAGGCTCCGATTGGCGGGTCAACGGAAGAAGGGAGCCTAGCAACGGCAGGCTACTTCGATGGGCGGCTTTGTTTAAGAAAACAGCGCAACGGAAGTGGTAACGAGTATTTGGAAGTTGGGGAGCGGCGAAGCCTTGTAGCCCTGATTGACAGTTTGTCAAGAAGGAGGCGGCGCTTATTTTCCGACCAGGTGGCTGGGCGGGGCTGCGTCGAGAGGTTTCCGTGAATTGTCCCCACTAGGTGCAGACTTGGGGGCAGTGATGGTAGCCAGCAGGTCTAGTTTGGGGAAACCCGAGGACGGGTACATCCCGATGGTGGGGGGCAGGGCTTGGAGGTGGGTCAGGGCCCTCTTTCCGTTGAAGGCCACGTCACAGCCTGACTGGGCTAGAAGCCAGCTCTCCACCTCCGACTGGAGCCACTGGGAAGTCTCTGCAGGGGGGAGAGGCAGGTGTTAGGAGGTCGGACAGACCTGGGAAGCTGAGAGCAGGCAGTGAGGAGGGTGCAGGACAAGGAATACGAGGGGTCTAGGTCTGGGAATGGAACAAAGCCTAGGAGGCTCAGCTTTGGGGCTCTCATCTGGGGAACCAGCCAGAGACTCTTGTTCAGGTAGGGCCACCTGGGGCTTCCATAAGGAAGGGACAAAGTTCTCTCGTAGGGAGTATCTGGGCTCACATATAGGAAGGAACGGGCGGGGAGTGGGGCGCACACTACAACAGGAGTCTACAACAGGAATCTGGTCCAAGACTCCTCTATCAAAGTGGATGTTAAGAGAGGTCATCTCAGGGAAGGGTCGTGGCCACTCTTGAACAGCGTTCACCAGCGCGAGCAGGGTTTGGCGCGAGGGCATCGTGGGGACGGTGTCTCACGGGGGCAGGGCCACTTGGGATTAACGGGACTCTCGACCCTAAAAGGGGCAGGGTGGAGTTTGTTCCAAGTGGGGCCACGTCTGCGCCCAGCAGCATGAGGAAGGGGCGGGGCCTATGGGGAAGGAGCTGCATGAGACGGGGCGGGACCTCGCTGACAAGGGGCGGGGCCACCTGGCCCCTGCGGTCGTACCTTCCGGCGGGCCCTGCGCCCCCCGGGGCCGCCGGGCCAGGAAGCTGTGCGCCAGCAGCGCCTCTTTGGCGTGCTCGTCCTGTGCGCGCAGGACCAGGGCGCTGAGCAGCTCCGAGTTGTTGGACGTGCTGCGGTAGTAGAGCATGTGTGCCAGCTCCAGCGCCTGCGCGCTGCGCCGGTGCCCGAACATCTGCAACGGGGAGGAGACGAGATCCGGGAGGGGTGGGGCCTGCTGGGACTCCCCGCCTCTCCCATACACCCCACCCCGTCACACACCCCACCCAGACACACACCGCACCCCAAACACGCACCCCTAGGTCACTCACACAGGTAGGGCCCTTCCCGAGGCTGCCAGGACCTCCCCAGCCCTCTTCGACTCAGGTGCCCAGGACGCCCCGTTATTTGTACGCTTAACCCACACGATCTGGCCGCAGACTCGGAAGCCGCCGCCCGGATTTGCTTATCTGAACGACGCTATCAATGGATGGGTCCGCTATCAATGGATGGGTCCGAAGATAGCCAGAGTTTTAGCGTGGGCACTCTTTGTTACAGGGATTTTTTTAAAGTCCATATCGTCTGAAGTATTTCCTGATGGTATGTGTAGACTTTGCTTCAAAATAATCCAATGGTGGTGGAAGGGGGAGGCGGTGTCTTAAGAGAAACCTGATCCTTACTAATTGTTGGCGCTAGGCGCTGCTTACAAAGGAGATTATCACACTTTTTCGGCATTTGTTTGAAACTTTTCCATAAGGTGGAGACCTAAGGTGAAATGCCTCTGAGAAGAACACAGCCCCAGAAAATCGCGGAAATGGCCTGCATGATCCCAATTACACGCTCTGTGTGAACGGCACTCTCTTCTTACAAGGCCAGTGCAGTCGGTTTATGTCCTTGCATTGGAACAAATCGCCATTTCCTTGGTTGGAGGCAAGATGCGGGAATTGGGTGCGTCAGGACTGTCTGGTCTGAAAAACACATTGGCCTGTGTGCCTGTTTCTGCCAAGCCTACGGAGTGGAATTCTCACAGGGTAAGTGAGCAGGTCATGCCGCTCTGATCTGAGGCAGGTGAGGCCAGACCTCTCCCTGGGGAGGGCTCGCCACCAGCCACCCAGATGTCCCCTTCAGCACTCGCCAGGATCCACGTTGAGTGCAGTGACTCCCCTCATCCAGTCACCCCTCCCCCCTCCCCTGGGGTCCGTACTGGGGTGGCCCCACCATCCACCCCATCAAAGACTAGGCTCCTGGCACCACCCTGCCCCCTCCTCGCCAGTCAGTCACCCTCTGGCCCGTCCTGCCTTGTCTCTCTCTGCCCTGCCTCCAACCCACCTCTCTCTCCCCTCCCTCCAACCCACCTAATGCATTGCTCCAGCCATGTCTGAGGCCTCAGTCTCCCCCACCTTCCAGTCTCTCTGCACAGCCCCCGAGCTGACCCTGCCCCTGCCCCTTCCCTGCTCACAGCCTCGCATGGCTCCCTAGTGCCCTCAGAGAGTCCAGACGCCGTGGCCTGGACCCGAGGATTTCTCCCACTCACCTGCTCCTTCCCTCTGAAGGCAGCCTGTGTTGAATGAGCCAGTATACCCTGATCAATGCCCTGAGCGCACCCTGCCCTCTCAGGCTTCTGGGCCTTGGGACAGGCCAGGTGGCCTCCAGTCTTTTCTTGAAAAACACTCACTGTCTTATCGTCAAGGTTCAGGGTGGACACTGCTTCCCACGGATGAGCAGCTAGCTGTATCCCTGAGTTCCTGCCGGGCCCACTGTGACCTCCTTCAGGCGTGTGGCTGTCTGTCCATTCACCAGGCACCTCTCCCTCGGGCAGAACCAGCTCTGAGGCATCTCTGGGACGCCAGCTCAACAGCCCTTCTCAGGCTGCCCCGCGGGCCTCCCCTGGGAACCAGGGCACAGCAGGCGCCTCCTCAGCCCAAGGAGTCTGGGAGGGCTCTCTGGAGCCTCTGAGCTGAGGGTAAGGGATGAGGTGGGGTTGGTCAGGCTAGTAACAGGATAGGACATTGCAGAAGCAGGAACAGCATATGCAAAAAGAGAGAAAGGAAGCGAAGTGGGGTGGGGGTGCAGAGAGGAATCACAAGTGTATTTTGGTGGAGCTAAAGTTTAGAATTGGCTTGCCTTTGCACCACCCTGCCGCCTCTGATCTGAGGCAGGTGAGGCCAGACCTCTCCCTGGGGAGGGCTCGCCACCAGCCACCCAGATGTCCCCTTCAGCACTCGCCAGGATCCACGTTGAGTGCAGTGACTCCCCTCATCCAGTCACCCCTCCCCCCTCCCCTGGGGTCCGTACTGGGGTGGCCCCACCATCCACCCCATCAAAGACTAGGCTCCTGGCACCACCCTGCCCCCTCCTCGCCAGTCAGTCACCCTCTGGCCCGTCCTGCCTTGTCTCTCTCTGCCCTGCCTCCAACCCACCTCTCTCTCCCCTCCCTCCAACCCACCTAATGCATTGCTCCAGCCATGTCTGAGGCCTCAGTCTCCCCCACCTTCCAGTCTCTCTGCACAGCCCCCGAGCTGACCCTGCCCCTGCCCCTTCCCTGCTCACAGCCTCGCATGGCTCCCTAGTGCCCTCAGAGAGTCCAGACGCCGTGGCCTGGACCCGAGGATTTCTCCCACTCACCTGCTCCTTCCCTCTGAAGGCAGCCTGTGTTGAATGAGCCAGTATACCCTGATCAATGCCCTGAGCGCACCCTGCCCTCTCAGGCTTCTGGGCCTTGGGACAGGCCAGGTGGCCTCCAGTCTTTTCTTGAAAAACACTCACTGTCTTATCGTCAAGGTTCAGGGTGGACACTGCTTCCCACGGATGAGCAGCTAGCTGTATCCCTGAGTTCCTGCCGGGCCCACTGTGACCTCCTTCAGGCGTGTGGCTGTCTGTCCATTCACCAGGCACCTCTCCCTCGGGCAGAACCAGCTCTGAGGCATCTCTGGGACGCCAGCTCAACAGCCCTTCTCAGGCTGCCCCGCGGGCCTCCCCTGGGAACCAGGGCACAGCAGGCGCCTCCTCAGCCCAAGGAGTCTGGGAGGGCTCTCTGGAGCCTCTGAGCTGAGGGTAAGGGATGAGGTGGGGTTGGTCAGGCTAGTAACAGGATAGGACATTGCAGAAGCAGGAACAGCATATGCAAAAAGAGAGAAAGGAAGCGAAGTGGGGTGGGGGTGCAGAGAGGAATCACAAGTGTATTTTGGTGGAGCTAAAGTTTAGAATTGTGTCAAATGAAGCAAGGCAAACAACGTCGCTGATGCCAGGTCGTGAGCTAGGGAGAAACAGGACCAGCCGGGGGCCGTCAAGGACGGGCTGGAGGGGATCACTGCAGGGGCAGAGGTGGCTAGGAAGAGGGTCTGAGCTGAAGTGGAGACAGAGAGAGGAGATGGGCCCAGAGAGCTGGGGGCCAGGAAGGACAGGCTTAGGACTGACAGACGGGGGGGCATGGCCAGGATGATTCTGGGGGTCTAGCCACCGGCTTGGGGACAACGGGGCCATCCACAGATGGGGAGCCAGGGGAGCAGCAGGTGGCAGAGAGGCTGCCCTCCACCTGGCTGCTCCAGATGGACTGCAGAGCTCCCCAATCCAGGAGGTGGTGGGGAGCTGTTTGTGGAAACCCTGGAAGAGGAGGAGCTCTTTGAGGGAGGGCGAGGAAGAGGGTCCTGTGTCCGTGTGTTTGCCCTGAGCAGCTGGACAGCAGCCGGGGGCCTATATTTAAGGCACTGGGGGAGGCACCCGGTGGTCTAGTGCTTAGGCTTTGGCGCTCTCAGTACCATGGCCCCGGTTCAGTCTGTGGTTGGGGAACTGAGATCCGACAAGCCAAATAAGTACATAAGTAATGAACTTAAGGAGGCTCAGCCTGGGGCACGGAAGATGTCTAAGGGATGCAGTAAATGAACTGGTGAACTGGTTTTAAACTGGGCGTTCAGCCCAAGAGGTTCAAGAGTTCCCCACCCCAACGGGCCACTGAGAGGTGGGACTGGACTGGAAACGCACATGTCCTCCCCAGACCAGCTCAACATCTACCCCCCACCTCCTGTCTGGGGTTGCCACACTCCCTCTCTGCTTACAGCCCTTCCATGGCTCCCCCTTGCCCTAAGGAGGAATCCCAGGGCCCTGCCTCGGCATTCAAGGCCCTCTGGGGGCTCACTTCTCCACCCTGCACGCCAGACTTCACCCCTGGGTGCTCCCCCAAGCCTTCCCCAACAGGCTCAGTCACCACCTTTCAAAGCTTTCCTCGAATGACACCCAAACCCTGGTCCCAGGCAGGAAGTGCTTCTCGCTGCCTTCCACCCTCTCAGCCAGCGCAGCCTGCTTATTATCTGCGGGATGTATTACCAGGCTTCCTAAGAGTCCTCTGGGATGGCTGAGAACAGCTTGAAAACCAGTGAACCAGCAAGTGAATGATCGGGTACAATGGACAACTCACGCCTGTGCCAACCCTGGTGAGAACCAGTAAAAGGCAGCCCCTCAAGGCCGCTCGGCCTCAAGACAGAGCTGGAGGTTCAGCAAGCAAAGCACAGGTTGGATTCCAGCCCCATCTGTCCCTTCGGCCATAACTCCTGGAGGCGGACAGCCTGCACAACTGGATGAGGCGGCCCTGTGCTCACATGCTGCATAAGCAGGAAGGAGCACAGGTGGCGGGCTAGCCACCGGCTTGGGGACAACGGCCATCCACAGATGGGGAGCCAGGAGCAGCAGGTGGCAGAGGCTGCCTCCACCTGGCTGCTCCAGATGGACTGCAGAGCTCCCCAATCCAGGAGGTGGTGGGGAGCTGTTTGTGGAAACCCTGGAAGAGGAGGAGCTCTTTGAGGGAGGGCGAGGAAGAGGGTCCTGTGTCCGTGTGTTTGCCCTGAGCAGCTGGACAGCAGCCGGGGGCCTATATTTAAGGCACTGGGGGAGGCACCCGGTGGTCTAGTGCTTAGGCTTTGGCGCTCTCAGTACCATGGCCCCGGTTCAGTCTGTGGTTGGGGAACTGAGATCCGACAAGCCAAATAAGTACATAAGTAATGAACTTAAGGAGGCTCAGCCTGGGGCACGGAAGATGTCTAAGGGATGCAGTAAATGAACTGGTGAACTGGTTTTAAACTGGGCGTTCAGCCCAAGAGGTTCAAGAGTTCCCCACCCCAACGGGCCACTGAGAGGTGGGACTGGACTGGAAACGCACATGTCCTCCCCAGACCAGCTCAACATCTACCCCCCACCTCCTGTCTGGGGTTGCCACACTCCCTCTCTGCTTACAGCCCTTCCATGGCTCCCCCTTGCCCTAAGGAGGAATCCCAGGGCCCTGCCTCGGCATTCAAGGCCCTCTGGGGGCTCACTTCTCCACCCTGCACGCCAGACTTCACCCCTGGGTGCTCCCCCAAGCCTTCCCCAACAGGCTCAGTCACCACCTTTCAAAGCTTTCCTCGAATGACACCCAAACCCTGGTCCCAGGCAGGAAGTGCTTCTCGCTGCCTTCCACCCTCTCAGCCAGCGCAGCCTGCTTATTATCTGCGGGATGTATTACCAGGCTTCCTAAGAGTCCTCTGGGATGGCTGAGAACAGCTTGAAAACCAGTGAACCAGCAAGTGAATGATCGGGTACAATGGACAACTCACGCCTGTGCCAACCCTGGTGAGAACCAGTAAAAGGCAGCCCCTCAAGGCCGTCTCGGCCTCAAGACAGAGCTGGAGGTTCAGCAAGCAAAGCACAGGTTGGATTCCAGCCCCATCTGTCCCTTCGGCCATAACTCCTGGAGGGCGGACAGCCTGCACAACTGGATGAGGCGGCCCTGTGCTCACATGCTGCATAAGCAGGAAGGGAGCTTGTTCACCAGACTCAGGGAACCAGAGCCCAGTCAGTAGTAATAATAACAGTGGTCATGGTGAACTCTCATATATCGCGTTCTGTCCTATGGGCCAGGCTCCATTTTCCACATACAGTTTATCCATCACCACAACAACCCACTGTCTTCTCTGCTTCCAGAAGCACAGAGAGTTCAAGCAGTTTTTCCAAGGTTACATAGATTAGGGCTTCCCTACACTCACAGTGGTTAAGACTCCACCCTTACACTGCAGGAGGTGCAGGTTCAATCCCTGGCTGAGGAACTAACACCACACACACACAAACAGGAACAGCAAAAAGCTCAACGCACAGGTCACACAGAAGATGGTAGAACTGGATTCAAACCCAGGCACCTTTACCATGTCATCCAGTGCCCAGTGAGTGGCCTTGAACCCATGTGTCGCACCAGGCACGTGCCAGCCCTGCATCCAGCGCTCTTCCTGGATTCACTCATTCCTTCCCCATGACCGTCCTCCCCTTGTGTGGGAGCCTCAATATTATGCCCATTTTCCAGATGAGAATATTGAGGCTTGGGGTGATCAAGAAACCCTCCCAAGGTTGTGTGGAGTAAATAAGGAAAGAAAGTACAGCCCGAAGCAGGAATAATCCACAAAAAGAGACAAAATGACAGGGCGATACACCAGGAGCAGGCTGAGCAGGGTGAGCCCCTTACCTTGGAGGCCCGCAGGCCCATGAAGGCAGCGAAGAGCAGCAGCAGCAGGGAGGTGGCCATCTTGAGGTCGGAGAGCACCACCATGCCCACGTTGACAAAGCACGCCACGCCCGAGACAATCAGCGTGAGGTTGAGGACTGCGCGCTGCAGGGTGGGCGTGCGCACCTTCAGTTCCGGCAGCAGCTGCTCCAGGCCCTCCAGCGGGGTGTCCTTAAAGCTCTTAAGCACCAAGTGCCCTTGCTTCGTCCGGGCTGCAAGCACCACCCGCTTAAAGTACCTCCTGATGGCCAGAGAGGAGGGGCGGGGCGGTCAGGGTGGTCCCCGGGGAGCCCCTCCAACCCTCGGACACTCTCTGGCTCTGCAGCCACACTGTCATTTTACAAGCTCCTTAACCATGGTGGGAGGGAGGTCCTACATAAGCTAAGTGCCCAACAAGAGGGCATCGGCCACACGATGCAATCCCCTCTTACTGGACATGCAGGGGGCTTCTGATTTTAGGGACTTGATAAAGGAGAACTGATTAAAAATTCTTTAGTTAATTTTCAAATCCAAATTCTCTATATATTTCAGGGTGTCTGCAAGGCACCAGGGAGTGTTATTTAGCTCTGGAGAGACAACAAAATGAGTCAGTCACTGCCTTTGTGGAGCTTCCTCTAGTCCAGCCCAAGAGAATGATAATTAAGCAGACAGGCTGCAAGCATAAATATCTCCTTGGAATGGATTCCTGGAAGTGGAATTACTGGTTTGAGGGATATGAGAGGTTTTTTTGTCTTTGGTTCTTCTTTTGTTTTTGAATTCATGACCATATTTGATATACTGATTTTCAGATGAACTGGGTGACAGGCCCACTGGCCAGACGGGAGAAGCTACGGCTCTCCTGACCATATATGTTAAAATATAATGTTCTCCAGAAGCGTGGTGGGACCAACTTTTTCATAATGTGGCCTTCCCTCCCTGAGCCTCAGTCTTCCTCATTTGGAAAATGGAGAAAAATGTCCCTACCTCCCCTCTTCCCCTGCGAGCTGTGGTTCTTGTTGCTCCTTGGGAAGAAGAGGCAGTATTTCAACGACCCTTCCTCCTTTCTTGACTTCCCACCCAGGTCCCAGACACCCAGATCCAGACACTGACCTGTCAGTTCCCTCTCGACTCTAACCTTGCTCCCTCTCGCTGCAGCTGGGGAACAAGGGCCGCCTCACCTCTCCGCAGGGGGCGATTTGAAGAAGCCACGCTTGGAGCCCACGCTGGACTTATGGGGCATCTTCCCAACTCGTTGGCCCAAAGCCCAGAAATGCATGTAGATATACTGGTCCAAATTTATTGTCACCTGCCAAAGGGGAGGAAGGAAGCAGGAGCAGCTGAGCATAAGCTGGGGTGTGGGTGCAGGATACTAGAATTAAATGTCTCTCACCCCACAGTCCTCTGCCCCCTCACTCACTTCCCAGGCTCATCATTATCCAGTGTGTAGGCAGAACAGCCATGTACGGTTGTTCATGTTGCATACTGCACAAGGGCACACCATCCAAGATGCAATCCTCTTACTGGACATGCAGGGGGCTTCTGATTTTAGGGACTTGATAAAGGAGAACTGATTAAAAATTCTTTAGTTAATTTTCAAATCCAAATTCTCTATATATTTCAGGGTGTCTGCAAGGCACCAGGGAGTGTTATTTAGCTCTGGAGAGACAACAAAATGAGTCAGTCACTGCCTTTGTGGAGCTTCCTCTAGTCCAGCCCAAGAGAATGATAATTAAGCAGACAGGCTGCAAGCATAAATATCTCCTTGGAATGGATTCCTGGAAGTGGAATTACTGGTTTGAGGGATATGAGAGGTTTTTTTGTCTTTGGTTCTTCTTTTGTTTTTGAATTCATGACCATATTTGATATACTGATTTTCAGATGAACTGGGTGACAGGCCCACTGGCCAGACGGGAGAAGCTACGGCTCTCCTGACCATATATGTTAAAATATAATGTTCTCCAGAAGCGTGGTGGGACCAACTTTTTCATAATGTGGCCTTCCTCCCTGAGCCTCAGTCTTCCTCATTTGGAAAATGGAGAAAAATGTCCCTACCTCCCCTCTTCCCCTGCGAGCTGTGGTTCTTGTTGCTCCTTGGGAAGAAGAGGCAGTATTTCAACGACCCTTCCTCCTTTCTTGACTTCCCACCCAGGTCCCAGACACCCAGATCCAGACACTGACCTGTCAGTTCCCTCTCGACTCTAACCTTGCTCCCTCTCGCTGCAGCTGGGGAACAAGGGCCGCCTCACCTCTCCACAGCGGGCGATTTGAAGAAGCCACGCTTGGAGCCCACGCTGGACTTATGGGGCATCTTCCCAACTCGTTGGCCCAAAGCCCAGAAATGCATGTAGATATACTGGTCCAAATTTATTGTCACCTGCCAAAGGGGAGGAAGGAAGCAGGAGCAGCTGAGCATAAGCTGGGGTGTGGGTGCAGGATACTAGAATTAAATGTCTCTCACCCCACAGTCCTCTGCCCCCTCACTCACTTCCCAGGCTCATCATTATCCAGTGTGTAGGCAGAACAGCCATGTACGGTTGTTCATGTTGCATACTGCACAAGGGCACACCATCCAAGATGGCATCATTCACATCCTAGTCATCTTTATTACTATATTTCCTAGAATCTATGAGGCCACTGATTTTAAGATACTCTATCACATTATGAAGCAACAAAAAGGGAAAATATATTGTCAAGTAAACTATGCCAAACCACCACTTGTAAGTCACAACCCAGTAGCAGAAATGGTAGAGTCTGACTTTAGGAAAAAAGCACATCTTAGGACTTCCCTGGTGGTCCAGTGGTTAAGACTCTGTGTTTCCCATGCAGTGGGGCCCAGGTTCGCTCCCTGGTCAGGGAACTAGATCCCACATGCCACAACTGAGACACAGTGCAGCCAAGTAAGTAAATAACTTTTTTTTTTTTTTTAAAAAGCACATCTTCAAATCACCAAAATGTGGTGACTTTATATTTCAGTATTTTGATGATAATCTTGTTGACTTTTTTCTTTGGCTGTGCCACATGGCTTACAGGATCTTAGTTTACCAACCAGGGATTGAACCCAGCAGTGAAAGTGTGGAGCTCTCACCACTCGGCCATCAAGGAATTCCCTAACTTTGTTGACCTTAACCATGAGCATTTTGTATTATTTATTATAGTCAGCCTTCCATATCTGCAGATTTCACATCCACTGATGCAACCAACTAAGGGACTGAAAAAATATTTTTAATTCCAGAAAGGAAAACTGGAATCTGCTGTGTACCACCAACGCTCTTACACAGCCCTTGCATCGTATTAGGTATTGTAAGTAATGAGAGATGGCTTAAAGTATGTAGGAGGATGTGCACAGGTTATATGCAAATACTATGTCATTTTATATACGAGACTTCAACCTCCAAGAATGTTTACATCCCCAGGGCTCAGGAACCAATCCTCACAGTCCCCCACCAAAGGACAGCTCTATTAGTGTTCTGGCAGGTGGTGACCATCTCTGATGAAGGGGCCTGAGAAAGAGGTACCATTTCCTATTTCACCAAAGGCCCCCAAGGGCTAGCATTCAGGACTACAACTCCCAGCAGACTCTGTCTCCCCAAGGCTCCATCCCTACCCCAAGGTTTCCTGGGAGTCTGGGTCGTTGTGGGGAAGACAGGCACCTGGACCTCATCCTGAGGGTGATGGACCACCAGAGCATAGGCCAGGGTGTCCTCTGAGAGCGGGGAGAAGTTGGCCTGGGCCAGCAGGGGCTCCAGAGCCTGAAGCACCTCCTTCTCATTGGACAGACGCTGAAGGTCCGTAAGCGAAGGCTGGTCAAGAGTCTCCCTGTCGGGGTTGATGGGGTCATACAAGGCCTGAGGAGAGAGTCAGAGAGAAGAATCATGGGCTAGGTCAGAACGTGAGCAATTGTGGGTGCACATGAGGATGTTCCTGGCCCCATCTTTTGGATGATGGGGTCCCCCAGGACTGGATGCTGGGCCCTCCTCCCTCTTCTCCCCTCAAGCTTGCACTACTCCATCCCCATGCTCTGAACACCACCTCCATGCAGATAACTACCCAACTTACATCTCCAGCTCAGGCCTCGCCTCTCGGTTCTGGACCTTGTGTCCGTTTCCAGAGCCTGGGCTTTGTCTACTCCTTCTCCCAGTCAGTGAGGTGGGGGTGGCGGTGGGGCTGCCCAGAGAGACTACACTTCCCAGCCTCCTTTGAGGCTAGGCGTGGCCAGGAGAACTGGTCCACAGAATGTGAGCAGAAATAACAGGCTCACCTTCTCCCTCACCTCTTGCCCTCCTGCACTTGCCACTCTCTCCTTGTTCTACCAGCTTAGAATGCTCTTCTGCTTACAACCCAGTTCTGGGCCCACAGAGACGAAGACGGTGCCCTAGGGAGGGGGCGGAGCAACAAGATGGGAGGAATCGGGGTCCCAGCCATCACCTCCTATGGAACACAGCTGCCCGTCCCCCTGCCCGCTTACCACAAAACCACTGCCTTGTGGGGTCTGCTTGTTATAGCAGCTATGCCTTTATGGGCACTAATACTAACTCTCCACCAGACATTTCTTTGGGGATGTCATGATCGCCTCAAATCCAACATGTCAAGCCCACAAGATCACATCCCCATCTTCCAACAAAACAGCCTGGACGCCCCCTCCCATGCTGATTCCTACCAAAGGCCCAAGGGCTAGCATTCAGGACTACAACTCCCAGCAGACTCTGTCTCCCCAAGGCTCCATCCCTACCCCAAGGTTTCCTGGGAGTCTGGGTCGTTGTGGGGAAGACAGGCACCTGGACCTCATCCTGAGGGTGATGGACCACCAGAGCATAGGCCAGGGTGTCCTCTGAGAGCGGGGAGAAGTTGGCCTGGGCCAGCAGGGGCTCCAGAGCCTGAAGCACCTCCTTCTCATTGGACAGACGCTGAAGGTCCGTAAGCGAAGGCTGGTCAAGAGTCTCCCTGTCGGGGTTGATGGGGTCATACAAGGCCTGAGGAGAGAGTCAGAGAGAAGAATCATGGGCTAGGTCAGAACGTGAGCAATTGTGGGTGCACATGAGGATGTTCCTGGCCCCATCTTTTGGATGATGGGGTCCCCCAGGACTGGATGCTGGGCCCTCCTCCCTCTTCTCCCCTCAAGCTTGCACTACTCCATCCCCATGCTCTGAACACCACCTCCATGCAGATAACTACCCAACTTACATCTCCAGCTCAGGCCTCGCCTCTCGGTTCTGGACCTTGTGTCCGTTCCAGAGCCTGGGCTTTGTCTACTCCTTCTCCCAGTCAGTGAGGTGGGGGTGGCGGTGGGGCTGCCCAGAGAGACTACACTTCCCAGCCTCCTTTGAGGCTAGGCGTGGCCAGGAGAACTGGTCCACAGAATGTGAGCAGAAATAACAGGCTCACCTTCTCCCTCACCTCTTGCCCTCCTGCACTTGCCACTCTCTCCTTGTTCTACCAGCTTAGAATGCTCTTCTGCTTACAACCCAGTTCTGGGCCCACAGAGACGAAGACGGTGCCCTAGGGAGGGGGCGGAGCAACAAGATGGGAGGAATCGGGGTCCCAGCCATCACCTCCTATGGAACACAGCTGCCCGTCCCCCTGCCCGCTTACCACAAAACCACTGCCTTGTGGGGTCTGCTTGTTATAGCAGCTATGCCTTTATGGGCACTAATACTAACTCTCCACCAGACATTTCTTTGGGGATGTCATGATCGCCTCAAATCCAACATGTCAAGCCCACAAGATCACATCCCCATCTTCCAACAAAACAGCCTGGACGCCCCCTCCCATGCTGATTCCCCACAGCCCTCCCTGGCCTTTCCCCTGAGCATCAGATTCTCATATTCAATTATGTCTTTGGCATCCACAGTTGGATGTCTAATGGCATCTCAGATCTAACATGGGCCTGAGGAAAATGCTCCATACCTTCCTCCTCCTCACCTCAGGCTACTCCTCTTGGGAAATGGCCCCACGATCCATTTGGATGCTCCAATCGGGAACCCTGGAGGCATCCTTGATTCCATTCTGATTGTCACCCCCATATCTAATTGTTTAGCAAATCCACTGGCCAAACCGCTGAATCATTCTAGACTCCGTATTCCCTTCCATCCCCACGCTACGTTCTCGTTCCAGCCACCATCGCCTCGCACCTAAACAGTCCCATTGGGTTTCTGCTCTCCTGCTGCATTCAAACCCATCCCCACATGGCTGTCAGGAGGAGCTGACTGAGATTATAACAGACCCTATCCCTCTGGTGGCTTCTCACCACATTTGGAATAAAACCCAGACTGTGTCTATGACCTTCAAGGTCACCATAGAACTGGCTAATGCCTTGTCTGTCTCATCCTATGCACCCACCGCTGCCCCCCAAAACTGCTGACTGAAGGAATGACTGAAAGAGCGAGGGACCTCCCTGGCAGGCCAGTGGTTAGGATGCTGTGCTCCCAACACAGGCGGCCCCAGGTTCAATCCCAGGCCAGGGAACTAGATCCCACATGCCACAACTGAGAGGTCTCACGTCACAACTAAAGATCCCATGTGTCACAACAAAGACTGAATATCCTGTGTGTCCCAACTAAGACCCAGCACAGTCAAATAAATAGATATTTTTAAAAAAAGACAAAAAGAGCAAGGTTTCGGGTGTCTTACCTATGTGTTCACAGAGAGATGGAGCTTCAGGGGGACATATGATGTGTCCCAGACTACACAGTAAGCTGCAGAGGGAACCCCCACCTCCAAAAATCCAGCCCCTAGACCCCAGTCTCTGTGTCTCTCAGGAGCGGCAGCCTTAAGCAACAGCCTGTCAAGGGCAGGTGAAACTCTGCGCTGGTGGAAGGAAAGCGGGGAGAGGGGACGCCAAGTGGGAGGACTGGCCTGGGCAAAGGTTTAGAGATGGGAATACCCAGGGTCTCAGAAACAAGGGAGCCAGGCGTCGGATGATGTAGGAGAGAGTCGAGCCCAGCAAATCCTCATCTGGACTAACCCTGAGGGTCGGCTTGTGCTGGCCAAGGACAGAACTGGGGCCGAAAGCTGAGGCCTGCACCTGAGTGCCTCTGGTCAGGAGGACACAGCAAGTGCTACGAGCCACGTTCTCAGACTCTTGGAATGACCTTGAGAAACGCCATTCCCGGAGCTGAACTGCAGTTTGAGAGTGAGGGAGTCTCAAGGCTGGAGGAGAGAGAAATCTGCATTCATCTAAGGTCTGCTGAGAGCCAGATTCTCTTCTGGGAACTTTGCGTTTGCCCAGGGCTCCGAGCCAGAAACCTGGATGCGGCGGTGACCCCTGCTGTTCCCTTCCTCACACCTCCGAAACAGGCCGTCACTCAGCGGCTCTCTCCTCCCCACCAGCCCTGCCCACCACCACCATCGCCTTGTCCTGCCTGGACGTGGCCAGCAGCCTTCTCAAGGGTCTCCCTAGTCCCCTCACCTCCCTGATCTCAAGCCTGCTCTCACGCCAACAACCTCCCCAAGTCTGCTCCCCCAACCCTTTCTTCTCCATCTCACAAGAGGCTCAGTGCTCCTTCCAGGTGCTCAGGCTCAAAGCCCTGGGTCATCCTGGACCCCTCTCTTTCTTCAACCCATCAGCAAATCCTGATGGCACCATGTTCAAAACAGATCCAGGATCCAACCCCATCTCATCTCCTGGACTGATGTGGTGGCCTCAGCGGGGGTCTCTGGGCTCCCACCCTCCCTCCCAGTCTGTTCCCAGCAAGGCCACCAGAGGGCGCCTCTTTGATGAACCTCAGTTCCCACCTGTTCTCTGCTCGGAGCCCTTCCCTGGCTGTCAGAGTCAAAGCAAAGTCCTCCCTGTGTCCCATAAGGCCCTGAAGGATCTGGCCCCAGGGCCTCCTCTCTGATCTCATCTCCAGTCCTCTCCCTTTCACTCACTTCACCTCTAGCCTCTGCTACACACCCTGCATGTGCCTGCCACAGGGCCTTTGCACTTACTCCTTGTGGTTCACTCTGGCCTCCTTCAGGTCTCTGCTAGAATGTCACCCCTCTCAGTGAGCCCTTCTCTGACTACCCCACGTAAAACTGCAAAAACTCCCCTGCTTTCTTTTTCTCCTTCTTTAGGGTTACCAGATTTAGGCAGAAAGAAGTAAAATACAGGACAGCAGGTTAAACTGGATTTCTAGATCAATGACAAATAATTTTTCAGCTTAGGTATGTCCTATGCAATAGTTGAGGACTATATTACATAGACATCATTCTACTTAAAGAAAACACTATGCATAGCTTATCTGAAATTCAAATTCAACTGAGTATTGAGGGTTGAAGCGGGTCCTCTAAAAATTCATATTCCCCTGGAACTTCAGAATATGGCCTCATTTGAAAACAGGGTCTTTGCAGGTGCAATTAAGGTAAGGGTAAAAATGAGATTAGAGGGCTTTCCTGGTGGCCCAGTGGGTAAAGAGTCTGCCTTGCAGTGCAGGGAGCACCGGTTCAATCCCTGGCCCGGGAAGATCCCATGTGCCACAGAGCAGCTGGACTAGTGTGTCCAATTGCAAGTCAGTGCTCTGGAGTGCATGCGCCCAGAATTGGTGCTCTGCAATGGGAGGCCACTGCAATGGGAGGCCCACACAGGCCAAGAGAATAAAGATGGATGAAATAAATAAATAGGAAACCAATAAAAGAGGTCAAAAATTAAAAAAACAAAAAATCCAATGGGGCCCTAAATCCAATAACTGTCCTTATGAAAGACAGAAAAGGATGCGCAGAGACAAAGGTGACGTGAAGAGGGGGACAGAGGTGGACGTGTCCACAAGCCAAGGGCTGCCAGAAGCTCAGAGAAAAGCTCAGGATGGTTCCCTTCCTCCGAGGCTCTGGAAGAAACCAGGCCTACCAACACCTTGATTTTGGACTTTCAGCTTCCTCAACTCTGAGAGAATAGATGCCTTGTTTGAAGCTACCCCTAGGATGGTAATGTGCTACGGCAGCAGCAGGAAATGAGTAAGCTGGACATCCTGTACTATATCCAGCACCCTGTCCGTGGGGCGTAGCCCTTCTCAGTGTTACTTTATGTCTCTACCTCATCGAGGGCCAGTCCCTCTTGCTAGAATGTTACATTATGAGGCAGATACACACATCTCAGGCTCACCACTGAGTCCCAGGACCTGGAACCATTCTGGGGACAAGGTGGGTACTCAGCAAATAGGTAGTGAGTGAATCCCCTGAATGAATGGGTCAGGGAAACGAGGACCAGAGAAAGGTCACTGGCCAAGGTTCCCCCTCACACCTAGGGAACGACGAAGCCAGCATCTGACCCCAGCCTCTTCTTGCTCTTCGCCTGCTTCAGCCTAGGGGCTTCAGTCACCAGCTAAGGCTCGCCCAGTGGGACTCGTGAGCCTTCATGCTCCGCCCAGGGTCCTCTAAAAATTCATATTCCCCTGGAACTTCAGAATATGGCCTCATTTGAAAACAGGGTCTTTGCAGGTGCAATTAAGGTAAGGGTAAAAATGAGATTAGAGGGCTTTCCTGGTGGCCCAGTGGGTAAAGAGTCTGCCTTGCAGTGCAGGGAGCACCGGTTCAATCCCGGGCCCCGGGGAAGATCCCATGTGCCACAGAGCAGCTGGACTAGTGTGTCCAATTGCAAGTCAGTGCTCTGGAGTGCATGCGCCCAGAATTGGTGCTCTGCAATGGGAGGCCACTGCAATGGGAGGCCCACACAGGCCAAGAGAATAAAGATGGATGAAATAAATAAATAGGAAACCAATAAAAGAGGTCAAAAATTAAAAAAACAAAAAATCCAATGGGGCCCTAAATCCAATAACTGTCCTTATGAAAGACAGAAAAGGATGCGCAGAGACAAAGGTGACGTGAAGGGGGGGACGGGGGGGGCCGTGCCCACACGCCAAGGGCTGCCAGAAGCTCAGAGAAAAGCTCAGGATGGTTCCCTTCCTCCGAGGCTCTGGAAGAAACCAGGCCTACCAACACCTTGATTTTGGACTTTCAGCTTCCTCAACTCTGAGAGAATAGATGCCTTGTTTGAAGCTACCCCTAGGATGGTAATGTGCTACGGCAGCAGCAGGAAATGAGTAAGCTGGACATCCTGTACTATATCCAGCACCCTGTCCGTGGGGCGTAGCCCTTCTCAGTGTTACTTTATGTCTCTACCTCATCGAGGGCCAGTCCCTCTTGCTAGAATGTTACATTATGAGGCAGATACACACATCTCAGGCTCACCACTGAGTCCCAGGACCTGGAACCATTCTGGGGACAAGGTGGGTACTCAGCAAATAGGTAGTGAGTGAATCCCCTGAATGAATGGGTCAGGGAAACGAGGACCAGAGAAAGGTCACTGGCCAAGGTTCCCCCTCACACCTAGGGAACGACGAAGCCAGCATCTGACCCCAGCCTCTTCTTGCTCTTCGCCTGCTTCTGAGTGCTTCCTTAGGGGGCTTCAGTCACCAGCTAAGGCTCGCCCAGTGGGACTCGTGAGCCTCTCATGCTTCCGCCCAGCCCCTCAGGGTCTCCGTTTAAAATCTACTGCCTCGGGATGTCCCCAGTGGTCCAGTGGTTAAGAATCTGCCTTGCGGGGCTTCCCCTGGTGGTCCAGTGGGTAGGGACACCACCTTGCACCGCAAGGGGCGCTGGTTCGATCCCTGGCCTGGGAAGATCCCACGTGCCGTGGAGAGCGGCTGGACCGATGTGTCCAATCACCGAGCCAGAGCTCTGGGGTGCATGCGCCCAGAGCCGGCACTCTGCAACGACAGACGCCGCCGCGATGGGAGGCCCACAGGAGCCAAAGAACAAAGACAGATAAAAACAGAGAAATGAAAGACCAGTGGAAGTGGCCCGCCCGCTCCCCTCCCTCCCCAACCCGACCCTTGCCCAAAATAAATAAATAAATAAATCTTTAAAAAAAAAAAAAAGAATCTGCCTTGCAGTGCAGGGGCCATGGGTTCAATCTTTGGTTTGGAAACTCAGATCCCACATGTTGCAGAGAAACTAAGCTGACAAGACACAATTAGACAGCCTGAGAGCTGCAGTGAAAGATCCTACAGTTAAGACCAAATAAATAAATATTTAAAAATTAAAAAAACAAAATCTGCTGCCTTGGTGAGAATATGCATCTTCACTATATATTCTATATTTAAATATATTTAAATGTTTATATAATGACATTTTATAATAACTTTTTTTTAAAAAAAGAATCCTGTCTCCAGAGGCCGTAGATGCCCCCAGAGATGCCCCCTGCAGGAGGCCAGCAGGCAGGAGCACAAATCCTGGCTCTGCCACTGGGCACCTGGATGATCTTGGGCGCAGCCAGGCCCTCTTGGAGCGTCGGCTTCTGCCTCTGCAGCAGGGCTGCTGGCAGCTCCGCCCTGGGCCTCAGGAAGCAGCTGCTGAGCCTGACACAGAGGGTCCACTGTGGCTACTTGCAAAGCACGGAGGGGAGCTATGGGGGGGCAGGGGCAGTTAAGGGTTCACTCAGTAAACCTGGGTTGTCCAAACCTTGCACCTTCCAAAGAACTGTCCCTTGAAGGGCTCCTGGGAGAGAATCTCTAAGCACCTTGCTCACCAGGGCTCAGCGAATCCCTGTGGTGGTCATGCACGGCATACCCTCTAGATCCTTCCAGGGCTGTGTCTTGGCCCAGCCTCCTCCCTTGATCTCCAACCTGTGGATACTCGAGTCCATCTCTCTCCCCATCTGTCCAAGAGGCAGCTCAAATTCCTAAGTCCAAACCGAGCTCTCGGTCTTCACCATCCTGGCTCTGCTCTGCTTTCCGCATCTCAGTAAGTGGCAGCTGTTCCTTCCGGAGACTCCCCTGACTCCTCTCTCCCTCCAGGCCCTGCCCACTCAGCCAAATGCTGATGCCTTCCGACCATTACCTGGCGTTTGACCACTTTTCACCACTTCCACGGCTATTACTCTTGTCTGAGCAGCCATTATCTCTCACCTGGACAAACATAATTAGATGCTTTAATAGATCTCCTTGCTTCTGATGGTCTGTTCCCTGCAGAGCAGCCAGAAGAATCCTATTAACACCCGAATCAGCTCATGACCCTCCTCTGCTCAGAGCCCTCCTGTGGCGGCTCCCAGCTTGCTTACATAAAGGCCTCAGCGTGGCCCACAAGACCAGGCATCAATTCCCCCAGGCCCTCTCTGCTGTCACCTCTGGGCCTCTCTCCCTCCAGCCAGCCATCCCACTGCCATTCCCCTAGTATCCAGGCCCTCCCACCTCAGGGCCTTTCCACTCGCTGTTCTCTCTGCCTGAAACATCCCTCCCCAGACAGGCATCAGGCTCGCTGCCTCAGTTCACTCAGGTCTTAGCCTACCTGTTGCCTCCTCAGAGAAGTCCTCCTCAACCACCCTCTCTAAAACAGACTCCATCATCTCATTGCTTTCAATCCTGTCTTCAGTAGCATTTACCACTTCTGGGTGTCATATTTTACATTTGTCCCCCAATTTGGCCATACCATGTGGTGAAGTGCCAACTCACTGGAAAAGACACTGATGCTGGGAAAGACTGAGGGCGGGAGAAGAGGGCAACAGAGGATGAGATGGTTGGATGGCATCATCGACTCAATGGACATGAGCTTGAGCAAACTCCGGGAGATGGTGAAGGACAGGGAAGCCTAGCGTGCAGCACTCCACAGAGTCGCAAAGAGTCGGACACAACTGAGTGACTGAACAACAACGTGGCATGTGGGATCTTAGTTCCTCGATCAGAGATAGAACCCACGGCCCCTGCAATGGAAGCTCAGAGTCTTAACCACTGGACCACCAGAGAAGTCCCTTTCATTTGTTGATGTATCATCTCCTCACCTGGAATGTCAGCTACAGAAGGGCAGGGCTTCACCTGTTGGGCTCACGGCTGCATTCCGGGTACTGAGCACAGGGCTGAGCTCCAAAGAAGCACTCAGAGAAATTTTGCTGAACAAATGGATAAGCAAACAAGGACAGCAGGGCTGCTGGGGCCCCGTCCTCACCTGCAGCTGGGCCAGGACGTGATGGTAGTGGAACACGGTGCAGCAGTCCACGTGGGCCACGAACTCCTCCAAGGCCGCCTTCTCCACAGGACTAGAATGGAATTCCTGTTACCCAGGGAAACAAAACGTCTCTTTAGGCCTCTCCTTCCTTCTTCACGGGGAGGAATTCTTTCCTGGGCAGCCCAGACAGCCCATCGGAGCTCTCTGGGCTCTTTAAAATTTTGTGGGTCTTTTTTTTTTTTTTTAGGGGGAGAGAATTGATCCATTTCACTGAAAGAAACTGAGGTAGCCATGGTGGAAAACAGATGGCTTAAAGAGCTGGGTGTCAAGCTCCCACGTTAACCCTCATGGACCAGCAGTCACTCATGGCTTCTCTGTGTGCCAGGCACTGTTTACTGCCATGAACCCATCCTCCAGAGGTTGAAAGCAGGCTGATGGAATTATAACCCTTCTTGTCCCAGGGGGGCCACCTAGATTGAGGAAAGTCACTTGCTGAGGGCCGCACTGTCCATAAAAAGAGAATCTGAGACGCTAGTCCAGGCCTATCTGATTCCAGAGCACATATATATTTTAGCCATCTTACCCCAGTGCCCTGAGTGAATATCATCACCTCCTAGTCTAATTCCTTATTGGCAACAGAGGATCACACCCTCTTGCTCAAAAGACCGATGGTGAGAATTTGATGTGATTACATGTGTGCTTGTGTGTGGATAAAGCCCAGGACAGGACTTAGTCCATACAGAGGTGTTTAATCCATAAGCATTCAATGAATGAATGATAATACAGACTAATCACAAGTATGAAGGTGACAGTGAGGTAAGAACTTAAGCTCTTAGGGTCAAGCAAGTACCTACCTGCCTCACCCTAGCCCCTACCCAGCTCTAGAGTCAGAGCTCTTCAGTTCAAATCGGAGCCACTAGTCATGACCTTGGGTGAATCACTGCCCTTCTCCTGCTTCCGTTACCTCATCTGTAAAGTGGAATAATGTTGGTACCTGTCAAATTGGGCTGTTCATTGTTTAATAATACATGGAAAATGCTTAGCACAGTGCCATATAGTAAGAGCTCAGTGTAAGATAATTACAGTTTCACTGGCATAATAATTATCATTAAGTAGTAGTAACTGTAATGATGCAGACGATTATTATACCCACTCTGTAGAGGGAAAAACCAGCGCTACTATATCTGTATCTCAGCGGTCTGCAACCTAAATTCCAACTCACTCCACGCCCACCTGGGCCTGTGAAGGGCATAAGAACTACAACTCCCAGCGGGCGCCAGAGCAGCTTTCTATATCCTGAAAGGCTGTACCACCGCAAAGCCTGCCGGGATTCGTAGTCCTCAGGCTCTCGGACCCGGGACTGGCGGTACCTGTATCAGGAGGCGGAGCAGCTGCTCTTTGGAGAATGGGATGTACCTCTCGCGGTACTGCTGGGCCCAGTCGCGGGGCTCCGTGGGGTTCCGCATCTTGCGGTACTCCACCATCTTGGCCTCCAGCGATGACAGGGCCCGGGGGTAGCCGAGGAGCGCGGGCATCAGGGGCCATACTCGGACTCTGGATATCCAGACTCCTCGGGTCACATGCAACATGGCCAGACCCTTTCCCCGCAGCCTAAACGAGGGAAATGGGCAGAGGTCAAAAGTCATCTGGGGGAAAAGCGCCCCCTTCACCTCTGCGTCCCAACTTCCAGGACCGTTTCTACCCCAGACTGGGCCCAGAGCCCATCCACCCGCCTCGTAAGCCCTCCTGCCCATCCCTTCCTACGCGGCTTAACTGGCCAGAGTCCCAGACAGGAGCTTTCACAGAGCTTTTTGGGGTCCAGACGCCCTGTGGTGACACAATCTCTGTGAAGTCTAGGCGTCAGGTGAATTTTAAGCATATAGGATGTGCTCGGAAAGCTACATAGAGGGTGCAGGGCCACCCACCCCTGGCCATGCAAGCCTTCACCCTTTCCCTCACCTTAGCCAACGCTCGACTGTCATTGAGCCTCCTGCGCATGTGCAGAAAGGCGCCCTGGGCCTCCGAGGTTCGGCTTCAAGCCGCGGTACAAGGCATGCGCAATGCCATTGAACGGGGTCCATTTTCTTCTAACGTCTAGTCGCGACTGAGCATGCGCAGTGTCTATCCCGCGTCCCTCGCTTTGCTTGGACTCGGCGCATGCGTCGTAGAAGTATCTCCTTGTCCTTAAGCTCCGAAGGGAAAGGGGCGGGGCAGGCGCGAGACTCCCGGGACTCCTAGGACAGGGCAAGGATCCCGCGTGCAGCCCTCCAACGGCGGGCCGCCCAACGTCCACTGAAGCCACGCCCCTACCCGTGTCAACTCCGGAGTGGGCGGGGAAAGAGGGGGCGGGGATTCAGTGCAGCCAATCAGTTGTGGAGGAGCGAAAACGCGGGAAAAAGAGGAAGCAAAAGAAGGCCCAGGCAGCTTTCTAATTGAAAGCACACGTGCCGGGATTCGTAGTCCTCGTCGGCCCGGTACCTGTATCAGGAGGCGGAGCAGCTGCTCTTTGGAGAATGGGATGTACCTCTCGCGGTACTGCTGGGCCCAGTCGCGGGGCTCCGTGGGGTTCCGCATCTTGCGGTACTCCACCATCTTGGCCTCCAGCGATGACAGGGCCCGGGGGTAGCCGAGGAGCGCGGGCATCAGGGGCCATACTCGGACTCTGGATATCCAGACTCCTCGGGTCACATGCAACATGGCCAGACCCTTTCCCCGCAGCCTAAACGAGGGAAATGGGCAGAGGTCAAAAGTCATCTGGGGGAAAAGCGCCCCCTTCACCTCTGCGTCCCAACTTCCAGGACCGTTTCTACCCCAGACTGGGCCCAGAGCCCATCCACCCGCCTCGTAAGCCCTCCTGCCCATCCCTTCCTACGCGGCTTAACTGGCCAGAGTCCCAGACAGGAGCTTTCACAGAGCTTTTTGGGGTCCAGACGCCCTGTGGTGACACAATCTCTGTGAAGTCTAGGCGTCAGGTGAATTTTAAGCATATAGGATGTGCTCGGAAAGCTACATAGAGGGTGCAGGGCCACCCACCCCTGGCCATGCAAGCCTTCACCCTTTCCCTCACCTTAGCCAACGCTCGACTGTCATTGAGCCTCCTGCGCATGTGCAGAAAGGCGCCCTGGGCCTCCGAGGTTCGGCTTCAAGCCGCGGTACAAGGCATGCGCAATGCCATTGAACGGGGTCCATTTTCTTCTAACGTCTAGTCGCGACTGAGCATGCGCAGTGTCTATCCCGCGTCCCTCGCTTTGCTTGGACTCGGCGCATGCGTCGTAGAAGTATCTCCTTGTCCTTAAGCTCCGAAGGGAAAGGGGCGGGGCAGGCGCGAGACTCCCGGGACTCCTAGGACAGGGCAAGGATCCCGCGTGCAGCCCTCCAACGGCGGGCCGCCCAACGTCCACTGAAGCCACGCCCCTACCCGTGTCAACTCCGGAGTGGGCGGGGAAAGAGGGGGCGGGGATTCAGTGCAGCCAATCAGTTGTGGAGGAGCGAAAACGCGGGAAAAAGAGGAAGCAAAAGAAGGCCCAGGTGGTGCCGGGAGCCAGGAGGGGAGGGTGGGCGGAAGGAAGATCGGGTCTCCAGGTGACGTAAACGCGGCCTCAAAGTAAGGGTGACCCTTTGTCAGAGGCAGCATCACCCCTAAGCCTCACGATCCTCATTCCACGTCCTTAAAGGGAGGGCCCTGATCCTCTGGAGGTAGCTTAGTGCCAGGCGCACTGCCTTCGTGTCCCTCAGGGGACAGCGGAGTTCTGAGGCCGTGTACCCCACACGTCTGAAGGCCAGACTTGAGAAAGTGCACTTTTACAAAGGTGGAGCTGAATACCAGGGGGAGGTCCTGATTCTAGAGCGATCACCCCAAATCACCAGGACAGCCTACACTCTACCTTGAGCTGCCTGAGGTCTCCACTATGGGTGCTGTCACCCCCAAATCTGAAAGAGATCCTCCTGTTTCAGACTTCTCAGGGGTTCTGATCACCATTCTAGCACCCTTCCTTCCTCGAAAATCCCATTAACACCGTCCTTAAAAGGGGCACTCTGGCTCCTGTGTCAGGAACAACACCCAGTATCCTACCCTTTTCCCGCTCCTTCTCCCTGGCCCGAGATCTCCCCCACCCTGCACCTCCACCTCTGGACTCTGGAAGCCCCTTCACCCTACAGCCACTTCCGTCTATGTTCCTAGCTCCTAGGATCCCTCTCCCAGCAGCCCCCTCTCCCTGTACCCACCCCTGGAATTCTCTGAAATCGCCTCACCCTGCACCCCAACTCTTAGGAGCATCAACCACCCTTTCACCCTGTGGCACCACCTAGAGGTGGGGTTCCTGACAACTTCTTTTCCCCATGCATCAACTCCTAAGAACCCTGGCCGATCCCTCATCCCATATAACCTCATCCTGGGATCCCAGGAACCCTTCCATCTGCTGCCTCTTCCTCCCAGGACCCCTGGCAGCGCTTAAGCTCCGAAGGGAAAGGGGCGGGGCAGGCGCGAGACTCCCGGGACTCCTAGGACAGGGCAAGGATCCCGCGTGCAGCCCTCCAACGGCGGGCCGCCCAACGTCCACTGAAGCCACGCCCCTACCCGTGTCAACTCCGGAGTGGGCGGGGAAAGAGGGCGGGATTCAGTGCAGCCAATCAGTTGTGGAGGAGCGAAAACGCGGGAAAAAGAGGAAGCAAAAGAAGGCCCAGGTGGTGCCGGGAGCCAGGAGGGGAGGGTGGGCGGAAGGAAGATCGGGTCTCCAGGTGACGTAAACGCGGCCTCAAAGTAAGGGTGACCCTTTGTCAGAGGCAGCATCACCCCTAAGCCTCACGATCCTCATTCCACGTCCTTAAAGGGAGGGCCCTGATCCTCTGGAGGTAGCTTAGTGCCAGGCGCACTGCCTTCGTGTCCCTCAGGGGACAGCGGAGTTCTGAGGCCGTGTACCCCACACGTCTGAAGGCCAGACTTGAGAAAGTGCACTTTTACAAAGGTGGAGCTGAATACCAGGGGGAGGTCCTGATTCTAGAGCGATCACCCCAAATCACCAGGACAGCCTACACTCTACCTTGAGCTGCCTGAGGTCTCCACTATGGGTGCTGTCACCCCCAAATCTGAAAGAGATCCTCCTGTTTCAGACTTCTCAGGGGTTCTGATCACCATTCTAGCACCCTTCCTTCCTCGAAAATCCCATTAACACCGTCCTTAAAAGGGGCACTCTGGCTCCTGTGTCAGGAACAACACCCAGTATCCTACCCTTTTCCCGCTCCTTCTCCCTGGCCCGAGATCTCCCCCACCCTGCACCTCCACCTCTGGACTCTGGAAGCCCCTTCACCCTACAGCCACTTCCGTCTATGTTCCTAGCTCCTAGGATCCCTCTCCCAGCAGCCCCCTCTCCCTGTACCCACCCCTGGAATTCTCTGAAATCGCCTCACCCTGCACCCCAACTCTTAGGAGCATCAACCACCCTTTCACCCTGTGGCACCACCTAGAGGTGGGGTTCCTGACAACTTCTTTTCCCCATGCATCAACTCCTAAGAACCCTGGCCGATCCCTCATCCCATATAACCTCATCCTGGGATCCCAGGAACCCTTCCATCTGCTGCCTCTTCCTCCCAGGACCCCTGGCAGCCGCTTTACCCAGCACCTTGGACTCTAACCAACTGCCAACGTCCCTTTTGTCTTGCAGCAGCCGAGCTCTAGGGTGGGCCTGGAACCTCCAGTCGGCGGCACCCAGCAGACAGAACCCAGCACCCCTGCTCCAGCCTCCCGGAACCCGGACAGCTGAAGAGCCACCATGCGCATCCCAGAAAGCCTCCAGGACCTAGCTGACAGTGAAGCTGTGCAATTTCTCAAGAGGCCCAAGACGATCACACGGATCTTCACAGGGGTGAGGCCTTCCTGTGGCCCAGCTGTCCCGTGGGGGCGTGGCACAGGGTTCTCACCTCTCAGACCCAATGCAAAGAGAAGAGTGGGGGGAAAGAAGGGGTCAAATGGGGAGAACAAAGCCGAAGGGAGCTCATCGCTGAAGTCACCCTTTACTGAGCATCTAACTAGAGGCCCTGCCTATTCTGAGCCCTTACCAGCTCTCCTGGGAAGAAAGACTCCTGCAAAGTGGGTGCTCAGGAGCCCCACTTTGGAGAGAAGAAAACTGAAGATCAGAGAAAGTTAAATCTTTTTTAAAATTATTTATTTATTTATATTTGACTATTCTGGGCTTTCACTGCTACCACAGGCTCTGCTCTAGTTGCAGGGAGTAGGGGCTCCTCTCTAGTTGAGTTGTTGCGGTGACTTCTCTTGTTGTGGAACTCAGGCTCTAGGGCACCAGGCTTCAGTAGTTGCGGCACATTGGCTCCATAGTTGCGGCTCCGAGGCTCTAGAGCACAGGCTCCATAGTTGTGGCTCATGGGTTTAGTTGCTCCGCTGCATGTGGGATCTTCCTGGATCAGGGATTGAACCCGTATCTCATACATTGGCAGGTGAACTCTTCACCACTGAGCTACCAGGGAAGCCCCCTTAAATCGCTTTTTAAAGGGTGTGCTGTCCAATGGGGTAACCATAAACCCAATATGACTGTTCTAATCTAGTGGCACCACCTAGAGGTGGGGTTCCTGACAACTTCTTTTCCCCATGCATCAACTCCTAAGAACCCTGGCCGATCCCTCATCCCATATAACCTCATCCTGGGATCCCAGGAACCCTTCCATCTGCTGCCTCTTCCTCCCAGGACCCCTGGCAGCCGCTTTACCCAGCACCTTGGACTCTAACCAACTGCCAACGTCCCTTTTGTCTTGCAGCAGCCGAGCTCTAGGGTGGGCCTGGAACCTCCAGTCGGCGGCACCCAGCAGACAGAACCCAGCACCCCTGCTCCAGCCTCCCGGAACCCGGACAGCTGAAGAGCCACCATGCGCATCCCAGAAAGCCTCCAGGACCTAGCTGACAGTGAAGCTGTGCAATTTCTCAAGAGGCCCAAGACGATCACACGGATCTTCACAGGGGTGAGGCCTTCCTGTGGCCCAGCTGTCCCGTGGGGGACGTGGCACAGGGGTTCTCACCTCTCAGACCCAATGCAAAGAGAAGAGTGGGGGGAAAGAAGGGGTCAAATGGGGAGAACAAAGCCGAAGGGAGCTCATCGCTGAAGTCACCCTTTACTGAGCATCTAACTAGAGGCCCTGCCTATTCTGAGCCCTTACCAGCTCTCCTGGGAAGAAAGACTCCTGCAAAGTGGGTGCTCAGGAGCCCCACTTTGGAGAGAAGAAAACTGAAGATCAGAGAAAGTTAAATCTTTTTTAAAATTATTTATTTATTTATATTTGACTATTCTGGGCTTTCACTGCTACCACAGGCTCTGCTCTAGTTGCAGGGAGTAGGGGCTCCTCTCTAGTTGAGTTGTTGCGGTGACTTCTCTTGTTGTGGAACTCAGGCTCTAGGGCACCAGGCTTCAGTAGTTGCGGCACATTGGCTCCATAGTTGCGGCTCCGAGGCTCTAGAGCACAGGCTCCATAGTTGTGGCTCATGGGTTTAGTTGCTCCGCTGCATGTGGGATCTTCCTGGATCAGGGATTGAACCCGTATCTCATACATTGGCAGGTGAACTCTTCACCACTGAGCTACCAGGGAAGCCCCCTTAAATCGCTTTTTAAAGGGTGTGCTGTCCAATGGGGTAACCATAAACCCAATATGACTGTTCTAATCTAGTGAAAATAAAATGTTCATGGACTCCCCTGGCAGTCCAGGGGTTGGCCTCGCACTTCCACTCCAAGGGCTAGGCACCTTGTTCCCTGAACCTGGGAACTTATATCCCACAATCTGAGTGTTGCAGCCAGAAAAAGAAAAAAATTTTTTTTCTCACTCCTCAGTCATAATGGCCACCTTTCAGGTGGCCAACAGCCACAGGTGGCTGGCAGCTCATGTTGGACTGGGAGGACCTAGAACCTTTCCATCGGGGCGAAAAGTTCCAAAGGACAGTGTTGGCTAAGGTCACACAGGAAGAGGCAGGGACTCAGGCTGGAGTCTGTGAGACCAGAGTACAATTATTTTCCACCTCACAGACCTAGGATGCGGGGCTGGAGGTGATCACCGTGTGCCCCGCAGGGTGCCAAACCGGGGTTTTTCCTGCTTTCATTTCACCTTTATCACCTTCCCGGAGAGCCAGGACTCCTGGGGGAAAACCCTCTTTGAGCCCCTAGCTTTGCTGTGTGACTCTGACCCAATCACTGCCCCTCTCTGGACCTCCGTGCTTGAGTTAGAGCTGTAACTCTGGGCTCTGTGCTGTATGGCCTCCACGGTGCTCCTCTGACAGAGTTGGGAATGGAGGCCCAGCGAGATGAGGACCCTTGACCCGAGTCAAGACAGCAGGTGGAATATGTGGGCTTGAAGCCAGGGTTCTGCTCCAGAAGGATCGTGAGCCCTGGCTGAGGATCCTGGTTCAGCCACATGCCGTCCACGTAGAGCCACAGCCTCTCCTGCTTGCCTTGGTCCATCCTGGTGTAGTTATCAGCAGCACCTCCTTTGATTCTCAAAAGTGCCCCCATTTTATTTGGTAACTTGCCCGGTCACCCTAGGGCTGTGTGACCTTGAACAAGTGACTTGATTTCTCTGAACCTCCACACCCTCCTGTGCCAGGTCCTTCCTGCTTATCAGGAAAGGCTGTATGTGAAAATGAAAGTAATGCCCCTCAGCTTGATCCGCCTGGCCCTGGTGAGTGGTCATCTTTCCTTCAGTAGCGACGGCTGGGACCAACTTGGGATCGAGGAGCGAAATGGGCTGGGGGCATAGGGTGGTGAGGACTCGGACCCACTGTCGTTCTCACCCCAGGGAAGCAGGGAAAACGCCTTCCATGTCCCAGTTCCCCGTCCCTCGCCAGTTGTCGGCATTTCTGCTCCTCACCAGGACCCCGCAACGTGGGCATTGTGACACCTGGTGGACCCAAGGGGGAACCAAGGCTCACAGAGATGGAGTGACGTGCCCAAGGACATCACCCAGCTGGCGAGAGAGTCCAAAGGATGCGCAGGCTTCCAGTGCTTCAGGAGGAAGGGTGGGCGGCAAGGGAGAAGGAGGCCCAGCTGGTGTGGACTGGTGTGGTGAAGGGCTGGGGGGAGGGCCACTGACCATGCCAGATGCCAGACGCTTCAGTCACGGACTTTGCCTGCCACCTCCTCCTCCCGCCTGCCCGCCCTCTCCTCCTTCCCCCTTGGCCTGGCTCCTCAGTAGGGAGTCTCTGGGCAGCTGGTGCTCCTGTCCTTCTCACTGCAGCCTGCCAGCTGGTGCCTTAACTGATGAATCTTTGCTCCCTCCCTGGGGACAGGCCAGGAAGGGTGTAGAAAGAGGTCGGACTCAGACTTCAGAGGCCTGGAGTCCCTCTGGCCCAGCCAAGCCCCCTGCTTGGGTATGCAGCTGCAGCCCAAGACTTTTGGGGTCAGCAGACAGACAGTTCAAGGACCTGGAAGTCAGTGGGGGCTGGATTCCAACCCCATCTCCCCGTGACTAACCTTGAGAGGACACATCCCCTCTCTGGCCAGTCATGAGATGTACCCCGAGGGCCAGGCCCCCGCCTCTTTGGGGCACAGAGACAGACAGGGAAACTGAGACGCCAAGAGGTGAGCGATTGGCCCAGGGCCGCCCAGTGGGTGGGATCAGATGTGTCTGGCTCTTTCCACTGCGCCATCAAACGTTCGATTTATCACCTGTGAAATAGCAATGAATTATTATAGAAACCGCGATCATGCTGGAGAGAGGCTGCAGGGAGGTGGCGCAGGTAAAAATGTATCCACGTCCAGAAATGATCAATGGGCCTTCCTGTCCTTGACCTGGCTCTGCCTCGGACCAGCAGGGCAAGACACGCCCCTTCTGAAGACTCGGTGCTGCCGCACCGAAACTATAATGCGAATACTCTCCTTTAAGGCTGAAGTGCTGGACCAAAGGAGGGACGGATCATTATTATTGGGCTTCCATGGTGGTTCAGCGGTAAGGAATCCGCTTGCCAATGCAGGAGACATGAGTTCCATCCCTGGGTCAGGCAGATCCCCTGGAGAAGGAAATGGCCGCCCACTCCAGTATTCTTGCCTGGAGAACTCCACAGACAGAGGAGCTTGCTGAGCTGCTGTTCCTGGGGTTGCAAAAAATTGTGGACACGACTGAGCTACTGAACAACAGCAAAGTCATTATTATTATTACTTTACTTGTTTTTATTCAGAGAAGGCAATTAAGAGAGAGGAGACGGACAGAGGCTGAGGAGTTTAGGGACCATTCTTGCCTCCCCGCTCCCCCTCTCTGAAGGGCAGGGCAAAAGCCAAAAAGAAAGGGCCAGGCTTTTGCTCTTTCAACACACGTGTGGAAGTCCAGTCTGGTGCTGGAAGCTGGGCATAGATCAAAGGGTCCCAGGGGCACCCTGTCCAAGAATTCAAATTCCGATGAATTCCCTTCCCCTTGTCTCCTCCCTCCCATCCCCAGCACTACCACATCCAATCGCTTGCCAAGGCCAATGTCACGTCCTGAATTTCGCTGGATTCCCCAGAGTCTCGGCCTCAGCCATTCTTCATGACCCTGGAGTTTTTCTCGAACCCCAAGATCTAACCTCGGCCATCCTCTGCTCGGCACGCTCCCATGCATAAAATGAAGCCCAAGTCAGACATTTAATTTTTTCCATGGCTCCCAAGTCCAGGCCCCTCCATCTGGGGTTCAAGGCCCCTGAGGGTCTGCCCCGCTCCCCAGTGCATTTCCAGCCTCATCTCACACCAGATCCCTCAGCTGAAATAGCTCTCCAGCCCCTGCAGGAGCTTCACCCGGCAGCATCTGGCTTTTGCACACATGGTTCGGCCTGCCTGGGACGCCCTTCCTCCTGTCTGCTGGCTAAACTCATAGTTTTCTTTTTAATTTTTACTGGAGCATGGTTGATCTCAGTGGGTATTGTGTTAGTTTCAGGTGTACAGAAGACTGATTCAGTTACACATATGTGTATATCCACTCTTTTTTAGATTCTTTTCCCATGTAGGCCAATACAGTTTTGAGTAGCGTTCCCTGTGCTATAGCCTTTGTTTTGTAGTCACTAATTCGTGTCTGATTCTTCTCCACCCCATGGAATGTAGCCCGCCAGGCTCCTTTGTCCATGGGATTTCCCAGGCAAGGATACTAGAGTGGGTTGCCTTTTTCTCCTCCAGGGGATCTTCCTGACCCAAGGATCGAACTCGAGTCTCCTGCATTGGCAGGCAGATTCTTTACCACTGAGTCACCTGTTCAGTCGCTTAGTCATGTCTGATTCTGCGACGCTGTGCACTGCAGCATGCCAGGCTTCCCTGTCCTTCACCATCTCCCTTACTCGTGAGCCACCTAACTTGTGACCTATTTGAGATATAGTAGCGTGTATATGTTGATCCTAACCTCCCAATGTGTCCCTCTCTTCAAACTCCTCCTTCGTCAAGGTGTAGTTCAGAACGAACCTTACTTCCTCCTAAATCCAGCTCCCCACTGTTGGTTCCTGCGCAAACCTTGACTCTCTCCCCAAATGGAGGCCCCGGCTTCCTCCCCAGCCTCCGGGCCTCCTGGCTTCCCGTCTCACTGGCTCTAGTCCATCTCTGCATTGCCGCAGAGGGAAACTTCATACACCCAGAGCTGACCCTGCCCTTTCCCAGCTCTCAGCCCCTCCATGGCTCCCTCCTGACCCCCAGAGAACCTCCCACCCCGTAGCCTTCTTCAGCCTGCAACACTCCGTATAGGCCTCACCGCGTCCAGAAAGCCCCCCGGACCGGCTCTCCCTGCCCCTCAGCACATGCACACTGGTTCCTTCCATACCTGGTGTGGCCCCTGCCAGGCTGCATTGTGACCATCTAGGACAAGCCACTGGGGCTTCAGATTGTCCCTGAATCTCAGATAGGAACCACTGCCCTCAAGGCATCTGGTCCAGGCGTATGTATTAATAGCAGGAGTGAAAGCAGATAGAGGCCTTTCTGAGAGGCTCAGATGGCACAGAATCCCCTTGCAATGCAGGAGATCTGGGGTCAGTTCATGGGTCAGGAAGATCCTCTGGAGAAGGAAATGGCCACCCATGCCAGTATTCTTGCCTGGAGAATACCATGGACAGAGGAGCCTGGCAAACTGTAATCCAGGGGGTCGCCAAGAGTCAGACACGACTAAGCAATGGTGCATACATGCCCACAAGAGCAGATTCAGGAGCCAGACACTCAGGTCCAAATCCAGGCACAGTCCCTCAGAGCTGACCGACTTTGGGCCATTCCTCACCCTCTCTGTGCCTCAGCTCCACTAACAAAAACAAGGCTGTTGATTGTATCCACATGCTAGAGGGGCTGTAAGGATGTCGGGCTGGTGGAGTACGTTGATGGTTTCATAAATGAACATGGTAGAAGCCAGCGGTAGGTAGAGGCGGGCAGGGGTACCCCAGTGAGCTGTGCGCAGTGCCCACAGGCAAAGGCGACAGGGCCAGCATATCCGTGAGACTGCCTTTCTTTCTTTTTTGGCCACACTGTGCAGCACTGGTTCCCTGACCAGGGATCGAACTCATGTCTCCTTCAGTGGGAGCACGGAGACCTAACCACTGACCGTCAGAGAAGTCCCGAGACTGTGTTCACTTTATTTATTTATTTACATATTTTTAAAATTTTGGCCTCTTTTATTGTTGGGGTTTTTTTTTGGATTTATTTATTTTCATCCATCTTTATTCTTTTGGCCTGTGTGGGCCTCCCGTCGCAGTGGCCTCTCTCGTTGCAGAGCACCAGCTCTGGGCGCATGCACTCTAGAGAGCTGGCTCATAATTGCACATACCAGTCCAGCCGCTCCATGGCATGTGGGATCTTCCCAGGCCAGGGATCAAACAGGTGCCCCCTGCACTGCAAGGTGAACTCTTTACCCACTGGACCACTAGGGAAGCTCTTTATTTTTTTAAGATTCATTTTATTTTATTTATTTATGTATTTATTTTTGGCTGCCCTGCGTGTTTTTTTTTTTAAACCTTTATTTTGCTTTTAACTTTTACAGAGTTTTTTTGTTTATAGATATGTATGTTCCCAGATTAGTCATATGTAT
Organism: Tragulus kanchil; assembly: GCA_022376925.1. Lineage (NCBI taxonomy): Eukaryota > Metazoa > Chordata > Mammalia > Artiodactyla > Tragulidae > Tragulus > Tragulus kanchil. Next base: position 128,706,209 of record JAIOJX010000031.1, read on the forward strand.
ATCCCCCCCTTCCCACCCCTCCCAACCATCACACAGCACCCCTGAAAGATCCCCTTTTCTCACAGAGCAATGACTAGAGCTATTTTCTTCACCTATGATAGTACAGGTCTTCATGCTACTTCCTTTACGCCTCCCACCTTCTGTTCCTTCCCCACAATGTCCATATGTCCACTGTCCATGTCTGTCTTTCCGTTGCTTCACTGCGTGTGCTATCATCACCATCCTACTAGATTCCATATATATATGTTAATATCCTGTATTTGTCCTTCTCTTTCTGACTGACTTCACTTTTGATAATACGTTCTAGATCCAGCCACCTCATTAGGGCTGATTCTTCTGCATTTCTCTTTACAGCTGTGTAGTATTCCATTGTATATATGTACCAGAGCTTTTGGATCCATTCGTTCGTCGATGGGCATCTAGGTTGCTTCCATGTTCTAGCTATTGTATAGAGAGCTGCAATGAACATTGGGGTACAAGTGCTTCTTTCAGATTTGCTTTCATCAGGGTATAAGCCTAAGAGTGGGATTGCTGGGTCATATGGTGCTTCTATTTTTAGTTTTTTAAGAAATCTCCAGACTGTCTTCCATAGAGGCTGTATCAATTTACACTCCCACCAGCAATGCAGGAGTGTTCCCTCTTCTCCACACCCTCTCCAGCATTTATTGTCTGTCGATTTGTGGATGATGGCCATTCTGACGGGTGTGAGGTGATATCTCATTGTAGTTTTGATTTGCATTTCTCTAATTATTAGTGAAGTTGAGCATCATTTCATGTGCTTTTGGGCCATCTGTATGTCATCGTTGGAGAGGTGTCTGTTTAGGTCCTTTTCCCATTTTTTGATTGGGTTGTTCGTTTTTCCAGTGCTGAGTTGTGCCCTGCGTGTTTGTTGCTACCCTCGGGCTTTCTCTAATTGCAGTGAGCGAAGGGCTACTCCCCAGTTGCAGTACTTGGGCTTCACATTGCAGTGGCTTCTCTTGTTGCAGAGCGTGGGCTCTAGAGCACCCAAGCTCAGTAACTGTGCACCAGCTTAGCCGCTCCGTGGCATAGGGAATTTTCCTTGACTAGGGATTGAACCCCTGTCCCCCACATTGGCAGGTGGATTCTTAACCACTGGACCACCACGGAAATCCCTATATTTTCTTTTTCTTTTTTGCCTGGGACTTCCCTTGTGACCTAGTAGTTACTATTCAGTGCTGTCACTGCCTCTGTCCTGGTTTGATCACTGATCAGGGAACTGAGATCCTGTAAGCTGTGCGGCATCGCCAAAATAGTTTAAAAAAAAAAAAAAAGAACACAAATTGAATGTTTGTCAGGTCCTCACGATTACATTTCCTCTGTTCTTTCCTGTGTCTTTGGAATATTTCACAAGTTCCTTTTTGAAAATGGAGAGGAATTAGCTGAACGGGGAGGAAGGAGGAAGACATGGTGGGTGGAGGGAAGGGCTGGGAGGCAGATGGAGTCAAGGGAATGGCAAATCACCTACTGCTGCCCCTTCCTGTGTCACAAGCACTGTGCTAATGAGCATTTGGTTTGGTGGCAGGTACCTGTTTGGGTGGCGGAAGGCAAGTATGAGCGAGGCCAGAGTGAGTGAGGAGGGATAAGGGGCCATGGCAGGGCAGCGCTGGGAGCCCAGGATAGGCAGTGTGGAAAGCTGCCTGGGGCACCATCGGGGGAGACTTGGAGGCAGGAACACCCAGGAAGAGGCTGAGGCAAGGGCCCAGCAGGGAGGCCCAGGCCTGAGCTGGGATGGAGAGGGGCCCAGGGCACAGGAGGACATGAACGGGAGGGAGGGCTCGGGAAATGCTGGGAGAGTGGACGGCAGAGCCCCCCACCCAGGGATGGGACCCCAGGGAGGATGCTTGGGTTTGCGGAGGCACTGAGCTCCACTCCGGTCCCTGGGAGCCCCCGCTCCCACTCCCGCAGGTCTTTGCCCTCATCGTCTTCTCCTCCCTGCTGACCGACGGCTACCAGAACAAGACGGACGATTCACAGCTGCACTGCGTCCTCAACAGCAACAGCTCGGCATGCAGCTTCGCCATTGGGGCTGGCCTCCTGGCCTTCTTCAGCTCCCTGGCCTTCCTGGCCCTGGACACCCACGAGACCTGCCTCGTCAGCTCCCGCTTCAAGACAGCGTTACAGCTCCTGGACTTCATCCTCGCCGGTGGGTGAGCCCCCGGCACCGCCCACCCAGAGCTCCCCAGCCCCCACCCCTGGCTCCCCGGGGCCCCCAGGACACCGCCTCCAGCCTCCACCGGTGACCCAGAGCTTCATCCCACCCTTCTCGAAGCTCTTCTGCAGCCTCTGTTCCAGGGAGTTACTGACTGTCCCTCAGACTCAGTGTAAGGGGCTCCTCCTCTGACCCTCAGGCTACTTCTAGAGACCTCTGCTGCCCAGCTTTTGAATTTTTCATCAAGTTCTTTCCTGTGTCTTTGGAATATTTCACAAGTTCCTTTTTGAAAATGGAGAGGAATTAGCTGAACGGGGAGGAAGGAGGAAGACATGGTGGGTGGAGGGAAGGGCTGGGAGGCAGATGGAGTCAAGGGAATGGCAAATCACCTACTGCTGCCCCTTCCTGTGTCACAAGCACTGTGCTAATGAGCATTTGGTTTGGTGGCAGGTACCTGTTTGGGTGGCGGAAGGCAAGTATGAGCGAGGCCAGAGTGAGTGAGGAGGGATAAGGGGCCATGGCAGGGCAGCGCTGGGAGCCCAGGATAGGCAGTGTGGAAAGCTGCCTGGGGCACCATCGGGGGAGACTTGGAGGCAGGAACACCCAGGAAGAGGCTGAGGCAAGGGCCCAGCAGGGAGGCCCAGGCCTGAGCTGGGATGGAGAGGGGCCCAGGGCACAGGAGGACATGAACGGGAGGGAGGGCTCGGAAGTGCTGGGAGAGTGGACGGCAGAGCCCCCCACCCAGGGATGGGACCCCAGGGAGGATGCTTGGGTTTGCGGAGGCACTGAGCTCCACTCCGGTCCCTGGGAGCCCCCGCTCCCACTCCCGCAGGTCTTTGCCCTCATCGTCTTCTCCTCCCTGCTGACCGACGGCTACCAGAACAAGACGGACGATTCACAGCTGCACTGCGTCCTCAACAGCAACAGCTCGGCATGCAGCTTCGCCATTGGGGCTGGCCTCCTGGCCTTCTTCAGCTCCCTGGCCTTCCTGGCCCTGGACACCCACGAGACCTGCCTCGTCAGCTCCCGCTTCAAGACAGCGTTACAGCTCCTGGACTTCATCCTCGCCGGTGGGTGAGCCCCCGGCACCGCCCACCCAGAGCTCCCCAGCCCCCACCCCTGGCTCCCCGGGGCCCCCAGGACACCGCCTCCAGCCTCCACCGGTGACCCAGAGCTTCATCCCACCCTTCTCGAAGCTCTTCTGCAGCCTCTGTTCCAGGGAGTTACTGACTGTCCCTCAGACTCAGTGTAAGGGGCTCCTCCTCTGACCCTCAGGCTAATTCTAGAGACCTCTCTGCTGCCCAGCTTTTTCCTGGCATTCATTCCGCTTCTTCCCAGCCTTTTGAAAAGCCACCAATGGCGAGAGATAGGGGGTGGAGTACAGTGCCAGGCAGACCGGCTATGACAACCCCTCTGGCGCCACCTCATGTGTGGGTCTCCTCCCTCTCTGAGCTTCTGTGAAGCTCAGGTGAAAACTTCTACCTCAGAGACAAACAAGAAATGAAAACCCCTACCTCAGACTTCCCTACTGGTCCAGTAGTTAAGACTCGGTGCTTCCACTGCAGAAGGCACTGGTTCGATCCCTGGTCATGGAAGTTCCACAAGCCATGTGGTTCAGCCAAAAAGTGAAAAAAAGAAAAAAACACCTGCAGGGGCGTTCTGCAAATCAAAGGCAAGAAATGACAACTGTAGTAACGTTGGCACTTCTCCGGCATATCCCATGTGTCTGACTCTCGTCAAGGGCTCTCTGAGCCCCGTCTCCTTTCTTCCCCATAACCACCTGTGAAGAGAAGTCCTGTTCAGATTCCCATTTCACAGAGGAAGAAACTGAGGCTTAAGGAGGTTGTATAGTCGGGCCCATGGCTGCCAAGTGGCAGATCCAGGCGTCCAAGCCAAGTCTGGCCTCCTAACCAATGTCGGGCATCTTAGAGCCTGGCACACAGTCATTGCCAAATAAATGCTCGTTCCTTTTCCTCAGGCCCCAGGCTCCTTTCTCTCCCCTTTCACACTTGCCCAGTTCCGGGACTTCATCCTCGCCGGTGGGTGAGCCCCCGGCACCGCCCACCCAGAGCTCCCCAGCCCCCACCCCTGGCTCCCCGGGGCCCCCCGGACACCGCCTCCAGCCTCCACCGGTGACCCAGAGCTTCATCCCACCCTTCTCGAAGCTCTTCTGCAGCCTCTGTTCCAGGGAGTTACTGACTGTCCCTCAGACTCAGTGTAAGGGGCTCCTCCTCTGACCCTCAGGCTAATTCTAGAGACCTCTCTGCTGCCCAGCTTTTTCCTGGCATTCATTCCGCTTCTTCCCAGCCTTTTGAAAAGCCACCAATGGCGAGAGATAGGGGGTGGAGTACAGTGCCAGGCAGACCGGCTATGACAACCCCTCTGGCGCCACCTCATGTGTGGGTCTCCTCCCTCTCTGAGCTTCTGTGAAGCTCAGGTGAAAACTTCTACCTCAGAGACAAACAAGAAATGAAAACCCCTACCTCAGACTTCCCTACTGGTCCAGTAGTTAAGACTCGGTGCTTCCACTGCAGAAGGCACTGGTTCGATCCCTGGTCATGGAAGTTCCACAAGCCATGTGGTTCAGCCAAAAAAAAGTGAAAAAAAGAAAAAAACACCTGCAGGGGTTTTCTGCAAATCAAAGGCAAGAAATGACAACTGTAGTAACGTTGGCACTTCTCCGGCATATCCCATGTGTCTGACTCTGCGTCAAGGGCTCTCTGAGCCCCGTCTCCTTTCTTCCCCATAACCACCTGTGAAGAGAAGTCCTGTTCAGATTCCCATTTCACAGAGGAAGAAACTGAGGCTTAAGGAGGTTGTATAGTCGGGCCCATGGCTGCCAAGTGGCAGATCCAGGCGTCCAAGCCAAGTCTGGCCTCCTAACCAATGTCGGGCATCTTAGAGCCTGGCACACAGTCATTGCCAAATAAATGCTCGTTCCTTTTCCTCAGGCCCCAGGCTCCTTTCTCTCCCCTTTCACACTTGCCCAGTTCCCGGGACTCAGGGCTGGGTGGGCCCCTAAAGATCACCCAGTCCAGCACCACCATCCAGGAGGAGGTGGCCTGGTCTTCCCACTGCAGGAGCACAGGCCGTGCGTGGCTGTGAGCCCTTGAAGTGTGGCCAGTGTCACCAGGGGATGGAATGGCTTTTGGGTTTTTTTTCTTATTTTTGTATTACTTTTGGCTGTGCCAGGTCTTCGTTGCCTAGCTGTGGAGAGCAGGGGCTCCTCTCTAGTTGCCGTGCACGGGCTTCTCACTGCAGGGACTTCTCTTGTTGAGGAGCCCAGGCTCTAGGGCCCACGGGCTTCAGTAGTTGTGGCACATGGGCTTAGTAGATCTGAGGCATGTGGGGTCCTCCTGGACCAGGGATTGAATCCTTGTTCCCTGCATTGGCAGGAGGATGCTTTTTCCAACTTTTAAATATTTTAACTTGCTTTAAAGTTAAACCCAAGACACACTGACATCATAGGAAATCCACCGAGAAATGTTCTAGGCTGAACACCTGTTTCCTGGTAAGGGGATTCTTAACCACTGGACCACCAAAGAAGTCCCAGAACTTTTTAAAAGTCTACTGTAATAGATTGACAATGTTGGTTGATTGAAATGTCAAAAGTCACAGGTGGCCGTGACCCCCATAGTAGATAGTGCAGCCCACTCCGGGGGGTGCTTTGCAGGGGGCTGGAAGGAGAGGCCACAGGGAGACCTCAACCCCCACCCTTCCTGAGCCCGCTCTCCCCACCACCGCTCTCCGTTCTCTCCCGACCCCTAGTCCTCTGGGCAGGCGTCTGGACTGTGGGATTCTGCTTCCTGGCCAACCAGTGGCAACGCTCACTGCCCAGACACTTCCTCCTGGGAAGCCACAGCGCCAAGGCCGCCATCACCTTCTCTTTCTTCTCGGTCGTCCTCTGGGTAAGGAGGGCCCCACTCCCTGCAGGGCAGGGCCGGATGGTGTGGGTTAACAGGGCTCGAACGTTCCCCCTCAGCCAGCTCGCCTGGACCTCTGCAAGCCCCTTTCTGTGACTTGTGCAAAAGAGAAGAAGGAGCCCCGTCTTCCTGGCAGACCAAGCCCAGCTTCAGGGAGTTTTAGGGAACAGTGGCACCTCGGCCCTCTCCCTGGCCCAGCCCCGGCCCCTCTCCTTCCCTGCTCCTGCCCCAGCCAGCCTCCAGCTCACCCTCCTCTTTCTGCCCACAGATATTCCAGGCCTACCTGGCCTACCAGGACCTCCGCAACGATGCTCCAGTCCCCTACAAGCGCTCCCTGGACGAGGGTGGTGTGATCCTGACCTCCCTCTCCCCACCTTCCACCGCCAGTCCGGTCAACATGCCCGGCCCCCACAGCCTGAGCTACTCCAGCTCCACCCTGTCCCCCTATCTGAGCAACCCGAAGGGCCCCCGCCTCGCCATGATGCCCGACAACTAGACAGCCTCATTCACAGCAATAAAGAAGCTTCCCTCCAGAAGGGTTTTGTGAAACAGTCCTCTGTACCCTCTGGTGTCTGTCCCTCGAGCAGCCGGGGGCCGGGGGAAATCCTCCAGGGTCTCCCCGGGGGGGTCTCTGCAGCAGGTCCCGTTTCCGCCCCACCTCCTGGACTCTCCATCTGGGTGGCACTCCAAGGGATTCTTCGAGAAATGTTCTAGGCTGAACACCTGTTTCCTGGTAAGATTCTTAACCACTGGACCACCAAAGAAGTCCCAGAACTTTTTAAAAGTCTACTGTAATAGATTGACAATGTTGGTTGATTGAAATGTCAAAAGTCACAGGTGGCCGTGACCCCCATAGTAGATAGTGCAGCCCACTCCGGGGGGTGCTTTGCAGGGGGCTGGAAGGAGAGGCCACAGGGAGACCTCAACCCCCACCCTTCCTGAGCCCGCTCTCCCCACCACCGCTCTCCGTTCTCTCCCGACCCCTAGTCCTCTGGGCAGGCGTCTGGACTGTGGGATTCTGCTTCCTGGCCAACCAGTGGCAACGCTCACTGCCCAGACACTTCCTCCTGGGAAGCCACAGCGCCAAGGCCGCCATCACCTTCTCTTTCTTCTCGGTCGTCCTCTGGGTAAGGAGGGCCCCACTCCCTGCAGGGCAGGGCCGGATGGTGTGGGTTAACAGGGCTCGAACGTTCCCCCTCAGCCAGCTCGCCTGGACCTCTGCAAGCCCCTTTCTGTGACTTGTGCAAAAGAGAAGAAGGAGCCCCGTCTTCCTGGCAGACCAAGCCCAGCTTCAGGGAGTTTTAGGGAACAGTGGCACCTCGGCCCTCTCCCTGGCCCAGCCCCGGCCCTGGCCCCTCTCCTTCCCTGCTCCTGCCCCAGCCAGCCTCCAGCTCACCCTCCTCTTTCTGCCCACAGATATTCCAGGCCTACCTGGCCTACCAGGACCTCCGCAACGATGCTCCAGTCCCCTACAAGCGCTCCCTGGACGAGGGTGGTGTGATCCTGACCTCCCTCTCCCCACCTTCCACCGCCAGTCCGGTCAACATGCCCGGCCCCCACAGCCTGAGCTACTCCAGCTCCACCCTGTCCCCCTATCTGAGCAACCCGAAGGGCCCCCGCCTCGCCATGATGCCCGACAACTAGACAGCCTCATTCACAGCAATAAAGAAGCTTCCCTCCAGAAGGGTTTTGTGAAACAGTCCTCTGTACCCTCTGGTGTCTGTCCCTCGAGCAGCCGGGGGCCGGGGGAAATCCTCCAGGGTCTCCCCGGGGGGGTCTCTGCAGCAGGTCCCGTTTCCGCCCCACCTCCTGGACTCTCCATCTGGGTGGCACTTTTTGGTTTTTTTAATGTTTATTTATTGGACTGCATCTGATCTTATTTGCAACATATGGCATCTTTAGTGGCGGCATGTGAACTCTAGTTGCCGTGTGTGGGATCTAGCTCCCTAACCAGGGACTGAACCTGGGACCCCAGGCTTGGAGCATGGAGTCCTGGCATGGAGCACTGGCTCCTCCCTCAACACCTCCTTCAAAGTTCCTTGGGTTCCATCTTGATAGCTACAGGTGGTGATGGGAGGGAAAGGGAACCCTTTTGGGGGAGGGGCTGTGCACAGCGAGCCCTCTAACCCCTCACACTGGCCACAGGAAGCAAGCATGAGGTGCCCCACTGTACAGCCGAGGAAGCTTATGTTCACAGACAGGATGTTTCCACCAGTGGAGAGGGCACCGAGGAGAACCAGGGCCAGCACTTGGGCCCACCTGGTTGCGCAGCCAGGACCCAGGCCCTTTAACTCATCCCAGGGACCAGGGAGCCAACTCCCCAGCTCAACACCATGCCGTGTGAGGAGTTAAGGACTTCAGTGCAGCGCGTGCCTGCTCAGTCGTGTCTGACTCTGAGACCCCATGGACTGCAGCCCACCAGGCTCCTCTGTCCATGGGATTCTCCAGGCTAGACTACTGGAGTGGGTTGCCATGCCCTCCTGCAGGGAATCTTCCAACCCAGGGATCGAACCAACGTCTTTTGAATGGGTTCTTTACCACTGCGCCACCTGGGAAGCCCCATTTAATGGCTAGAGGACAGCAAGTCCCTGACCGAGATGCGGGGAAATTCTTGTCTTCAGAGATCTGAAAGCTTGTTTAGGGAGAGAGAAAGGAGTCTTCTCCCAGAACCCTGAAGCTGACCAGCGACTTCTGTGCTCAGGTCACAAAACACTGAGCAGGTGACTCCAGCGGGTGAAGGCTCCATGAAGGGAGTGGTGGGGACGAGGGCCGCGAGTGGGGAGGGGCAGCCTTCCCCCAGCACCCAGCGTTCAGCACCGCGGCCCTGGAGGTCTATAGCAGCGCCGTCTGGGGCGTCCCTGGTGGTCCAGCCACCAGGACAACGCACTTCCACTTCAGGAGGCACACGTTTGATCTCTGGTCGGGGAACTAAGATCCCACAAGCCTCGGGGTAGCCAAAAAAAATTACAGAGCAGTGCTGCCCAATGGAAGTAAATGTTGAGACTTGCCATGGGGGAAGTGAGACATTTAAACTGGTCCCCTGGCCACACGATGAAAAGCTGAATGAAACAAGTGAAATGAATTTTCATACATTTTATTTAACCTGATATATCCAAAAGATTATCATTTCAACGTAGCATCTGTGTAAGATGTCACTAGCCAGGTAGCTTACATTCTTAGGTGCTAAGTTTTGGAAATCCTTCATGGATTTTATACAGACAGCTCACCTCAATTTAGGGTTGCCACATTTCAAATACTAATGGTCACTGTATTGAATAGTGCAGTTCTAGAACCTTGTCGTTTTTCTAGAACAACCGGACTCTGGACATCTACTTACTTTTATGTGGAATTGGTTAGCAAGGAATAAAAAGGCTTATGTTCACAGACAGGATGTTTCCACCAGTGGAGAGGGCACCGAGGAGAACCAGGGCCAGCAATTGGGCCCACCTGGTTGCGCAGCCAGGACCCAGGCCCTTTAACTCATCCCAGGGACCAGGGAGCCAACTCCCCAGCTCAACACCATGCCGTGTGAGGAGTTAAGGACTTCAGTGCAGCGCGTGCCTGCTCAGTCGTGTCTGACTCTGAGACCCCATGGACTGCAGCCCACCAGGCTCCTCTGTCCATGGGATTCTCCAGGCTAGACTACTGGAGTGGGTTGCCATGCCCTCCTGCAGGGAATCTTCCAACCCAGGGATCGAACCAACGTCTTTTGAATGGGTTCTTTACCACTGCGCCACCTGGGAAGCCCCATTTAATGGCTAGAGGACAGCAAGTCCCTGACCGAGATGCGGGGAAATTCTTGTCTTCAGAGATCTGAAAGCTTGTTTAGGGAGAGAGAAAGGAGTCTTCTCCCAGAACCCTGAAGCTGACCAGCGACTTCTGTGCTCAGGTCACAAAACACTGAGCAGGTGACTCCAGCGGGTGAAGGCTCCATGAAGGGAGTGGTGGGGACGAGGGCCGCGAGTGGGGAGGGGCAGCCTTCCCTCAGCACCCAGCGTTCAGCACCGCGGCCCTGGAGGTCTATAGCAGCGCCGTCTGGGGCGTCCCTGGTGGTCCAGCCACCAGGACAACGCACTTCCACTTCAGGAGGCACACGTTTGATCTCTGGTCGGGGAACTAAGATCCCACAAGCCTCGGGGTAGCCAAAAAAAATTACAGAGCAGTGCTGCCCAATGGAAGTAAATGTTGAGACTTGCCATGGGGGAAGTGAGACATTTAAACTGGTCCCCTGGCCACACGATGAAAAGCTGAATGAAACAAGTGAAATGAATTTTCATACATTTTATTTAACCTGATATATCCAAAAGATTATCATTTCAACGTAGCATCTGTGTAAGATGTCACTAGCCAGGTAGCTTACATTCTTAGGTGCTAAGTTTTGGAAATCCTTCATGGATTTTATACAGACAGCTCACCTCAATTTAGGGTTGCCACATTTCAAATACTAATGGTCACTGTATTGAATAGTGCAGTTCTAGAACCTTGTCGTTTTTCTAGAACAACCGGACTCTGGACATCTACTTACTTTTATGTGGAATTGGTTAGCAAGGAATAAAAAAGGCTTATACAGATACTGAGCATGGTATATAGACTGATGAAATGACATACCTTCACATACATAATGCTGCTGTTTATATGTTGGTGCTATTTTAAATGATAGTAACTTTTATGATTATTTATTTTCTTGAATCAGCAGATACTAGGAGTACCTTCATTATAAACGTTCTATTGAATAAATATTTTTAAAATGTCCAAAAAATAACCAAAAAAGGTTTAGGGCTTCCCTGGTGGTTCAGTGGGTAAAGAGTCTGCTTTGCACTGCAAAGGGCACTGGTTCGATCCCTGGCCCGGGAAGATCCCACGTGCCGCAGACAGGCTGGACTGCTGTGTCCAATTATGAGCCAGCAGTCTGGAGCTCATGTGCCCAGAGCCAGTGCTCTGCAACGAGAGAGGCCACTGCAATAGGAGGCCCACACAGACCAAAGAATAAAGATGGATGAAAATAGATAAATAAATAAAAAGAAACAATAAAAGAGGCCAAAAGAAACAATAAAAGAGGCCAAAAAAAATAATAAAGAGTAGGATTAAAAAAAAAAATGTCTGGGTTTCCCTGGTGGTCCAGTGGGTAGAGTCTGCCTTGTAGTGCAGGGGGCACTGGTTTGATCCCTGACCCAGGAAGATCCCATGTGCTACAGAGTGGCTGGACAGGTGTGTCCAATTATGAGCCAACGCTCTGAGGCACGTGCGCCCAGAGCCGGTGCTCTGCAACAGGAGACCTACTGCAATGGGAGGCCCACACAGGTAAAGAATAAAGATGGATGAAAATAAATAAATAAATAACCCAATAAAAGAGGCCAAAACTTAAAAAAAAAATTAAAAAGGTTTAATGTTATGCCAGCCAAACCAAACACACCCACACAAGGGCCATAGTGGCTGCCAAACATTCCTTTACAAACTGGGCCAAGGGATGGGAGGCCAATGTGGGCTCCATGGCCCCCGTTTCTGGCTTCCTGTGTGGCAGTGCTCCCTGCTAGGGGTGCTGAAATAAACAGGCCATGGTCCCTATGGGCTCCTGGAGGAAGAGGCAACCGCGCCGTGGTGAGGGCAGGATTCCAGTGTGGGAAACGGAAGGACTCCAAGCTCTGGTCCACACTGCGTCACTGGCTGAATCAGCTGGGATGTGTCACTTCATCTCTCTGGGCCCAAACTGAGCTGGCTGTCAAACCAGAGACTTGGGCCAGATTTCGATGGATGATGTGCGGACTGTGTTCAAAAACACGCCCCCTCCTGACCCCGAATTGAGCCAAACAGCCCAGCTCCTGCATTTTCCATAGAAGGCTTCTGGGCTTACAAGAAAAGAAGGAACAAACATTTGAAAAACCCCACAGCCATGGGCTTCCCAAGGGGCATTAGTGGTAAAGAACTAGCGTGCCAATACGGGAGATTTAAGAGACACAGATTCGATCCCTGGGTCAGGAAGGTCCCCTGGAGATGGGCATGGCAACCCACTCCAGTATTCTTTTTTTTTTTTTTTTTTAAAGATTTATTTATCTCTTTTGGGCGGGGGTCGGGTTGGGGAGGGAGGGGAGCGGGCGGGCCACTTCTATTGGTCTTTCATTTCTCTATTTTCATCCGTCTTTGTTCTTTGGCTCCTGTGGGCCTCCCATCGCAGTGGCCTCTGTTGTCGCAGAGCACCGGCTCTGGGCGCATGTGCTCCAGAGCTCCGGCTCGGTCATCAGACACATAGGTCCAGCCGCTCCGCGGCATGTGGGATCTTCCCAGGCCAGGGATCGAACCGGCGCCCCTTGCACTGCAAGGCGGTGTCCTTACCCACTGGACCACCAGGGGAAGCCCCACTCCAGTATTCTTGCCCAGAGAATCCCCACGGACAGAGGAGCCTGGTGGGCTCGAGTCCATAGGTCGCAAAGAATTGGACATGACTGAAGCGACTCAGCACACACACACACAGCAGTAGCTAAACACCCAGGATCCAGCAGCAGGAAGCTGGGGTACCAACCCCACCTCTGCTGATCGCACCCCACTGAGCCTCAGTTTCCTTTCCCCCCAAAGTCAGGGTGCTCTGAGGGTCCCATGAGCTCACTTGTGTAACACACACTGCCTGACGCTTCCAAACTGCTCAGAAACACCAGCTCCCCGCTGCCTGAACATTCCAGAGCCATCCTAGGGGAGAGCTGGAGGCGATCAAGGAAGGTCTTAGTGGTAGAATCAGGGGCCGAACTCCCAAAGCTGATGAGGCCCACGCAGGTAACACAAGTGAAGGGAACAGACCAGGTGTGAAGCCAATCTGGAGGGAAATACGGACAATGTTCGACTTGCCTTTGAACTTCACTGAACAAAACCACAAAACTACAGCAGCGTCAGCCCAATAATAGATGGTTATCAGCTCCTCAGCCAAGTCCTGGGAACTGGGCGGGGGAGAGTGGGGGGAGGGGTGGCAGTTCTCTTCTCAGCCATTCATTCTAGCCATCTGCTGCCACCCAGACACGACGACCCAGCATTGTCAGATTGACGGATTTTTTTTCAAGGGGAGCCAGAAACCCCAATTTTAATGTGAAAATCTGGCTTTTAAAGGCTGGCAACCAATTTCATTTAAAAAAAACAAAACCATAAAGCGGTTCCACACAATGCAAAATGATGGGGCGGGGGTGCAGGGGCTGTCCCTTCAAATCACAGGCTCTCGAGAGTTGTCTTCTGCCACCCTGAGAATAGGGAGAACTGTCAGGGAAGTTCTGTGTCAAGACAAGAAGAATCGTCAAGATTTTTTTCCCCCCTCCAAAACCTTGTCTCCCAGTGGAGTCATGGTGCAGCTCAAAATTGCAGGAATGCCCAGATTCTCCTCTTCCTGCTTCTCCCAGGCCTGGGTCCACCTGCTGCCGGTGGACACAACAAAGCAGGAGCAGAGAGGGGCTGGGGGCACCCCACAAACACCAGAGAGAGGGCAAGGAGTAGCAAAAGAGAGGCATCATTTTCCTCAGTTTATTTCGAGAACAAAGAATCAACCTTCGGTTCTGTACAAAAACGTGGCCATAGAGCCATGGTGAGCCCCAAATTGAGTCAACCCCTTTCCCACGCCCCCCTAAATTGCCAAAAAAAGAAAAAAACACCAAAAAATCCAAATTCTGGAAAAAATTATTATGAAAAATCAAGAGAAACCTTCCTCCCCTCCTCCCTCTCCCCAGTGCAAAAGTTTGGGGGTGGGGTGTGCGTGGGGAGGAGCGTCATGACCATGGTGGGAGGTCTGGCAGGGGGGCCTCCGCAGATTTAGTGTTTGGCAACCAGTGGGGGTGTGGGTGGGGGGATCCAGAAGGAAGCCGAGGGGCTCAGGGGAGGGTAAAGATCTCCAACCCTGCGCCACCCCACAGGACACTCGGAAACAGTTTATAAAAATTGGAGCCGGAGAGTAAAAGAGAAAGGAGTCATCAGAATCAAAAACTAAATAGTGGAAAGATTTTTTTTTTTTCTCTAAAAGGCAAAAAACTACAAACAGCCCAGGTCCTGAGCTCCCCCAAGACCTGGGTCCTCCACTGCCCCCTGAACCCCAGCCGGCGCGGGGCTAGGGAGTGGGAGAGATGGGTTCTTAAAAAATCACCCCTGGACCGGAAGGCTCTTCGCTGTGCGTCGCCTTCCGCGGCCTCCGCTGGCTCGGAGATGGACGGCGAGGACCGGGGCTAGGCTGGCAGACTCAGCTTCTTCCCCTTTAGGACTGTGGAGGGAGGGGTTGGGCGTCACCACGTGAAAGCCGAAAAGCCGAAAGCCGAAAGCCACCCCGCAAAGCCGAAACTGCCTCCCACGCCCACGACAGGGGCTGGATGGTGGGCTGGTGGCCACGCAGGAGGGGCAGCCCCGGAACTGGGGGTTATCAACTGCGGGGATCAGCCCAAGTTACTGAGGGGTGGGGCCTTGGGGCTGAGCCACGGACCCAGGAGGAAACCTTGTCTCCCAGTGAGTCAGGTGAGAAAGTGCCCAGATTCTCCTCTTCCTGCTTCTCCCAGGCCTGGGTCCACCTGCTGCCGGTGGACACAACAAAGCAGGAGCAGAGAGGGCTGGGGGCACCCCACAAACACCAGAGAGAGGGCAAGGAGTAGCAAAAGAGAGGCATCATTTTCCTCAGTTTATTTCGAGAACAAAGAATCAACCTTCGGTTCTGTACAAAAACGTGGCCATAGAGCCATGGTGAGCCCCAAATTGAGTCAACCCCTTTCCCACGCCCCCCTAAATTGCCAAAAAAAGAAAAAAACACCAAAAAATCCAAATTCTGGAAAAAATTATTATGAAAAATCAAGAGAAACCTTCCTCCCCTCCTCCCTCTCCCCAGTGCAAAAGTTTGGGGGTGGGGTGTGCGTGGGGAGGAGCGTCATGACCATGGTGGGAGGTCTGGCAGGGGGGCCTCCGCAGATTTAGTGTTTGGCAACCAGTGGGGGTGTGGGTGGGGGGATCCAGAAGGAAGCCGAGGGGCTCAGGGGAGGGTAAAGATCTCCAACCCTGCGCCACCCCACAGGACACTCGGAAACAGTTTATAAAAATTGGAGCCGGAGAGTAAAAGAGAAAGGAGTCATCAGAATCAAAAACTAAATAGTGGAAAGATTTTTTTTTTTTCTCTAAAAGGCAAAAAACTACAAACAGCCCAGGTCCTGAGCTCCCCCAAGACCTGGGTCCTCCACTGCCCCCTGAACCCCAGCCGGCGCGGGGCTAGGGAGTGGGAGAGATGGGTTCTTAAAAAATCACCCCTGGACCGGAAGGCTCTTCGCTGTGCGTCGCCTTCCGCGGCCTCCGCTGGCTCGGAGATGGACGGCGAGGACCGGGGCTAGGCTGGCAGACTCAGCTTCTTCCCCTTTAGGACTGTGGAGGGAGGGGTTGGGCGTCACCACGTGAAAGCCGAAAAGCCGAAAGCCGAAAGCCGAAAAGCCGAAAGCCACCCCGCAAAGCCGAAACTGCCTCCCACGCCCACGACAGGGGCTGGATGGTGGGCTGGTGGCCACGCAGGAGGGGCAGCCCCGGAACTGGGGGTTATCAACTGCGGGGATCAGCCCAAGTTACTGAGGGGTGGGGCCTTGGGGCTGAGCCACGGACCCAGGAGGAGGCCCCCTTTCTCCTAACATCGGCTGCTCCTCTGTCCTGGAAGGACTCCAGGGGCTGGATCCGAGATGGCGAAGGCCACCCCCTGCTGCCCTCTGGGCAGTAATCCTTTGCGAGTGTGGCAGCCTCCGGCCCCGTCCTCCCTTTCCTCTGCTTCACACTGCCTGATTCGGGATCTTGAAGGCGTGGCTTGAATCACGTCTCCTCTAAGAGCCGCCTCCATGTACCCCCTCGTCCTCCGTAAGTGGTCACCAGCACCTCCCTGGTTTCTTTCCACCACTGCCCTTCTCACTGTTGGCCCTCATTTCTCTTGTCCACTCATCATCTCCCGCACCCCCTCAACCACAGCACAAGAGGAGGGGAGGGGTTCGCCAATCTTTTCTCCTGTGGTGGTCTCTTAGCGCTTAGCCCTGGCCAGAGATAGAAAGTGTTTCCCAAATGTGTTGGCTGAAGGGATGCATGAATGAGTCTTGGTGGGCCTGAGTCCCTGAGGGCTAGGCCAGAGGTCAGTCAGTGGAGACGAGGCCCTCCCGTCTGCTGGGGCTGGGGAGACAGGGCTTTTGGATCCATTAGGGTGTGAGACTGAAAGCCTGTGGACCTGGAACCTCAGGGCAGTAGGAGGGCTTAGAGAACATTCCAGGAGAGGAAGTCAGAGGCCCTGCCCTCTCTGGGTCCCGTCTTCCCCCGAGGGAAAGATACCAGGCTGGGGGCTAGGGAGTGGGAGAGATGGGTTCTTAAAAAATCACCCCTGGACCGGAAGGCTCTTCGCTGTGCGTCGCCTTCCGCGGCCTCCGCTGGCTCGGAGATGGACGGCGAGGACCGGGGCTAGGCTGGCAGACTCAGCTTCTTCCCCTTTAGGACTGTGGAGGGAGGGGTTGGGCGTCACCACGTGAAAGCCGAAAGCCGAAAAGCCGAAAGCCACCCCGCAAAGCCGAAACTGCCTCCCACGCCCACGACAGGGGCTGGATGGTGGGCTGGTGGCCACGCAGGAGGGGCAGCCCCGGAACTGGGGGTTATCAACTGCGGGGATCAGCCCAAGTTACTGAGGGGTGGGGCCTTGGGGCTGAGCCACGGACCCAGGAGGAGGCCCCCTTTCTCCTAACATCGGCTGCTCCTCTGTCCTGGAAGGACTCCAGGGGCTGGATCCGAGATGGCGAAGGCCACCCCCTGCTGCCCTCTGGGCAGTAATCCTTTGCGAGTGTGGCAGCCTCCGGCCCCGTCCTCCCTTTCCTCTGCTTCACACTGCCTGATTCGGGATCTTGAAGGCGTGGCTTGAATCACGTCTCCTCTAAGAGCCGCCTCCATGTACCCCGTCGTCCTCCGTAAGTGGTCACCAGCACCTCCCTGGTTTCTTTCCACCACTGCCCTTCTCACTGTTGGCCCTCATTTCTCTTGTCCACTCATCATCTCCCGCACCCCCTCAACCACAGCACAAGAGGAGGGGAGGGGTTCGTCCATCTTTTCTCCTATGGTGGTATCTCAGAGCTTAGCCCTGGCCAGAGATAGAAAGTGTTTCCCAAATGTGTTGGCTGAAGGGATGCATGAATGAGTCTTGGTGGGCCTGAGTCCCTGAGGGCTAGGCCAGAGGTCAGTCAGTGGAGACGAGGCCCTCCCGTCTGCTGGGGCTGGGGAGACAGGGCTTTTGGATCCATTAGGGTGTGAGACTGAAAGCCTGTGGACCTGGAACCTCAGGGCAGTAGGAGGGCTTAGAGAACATTCCAGGAGAGGAAGTCAGAGGCCCCTGCCCCTCTCTGGGTCCCGTCTTCCCTCGAGGGAAAGATACCAGGCTGGGGAGACCCTGCCGAGGCCCCAGGGAAGGAGGGCGGGAGCAAGGGCCGGCTCCCTTCCACCCGGGCCCCGACGTCAGCTACCTTTGGTGATGTAGAGGTAGAAGAAATCGCAGTAGAGGACCGTCTGGACCAGGCCTGCCACGATCGCGATGAGGTCGAAGAAGCCCTCGAAGTGGTAGCGCCAGATCCAGTTGAAGAGATAAAGTGTGCGGTAGACGCCCAGCGCGAACAGGTAGTGGCTGGTGATGGTCTCCGCCTCGCCCGTCTTGCTGACCATGAACAGCTGCGGCAGGATGGCCACGGACTCCAAGTAGATGGAGAAGGTCCAGAGGATCTGCAGGGGGCCGGGGAGTGGGCGCAGGGCAGGGGACAGGGCAGAGAGGAGGGGAGGATGGCAGGTGGGTTGGTTACAGGTGCAGTGATGTTAGAGAGAGGCTAAACAGGTGCCACAAGCCATGCCGGGCACTCCCTATGAGCCAGCACTGCTCTGCCCGCTCACAGATCTTCTTTCTTAAAATCCTCACAATAACCCCATGACGGACGCTACAAGCATCCCCTTCTTGCTGCCTTTTATTTTTTTTAACATTTATTTATTTATTTATTTATTTATTTTGGCATAGGGTGGGGTGGGGAGGGAGGGGGGCGGGCAGGCCACTTCCATTGGTCTTTCATTTATCTATTCTTCTTCCATCTTTGTTCTTTGGCCTGTGTGGGCCTCCCATTGCGGTGGCCTCTGTTGTCGCAGAGCACTGGCTCTGGGCGCATGCGCTCCAGAGCTCCGGAGCTCCGGCTCGGTAATTAGACACATCGGTCCAGCCGCTCCACGGCACGTGGGATCTTCCCAGGCCAGGGATCGAACCGGCACCCCTTGTACTGCAAGGCGGTGTCCTTACCCACTGGACCACCAGGGAAGCCCCGCTGCCTTTTTTTTTTTTTTGGCCGAGTCCTAGGGCTTGCAGGATCTTAGCTCCCCGGCCAGGGACTGAGCCTGGGCTGTGGCAGTGAAAGCACTGAGTCCCAACCACTGGATCACCAGGGAATTCCCAGCATCCCTTTCCACCTATGAGGAACCTGAGGCCCAGGGAGGGTAAGGGACGTGCCCAGGATCACGTGGCTAGTAAGCGGCAGAGCTGGGATTTGAACCAAGGGTTCAGAGCCAGTGTCTGGTCTCCCAAGGGCAGACCAGGTTGGGATCTTGGCTGAGACTTCCCTTTCACGAGACCATAGGCATGAGACCCAGATTCTCGGAGCCTTATCTCCTCATCTCTACAATGGGGGTGACTGGGCGACGTTCAGTGTGCAAACTTGAAAGACATAAATCAGACTGGATCGCTCCCTGGCCCAAAACTCTCCAGTAGCTACTTCTTATCCCATCCAGAATAAAACCCAGTTCCTCATCTTGGCTCTAAGATCCTAACCTGGGCTTCCCTGGTGCTCCAGTGGGTAAGGACACCTCCTTGCAGTGCAAGGGACGCTGGTTCAATCCCTGGCCTGGGAAGATCCCACGTGCCGTGGAGCGGCTGGACCCATGTGTCCCAACTACCGAGCCAGAGCTCTGGAGCGCCGGCTCCCAGAGCCAGTGTTCTGTGATGAGAGAGGCCACTGTGATGGGAGGCCCACATAGGCCAAAGAACAAAGATAAATAAACGAAAGATCAATAGAAGTGGCCAAAAAAAAAAAAAAAGATTCTAACCTTCAAGGCCCTCCTTGATCCAGCTTCATCTCGTATCCCCTCCAGGCTATGATGGACCACCCAGGCCTCCCATCTGGGTCCTCCCACATCAGCCTCCTTCCCTCCCCAGGTCCTTTGCACTTGCTGTTCCTTCAGCTCTCACCCCAGAGGTCACATCCTGCCTCTTCCACCTCCTTCCAACCTCAGCTCATCAGAGAGGCCCTCGCTAACCATCCTCTGCCCAGGACTCTATCATCCTCTGTCTTCTTCCTGGCAGCTCTTACCAGACTGGGAGCTCTGTGAGGTCCAGGAGCCTACATCTTGGGCACCTGGCATAGTGCCTGGCACATGCTCAATGCCTGGATGAATGCATGAGAGAATGGGAGCGAGGTCCCCACATGTTTGTCACGGGCCACTATGGGAACAGTGACAATCAGCATTCCCTGTGGGCATGAGGCCCAGGGAGGGTAAGGGACGTGCCCAGGATCACGTGGCTAGTAAGCGGCAGAGCTGGGATTTGAACCAAGGGTTCAGAGCCAGTGTCTGGTCTCCCAAGGGCAGACCAGGTTGGGATCTTGGCTGAGACTTCCCTTTCACGAGACCATAGGCATGAGACCCAGATTCTCGGAGCCTTATCTCCTCATCTCTACAATGGGGGTGACTGGGCGACGTTCAGTGTGCAAACTTGAAAGACATAAATCAGACTGGATCGCTCCCTGGCCCAAAACTCTCCAGTAGCTACTTCTTATCCCATCCAGAATAAAACCCAGTTCCTCATCTTGGCTCTAAGATCCTAACCTGGGCTTCCCTGGTGCTCCAGTGGGTAAGGACACCTCCTTGCAGTGCAAGGGACGCTGGTTCAATCCCTGGCCTGGGAAGATCCCACGTGCCGTGGAGCGGCTGGACCCATGTGTCCCAACTACCGAGCCAGAGCTCTGGAGCGCCGGCTCCCAGAGCCAGTGTTCTGTGATGAGAGAGGCCACTGTGATGGGAGGCCCACATAGGCCAAAGAACAAAGATAAATAAACGAAAGATCAATAGGAGTGGCCAAAAAAAAAAAAGATTCTAACCTTCAAGGCCCTCCTTGATCCAGCTTCATCTCGTATCCCCTCCAGGCTATGATGGACCACCCAGGCCTCCCATCTGGGTCCTCCCACATCAGCCTCCTTCCCTCCCCAGGTCCTTTGCACTTGCTGTTCCTTCAGCTCTCACCCCAGAGGTCACATCCTGCCTCTTCCACCTCCTTCCAACCTCAGCTCATCAGAGAGGCCCTCGCTAACCATCCTCTGCCCAGGACTCTATCATCCTCTGTCTTCTTCCTGGCAGCTCTTACCAGACTGGGAGCTCTGTGAGGTCCAGGAGCCTACATCTTGGGCACCTGGCATAGTGCCTGGCACATGCTCAATGCCTGGATGAATGCATGAGAGAATGGGAGCGAGGTCCCCACATGTTTGTCACGGGCCACTATGTGGGGAACAGTGACAATCAGCATTCGTGAGCAGGACAGGGCATTGTAGGAGGGAGAAGAACAGAGGGCAGACAGCTGTCCGTCCCTTTTCAGTCCTCAGCTCCCTGAAAGTCCCACCTGGGGTGACTTGTGAGCTGTCGACCCACTGAAACCTCCAGACAACAATGCCAGCTGGCAGGTGTGATTCCTCCTGGGCTATTTTGGTTAGTGGGAGGGAAGTGGGGGCCATCAGGATGTAATTCTAAGAACTGCTATTTATATAGCACTTACTACATCCAAGGCAGGGCTCTGTGCCCCTTACGGGTACTAACTGGCTTGTGCCTTAACTTTGTTAACTAAGAT
This sequence comes from Tragulus kanchil, assembly GCA_022376925.1. Lineage (NCBI taxonomy): Eukaryota > Metazoa > Chordata > Mammalia > Artiodactyla > Tragulidae > Tragulus > Tragulus kanchil. The sequence goes on from JAIOJX010000031.1 coordinate 128,727,171, forward strand.
CTATTCTCATCCCCCTTACACAGATGAGAAGACTGAGGCCCACAGGATCAGTAACTCATCCAAGGCCACACAGCTGAGATGCGGTTAGAAACAGTTTCCTACTCTAGCCACTAGACTTCAGGGCTGGTTCCCATAATCACTCAGAATCTACCAGCAAGGTTCTTGGTAAATCTGGAAATGGATATGCACCCAATTACTAACCTTGGGGAATAGAATCATGACATAAGAGGAGAGAGAAAGTCTTTTATATTTTACTTCATCTATTTCATGATATCTGAATTTTTAAGGAACTCTTTTCTTCTATGATTAAAGGCTAGGTTTTCAGCATGCACCCATTGATAGCAAGGGCTTTTCTAAAAATTAGAGGTAGCATGGGTTTTAGGGCTTCCCTGGTGGCTCAGACAGTAAAGAATCTGCCTGTGGGCTTCCCTAGTAGCTCAGTGGTAAGGAGTTCGTCTTCTAATGCAGGAGACACGGGTTTGATCCCTGATCCGGGAAGATTCCACATGCGGTAGAGCAGCTAAACCGGTGAGCCACAACTATGGAGCCTGTACTCTAAAGCCTCAGAGCCGCAACTTTTGAAGCCTGTGTGCCTCGAGCCCGAGTTCAGAGTAACCATCCCCTCTTTGCCCAGGACTCTATCATCCTCTGTCTTCTTCCTGGCAGCTCTTACCAGACTGGGAGCTCTGTGAGGTCCAGGAGCCTACATCTTGGGCACCTGGCATAGTGCCTGGCACATGCTCAATGCCTGGATGAATGCATGAGAGAATGGGAGCGAGGTCCCCACATGTTTGTCACGGGCCACTATGTGGGGAACAGTGACAATCAGCATTCGTGAGCAGGACAGGGCATTGTAGGAGGGAGAAGAACAGAGGGCAGACAGCTGTCCGTCCCTTTTCAGTCCTCAGCTCCCTGAAAGTCCCACCTGGGGTGACTTGTGAGCTGTCGACCCACTGAAACCTCCAGACAACAATGCCAGCTGGCAGGTGTGATTCCTCCTGGGCTATTTTGGTTAGTGGGAGGGAAGTGGGGGCCATCAGGATGTAATTCTAAGAACTGCTATTTATATAGCACTTACTACATCCAAGGCAGGGCTCTGTGCCCCTTACGGGTACTAACTGGCTTGTGCCTTAACTTTGTTAACTAAGATCTATTCTCATCCCCCTTACACAGATGAGAAGACTGAGGCCCACAGGATCAGTAACTCATCCAAGGCCACACAGCTGAGATGCGGTTAGAAACAGTTTCCTACTCTAGCCACTAGACTTCAGGGCTGGTTCCCATAATCACTCAGAATCTACCAGCAAGGTTCTTGGTAAATCTGGAAATGGATATGCACCCAATTACTAACCTTGGGGAATAGAATCATGACATAAGAGGAGAGAGAAAGTCTTTTATATTTTACTTCATCTATTTCATGATATCTGAATTTTTAAGGAACTCTTTTCTTCTATGATTAAAGGCTAGGTTTTCAGCATGCACCCATTGATAGCAAGGGCTTTTCTAAAAAAAATTAGAGGTAGCATGGGTTTTAGGGCTTCCCTGGTGGCTCAGACAGTAAAGAATCTGCCTGTGGGCTTCCCTAGTAGCTCAGTGGTAAGGAGTTCGTCTTCTAATGCAGGAGACACGGGTTTGATCCCTGATCCGGGAAGATTCCACATGCGGTAGAGCAGCTAAACCGGTGAGCCACAACTATGGAGCCTGTACTCTAAAGCCTCAGAGCCGCAACTTTTGAAGCCTGTGTGCCCTCGAGCCCGAGTTCCACAGCAAGAGAAGTCACCGCAATAAGAAGCCTGTTCACCTCAACTAGAGAGTAGCCCCCACTCCCTGCAACTAGAGAAGAGCCTGCAGCAGCAGTGAAAACCCAGAATAGCCAAAAATAAATAAATAAATAAAAATAAAAATAAAAAAGAATCCACCTGCAATGCAGAAGACCCAAGTTTGATCCCTGGGTCAGAAAGATCTCCTGGAGAAGGGAATGGCAACCTGCTCCAGTATTCTTGCCTGGAGAATTCCATGAACAGAGGAGCCTGGTGGGCTACAATCTGTCATATTACAAGGAGTTGGACACAACTAAGTGACTAAAAAATAAAGCATGGGTTTTGACAGCAGGCAGACCTGGGTTCAAATTCTATGAGATCTCACCCCTGAATCTCACCTTGTGTGCTAAGTTGCTTCAGTCGTGTCTGACTCTGCAACCCTATGGGCTGTAGCCCATCGGGTTCCTCTGTCCATGGGATTTTCCAGGCGAGAAAACTGGAGTGGGTTGCTGTGCTCTCCTCCAGGGGATCTTCCCAACCCAGGGATAGAACCTGCGTCTCCTGCATTGGCGAGCAGATTCTTCACCACTGACACCACCTGGGAGCCTCATCTTAGCCCTAAAATAAACAGGGATGAAGATGTCCACTTCTTCAGGTGGATGAGAGATCAGATGGGATGATGACGGGTTTGGAATGGCCACTGTGGAGCAGGACACACAGTCAGTGCCAATACTTTGCACAAATGACCTCCATCTGAATAAGGGAACCCCCCAAGCAGGAGTCAATAAGCCTAGATCCTGGTCCAGCCTCTTGTGCCTAAAGCAAGCCCCACAGCCTTCCCCCAGCCTCAGTCTCCCTACCTGTAAAATGGGCCCATCTCAGCAAGTGTTCCATGCAAGGTGATGGCGATAATAAGTATCCCAAGTCTAGACCCTGCAACCGAGCTTGGGGTTCCCTCCTTCTGACACTTCTGGGACCCCTAGGCCAAAGTTACTCTCAATCAGGTTTATCTCGTCTGCAGGATGTTTCTACAAATAGATTGGGAGTCTGTGGCCAAAACTGTCAAGTGAGATCTCTCAGAAATACTCCTGAATTATGGCATCTGTTGAAAACATCGGCACATCTGGCCACTCAGGGGCGGCTCGTGGGGATCTTAGTTTCCCAGCCAGAGACCGAACCTGCACCCCCTGCCTTGGACGTGTGGCGTCTTAACCACCGGATGGCCAGGAAGTTCTAGGACTAGCCTCTTACAAGGGAGGAGTCCGTGGTCCTGAGGGAGGAAAGACTGCTCTGAATTTGATTCCTGCCAGGCCTCAGGAGGTAGGAGATGGCAGACTTAGCACAGTCCCTGTCAAAATCACTCAAAGTCTCAGAAAATTGTACAGCTACCCCCAAAATACCAGGCAATAAAAACCATGACAGCTGACCTTTAGGAGCAGAAGTCTTCACTTGGTCCTAAACAGTACAACAAGCACGGACCGCACTTCTGACCTGCTGCCAGACACTGTGCTTTACCAATATTAACCCTGCCTTAGAACCTAGGAATTAGGAACTATCTCCATTTTACAGATGACAAAACTGAGGCACAGAGAAACTACATGATGTGCCCAAAGTCCCACAGCTGCTAAGCGCCCTTCAAATTCCGGCTCTCTGGTTCTAGTCTCTGTGTCTAACCACTAGATGATGCCATCTCATCTTAGGAAATCCTCACAATGACCTCATCCCAACTTTCCAAATAGGGAAAACTGGGGGCTGACACCACCTGGGAGCCTCATCTTAGCCCTAAAATAAACAGGGATGAAGATGTCCACTTCTTCAGGTGGATGAGAGATCAGATGGGATGATGACGGGTTTGGAATGGCCACTGTGGAGCAGGACACACAGTCAGTGCCAATACTTTGCACAAATGACCTCCATCTGAATAAGGGAACCCCCCAAGCAGGAGTCAATAAGCCTAGATCCTGGTCCAGCCTCTTGTGCCTAAAGCAAGCCCCACAGCCTTCCCCCAGCCTCAGTCTCCCTACCTGTAAAATGGGCCCATCTCAGCAAGTGTTCCATGCAAGGTGATGGCGATAATAAGTATCCCAAGTCTAGACCCTGCAACCGAGCTTGGGGTTCCCTCCTTCTGACACTTCTGGGACCCCTAGGCCAAAGTTACTCTCAATCAGGTTTATCTCGTCTGCAGGATGTTTCTACAAATAGATTGGGAGTCTGTGGCCAAAACTGTCAAGTGAGATCTCTCAGAAATACTCCTGAATTATGGCATCTGTTGAAAACATCGGCACATCTGGCCACTCAGGGGCGGCTGGTGGGGATCTTAGTTTCCCAGCCAGAGACCGAACCTGCACCCCCTGCCTTGGACGTGTGGCGTCTTAACCACCGGATGGCCAGGGAAGTTCTAGGACTAGCCTCTTACAAGGGAGGAGTCCGTGGTCCTGAGGGAGGAAAGACTGCTCTGAATTTGATTCCTGCCAGGCCTCAGGAGGTAGGAGATGGCAGACTTAGCACAGTCCCTGTCAAAATCACTCAAAGTCTCAGAAAATTGTACAGCTACCCCCAAAATACCAGGCAATAAAAACCATGACAGCTGACCTTTAGGAGCAGAAGTCTTCACTTGGTCCTAAACAGTACAACAAGCACGGACCGCACTTCTGACCTGCTGCCAGACACTGTGCTTTACCAATATTAACCCTGCCTTAGAACCTAGGAATTAGGAACTATCTCCATTTTACAGATGACAAAACTGAGGCACAGAGAAAACTACATGATGTGCCCAAAGTCCCACAGCTGCTAAGCGCCCTTCAAATTCCGGCTCTCTGGTTCTAGTCTCTGTGTCTAACCACTAGATGATGCCATCTCATCTTAGGAAATCCTCACAATGACCTCATCCCAACTTTCCAAATAGGGAAAACTGGGGGGCTTCCCTGGTAGCTCAGTGGTAAAGAGTTCTCCTGCCAATGCAGGAGACTAGGGTTTGATCCCTGATTCGAGAAGATCCCACATGCCGTGGAGCAACTAAGCCTGTGAGCCACAACTACGGAGCTTGTGCTCTAGAGCCTTGGAGCCGCAACTACTGAAGCCCACGTGCCCTAGAGCCCGAGTTCACAACAAGAGAAGTCACTGCAACAAGAAGCCTGCTCACCTCCACTAGAGAGTAGCCCCTACTCCCTGCAACTAGAGAAGAGCCTGTGGCAGCTGTGAAAACCCAGAATAGCCAAAAATAAATATATAATTTCTTTAAAAATAGGGAAACTGAGGCATAGAAAGGTCACATTCACACCCAAGGTCATGCCAGTGGAAAGTACCAGATCAAGTCTAAGCAACCTGGCCCCCTAGAGTCCCTGCTCCCAACTCCTGAACTATCCCTTAAACCAGTGATTTTCGAAGCCTCATTTGGACTCTCTGAGCCTCAGTTTCCTCATCTTTAAAATGGGGCTGCTGTGAAAAGTCATGCAGTAACAGGTGTGACGTGCTCAGAGCAGCGTCTGGCCCTAGGTGAGTGCTGCTGCCGTGACACATCATCCGACTCCAGAGCCCCTATTTGGAACGTTATGTCCTAAAAGGAGGAAGTCTGAGCAAACCCTGCAGAAGGAAGCCTCTGAGTGCGTCCTCTCTCCACAGCCATTCTCCCACTGCCCAACCGCCACTACCGGGCCTCTGCAGGCGGCCTACCTCCAGAGGGGTAAAGTCATGGTTGACCAAGAACGCCAGGATGGCTGTGGAATGACGAGGAACTCCACTCGGAACGTGTCGTGGTTCGTAAGTGGCTTTGAGGAAACCTAGGAATTAGGAACTATCTCCATTTTACAGATGACAAAACTGAGGCACAGAGAAAACTACATGATGTGCCCAAAGTCCCACAGCTGCTAAGCGCCCTTCAAATTCCGGCTCTCTGGTTCTAGTCTCTGTGTCTAACCACTAGATGATGCCATCTCATCTTAGGAAATCCTCACAATGACCTCATCCCAACTTTCCAAATAGGGAAAACTGGGGGGCTTCCCTGGTAGCTCAGTGGTAAAGAGTTCTCCTGCCAATGCAGGAGACTAGGGTTTGATCCCTGATTCGAGAAGATCCCACATGCCGTGGAGCAACTAAGCCTGTGAGCCACAACTACGGAGCTTGTGCTCTAGAGCCTTGGAGCCGCAACTACTGAAGCCCACGTGCCCTAGAGCCCGAGTTCACAACAAGAGAAGTCACTGCAACAAGAAGCCTGCTCACCTCCACTAGAGAGTAGCCCCTACTCCCTGCAACTAGAGAAGAGCCTGTGGCAGCTGTGAAAACCCAGAATAGCCAAAAATAAATATATAATTTCTTTAAAAATAGGGAAACTGAGGCATAGAAAGGTCACATTCACACCCAAGGTCATGCCAGTGGAAAGTACCAGATCAAGTCTAAGCAACCTGGCCCCCTAGAGTCCCTGCTCCCAACTCCTGAACTATCCCTTAAACCAGTGATTTTCGAAGCCTCATTTGGACTCTCTGAGCCTCAGTTTCCTCATCTTTAAAATGGGGCTGCTGTGAAAAGTCATGCAGTAACAGGTGTGACGTGCTCAGAGCAGCGTCTGGCCCTAGGTGAGTGCTGCTGCCGTGACACATCATCCGACTCCAGAGCCCCTATTTGGAACGTTATGTCCTAAAAGGAGGAAGTCTGAGCAAACCCTGCAGAAGGAAGCCTCTGAGTGCGTCCTCTCTCCACAGCCATTCTCCCACTGCCCAACCGCCACTACCGGGCCTCTGCAGGCGGCCTACCTCCAGAGGGGTAAAGTCATGGTTGACCAAGAACGCCAGGATGGCTGTGGGAATGACGAGGAACTCCACTCGGAACGTGTCGTGGTTCCCGTCGTAAGTGGCTTTGAACTTGCTGTAAATCATCCAGACTGTGGTGAAAGAGCAGGCGATGTAGACCACCTGCGGGGGGAGGGGAGGGGGCGCAGGAGGAGGAAGCTTCAGCTCCAAGCACAGCCCCAGACCCGACAGGTCAGACTCAGGAGTCTGGACCCCCAGCGCCTCCTCCCTCACATTCAGGAGTCCAGACCCCCTAGAAGCTCCTCCCTCAGACCCAGGAATCCTGACCCCCATCCTCCTCCCTCAGACCCAGGAGTCTAGGCCCCCAGCCCCTTCCTCCCTCAAACCCAAAGCCTGGGACCCACGTTCCCTCCTCCCTCACCTCCCCAGGGGCCCGCCTCCAGAGGGCCCTCACCTTCATGCATGTGTTGTAGAGAGAGATGTAATTGGTGAAGAGGTCCAGGTAGCGGGCCGTGAACACCACCGCAAACAGGACCTGGCTCTTCCCTGAAATCCCTGTGGTGCAGAGAGACGGGGGTCGGGGCGGCTGGAGGGGCCACAGGGTCAAGCGGCTCTGGAGTGCAGCGCAGCTGTCCCTGGAGGCCGCCCAGTCGCCGGCCGGAGCAGGGCCCTTTCCCACGGCCCACAGCCAGGGGGCAGCCCGGCCCCAGAGCTACTCCAGCCCGAGGCTCTGTCCCAGGCTAGGCCTCACAGCCACCCCCAGCCCCCTCAGGGCCCTCTCGCAGTCCAGATCCAAGATGGGGCGTCGGGAGAAAACCCCCCTTGACCTCTGCCCTCCTGAACAGGTCCCCTGCCTCCCACTCCCTTCCTGGCCGCCACGGTCCACGTCACCAACTCCCAGCCACCTCCCCGCCGGCCACAGCTCCTGGTTCCCAGCCCCGGCAACTCTAAGGCCACCCCGATCGTCAGGCCGGGGGAGGCTAAACTGGGTGCCTGAAGCCACCCCTGCCAAACTGCATGATTCCCCAGTGCGGAGAAAGGAGCTGACCCCCTGGTGACCCCGGACCTGGAAGCGGCGGATTCCAAGCAAGCGGTGGCGGAGAAGGGACCCGTCCCCTTATGCCTCCAAACCCTTCAGAGGGGTAAAGTCATGGTTGACCAAGAACGCCAGGATGGCTGTGGGAATGACGAGGAACTCCACTCGGAACGTGTCGTGGTTCCCGTCGTAAGTGGCTTTGAACTTGCTGTAAATCATCCAGACTGTGGTGAAAGAGCAGGCGATGTAGACCACCTGCGGGGGGAGGGGAGGGGGCGCAGGAGGAGGAAGCTTCAGCTCCAAGCACAGCCCCAGACCCGACAGGTCAGACTCAGGAGTCTGGACCCCCAGCGCCTCCTCCCTCACATTCAGGAGTCCAGACCCCCTAGAAGCTCCTCCCTCAGACCCAGGAATCCTGACCCCCATCCTCCTCCCTCAGACCCAGGAGTCTAGGCCCCCAGCCCCTTCCTCCCTCAAACCCAAAGCCTGGGACCCACGTTCCCTCCTCCCTCACCTCCCCAGGGGCCCGCCTCCAGAGGGCCCTCACCTTCATGCATGTGTTGTAGAGAGAGATGTAATTGGTGAAGAGGTCCAGGTAGCGGGCCGTGAACACCACCGCAAACAGGACCTGGCTCTTCCCTGAAATCCCTGTGGTGCAGAGAGACGGGGGTCGGGGCGGCTGGAGGGGCCACAGGGTCAAGCGGCTCTGGAGTGCAGCGCAGCTGTCCCTGGAGGCCGCCCAGTCGCCGGCCGGAGCAGGGCCCTTTCCCACGGCCCACAGCCAGGGGGCAGCCCGGCCCCAGAGCTACTCCAGCCCGAGGCTCTGTCCCAGGCTAGGCCTCACAGCCACCCCCAGCCCCCTCAGGGCCCTCTCGCAGTCCAGATCCAAGATGGGGCGTCGGGAGAAAACCCCCCTTGACCTCTGCCCTCCTGAACAGGTCCCCTGCCTCCCACTCCCTTCCTGGCCGCCACGGTCCACGTCACCAACTCCCAGCCACCTCCCCGCCGGCCACAGCTCCTGGTTCCCAGCCCCGGCAACTCTAAGGCCACCCCGATCGTCAGGCCGGGGGAGGCTAAACTGGGTGCCTGAAGCCACCCCTGCCAAACTGCATGATTCCCCAGTGCGGAGAAAGGAGCTGACCCCCTGGTGACCCCGGACCTGGAAGCGGCGGATTCCAAGCAAGCGGTGGCGGAGAAGGGACCCGTCCCCTTATGCCTCCAAACCCTTCTCCAAGTCCTGGGATGTCCCCCGCACTCTCCCCCTTTCTGCGGCCCCCGTGGGCGTCTCACCGGCACACGAGCGGGACTTCCAGATTTTGAGCAGTAGCAAGATGATGGCTAGGAGGTGGGAGAGGTCTCCCAGGAATCGGAAGAGATTCATGGTCGGGGGTATCTGGCAGGGCTGAGCTGGTGGGAGGCAGACTGGAGGGGGGCCGCCACCCGGGGCTGCTGTTCTGGCCGGGCGGCTGGGCGTGGGGGGCGGGAGAGGTGCCCTCGGTGGGCTCCGCTCCGGGGAGGGGGCTCTGGGAGGGGGCGCCGAGGCCGGAGCTGGTGGCGGAGCTGGAGCTAGGAAGAAGGAGGCGGGCGGGCGGGAGGAGGAGGAGGAGTCCGGGCGGGAGGCTCCGCCCCCAAGGGCGGAGTCCCGGCTCTCCGGCGCCCCCTAGCCGCGTCACCGCGCTTGCAGAGTTGGCGGCGAGTGTACCCACCGCAGGCCGCCCGCCTCCTAGGAACTTGCGGGGTCGCTGGGATCTGAAACTACCAAATCCGGCACCTATTCCCCCAGGCAGTCTGTGCCTCCGTAAAGGTTGCCGCCCAGCCGCGCTGAGCTTCCCCTTGACAGCGGTTCGGGAGGCAGGACCCTGAGCTTAGAAAATCCGAGATAGAGACCCAGAGGTTGGCTTTTCAGGGACCTCGAGCTCCAATCCATCCACAAGAGGAGAAAGCAGCCTCCAGCTCCTCCCTCAGACCCAGGAGTCCAGCCCGAAAACCTTCCTCCCTCAGACCCAAGAGTTCACCCCTCCTTCTTTGGGATTTAGGGTCCCACCAAGGATCTGGTGTCTCCAGCAGCCTAGACCCTGGAATCTAGATGCACAATCCCTCCCTCTGGGACCCACAAACTGAGGCGCCCAGTCTCTTCGTATTTCAGAAATGTGATGTGAACCTGCACCCCTGCCCTCCCAGACCCTGGAATGGGTAGCCCGCAGCCCTGGCTCTGCCCTCTTCTGAAACTGGCCCCTCACAGGCACACATGCCCACCTTGAGAAGCCCAGGTGTCCTGCGCCAGTCCACTCCAGCCGTTTATAAGGCTGGGCCTGGCCTCCCTCTCTAGCTAGAGGGGCAGGGGCCAGGCTGCTGGTCTTGAGGGACTCTGCGGGACGGGGGACAGGCTGTGTCTAGGACAGTGGGCGGGGGGGACATGATGCTTTCCTCCTGGATGTCTGAAGAACCATGGGTGATGGGTGTCAGGGTCAATCTGTAAAAGAAGGGGTACAGAGGCATCGGTTTCCTTGGATCGCAGGACGACTAGGGCGCTTGGGGGTGACATCGTCTTAGACCCGTGGGCTCCTGAGGGTGGTTTGCGCTAAGGAGTCAGTTTGTCTGAGTGTCTAAAAGGGACTCAGGCCTGGAAGAGGGGGGCCGATTATTGGATCCCAGCAGAGAAGGCAGACAGGGCCTTGGACTCCTGGGTCTGAGGAGGTGGGGGCGAGTACCTGGTGTCCTAGGTCTGTGTGACAAGGGGACTGGGGACCTGGACTCCTGGGTCCTAGAGGGAAGGAGGCTGGGGACTTAAATTTCTGGGTCTGGGAAGAGAGGAAGCTGGAAGCCTGGACGCCTGGCTTCATGATGAAGACCTAGTTTGCAGGCCGGGCCTCTCCTGGCAACAGAAGCCAAAAGATGGGTCCTAGTGTGGCATAGACTGAAGTCTGGGAATGGCTTCCTGCTTCAAAAACCTCAGAGTGGAGAGGGGGCGCAGGTCAGCAGCCGCTGGGCCCGGAGTTCAGGTCCCAATCTGACACCTCTCATACTGGGTCCCCAGTCCCTACTGCCCCCCCCTCGCCCTGTCCTCGATTTATTTGCGGGCCCCTCACCCTCTGGTCTCAGGAGGAAGGCAGAAGCTGGGAGCTGGGGAGGGGGCTGGCCCCCTCCCCCAGCCCTGGCAGGAGGAGGGGTCCCCAGGGAGGCCAAGAGGGGGGGCTGTGGGTCTCCCGGCTGGGGCGGACGGGGACTGAATGTTAATCGCATCCCGAGTGAGTGAGTGTGTGTGTGTGTGTGTGTGTGTGACAGAGCGAGTGTGCGAGTCCCTCCCGCTCCGGCTCCTCCAAGCCGTGGCCGCCGCCGCCGCCCTCCGCCTGCCCGCAGCCTCCCTCGGCCACCGGTGCCCATCTGGGGGGTGTCAGCCTGGGTGGGTCCGCCTGGCCCCCAGGGGTCTCTCGTGCATCTGCCATCTGCCCGGTAAGGATCTATGTGTCCGGGTGTCTGGGGCTGGGCTGGTGGGGGGGTGTGTCTGTGAGGGCTGCGGCGGCGGAGGGAGGGAGGGAGGGAGGGTTCTGTCTGTCTGTCTGGACCCGGAGCCACCTGCCTGGGTGTCGCGGGCCCCCAGGTTTCCTCCCTCCGAGCCTCCCCCAAACCCGGATGGATGGTGTGTACCTGGGCTCTGTGCCTCCTGCCTGCGTCCGGCCGGGCGTCTGGCTGCCTGTGTCCTCCTGTCTGTCCGAACAGCCCCTGACGGCAGTGGCAGGCTGGCCCCATCAGACCCAGGTTTGTCTGAGTGTCTAAAAGGGACTCAGGCCTGGAAGAGGGGGGCCGATTATTGGATCCCAGCAGAGAAGGCAGACAGGGCCTTGGACTCCTGGGTCTGAGGAGGTGGGGGCGAGTACCTGGTGTCCTAGGTCTGTGTGACAAGGGGACTGGGGACCTGGACTCCTGGGTCCTAGAGGGAAGGAGGCTGGGGACTTAAATTTCTGGGTCTGGGAAGAGAGGAAGCTGGAAGCCTGGACGCCTGGCTTCATGATGAAGACCTAGTTTGCAGGCCGGGCCTCTCCTGGCAACAGAAGCCAAAAGATGGGTCCTAGTGTGGCATAGACTGAAGTCTGGGAATGGCTTCCTGCTTCAAAAACCTCAGAGTGGAGAGGGGGCGCAGGTCAGCAGCCGCTGGGCCCGGAGTTCAGGTCCCAATCTGACACCTCTCATACTGGGTCCCCAGTCCCTACTGCCCCCCCCTCGCCCTGTCCTCGATTTATTTGCGGGCCCCTCACCCTCTGGTCTCAGGAGGAAGGCAGAAGCTGGGAGCTGGGGAGGGGGCTGGCCCCCTCCCCCAGCCCTGGCAGGAGGAGGGGTCCCCAGGGAGGCCAAGAGGGGGGGCTGTGGGTCTCCCGGCTGGGGCGGACGGGGACTGAATGTTAATCGCATCCCGAGTGAGTGAGTGTGTGTGTGTGTGTGTGTGTGACAGAGCGAGTGTGCGAGTCCCTCCCGCTCCGGCTCCTCCAAGCCGTGGCCGCCGCCGCCGCCCTCCGCCTGCCCGCAGCCTCCCTCGGCCACCGGTGCCCATCTGGGGGGTGTCAGCCTGGGTGGGTCCGCCTGGCCCCCAGGGGTCTCTCGTGCATCTGCCATCTGCCCGGTAAGGATCTATGTGTCCGGGTGTCTGGGGCTGGGCTGGTGGGGGGGTGTGTCTGTGAGGGCTGCGGCGGCGGAGGGAGGGAGGGAGGGTTCTGTCTGTCTGTCTGGACCCGGAGCCACCTGCCTGGGTGTCGCGGGCCCCCAGGTTTCCTCCCTCCGAGCCTCCCCCAAACCCGGATGGATGGTGTGTACCTGGGCTCTGTGCCTCCTGCCTGCGTCCGGCCGGGCGTCTGGCTGCCTGTGTCCTCCTGTCTGTCCGAACAGCCCCTGACGGCAGTGGCAGGCTGGCCCCATCAGACCCTCAGTGTGTGTGTGTGTGCGCGCGCGAGCCAGCGCGTCCCTCCTCAAGCTCCGGGGGTGTTGAGGGGAATCCCAGGGAAGTGAGGTGGTGCGTGTATGCGTGTGTGTATGTGTGTGTGTGCCTGTATTGGAGAGTGGGGGCACGCGGGGGAGGGGGGTCTGGAGGTGGGAGGTGGCCAAGCAGGAAGGGGCCAGCGGTCCCCCAGACAGGCAGTCTCCCGCCAGCCCCTTACGCAAACACACACACCAGCCACCGGCTTCAGAGGTGACCCAGACAGACAGACAGACACACACACACTCGGGGGGCCATTGAGGGCAAAAAGTAGGGGGTGCGAATGAGCCAGGGAGAGGCGGGACCGGACACATGGACGGGGGGGAGGAGCCGGGGCTGAAGCGGCAGAGGGGGGCACCCCGGGTGGGCGGAGGGGGGATCCCCACGGGGTCGGGGAGGCGAGAGGACACCCCGACAGCCTCCGCAATGTCCGGGGCCCAACTTCCAGCGCAACATGTGTAGCCGCGTCCTCGCCTAGTCGGGGTGGCCGCAACCTTGGCGGACAGACAGGGCAGGACGGACCGAAGAAGAGGGAGAGCCGGAGCCAGGGACAGGCAGGAGGTCCCCGCTGCCGCCGCCGCTGCCGCCGCCGCCGCCCCAGGGCCTGCCCCCCCCACACAGCTCCGGCGGCTCCCTGAGCCCTCCGCCGAATCTTCGGGTCGCTGGACTCCGGTTCTGTTCCTGGCATCCCCGCAATACCCCCCCAGAACAGGGTCATGAAAAGGTAAGGCTGGGGCAGGGGATGGGGGTGGACGCGGACCCCCAGATCTAGGACAGGGAAAGTTGGCAGAGGGCCTAGGGATGGAGAGGGGAGAATGGTAAACAGGGGTCTCTGGGGGCTCTCTGCCCCCTAGCTCCTTCTCCCTCCTGAGCGCTGTTCCCCAGGGCTCTCCACCCCAGATCACCTAAACCCCCATTTCTGACACTTGGATCCTTCACCCCAACCCCATACACCTGACACCCCATTTCTCTCTCCCCCATCTCTTCATCTCACCTTCCCTCTCCCTCTCCGAGCACCCCCTCCTTGCCCGCATCAGGCTCCCCCCTCCGCCAGTCTTCCTCTCTCTGCTTCATCTCCCCCTCCCTCTCTGCTGCCAGTCAGCTATTAATACCCCTCCAAGGACCTTGAGAGCGTCCAGGCCCTGGCACCCCTCGCCCCAACCTCCCATCCCTTCCTCAAGGTTCTGGAATACCCTTCTAGCCTCTTCCAAGCACCAGGATTAGGGTGGGGAGCAAACGGGGTTGGAGAAGCGGGGACGGGAAGCCGTCTGCAGCGCACGACGCGAGTTGGGGGGGGTGCGGGCTGTTGATCGAAGTGGCCTCTCATCTCTTCTGTGATGGGGGAGTGCTGATGACAGGGACACCCCAGGAATCTCTGCACCCTCCTCCTGTACTGTGCACAGGAGCTGAGGAGGGCGCCTCGGAGACACTGGACCTGGGGGTGCCCAGGATACTGGAAAAAATGGGGCAAAAGGGGTCCTTGAGGGAGGAGATGGCTATGGGTCTGGATTCCTGGATCCTGGCTTCCTGAATCTGCAGGCAGGAGGGAGCTGGGACTCTTGGGCCCTGGGAAAGGACGGAACTGAGTGCCTACAATCCTGGGTGGATTGGGGAGAAGGAAGAGGCCCCCTGAGAGCCAGGACTCTATGGGAGAAGTTGGAAGGATAGGGTTCTGAGCCCCGGACAGGGCAGGGGATGAGAGTCTGGACTCTTTGGCCCCTAGCAAATGGAATTGGGAACTGAGACTCATGAAGAGGTGGGGAGTGGCGGCCTGGACAATGTGATTCCTCGGGGTGCGGGTTTGGGGGTTGGAACGCCAGAGTTCCCCAGCGGCTGGGGCTGGGGCTTCTCTACCCAACTCCGGAGGGGTGGGGGACTGCCTTCCCCAACCCCTCACGGGAGAGAACTGGGCATCCAGCCTCTGGAGAAGGGTGGAGCTTGGAGCTGCCCTCTTGAGCTTCAGCAGGAAGCAGGGTTCTGGGGCCCCCAAGGGCAGAGGCCAGGCAGGCAGGCAGGCAGGCGTGAGTCTGAGAGAGGCAGAGAAGGGGCTGAGTGGTGAGCAGCCACCAGGAAGGGAGGGGAGAGGGAGTGTTGTCCTGGGGAGGGGGGAGCTCCAGGCCACAGCTGTGGGTTATTTTGGGGCAGAGGGGGGCTATTCTGAGCACTGACTGAACCAGCTGCTTGGGGAAGGGCAGAGAAGAGGAGGGGCAAGGGGGAGCCAGGGCTGGGGCATGCTAGGAGCCCCCACCCCATCGCTGGGGAGACAATGCCCCAGGGTCCCTGGGAAGGCTGGGGTGTGGGGAGTCAGGCTTCTAGGCAGGAGAAAAGGGGTGTGGGCCTTTCCCCTACCCTGGCTGGCTGTGGGGTGGATGGAGGCCTGCGCTACCATGGCAACCGGACAGGAGGCTGATTGACAGTCAAGAGCGAACCCTTCCTTGTCTGGACCCTCACCCCTTGGAGAAGCCCCTTCTGCAGGCTCTAATCCCTCTCTGGAAACCAGGAGTCCAGGTCCCCAGGACCCTCCTCCCTGAGACTCAGGAGCCAGGAGTCTGGGCTCCCAGCCTGACACTCCAGGCAGCTAGTATTCAGCAGGGGACACAGGAAGAGATGCTGTATTGCTTCTCATTTACCAAATTGCTCTGGGCTGGGAGCCAGGGACCCCCACTCGTCCAGCTCTCCACAGCTGTGCCCCCAAACCCACAGCCCAGCCTGGACTGGGGGCTCTTGGCAGCGCCTGTTGAGACTAGAGGGGCCCCTGAGAGCCAGGACTCTATGGGAGAAGTTGGAAGGATAGGGTTCTGAGCCCCGGACAGGGCAGGGGATGAGAGTCTGGACTCTTTGGCCCCTAGCAAATGGAATTGGGAACTGAGACTCATGAAGAGGTGGGGAGTGGCGGCCTGGACAATGTGATTCCTCGGGGTGCGGGTTTGGGGGTTGGAACGCCAGAGTTCCCCAGCGGCTGGGGCTGGGGCTTCTCTACCCAACTCCGGAGGGGTGGGGGACTGCCTTCCCCAACCCCTCACGGGAGAGAACTGGGCATCCAGCCTCTGGAGAAGGGTGGAGCTTGGAGCTGCCCTCTTGAGCTTCAGCAGGAAGCAGGGTTCTGGGGCCCCCAAGGGCAGAGGCCAGGCAGGCAGGCAGGCAGGCGTGAGTCTGAGAGAGGCAGAGAAGGGGCTGAGTGGTGAGCAGCCACCAGGAAGGGAGGGGAGAGGGAGTGTTGTCCTGGGGAGGGGGGAGCTCCAGGCCACAGCTGTGGGTTATTTTGGGGCAGAGGGGGGCTATTCTGAGCACTGACTGAACCAGCTGCTTGGGGAAGGGCAGAGAAGAGGAGGGGCAAGGGGGAGCCAGGGCTGGGGCATGCTAGGAGCCCCCACCCCATCGCTGGGGAGACAATGCCCCAGGGTCCCTGGGAAGGCTGGGGTGTGGGGAGTCAGGCTTCTAGGCAGGAGAAAAGGGGTGTGGGCCTTTCCCCTACCCTGGCTGGCTGTGGGGTGGATGGAGGCCTGCGCTACCATGGCAACCGGACAGGAGGCTGATTGACAGTCAAGAGCGAACCCTTCCTTGTCTGGACCCTCACCCCTTGGAGAAGCCCCTTCTGCAGGCTCTAATCCCTCTCTGGAAACCAGGAGTCCAGGTCCCCAGGACCCTCCTCCCTGAGACTCAGGAGCCAGGAGTCTGGGCTCCCAGCCTGACACTCCAGGCAGCTAGTATTCAGCAGGGGACACAGGAAGAGATGCTGTATTGCTTCTCATTTACCAAATTGCTCTGGGCTGGGAGCCAGGGACCCCCACTCGTCCAGCTCTCCACAGCTGTGCCCCCAAACCCACAGCCCAGCCTGGACTGGGGGCTCTTGGCAGCGCCTGTTGAGACTAGAGGGGCTGGGATGGGAGTAAGGGGATGAAAGTGGGCTGGGGGCTGTGCTCTGTCGAGGGGCCAGGTCATGGAGCTATTTGCTCCCTGCAGGATGCCCCACTAATTTCTTTTTCTCTCTTTCTCCCCTCCCCCCAACACCTGACCCCTTTTCCCTTTCTCTTTTTTTGTTCCCTCACTTTTTCTTCCTTTTATTTTTGATCCCTCCTGACACTCGCCTTCCTTTCATGTCTGTGCTGGGCACCCCCCTGGTGGGGGTCTTGATCTTTGCCTTGCCTCGCTATTTCTGTCTTCCTGTGTTTTCTGTCTGCTCTGCCTGCCTCTTCAATCTCTAATTCTGCCTGTTTCTCCATCTCTTGTGGGTGCGTGTCTTTTGGTGGCTGTGGGGTCTCTTCGTCTTCCTGGGTTTCTTTCCATCCTCCTTTCTCGATCCAACTTTCTGGATTCTCTCTTCTCATCCACCTTCCTTCGTCTATCTCTGCATCTCTCCTGCCTCTCATCCCCTCCCTATTTCTGTCTCCCCGTCTTATCTCTCTCTGCTTCTTACTCTGAGCCTGTCTCTTTGTCTGTTTCTCCTTCCATCTCTCTCCTTTACCCCAAAACTCTCTTTCCCTGACGATCTCTCTGTGGCTGTTTCCATCTCTTCCTGTCTTCCTGGGTCTACTCTCTACTCTATTCTGATCCTCTTCTCTGTGGGCCTGTTTCCCATCTGGCCTGTCTCATTGCAACCCCCCCCCCCCCACCACCACCTTGTCTCTCTCTTCTTCCTACTTCTGTATCTTTCCTGGCTCCATTACTCATTCTCCGTGTTTCTCTCGTCGCCTCTGCATCTCTCCCTGTCTCCGTCTCTCCGTTGCTTCTGTATCTCTCCCTTTGCCTCTGTGTTTCTCTGTCCGCATACACTGTTTCCCTCTATTACTCCAACTTCTTTCTCTCCTATCTCTGCGTCTCTGCCTTCTTGTATCTCTCCTTCTCCGTGAATCTGTCTCTGTCGCTCCATCTCTGCGTCTCATTCCTGTCTCTCTCTGCTTCGCGTGTCCTCACCATCTCTGTGCCCCCCACCCCCGCTCTGTGTCCCTTCCCTTGGTGGCCGCACACTCAGAGGCCAACCGGCAGGGCCCGCAGGCGATGCGCGGCGCCGGTGGCCCCCGCGGCCCTCGGGGCCCCGCTAAAATGTTGCTGCTGCTGGCGCTAGCGTGCGCCAGCCCGTTCCCGGAGGAGGTGCCGGGGCCGGGCGGGGCCGGCGGACCTGGCGGGGGCCCCGGCGGGGCGCGACCGCTCAACGTGGCGCTCGTGTTCTCGGGGCCCGCGTACGCGACAGAGGCGGCGCGCCTGGGCCCGGCCGTGGCGGCAGCTGTGCGCAGCCCGGGCCTGGACGTGCGGCCGGTAGCGCTGGTTCTCAACGGCTCGGATCCACGCAGCCTCGTGCTGCAGCTCTGCGACCTGCTGTCGGGGCTGCGCGTGCACGGCGTCGTCTTCGAGGACGATTCGCGCGCGCCCGCCGTGGCGCCCATCCTTGACTTCCTGTCGGCGCAGACCTCGCTGCCCATCGTGGCCGTGCACGGCGGCGCCGCGCTCGTGCTCACACCCAAGGTGCGCGCGACCCGCGAGTGGGGCGGGGGCGGGGCACGTGAGGGGCGGGGCCTGATGTTAAGGGGCGGGCCGGAGTTGGCGTGGGTGGGCGGGGCCGCAAGGGGCGGGGCCAATCCTGAGGGTCTGCCTCAGGGAGGCGGTGGGGACAAATGTAAAACTCAGGTCGAGGTAACAGGCGTGGCTGACTTGGAGGGACTTGATCCAAAGGAAGGGCAGAGTGTGCCGGGGAGTCACCTAGAAGCAGGGTCTGAGGTGATCAGCCTATGGGAAGGGTTGAGAGGCTTCAGGAGAGGTGATTCAGGGGACGGGGTGGGGTCTGGGGAAGACTTGGGGCCAGCCAGCAAAGGGCGGGGACTGGATACCAGAGGGGCTCTGCCTGAAATGGCAAGATCTGAGTGAGGGGTGGCTCTGGGATCAGCAAGGGGAAATCAATTGTAAAGGAATGAGGTTCAAAAAGGGGTGAAGGCTAGAGAGGAGCAGGAGCCAGAATGTCAGAGACAGGGCTTCCCTGGTGGTCCATTGGATAAGGTCACCGCCTTGCAGTGCAAGGTGCGCCGTTCGATCCCTGGTCTGGGAAGATCCCACGTGCCGGGAGCAGCTGGACCGCGTTGAACTACAGAGCTGGAGCTCATGAGACGGTGGCCCCGCGGCCCTCGGGGCCCCGCTAAAATGTTGCTGCTGCTGGCGCTAGCGTGCGCCAGCCCGTTCCCGGAGGAGGTGCCGGGGCCGGGCGGGGCCGGCGGACCTGGCGGGGGCCCCGGCGGGGCGCGACCGCTCAACGTGGCGCTCGTGTTCTCGGGGCCCGCGTACGCGACAGAGGCGGCGCGCCTGGGCCCGGCCGTGGCGGCAGCTGTGCGCAGCCCGGGCCTGGACGTGCGGCCGGTAGCGCTGGTTCTCAACGGCTCGGATCCACGCAGCCTCGTGCTGCAGCTCTGCGACCTGCTGTCGGGGCTGCGCGTGCACGGCGTCGTCTTCGAGGACGATTCGCGCGCGCCCGCCGTGGCGCCCACCCTTTGACTTCCTGTCGGCGCAGCCCTCGCTGCCCATCGTGGCCGTGCACGGCGGCGCCGCGCTCGTGCTCACACCCAAGGTGCGCGCGACCCGCGGGGGGGGCGGGGGCGGGGCACGTGAGGGGCGGGGCCTGATGTTAAGGGGCGGGCCGGAGTTGGCGTGGGTGGGCGGGGCCGCAAGGGGCGGGGCCAATCCTGAGGGTCTGCCTCAGGGAGGCGGTGGGGACAAATGTAAAACTCAGGTCGAGGTAACAGGCGTGGCTGACTTGGAGGGACTTGATCCAAAGGAAGGGCAGAGTGTGCCGGGGAGTCACCTAGAAGCAGGGTCTGAGGTGATCAGCCTATGGGAAGGGTTGAGAGGCTTCAGGAGAGGTGATTCAGGGGACGGGGTGGGGTCTGGGGAAGACTTGGGGCCAGCCAGCAAAGGGCGGGGACTGGATACCAGAGGGGCTCTGCCTGAAATGGCAAGATCTGAGTGAGGGGTGGCTCTGGGATCAGCAAGGGGAAATCAATTGTAAAGGAATGAGGTTCAAAAAGGGGTGAAGGCTAGAGAGGGAGCAGGAGCCAGAATGTCAGAGACAGGGCTTCCCCTGGTGGTCCATTGGGTAAGGACACCGCCTTGCAGTGCAAGGTGCGCCGGTTCGATCCCTGGTCTGGGAAGATCCCACGTGCCGGGGAGCAGCTGGACCGACGTGTTGAACTACAGAGCTGGAGCTCTGGAGCGCATGCGCCCAGAGCCGGTGCTCTGCAACAAGAGGCCACTGCAATAGGAGGCCCACACAGGCCAGAGAAGGAAGATGGATGACAACAAATAAATGAAAGATCAATAGAAGTGGCCAAAAAAAAGAATGTCAGAAACAGGGATCAGGAAAAGGAGCTCTTAAGTACTGAGGGACAGGGAGGGGCCCTGCCAGCATGAGGTCTAGAGGGCACCTTAGGAGGACGGAACCATCTGGTGAGTATGAGAAAGGAAGGCGACCTTAGTGAGTGAGCGAAAGAGGGTAGAACTTTGCCACTAGGAAGTGGGGCGGAGGCCAGCCAAGAAAGGGGGTGAGTCAAGGAAGGGGCGGGGCTAGCCGGTTATGGGGGAGACCAGGGAGGACAAGGCCTCTTCTCTGTACTAAAGGGGCAGAGTCTAAAGAGGGAGACAGTCTGGGGTGGGATTTGGGCAGGAGGATACCCAACTGTAAGAGGTGGAAAGCAAGAATCCAGAGGGTGGGCCAGGAAAGATGAAGGCCTCCCCCATAGAGGCAGGCTCAACCGTTGAGAGGTCAAAACCAGGAGCCTGCAGAGCAGGCCGGGACAGAGGCTGGAACTGACTTTGGCCTGGAGAGAGGCCTGCCTCCCGAGGGCACAGAAGAGGCCAGGTGGAGTGGACTTCTGATAGAGAAGGGCAGAATTTAACGAGCCTGGTGTGCGCACTGGGAAGAATGGGGTCAGTTCAGAGGAGGTATCTGAGAAGGGGCGGGGCCTATTCAGGGGTGGAGCCAGTGGGAGAAGTGGGTATCGCCTGAGGATGGGGCCACCTGAGTGGGTGGAGTCTAAGTCTCCACCAATTCCCTGCTGTGAGGGCCGGCAGCTTTGTAACAAGATCTCTATTGCATGCCGGGACTCGTAGTTCTCTTCTGTCCAGAGCACTCTGGGAAAGACCTCTGTCCAACTTTCTTCTCTTTGGCATGGGGCTGTCCAGATATTTGTAGGCAGATCACCTGCGAGGTGAGCTTATTACTTCCTGGTGCCGCTTCCTTGGCATTCGGAGAGATGTGGGCCCTCGTGCCTCCACGGAGGCTGAGAAGTGTGTGCCCCTCTGTTTCATTGTCCGCTGAGCACAGGGGCCCACAGTGCACACCCGTTGCCTTCTGGGAAATGTAGTCCTTTTAGTATCTGAATGGAAGAGAGAGTGGTCTTCACTGCTCTATGTGTCCCCATTGAATGCTGGGAACGTGGTCCCCTGAGTCCACCTCCACCTGCCAAGGGTGAGGGCCTCTCGGGGTCTCACAGCATTCTGGGAAACCTCGTCCCTTCAGGACAACTGCACTTACCTGTGCACATTAAACCACAGGCACATGCCTAGGGAGAAAGTCCACTTGCTGGTTTCATTGCATTACTGGAAGATTTATTGAGGACTGATTCTGTGCCAAGGCTGTTTCAGGTTCTGTGGAATACAGTTATGGAAGGTTAAAAAAAAAAAAGACACATTCTCTGCTCTGACAAAGTTTGCATTTCTAATGAGGAGACAGACAAATAACAGAGTGAAATCTGTCCTGGAAGAAAGGGACATGGTTTCAATAAATAGTGGTCAGTGAAGGGCAAAGCCCCTGAGTTTAGAAGGAACCTGAGGTGTTTAAGGAAGACAAAGAGGTGGAGGTGGTGGGAGATGTAGTCAGAGAGGCCACAGGGACCAGGTCATGTGGCCTTATGGGCCATGCAGCAAGGACTTTGGCTTTGACTCTGACATTTTTGGAAGGTTTTCAAGTAAGAAGGGAGGCAATCCAGTTAATATTTTGAAAAGATCACTCTAGCTGCTGTTTGGAGAATGAAAAGTTCGAGAAAGGAAGTAGAGATGGGTTAGGAAGCTGTTGTCGTCTAGGCAAGAGAATGGAAACAATGAGGGGGCTGTAGTGAGAAGTGAACAACTGGGGTCAGGTTTTGAACAGAGCTGAGAAGACTTGGACATGGCCTGGATGTGGGCTGTCCCGCAGAATTTTCTGCAATGACAAAGGTGTCAAATATGATAGCCACTAGCCATGTGGAGTTGTTGAACATTCGACATGTGGTTAGTAGAACCAGGGAACTAAATTTTATTTAACTGATGGCAATTTGAAGTCATGGGTGACTAGTAGCTACCATATCGGAGACCACAGGAGACAGTATTTAAACCCATGGATTTCGATGAGATTACCAGGGAGAGAGCACAAAGAAGAAATTAGGAGTTGAGGGTTTAGAATTCTGACTGAGGAGAGTCTAGCAAAGGAAACAGAGAAGGAGGGGACAGAAAGGTAGGAAGAAAAGCAGAGAAGGGCAAGCCTATCCAGCAAAGCTTCTTCCCAGTGGGAGAGACTACCTTTAGCACCCTTGTGGCCTGCTGAGAGTTGTAGTCCCTTTCAGTGGATGCTGGGAATTGTAGTTCCCTCGGGGGATGCTGCCTATGTTCTCTTTGGTAATGTTGGCTGCTGTAACAGACAGACCCCATTTCTCAATGGCTTTACCCAACAGAAGGTTGTTTCTCACAGATATAAAACACAAACACGGGTTCCTGATTGGAGCTGGCTCTCCTCCACTCTGTGACTCAGGGACTCAGGTTCCTCTGTGTTGTGGCTTCGTAATTCCCTAGCTTTCTCCTCTGGGGTTTCTGCATCTGCCTTCTGACAGGGAAGAGTAAGGTACATGGGTGAAGAGGTTTTTATGGATGAGCCTAGAACTCAGACCCGGAGCTAAACCTAACCCAGGTCCAGCTCTGTGCCCCAGCAAGGAACAGGGTGGGTTTGGCGACCAGCTAGTCATCCTGCCATGTTGAGAGCTCTGGTGTCCTTATTGGTTGTTGGGAGATGAGGTCCTCTTTGGATGCCTGGTTGCTGTGAGCCCCTCGCTGGCTGCTGAAGGTCCCTTACTGACTTCTGGGAACTGAGGTCTCCACCGGGGGTGGCCTGACCTCTTCCTCCTCCCCTGCAGGAGAAAGGGTCTACCTTCCTGCAGCTGGGCTCATCCACAGAGCAGCAGCTTCAGGTCATCTTCGAGGTTCTGGAGGAATACGACTGGACGTCCTTTGTAGCTGTGACTACGCGAGCCCCCGGCCACCGGGCCTTCCTGTCCTACATCGAGGTGCTGACTGATGGTAGCCTGGTGGGCTGGGAGCACCGCGGGGCGCTGACGTTGGACCCTGGGGCTGGCGAGGCCGTGCTAGGCGCCCAGCTCCGCAGTGTCAGCGCCCAGATCCGCCTGCTCTTCTGCGCCCGTGAGGAGGCTGAGCCCGTGTTCCGGGCAGCCGAGGAGGCTGGCCTCACTGGGCCTGGCTACGTCTGGTTCATGGTGGGGCCCCAGCTGGCTGGAGGCGGGGGCTCGGGCGCCCCTGGGGAGCCGCCTCTTCTGCCAGGAGGCGCCCCACTGCCTGCCGGGCTGTTTGCAGTGCGCTCGGCAGGCTGGCGGGATGACCTGGCCCGGCGTGTGGCAGCCGGCGTGGCTGTTGTGGCCAGAGGGGCCCAGGCTCTGCTGCGTGACTATGGCTTCCTGCCTGAACTCGGTCACGACTGTCGCGCCCAGAACCGCACCCATCGAGGAGAGAGTCTACACAGGTGAGCGGGGCTTGGCTGGGAGGGCTGTGGGAGGAGTCCTGGCCTCAGATAGGCCCCTCCTTCTCAAAACTTTAGTCTCCGTTTCTGTGAAATGAGTGTCCTTGGGTCTCCTTTCTGCGATTCAAGGGGTTAAAAGGGCCCCTCATTGCTCGCTAAAATGCTTACCCCAGGGAAGAGTAAGGTACATGGGTGAAGAGGTTTTTATGGATGAGCCTAGAACTCAGACCCGGAGCTAAACCTAACCCAGGTCCAGCTCTGTGCCCCAGCAAGGAACAGGGTGGGTTTGGCGACCAGCTAGTCATCCTGCCATGTTGAGAGCTCTGGTGTCCTTATTGGTTGTTGGGAGATGAGGTCCTCTTTGGATGCCTGGTTGCTGTGAGCCCCTCGCTGGCTGCTGAAGGTCCCTTACTGACTTCTGGGAACTGAGGTCTCCACCGGGGGTGGCCTGACCTCTTCCTCCTCCCCTGCAGGAGAAAGGGTTCACCTTCCTGCAGCTGGGCTCATCCACAGAGCAGCAGCTTCAGGTCATCTTCGAGGTTCTGGAGGAATACGACTGGACGTCCTTTGTAGCTGTGACTACGCGAGCCCCCGGCCACCGGGCCTTCCTGTCCTACATCGAGGTGCTGACTGATGGTAGCCTGGTGGGCTGGGAGCACCGCGGGGCGCTGACGTTGGACCCTGGGGCTGGCGAGGCCGTGCTAGGCGCCCAGCTCCGCAGTGTCAGCGCCCAGATCCGCCTGCTCTTCTGCGCCCGTGAGGAGGCTGAGCCCGTGTTCCGGGCAGCCGAGGAGGCTGGCCTCACTGGGCCTGGCTACGTCTGGTTCATGGTGGGGCCCCAGCTGGCTGGAGGCGGGGGCTCGGGCGCCCCTGGGGAGCCGCCTCTTCTGCCAGGAGGCGCCCCACTGCCTGCCGGGCTGTTTGCAGTGCGCTCGGCAGGCTGGCGGGATGACCTGGCCCGGCGTGTGGCAGCCGGCGTGGCTGTTGTGGCCAGAGGGGCCCAGGCTCTGCTGCGTGACTATGGCTTCCTGCCTGAACTCGGTCACGACTGTCGCGCCCAGAACCGCACCCATCGAGGAGAGAGTCTACACAGGTGAGCGGGGCTTGGCTGGGAGGGCTGTGGGAGGAGTCCTGGCCTCAGATAGGCCCCTCCCTTCTCAAAACTTTAGTCTCCGTTTCTGTGAAATGAGTGTCCTTGGGTCTCCTTTCTGCGATTCAATCGGGTGATTTGGGAAAAAGCTGACATACAGGGAGTGTATTATTATATTTCATGATTTTAGGATGTGCATTTTTGCACAATTTAATGTCTTTGAAATCAAGACGTCTTACAATCATAGCTTATGTTTTCATGGGCAGTGCTTTTTTTTCTTCTTCGTGGTTGTAAAAATAACAATACGTTTTCGAGTTGATAGCGTCTTAGATTCCGTGAAATACCTACTTAGGAGGGTTTCCTGGTGGTTCAGTCAGTAAAGAATCCGCCTGCAATGCAGGAGACGAGGGTTCATTCAGTCCCTAGGTTGAAAAGAGCCCCTGGAGAAGGAAATGGAACCCACTCCATATTCTTTCTGGGAGATCCCATGCACAGAGGAGCCTGGAGGGCTACTGTCCATGGGATTACAAAGAGGTGGACACGACGTAGTGACTAAACCAACACTACCACCCTAGTTAAGAGTAGGAGCTGAACTTCAGTAACAGAAAGAACCAAAAATACAATGTATCCAGCAAAGCAGAGAAGTCTCTCACTTAGGATGGAGCTGTCTCTCACTGAATAATCCAGAGATCCGCGGTCCAGTTTATCAGGAGACTCCATCACTCCACGTGGTCATTCAAGGACCCAGGACCCTCCCGTCTTGTTGCTCTGCCGTCTTTCCCTGTGGTCGAAGCAAGGCCATAGGGCATGTCTGACTTGTAGCTCGTGAGAAGGGGAGAGAGGTGGAAAACAAGCCATTTCCTTCAGGCCAGTGACGAAGGGACCAGTCTTACATCCCATTTGTGAGAACATAGTCACTTGAGCATACTGGGAAATGAGAGGAGGTGGCCACACTGACCTGGCCCGGCGTGGCAGCCGGGCGTGGCTGTTGTGGCCAGAGGGGCCCAGGCTCTGCTGCGTGACTATGGCTTCCTGCCTGAACTCGGTCACGACTGTCGCGCCCAGAACCGCACCCATCGAGGAGAGAGTCTACACAGGTGAGCGGGGCTTGGCTGGGAGGGCTGTGGGAGGAGTCCTGGCCTCAGATAGGCCCCTCCTTCTCAAAACTTTAGTCTCCGTTTCTGTGAAATGAGTGTCCTTGGGTCTCCTTTCTGCGATTCAATCGGGTGATTTGGGAAAAAGCTGACATACAGGGAGTGTATTATTATATTTCATGATTTTAGGATGTGCATTTTTGCACAATTTAATGTCTTTGAAATCAAGACGTCTTACAATCATAGCTTATGTTTTCATGGGCAGTGCTTTTTTTTCTTCTTCGTGGTTGTAAAAATAACAATACGTTTTCGAGTTGATAGCGTCTTAGATTCCGTGAAATACCTACTTAGGAGGGTTTCCTGGTGGTTCAGTCAGTAAAGAATCCGCCTGCAATGCAGGAGACGAGGGTTCATTCAGTCCCTAGGTTGAAAAGAGCCCCTGGAGAAGGAAATGGAACCCACTCCATATTCTTTCTGGGAGATCCCATGCACAGAGGAGCCTGGAGGGCTACTGTCCATGGGATTACAAAGAGGTGGACACGACGTAGTGACTAAACCAACACTACCACCCTAGTTAAGAGTAGGAGCTGAACTTCAGTAACAGAAAGAACCAAAAATACAATGTATCCAGCAAAGCAGAGAAGTCTCTCACTTAGGATGGAGCTGTCTCTCACTGAATAATCCAGAGATCCGCGGTCCAGTTTATCAGGAGACTCCATCACTCCACGTGGTCATTCAAGGACCCAGGACCCTCCCGTCTTGTTGCTCTGCCGTCTTTCCCTGTGGTCGAAGCAAGGCCATAGGGCATGTCTGACTTGTAGCTCGTGAGAAGGGGGAAAGAGAGGAGGTGGAAAACAAGCCATTTCCTTCAGGCCAGTGACGCGGAAGGGACCAGTCTTACATCCCATTTGTGAGAACATAGTCACTTGACTGACATACTGGTTGTTAACAGCTCATCATGCAGATTGGTTAGACATGGGTTCTGATTGGCCACACTGATTGAGTTTGAATATCACCTGCCCATGGCCTGGGCTAGGAATGCAAGGAATGTCAGGGAATATGTTGAGTCTAGCCGGACAGGTATGTGCCTAGCGGACACCCTTCTGTTTTAGACAAGAGGACCAGGGTTTGGTGAGAGACAGCATCTCCACCCTGGAGTCTGAGGACGGGACAGTGGAAGGACAGGCCTTGCATACTGAAACGAGTCTGGGCAGAGCTTGGGAAGAGCTGATGGTGGGGAAGAAGCCTAAGGGAGGGGAACTGAGAAGTGGCGATTTGGAAACCAGGATCTGGAGACCAGAGGACACGAGAAGCCTATGTCGCTCATAAATCCTTAGTGAGCCCCCGCTAGGAACGAGGGCTCCTGCTGGGCCCTGGGACCGCAGAGATGAATAAGACCGTGGGCTTCTCTTCCAGGAACGCAGGGTCCTGCAGGGGAGCAGA
Source organism: Tragulus kanchil (assembly GCA_022376925.1). NCBI lineage: Eukaryota > Metazoa > Chordata > Mammalia > Artiodactyla > Tragulidae > Tragulus > Tragulus kanchil. Next base: position 128,754,070 of record JAIOJX010000031.1, read on the forward strand.
CAGGGATGGCATAATGACCGCACAGCATGAGGCTTGCAGTAATGGAGGTTGCATGGGCTTTGTAGAAGCGCCATGGAGAGTATGGCTAAGCCGGAACATTTGTGGTCGCAGGAAGCAGTCTCATTCAAGTTTCCTTGGGGAAAATGGGGTTTATTGGAAAAGATAAACATACACAGAAACCCAGACATGGGGGATTGAAGCCAGTTCTTTCCATTCTTCCTCTCTTTCTGATCCTGTTTGCTTCTCTCTTTCTTTTTCCCTGCCCCTCTCTATCAGTAGCTCCCCTGTCATCAACTCTCCATCTCTGTCTCTACCTTGCTGTCCTTCGGGGGGTTTCTTCTCCCTATCCAGCTCTTCTGATGACCCAGAATTTCTGTTTCCTCATGATACTCATTTCAGCCCATTCTGTCTACCACATGCATGCGTGCAAAGTCCCTTCAGCCGTGTCCGACTCTCTGTGATCCCAAGGACTCAGGGTCCTCTGTTCGTAGGATTCTCCAGGAAAAAATACGGGAGCAGCTTGCCATTTCCTTCTCCAGGGGATTTTCCCATCCCCGGGATTGAGTCCACTTCTCTTATGTCTCCTGCACTGGCAGGCAGGTTCTTTACCACTAGCGCCCCTTGGGAAGCACTCTGTCTACCACCCATCCCTCCAAATATCACAGCTAACTTTCTGCCAGGAGAGGAATTGAGATGGCCCCAATCAACATTCCATACTAGGCTACACAAGTCATGGGTCAGCCTATGGATTCAGGGAGGTTTCCAAGGAGATGGTATCTAAGTTGAGACCTGAAGAATAAATTGCTTGTTCGTTCATTTGTCATTCATTCATTCATTCATTGAAAAGCCCCTTATCGAGAGTCTGTGATGTGCCAAACCTTGCTTTATGCACAGAGCATAATATCGAACAAGGCCTCCGCTCTCACAGAGCTTACAGCCTCATAGGCAGGACAAACAAGAAAAGAAAGGGAAAAAATATCCACAGGAAGTAACTTCTGAGATGAAAATAAAGCAGGCAGGATGTAATGAGAAATGCCTTATGGTGCTAGGTTAGATTAGGTCGTCAGGAAAAGTCTTTCTGAGCCGGGGAAATTTGGAGGTTAAACACAAATAAATACAGAGAAAGAGGTAACGTAATTCTCTGGTGGTTCAGTGGTCAGGACTCTATACTCTTACTGCTGAGAACCTGGGTTCAGTCCCTGGTTAGGGAACTAAAGAGCCGAGCAGTGTGGCCAAACAAAAAAAGGGAGAGAGAGACAGAGAGAACTACTGGAAGATCTGACTGAAAGTAAGGGCGAGGGAACAGCAGGTGTAAAGGCCCCAGGGATGGAGATGCCTGAAATAAAGCCAGTGTGTCCGGAGCACAGTGGACAGGCGGGCAGGACGTGATGGAATGACATGCGGCCCAGCTCACATAGGGCATTTAGGCCAGGTTAGGGGGTTAGACTTGACTGCAGCGGCAGCCAGGAGTCCACCGGAAATAGATAATCCAGGGAGAGGGAAGAGCATTGTGCAAAGGACCAGAGGGGAGAAAAACTTGGACAGGTTGATGGGACCCGTATAGCTCAGGGCAGATAAAGGCAGGAGAATTAGGGGCTGGGAGACCAGGCTGGTTACGTGGAGGGGATCAGGCCTTAAGGGCCTGATTTTTGTGTATTTGTGTGTAGATTTATTTGGCTGCACAGGGTCTTAGTTGTAGCATGCAAGCTCTAAGTTGCAACCTGCCGGTTCTAACTTGCAGTATGTGGAATCTAGTTCTCTAACCAGGTATCGAACCTGAGCCCCCTGCATTGGGAGTCTGAAGTCTTATCCACTGGACCCCCAGGGAAGTCCCTGCAAGGGCCCTGAATGCCCGGTTGAGAGGCTTGAGTTTTGTTCCAGGAGCCATAAGTGGGCTATGAGCAGTAGAGAGTGGAGTCAGTTTGGGGTGTAGACAGACTCCTCTGGGGTGAGGTGGGGTGGGGACAGACTGGAGGAGAAAGATTGGCGGCTGGAGGCAAAGCAGGAGGCTGGGGTCCAGAAGGGCTGTAGGGGCAGAGGAGGAGGGCAGAGATAGTCCAGGGGCAGAAAGGATGGGGCTGGAGGCTGGTAAAGAGCTTACAGCCTCATAGGCAGGACAAACAAGAAAAGAAAGGGAAAAAATATCCACAGGAAGTAACTTCTGAGATGAAAATAAAGCAGGCAGGATGTAATGAGAAATGCCTTATGGTGCTAGGTTAGATTAGGTCGTCAGGAAAAGTCTTTCTGAGCCGGGGAAATTTGGAGGTTAAACACAAATAAATACAGAGAAAGAGGTAACGTAATTCTCTGGTGGTTCAGTGGTCAGGACTCTATACTCTTACTGCTGAGAACCTGGGTTCAGTCCCTGGTTAGGGAACTAAAGAGCCGAGCAGTGTGGCCAAACAAAAAAAGGGAGAGAGAGACAGAGAGAACTACTGGAAGATCTGACTGAAAGTAAGGGCGAGGGAACAGCAGGTGTAAAGGCCCCAGGGATGGAGATGCCTGAAATAAAGCCAGTGTGTCCGGAGCACAGTGGACAGGCGGGCAGGACGTGATGGAATGACATGCCCAGCTCACATAGGGCATTTAGGCCAGGTTAGGGGGTTAGACTTGACTGCAGCGGCAGCCAGGAGTCCACCGGAAATAGATAATCCAGGGAGAGGGAAGAGCATTGTGCAAAGGACCAGAGGGGAGAAAAACTTGGACAGGTTGATGGGACCCGTATAGCTCAGGGCAGATAAAGGCAGGAGAATTAGGGGCTGGGAGACCAGGCTGGTTACGTGGAGGGGATCAGGCCTTAAGGGCCTGATTTTTGTGTATTTGTGTGTAGATTTATTTGGCTGCACAGGGTCTTAGTTGTAGCATGCAAGCTCTAAGTTGCAACCTGCCGGTTCTAACTTGCAGTATGTGGAATCTAGTTCTCTAACCAGGTATCGAACCTGAGCCCCCTGCATTGGGAGTCTGAAGTCTTATCCACTGGACCCCCAGGGAAGTCCCTGCAAGGGCCCTGAATGCCCGGTTGAGAGGCTTGAGTTTTGTTCCAGGAGCCATAAGTGGGCTATGAGCAGTAGAGAGTGGAGTCAGTTTGGGGTGTAGACAGACTCCTCTGGGGTGAGGTGGGGTGGGGACAGACTGGAGGAGAAAGATTGGCGGCTGGAGGCAAAGCAGGAGGCTGGGGTCCAGAAGGGCTGTAGGGGCAGAGAGGAGGGACGGGGCAGAGATAGTCCAGGGGCAGAAAGGATGGGGCTGGAGGCTGGTGCCCTGCATGGGGGCACAAGGAAGTGAGGACGGCAGCCAAGGGTCTGGTTCAGTGACCAGGGTGACGTGACAGACATTCAGAGCACATTGTATAGTCAAGATACGTGGGAGTCCAGAGACCCTCCTGGGGCTTCTGTCCAGAGAAAGGTACACGTGAGCTGAGTCTTGAACACTTAAGAACTGGTCAGGATGAGGAGGGAGAGAAAAGGGCTTTTTGCTTTGGGCTGCACTGTGCGGCATAGGGGACTTCCTGCACCCCCTGCAGTGGAAGCTTGGCATCTTCACCACTGGGGAGGTCCAGGCAGAGAGAAAGCACCTACAAAGACCTAGAGACAGGAAACCACCTGATGTGTCTGGAGGAGCCCCTGCATCCAGTGGGGTGAGGCAGAGAAAGGGTTTGGGTGGAAAGAATGATAGAAGGAAGGAATCAGAGGTGGGGCTGCAGAGGCAGGTGGCGCTCTAAGAGCCCCAAACCCAGGCTGAGGGTCAAGGACCTTGTCCAGGGGGTGCTGGGCTGCCAAGGAGAGTGCCTAGCAAAGAAGGGACATATTCGGGTTTTCAGGAATTTAGAAGAGAGATTCAAACTGGGGGGTTGAGGTTAGTCAGGAGAAAGGGGACTTTCTCTGCCTTCAAGTGCCAGGGTGCAGTCCAGGGCCCCACACATCCTCTCCCTTCCTCCTGGGCAGGTACTTCATGAATATTACCTGGGACAACCGGGATTACTCCTTCAATGAGGATGGCTTTCTCGTGAACCCCTCCCTGGTGGTCATCTCCCTCACCAGAGACAGGACCTGGGAGGTGGTGAGTCCCAGCACTGACCTCAGGCATGGGAGAGGAGCAGGACTCCTGGGTCCTGGGGAAGAAGCAAGGAGGCCCCAGACTTCGGGAGATAAGGCCCTGGCCTCTGGCGTCTGAGGGAGGAAGGGGCTGAAAGCCTGGAATTCTAGGTCGTAAAGGAAAGCACTGGGAAGCCAGACGCCTGGGTCCTGGTAGAAGAAAGCCCAGCGTCCTTGGTCTGAAGGAGGAAAGGGTTTCAGAGTCCTGGGGAGAGGTGGGAGATGGGGCTCAAACTGAATCTGAGGGAGAAGGAAGTCGGGTTGGGGGTGGGGGTGCTCTGAGGAAGGAGGGCCAGGAAGGCCAGAACATTCTAGAAAGACCCCCTCAGGAAGTTTGAATCCCCTGTTCTTGGCCAAGGTGGGCAGCTGGGAGCAGCAGACACTTCGCCTCAAATACCCGCTGTGGTCGCGCTATGGCCGCTTCCTGCAGCCGGTGGACGACACGCAGCACCTCACGGTGGCCACGCTGGAAGAGCGGCCCTTCGTCATTGTGGAGCCGGCCGACCCCATCAGTGGCACGTGTATCCGAGACTCCGTGCCCTGCCGGAGCCAGCTCAACCGCACCCACAGGTGACGGCCGGGATCCGGGAGTTCCCGTTTCAAAATCCTCCCTGCAGCCCCCTAGTCGTGGCCCCAGCCCCCTCCTCCCTTGGGATCCAAAAAGCCCTCCAGCCGGGTCACCTTGGACAAGTCGCGTACCTCCTGGGAGTCTTCGTTTTCCCAGAAAGCCATGTCCACCATCGTTATAGCTGCTGCTGGTCCCTCCCTCCATACGACGGTGTGTGTAGGTGGGGGTGGATGGTCCCCAACGTCCCTGAGCCTGCTCGCTCCCCGCAGCCCTCCGCCGGACGCTCCCCGCCCGGAAAAGCGGTGCTGCAAGGGCTTCTGCATCGACATTCTGAAGCGGCTGGCGCAGACCATCGGCTTCAGCTACGACCTCTACCTGGTCACTAACGGCAAGCACGGCAAAAAGATCGACGGCGTCTGGAACGGCATGATCGGGGAGGTGAGGTGGGCGGAGTCAGGGCCCGTACCGGCTAGGAGCCGCTGGGCTGGGGGGCTGAGCCAAGAAGCGGGGTCGGGGGGCGGACCCTGGCTCTGAGAGGGGAGGGACTACGAGGGGAGGACTCTGAGGTCGAGGGGGCGTAGCAAAAGAGGCGGGGCCACAAGAGGGACCCACCTCATTGGAGGGGCGGGGCCAGAAGGAGGGACTTTCAGGGCGAGGGAGCGGGGCTAGGAGAGTGGAACTGCTGACCCTAGGGAAAGGGGGCGGGGCCAGGAGGATGGCGCCCCAAACCTCCTGGGGCTTGGTAAGAGGGGAGAGTGAAGCTGGAGGTCACTTCTTCCGTCTCTTGTTCTCTCCCCTCCACCTTTCCCGCTTGACTCTGCCTCAAGCACCCCACCATCCTCTCAGCCCTCTCTCACCCTGGTGCTGGTCTTCTCCAGGGACCTTTGTCCAGAGCCATTCGGCTTTCCTCACCCCCTCCCTGTCTTCACCCGCAGGTGTTCTACCAGCGCGCGGACATGGCCATTGGGTCTCTCACTATCAACGAGGAGCGGTCCGAAATCGTGGATTTCTCCGTGCCCTTCGTGGAGACGGGCATCAGCGTCATGGTGGCGCGGAGCAATGGCACCGTGTCCCCCTCGGCCTTCCTCGGTGAGCCCCGGCCCTGGAATGGAGGAGGGGGAGGAATAGGGCAGCTGTGGGTCCAGTTCCCATCCTGCTATTGCTTTTACGAGCAGATGACTTCAGTGAACTGAGGGCCTCAGTTCTCTCATCTGTAAACTGAGAGCATCTCCCCCACCAGAAGCAATTTTCCCTATATCTAAGTGTGAGCTTCTGGTGTCTTCTCCCACACAGCCTCTTCGAGGCCCTTTACTTGGTCTTGTTTTTTTGTTTTTATTTATTTATTTATTTATGGCTATTCTGGGTGTTTACTGCTGCTACAGGCTCTTCTCTAGTTGCAGGGAGTGGGGGCTACTCTCTAGTGGAGGTAAGCAGGCTTCTTGATGCGGTGACTTCTCTTGCTGTGGAACTTGGGCTCTAGGGCTTATGGCTTCGGTAGTTGCAGCACACGGGCTCCATAGGTGTGGCTCCAAGGCTCTAGAGCACAGGCTCCATAGTTGTGGCTCACGGGCATAGTTGGTCCGCTGCATGTGGGATCTTCCTGGATCAGGGATCGAACCCGTGACTCTTGCATTGGCAGGTGAACTCTTTACCACTGAGCTACTAGGGAAGCTCTACCTGGTCTTATCTTCATAATTTTGTGGGTTTTTTTCCCTTAAAGAGAACACTTGTATAAGCAGCAGCCCCCACAAAACCCATCTTCCCCTCTATATATGTATGAGAAGAGGAAAAGGGATGAACACAGGGCCCATCAGAGTGTATTTATTGAGCACCTAGTATGTGCCAGGCTCTGGGCCACATGGGAAACCCTGCCTTCTAAGAGTTCCACGCCAGTCTTGGGGGGAGACAGAAAACAGTCTCTTAAAGGGGAACGTGGACCAGATCATTTCAGATGGTGGCAAATACCCTGAGAAATTAAGCCAGGGGAAGAGACAGAGAGGAGTGCTGATGCTTCTGTGGGTGGAGAGGCAGGCCCTCGGAGCAAGTGACAGGGTCCCATGGGGATCTGATGGGAAAAAGGTCCCAGGCAGGGGGAACAGTAAGGCCCCAAAGATGGGAATATTGTGGGGTATCTGTGAAGTGTCAGGGGACCTGTATCGCTTGGGAGGGCAGCGAGTGCTCATGGAGGAGGGGAGGAATACGGGCCTTCCTCGGTGAGCCCCGGCCCTGGAATGGAGGGGAGGAATAGCAGCTGTGGGTCCAGTTCCCATCCTGCTATTGCTTTTACGAGCAGATGACTTCAGTGAACTGAGGGCCTCAGTTCTCTCATCTGTAAACTGAGAGCATCTCCCCCACCAGAAGCAATTTTCCCTATATCTAAGTGTGAGCTTCTGGTGTCTTCTCCCACACAGCCTCTTGAGGACCTTTACTTGGTCTTGTTTTTTTGTTTTTATTTATTTATTTATTTATGGCTATTCTGGGTGTTTACTGCTGCTACAGGCTCTTCTCTAGTTGCAGGGAGTGGGGGCTACTCTCTAGTGGAGGTAAGCAGGCTTCTTGATGCGGTGACTTCTCTTGCTGTGGAACTTGGGCTCTAGGGCTTATGGCTTCGGTAGTTGCAGCACACGGGCTCCATAGGTGTGGCTCCAAGGCTCTAGAGCACAGGCTCCATAGTTGTGGCTCACGGGCATAGTTGGTCCGCTGCATGTGGGATCTTCCTGGATCAGGGATCGAACCCGTGACTCTTGCATTGGCAGGTGAACTCTTTACCACTGAGCTACTAGGGAAGCTCTACCTGGTCTTATCTTCATAATTTTGTGGGTTTTTTTCCCTTAAAGAGAACACTTGTATAAGCAGCAGCCCCCACAAAACCCATCTTCCCCTCTATATATGTATGAGAAGAGGAAAAGGGATGAACACAGGGCCCATCAGAGTGTATTTATTGAGCACCTAGTATGTGCCAGGCTCTGGGCCACATGGGAAACCCTGCCTTCTAAGAGTTCCACGCCAGTCTTGGGGGGAGACAGAAAACAGTCTCTTAAAGGGGAACGTGGACCAGATCATTTCAGATGGTGGCAAATACCCTGAGAAATTAAGCCAGGGGAAGAGACAGAGAGGAGTGCTGATGCTTCTGTGGGTGGAGAGGCAGGCCCCTCGGAGCAAGTGACAGGGTCCCATGGGGATCTGATGGGAAAAAGGTCCCAGGCAGGGGGAACAGTAAGGCCCCAAAGATGGGAATATTGTGGGGTATCTGTGAAGTGTCAGGGGACCTGTATCGCTTGGGGAGGGAGCAGCGAGTGCTCATGGAGGGGTGGGAGGTGAGGACTGCTGCTGCTGTGTAGTCACTTCCATGACATCCAGCTCTGTGTGGCCCCACGGACAGCAGCCGTCAGGCTCCTCTGTCCATGGGGATTCTCCTGGCAAGAACCCGGAAGTGGGTGAGGACTGACAGGGAACTGAATAATGGATTGTGCAGAGCCTCTGTCGCTCTGATAGGAAGGCTGTTGTTTTTTTTATTATTTTGTTTTGTTTTGAAGGTTTTTAACTACAGGGTGGCAGTGTGGGGAGATATATGATCTGATTTAGGCTTTTTAGGCTTTTCAAATAGCCCATGGACAGCTCTGCAGAGGCAGGACGCCCGAGAGGAGGCTACCACAGAGGTCAGTACAGAGAGAGGCCAGGGCGTGGGATAGGAAGAGGGTGAGCAAACCAGCTTAGGATGGGATTAGAAAGCCGGCCCCAGTGGGCTGGCGCCTTTGAGGTAGACTGAAGAGAGAGCTCATTTACTGAGCCTGGACAAAACAAAAGGGAGAGTGTACCTCAGGCCAAGGGCAGCAGTCCACCTCCTTTCCCCCCTGCTCTCTGAAGTCTGAACAAAGCTCCTGGGAGGGGGAAGTCCTGGGAGGGGGAGGGTCTTGGAGGAGAAAGTCCAGCCCTTCCTTGGTGTTTTGTTTGCTGTCTGTTTCCCCAGGGGTGTCTCTTGTGGCCTCCTCTCTGCACCAAGGTCTCTGCAGGGCAACCTAAGAGGCACCACGTGGGGCCCCTGCCTTCAGCCAGGGAGTGACAAGGTCATGTCTGTGCCCCACCACATGGCCCAGCGGAGGTGACAGGCAGATCCCCAGAGACTGCGGTGGCAGTCCAGGATGGTGACCCTGCAGTGGCGGGGCAGGCCTGATCGCTTGCACCCGGCCCAGGGAGGTCAAATCTGTAGGACTGATCTCACGGAAAGAGTGTGTTGTCAGTGAACTCCGGGAGGCAGAGTCAGGAGAGGGCACAGGAACTCAGGGTTGGCGGATGGACAGGTCAGGGTGGGGCCTCTGGCAGGAGCGCTACTGAGAGAGAGGCCGAGAGGAGGTGGCTCATTCAAATGAACTGTGAGTTCTGGATGGTCAAAGAAATGGGTTCCCGAGACAATGATCCGTCTGGAGAGGAGAATGGGAGCAAGGCTGGGGGGCAGAGGAGATGTGCGGGGGCCCTGGGGAGCCACGGAGGACAGTGAGTTGAGGAGAGGCCAGCTCATCTCTGGGTGTAGAGCCTCTTGGGGCCATGGTTGGAGGAAGGGGTGGAGGGAAAAGGATGGGGAGATGGTCCGGGGGACAGGAGGTGGCCTGAGCCATGTGGGAAGAGAGCACGGAGAGGAAAGGTCGATGTGGGGAGTCGGGGCTGGGGACAGGGGAATGCTGGGGAGGGGGTGGGGGGTAGGCGGTAAACAGGGGAAAGGGGTCTGGAGGTGGCTGGATGATGGTGAAACTCTGAGGATGGGGATGTAGGAGTTAGTGCCAGGCTACACAGTGGACATGAATGGCCGGGGAGACTGCCGGCAGTGGGTGGAGGATCAAGTCTGGGGTTCAGGAAACATATTTAGGAGATAGTTTGTGTTTGGTGGTTGAAACCATGGAAATGGTTGAGATGATTGTCTTTGGGAGAGACCCCTCACCAGGGGTCTGGTGGGCCATCCCCAAGAAGAGGGCATAGAAGGACGGGGTCAGGTCCGGGCTGCCCCTGGTTCCCATGTCAGTGGGCGCCCAAGCTTTGGCTTGGCTGAATCGTGACCACACCGCCCTTTGCCCTCAGAGCCATACAGCCCGGCCGTGTGGGTGATGATGTTCGTCATGTGCCTCACTGTGGTCGCCGTCACCGTCTTCATCTTCGAGTACCTCAGTCCCGTTGGCTACAACCGCAGCCTAGCCACGGGCAAACGTGAGTCCCCTTTCTCCGTCACCCTCCCTCAGGGTGCCTGGACCACAGATAGAACTACATTTCCCAATAGACTCCGGGAGAGAGCTATCGTCTCCTGCAGCAGCGGGGGCCTCAGGGGCCACTGGGAATTGTAGTTCTCTCTGCTCCCTCATTGAGCAGAAAGGATTTGGGGTCCATATTCCCACTCCTGGCCCCCTGCAGGCCCTGGTGGCTCAACCTTCACTATTGGGAAGTCCATCTGGCTGCTCTGGGCCCTGGTGTTCAATAACTCTGTGCCCGTGGAGAACCCTCGGGGGACCACCAGCAAAATCATGGTGCTGGTGTGGGCCTTCTTTGCCGTCATCTTCCTTGCCAGCTACACAGCCAACCTGGCCGCCTTCATGATCCAGGAGGAGTATGTGGACACTGTGTCTGGCCTCAGTGACCGAAAGGTGTGTGTGTTTGGGAAGGGAGGGAATTGGCTGGGGGTGGAGGTGGCAGATGGTAGGAGGTGGGGGGGCTATTCCTGGGGAGGGTCTCTTCTCATAAAGAGTACCAGAATGGTACAGTGGAATACTCTGGAGGGAAAAGATCATATTTCACAATGAACTATTTAAATAGCCCAAGGAGATAAGAGTGTCCCCAAATGTCCTAGGGGCCGTAGTGCCAAATGGAATATTCAAGATCAGTATTTCTCTCAAACTGTGATGAAGGGCTGATTTTTGACATTTCTAATCCAGTGAAGACCAACGAAAAAAAAATGGAAAAGTAAAACAGGAAACATATTTAGGAGATAGTTTGTGTTTGGTGGTTGAAACCATGGAAATGGTTGAGATGATTGTCTTTGGGAGAGACCCCTCACCAGGGGTCTGGTGGGCCATCCCCAAGAAGAGGGCATAGAAGGACGGGGTCAGGTCCGGGCTGCCCCTGGTTCCCATGTCAGTGGGCGCCCAAGCTTTGGCTTGGCTGAATCGTGACCACACCGCCCTTTGCCCTCAGAGCCATACAGCCCGGCCGTGTGGGTGATGATGTTCGTCATGTGCCTCACTGTGGTCGCCGTCACCGTCTTCATCTTCGAGTACCTCAGTCCCGTTGGCTACAACCGCAGCCTAGCCACGGGCAAACGTGAGTCCCCTTTCTCCGTCACCCTCCCTCAGGGTGCCTGGACCACAGATAGAACTACATTTCCCAATAGACTCCGGGAGAGAGCTATCGTCTCCTGCAGCAGCGGGGGCCTCAGGGGCCACTGGGAATTGTAGTTCTCTCTGCCCCCTCATTGAGCAGAAAGGATTTGGGGTCCATATTCCCACTCCTGGCCCCCTGCAGGCCCTGGTGGCTCAACCTTCACTATTGGGAAGTCCATCTGGCTGCTCTGGGCCCTGGTGTTCAATAACTCTGTGCCCGTGGAGAACCCTCGGGGGACCACCAGCAAAATCATGGTGCTGGTGTGGGCCTTCTTTGCCGTCATCTTCCTTGCCAGCTACACAGCCAACCTGGCCGCCTTCATGATCCAGGAGGAGTATGTGGACACTGTGTCTGGCCTCAGTGACCGAAAGGTGTGTGTGTTTGGGAAGGGAGGGAATTGGCTGGGGGTGGAGGTGGCAGATGGTAGGAGGTGGGGGGGCTATTCCTGGGGAGGGTCTCTTCTCATAAAGAGTACCAGAATGGTACAGTGGAATACTCTGGAGGGAAAAGATCATATTTCACAATGAACTATTTAAATAGCCCAAGGAGATAAGAGTGTCCCCAAATGTCCTAGGGGCCGTAGTGCCAAATGGAATATTCAAGATCAGTATTTCTCTCAAACTGTGATGAAGGGCTGATTTTTGACATTTCTAATCCAGTGAAGACCAACGCTTTTATAAAATAAAATAGAAAGGAATTATTGGAAAAGTAAAACTTAAAACCAAGACGTGCAAAATTCCAACCCCAATTTTTTATTTACTAGGCATACAGCTCTTCTCTCAGATGATCTGAAATGCTCACTCTCTCAGTTTCTGTACTTACCTCTTCATGGATCACAGTTTGCTCAGGGACTGGCGGTCTGCAGAGCACACTTTAAGACTAACTTGGTTAACTGGATGTCACAAGCTGTTGGAAGGTTAAGAAACCAATTCAGGGCTTCCCTGGTGGTCCAGTGGGTAAGGACACCGCCTTGCAGTGCAAGGGGCGCCGGTTCGATCCCTGGCCTGGGAAGATCCCACGTGCCGTGAAGTGGCTGGACCGATGTGTCCAACTACAGAGCTGGAGTTCTGGGCGCATGCGCCCAGAGCCAGTGCTCTGCAACAGAGAGACCACTGCAGTGGGAGGCCCCCCACAGGCCAGAGAAAGAAGATGAATGACAACAAATAAATGAAAGATCAATAGAAGTGGCCAAAAAAAAAAAAAAGAAGAAGAAACCAATTGAGTGGATTATGACAGACATTTTCTTAATGGAATAGAATAGAAAATATGTTTGCATTTTATATAATCAGGGTGGCTATGGCCGTATGAAACTTTTGTTTGAGTCATATATATATATATATATATATATATATATATATATATATATATATATATATGCCTGACACCGAGCCAGCACACGCCTATCTGATTAGGTCAGCTGGTAAAATAGTAAACCATTGGGACTTCCCTGGTGGGCCGTGGTTGAGACTCTGCGCTTCCACTGCAGGGGACGCAGCTCCCAGCCCTGGTTGGGAACTAAGATCGCACGTGCCATGTGGCAGGGCCAAAAATAAAATAACTGTTCCTGAACAGATTGGTAACTCTTAGTGACTGCCCATCCTGTGCCACGCCAGCCCCTGCCCCTGGGACCTCTTGTGGTCCAGCAATTTAAGGGTTAATGCCTGGCCCATTTGTTGCAGGGTATCTTTCCTAATTAGACTTTGATCATGCCACTGCCCCTGGGACCTCTTGTGGTCCATTAGGGTCTTAAAGTGAAAACTTAATCCAGTGAAGACCAACGCTTTTATAAAATAAAATAGAAAGGAATTATTGGAAAAGTAAAACTTAAAACCAAGACGTGCAAAATTCCAACCCCAATTTTTTATTTACTAGGCATACAGCTCTTCTCTCAGATGATCTGAAATGCTCACTCTCTCAGTTTCTGTACTTACCTCTTCATGGATCACAGTTTGCTCAGGGACTGGCGGTCTGCAGAGCACACTTTAAGACTAACTTGGTTAACTGGATGTCACAAGCTGTTGGAAGGTTAAGAAACCAATTCAGGGCTTCCCTGGTGGTCCAGTGGGTAAGGACACCGCCTTGCAGTGCAAGGGGCGCCGGTTCGATCCCTGGCCTGGGAAGATCCCACGTGCCGTGAAGTGGCTGGACCGATGTGTCCAACTACAGAGCTGGAGTTCTGGAGCGCATGCGCCCAGAGCCAGTGCTCTGCAACGAGAGAGACCACTGCAATGGGAGGCCCCACACAGGCCAGAGAAAGAAGATGAATGACAACAAATAAATGAAAGATCAATAGAAGTGGCCAAAAAAAAAAAAAAGAAGAAGAAACCAATTGAGTGGATTATGACAGACATTTTCTTAATGGAATAGAATAGAAAATATGTTTGCATTTTATATAATCAGGGTGGCTATGGCCGTATGAAACTTTTGTTTGAGTCATATATATATATATATATATATATATATATATATATATATATATATATATATGCCTGACACCGAGCCAGCACACGCCTATCTGATTAGGTCAGCTGGTAAAATAGTAAACCATTGGGACTTCCCTGGTGGGCCGTGGTTGAGACTCTGCGCTTCCACTGCAGGGGACGCAGCTCCCAGCCCTGGTTGGGAACTAAGATCGCACGTGCCATGTGGCAGGGCCAAAAATAAAATAACTGTTCCTGAACAGATTGGTAACTCTTAGTGACTGCCCCCATCCTGTGCCACGCCAGCCCCTGCCCCTGGGACCTCTTGTGGTCCAGCAATTTAAGGGTTAATGCCTGGCCCATTTGTTGCAGGGTATCTTTCCTAATTAGACTTTGATCATGCCATGCTGGGGATTAAATAATTCAGTGGTACTCCTGATGGTGTATTCGCACGTATATGCACACATAACTGGCATACATGCGTACAGGTCACTGTGAACGTAGGAGACGGGTGAAGAGCAGCGTTTCTTGCTGTGGGTCACAATGAGCCAGGCTGAGAAGCACTTCTGGACTGGGGCATCTGCCAAGTGTCCCCCAGAATGGAGTGGCTGGTGGAGGACATCCTTGACCCAGATGCCCCCTGGGGGGCGCCCTAATAATCCCCATTCTGCCCCAGTTCCAGCGGCCCCAGGAGCAGTACCCGCCCCTGAAGTTTGGGACGGTACCCAACGGGTCCACGGAGAAGAACATCCGCAGCAACTATCCCGACATGCACAGTTACATGGTGCGCTACAACCAGCCCCGCGTAGAGGAAGCGCTCACTCAGCTCAAGGCAGGGTCAGCGCAGACGGGGGCCGGGAGGTGGGGAGTGAGGGTGGGGCTGCTGGGGGCCCTAAGGAGACTTGGAGATGGCAAGGACTCAGGGTCGTTAGTCAGCCTCAGAGGTCAGCCCAGGGTGGATCAGCTTGGAGGTCAGAGGTCACTGAGCATGGGAATGACCCCTCCCCCCCTTCCAGGAGCAGGAGCCTTAGGATATTTTCAAGGATCCAGTGGTTGTGGATTTTGGGACCAGTCTGCCAAGGTTCAGATCCTAAGTTTGTCCATTCTTAGCTGTGCGACCTTGGGCAAGTTACTCAACCTCTCTGAGCCTCAGTTTCCTTCTTTGTAAAATGGAGATAACCCATCTCATAAGTTTTTTTAAAATAAGAATTTTAGGAATTATTAGTTAATATATCATTAGAATTATTTTTGGAGCTTCTCTGGTGGCTCAGTGGTAAAGAATCCCACTGCCAAGGCAGGAGGTACAGGTTCGATCCCTGAATCCAGAAGATCACCTGGAGGAGGGCATGGCAACCCACTCCAGTATTATTGCCTGGAGAATCCCATGGACAGAGGAGCCCAGAGGGCTACAGTCCATGGGGTCACAGAGTCGGACACGACTGAGTGACTGAGCACTGTAGTTATTATTAGTTAATATATTATTATAGTTTTTATTACTTAATCCATGCGAAAACACAATAATATAGCACACACTGTAGGTATCTCCTGTTATTATTACTGTTATTACTATCATCATTATCATTAGATTTGAACTCACTGGAATCAGTACTTGGATTTTTCTTTTTAATATCTGTTTCCCAAATCATAGGGAAAAGTTAAGTTTAAGTTTTAGCCCCAAAGTGCGGTCCAAGGTTACAACAAAGCTGAACACAATGCCCCTCTCTTCTCATCCCTCTCTGATTTAGTCATCCAGCATGCATTTATTTTCTTTGTCTCGACTCCATGCCAGGCAGTGAACAAACAGGTCACAATTCCTGCCCTCAGGGAGCTTACAGTCTAGAGGCAGGAAATGAACAAGACGTATGCAAGCCAAAAAATCAGTGTGATCATTTCAGAAAGGGATGGTGAGCTAGAATGACTGGGCTGGGGTGTATTCAACAGAGTGTTGAGTGCAGGCGTCTGGGGAAGGTGGGTGGAGTGGAGCACAGGTGGACCTATGGAGGCAGACCTCTGCAGGCAAAGGGAACAGGGTGTGCAAAAGTTCTGAGTCAGGAGTGGTCTTGGCTTCTTGGAGGAACAGCAGGGAGACTTCCCTGGTGGTCCAGGGGTTAAGACTCCAGTGCTTCCACGGCAAGGGCTCCAGGTGGGAAACTAAGATCCCACATGCTGTGCAGCAAGGTTAAAAAAAAAAAATTTTTTTTTTTTTTTTTAAGAAAAAGGAACAGCAAGAAGGCCAGCATGGCTGAAGGGTGGAAAGCTCAGAGTAGATGTGTGTGCGTGCTAAATCGCTTTGGTCAGGTCCGACTCTATGCGACCCTATGGGACTGTAGCCCATCTTATGGGCTTCTCTATTCATGGCAAGAATACTGAAGTGGGTTGCCGTGCCTTCCTCCAGATTACTTAACCTAGTATATTTCAAAATACTTTGGCAACATGTGGTCATTATAAAACAGTTGCTACTTTTATATAAATTCTCCCCCTTCCCCCACACCCAAGGATCTTCTGAAATCCAGTGTGCATTTTACACACCATACATCTCAGTGCAAGCGCTCAAAACAACCACAGGGGCCTATAGCTATGGAACTGGACAGCTGGGGTCCACATCATCTAAATGCGGAAAGTTTCATAGTGAAGGTTATGAACAAGACATATTCAAGGTCTCTGGCCACCTCCCCATCCCCCTGGGTACTTCTTCGCTCCCCTACTCCCCACCCACACCCCACACCAGTATCCTCCCCAGCTAGCCAGCTGACTCATCTCTGCCCCTTTCCTCTTCCACTTCGTCCTCCTCCTCAGTCCCTCCCTCCGGGAAGGCCCCTGGGAATTCCAGATCCTTTCCCTCCCTTCTGCAAAGTAGGGCGGCTTTCTGGGCTCTGCTGGCCCATCCTTACCTCCTGCGCTCAAGGTGCCCTTCTTGGGAAGCAGGAAAATTGCCTTCCTCTTCTCTTCTCCTTCGAGAGAGATCCCTCACATTTCCAGTCAGTTTCGTCCTTACCCATTTGGAGAGCCAGAATTGAGTGTGGGGAAGCCCTGCATCCTGAACCCACTCGGTTTTTGAGTTTTGGAGAGCAGTGAGTGTGACCAGCAAGGGAGATCAGCCCCATCTCAAAGAAATGAATCCACATTGATCCCACCCCTGAGTGCAGAGGATGAGGGATAACTGTATTTTTCTTTTCATCCAAATGTCAGCCACAGTCTCATCCCTTAATAAGTAAGAATAGTTTGAGGCTTCATCCCAGATCTTTTCATATTGCACCTTTTTGAAAATTGAGATGTAATGTACACAGATCTTTTATTATTATTATTCTGGCAGTATAGTTGACTTACAGTGTTGTGTTAGTTTCAGGTGTACAGCAAAGACTATTATATCTCCATATGTGTGTGTATATATATATGTGTGTGTGTATGTATATACCCAATTCCTTTCTATGGTTTATTACAAAATATTGACTATAGTTCCTTGTGCTGTACAGTAGGCTGTTGGGGTTGATCTGTTTTATATACAGTAGTATATATCTGCTAATCTCAAACTCCTAATTTATCCTCCCTTCCCCCACACCCAAGGATCTTCTGAAATCCAGTGTGCATTTTACACACCATACATCTCAGTGCAAGCGCTCAAAACAACCACAGGGGCCTATAGCTATGGAACTGGACAGCTGGGGTCCACATCATCTAAATGCGGAAAGTTTCATAGTGAAGGTTATGAACAAGACATATTCAAGGTCTCTGGCCACCTCCCCATCCCCCTGGGTACTTCTTCGCTCCCCTACTCCCCACCCACACCCCACACCAGTATCCTCCCCAGCTAGCCAGCTGACTCATCTCTGCCCCTTTCCTCTTCCACTTCGTCCTCCTCCTCAGTCCCTCCCTCCGGGAAGGCCCCTGGGAATTCCAGATCCTTTCCCTCCCTTCTGCAAAGTAGGGCGGCTTTCTGGGCTCTGCTGGCCCATCCTTACCTCCTGCGCTCAAGGTGCCCTTCTTGGGAAGCAGGAAAATTGCCTTCCTCTTCTCTTCTCCTTCGAGAGAGATCCCTCACATTTCCAGTCAGTTTCGTCCTTACCCATTTGGAGAGCCAGAATTGAGTGTGGGGAAGCCCTGCATCCTGAACCCACTCGGTTTTTGAGTTTTGGAGAGCAGTGAGTGTGACCAGCAAGGGAGATCAGCCCCATCTCAAAGAAATGAATCCACATTGATCCCACCCCTGAGTGCAGAGGATGAGGGATAACTGTATTTTTCTTTTCATCCAAATGTCAGCCACAGTCTCATCCCTTAATAAGTAAGAATAGTTTGAGGCTTCATCCCAGATCTTTTCATATTGCACCTTTTTGAAAATTGAGATGTAATGTACACAGATCTTTTATTATTATTATTCTGGCAGTATAGTTGACTTACAGTGTTGTGTTAGTTTCAGGTGTACAGCAAAAGACTATTATATCTCCATATGTGTGTGTATATATATATGTGTGTGTGTATGTATATACCCAATTCCTTTCTATGGTTTATTACAAAATATTGACTATAGTTCCTTGTGCTGTACAGTAGGCTGTTGGGGTTGATCTGTTTTATATACAGTAGTATATATCTGCTAATCTCAAACTCCTAATTTATCCCTCCCTCTCTTCCCCTTTGGTAACCATAAGCTTGTTGTCTATGTCTGTCTGTTTCTGTTTTATTAAGTTTGTGTGCATTGTTTTTTACATTCCACATATGTGGTATCACATAATATTTGCCTTTCTCTGTCTGATTTCCTTTACTTGGGATGATAATCTGTAGGTCCCATCCATATGGCTACAAATGGCATTATTTGATTCATTTTGTGGCTGAGTAGTGTAGCATCTGGTCTTCCTTGGTGGCTCAGTGGTAAAGAATCTGCCTGCCAATGCAGGAGACATGTTTGATCCCTGGCTCAGGAAGATCCCCTGGAGAAGGAAATAGCTCACTCCAGTACTCCTCTGAGGAGCCTGGCGGGCTCCAGTCCGTGGGGTTGCAAAGAGTTGGACATAAGTTAGTGACTAAACAACAAGTATTCCATTGTATTAATACGTATATACTACATCTTCTTTTTTTTTTTTAAAGATTTATTTATTTATTTATTTTGGGGTGGGGTGGGGAGGGAGGGGAGCAGGCGGGCCACTTCTATTGGTCTTTCATTTGTGCATTGTTATCCATCTTTGTTCTTTGGCCCGTGTGGGCCTCCCATCGCGGTGGTCTCTGTTGTCACAGAGCACCAGCTCTGGGCGCATGCACTCCAGAGCTCCGGCTCAGTAATTGGACACATCGGTCCAGGCGCTTGGTGGCACGTGGGATCCTCCCAGGCTAGGGATCGAACCGGCACCCCTTGCACTGCAAGGCGGTGTCCTTACCCACTGGACCACCAGGGAAGCCCTATACTACATCTTCTTTATCCATCCATCTGTTGACAGTTAGGTTGTCTCCATGTCTTGGCTATCGTGTTGCTCCTGTGAACACTGGGATCAACAAGTCTTTTCAAATTAGAATTTGTATATTTCCCAGATACATGCTCAAGAATGGATCATATAGTAACTCCATTTTAGATTTTTAAGGAACCTTCATACTTTTCTCCATAGTGACGGCAGCAATTTACAGTAGGCTGTTGGGGTTGATCTGTTTTATATACAGTAGTATATATCTGCTAATCTCAAACTCCTAATTTATCCCTCCCTCTCTTCCCCTTTGGTAACCATAAGCTTGTTGTCTATGTCTGTCTGTTTCTGTTTTATTAAGTTTGTGTGCATTGTTTTTTACATTCCACATATGTGGTATCACATAATATTTGCCTTTCTCTGTCTGATTTCCTTTACTTGGGATGATAATCTGTAGGTCCCATCCATATGGCTACAAATGGCATTATTTGATTCATTTTGTGGCTGAGTAGTGTAGCATCTGGTCTTCCTTGGTGGCTCAGTGGTAAAGAATCTGCCTGCCAATGCAGGAGACATGTTTGATCCCTGGCTCAGGAAGATCCCCTGGAGAAGGAAATAGCTCACTCCAGTACTCCTCTGAGGAGCCTGGCGGGCTCCAGTCCGTGGGGTTGCAAAGAGTTGGACATAAGTTAGTGACTAAACAACAAGTATTCCATTGTATTAATACGTATATACTACATCTTCTTTTTTTTTTTTAAAGATTTATTTATTTATTTATTTTGGTGGGGGGTGGGGTGGGGAGGGAGGGGAGCAGGCGGGCCACTTCTATTGGTCTTTCATTTGTGCATTGTTATCCATCTTTGTTCTTTGGCCCGTGTGGGCCTCCCATCGCGGTGGTCTCTGTTGTCACAGAGCACCGGCTCTGGGCGCACGCACTCCAGAGCTCCGGCTCAGTAATTGGACACATCGGTCCAGGCGCTTGGTGGCACGTGGGATCCTCCCAGGCTAGGGATCGAACCGGCACCCCTTGCACTGCAAGGCGGTGTCCTTACCCACTGGACCACCAGGGAAGCCCTATACTACATCTTCTTTATCCATCCATCTGTTGACAGTTAGGTTGTCTCCATGTCTTGGCTATCGTGTTGCTCCTGTGAACACTGGGATCAACAAGTCTTTTCAAATTAGAATTTGTATATTTCCCAGATACATGCTCAAGAATGGATCATATAGTAACTCCATTTTTAGATTTTTAAGGAACCTTCATACTTTTCTCCATAGTGACGGCAGCAATTTACATCCTGCCCTACACAGATCTTAAATGTGAAGTTAACTGATCATCTGTAAGGTTCATATGACCACACCCAGGTGAAGGGTCTAGTCCCTCTCTGCTCTTCTAGTCATCATAGGTCATCACTAGTTTTGCCTCATTTTGAATATCACATGAATAGAACCAAACAGTGTATATAAATATTTTTATGGCTAGCTTGCCTTGTCCAATGACACTACCAAGATTGTTCATTGCATTCCATTCCATTGAATACATCAATACAGGAATATATCTGAATCCCTCCGTTCTCATGATTGGTGAACATCTGTGCTGTTTCTAGTGTTTGGCCATTGTGAATATTCTACCATGGGCATTCCTGGACAAGTGTGTGGAGGACATACACATTGATTTTTCTTGAGTAAATTCCCATGAGTGGCCTTGCTGGATCATACAGTGGTGTCTGCTTAGCTTCAAAACATACTTTCAGGGCTTCCCTGGTGGTCCAATGGGTAAAGAGTCAGCCTTGCAGTGCACGGGGCACCGGTTCAATCCCTGGCCTGGGAAGATCCCATGTGCCACAGAGCAGCTGGACTGGTGTGTCCAATGACAAGCCAGCGCTCTGGAGTGCATGCACCGAGAGCCAGTGCTCTGCAACGAGATAGGCCACTGCAGTGGGAGGCCCACATAGACCAAAGAATGAAGATGGATGAAAGGCAATCAATAAAAAACAATAAGAGGCCACACACACACACACACAAAAGTACTTCCAGACTTTTCCCAAAGGGGTGGTACTAATTTACACTCTTGTGGGCAGTGTAGGGAAGTTCCATTTGTTCCACATCCTCGCCCAGGCTTGGCATTGTTCCCATATCTTGTTACTCTACTGTAGTGTTTATGCTACTTCCAGTTCTAACTCATTTAGCTCCCTTATTGGTTTGCTAGGACTATTGTAACAAAAAATTCATCATCTCACAAGTGCTGGAGGTTAGAAGTCCTCCTTGGTTTCCTCTGAGGACTGCAGAGGAAGCATCCATACAGGGCCTCTCTCCTTGGCTTCATAGATGGCTGTCTCCTTCCTGTGTCTTTGTTCATTTTCTACTTATTATTATTATTATTATTTTGGCTGCATTGGGTCTCAGTTGCGTCATATGAGATATTTCATTGTGGCTCATAGAGTCTCTGATTGTAGCTCGAGGACTCAGTAGTTGCAGCACGTGGGCTTAGTTGCTCCAAGGCATGTGGGAACTTAGTTCCCCAACCAGTGATTGAATCCGAGTTCCCTGCATTGCAAGGTGTATATAAATATTTTTATGGCTAGCTTGCCTTGTCCAATGACACTACCAAGTGCAATATTCTAACCATGGAATATATCTGAATCCCTCCGTTCTCATGATTGGTGAACATCTGTGCTGTTTCTAGTGTTTGGCCATTGTGAATATTCTACCATGGGCATTCCTGGACAAGTGTGTGGAGGACATACACATTGATTTTTCTTGAGTAAATTCCCATGAGTGGCCTTGCTGGATCATACAGTGGTGTCTGCTTAGCTTCAAAACATACTTTCAGGGCTTCCCTGGTGGTCCAATGGGTAAAGAGTCAGCCTTGCAGTGCACGGGGCACCGGTTCAATCCCTGGCCTGGGAAGATCCCATGTGCCACAGAGCAGCTGGACTGGTGTGTCCAATGACAAGCCAGCGCTCTGGAGTGCATGCACCGAGAGCCAGTGCTCTGCAACGAGATAGGCCACTGCAGTGGGAGGCCCACATAGACCAAAGAATGAAGATGGATGAAAGGCAATCAATAAAAAACAATAAGAGGCCACACACACACACACACAAAAGTACTTCCAGACTTTTCCCAAAGGGGTGGTACTAATTTACACTCTTGTGGGCAGTGTAGGGAAGTTCCATTTGTTCCACATCCTCGCCCAGGCTTGGCATTGTTCCCATATCTTGTTACTCTACTGTAGTGTTTATGCTACTTCCAGTTCTAACTCATTTAGCTCCCTTATTGGTTTGCTAGGACTATTGTAACAAAAAATTCATCATCTCACAAGTGCTGGAGGTTAGAAGTCCTCCTTGGTTTCCTCTGAGGACTGCAGAGGAAGCATCCATACAGGGCCTCTCTCCTTGGCTTCATAGATGGCTGTCTCCTTCCTGTGTCTTTGTTCATTTTCTACTTATTATTATTATTATTATTTTGGCTGCATTGGGTCTCAGTTGCGTCATATGAGATATTTCATTGTGGCTCATAGAGTCTCTGATTGTAGCTCGAGGACTCAGTAGTTGCAGCACGTGGGCTTAGTTGCTCCAAGGCATGTGGGAACTTAGTTCCCCAACCAGTGATTGAATCCGAGTTCCCTGCATTGCAAGGTGGATTTTTAACCGCCAGATTACCAGGGAAGTCCCTTCCTGGGTCTTGTCACATCATCTGCCCTTTGTGGATGTCTCTGTATCCAAATTCTCCCTTCTTAAAAGAACACCATTCATATTGGATCAGGGCTCACTTCAGTGACTTCTTTTTATCTTGATCACCATTATGCTGTGCTAAGTCACTTCAGTCATGCCCAACTCTTTGTGACCCCATGGACTGAAGCCTGCCAGCCTCCTCTGTCCATAAGATTCTCCAGGCAGGAATACTGGAGTGGGTTGCCATGCCCTGCTCCAGAGGATCTTCCTGACCCAGGGATCAAATCTGGATCTCCCGCATTGCGGGCAGATTCTTTACCATCTGACCCACCAGGGAAGCCCATATAGAGATCCTTTTTCCAAATAAGATCGCATTCTGAGGCACTGGGATAGGACTTCAATGTTATGAATTCTGGGGGAAGGCAGCTTGACCTGGAACTCTTCATAGGTGACTACTGTTCCTATTTTATAGATGAGGACACATGGCAAGTCCCTACCATTCTGCTGAGAGGCAGAGCTGCGATTCGAACCCTGGCAGTCTGATTCTCAGCCCAACCTCTCCATCACGGTAGTCCATAACCTCACTCACCTGGTGAGAAACCCAGAATCTTCCTCCGTGTGCCCCTCACTCAGAAGCTTTGTGGATGCATCAGGATCCCCCTTTGGTTTATCCCTGTCACCTCCTGCTCGGATTTCCTGTTTCTGCTGAATTCTTTTTTTCCCCAGTATTCCTTTTTACATTTGTTGCCTATTTTTTTTCATCCAATTTCGATCACAGTTATACATCCCAATAGCTTGGAGAGTCCAATACAGACTTTAAAAAATATTTATTTACTCGGCTGCACCGCGTCTTAGTTGTGGCATGCGGGAGCTTCAATCTTCAGTCTTCTTAGCTGTGGTAGGTGAACTCTTCTTTTCGCTACGTGGGCTTCAGCAGTTGTGGCTCCCTGGCTCTAGAGCACAGGCTTGGTTGCCCCAGGGCATGTGGGATCTTCCCAGAGCAGGGATCAAACATGTGTCTCCCGCATTAGCTGAAGAGTCTGTACCCCTGAGCCACCAGGGAAGCCTTCTCTGTTCTCTCCTTCTAGAATTCTCACTAACTTGATATTGGGCTTCTTGGACTATCCATTTCTTTTATTCTCTCTTATTTTTCCAGCTTTTTATTTTTTCTTCTTCCTGCTCTAGTCCCAGGGAGATTTCCTTAATGTTATCTCCCATGTTTTCACTTCCACTAGTATATTTTTAATTTCTGAGAGCACTTTTTTTTTGATAGTATTTTGTAAATTTCATGATGGTAGTCTGTTGTATCCTAATGTATTTATTTTTAATGTTTTTAAAAATGTTTAATTAATGAGTTAATTTATTTTTGGCTGTTCTGGGTCTTCACTGCTGCTCGGGTGTTTGTTCAGTTGTGGACAACGGGGGCTTCTCTCTAGTTGTGGTGCTCAGGTTTCTCATCACTGCGGCTTCTCTTGTTGTGGAGCAGAGGTTCTAGATAGAGGGACTTCAGTCGTTCAGACTCTTAGGATCCCGAGCACAGGCTCAATAGTTGTGGTACAGGGGCTTAGTGGCTCCAAGGCACGTGGGATCTTCCAGGATCAGAGACCAAACGCATGTCTCCAGCACTGGCAACTGATTCTTATCCACTGAGCCACCAGGGAAGTCCCTGTAGTATCCCACTTTATAAGATCCTGTTAATGGTTCAGAATTGCAGTATCTTGTCTTGTTTCTCTGAGGACATTAATGACAGTTGTTGGGTTTGGGTTTTGTCTTTTTTTTTTTAAGAGTTTCCTCTCTGTCTAATGTTTCCTCTGAGTTCCTCCTCCCTCCTGCTTGTTTTGGCCACCCTCCGTGGTTTGTCAGATCTCCCAATAGCTTGAGAGTCCAATACAGACTTTAAAAATATTTATTTACTCGGCTGCACCGCGTCTTAGTTGTGGCTTTCGGGAGCTTCAATCTTCAGTCTTCTTTGCTGTGGTAGGTGAACTCTTCTTTTCGCACGTGGGCTTCAGCAGTTGTGGCTCCCTGGCTCTAGAGCACAGGCTTGGTTGCCCCAGGGCATGTGGGATCTTCCCAGAGCAGGGATCAAACATGTGTCTCCCGCATTAGCTGAAGAGTCTGTACCCCTGAGCCACCAGGGAAGCCTTCTCTGTTCTCTCCTTCTAGAATTCTCACTAACTTGATATTGGGCTTCTTGGACTATCCATTTCTTTTATTCTCTCTTATTTTTCCAGCTTTTTATTTTTTCTTCTTCCTGCTCTAGTCCCAGGGAGATTTCCTTAATGTTATCTCCCATGTTTTCACTTCCACTAGTATATTTTTAATTTCTGAGAGCACTTTTTTTTTGATAGTATTTTGTAAATTTCATGATGGTAGTCTGTTGTATCCTAATGTATTTATTTTTAATGTTTTTAAAAATGTTTAATTAATGAGTTAATTTATTTTTGGCTGTTCTGGGTCTTCACTGCTGCTCGGGTGTTTGTTCAGTTGTGGACAACGGGGGCTTCTCTCTAGTTGTGGTGCTCAGGTTTCTCATCACTGCGGCTTCTCTTGTTGTGGAGCAGAGGTTCTAGATAGAGGGACTTCAGTCGTTCAGACTCTTAGGATCCCGAGCACAGGCTCAATAGTTGTGGTACAGGGGCTTAGTGGCTCCAAGGCACGTGGGATCTTCCAGGATCAGAGACCAAACGCATGTCTCCAGCACTGGCAACTGATTCTTATCCACTGAGCCACCAGGGAAGTCCCTGTAGTATCCCACTTTATAAGATCCTGTTAATGGTTCAGAATTGCAGTATCTTGTCTTGTTTCTCTGAGGACATTAATGACAGTTGTTGGGTTTGGGTTTTGTCTTTTTTTTTTTAAGAGTTTCCTCTCTGTCTAATGTTTCCTCTGAGTTCCTCCTCCCTCCTGCTTGTTTTGGCCACCCTCCGTGGTTTGTCAGATCTCCATTCTCTGATTTGGGATTGAACCTGTGTCCTCCGCAGCGGGAGCATGGAGTCCTAACCACTGTTTCTATCTTTCTTCCGTTTTTTTTTTTTTTTAAATTATTTATTTATTTTTGGCTATTCTAGGTTTTCACTGCTGCCGCAGTGAAACTAGGCTCTTCTCTAGTTGCAGGGAGTGGGGGCTCCTCTCTAGTGGAGGTGAGCAGGCTTCTTGTTGCAGTGACTTCTCTTGTTGTGGAACTCGGGCTCCAGGGCACACGGGGTTCAGTAGTTGTAGCACATGGGCTCCATAGTTGTGACTCTGAGCTGCTAGAGCACAGGCTCAAGAGTTGTGGCTCACGGCATGTGGGATCTTCCCGGATCAGGGATCGAACCCATGTCTCCTGCAGCTACCCGAGAAGCCCTCTTTCTTATTTTAGGCTTTTTCTGAGGTCTACTAATATTTGATAGGCAGCTGATAATTGGAAGTGGGCATCCAAAAATTCCTAGGTGACACCAGTGGTAAAAGAACCTGCCTGTTTCATGCAGCAGACATAAGAAATTAGAGTTCGATCCTTGGGTTGGGAAGATCCCTTGAAGGAGGGCTTCTTGCCTGGAGAATCCCACTGATAGAGGAGTCTGACGGGCTATAGCCCATAGGGCCTTAAAGAGTTGGACACAACTGAAGCAACTCAGCACACGTACATACATATATATATGTGTGTATATATATATATATATATGTACATACTTTATATATATGTTCTTAATAGAGAGCGGACAAAAGGGAAAAAAACAATGAATCATAATCTTCCTGGCAAGAAACCCCTAATGATACGAAAGTTTAAAAGCACATTTTCATTCATCCAGTCCTTCATCTGATATATGTTTATTGAGGTCTTCTTATACCAGGCATGAAGCTAGGCACTCAGTGACCAAATCAAAGTCTCTTCCCTCCTGGCGTTTTCATTCTAGTCTGGACAACAGACAGATGTGTGTGCAGAGTGGCACTCTCCTAGAGCCCTTTCTGTGATGACAGAAATGTGCTAAGCCTGGGCAGTCCGACGGCATAGCCAACAGCTCTTGATCACTGGAGCTGTGGTTGGTGTGATTCCAGAATTTTAAAGTTTAATTGAAATTGGAATTCAAATAAGTCACTCCTGTGGGCAACGCGAGAAAATTCCATCCTTACAGAGAGTACAAGGGCACTGGCAGCCTCGTGTGGCTTAACCTGGCTCACACACCAAATATGTGCTTACCCTACCGCTGCAAGCTCATGGGGAAAGAAGGGAAATTGAGCTCTTAAAAAGAAATAGGGGGAGGGAAGGGGGGGATATGCATATGACTAATCTGAGAACATACATATCTGTAAACAACAAAACTCTGTAAAAGTTAAAAGTAAAATAAAGGTTTAAAAAAAAAAAAAAAGAAAGAAATAGAAACACAGCTTCTCCTTCCAGCCAGTTCTGGAAGCCCATCCCAGGTGAGAGGGTCAATGTCTCCCTCACACTAGAAGGAAATACCAAGTCCCCTTTCCCTAAAGGAAGCAGTCTTTTTCTTTTTTTTTTTTCAGATCCATTAAACCATGTATGCACACACCTCCTTATACATTCCTCACTAAAAGTACACACTGTTCTCTTGCTTTGGCCATGGCATAATCCCATGGCCAAAATGCCTCTTGGCCTTTTTCTTTTGCGCTGTTAACACAATTTCACCTCTGAGCTCCAGCGACTGGCACCCAGGATGCTGGTCATGAACCAGGCTGAATTCATTCATTTGACTCAAAAATATTTATCATTTATATTTGGCCTTCAAGTATGTGGGACTTTAGTTCCCCAGCCAGGAATTAAACCCACATCCCCTGCATTGGAAGGAGGATTCTTAACCACTAGACCACTAGGGAAGTGCTCATTTGGCCCCTCTTTATTAAACACCTGTTGTATGTCAAGTCCTGTTCTAGACCCTGTAGATATAGTAGTGAGCCCGACAAACAACATCAGCTCCTTCAAATATAGTAGGGGAGGGAGGAGTGGATGATAAACTCAATAACTGAGAACATTTTATGGGATTCCCAGGTGACTCAGTGGTAAAGAATCCACCTGCCAATGCAGGAGACCTAAGAGATGCAGGTTCAATCCCTGGGTCCGGAAGATCCCCTGGAGAAGGAAATGGCAATTCCCTCCAGTAGTCTTGCCTGGAGAATTCCATGAACAGAGGAGCCTGGTGGGCTACAGTCCATGGGGTCACAAAGAGTCAGACATGACTAAGCGTCTGAGCACACACAAGAACATTTTATAGTTGTAAGTGTTATGGAGAAAAATAGGGCAGGGTGAATTAGTCCGGGATTCCCAGGAAGAGGGCTACAAATTGCAGTATGAGATGGGGTACCAGGGAAAGTGTCATTTGAAAAACACTTGAAGGAGGTGAGGGGGCCAGCCAGGCGGCCATCTGAGAGAAGGCTATTCCAGCAGAGAGAATGGCCTGTGCAAAGGTCCTAAGGCAGGAACAGGCTGGAACAAAGCAGGAACTGCACAAAGCCCAGGGTGGCTGGATGAGACTTAGTGAGGGAGGCATGCACAGGGTCTGAGGGCAGAGGGGTAAGGAGGGATTGGGGGGATGCTTGCCGGCAAAGAGCCTTATGGGGAGTGAAGTGGGAAGGCAGTGGAGGGCAGGGAGCTGAGGATGGATAGGAGGTGACTCAAATATTAAGGTCCCTCTGGCAAGAAGGTGGGAATTTTTATTTTTCCCAAACAAAAAATGGTAGTTATTTCATAACAGTTGCAACTGACACCTATCAAGCCCTTCCTTTGCTCCCAGGGCTATATGCAGGACAACCTTGGAAGGGACAGTGTTGCTACTGTCCCCATTTGACATATGTCTAAACTGAGGCACAGAAAGGTGCAGTGACTTGCTGAAGAGTTCACCACCTGTTAGGATCTGGTGCCCTTGGAGGTTAGAAGTTCGCAGGATTCTGGGCTGGCCATTCGGGTATCCACGTGGGACTGACTCTGCCCTTCATGCCCCTGCCCACAGGAAGCTGGATGCCTTCATCTATGACGCGGCTGTGCTCAACTACATGGCCCGCAAAGATGAGGGCTGCAAGCTCGTCACCATCGGCTCGGGCAAGGTCTTTGCCACCACGGGCTATGGCATCGCCTTGCACAAGGGTTCCCGCTGGAAGCGCCCATTGACCTGGCCCTGCTGCAGTTCCTGGGATGGTGCGGCTGCGCAGAGAGGCCTACATGGGGCATGGGGCGGGTGGGGGGGCCATGGAGAATTCCATGAACAGAGGAGCCTGGTGGGCTACAGTCCATGGGGTCACAAAGAGTCAGACATGACTAAGCGTCTGAGCACACACAAGAACATTTTATAGTGGTAAGGGTTATGGAGAAAATAGGGCAGGGTGAATTAGTCCGGGATTCCCAGGAAGAGGGCTACAAATTGCAGTATGAGATGGGGTACCAGGGAAAGTGTCATTTGAAAAACACTTGAAGGAGGTGAGGGGGCCAGCCAGGCGGCCATCTGAGAGAAGGCTATTCCAGCAGAGAGAATGGCCTGTGCAAAGGTCCTAAGGCAGGAACAGGCTGGAACAAAGCAGGAACTGCACAAAGCCCAG
The DNA here is from genome assembly GCA_022376925.1 of Tragulus kanchil. Classification (NCBI taxonomy): domain Eukaryota; kingdom Metazoa; phylum Chordata; class Mammalia; order Artiodactyla; family Tragulidae; genus Tragulus; species Tragulus kanchil. The sequence goes on from JAIOJX010000031.1 coordinate 128,783,116, forward strand.
GGTGGCTGGATGAGACTTAGTGAGGGAGGCATGCACAGGGTCTGAGGGCAGAGGGGTAAGGAGGGATTGGGGGGATGCTTGCCGGCAAAGAGCCTTATGGGGAGTGAAGTGGGAAGGCAGTGGAGGGCAGGGAGCTGAGGATGGATAGGAGGTGACTCAAATATTAAGGTCCCTCTGGCAAGAAGGTGGGAATTTTTATTTTTCCCAAACAAAAAATGGTAGTTATTTCATAACAGTTGCAACTGACACCTATCAAGCCCTTCCTTTGCTCCCAGGGCTATATGCAGGACAACCTTGGAAGGGACAGTGTTGCTACTGTCCCCATTTGACATATGTCTAAACTGAGGCACAGAAAGGTGCAGTGACTTGCTGAAGAGTTCACCACCTGTTAGGATCTGGTGCCCTTGGAGGTTAGAAGTTCGCAGGATTCTGGGCTGGCCATTCGGGTATCCACGTGGGACTGACTCTGCCCTTCATGCCCCTGCCCACAGGAAGCTGGATGCCTTCATCTATGACGCGGCTGTGCTCAACTACATGGCCCGCAAAGATGAGGGCTGCAAGCTCGTCACCATCGGCTCGGGCAAGGTCTTTGCCACCACGGGCTATGGCATCGCCTTGCACAAGGGTTCCCGCTGGAAGCGGCCCATTGACCTGGCCCTGCTGCAGTTCCTGGGGGATGGTGCGGCTGCGCGCAGAGAGGCCTACATGGGGGCATGGGGCGGGTGGGGGAGGGGAGGGGAGGCAAAGACCCCAGACTCCTGGGGAAGGGCGGGGTGTCTAAGGACTGAGACTCCTATTTCAGAGAAGAGGATCCTCAGAGACTGCCCACCGAAGGTAACCTCCCACCGGCCTGTCCCCAGATGAGATCGAGATGCTGGAGCGGCTGTGGCTGTCCGGGATCTGCCACAATGACAAGATCGAGGTGATGAGCAGCAAGCTGGACATCGACAACATGGCGGGAGTCTTCTACATGCTCCTGGTGGCCATGGGCCTCTCCCTGCTGGTCTTCGCCTGGGAGCACCTGGTGTACTGGCGTCTGCGGCACTGCCTGGGGCCCACCCACCGCATGGATTTCCTGCTGGCCTTCTCCAGGGTACGGGGGAGAGAGGGAGGCGGAGGAGGAGAGATGGGAGGAAACCGGCAGGGACTCGCAGAAATGGAAGGGAGCCGGGTCAGACGCGGGAGAGGAGGAGAGGCAGGTGGTCCCCAGCGTCCCGCGCCAACTTGCCTTCTTCTGCGGCCCCTATAGGGCATGTACAGCTGCTGCAGCGCGGAGGCTGCCCCGCCGCCCGCCAAGCCCCCGCCGCCGCCGCAGCCGCTGCCCAGCCCGGCATACGCGGCGGCGAGGCCCGCGCCCGGCCCTGCGCCCTTCGTGCCCCGCGAGCGCGCAGCCGTCGACCGCTGGCGCCGAGCCAAAGGTGCAGGGCCGCCGGGGGGCGCGGGATTGGCCGACGGCTTCCACCGCTACTACGGCCCCATCGAGCCCCAGGGCCTGGGCGTGGGCGAGGCGCGCTCCGCACCCCGGGGCGCAACTGGGCGCCCGCTGTCGCCGCCGGCCACGCAGCCTCCGCAAAAGCCGCCGCCTTCCTACTTCGCCATCGTGCGCGACAAGGAGCCGGCCGAAGCCCCGGCCGGCGCCTTCCCGGGCTTCCCGTCGCCGCCCGCGCCCCCGGCTGCCGCGGCCACCGCCGTCGGGCCGCCGCTCTGCCGCCTGGCCTTCGAGGACGAGAGCCCGCCGGCGCCCACGCGCTGGCCGCGCTCGGACCCGGAGAGCCAGCCGCTGCTGGGCCCCGGCGCGGGCGGCGCGGGGGCCGCCGGGGCCGCGGGCGGCGGAGCCCAAGCGGCGCCCCCTCCGTGCCGCGCCGCGCCGCCCCCGTGTCCGTACCTTGACCTCGAGCCGTCGCCGTCGGACTCGGAGGACTCGGAGAGCCTGGGCGGCGCGTCGCTGGGCGGCCTGGAGCCGTGGTGGTTCGCCGACTTCCCCTACCCGTACGCCGAGCGCCTCGGGCCGCCGCCCGGCCGCTACTGGTCGGTCGACAAGCTCGGGGGCTGGCGCGCCGGCAGCTGGGACTATCTGCCCCCGCGCAGCGGCCCCGCCGCCTGGCACTGCCGCCACTGCGCCAGCCTGGAGCTCCTGCCGCCGCCGCGCCACCTCAGCTGCTCGCACGACGGCCTGGACGGCGGCTGGTGGGCGCCGCCGCCCCCGCCCTGGGCCGCGGGGCCCCCGCACCGGCGCCGGGCCCGCTGCGGGTGCCCGCGGCCGCACCCTCACCGCCCGCGGGCCTCGCACCGCGCGCCCGCCGCGGCCGCGCCGCACCCCCACCGGCACCGGCGCGCCGCGGGGGGCTGGGACCTCCCCCCGCCCGCGCCCACCTCGCGGTCGCTCGAGGACCTCAGCTCGTGTCCCCGCGCCGCGCCCGCGCGCAGGCTCACCGGGCCCTCCCGCCACGCGCGCCGGTGCCCGCACGCCGCTCACTGGGGGCCGCCGCTGCCCGCCGCGTCCCACCGGAGACACCGGGGCGGGGACCTGGGTACCCGCCGGGGCTCGGCGCACTTCTCCAGCCTCGAGTCCGAGGTATGACGCGGCCTGGGAGGCCCGGCCGCCCCCTCGGTCAGCGCAGGCCACAGCCCGAGGGGGCCCGCGGGGTGGACAGGACCCGCGGGGGTTGGAAAGGAAGAAAATGGAACTGGCCGGACCCCGCCTGGAGCAGCGTCCTGCGCCCCTCACTATGGTGGGGGTGGGGCACTTCAAACCGGAGGGGATTTGGTCCTTCAAATCTCACGCAGCCTGGGAGCAAGGGGGCGGGGGTCTCAGAGCCCACTGGACTTTTTTTTTAAACCCGACAAGGGCTTTTTAACGTCACCAGATGGGGCGGGAGGTGGCGGGGTCACGCCACGCCCGCGTCCCACCCCCACGCCCGGGGCCGTGGCCCCCACATCACTGTGCAGCTCCCCGGCCCCAGCCACCCCTCCGGGGAAGCCCGTTTTTAAACCTTTCATCCATCGGGACTCAAAACTGTGAGACGCGTTCGCCAAACTGTGACCCCAGACCTTGGCCCCGCCCCACAGAAACCCCTGACCCCAGACTGTGACTTCCGACTCCTAAAAATGGTCATCCGACCCCAGACTGTGACCCCTGACCCCAAACTGTGACCCAAGCCCCAGACTGTGCCCCGACCAGACTGTGACCCTCGACGTCAAACCGTGACACCCCTCCTCCTTTTCCACCCTCGGTAGCTTTCCTCTCTTGGCCCTAGGACACGCCCCCAACGAAGCCCCGCCTCCACTTTCCCAGCGTTGATCCCAACCTCCAACAAGCCAAACCTTCCCACCCTGTCGCAACTCACGACCAGCCCCAGGTGCCACCGACCACATCCTCTCCAAATCCAACCCTTTCAGTAAAGACACAGCCGACCCCCCACCCAAAGCTCCACTTCCCAGATCCCCAGCCGGGTCTGGAGCTGGGTTGTGGAAGGGAGGGGTCTGGGAGTCCACACTCACCACCAACCTCCCTTCCTTCTCCTGTCCCACATTGCAGTGTTTGGAATAAACCATGTTTTTATGCCTCCTCAAGCCCGGTGTGAGCGCCGTGTCTGTCCCTGAGTCCCCTTCAAACTTCTCTAGAGGAAAATGAAACTCTAGAGAAAGCCCCAAAGAGGAAGAGCGGGTAGAAAGAGAATTTCAACAAGAACAGGGATCCTGGAGGGAGGGGGAAAGTAAAGAGGCTGTGAGGAAAGATCCTAAGAAGAGAAGGGCTAAGAGAATTCCATGATTAGGACTTTGCCCTTCCACTGCAGGGAGCACCGGTTTGATCCCTGGTGGGGGAACTAAGATCCCACAAGCTGGGGGGGAAGGCGGTGGTGAGCAGAGAAGGGGGTGAAGGCAGAAAGAGAAGAGGGATCAGAGAACTCAAGAAAGATTTGGGATCATAACATTTTAGGATCAATTTTGGGTCCCATTTAGGACCCTAGCATTTTAGAGTCCGTTTCCTATGACAACAGGCAACGAGGCTTGCCAGATTCTTAATATCCTGTTGATGAGAGCGAAGACAGTGCCTTTTATATCCTAGCCAATTCACATATCTTGAATTCTGTTAATCTCACTGATGAGAGTCTATTCCTAACATTTCATTATTCCAATTAGCCAAATCTCTGGTGCTGATGGGCAATAAAAAGAGTGGAGGCACTTGTACTAGCTGCCTCTAGAGGGTGAACTTTCTGATTAAGTGTTTGCTGACCAGAGCTACACCCTGAACGCATGGTTAGTCAACTGACTAGCCCCAGAGTGTAGATTCAACGAACTAATTTATACGTATCATCCTGCCTACACTTTAGCATTTTGAAGTCAATTAAAGTCTTCATAACAAGGAGGGGAGAAGAAATCGCTTTATGGATCCTCAGGGAGCAGAAAGCTGGCCTCCTTTGCCAGTAAAAGCTCTTATTTGCATACACGAATAATTAATTAAGTAAGAAGGCAATGGGGAGTCAAAGAACAGGGAATCCGGGTCTGGAGCTCCTTTTAGCAGATGGGGAAAACAGGCCTCCTGCAGAACTACAACTCCCAAGAGCCTTGCCGCCGCTCCGCGGAAGAGCGCCCCAAAGTCACGGGGAGGATACTGTTGCCTCTGTGCCCTCTGCAGACTTCGGCAGCCAAGCCAGCACCCAGTTCTTAGCCCTCCTTCACGCATCTCCCCAGCGCCCTGTCTAATTGGCGAACCGCGAGGTTTCCAAGGTAACCGCGCCTTGGGGCGGAGCCTCAAAGAAAGAACGACGCGAGCCGGAAATTACGTCATCACCCCGCGCCCGTGATGAGAGGCTCCGGTGATGGCGGCGCGCAAGGGTCGGCGGCGCACGTGTGAAACCGGAGAGCCTATGGAGACCGAGTCCCAAGACACGGGGTCCAAGGGTCAGTCTCAGGTGTACCTTCCCGGCCGGGGCCCGCCGCTGCGCGAAGGAGAGGAGCTGGTCATGGATGAGGAGGCCTACGTGCTGTACCACCGAGCGCAGACCGGTAAGGTCACCCTGGCTTTCTTGAACGGGTGGAATTTTGGGTCCCATTTGAGGCCCTAAGATTTTAAGGTCCCTTTCCTAGGACCACCGGCAACGAGGCTTGCCAGATTCTTAATATCCTGTTGATGAGAGCGAAGACAGTGCCTTTTATATCCTAGCCAATTCACATATCTTGAATTCTGTTAATCTCACTGATGAGAGTCTATTCCTAACATTTCATTATTCCAATTAGCCAAATCTCTGGTGCTGATGGGCAATAAAAAGAGTGGAGGCACTTGTACTAGCTGCCTCTAGAGGGTGAACTTTCTGATTAAGTGTTTGCTGACCAGAGCTACACCCTGAACGCATGGTTAGTCAACTGACTAGCCCCAGAGTGTAGATTCAACGAACTAATTTATACGTATCATCCTGCCTACACTTTAGCATTTTGAAGTCAATTAAAGTCTTCATAACAAGGAGGGGAGAAGAAATCGCTTTATGGATCCTCAGGGAGCAGAAAGCTGGCCTCCTTTGCCAGTAAAAGCTCTTATTTGCATACACGAATAATTAATTAAGTAAGAAGGCAATGGGGAGTCAAAGAACAGGGAATCCGGGTCTGGAGCTCCTTTTAGCAGATGGGGAAAACAGGCCTCCTGCAGAACTACAACTCCCAAGAGCCTTGCCGCCGCTCCGCGGAAGAGCGCCCCAAAGTCACGGGGAGGATACTGTTGCCTCTGTGCCCTCTGCAGACTTCGGCAGCCAAGCCAGCACCCAGTTCTTAGCCCTCCTTCACGCATCTCCCCAGCGCCCTGTCTAATTGGCGAACCGCGAGGTTTCCAAGGTAACCGCGCCTTGGGGCGGAGCCTCAAAGAAAGAACGACGCGAGCCGGAAATTACGTCATCACCCCGCGCCCGTGATGAGAGGCTCCGGTGATGGCGGCCCCAAGGGTCGGCGGCGCACGTGTGAAACCGGAGAGCCTATGGAGACCGAGTCCCAAGACACGGGGTCCAAGGGTCAGTCTCAGGTGTACCTTCCCGGCCGGGGCCCGCCGCTGCGCGAAGGAGAGGAGCTGGTCATGGATGAGGAGGCCTACGTGCTGTACCACCGAGCGCAGACCGGTAAGGTTGGGCACCCTGGCTCTTGGGTCCTAAATGAAGCAGGAGCGGGCTGGAATCTTGGGTCTTGAGAGGAGCTGGTTCTGAACCTTTAACTTAAGAGGCTCTTTAAAAGGGAAATTAGGGTCCAAAAGGGTTGACATCACCCTCAAGAGGTTTGCGATCCCGCTGACCATTCCTTATTTTGCGATCCCTCCTCTCATTCCCAGGCGCCCCCTGTCTCAGCTTCGACATAGTCCGGGATACCCTGGGAGACAATCGGACTGAGCTCCCTCTTACACTTTACCTGTGTGCTGGGACCCAGGCCGAGAGCGCCCAAAGTAACAGGTAAGAGCTGAGGATTTCCAGGACCGGGGATGGGGTCTGAGCCTCCAGTTTCCTCTTCCTCTGGGCCTGGAAGTTGGGGTTTCCAGTCTTCTCCCTCCCGTCTTCCTAAGGGTCCTAAGCATCTGGTCCCTCATTCCTCCCACACTTCTCCCAGATTGATGATGCTTCGAATGCACAATCTACACGGGACAAAGCCCCCACCCTCCGAAGGCAGTGACGAGGATGAGGACGACGAGGATGACGAGGACAAGGAAGAGCGGAAGCCTCAGCTTGAGCTGGCTATGGTGCCGCACTATGGAGGCATCAACAGAGTTCGGGTAAATAGAGGCCCAGGAGCCTACTCTGCCTTCTCAGGAGTGCACCATTCCTCACATCCGTGCCATTCAGCTTTTAGAAAAGCATCTGGCACGTCATTTTCTTTTTGGCGGGGAGGTTAGCCCTCCTTCACGCATCTCCCCAGCGCCCTGTCTAATTGGCGAACCGCGAGGTTTCCAAGGTAACCGCGCCTTGGGGCGGAGCCTCAAAGAAAGAACGACGCGAGCCGGAAATTACGTCATCACCCCGCGCCCGTGATGAGAGGCTCCGGTGATGGCGGCGCGCAAGGGTCGGCGGCGCACGTGTGAAACCGGAGAGCCTATGGAGACCGAGTCCCAAGACACGGGGTCCAAGGGTCAGTCTCAGGTGTACCTTCCCGGCCGGGGCCCGCCGCTGCGCGAAGGAGAGGAGCTGGTCATGGATGAGGAGGCCTACGTGCTGTACCACCGAGCGCAGACCGGTAAGGTTGGGCACCCTGGCTCTTGGGTCCTAAATGAAGCAGGAGCGGGCTGGAATCTTGGGTCTTGAGAGGAGCTGGTTCTGAACCTTTAACTTAAGAGGCTCTTTAAAAGGGAAATTAGGGTCCAAAAGGGTTGACATCACCCTCAAGAGGTTTGCGATCCCGCTGACCATTCCTTATTTTGCGATCCCTCCTCTCATTCCCAGGCGCCCCCTGTCTCAGCTTCGACATAGTCCGGGATACCCTGGGAGACAATCGGACTGAGCTCCCTCTTACACTTTACCTGTGTGCTGGGACCCAGGCCGAGAGCGCCCAAAGTAACAGGTAAGAGCTGAGGATTTCCAGGACCGGGGATGGGGTCTGAGCCTCCAGTTTCCTCTTCCTCTGGGCCTGGAAGTTGGGGTTTCCAGTCTTCTCCCTCCCGTCTTCCTAAGGGTCCTAAGCATCTGGTCCCTCATTCCTCCCACACTTCTCCCAGATTGATGATGCTTCGAATGCACAATCTACACGGGACAAAGCCCCCACCCTCCGAAGGCAGTGACGAGGATGAGGACGACGAGGATGACGAGGACAAGGAAGAGCGGAAGCCTCAGCTTGAGCTGGCTATGGTGCCGCACTATGGAGGCATCAACAGAGTTCGGGTAAATAGAGGCCCAGGAGCCTACTCTGCCTTCTCAGGAGTGCACCATTCCTCACATCCGTGCCATTCAGCTTTTAGAAAAGCATCTGGCACGTCATTTTTTTCTTTTTTGGCGGGGGAGGCAGGTTGGGGAGGGAGCGGGGTGGGCAGGCCACTTCTATTGGTCTTCCATTTATCCATTCTCATCCATCTTTGTTCGTTGGCCCGTGTGGGCCTCCCATCGCAGTGGCCTCTGTTGTCACAGAGCACCAGCTCTGGGTGCATGCACTCCAGAGCTCTGGCTTGGTAGTTGGACACATCGGTCCAGCTGCTCCGCGGCATGTGGGATCTTCCCAGGCCAGGGCTGGAACCGGCGCACCTTGCACTGCAAGGCAGTGTCCTTACCCACTGGACCACCAGGGAAGCCCTGGCACATCTTTTTTTAAATGAGTTTATTATGTACTAGCTGTGATAATTGTCAGTAAGTGCTAAATGCCATGGGGACTTTTCTTTGAGGTTCGTTCCTCTTCTGTAAAATGTTGAGAGTTACCAAACTTGGTTGGTGGGGCTGATGTGAAGATAAAAATGGGATAACATGAACAAAAATTTCAATAACTTAAGTACGATTTTAGGTGTCTAGAAATAGCTCTTGACTATAACATGAGATCTGTTACTACTCAGGGAGTGTCCTGGGCTGTGGGGTTCCTTTTGTGTTTCAGAGTTACTAGCCCCTTCTAATCAGGTTGTAGTTCAGCTGGTGAAGAGATAAGGAGACCCTGGTTTTATTCCTGGGTTGGGAAGATCCACTGGAGAAGGGATCTAGGCTGCCCACTCCAGGATTCTTGGGCTTCCCTGATAGCTCAGATGGTAAAGAATCTGCTTGCAGTGTGTGAGACCTGGGTTTGATCTCTGGGTTGGTAAGATTCCCTGGAAAAGGGAAAGACTGCCCACTGCACTTCTTTTGTCTCTGAATTCTCTTGTCTGGAGAATGCCATGACTCACCTATCGGTTGCAAAGAGACAGACAGAACTGAGCGCCTTCACTTTCAATCCGGTTGATGTGAGAATTGAACGAGGCCATTGCAAGGACTTGGCTTTTTTGTAGGGAGAAACTGGAAGCCATTGGAGGATTTAGAGGCACAGATTGATGGGATCTGACTTGGGTTTTAAATGGATCCCTCTGCTGTATTGAAAGTAGACTGCAGGCGGGCTTCCCTGGTGGTCCAGTGGGTAAGGACATTGCCTTGCGGTGCAAGGGGCGCTGGTTCGATTCCAGACCTGGGAAGATCCCACGTGCTGCGGAGCAGCTGGACCGATGTGTCCAATTACTGAGCCAGAGCTCTGGAGCGCATGCGCCCAGAGCCGGTGCTCTGCGACAACAAAGGCCACTGCGATGAGAGGCCCACGTGGGCCAAAGAACAAAGATGGATGAAAATTGATAAATGAAAAAGACCAATAGAAGTGGCCTGCCCATCCCCCTCCTTCCCCCTCCCCCCTCAAAAAAAAAAGAAAAAAGGATAGTAGACTGCAGGGAGGCAAGGGCAGAAGGACAGAGTCCTGTGAGGTGGCCAGGACAGGAACACGGGGCAGGGTGACTTCAGCCGTAGCATTAGTGACAATAGGCAGGGTACCGAGAAAGGGTTGGAAGTGGTGGGATTTTGGGTGAAGTCAGCATGGGTGTGAGGAGAGACAAGTGGGCAACGAGCCCAAGGTAAGGACCTCCAGGATCCACACCCTGTTAGGTGGCAGTGGGTGATTAGGAACTTGACTTTGGCCCTGTTACATCTAAATGGTCAGTTCGATGTGTTGAGAGAGGTCAGGACTGGGGCTACTAGAAACCTAGAGGCTGAATGGGATCTCCTAGTTAGCAAAGGTACATAGACAGATCCAGAGGCTGAGGCCTGTGACCCGCCTACACAGACCATTCCAGAGCCCAGGCGTCTGAGCACACCTTTGGGGGTTGGAGAAACTACAGCCTCCCTTCCGGGGCGTCCTCCCTCCCCGTCACCTCTGCCACAGGGTGGGGAGTTGTCCTGGGTACCAAGCTGGTCTTGGAGGCTGTGAGTCCATTCTCACCAGGGCCTCTGGGAGTTGTAGTCCCAGCCCTAGGTGGGAGGCAGGTCTGAGGGACTGCAGCTCTGGTTCTCAGCGACAAGAGGGGTGTGGCCACCCTGTGGTTCACCCTGGCCTCCTGTCTTGCTCGCCTCCCTTTCCCGCCTCCCCACCCTGCAGGTGTCGTGGCTGGGTGAGGAGCCGGTGGCTGGGGTGTGGTCAGAGAAGGGCCAGGTGGAAGTGTTTGCGCTGAGGCGACTCCTGCAAGTGGTGGACGACCCCCAGGCCTTGGCCATCTTCCTCCGGGATGAGCAGACGCGCGTGAAGCCCATCTTTACCTTCTCTGGCCACATGGGCGAGGGCTTTGCCCTCGACTGGTCCCCTCGTGTGCCTGGTGAGTCTGGAGAGGGGCTAGGTGGAAACGGGGTCTGCAGCACCAGGGCCTGGTGCAGAGGTGGGAGTGAGCCGTGGCCACGTGGGCAGGACGAGGTTGAGTCCTGACTCCCTTTTCCCAGGGCGCCTTCTGACTGGTGACTGTCAGAAGAACATCCACCTGTGGACGCCTACCGACAGCGGCTCCTGGCATGTGGACCAGCGGCCATTTGTTGGCCACACACGCTCTGTGGAGGACCTGCAGTGGTCCCCAACCGAGGACACGGTAAGGAGCGGCTAGGGGGTCTGGACTCCAGGGCCTTTTGGGGCAAGTTCAAGTGAGGGAGTCACTGAAAGAAAGGGTCGCCCATCACCCGTCCCCAGTCTCCAGGGTGAAGGCAAGGGTACACCAGGGTCCCACCGACTCCTCTCGTCCAGGTGTTTGCCTCCTGCTCAGCTGACGCCTCCATCCGCATCTGGGACATCCGGGCAGCTCCCAGCAAGGCCTGCATGCTCACCACCGCCACTGCCCACGACGGGGACGTCAATGTCATCAACTGGAGCCGCCGGGAGCCCTTCCTGCTCAGCGGCGGTGATGACGGAGCACTCAAGGTCTGGGACCTGCGGCAGTTCAAGGTACCATTCGAGCTGGACCCCGGGGGCGGGAGAGGCTGCTGCTCCCTGGGCTGCTGGGAGTTGTGGTTTCCCTTTCCGAGATGGCTTCTACATGCCAGAGCTAGGAAGGCCCTGCGAATTGGGGTCCAGATCAAGAACCAGGCTCAGAAAGAGGAAGGCCTGAGGCCCCAAAGAATCAGTGGGAGGGAAGGGGCTGGGCTGAGTAGAGACGACAACTCCTATCTGCCCATGGGAACCGTGTGCCAGGCCCCAAGGGCTCAGCGACAAGAGGGTTGGCCACCCTGTGGTTCACCCTGGCCTCCTGTCTTGCTCGCCTCCCTTTCCCGCCTCCCCACCCTGCAGGTGTCGCGGCTGGGTGAGGAGCCGGTGGCTGGGGTGTGGTCAGAGAAGGGCCAGGTGGAAGTGTTTGCGCTGAGGCGACTCCTGCAAGTGGTGGACGACCCCCAGGCCTTGGCCATCTTCCTCCGGGATGAGCAGACGCGCGTGAAGCCCATCTTTACCTTCTCTGGCCACATGGGCGAGGGCTTTGCCCTCGACTGGTCCCCTCGTGTGCCTGGTGAGTCTGGAGAGGGGCTAGGTGGAAACGGGGTCTGCAGCACCAGGGCCTGGTGCAGAGGTGGGAGTGAGCCGTGGCCACGTGGGCAGGACGAGGTTGAGTCCTGACTCCCTTTTCCCAGGGCGCCTTCTGACTGGTGACTGTCAGAAGAACATCCACCTGTGGACGCCTACCGACAGCGGCTCCTGGCATGTGGACCAGCGGCCATTTGTTGGCCACACACGCTCTGTGGAGGACCTGCAGTGGTCCCCAACCGAGGACACGGTAAGGAGCGGCTAGGGGGTCTGGACTCCAGGGCCTTTTGGGGCAAGTTCAAGTGAGGGAGTCACTGAAAGAAAGGGTCGCCCATCACCCGTCCCCAGTCTCCAGGGTGAAGGCAAGGGTACACCAGGGTCCCACCGACTCCTCTCGTCCAGGTGTTTGCCTCCTGCTCAGCTGACGCCTCCATCCGCATCTGGGACATCCGGGCAGCTCCCAGCAAGGCCTGCATGCTCACCACCGCCACTGCCCACGACGGGGACGTCAATGTCATCAACTGGAGCCGCCGGGAGCCCTTCCTGCTCAGCGGCGGTGATGACGGAGCACTCAAGGTCTGGGACCTGCGGCAGTTCAAGGTACCATTCGAGCTGGACCCCGGGGGCGGGAGAGGCTGCTGCTCCCTGGGCTGCTGGGAGTTGTGGTTTCCCTTTCCGAGATGGCTTCTACATGCCAGAGCTAGGAAGGCCCTGCGAATTGGGGTCCAGATCAAGAACCAGGCTCAGAAAGAGGAAGGCCTGAGGCCCCAAAGAATCAGTGGGAGGGAAGGGGCTGGGCTGAGTAGAGACGACAACTCCTATCTGCCCATGGGAACCGTGTGCCAGCCATGCTGCCCAGAGGCTCAAGGGCTCCGGGATTGTAGGTGGATTTCATAGAATCAGCTGAGCACAGAGCTCAGCTCACTCATTTTGGGAGCAGGAGCTAAGCCCCAGAAGGGATGGAAAGAGACAGAAAGTGACCACCCAGCTACGTAGTGACTGCAGAGCTGAGAGCTCTGGGCACGTCAAAGCTCCTGACCTCCCTCTGGACAGAACCGTGCCTCCATACACCTGGGCCTTGCCCAGGTCGTCTTGTTGCTCCCCACAGTGTAATGAATGCTACAGAGTCAGTCCTCAGGAAGCTTTTAGACATGGTTTGCAGCCCCTCAAGCCCTTCAAGCAGGTGCACAGCTAGGTTGATCATAGGAAGCACTTCTCCAAGTTAGTGGCATGCTGATCCCCGCCCAGCACCTGGGCTTTAGCAGAAGTGCTATATTTTGTGTCTGCTCTCTCTTGAGCCTGGAAGTCATGCCTCTGCCTCCTTTAAGGACTTTAAGAATCAGCAAGGAGAACACTTGCAAAACCAGGCCTCCTTTTTTTCTGGGGATAAGGAACATTTTTCTTTTTTAATTTTTTTTCTAATTTATTTTTAAAAATTTGTGGGCTTCCCTAGTGGTCCAGTGGGTAAAGAGTCTGCCTTGCAGTGCAGGGGGCACCGATTTGATCCCTGCTGTGGGAAGATCCCACATGCTGCCTAGCGGCTAGACCAGTGTGTCAAATTCCAAGCCTCTGCTCTGGAGCGCCTGCACCCAGAACTGGTGCTCTGCAACGAGGGAGGCCACTGCGATGGGAGGCCCACACAGGCTAAAGAATTAAGATGGATGAAAATAAATAAATGACCAATAAAACAGGCCAAATTGGGGCTTCCTGGTGGTCCAGTGGGTAAGGACACCGCCTTGCAGTGCAAGGGGCACCGATTCGATCCCTGGCCTGGAAAAATCCCACGTGCTGCGGAGTGGCTTGACCGATGTGTCCAACTACCGAGCCAGAGCCCTGGAGCGCATGTGTCCAGAGCCAGTGCTCTGCAGTGATGGAGGCCTGAGGCCCCAAAGAATCAGTGGGAGGGAAGGGGCTGGGCTGAGTAGAGACGACAACTCCTATCTGCCCATGGGAACCGTGTGCCAGCCATGCTGCCCAGAGGCTCAAGGGCTCCGGGATTGTAGGTGGATTTCATAGAATCAGCTGAGCACAGAGCTCAGCTCACTCATTTTGGGAGCAGGAGCTAAGCCCCAGAAGGGATGGAAAGAGACAGAAAGTGACCACCCAGCTACGTAGTGACTGCAGAGCTGAGAGCTCTGGGCACGTCAAAGCTCCTGACCTCCCTCTGGACAGAACCGTGCCTCCATACACCTGGGCCTTGCCCAGGTCGTCTTGTTGCTCCCCACAGTGTAATGAATGCTACAGAGTCAGTCCTCAGGAAGCTTTTAGACATGGTTTGCAGCCCCTCAAGCCCTTCAAGCAGGTGCACAGCTAGGTTGATCATAGGAAGCACTTCTCCAAGTTAGTGGCATGCTGATCCCCGCCCAGCACCTGGGCTTTAGCAGAAGTGCTATATTTTGTGTCTGCTCTCTCTTGAGCCTGGAAGTCATGCCTCTGCCTCCTTTAAGGACTTTAAGAATCAGCAAGGAGAACACTTGCAAAACCAGGCCTCCTTTTTTTCTGGGGATAAGGAACATTTTTCTTTTTTAATTTTTTTTCTAATTTATTTTTAAAAATTTGTGGGCTTCCCTAGTGGTCCAGTGGGTAAAGAGTCTGCCTTGCAGTGCAGGGGGCACCGATTTGATCCCTGCTGTGGGAAGATCCCACATGCTGCCTAGCGGCTAGACCAGTGTGTCAAATTCCAAGCCTCTGCTCTGGAGCGCCTGCACCCAGAACTGGTGCTCTGCAACGAGGGAGGCCACTGCGATGGGAGGCCCACACAGGCTAAAGAATTAAGATGGATGAAAATAAATAAATGACCAATAAAAGAGGCCAAAATTGGGGCTTCCCTGGTGGTCCAGTGGGTAAGGACACCGCCTTGCAGTGCAAGGGGCACCGATTCGATCCCTGGCCTGGAAAAATCCCACGTGCTGCGGAGTGGCTTGACCGATGTGTCCAACTACCGAGCCAGAGCCCTGGAGCGCATGTGTCCAGAGCCAGTGCTCTGCAGTGATGGAGGCCACTGCAATGGGAGGCCCGTACAGGCCAAAGAACAAAGATGGTTTGCAAATAAATAAATGAAAGACCAATAGAAGTGGCCAAAAAAAAAAGGAGGCCAAAATTTTTAAAAAATTGTTTTAAAGACTCAGTTTTATTTATTTATTTTTACCTGTTTTGGCTGCATGGTATGTGGGATCTTAGTTCCCTGAGCAGGGATTGAACTGGTGCCTCAGAGTCTTAACCACTGGACCACCAGGGAAGTCCCCTGTGCCTTCCCTCATTAGGAAAGGAAGCAGAGGCAGGCCCAGAGAGGAGTGTGGGTTGGGGGTTTGTGACTTGGAGCTGGGAGGGGCTTCTTTGCAGCTGAAACCTCAACTCCTAGTAGGCTCTGGGGCATCACCCCTTTATTACCAAGTGTACTCTGCCCTGTCACTTTCGGAGAACGTGGCTTTTGGGGGCTTAAGGGGTGCAGCTCTGGCTGAGCCCTAAGGCTGGAGAGGGGTGGGAGGCTTTGCCTGGGTCACCCTTGGAGTCAGGCTTGGGTGCCTTGACGCCCTGACTCTCATTTTCCCGTAGTCTGGCTCCCCAGTGGCCACCTTCAAGCAGCACGTTGCCCCCGTGACCTCCGTCGAGTGGCACCCCCAGGACAGTGGGGTCTTCGCGGCCTCTGGTGCGGACAATCAGATCACACAGTGGGACCTGGCGGTGGAGCGGGATCCTGAGGCCGGTGACGCGGAGAAGGACCCCGGGCTGGCGGAGCTCCCCCAGCAGCTGCTGTTCGTGCACCAGGGCGAGACGGACCTGAAGGAGCTGCACTGGCACCCGCAGTGCCCCGGGGTCCTGGTCAGCACCGCCCTCTCTGGCTTCACCGTCTTCCGCACCATCAGCGTCTGAGGCTGGTCCGGCCGCGTCTGCCTGGGCCTCCACAGGTTCATTCTCCTAGAAGGCACTCACTCAGATCTGTCAGCCAGCGTCTCTCCAGGAGGACTTGGTTTGGCCCGTTGGCTGCTGTGATGAATTCTGTTTGACTGGCTGTTCTTTGAAAGGACTTGGTTTGGTTCAATGCCCCTCTTGCTCGTGGCTCTAAAAGTAGACTTGGTTTGCACCCCGTGATTCATCCATCCAAAGCCCTTGGTTTGACCCATGGCCCTTAAACCCCTGGGATGGACTCCAGTGAACCCTCCTACCCAAGGGTTGGTTCAACCCAGTGAGCCCCACCTGTCAGAAGGCTGGCCCCCAATGGCCCATTTCCCAGATAGGCCTGGTGTGGCCAGTGTTGCTGTGGATATGTTGTCAGCTGCAGCCCTGGCCTTGACCCTTTGGCCTCTCTGCCACTGGTCTCCCCCGGGGAACTCAAGTGCCTTACAGTGGCTGGACCAAATTCTAGGGCTGAGTTCCTTCAGTGGAATTTGGTTTCAGCCATGCCTTCCTACCAGCTGGGTTGACTGGGCGGAGCCTTCTCCCCTCCTCCCAGAGGCAGGCGCTGTGCCAGGAGGAAAAGTCAGGGGCTCCTGAGAGGCAATAAAGGACCAAAATAAAGCCTGAAGTGTGGGGGCTTGTCTTTCTGGCCGCTGCCTTATGAGGAAACAGGAGGAGGAGGAAGGAGTTGGCACCTGGCTGTCCCTGGACCACTGGGTCCAGGCCTCAGCTCACTGGGTGCTCTCTAGTTCTGCCTTCCCTAAATTTTACTCCATCTGGAATTCACTGTAGGTCCCTGGGTGGTGGAGGGTGTCTCTCATGTGCCTCCCCCAAATTAAGACTTCATTTCCGGGGGAGCCATGGTGCCCCCCATCTTTCCTCTCCACCAATGCCTTGGTCATCACTGTTGACCGTTTCTTTGTCTCTTTCCCTCAGCCGGACCCCATCGTTCCACATCTCCTGGCCCCAAGCTGGATCCGTGCTCCCTCCCCCGTCTCCTCCGCCACCATCTCCTCTCCAGGCTGCTTGGGCTGCGGCCCAGCCACCCTGTCTGGCTGTCCTCCCTGGCTCCCCCTCTGCGGCTCTCAGCTGGCCCCACCCCCTGCCCCCCCTCGGGCCATGCCTCTGATCCGCCTGTGAGCACAGAGGTGCCTGGCACAAGGCCCCTGGGGCCCAGGACAGACCGCAGCACCCACAGAGGCCTCTCCTCGGCCTGAGCAGAGGAGCCCCCGGCAGAGGGCATGGGGGTGGGCTGCCCCACCAGGTACGTGCCTCCATGCAGAGCCCCGGGCAGGGGTCCTGGCTTTGAGAGCTGTCTCTCCCCGACCCCACCATCTTGCTTGCTCAGGTGTCTGCCCCAGCACCCCCACCTTATCCTCACTATTCCTCTCTCAGTCACAGATTCCAGCCCAGGGCAACCTCCACCCCTGAGGTTCAGTGCTCCCAGCTCTGCTGATCTCCATTTTCTGCCTCTCCACTATCTCTCCCTCCCCCCGATCCTGCATCTTCTTGTCGCATCTCTATCTGGTTGTCTCCATTTCCAAAGATGTGGTCTCTGTTCCTCTTTGCCCAGTTGCTCCTAAGTCCACCTGCCTCTTTGTCTTCTGCTCTCTCCAGGTCTCTGTCCCCTCTGGGTACCTGTGACCCCTGGGCAGGGGCCGGTCTCTGTGCTTCCTTCCTCCAGGGCTGCCTCACCCTGCCCACCTCTGAGCCTCTGTACCCTGGTCTGTCTTCAGTCTCTTCTCTACATTCCTTCCTGTCAGTCTCTGCCCTCCAACCTGCCACCATCCAGACCCCATGGATGCGGGGCGGGGGTGGGTCATGGAGGGGGAAGCCAGGGTCTCAGGGAGTGTGTGAAAGTACTTCTGTGGCGGGGCGGGGCTTCTCAGCCCCAGATTAGACAATGACTTTGAGATGAAGTTGACGCACCTTAAGCCCCGAGTCGCCTTTATATGGAAACATTAAGCTGCTCTCCCAGGTCAGGGGGAGGCGGTGGGGAGGACTTCAGTCCCTGGATCCTCTTCCCTCAGATCTTGCTGTTGCTGGTGGGAGGTGTGTGCGCCCTGAGGCTGAGTCCCATCCATCTGCCTGTGAGCCGGGCCATGTTGGATGCTAATGGGACCCCCAGAGGTGAAGGGCCCTGGCCAGCCTTGTGAAGTGGACAAGATCCCATCTGCCTGGCGGGGTCGAGGGTGGCACGGAAGGATTTAGGAAAACGAACTCTGGGTTTGGAAAGACTCAGGGCCCAAACCAGCAGCCCACCCCAGCATTTCGTGGCTCTGGCCGGGTCTCAGCCTGCTCCTGAACCTGTGAAGCGGGGGTGATGATCTTGACATCCCAGCATCCTGAGCGACCAAGGTGAGCCCAGAGGGTGGGCTGCAGACTTCTAGGGGGAGCTTGGCAAGGCCTGGAACATAGGTGTTCAGGAAACAAGGGTGTGTGATTAGGTTGTTTGTGGTCCTGTCGCGTTCAAACTTGGGCACCAGGAAGGCTGG
Source organism: Tragulus kanchil (assembly GCA_022376925.1). NCBI lineage: Eukaryota > Metazoa > Chordata > Mammalia > Artiodactyla > Tragulidae > Tragulus > Tragulus kanchil. Next base: position 128,800,962 of record JAIOJX010000031.1, read on the forward strand.
ATGGGAGTCCAGGGGGCTTCTGCCTTTCCTGGCTGAGAGACCTGGGACAAGGGACAGACCTCAGCACATCCATGTTTTACTGTGAGAAGCAGGGTCCCCACACCCAAGGGGTGTGGTCAGGGATGGGGGAGTGGGTCTGGAGGCCCCACTCACCAATCACATCCATCCGGCCATTGGGTGGTCCCTGAAAGGTGACTAGTGCGTAGTGGGGACCCTAAGCAAGAGAGGGCTGTGAACCTCGAGGTCAGGGCCTGTTTTCTGACTTCAGGCCTGCCTCCTTCAGCGACAACCTCAGTTTCCCCTTCTTGGAAAGCTGAGGGTGAAAAAGAGTTGGGGCACATCGTGGGCACTGAACACTGCCAGGTCCACTCTGATGAGCCTTAGTTTTGCCTGTGTAGAATGGGCCTAAGAAATGCCCATGTTGGGGGCACTGTCTGGGTGGTCACGGACAGCAGGTGCAGAGCCCTGCGGGTGGGGGCTAGGGCAGGGAGTGGGTACACAACAGTCTTGAACTTGACATCAACTAACAACTCACTCTTCTTGGAGTTAAGTGGCCCAGCCCTGCCAAGAGGCCCATGAGAATCCCTAGAGCCTGGCACAGGGCGCTCAGTACCTAGGTGCTTGGTAGGTATTGCTGGAACTGAGGTGCAAAACGTATAACCCCTAGCCAGAGAGGTCCCCAGAGTCCCAGCAGCACAGGACCAAATGTTAACCACACAGCTGCTGGAGGGCAACAGTGTCTGCAGGTCCAGGCCTGGCCTCTTCCCTCCTCCTCTCCTTCCCCAGGTTCCCCATTTCTCAGGTAAGAGAACTGAGGCTCAGAAAGGGATGTGACTTCCCACCATTCATACAGCTAGTAGGTGCCTGAGCTGGGATTCAGCCTAGAACTGCCTGATTCCAAAGCTCAAGTTCTTTCTTCTGAATTCCTCTTCCTTTCAATAATTTTTTTTAAAATCCCCATTCCACAGATGTGAAAACTGAGGCTCCGGAAAATGATGCTGGTGGTCCCAGGGCACACAGTGGGTCAACCACTGAACCAGGATAGAAACCTGGGCCTATACAATTTTACTCTGACCTTGATGAAATCCAGTTTCCCCATTTTACAGCTGAGGAAACTGAGGTTTAGAAAGATTTGCCCACGATCTGAGAGTCATTTATCAGTTGATAGATATTTGGACTGCTTCCATCTTTCAGCTATGGAGAAGAATGTTGCTGTGAATATCTGCATACAGTGTGTGGACACCTGTTTAGATTATTTCTTATTTTTAAATTTTTGGCTGGATACCTGTTTTTAATGCTCTTGGTTAGACACTTAGGTGTGCAATTGGTAACTCTATGTTTAACCATTTAAGGAGCTGGCAGACTGTACATGCTGCGTAATTCTATGCTCCACCAGTGGCGTAGGAAGGTGCCAGTTTCTCTGCATCCTTGTTAACGTATTTCTGGGTTTTTTTTTCTTGTCCACTCTGATGAGCCTTAGTTTTGCCTGTGTAGAATGGGCCTAAGAAATGCCCATGTTGGGGGCACTGTCTGGGTGGTCACGGACAGCAGGTGCAGAGCCCTGCGGGTGGGGGCTAGGGCAGGGAGTGGGTACACAACAGTCTTGAACTTGACATCAACTAACAACTCACTCTTCTTGGAGTTAAGTGGCCCAGCCCTGCCAAGAGGCCCATGAGAATCCCTAGAGCCTGGCACAGGCGCTCAGTACCTAGGTGCTTGGTAGGTATTGCTGGAACTGAGGTGCAAAACGTATAACCCCTAGCCAGAGAGGTCCCCAGAGTCCCAGCAGCACAGGACCAAATGTTAACCACACAGCTGCTGGAGGGCAACAGTGTCTGCAGGTCCAGGCCTGGCCTCTTCCCTCCTCCTCTCCTTCCCCAGGTTCCCCATTTCTCAGGTAAGAGAACTGAGGCTCAGAAAGGGATGTGACTTCCCACCATTCATACAGCTAGTAGGTGCCTGAGCTGGGATTCAGCCTAGAACTGCCTGATTCCAAAGCTCAAGTTCTTTCTTCTGAATTCCTCTTCCTTTCAATAATTTTTTTTAAAATCCCCATTCCACAGATGTGAAAACTGAGGCTCCGGAAAATGATGCTGGTGGTCCCAGGGCACACAGTGGGTCAACCACTGAACCAGGATAGAAACCTGGGCCTATACAATTTTACTCTGACCTTGATGAAATCCAGTTTCCCCATTTTACAGCTGAGGAAACTGAGGTTTAGAAAGATTTGCCCACGATCTGAGAGTCATTTATCAGTTGATAGATATTTGGACTGCTTCCATCTTTCAGCTATGGAGAAGAATGTTGCTGTGAATATCTGCATACAGTGTGTGGACACCTGTTTAGATTATTTCTTATTTTTAAATTTTTGGCTGGATACCTGTTTTTAATGCTCTTGGTTAGACACTTAGGTGTGCAATTGGTAACTCTATGTTTAACCATTTAAGGAGCTGGCAGACTGTACATGCTGCGTAATTCTATGCTCCACCAGTGGCGTAGGAAGGTGCCAGTTTCTCTGCATCCTTGTTAACGTATTTCTGGGTTTTTTTTTCTTTCTTTCTCTCATTTTCATAGCCAGCCTAAGTGGGTATGAAGTGGTAACTCATTTTAGTTTTGATGTGCAATTCCCTGATGCCATGATGATGTCTGATCTTTTTCTACATGTACTATTTGTACAGTTGATCCTTGAACAACACGGGGGTCGGGGTCCTGACCCTCTGAACTGTCAAAGATCTGAGTAGAACTTTATTTATTTGCTGTGTCAGGTCTTAGTTGCATCATCCAAGTCCTTTTTTGCTGCACAAGAACTCTCTAGTTGTAGCATGCCAGCTTAGTTGCTCCGCAACATGCCCCGGCCAGGGATGGAACGCAAGGTCTCCTGTATTTTCAAGGCAGATTTTTTTTTTTCCAAGGCAGATCTCTGCCTTTTTCTCCAGGAAAGTTCCTGAGTATAATGTTAGAGTTGATCGTCTGTAGCCATGGTTCTGAAGCCAAGGATTCAATCATCCACAGACCATGTGGTACTACTCTAGGATTTATCTTAAAATATCTGCATAGAGAGGCTTCCTGGTAGCTCAGTGGTAAAGAGTTCATCTGCCAGTGCAGGAGACATGGGTTTGATCCCTGATCCAGGAAGATCCCACATGCTGCAGAGCAACTAAGTGCCTGTGAGCCACAACTATGGCGCCTGTGCTCTAGAGCCTCGGAGCCGCAACTGTTGAGCCCGTGTACTGCAACTACTGAAGCCCGTGTGCCCTAGAGCCCAAGCTCCACAACAAGAAAACTCATTGCAACAAGAAGCCTGCTCACTTCAACCAGAGAGTAGCCCCCACTCCCTGCAACTAGAGGAGAGCCTGCAGCAGCAGTGAAAATCCAGAATAGCCAAAAATAAATAAATAAATAAAATCTGCATAGAAAGGGAAGCATGCAGTTCAAACCCAAATTGTTCAAGCGTCAACTGTTTATCTTTTTGGAGAAATGTCTATGCAGATCCTTTGTTCATTTTAAAACCAAGTTGTCTTTTTCTTACTGGGTTACAAGGCCTCTTTTATACATTTTAGATACAAATTTCTTTTTTCTTTTTTTTTTAAAGATTTATTTATTTATTTGAGGGGGATGGGGTGGGGAGGGAGGGGAACAGGCGGGCCACTTCTATTGGTCTTTCATTTGTCCATTTTCATCCATCTTCGTTCCTTGGCCCGTGTGGGCCTCCCATTGCGGTGGCCTCTGTCGTCGCAGAGCACTGGCTCTGGGCGTATGCGCTCCAGAGCTCCTGCTCGGCAATTGGACACATCGGTCCAGCCGCTCAATGGCACGTGGGATCTTCCCAGGCCAGGGATCGAACCGGCGCCCCCTGCACCGCAAGGCAGCGTCCCTACCCACTGGACCACCAGGGAAGCCCGATACAAATTTCTTAGATGCGATTTGCAACTACTGTTTTTCCCATTAGTGGATGGTCTTTTCACTTTCATCTTAGTATCCTTGGAAGCACAAGAAGTTTTAAGTTTGATGAGGCTCAAGTTATCTTTTTTTTTTTTTCTCCTTTTGTCACTTGTGCCTTCTGAGCATCTGAACCATAGGTGAGCCCAGACTCATCTCTCCAAGCTGACTCCACGCGGATCAGCAGTTACCAATCTTTTTATTATTATTATTGCAGTATAGTTGATTTACAATATTGCTAGTTTCAGGTATACAGCAAAGTGATTCAGTTATATATGTATACTTTTCTGGTTCTTTTCCACTATAGGTTATTACAAGATATTGAATGTAGTTCCCTGTGCTATACAGTAGGTCCTTGTTTATTTCTTTTATGAATAGTAGTATGTATCTGTTAAGCCCAAGCTCCTATTTTATCCACCCCAACCCTCACCTGGTCCCTACTCCTTTCCTTTTGGTAATCTTGCTTTCTTTGTCTATGACCGCTTTGTCTTTACTTTATGAGCCTGGCCCTGGTGGCACTCAAATCCCAGCTTATTCACCCATGATCTTGGGCAAGTTAAACGTTCTGTACCTGTTTCCTCATCTGTAAAATGGGGATGATACATGTCTGGTTTGCTGAGGTTCAAATACCCAAATTCATGTAAAGTGCTTGCAACACTGGTTCTAATGATTGCAGGGTTTGCTGTAACAAGTACTGCTGCCTCAGCTGTAGGTGCGTCAGCAATATCTCCTAGAGGATTACTATCAGTGTTGCTCTGAATTTCCACCCATTTGCCAGATGCGGTCACTAAAGACCAGTGAGCATGCCTGGCCAATGGGAACCCCCATTTCCAGCACCCCTGACACGGCTGCTGGTTTCTTGTCCCTGTAGGTTCGGGGCGCCCGCCCCCCGCTAGCCCAAGTGGAGGGGGTGTCCCCGCCCAATGGGCCTGGCCAGGGCCCTGCGCCGCCTCAGCGGCGCCCTGGAGTCTGGGGACGACAGGGCAGGCGATGAGGAGGAAGCCGGGCCAGGGCTGTGCCGCAACGGGTGGGCGCCGGCTCAGTCGCCGGTGGGGCGGCGCCGGGGGCGCTTCGTCAAGAAGGATGGCCACTGCAATGTGCGCTTCGTGAACCTGGGCGGCCAGGGCGCGCGCTACCTGAGCGACCTGTTCACCACGTGCGTGGACGTTCGCTGGCGCTGGATGTGCTTGCTCTTCTCCTGCTCCTTCCTCGCCTCCTGGCTGCTCTTCGGGCTGGCCTTCTGGCTCATCGCCTCCCTGCACGGCGACCTGACTGCCCGCCGCCGCCCCCCCTGCTTCTCGCAGGTGGCCAGCTTCCTGGCCGCCTTCCTCTTCGCGCTGGAGACGCAGACGTGATTCAGTTATATATGTATACTTTTCTGGTTCTTTTCCACTATAGGTTATTACAAGATATTGAATGTAGTTCCCTGTGCTATACAGTAGGTCCTTGTTTATTTCTTTTATGAATAGTAGTATGTATCTGTTAAGCCCAAGCTCCTATTTTATCCACCCCAACCCTCACCTGGTCCCTACTCCTTTCCTTTTGGTAATCTTGCTTTCTTTGTCTATGACCGCTTTGTCTTTACTTTATGAGCCTGGCCCTGGTGGCACTCAAATCCCAGCTTATTCACCCATGATCTTGGGCAAGTTAAACGTTCTGTACCTGTTTCCTCATCTGTAAAATGGGGATGATACATGTCTGGTTTGCTGAGGTTCAAATACCCAAATTCATGTAAAGTGCTTGCAACACTGGTTCTAATGATTGCAGGGTTTGCTGTAACAAGTACTGCTGCCTCAGCTGTAGGTGCGTACAGCAATATCTCCTAGAGGATTACTATCAGTGTTGCTCTGAATTTCCACCCATTTGCCAGATGCGGTCACTAAAGACCAGTGAGCATGCCTGGCCAATGGGAACCCCCATTTCCAGCACCCCTGACACGGCTGCTGGTTTCTTGTCCCTGTAGGTTCGGGGCGCCCGCCCCCCGCTAGCCCAAGTGGAGGGGGTGTCCCCGCCCAATGGGCCTGGCCAGGGCCCTGCGCCGCCTCAGCGGCGCCCTGGAGTCTGGGGACGACAGGGCAGGCGATGAGGAGGAAGCCGGGCCAGGGCTGTGCCGCAACGGGTGGGCGCCGGCTCAGTCGCCGGTGGGGCGGCGCCGGGGGCGCTTCGTCAAGAAGGATGGCCACTGCAATGTGCGCTTCGTGAACCTGGGCGGCCAGGGCGCGCGCTACCTGAGCGACCTGTTCACCACGTGCGTGGACGTTCGCTGGCGCTGGATGTGCTTGCTCTTCTCCTGCTCCTTCCTCGCCTCCTGGCTGCTCTTCGGGCTGGCCTTCTGGCTCATCGCCTCCCTGCACGGCGACCTGACTGCCCCGCCGCCGCCCGCGCCCTGCTTCTCGCAGGTGGCCAGCTTCCTGGCCGCCTTCCTCTTCGCGCTGGAGACGCAGACGTCCATCGGCTACGGCGTGCGCAGCGTCACCGAGGAGTGCCCGGCCGCGGTGGCCGCGGTGGTGCTGCAGTGCATCGCCGGCTGCGTGCTGGACGCCTTCGTCGTGGGCGCCGTCATGGCCAAGATGGCCAAGCCCAAGAAGCGCAACGAGACGCTGGTCTTCAGTGAGAACGCCGTCGTGGCACTGCGCGACCGCCGCCTCTGCCTCATGTGGCGCGTCGGCAACCTGCGCCGCAGCCACCTCGTCGAAGCCCATGTGCGGGCACAGCTGCTCCAGGTGCGAAACTGCCCCTGCGACAGGCCACGCCCCCCGGTGGGCGGGCCCCTTCACGAGGCCTAGGTGGGAGCCCCGGGGGATCGTGGGACTTGTAGGTCTAAGGAGCAGGTGTGTGTCTAACCTGGAGGGGATCTGGACTACAATTCCCAGCAGCCTCTCGGTCAGAGACCCTCTACCTTACCTTGTGGGCTAAGGATGGTTCCCTAAGCTCCCGTGGGAGATGTAAACTCGAGAGAAGGGTCTCTGATCATTTCTTCCTGGAGACCTTGACTTCAGACAGATTTTAAAACTTAAGAGTCCCCTGGGGCTCCTGTGGAACTGTGGGAAATCCAGACCAGCGGGGTCCCGCCCGACCTGACCTGTAAAGACCCTGAACTGTAACTCGCAGAAACCTCTGGGGGCAGGGAATGTGTCTCTGAAAAGGCATTGTAGTATTGTGGGCGCTGTAAACTAAGACTCAGATTTATGATCCCTAGCCAATACTGTGGTTTAGAGAGAGGCCCGTGACTGAGGCCAGGCCCCTATGGGCTTGTAGGAGATGCGGCCCAAGGATGGGGTGCCGCTCACACTGCAGAGCCAGGGAACACAATTCTCCATGGGCTCTGGGTATGGGATCCTGCAGCATTTGTGGGAGTCTTCCTTCTTTACGTCAGGGGCCCAGGCTCTCCCCCTAGCCTTCTGCTCAGAGAAGCACAGGACAGAAGTTGGGAACCTCTTGAATTTTAGCGTCGCATCAAAAAATAAAAAAAAAAAACCTAAAACAAACAAATGACAACTAAAATTCCCGTTGCCTTTTGGGGCAATGGCTCCCTCGGGCAACCTGATTCTAGAATTGTGGTCAAACTGCCCAAACAAATTCTGGAGCAGTAGCAGCTCTTGCCCAAGTAAAAACTTGGATGAGAGGGAAGACTGGGTCGTGGTGGGAACTACAAATCCCAGCAGTCTCTAGGGGCTTCCCGAGACAGGCAAGAAAATGGATTTGGCCTGCCTCCACCCAGTTCTGTCTCCTGCTTGACTGAAACACTGGGATTTATGACCAGGAGGGACACTGTCTCTCCCAGAAGTCTGTGGGGCACTGACAGGGCTTGGGAGCTGCGTATGGAACTCAGTGGGTATGTGGGGTGAAACTGCCAATACCTGACCTGGGATTAGGGCTCTGCCCAACAAATGCATAGAGGTCGTTTGGTCGGGATGGAGGGGCAGGTGGATAGCCCAGGGACTAGACTGAGGCAGTGCCGAAACACAGGCAGACCATAGGCCTGCATTCCGTTGGACTTAGACTGTCTTCCTGGTTTATCTTTCTCTGGTCATATACTGAAAGCCCTTTTTTCTATCCCTCTCCTCCTTCTCCCATTGCTGGCGGGATGGGATTCTTATCACCTGTTGTCTCTCACTCTGTCTCTGTCTTGCTGATCCTGTGGCTCTATGCCAATGTCACTCTGTCCCTATCTTTTTCTCTTCCCTGTCTTCCTTTCCCCAAACCCTCTCTGAGTCTCTGTCCTGCCTTTCTCTGCGCCTCCATCTTCTCTTTCCTGGACCTCCATGCCTCTCTTTCTGGTTCTGTGTTCTCCCCGCTACCCTACCCCTACGGGTGTCTGCCCTCCTCTTTCTCTGCGTCTCTGTCCTCTCCTCTCACTATCTCTGTTTCCATGTATGTCTCTGCTCCCCGCTGTCTGTCTTTGGCCGCTCGCTTTTTTGCTGCAGCCTCGAGTGACCCCGGAGGGTGAGTACATCCCGCTGGACCACCAGGACGTGGACGTCGGCTTTGACGGCGGCACCGACCGCATCTTCCTGGTTTCTCCTATTACCATCGTGCACGAGATCGACTCTGCCAGTCCTCTGTATGAACTAGGACGGGCTGAGCTGGCCCGGGCTGACTTTGAGCTGGTGGTCATACTCGAGGGCATGGTCGAGGCCACAGCTATGACCACACAGTGTCGCTCTTCCTACCTCCCTGGTGAGCTGCTATGGGGCCATCGTTTTGAGCCAGTCCTCTTCCAGCGTGGCTCCCAGTATGAGGTCGACTATCGCCACTTCCACCGCACTTACGAGGTCCCCGGGACGCCCGTCTGTAGCGCCAAGGAGCTGGATGAACGGGCAGAGCGGGCCTCCCAGAGCCCCAAGTCAGGCTTCCCTGGTTCCCTGGCTGCATTTTGTTATGAGAATGAACTTGCTCTGAGCTGCTGCCAGGAAGAAGATGAGGAAGAAGAGCCCACGGAGGGGGATACAACAGAGGCCGAGGACAGGGCTGCCAGCCCCCGAGTTCTCACACCAACCCTGGCATTGACCTTGCCCCCATGACGCGAGCTGGCATCCCCTTATTTGCAACCCTTTCCCAGAGGTAGCAAGATGGAGAGATTGGGCCCTCTCCTGGGATGAAGGCAGGTGTTTCCTAAGACCAGCAGGCCTGCTGGGTAAATTATTAGCTGGTGAGGTTCTGCTGGGTGAACCCACCATGAATACATTGGTTGGACCTTAATTTCTCTGAAGTCTGAATTCTCTCCTGAGACCCATTTGCCAGTCCAATTTCTGAGTCTTGTTAGAGATAAGGGATCCAGAATTCTGGACTACTCAAGAGGTGAGGACTGGTAATTCTAGATTCCTCTAGATGGCTGGTTTGGTTTGTTAAGCAGGATCATGAAGTGAGGGTATAGACTGCCTCCAGGGGAAGAAGTCAGCTGTTCTCAAGTAGATCCAAGATCCAGAATTTGTTGGTCTGAATTGATCTTAGATTCAAGGGACTGTTGCTTCTTGACTCAGCCAACTCCATAGCAAAATGCAAAATCACTTTATTTTGACGACCTAAGGAGGGAAAGTTACAGGACGCCCCCAAGAATTTAAGATGATCTTGACTGACCAGTGACAAAGACGGAGGACTGCAAGACAAGAAAAGATTTTGTGGTTCCAGAAAACCCCAGAGTTGAGATTCTGTGAATCCAGATTGGCCACAGAGGCAAGCACTGGGGTTTCCAAAACGGCTTTGACCAGAGAATTGGACTGTTCCAGAAACTAAAGAGTTACGTTTCTAGAATGCACAAAGCAATAAAGAGTCTGTGGGTCTACAAGGACTAACGTGACAGACACGGAGGTCTTTATAGGAGACCACTCCAGACCCACTGGCTGTAGAACATCAAACCAATGGGAGAGGCAAGGTTTCTCCGCGATCACAGGCTTTGCGACGTTTTAAAGTGCCATTCTAGACTATCCAAAGAAATCATGATTCTGGAACTCTAGACCGATCACAGAGTCGGGGAAGGACAGGCAGTTCGGATGGCTGAAGTTTGCTGGTTCCCGTTTGGCCAGTGGAGTGGAGACTGTGGAGGAGGAGAGAGGACTTCTCTGCAGTCCTGTGATGCCAAAAGGAGTCAAGGCTCCAGGGATCCAGAGGGGTCCGTTGTCAACCCAGAAGTTCCCGTCAGCTCTAGGAACGTGGCAGCTCGAGGAGGTGGGCCTGGGACTTGACAGGGAGCATTGCTGGGCTGGCCTAGAAGGTGAGGGCCCGGGTGAACCCCTGCGGGTAACAGGCCTGGTCATTGGGCAAGGGAAGGGAGAGGCCCAAGGCTGGTGAGTCCACAGCACTCTGGAATCTCCCACCTAGTGATGCGCGTCTATTTCTTAAAGATGTTATACATATATGTATTATATATATCATATATAAATAAAAATATCTATCAATTTTTTTTCTGTGGTTTCTACAGTAGGGTTAGAAATTGAACTTGAGTGAGTGGAATGGAGTCCTTCACAAGGATCTAGGAAGTTTTACTCTGAATCTCTCAGCTGACTGATTTTGAGCAAGATCCCCCCTCTCCTCATCTCAGCTTCCGAATCTTTAAAAACTGGGCATTGGAACTTGAAGTTCTCTAGCGGCCTTCTCATTGGAGTTATTCCTCACTTCACTGAGGCTTGAATGGGATACCTGGAGACATTGCAGCCCCGAGGCTGGGGATGCAAAATCACTTTATTTTGACGACCTAAGGAGGGAAAGTTACAGGACGCCCCCAAGAATTTAAGATGATCTTGACTGACCAGTGACAAAGACGGAGGACTGCAAGACAAGAAAAGATTTTGTGGTTCCAGAAAACCCCAGAGTTGAGATTCTGTGAATCCAGATTGGCCACAGAGGCAAGCACTGGGGTTTCCAAAACGGCTTTGACCAGAGAATTGGACTGTTCCAGAAACTAAAGAGTTACGTTTCTAGAATGCACAAAGCAATAAAGAGTCTGTGGGTCTACAAGGACTAACGTGACAGACACGGAGGTCTTTATAGGAGACCACTCCAGACCCACTGGCTGTAGAACATCAAACCAATGGGAGAGGCAAGGTTTCTCCGCGATCACAGGCTTTGCGACGTTTTAAAGTGCCATTCTAGACTATCCAAAGAAATCATGATTCTGGAACTCTAGACCGATCACAGAGTCGGGGAAGGACAGGCAGTTCGGATGGCTGAAGTTTGCTGGTTCCCGTTTGGCCAGTGGAGTGGAGACTGTGGAGGAGGAGAGAGGACTTCTCTGCAGTCCTGTGATGCCAAAAGGAGTCAAGGCTCCAGGGATCCAGAGGGGTCCGTTGTCAACCCAGAAGTTCCCGTCAGCTCTAGGAACGTGGCAGCTCGAGGAGGTGGGCCTGGGACTTGACAGGGAGCATTGCTGGGCTGGCCTAGAAGGTGAGGGCCCGGGTGAACCCCTGCGGGTAACAGGCCTGGTCATTGGGCAAGGGAAGGGAGAGGCCCAAGGCTGGTGAGTCCACAGCACTCTGGAATCTCCCACCTAGTGATGCGCGTCTATTTCTTAAAGATGTTATACATATATGTATTATATATATCATATATAAATAAAAATATCTATCAATTTTTTTTCTGTGGTTTCTACAGTAGGGTTAGAAATTGAACTTGAGTGAGTGGAATGGAGTCCTTCACAAGGATCTAGGAAGTTTTACTCTGAATCTCTCAGCTGACTGATTTTGAGCAAGATCCCCCCTCTCCTCATCTCAGCTTCCGAATCTTTAAAAACTGGGCATTGGAACTTGAAGTTCTCTAGCGGCCTTCTCATTGGAGTTATTCCTCACTTCACTGAGGCTTGAATGGGATACCTGGAGACATTGCAGCTCCCCTGGGGCTGGAACCCCTGGCCTTCTGGGGGCAACAGGGATGGGAGATGCTCCCAAAGTCCAGGTCTGAACTTGGATGTCTGAATGACCAGGCAGGTGAGGGGAAGTGTTGGGATGTGGCTAAGCGCTAGAATCACCTCCTTTCTGGTCCAGCTTGGGGGGCAGGGGAAGGATGCGGTACCTCTGAATGTCAGGGTTAGGTGTTTAGGGAGACTTGTTCCCAGGCCAAATCTCTGGGAGCCCAGTGGTGTGCCTGGTGGTGGGCTTCTGGGGGTACACCAGGGTCCCTGGATCTGGCCCCTGCCCATGCTGCTGTTGACCTAAGTGCCCAGCAGGCTGGAAGCTAGCTGCAGAGAGAGCCTGGGCCAAGGAGGACACGTTTCCACCCCACGTGCCAGGACTGAGGGCAGGCGCTGTCATTGCCTATATCAGCCTGTCCCAGTGCTGCATCAACCCACTTCCCCCCTTCTGGCTTCCCCACTGCCCTTTATCCAGCAGAATCCCCACATAATAACCGGATGGGATTAATTAGCTGGCTGCTCCCCAGCTCAGGGTGGTTGCGGTAGGCATCCGGGAAATGGAACCCCAAGCATGAAGGAGGGTATTAACTTGAAGATGAAGGGACAGGAACAGGCTCTGTTTGAAAGAGCGGAGAGTGAAGTCAGGGCTGGTCATTGGGCAAGGGAAGGGAGGCCCAAGGCTGGTGAGTCCACAGCACTCTGGAATCTCCCACCTAGTGATGCGCGTCTATTTCTTAAAGATGTTATACATATATGTATTATATATATCATATATAAATAAAAATATCTATCAATTTTTTTTCTGTGGTTTCTACAGTAGGGTTAGAAATTGAACTTGAGTGAGTGGAATGGAGTCCTTCACAAGGATCTAGGAAGTTTTACTCTGAATCTCTCAGCTGACTGATTTTGAGCAAGATCCCCCCTCTCCTCATCTCAGCTTCCGAATCTTTAAAAACTGGGCATTGGAACTTGAAGTTCTCTAGCGGCCTTCTCATTGGAGTTATTCCTCACTTCACTGAGGCTTGAATGGGATACCTGGAGACATTGCAGCTCCCCTGGGGCTGGAACCCCTGGCCTTCTGGGGGCAACAGGGATGGGAGATGCTCCCAAAGTCCAGGTCTGAACTTGGATGTCTGAATGACCAGGCAGGTGAGGGGAAGTGTTGGGATGTGGCTAAGCGCTAGAATCACCTCCTTTCTGGTCCAGCTTGGGGGGCAGGGGAAGGATGCGGTACCTCTGAATGTCAGGGTTAGGTGTTTAGGGAGACTTGTTCCCAGGCCAAATCTCTGGGAGCCCAGTGGTGTGCCTGGTGGTGGGCTTCTGGGGGTACACCAGGGTCCCTGGATCTGGCCCCTGCCCATGCTGCTGTTGACCTAAGTGCCCAGCAGGCTGGAAGCTAGCTGCAGAGAGAGCCTGGGCCAAGGAGGACACGTTTCCACCCCACGTGCCAGGACTGAGGGCAGGCGCTGTCATTGCCTATATCAGCCTGTCCCAGTGCTGCATCAACCCACTTCCCCCCTTCTGGCTTCCCCACTGCCCTTTATCCAGCAGAATCCCCACATAATAACCGGATGGGATTAATTAGCTGGCTGCTCCCCAGCTCAGGGTGGTTGCGGTAGGCATCCGGGAAATGGAACCCCAAGCATGAAGGAGGGTATTAACTTGAAGATGAAGGGACAGGAACAGGCTCTGTTTGAAAGAGCGGAGAGTGAAGTCAGGGCTGGCACAACCTGGGTTTCTGCTAGGGAGGGCAGAGCTTGAGCCACTCATAAAGGTCATTGAGGGGATTAGGAGGCTCCGAATCTAATCCGTCAGTTTAACCAGGTCCTGGCCTGCAATCTGTCCCCACCTGCCTAGCTCCGGGACGGCGAGTGAGAAACTGGCCCCAGACACTACCTCAGACCCAATTAGGGACCTGTCCGGGATGGGGGTGCCCAGTTTCTCCCTCTGAGCTGGGCCCCTGCACCTGCTTTGCCTGCACGGCATGGAAATGAGAGGCGGGGGAGGGGAAATGTCCTCAGATGGGGAAGAGGAGGGAGGAGTTAAAGAAGAGCAAGAATATGAGATGAGGGGGGAGTGAAAGAAGGCGAATCGGAGAGGATGAAAAGGATTCTAAGAAGGGGGAGGAATCAGGTGGGAGGATGCTGAGGAAAAGGGAATTGTTCTGGGCGGGGAAGGATGATAAAATAAACGGAGGAGTTTGGGGAGAGAGGGAGGAGACTGAGAGGCTGCGAGAGGAAGGAAGACCGAGCCTATGCTTTGGCGTTCCTCTCTAGTTCCATTCTCCATCACAGAGACTAAAAAATGCAGCATTTGGAAGAAAGAACGAGTCTTTTGTTTCACCACTCTTTGACTGTGAAGAGGCTGAGGTGGATGGGGAGGTCAAAGGAGGGGGTGAAGAAACGGTCTAGAGATCGGAGGGGCCAGTATTGGGAGGAACGCGGGCAAAATAAAAGTGAGCCAAAGCGGCTCCCGGTTGCGGGGCAACCACTGCGGTCAAAAGCCAGCTGGGCCGGCTAGGAGGTGTGGCTCGCGCAAACCACCAAGCGTTGTGGCCCCGCCCCCAGCAACAAACCTAACAAAGTACCGCCCCCTGGCAACGTACCGCTAGAGGGCTGGGCTCGGTTGACTCCGTATCCTAGTGCGCAGAGCCCTTGGCGCAGGCGTAGTCCACTCTCTGCGTGCGCCTAGTCCCGCCTCCATGCAACTCCTCTCCGAGGCTTCTCATTGGCGAGCTAGCCAGCCAGAGCCTTCTTCAGTTTCGGAGGCGGGGCCCGGTCCTTGCTGTCACTCCAATTGGCTCCACAGGCCGTCTACCTTCAGCTGGACATTACTACATCTACTCCTAGTGCGCCTATTGGCCATGGAGGATGATCCTTCGGTGTCGGAGGCGGAGCAGATGAGAGGGCCCGCCGTGGATTGGGCGGTGTCAAAACAAGGGGCGGTCCCTACTGGCCGGGCGGTTGGGAGGCGAAGGCAGAGTCTTTTCAGCGCTGAGGACTGGCGCTGAGGAGGCGGCGGTGGCTCCAGGGCGTTTGAGCGGGCTCACCCGAGCCCGCGGGCTAACGCGGATCCAGGCCCGATCGGCGGGACCGCCCCGGACTCCCCGAGGAGCCCTGGCGGGCTATGGTAAGTCGGGGAGGAATGTCCAGATGGGAAGGGAGGTTAAAGAAGAGCAAGAATATGAGATGAGGGGGGAGTGAAAGAAGGCGAATCGGAGAGGATGAAAAGGATTCTAAGAAGGGGGAGGAATCAGGTGGGAGGATGCTGAGGAAAAGGGAATTGTTCTGGGCGGGGAAGGATGATAAAATAAACGGAGGAGTTTGGGGAGAGGGAGGAGACTGAGAGGCTGCGAGAGGAAGGAAGACCGCGCCTATGCTTTGGCGTTCCTCTCTAGTTCCATTCTCCATCACAGAGACTAAAAAATGCAGCATTTGGAAGAAAGAACGAGTCTTTTGTTTCACCACTCTTTGACTGTGAAGAGGCTGAGGTGGATGGGGAGGTCAAAGGAGGGGGTGAAGAAACGGTCTAGAGATCGGAGGGGCCAGTATTGGGAGGAACGCGGGCAAAATAAAAGTGAGCCAAAGCGGCTCCCGGTTGCGGGGCAACCACTGCGGTCAAAAGCCAGCTGGGCCGGCTAGGAGGTGTGGCTCGCGCAAACCACCAAGCGTTGTGGCCCCGCCCCCAGCAACAAACCTAACAAAGTACCGCCCCCTGGCAACGTACCGCTAGAGGGCTGGGCTCGGTTGACTCCGTATCCTAGTGCGCAGAGCCCTTGGCGCAGGCGTAGTCCACTCTCTGCGTGCGCCTAGTCCCGCCTCCATGCAACTCCTCTCCGAGGCTTCTCATTGGCGAGCTAGCCAGCCAGAGCCTTCTTCAGTTTCGGAGGCGGGGCCCGGTCCTTGCTGTCACTCCAATTGGCTCCACAGGCCGTCTACCTTCAGCTGGACATTACTACATCTACTCCTAGTGCGCCTATTGGCCATGGAGGATGATCCTTCGGTGTCGGAGGCGGAGCAGATGAGAGGGCCCGCCGTGGATTGGGCGGTGTCAAAACAAGGGGCGGTCCCTACTGGCCGGGCGGTTGGGAGGCGAAGGCAGAGTCTTTTCAGCGCTGAGGACTGGCGCTGAGGAGGCGGCGGTGGCTCCCGGGGCGTTTGAGCGGGCTCACCCGAGCCCGCGGGCTAACGCGGATCCAGGCCCGATCGGCGGGACCGCCCCGGACTCCCCGAGGGCCTTCCTAGCCGCCATGGAGGACGGTGTCTATGGTAAGTCGGGGAGGGGCGGGGCCGGCTGGGAGCAGATGGAGCGTTTCGGCCCGAATGTTCCGCCGCAAGTGAACCTCCCGACGCGAGCCTTGCCAGGCTTGTTCGGCCCCGTCGTCGCCTCGCTTTTGTGGGGCGCGGGACGGGTTTCCGGCAGGGCAGGAGAGCGGGGCGTTCCAGGCCATTGTTTGGGCCGATCCTGTTTCCGGTGGCAGCGGGAGGGGCGGGATGAAGCCGCGGAGGCGAGGCTGGGGCGGAACCATTCCCGCTGGAGGGGCCGGGCGAGCCCAGTGCCTGCTGGGAGAGGGGAGGGGGGCTTCTGGGGACGGTAGGGTAGGGAGAAATCGTGGGGGCTTCGGAGATTCCGTTGGGGCGGGGATGGGAGCCTTCGATGCCCCGCCCCCTCCTTAACTCTTGCAAGCTGTCATTAGCTTCCCCTGCCCGTAGTTACTTTCCATGGACCCAGGAGTCCGGACACCCAAGCCTCCAGCTACCTCGCCGAGAATGGAGGCAGAAAGCCAAGGCCTCAGGCCCCTTGCAAGTAATGAACCGCAGTTCAAGCTTCCAGCCCTTTCTTCCCCGTAAACCTAAGAGTTTAGGCTGCCAGTCCGCTTCTTCCTCAAGGACTGAGAGTCTAGATTGCCAGCCCTTCCTCTCCGAGGCTTCTCATTGGCGAGCTAGCCAGCCAGAGCCTTCTTCAGTTTCGGAGGCGGGGCCCGGTCCTTGCTGTCACTCCAATTGGCTCCACAGGCCGTCTACCTTCAGCTGGACATTACTACATCTACTCCTAGTGCGCCTATTGGCCATGGAGGATGATCCTTCGGTGTCGGAGGCGGAGCAGATGAGAGGGCCCGCCGTGGATTGGGCGGTGTCAAAACAAGGGGCGGTCCCTACTGGCCGGGCGGTTGGGAGGCGAAGGCAGAGTCTTTTCAGCGCTGAGGACTGGCGCTGAGGAGGCGGCGGTGGCTCCCGGGGCGTTTGAGCGGGCTCACCCGAGCCCGCGGGCTAACGCGGATCCAGGCCCGATCGGCGGGACCGCCCCGGACTCCCCGAGGGCCTTCCTAGCCGCCATGGAGGACGGTGTCTATGGTAAGTCGGGGAGGGGCGGGGCCGGCTGGGAGCAGATGGAGCGTTTCGGCCCGAATGTTCCGCCGCAAGTGAACCCCCCGACGCGAGCCTTGCCAGGCTTGTTCGGCCCCGTCGTCGCCTCGCTTTTGTGGGGCGCGGGACGGGTTTCCGGCAGGGCAGGAGAGCGGGGCGTTCCAGGCCATTGTTTGGGCCGATCCTGTTTCCGGTGGCAGCGGGAGGGGCGGGATGAAGCCGCGGAGGCGAGGCTGGGGCGGAACCATTCCCGCTGGAGGGGCCGGGCGAGCCCAGTGCCTGCTGGGAGAGGGGAGGGGGGCTTCTGGGGACGGTAGGGTAGGGAGAAATCGTGGGGGCTTCGGAGATTCCGTTGGGGCGGGGATGGGAGCCTTCGATGCCCCGCCCCCTCCTTAACTCTTGCAAGCTGTCATTAGCTTCCCCTGCCCGTAGTTACTTTCCATGGACCCAGGAGTCCGGACACCCAAGCCTCCAGCTACCTCGCCGAGAATGGAGGCAGAAAGCCAAGGCCTCAGGCCCCTTGCAAGTAATGAACCGCAGTTCAAGCTTCCAGCCCTTTCTTCCCCGTAAACCTAAGAGTTTAGGCTGCCAGTCCGCTTCTTCCTCAAGGACTGAGAGTCTAGATTGCCAGCCCTTCCTCCCCTGGACTGGGCAATCTAGCCCCCGCCTCCCCTAGCCCCGTCCTCCAGCAGCCAGGAAGCTGCACTCTCATCCTTATCCTCCCCCTGAACTTAGGAGCTCTGTCCTCCAACAGATTTCAGAAATCCAGGCTCCCCTTCCCCAGAACTGACCTCCCACCCTGATTCCCTCCCCCAGAACCCCCGGACCTGACTCCGGAAGAGCGGATGGAGCTGGAGAACATTCGGCGGCGCAAGCAGGAGCTGCTGGTGGAGATCCAGCGCCTGCGTGAGGAGCTCAGTGAAGCCATGAGCGAGGTGGAGGGTCTGGAGGCCAATGAGGGCAGGTGAGGGCTGGGGCATGAAACTGGGGATCACGGTGCCAGGCCAGGGCCAGGGTTGCCCAGGCCTTGATCCTCCACCCTCCGCTCTCTGCCTCTGCAGCAAAACCTTGCAGCGGAACCGGAAGATGGCGATGGGCCGGAAGAAGTTCAATATGGACCCCAAAAAGGTGCTTGGGGCCACAGGGCTGGGATCAGCCAAGCTGACATCCAGACAGGATTCTGGCGTCTCTGGGTTCCAGAACTGTGGTGGTTAAAAGTCTGCCTTAGGTGGACAGGCTTGGTCCTGATCCCTGTATTCAGATGTTGGCAGCACTAGCCACGTGGGTCGGCCTCCTGATCTTTGCTTGGGCTGGAACTTCAGCCTGGGCGGTCCTCCTCCCGTTTTTTTGCTCGTATTTTAAGACCGAGTTCCCAGGAGGACTCGACTGAGTTGGGTAGGGAATATGGACCATTGATGCATTCAGATGAGGGTAGACAAGTGCCATGGCAGAGAGAGAGGTACCAGACCAGGGTTGTGGCCCCTCAGAGGAGTGAGCCTGGTGGCATCGAGGAAGGCTTCCCTCAGGAGGGGCTATTTGGGTCAGGTTTGAAGGATGAGTTAGTGTTCACCATGGAGAAAAGATGTTCATTCATCCATTCACTTTACACCATTTTCCGAGGCCTCCCTTGGGCTTGCCCCTCTGTGAGGCAATGCAGGGGACCCCGAGATTGCCCTTAGGGAGCCGGTAGACTTGAATACCACAATCCAGGGTGAGGGGTCCTTGGTTTGTGCTCCTTGAGGCCTTGGGAGAGCCCAAGAGAGCCCTAGTCCAGCCTGAGGCTTGGCCCTTGTAGCTTTTCATGAAACGATGTCTACTAACAGTTTCCCATTTTATTTTTCTTGCCTAAAGTAATAATAGTTTTAAGTCATTTAGCAAACATTCAAGGAGCTCCTGTTCCTTGCCAGACCCTGCTGGGGGGCGGGGGGGCTGGAATTAACCAGGCAAAGGCAGAAGGAACAGTAGAGGCAAAGGTTAGGATGTGGGAGAGATGGTATTTAAGGAACTGGGAAGAGCCTGAAAGTGAAACTCAGGCCCTGCTCTTTTGAGGAGGGGGCTGGGTTTGGGAACTAAGGTTTCTAAAGATGGAGAGGGAGGGAGTGGCTTTCTGAGCACCCTGGCACTGAACCCCAGCCCCCTCCCCACTCAACCCATCCAGGGGATCCAGTTCCTGGTGGAGAACGAACTTCTGCAGAACACTCCTGAGGAGATTGCCCGCTTCCTGTACAAGGGCGAGGGCCTTAACAAGACGGCCATCGGGGACTACCTGGGGGAGAGGTGAGAATTCCACGCCCAGCGCGGCCAGGACTCTCCCCTCTGCCCATGTACCCAGCTTCTCTCGAGAAGAGGCCCCGATAGGTTGGCCCTGCGAGTGGACTCTGACAAAGGGACTGACCTTGGGGTTGGGGTGGGGACCTTCTGGGGAACGTGGGGACCACCTGTGAGTGTCTGGAGGGTGTGGGATCTTTGTGGATGTCTGGGCAGTGTGGGGACCACTGCCACCCATTTGGGCCAGGGACAGAGGAGAACATCTGTAGGTGGTATGGAAGTGGGTGTGGAAAGGTGGCACGCGTGGGGGGACAGGGGTAGCGAGGGTGTGGGGGGTCGTCATTGGTGGCTCTCTGGGAGTCAGGGGCCGTTTTGGGTGTCTGGGGTGTGTTGAGTGCCTGAGACAATGTGGGAGGGTATGGACGCGGTGTGTGTCTCGGTGCCTAGGAGTTCGTGGACATTCATTACACATTTTCCGAGGCCCCCTTGGGGCCCTCTGTGAGGCAATGCAGGGGACCCGAGTTTTAGACTTGAATACCACAATCCAGGGTGAGGGGTCCTTGGTTTGTGCTCCTTGAGGCCTTGGGAGAGCCCAAGAGAGCCCTAGTCCAGCCTGAGGCTTGGCCCTTGTAGCTTTTCATGAAACGATGTCTACTAACAGTTTCCCATTTTATTTTTCTTGCCTAAAGTAATAATAGTTTTAAGTCATTTAGCAAACATTCAAGGAGCTCCTGTTCCTTGCCAGACCCTGCTGGGGGGGGGCTGGGATTAACCAGGCAAAGGCAGAAGGAACAGTAGAGGCAAAGGTTAGGATGTGGGAGAGATGGTATTTAAGGAACTGGGAAGAGCCTGAAAGTGAAACTCAGGCCCTGCTCTTTTGAGGAGGGGGCTGGGTTTGGGAACTAAGGTTTCTAAAGATGGAGAGGGAGGGAGTGGCTTTCTGAGCACCCTGGCACTGAACCCCAGCCCCCTCCCCACTCAACCCATCCAGGGGATCCAGTTCCTGGTGGAGAACGAACTTCTGCAGAACACTCCTGAGGAGATTGCCCGCTTCCTGTACAAGGGCGAGGGCCTTAACAAGACGGCCATCGGGGACTACCTGGGGGAGAGGTGAGAATTCCACGCCCAGCGCGGCCAGGACTCTCCCCTCTGCCCATGTACCCAGCTTCTCTCGAGAAGAGGCCCCGATAGGTTGGCCCTGCGAGTGGACTCTGACAAAGGGACTGACCTTGGGGTTGGGGTGGGGACCTTCTGGGGAACGTGGGGACCACCTGTGAGTGTCTGGAGGGTGTGGGATCTTTGTGGATGTCTGGGCAGTGTGGGGACCACTGCCACCCATTTGGGCCAGGGACAGAGGAGAACATCTGTAGGTGGTATGGAAGTGGGTGTGGAAAGGTGGCACGCGTGGGGGGACATGGGTAGCGAGGGTGTGGGGGGTCGTCATTGGTGGCTCTCTGGGAGTCCAGGGGGCCGTTTTTGGGTGTCTGGGGTGTGTTGAGTGCCTGAGACAATGTGGGGAGGGTATGGACCGCGGTGTGTGTCTACGGTGCCTAGGAGTTCGTGGACATCTGGGTTATGTGGAGACCATATGTGAACGTCAGCAATGTGTGGGGACCATCTGGACATCTGGCTGCCTGGGGGCCTTCTGTGACATCTGGGACACCCGAGGGCCACCTGTGCACATCCCGGGTGTGGGGCACAGAACCGTGTGGGACGCTTAGGGATTGTGTGAACTTCTGTGGGGTGTGGGACTTTATGAATATCTGTGGTGCAGAGACTGTCTGTGGGCTGCTGGGGGCATGGGGAGTCTGGGGGTGTGGGGTCATCTTTAGATGTCTGGTGGTCTGTGGGCAGCTGGAGTGTCTAGGGAGAGTCCAGATGTCTGGTGTTGTGGTTGTGGACATCTAGGGTACTGAGCTGTCTGTGGGTCTCTGAGAATGATGGGGGGCATCTCCAGGCATATGTGGAGCCTGGGGCTCATCGGAGAGACGTGGTGACCAGCGGAGCCCATTTGCTATGTTTCTCCCTGATCTGTGGAGGTCCAGCCACACCAGGGTCCTCCTAAGAGCGTTCTAAGTGTCCCTGCCCCAGTGCCACGCCTATGGCGGAGACTTGGCCACAGCTTTCACTGGTTACAGAAATAATCTCTGCAGGAAAGGGGCCACACCCTCCCCAGGACTTCACCTCCACCCACCCCCAGCTCCCCAAGCCCCTTCCTGCTGTGACGCTGTCCCTGTCCTCCCAGGGAAGAGCTGAACCTGGCGGTGCTCCACGCCTTTGTGGATCTGCATGAGTTCACTGACCTCAACCTCGTGCAGGCCCTCAGGTGAGACGGATGGGCTCGAAGGGCAGGAAGGTGCCTGTCAGGGCTTTCTTTACCAGGGATGACCCCCCTCCTCAAGGCAAAAAGAGCAACATAGCTAAGGGGGTGGACCGCCTTCGCCAAAGCCTCCTTCCGGCATAGCTGTATCCGGGTGCTCACATGGAGGCAGAAGGGCAGCGTTCTTGGTCTGTTGATTGTGCTCACCGTGGGGCGGTGGTGGACGCTCCTCCTATGTGCCAGCAGAAACCCCAGCGCCCTGTGCAG
The DNA here is from genome assembly GCA_022376925.1 of Tragulus kanchil. Taxonomy (NCBI): domain Eukaryota; kingdom Metazoa; phylum Chordata; class Mammalia; order Artiodactyla; family Tragulidae; genus Tragulus; species Tragulus kanchil. The sequence continues at coordinate 128,822,968 of JAIOJX010000031.1, forward strand.
CACCCAGGTAGAAAGAAAGGCCGTTGCCATGTAAATCCACCAAGAGTCTCACGGCCAGTGCTCAGTGGGTCAGGTTGGCCACAGGTGGCGCGCGCTCATTGGCCAGCTCCTCTCTCGGGCACAGTGGGCCTGTGGGGTCCCGCCAGCACTGGCGTCCACAGCTGGCCCCTCTCTGCTGCAGGCAGTTCCTTTGGAGCTTCCGCCTCCCTGGAGAAGCCCAGAAGATCGACCGCATGATGGAGGCCTTTGCCCAGCGCTACTGTCTATGCAACCCCGGGGTTTTCCAGTCCACAGGTGGGGCCAGACCCGGGTCCTGGGGAGGCGGAGCTGGGGGCCGAGCTCCCAGGTCCAGGGCTCCGTTGTCACCCCCGACTGTCTGCTGCAGACACGTGCTATGTGCTGTCCTTTGCCGTGATCATGCTGAACACCAGCCTCCACAACCCCAACGTCCGGGACAAGCCGGGCCTGGAGCGCTTCGTGGCCATGAACCGGGGCATCAACGAGGGCGGGGACCTGCCTGAGGAGCTGCTCAGGGTCAGGCTCCCTCCCTCTCCCCAGCCAGCCCCTCCTCCCAGTGCCCGAGCCCCCCCCTCGCCCCCCGCCGTGGAGCGATGGTCACACCAGGCTGCCCCAAGTCTTTCTTTCCTCTCTCCGGTTGCCTGTCTTTTTGTTTTTTTTTCCAGGCGGACTTCACCTCCACCCCAGCTCCCCAAGCCCCTTCCTGCTGTGACGCTGTCCCTGTCCTCCCAGGGAAGAGCTGAACCTGGCGGTGCTCCACGCCTTTGTGGATCTGCATGAGTTCACTGACCTCAACCTCGTGCAGGCCCTCAGGTGAGACGGATGGGCTCGAAGGGCAGGAAGGTGCCTGTCAGGGCTTTCTTTACCAGGGATGACCCCCCTCCTCAAGGCAAAAAGAGCAACATAGCTAAGGGGGTGGACCGCCTTCGCCAAAGCCTCCTTCCGGCATAGCTGTATCCGGGTGCTCACATGGAGGCAGAAGGGCAGCGTTCTTGGTCTGTTGATTGTGCTCACCGTGGGGCGGTGGTGGACGCTCCTCCTATGTGCCAGCAGAAACCCCAGCGCCCTGTGCAGCACCCAGGTAGAAAGAAAGGCCGTTGCCATGTAAATCCACCAAGAGTCTCACGGCCAGTGCTCAGTGGGTCAGGTTGGCCACAGGTGGCGCGCGCTCATTGGCCAGCTCCTCTCTCGGGCACAGTGGGCCTGTGGGGTCCCGCCAGCACTGGCGTCCACAGCTGGCCCCTCTCTGCTGCAGGCAGTTCCTTTGGAGCTTCCGCCTCCCTGGAGAAGCCCAGAAGATCGACCGCATGATGGAGGCCTTTGCCCAGCGCTACTGTCTATGCAACCCCGGGGTTTTCCAGTCCACAGGTGGGGCCAGACCCGGGTCCTGGGGAGGCGGAGCTGGGGGCCGAGCTCCCAGGTCCAGGGCTCCGTTGTCACCCCCGACTGTCTGCTGCAGACACGTGCTATGTGCTGTCCTTTGCCGTGATCATGCTGAACACCAGCCTCCACAACCCCAACGTCCGGGACAAGCCGGGCCTGGAGCGCTTCGTGGCCATGAACCGGGGCATCAACGAGGGCGGGGACCTGCCTGAGGAGCTGCTCAGGGTCAGGCTCCCTCCCTCTCCCCAGCCAGCCCCTCCTCCCAGTGCCCGAGCCCCCCCCTCGCCCCCCGCCGTGGAGCGATGGTCACACCAGGCTGCCCCAAGTCTTTCTTTCCTCTCTCCGGTTGCCTGTCTCTGTTTCTCGTTTTATTTTTTCTTTTCCTACGCCAGGCGGCATGTGGGGTCTTAGCTCCTGACCAAGGATTGAACCCGGGTTCCCGGCTGCCTTATCTTTCAGGATCCTCTGTCCTGTTCTCCACCTGTCTGTCTGTCTCTCTCAGAACCTAGCAGTGTCTATGGTCTGTGTCTCTGGATCTTTTTTTCCCTCTTTCCCTCTGTCTCCTCTGCCTTCTGCTTCCCTTCTCCAGGCTCCCCTCTCCTCCCTCCCTCCCTGGGCCATCCCACCTGTGGTCTCATTGGCTCCCAGGCTCCTGGAGCCCACTCCCCACTGCCGAGTAGCCCCTTGGCAAGAGAGTCAAGTGCTGGTCTCCCTCGTCCCTCAGAACCTCTATGACAGCATCCGAAATGAGCCCTTCAAGATCCCCGAGGATGACGGAAATGACCTGACCCACACCTTCTTCAACCCGGACCGAGAGGGCTGGCTCCTTAAGCTGGGTACGTCCCCTCCTGACTCTGCTGGCTGCCTCTGCAGGGGGAGAAGTTAGTGGGCCCGGGGCTCCAGCCTGTTCTCACACGCACCCACTGCGTGACCTTGGGCCGGTGATTCGACCTCTCTGAACCTCAGTATCCACATCTCAAAAACAGGACTGAAAACAAGATCAGGTCTCTTGCTCTGCGCCCAAGCTCAGGCCTAGGCTTGTGGTCAGTGCTCCCTCACCCCTTCTGTTCACACGCATAGGTGTATGGAAGTCCCCTCTGTGCGGGGCCTGCTGAGGGCATGGAAGACACAGCCAAGAGCCACTCTTGGAGGAGCGTGTTCTTGGGCTGCCCCCCCCCCCCCCAGCAGCCTGAGCAAATAGAAAACAGCCCAAGGAATTGGGCCCCCTGAGGACTGCTTACCTAGCTTGGTAGGAACTCTCGGGGGTCAGCGCCGACTGCGAGGCTCTTGTATTTTTATCTCCACCGTCTGTCGCGGCCTCCTCAGCTGCATAGCATGGAGGCAGCCATGGAGGCGGCCTGCCGCCCCTGAACAGTGCCCGTAGGCAGGAAAGAACCTGCAGAAACAAGCCAACGGGTCCCGGAATGTCCCAGTGCAGGATTGGTTCCTGTTGGGGATGGGAGGCACTGTGGACGAGGTGAATCAGAAGCCCCTGGCCCAGGGGGGTGGATGGGGAGGGGCTCGTCCCTGCTGGGAACAGGGTCGGTTAGCCGAGGTCCAGCGAGGGCAGCTGGCTGTGGGTTGGAGTGGTGCTCCGCCTGGCTGCCTGGGAGATTCCCCTGGAAAACCGCAGTGGCCAGGCCCCAGGCTCGTGAGGTCAGGGTCTCTGTGCGCAGGGCAGGCACACCTGGGAAGCTCTGCAGGTGGTTCGCAGCGCACAGCTGTGGTGGAGAGCTGCGGGCTCGGCCTGGGCTGGGAGTCAGTGCCAAGGGAGGGCTGGCGGTGGCTTTTTAGTGGAAGAGCAATGAGTGGCTGGACCAGGGAGACCAGAGAATCTGGCGAGGAATTACAGTGGAGGCCGCCAGACCCAGGGAGGGCCCAGAGCAAGCTTCCAGATCGTTCCTCCTCCCTTTGGTCTCAGCATCCACGCTGTGCGGCGGGATGGGGGTGCACCTGGAATTGTGCTGTAACTGGAGAAACCTCTGACCACAGAGGCCTGTCCCTGGCGCACACAACATGCAAGTCACCCCTTCCAGCCCCTCTTGCTGGGAGGACGGTTTCTTGTATCAGCTCCAGGGGAGACAGGCAGGTCTACAGGTATTTAGATTTTTCAAGGAAGGCTAAATGGTGCCCCTCCTTGGCAGTGAGGGGGTGGGAAAGAAAAGCCCGAGGGACAGCTTGCTGAGGGATAAATTCCTTCCAAACTACCTCCCAGCCGCCGGAGGCTTGGTCAGTGCAGCAGCCACAGGGCAGAGGTGGCCTTGGACCCAGGTTTCTGACCAGAGCACAGCACAAGGTCCCTAGAAAAGGGTGTCTCTTAAACACCGAAATAGAGGAAAGGGGATCCGTCGTGGTGGTTATCATCACAAAGATGGTTCATAACAGTCTTTGCTGCTGCTATTAAATCCTTCTGGGACCACGAGGGCCCAGAAACAAGCCAACGGGTCCCGGAATGTCCCAGTGCAGGATTGGTTCCTGTTGGGGATGGGAGGCACTGTGGACGAGGTGAATCAGAAGCCCCTGGCCCAGGGGGGTGGATGGGGAGGGGCTCGTCCCTGCTGGGAACAGGGTCGGTTAGCCGAGGTCCAGCGAGGGCAGCTGGCTGTGGGTTGGAGTGGTGCTCCGCCTGGCTGCCTGGGAGATTCCCCTGGAAAACCGCAGTGGCCAGGCCCCAGGCTCGTGAGGTCAGGGTCTCTGTGCGCAGGGCAGGCACACCTGGGAAGCTCTGCAGGTGGTTCGCAGCGCACAGCTGTGGTGGAGAGCTGCGGGCTCGGCCTGGGCTGGGAGTCAGTGCCAAGGGAGGGCTGGCGGTGGCTTTTTAGTGGAAGAGCAATGAGTGGCTGGACCAGGGAGACCAGAGAATCTGGCGAGGAATTACAGTGGAGGCCGCCAGACCCAGGGAGGGCCCAGAGCAAGCTTCCAGATCGTTCCTCCTCCCTTTGGTCTCAGCATCCACGCTGTGCGGCGGGATGGGGGTGCACCTGGAATTGTGCTGTAACTGGAGAAACCTCTGACCACAGAGGCCTGTCCCTGGCGCACACAACATGCAAGTCACCCCTTCCAGCCCCTCTTGCTGGGAGGACGGTTTCTTGTATCAGCTCCAGGGGAGACAGGCAGGTCTACAGGTATTTAGATTTTTCAAGGAAGGCTAAATGGTGCCCCTCCTTGGCAGTGAGGGGGTGGGAAAGAAAAGCCCGAGGGACAGCTTGCTGAGGGATAAATTCCTTCCAAACTACCTCCCAGCCGCCGGAGGCTTGGTCAGTGCAGCAGCCACAGGGCAGAGGTGGCCTTGGACCCAGGTTTCTGACCAGAGCACAGCACAAGGTCCCTAGAAAAGGGTGTCTCTTAAACACCGAAATAGAGGAAAGGGGATCCGTCGTGGTGGTTATCATCACAAAGATGGTTCATAACAGTCTTTGCTGCTGCTATTAAATCCTTCTGGGACCACGAGGAGCCCAGAAACAGGTCCCTTTGCAGCAGGAAGCTGTGGGTCTGAGTGAGTCTCCAGACTGGGGTCCAGAGAGGGCAAGCGACTGTCCTGAGCCCGTCCTTGCTGGTGCTGACAGGAGTCCCCACACCCACTTTGGTTCAGGACTTGGGGTTTTGTCTTCTGCCTCCTGGGCATGACTTCCCCATCTTCGCCATGGCTCTGCAGGGCCCTCCTGGCCCGGGGTTCATCCTGCGGTTGGGCTTGGGCTGGAGGCAGGCACTAGTGCTGGGAGGTGCCTGTGGCCAGCTCAGGATCCTCGCCTCTCGGAGGGAGAGGGTCTGCCACCGCTCCCTCATGTGGACATAACTGGTTTTCTTCCCTCTCTCTCCCTCCCTCCCTCTCTGCGTGTTCTCTGCTGTTTCCGGCTCTCTCTGTTCCATCTGCTCTGCCTCCCTTCCCCCCTCACCCTGCGGCTCTGGGGCACTCCACTCTTCTGCCTTCTCTCTTCATCTGGCCCTGCCTGCTTTCTCTGCTGTCTGCCTCAGGAGGTAGGTACACTGCGGCCCCATCCTCGCTGCCCAACACACAGGGAGGGGGTGGCCCTGGCCTCAGGCCTGTAGCAGGGGACTGGGGGCCGGACCTGAGTCCGTGGACAGGCTTAGAGAGTGTAGAGCCCCGCTCTGGGAGTAGACCTGTTCACCAGGCCCAGACACCATGCCTGTCCCTGCTTGTCTGTCTGGTCTGCCCACGCATGGCTTTGTCCTAGGCCCCACCTTCCCTGCACTCGCTCTGTCTCTCACCCCTTCCCCGCCCTCTCAGAAGCCCCCCTGTCCCCCTGTTGAGCCCAGGCCCCTCCCCTTCCCTTCCAGGGGCCGGGTGAAGACGTGAAGCGGCGCTGGTTTATCCTCACCGACAACTGCCTCTACTATTTTGAGTACACTACGGTGAGGGCCGGCCGGGAGCAGGGGCGGGCGGGGCGGACTCTGAGGTCCACGGGAGGAGAGGGCTGGAGGAAGGCTTTGGGGATCTGAGTCCTTTCAAACTCTTGTCCTGTTTGGGGATCTGTTCTCAGGACAAGGAGCCCCGAGGAATCATCCCGCTGGAGATCTGACAGGGCCCAAAACAGGCCCTTTGCAGCAGGAAGCTGTGGGTCTGAGTGAGTCTCCAGACTGGGGTCCAGAGAGGCAGCGACTGTCCTGAGCCCGTCCTTGCTGGTGCTGACAGGAGTCCCCACACCCACTTTGGTTCAGGACTTGGGGTTTTGTCTTCTGCCTCCTGGGCATGACTTCCCCATCTTCGCCATGGCTCTGCAGGGCCCTCCTGGCCCGGGGTTCATCCTGCGGTTGGGCTTGGGCTGGAGGCAGGCACTAGTGCTGGGAGGTGCCTGTGGCCAGCTCAGGATCCTCGCCTCTCGGAGGGAGAGGGTCTGCCACCGCTCCCTCATGTGGACATAACTGGTTTTCTTCCCTCTCTTCTCCTCCCTCCCTCTCTGCGTGTTCTCTGCTGTTTCCGGCTCTCTCTGTTCCATCTGCTCTGCCTCCCTTCCCCCCTCACCCTGCGGCTCTGGGGCACTCCACTCTTCTGCCTTCTCTCTTCATCTGGCCCTGCCTGCTTTCTCTGCTGTCTGCCTCAGGAGGTAGGTACACTGCGGCCCCATCCTCGCTGCCCAACACACAGGGAGGGGGTGGCCCTGGCCTCAGGCCTGTAGCAGGGGACTGGGGGCCGGACCTGAGTCCGTGGACAGGCTTAGAGAGTGTAGAGCCCCGCTCTGGGAGTAGACCTGTTCACCAGGCCCAGACACCATGCCTGTCCCTGCTTGTCTGTCTGGTCTGCCCACGCATGGCTTTGTCCTAGGCCCCACCTTCCCTGCACTCGCTCTGTCTCTCACCCCTTCCCCGCCCTCTCAGAAGCCCCCCTGTCCCCCTGTTGAGCCCAGGCCCCCTCCCCCCCCTTCCCTTCCAGGGGGCCGGGTGAAGACGTGGAAGCGGCGCTGGTTTATCCTCACCGACAACTGCCTCTACTATTTTGAGTACACTACGGTGAGGGCCGGCCGGGAGCAGGGGCGGGCCGGGGGGCCGGACTCTGAGGTCCACGGGAGGAGAGGGCTGGAGGGAAGGCTTTGGGGATCTGAGTCCTTTCAAACTCTTGTCCTGTTTGGGGATCTGTTCTCAGGACAAGGAGCCCCGAGGAATCATCCCGCTGGAGAATCTGAGCATCCGCGAGGTGGACGACCCCCGGAAACCAGTAAGCCCCTCCCCGTCCTCTGTCCTGCAGGTGGAGGGCGCCTCTGGCCTCAGGGCTGGCGCTTCCCAGCAGTCCTTCCTCTCCCCTGTCTCTCCAGAACTGCTTCGAGCTGTACATCCCCAATAACAAGGGCCAGCTCATCAAAGCCTGCAAAACAGAGGCCGACGGCCGGGTGGTCGAGGGGAACCACATGGTGTACCGGATCTCGGCCCCCACGCAGGAGGAGAAGGACGAGTGGATCAAGTCCATTCAGTGAGCCGGGGTCCCCAGTGCTTGGGGAGCGGGTGGCGGGGCCCAGGCTCCTCAGCCCTTACCCCGGGATCCTGTCCCTTCCGCAGGGCTGCCGTGAGTGTGGACCCATTCTATGAGATGCTGGCAGCCAGGAAGAAGCGGATTTCAGTCAAGAAGAAGCAGGAGCAGCCCTGACCCTCTGCCCCCAACTCCATTATTTATTTCGGAGCTGCCCTGTCCGGGTGGCCGGACCCCCGGGCCTCAGGCTGCAGATCCTGGTTCCTTGTTTGGAAAACTCATCACCTCTAGCCCTCTCTCGTTATTTGTAATTAACATCCTGTTGGTAATCTTATTAATTATTTAACCACTTGCAGCCTGCAGACCGCCTCATTTCTTGGGGTTCACAGAGGTAAGGTGCGTGGCGATGCTGGCCTTGCCCCCTCACCCTCTGTGACCAGGGCCCAGAGCACTGACCTTTCAATAGCTCTCACGACGTGTGTGCAGAGGGTGCTGGCTGTGTAGCCCCATGGGTGGTGCTCAGTTCTGGGCTCACCCCTAGCCTGAGGGTGGAGGAAGGAAGTTAATTTGGCTGGAGTTGGCCTTGACCTAGAATGGCAGGGCCCTGAGAATGCAGGTATGCGGAGCTTCCCAGACAGGGCCCGCCATTCATTCTAGACATTACTGAGCATGTAGACACACCCTTGTTCTGCCTTTATTCTCCTGAGCTTGTGGTCTCTGAGCTGCCACAAGTATCTGATGGGCTGGACTAGTGCTTTGAGGGCAAAACTAGAGGCCAGAAGAGCCCTGCAGGGGAGCTGCTCTGGGCAGGTGTGGAGGGATCGAGCCGGGTATCAGGTACAGCGAGTGGGAAGGCCCTGCTCGGCTCTGGGTCCAAGGTCAGTGGTGTCAGAGATGGGCTGGGACCAGTCAATAGGCGGGCGGGGCTTTGAAGCCAAGAGGCAGGGCTCTGGGGCAACCAAACCCCGTTTCTCTGTCGCCCCGGAGATCATCCTTTGGAAGACATCTCATACCAGGCAGGGATAGTGCTGAGAACCTGCAGTTTTCCCAGGAATCTGACACCCTCCGGAAGTGTAAGGACCTTTTTCTGTGAGGGTGAAACCTTGGTGGGTGGGGTACCCCTGAGCCTCAGGTCCAGATCAGTCCCCCATTGCCTTCAGCTTGAGATGCTGGCAGCCAGGAAGAAGCGGATTTCAGTCAAGAAGAAGCAGGAGCAGCCCTGACCCTCTGCCCCCAACTCCATTATTTATTTCGGAGCTGCCCTGTCCGGGTGGCCGGACCCCCGGGCCTCAGGCTGCAGATCCTGGTTCCTTGTTTGGAAAACTCATCACCTCTAGCCCTCTCTCGTTATTTGTAATTAACATCCTGTTGGTAATCTTATTAATTATTTAACCACTTGCAGCCTGCAGACCGCCTCATTTCTTGGGGTTCACAGAGGTAAGGTGCGTGGCGATGCTGGCCTTGCCCCCTCACCCTCTGTGACCAGGGCCCAGAGCACTGACCTTTCAATAGCTCTCACGACGTGTGTGCAGAGGGTGCTGGCTGTGTAGCCCCATGGGTGGTGCTCAGTTCTGGGCTCACCCCTAGCCTGAGGGTGGAGGAAGGAAGTTAATTTGGCTGGAGTTGGCCTTGACCTAGAATGGCAGGGCCCTGAGAATGCAGGTATGCGGAGCTTCCCAGACAGGGCCCGCCATTCATTCTAGACATTACTGAGCATGTAGACACACCCTTGTTCTGCCTTTATTCTCCTGAGCTTGTGGTCTCTGAGCTGCCACAAGTATCTGATGGGCTGGACTAGTGCTTTGAGGGCAAAACTAGAGGCCAGAAGAGCCCTGCAGGGGAGCTGCTCTGGGCAGGTGTGGAGGGATCGAGCCGGGTATCAGGTACAGCGAGTGGGAAGGCCCTGCTCGGCTCTGGGTCCAAGGTCAGTGGTGTCAGAGATGGGCTGGGACCAGTCAATAGGCGGGCGGGGCTTTGAAGCCAAGAGGCAGGGCTCTGGGGCAACCAAACCCCGTTTCTCTGTCGCCCCGGAGATCATCCTTTGGAAGACATCTCATACCAGGCAGGGATAGTGCTGAGAACCTGCAGTTTTCCCAGGAATCTGACACCCTCCGGAAGTGTAAGGACCTTTTTCTGTGAGGGTGAAACCTTGGTGGGTGGGGTACCCCTGAGCCTCAGGTCCAGATCAGTCCCCCATTGCCTTCAGCTTGAGATGTCCCCAAAGAACAAAAGCACATGGATTCCAAGAAGGATGTTGGGGTGTCCACAGGTCTATGTCTCCTTGTCCTATGGTACAAGGAACCATGAGTCCAGACGGACCCAGGACCAAGACTGGCCTGGAGGAAACCTGTTGCCCCAGCTGTGCTGGAAGTGCAGTTGTTCCCACTTGTGACCTCTGTGTCCCCGAGGGACCTGACCCACTGTCAAGTGCTGTCAGTGAGGTGCTGAATCGCGGGCCGTGGTCTCAGCTCCACCCTTGCCCACAGACTTCCACAGAGATGAGATTTCCCATGTGCTGTAACAACTCCAAGGGGGTGCACCCCTTCGTTCTGCAGTCTTGTGGGACTACCCTTCTCAATAAGCTGTACTGGCAGCCCCGCTATTGGGAGACCCATTCTAGAGGTCTCCTGGGAAATGTAGTTTCTTAAGACTGGTCTCACAGTATGGTTTACCTTAGGCAGATCCCGGCTTCCTCACCCTGTGCTTCCTCACGCTGTGACCACTTCACCCCAGGGGCTGATGGGAATTGGAGTTTCCAAATGAAGAATTCTCAACTCCTCTTACAGTGGAGTCATTGATCCAAGAAAGACGTGGAAATGAGGTCCCTGAGTCAATCGGGAGCTCCCCTCCTCCTTATTTTGCTCTCCTCCATGGGCTTCCCGGATGGCTCAGTAGATAAAGAATCTGCCCGCATTGCAGAAGACAGCAGATGCAGGTTCGATCACGGTCAGAAAAATACCCTGGAGAAGGAAATGGCAAGCTACTGCAGCATTCTTGCCTGGAAAAGTCCCACGGGCACAGGAGCCTGGCGGGCGACAGTTCATTGAATCCCAAAGAGTTGGGCATAACTGAGCACAGTACACATGGAATGAACCCATTGGTACTGAGTGCTTGCCGCGTGGAAGGAGCCCCAGCAGAGCATTCTAGGCCGAGCAAACAGCCTGTGCTGAGGCAGGGCCAGGCGTACTGTCCCGGGGGAAGCTGACAGCAGGTCGGTGTGCCTGGGCAGTGGTGGTGGAGGTGGGGCAAGGTGATGCGAAACGGGATGCCCGGACCTGATCGTATGCGGGCTTTGAATCATCTAGGGACCTTGAATGTATTCTTAGCTGAGGATTAACCATCAACGGTGTGACGCAGGAGGGTGATGCATTTGGAATGATGTTGCACGAGGGGCCTCTGGCTGCTGTGAGAGAGTAATTCGGAGGTGCGCAGGGGCGGTAGGAGGGAGGTAAGTTAGGAGGCTGTGCTGTTGTCCTGGTAGGAGAGAGTGTGGCCGTAGACGGGGAGAGATCAGGACCAACGTGAGTCACTTTGGAAGAGGAGCCTGCAGGGAGTGCAGAGGGCTGGGTCATCTCTGGGGTTCTCTCTGGAGCAGCTGGTGAGGTGCGAGCGAAGTCATTTACCAAGATGGCCAGAGAGGGGCTTTTGGAGGCAGAAGTCTGTTTCTGTTTGGCCAAATTAAGCTGGAGATGCCTCTGGAACATTCAAATCAGACTCCAGTCACCTCCAAACTTTCCTTCAGTTGTGCCCTCATCGATCTTCTCGCCAGGGATTGAGAATTCTGGCTTCCAACTCCCTTCTCTCCCAGGACCCCATACTCCCAACCCCCTCATTATAAGGTGAACCACGTTCCCCACAAATCCAGATACTGAAGTCTTAACACCCAGGACCTCAGAATGTGATCTTACTTCAAAATAGAATCATTGCAGATATAATCAGTCAAGATGAGGTCATTAATGTGGGCCCTAATCCAATGTAGCTGGTGTCCTTATGCAAAGGGACATCCTGCACCCACATGCAGAGGGAACGCCATGTGACAGCGAAGCCAGAGATCGAGGTGATGCTTCTACCAGCCGAGGAACACCGAGAGATTGCCAGACAACCACCGGAAGGTAGGAACCAGGCCTGAAATAGATTCTTCCCTCAGAAGGAACCGACCCTTGATCTTGGACATCCTGCCTCCAGAACTGTGAGATACTAAGTGTGGTCTGAGCCGCCTCGGTGGTGGGCCTCTGTGATGGCAGCCTTAGTGAACTGACACACCCTCAGCCGCAGACCTAGAAGCCTAAGACCCCAGCCTCCACCTCCTCCTCCCCATCCAGGAGCCTGAACTCGCATGGCACCTAAACTGGCTGGGCTCTGTGCTGCACCCGCCCTGGACAGATGTGTTCTAGATCAGTTCAAGGACCACCAGATTTGGTGGCAGTGGCAGCAGGGGGAAGAGACAGACCCTAATCCTCCCACTCGCCCTTTCTCCATCCCCTGCAATGGACATGTGACCCTCATGCTCTCGTCACCTTAATTCCTAAGCCAGGGGTTCACACAGCATCCCTACAGGATCTCCTGGCCCCTCCCTTCTTCCTCCAAGCTCCATCCCTCAAAAGACACCAATGAATCTGGTACCCAGGTGTGGGGTGCGGGGTGGACCCACGGAAGCCAGGAGATCCTAGATGCAAAGACAGAGGGGAAAAAAGACAAAGGTAGAGACAGAATTGGTCAAGAGCCCAGGACCCATGGAGAAAAAGAAACCAAGATAAAAAGCCATGGCAGAACATAGAGACAGGAAGGCGATGAGGAGACCCAGACAAGGAGGAAAAGGTAGAGATGAAAGAGGCTCAGATCCAGAAATAGAATCCGATGGGAAGAACGAGGTCGAGACACACAGACGGGGAGATGGGAAAACAAAGACCAAACTGGAATGGGGAGCTAAAGGGGAAAAAAAAAAATAGAAATTTGAAGAGGTTTGATTAACGTGAAGACACAAGAGTGTCAAGGAGGCTGGGGTCACCTGGAGGCACAGGTACACTGAGGCACAGCTGCCACGGGCAAGGAGATAGATGGACGGACAGACAGCGCCATTCTGAAGTGTGGGGGACATGGCTGCGATCCAGGCTGGGTGCTGGTAGGTCGTTTCTGAGCACCTTCCTCAGTGGCCCTGCCCTCAGGGCCACATGCGCACCTTGAGGAAACCCAGCTCCGGCCATGACCTGCCCCACTTCCTGAAGCCTCGCCGATGGGACCAATGGGCTGCAGACCCTTGATCTTGGACATCCTGCCTCCAGAACTGTGAGATACTAAGTGTGGTCTGAGCCGCCTCGGTGGTGGGCCTCTGTGATGGCCGCCTTAGTGAACTGACACACCTCAGCCGCAGACCTAGAAGCCTAAGACCCCAGCCTCCACCTCCTCCTCCCCATCCAGGAGCCTGAACTCGCATGGCACCTAAACTGGCTGGGCTCTGTGCTGCACCCGCCCTGGACAGATGTGTTCTAGATCAGTTCAAGGACCACCAGATTTGGTGGCAGTGGCAGCAGGGGGAAGAGACAGACCCTAATCCTCCCACTCGCCCTTTCTCCATCCCCTGCAATGGACATGTGACCCTCATGCTCTCGTCACCTTAATTCCTAAGCCAGGGGTTCACACAGCATCCCTACAGGATCTCCTGGCCCCTCCCTTCTTCCTCCAAGCTCCATCCCTCAAAAGACACCAATGAATCTGGTACCCAGGTGTGGGGTGCGGGGTGGACCCACGGAAGCCAGGAGATCCTAGATGCAAAGACAGAGGGGAAAAAAGACAAAGGTAGAGACAGAATTGGTCAAGAGCCCAGGACCCATGGAGAAAAAGAAACCAAGATAAAAAGCCATGGCAGAACATAGAGACAGGAAGGCGATGAGGAGACCCAGACAAGGAGGAAAAGGTAGAGATGAAAGAGGCTCAGATCCAGAAATAGAATCCGATGGGAAGAACGAGGTCGAGACACACAGACGGGGAGATGGGAAAACAAAGACCAAACTGGAATGGGGAGCTAAAGGGGAAAAAAAAAAATAGAAATTTGAAGAGGTTTGATTAACGTGAAGACACAAGAGTGTCAAGGAGGCTGGGGTCACCTGGAGGCACAGGTACACTGAGGCACAGCTGCCACGGGCAAGGAGATAGATGGACGGACAGACAGCGCCATTCTGAAGTGTGGGGGACATGGCTGCGATCCAGGCTGGGTGCTGGTAGGTCGTTTCTGAGCACCTTCCTCAGTGGCCCTGCCCTCAGGACATCTTCTGGCCACCATTGCAGACCACCTTGAGGAAACCCAGCTCCGGCCATGACCTGCCCCCACTTCCTGAAGCCTCGCCGATGCCTTGTCACCTCTTGAACCGTAAGTTGAGGCTGCGGCAGAGGTCAATGATGCCCACACCAGACACAGCTGAGATCCAGAGAAGCAGGAACTCTGGGGTCTGACGACCGCAGGAGGGTTTCTGCCCTCCCGTGCCTCGATGTTCCCATCTGCCCAATGGGGCTGTGAGGACGGCTGCATCTCCTGGACAGCACTCGCTCCCTGCAACCTCTCCCCGTGCCTTCCGAAACACACACATGCCCCACGTTCCTCCAAAAAGTTGTTTTTGTCTTTTTTAAATAATGTGAAAATGCCACGCGAAGGTTTGAACCCAAGGCCCCTCCAGGGGCCAGGCCGGAGTGGGGAGGCGAGACGCGAGATGGGGGGGTCCAGGTTCCTGAAGCCTGTGGCTCCTGCCTGGGCTAGGAGGGGTGGAGGAGGGGCCTCCGCTGTGCAGAGGGGCTCCAGGCCCGAAAAAGTTCAGTTCAGTTCCAAGAGAGGCAGCTCTCCAGGGAGGGGCGAGGGGCTTCCTGCCTCATTTGGCACCAAGGGGGTCAGGGGGCTCGGGGGAGCCGTCTGGGGGGCTAGGGGCGGGGCCAGGGCCTCCCGTTTGGCACATGGTGGGGACGGGAGGGCCCAGTCTCGGGGGCCTCCCCGGAGGCGGCGTCTGTGGGGGTGGCAGTGGCTCCGTCGTCCACAGAGGATTCTACTCTCAGCCCCTCTTCTGGGGGTGCTGGGGGATCAGGTCTTTGGGGAGTCAGTTCTCCACGGGGCCTGAGGATGGAGGAAGAGGAGGAAGAAATGGGATTAGTGGTCCAAAAGGCTCAGGGCTTCCAGCTCATCGGAGGAAAAACTCTGGTTCTAATTGGGATCCAGGAAGTCCCCATGATTTGCTCTGTCCCTTTTCTCTCCTCATTGACTCCCTCTCCTGACTCACGCTGCTCTGGCCACACGGGTCTCCTTCCTTGTGGTTCCTCCAAGCACAGTCCTACCCCCAGGGCGTTTGCACTGGCTGTTCCCACGACTGGCCTGCACTTAGCCCTTCCCATGGAACTCGGGCCTCCATGCACACGCCCCTCTTCAGGGGCCAACGCCAGCCATTCTCAAACAGTCATTCTCCACCCTCCAGCCCCCAAGGCCCTTCTATCACCCGGCACTCTGGATATGAGGTTTCTCTTTTGTGTATTGTTTTTGTTTTGTTTTCTGTCATGTATACTGAATGGCTTGTGGGATCTTAGTTCCCAAACCAAGGATCAAACCTGGATCCTCAGCAGAGAAATCAGAGTCCTCACCACTGGATCCCCAGGGAAGCCCTTGAACTACAGTTATGTGCTTTCCTGTCTCGCTTCTGGAATCATCTCAGTCATTGCCAAGGAGCTAGCTTCCGGCCTGCTTGCTCTTGCAGGACGGAAGACCTGAGGACAGGAGTGCATTTGGTCCCTGCTCGTCCCCAGCGTCCAGTAGAGGCCCTGCACGAAGCGCCCTGCTGCCAAACGTTCCTACCGCGGGGGGTCCTCCTGAAGCCTGTGGCTCCTGCCTGGGCTAGGAGGGGTGGAGGAGGGGCCTCCGCTGTGCAGAGGGGCTCCAGGCCCGAAAAAGTTCAGTTCAGTTCCAAGAGAGGCAGCTCTCCAGGGAGGGGCGAGGGGCTTCCTGCCTCATTTGGCACCAAGGGGTCAGGGGCTCGGGGAGCCGTCTGGGGGGCTAGGGGGCGGGGGGCCAGGGCCTCCCGTTTGGCACATGGTGGGGGACGGGGAGGGCCCAGTCTCGGGGGCCTCCCCGGAGGCGGCGTCTGTGGGGGTGGCAGTGGCTCCGTCGTCCACAGAGGATTCTACTCTCAGCCCCTCTTCTGGGGGTGCTGGGGGATCAGGTCTTTGGGGAGTCAGTTCTCCACGGGGCCTGAGGATGGAGGAAGAGGAGGAAGAAATGGGATTAGTGGTCCAAAAGGCTCAGGGCTTCCAGCTCATCGGAGGAAAAACTCTGGTTCTAATTGGGATCCAGGAAGTCCCCATGATTTGCTCTGTCCCTTTTCTCTCCTCATTGACTCCCTCTCCTGACTCACGCTGCTCTGGCCACACGGGTCTCCTTCCTTGTGGTTCCTCCAAGCACAGTCCTACCCCCAGGGCGTTTGCACTGGCTGTTCCCACGACTGGCCTGCACTTAGCCCTTCCCATGGAACTCGGGCCTCCATGCACACGCCCCTCTTCAGGGGCCAACGCCAGCCATTCTCAAACAGTCATTCTCCACCCTCCAGCCCCCAAGGCCCTTCTATCACCCGGCACTCTGGATATGAGGTTTCTCTTTTGTGTATTGTTTTTGTTTTGTTTTCTGTCATGTATACTGAATGGCTTGTGGGATCTTAGTTCCCAAACCAAGGATCAAACCTGGATCCTCAGCAGAGAAATCAGAGTCCTCACCACTGGATCCCCAGGGAAGCCCTTGAACTACAGTTATGTGCTTTCCTGTCTCGCTTCTGGAATCATCTCAGTCATTGCCAAGGAGCTAGCTTCCGGCCTGCTTGCTCTTGCAGGACGGAAGACCTGAGGACAGGAGTGCATTTGGTCCCTGCTCGTCCCCAGCGTCCAGTAGAGGCCCTGCACGAAGCGCCCTGCTGCCAAACGTTCCTACCGTGATCCCTTCTCTCCCATGGAAGGAGGCCCCCCATCCATTTGACAGATCCAGAAGCCCGAGGCCCATGGGGCGGAGACTGTGGACCAGGGCTACACTCCACGCACCCTCCCGTGTACCTCCCACCTGAGTCAGGTCACTGACTCCCAGTCCCTGGGCCTTGGTTTTCCTCTCTGTTTCATTTCATTTATTTATTTTGAGACTGCACTGCCTAGCTCATGGGGCCTTAGTTCCCCGACCAGGGATCAACCCCAGGCCCCCAGCAGTGGAAGCGTGGAGTCCTAATCCCTGGACCACCAGGGAATCCTGGTTTCCCTCTCTTTTAATGGGGAGCATGACCCCTGTATCCTTTTCTAAGGAGTGGGAAAACTCTGGGATTCACGGCACCCCTGGGCACCCAGGGAATGTGTGTGAAGTGGGCAGAGCCGGGCCAAGCATAGGCGTCTCAGAAAGAAGGGAGCTCTGCCTGGCCCCCTCTTCCCAGCCCTGGTCTCCAGAAACCAGCTCAGCAGGTTCCCAGCCCAGCTAAGGCGGGAATGTCTAAGGACAGAGTCAAGGGGTTTGGGGTTTTGTGTGATCCATCCATCCCTCCCTCTGGTCCCCTGGTGAGTAAAGCTGAAGTCGTCCAGACCGCCGGCCCTGGCAGCCTCAGCTGTGACTCACCATTTGGCTGAGGTCCCCATGCCCTGGAATCCAGCTTACCCTGTCCTCCTGGGGGCCTCTGAGAGGCCCTCTGGGAGGAAGTGGCATTTGGAGGTGACATCTGAGGAGGCTGCCAAGGGAAAAGTCCATCTGCAGCCCGTTCCTTTGCCCTTGACTCTCGGCAAGGCTTCTCCTCCCCCTCCTGGCCCCTCGGCCTGGCCTCCTCCCCGGCCTCCCTGCCTCCCTCCACCTCCTCAAGGTCCCGGAGACGTCTCCCCTCACCCAGGACTGAGGCTGCCCCTGCCCAGCTCACAGTTCCCTCCTCTGGCTTCCTAGCGCCCCCAGGACAAAGGCCGCCCTCACCCCACTCTCATGCCCACAGGGGCTGCCTTGCTCTCTCTCACCTCCGTCCACCCCCCCCCCTTCTGCCCCCTTCTCCTAATAACCCCCGGGCACACCCACTTCCCTTCTGTTCCAGGAACCTGCCCAAGCTCTCTCCTGCCTCAGGCCCTCTGCAAGCTGTTCCATTGGCTGGAACACTGTCCCCGTCCCCTTCACCTAGTTAAGGGCAACCAACCCCTGAAGTTCCTGGTTAAAGGACCCTTCCCTTACCATTACTTCCCTGCTGACTCTGAAGGTAAAGAATCAACTTCCAAGGGTGGGAGACCCGGGTTCAATCCCTGGGTTGGGAAGATCCCCTGGAGAAGGGAATGGCTACCCACTCCAGTATTCTTGCCTGGAGAATTCCATGGACGGAGGAGCCTGGTGGGCTACCGTCCATGGCATCAGAAAGAGTCAGACGTGACGGACGGAGCAACTACACTTTCACTTTCTGTCACCGAGGACACAAAACGTTTGCCCCTTGTCATCTGCTTTCTCAGCAACCCAGAGTTTGAATGGTGGGGTTAGGGCTGTGGGAGGGGTGGAGGGGGGCTCACAGATCTTGCCCAGCATGGAATCCCCCATACCCGATGCCTGCAGAGCTGATGCTCAATAAGCATCTGCGTTAATTAAATGCAGTGACAGCTGTCAGTTAAAGACCACTGCTGCGTGCCAGGGGAGGATTAAGTCATTTAATCCCCTTAACAGTCTTAGGAGTTAGATCCTGTTCTCTCTCTCTTTCCACAGAAGGCGAGGCTCAGAGAGGGAAAGCCGCTCACTCTAGGTCACCCAGCCAAGAAGTGCCAGGGCCGACCCTCGGACTTGGGCACAATGCTGGGGCACCAGGCATGGGGCCAGTTGCTCCTCTCACCTGCTTCAGCCCTGTCCTCCTGGCCCAGGGCACACCCTGCATCCAGGGGAATGGACTCCCAAGGTGGGGGTGAGGATGAGCCCTAGGGCGTAAGTAAAAGTCCGGAAAAGAACCTGACAGAGGCAGAAGGCTGGATAGGGCATGGATTCAGAGGCCAGGCAGCCAGGGTATGTACCCTGCCTCGTGACTATTTTATGGCTCCACGTTCTCTGCTGTAAAATGGGGGTGAGCCTGGAATCCAATCTGTGGGATCATGCATGCATGTTAAGTTGCTTCAGTCATCTGTCCATGGGATTCTCCAAGCAAGAATACTGCAGTGGGTGGCCATGCCCTTCTCCAGAGGATCCCCCCAACCCAGGGACTGCACCCACGTCTCCTGGGTCTTCTGCAATGGGAGGTGGGTTCTTTGCCACTAGCACCACCTGGGAAGCCCGTGGGATTGGAGGGAGGATTAAACAGGTTAGGATGTTGCAAGCACACTCTAGGGTCTACATGAGTGTCTGCCGTTATCGCCGTGGGGCTCCCTGGCTGTGTCCTCTCGGCTCTCGTTCCCACCAGGCAGCTTTGAGCCCCGGGGGTCCTCTGTCTCCTTGTCTGTCTCTGACCACCCTGTGCCCCGAAACAGAGATGGAGCAGGATCGCGCCAGTACCAGACAGGAATCTTAGCCCAAAGATGGGGCAAAGATGGGCAAGGGAACAGAGAAAGAAATGATTTGGGATTTCGCTGGCGGTCCAGTGGTTTAAGGCTCTCCACTTCCACTGCAGGTGGGGTGGGTTCCATCCCTTGTCGGGGAATTAAGAATCCACCTGCAGCACGGTGAAACCAAACCATGGGCTAGACTTGGAGTGGATTCTTACGGGAGGGAAACTGAGGTTCAGAGAAGGGCGTGACTGTCCAAGCTCATCTGATGGACATCTCTTGGTCGCGAGCGGGGGGGGTTAGTTTTCCCTTTTTTCCTTCTCTCTCTTTCCACAGAAGGCGAGGCTCAGAGAGGGAAAGCCGCTCACTCTAGGTCACCCAGCCAAGAAGTGCCAGGGCCGACCCTCGGACTTGGGCACAATGCTGGGGCACCAGGCATGGGGCCAGTTGCTCCTCTCACCTGCTTCAGCCCTGTCCTCCTGGCCCAGGGCACACCCTGCATCCAGGGGAATGGACTCCCAAGGTGGGGGTGAGGATGAGCCCTAGGGCGTAAGTAAAAGTCCGGAAAAGAACCTGACAGAGGCAGAAGGCTGGATAGGGCATGGATTCAGAGGCCAGGCAGCCAGGGTATGTACCCTGCCTCGTGACTATTTTATGGCTCCACGTTCTCTGCTGTAAAATGGGGGTGAGCCTGGAATCCAATCTGTGGGATCATGCATGCATGTTAAGTTGCTTCAGTCATCTGTCCATGGGATTCTCCAAGCAAGAATACTGCAGTGGGTGGCCATGCCCTTCTCCAGAGGATCCCCCCAACCCAGGGACTGCACCCACGTCTCCTGGGTCTTCTGCAATGGGAGGTGGGTTCTTTGCCACTAGCACCACCTGGGAAGCCCGTGGGATTGGAGGGAGGATTAAACAGGTTAGGATGTTGCAAGCACACTCTAGGGTCTACATGAGTGTCTGCCGTTATCGCCGTGGGGCTCCCTGGCTGTGTCCTCTCGGCTCTCGTTCCCACCAGGCAGCTTTGAGCCCCGGGGGTCCTCTGTCTCCTTGTCTGTCTCTGACCACCCTGTGCCCCGAAACAGAGATGGAGCAGGATCGCGCCAGTACCAGACAGGAATCTTAGCCCAAAGATGGGGCAAAGATGGGCAAGGGAACAGAGAAAGAAATGATTTGGGATTTCGCTGGCGGTCCAGTGGTTTAAGGCTCTCCACTTCCACTGCAGGTGGGGTGGGTTCCATCCCTTGTCGGGGAATTAAGAATCCACCTGCAGCACGGTGAAACCAAACCATGGGCTAGACTTGGAGTGGATTCTTACGGGAGGGAAACTGAGGTTCAGAGAAGGGCGTGACTGTCCAAGCTCATCTGATGGACATCTCTTGGTCGGAGCTGATTCCAGAGTCGGGTGTGAGCGGTTTCACAGGTAAGCAGCCAGAGAGAGGGGGAGGAAAGAGACTGGGAGAAAGGCAGGCAAATTCAGAGAGAGAGATGGGGACAGAGAGAGATCGGCAGAGGTGAAGCAGAGCGGAGGATCTGAAGCACCGTACCTGCGGGCCGGGCGTCGGGGGCCCGGGCGGGGGGCCCCGGGGTCTCCAGCGCAGGCGAGACGGAGAAGCGGGAGAAGCACAGGGGGGGGCCTGGCGGGGGGAGGAGGGGGAAATCCTCCGCCCACTCGAAACTGCCTCCTAGCGTCGGGGGTTGGGGGAGAGCAGAGACGGGAGAGGAGGCGGTCAGATCCTCAGCGGCTTCTTCGGTCCCTCAGCAGGCCCCGCCCACCGCTGCTGGCCTCGACCCCGCCCCCAACTCTGCCCCGCCCAGCCCCTCACCAAAGCCGCTGTCGTTGCTGGGAAACCCATCTCCGGGGGTGGCGGGGTGGGGAGGCGTCGGGGGCGCTGGGGGCGTTGACGGCTCCGTGTCCCCCTCGGGGGGGCCCTGGACACTCAGCTCGTTGGTTGGCGTCTCCTGTTGAAGGCAGATGAGGAGGCAAGAGGGGGCGAACTGTCACATCCCACTCACTGCAGCCCAACAAGCAACAAACCCCGCTAACATTTCTGAGGCTTCAGGCATCCCAGTTTACGTTCGCCCTCTCTGGAGATGCCCTACTCTGCCTTGGAAGCCTCATGCCAACTTTAACCTCACCCCGGCCTGAGGCTCGTCCCCCGACCGCGGGGCCCCGCCCACAGCTACGCCTCTCACCGCAGGAATTCCCTCGGGGCTCCTTAACGTGCTGCCTCGAAGGAACCCTCTCACCCAAGACTAAATCTCTGTAAGTCCCGCCCGATCTCCAAGACCCTTACCCACGTCCTAGATACCGGCCGCAGGAGTCCCAAAGGCGGGCATAAAACCACCTGCTCCTATGGTCCTCCAAACCCCTAACGCATTTTGAGCACACCCAGACCCTCCTGAGAACCCCTACCCAGCTCGCTTAAGTGGTGCCGCTCCAGCTCTCCAAGCTTCCCCCTTTATTTCAACGTCCTAGGCCTCAGCTCTTGACCTTGTTCTTACTTCATATCAGGACCTCAGTATACCCCGCCCCAGGTTCACCTAGATACGGCTCAAGTCCACAAGCAACACACCGCCCTGTTTTTCTCTTCACTAACCTCCCAGGCTAGTTACTTTCAACACAATCCTCAACCCATCTTTTAAGCTCCGCACCTTTTCATTAGCTCTGTCCCATCCCTGAACCCAAACTGCACTTAGTATCTTAACAGTACAGGCAGCATCTCTTAAGCCCTACCTGCCGCAGAACAGGCGGGCCTGGCGGGAGGAGGGGAAATCCTCCGCCCACTCGAAACTGCCTCCTAGCGTCGGGGGTTGGGGAGAGCAGAGACGGAGAGGAGGCGGTCAGATCCTCAGCGGCTTCTTCGGTCCCTCAGCAGGCCCCGCCCACCGCTGCTGGCCTCGACCCCGCCCCCAACTCTGCCCCGCCCAGCCCCTCACCAAAGCCGCTGTCGTTGCTGGGAAACCCATCTCCGGGGGTGGCGGGGTGGGGAGGCGTCGGGGGCGCTGGGGGCGTTGACGGCTCCGTGTCCCCCTCGGGGGGGCCCTGGACACTCAGCTCGTTGGTTGGCGTCTCCTGTTGAAGGCAGATGAGGAGGCAAGAGGGGGCGAACTGTCACATCCCACTCACTGCAGCCCAACAAGCAACAAACCCCGCTAACATTTCTGAGGCTTCAGGCATCCCAGTTTACGTTCGCCCTCTCTGGAGATGCCCTACTCTGCCTTGGAAGCCTCATGCCAACTTTAACCTCACCCCGGCCTGAGGCTCGTCCCCCGACCGCGGGGCCCCGCCCACAGCTACGCCTCTCACCGCAGGAATTCCCTCGGGGCTCCTTAACGTGCTGCCTCGAAGGAACCCTCTCACCCAAGACTAAATCTCTGTAAGTCCCGCCCGATCTCCAAGACCCTTACCCACGTCCTAGATACCGGCCGCAGGAGTCCCAAAGGCGGGCCGCAAAACCACCTGCTCCTATGGTCCTCCAAACCCCTAACGCATTTTGAGCACACCCAGACCCTCCTGAGAACCCCTACCCAGCTCGCTTAAGTGGTGCCGCTCCAGCTCTCCAAGCTTCCCCCTTTATTTCAACGTCCTAGGCCTCAGCTCTTGACCTTGTTCTTACTTCATATCAGGACCTCAGTATACCCCGCCCCAGGTTCACCTAGATACGGCTCAAGTCCACAAGCAACACACCGCCCTGTTTTTCTCTTCACTAACCTCCCAGGCTAGTTACTTTCAACACAATCCTCAACCCATCTTTTAAGCTCCGCACCTTTTCATTAGCTCTGTCCCATCCCTGAACCCAAACTGCACTTAGTATCTTAACAGTACAGGCAGCATCTCTTAAGCCCTACCTGCCGCCTCTCCATGGCCCGCCCCTCGTGGATAAGAACCCTTCCATTTCGCCACATTATTAAACCGCAGGTGGACAAATCCCAGCCGAAACTTCACTAGGCTCCACTCCCGCCCTGTAGGCCACGCCCCAACCACCTCGCTTTCTCCCTTGTTTAGTCACTAAGTCAGGTCCGACTCTTTTATGACTCCAAGGACTGTAGGCCACCAGGCTCTGTCTGTCCATGAGATTTCCCAGGCAAGAATACTGGAATGGGTTGCCATTTCCTTTTCCAAGGGATCTTCCCGACCCTGGGATCAAATCTGAGTCTCCTACATTGGCAGGCGGGTTCTTTACCACTGAGCTCCCAGGGAAGCCCCCCACCTTCTCCTTAGCCTCTACCAGGTACCCCTCTTTCTTTTCGGATCCATTCTCTTCTCTAGGCCTCTCCCTAGCTTTCCAGCACCCACCCGTCCCCCAGGCCCCACCTCTGCTTCGTTCTGTGCCCTAGCCTGCCCATCCCTGCGTACTTCCCTAGTCTCCGCCCCCTCCGGCAAGCTCCGCCCCCAGTCGACGCGCGGCCTTCCTCTAGGCCCCGCCCTCAAACTCAAATCCTCCGCGGGTCCTCCAAATCCCGCCCCACTCCCCGGCCAGTTTCTCCCACGCCCCGCCCTCACCTGCCAGCCCCTCCCCAGTCTAGGCCAAGTCTTTATCCAAACCCCACCCCTCTCCGTACCCCAGCCCTGGGGTCCCGGGCCCCCAGTCGCAGCCAGCGTACCTGGTCGAAGAGGTAGACGGTCACGTCCCCGTGGAAGGAGACCATCTTGCGTTTCCTCTCCAGCTCGCTGTCCTCGGGTTCGTCGGCCCCGCGTGGAGACTTGAGCAGTCCCCGCAACGGGCGGGCCGCGTCCGCGTCGGCGCTGCTCACCACGACGGGCACCGGGGCTGCCCGTGCTCTCCCGGGGCCCCGCGGCCCCGGCGCCGCGCCCGCCGCCGCTGCCTCCTCGTCCTCCTCCTCGTCCTCGTCCTCCCCGTCCTCCTCCGAGGGCCCCGGCGCCCCCGCCCCGCCGGCCTCCCCGCCAGCCGCCCCGGCGTCCGTGCCCTCCCACGGGGGCCGCCGCGGGCCCGGCCCCGGGAATGGCGTGAGCGTGAGGGGCGGCAGCGCCAGCGAGAGTCGTGAGAGCTTGGCTGCGAGGGGAGAGACTTGGTGAGCCCCAGTTCCCGGGGACACGGAGGCATGCCCTTCCCACCCAACTGTGTGTCCACAGGTCATCTCAGGCACAGTCTGTTTCCACCCTCATGAACCAAAAGTCTGCACTGGGTTTCTCCAAGCAGAAGCGGAGCAATCTTCCCCCCTAATCCAGTGATTAACCCAGTGCTCACAGCACAAAGCCCCAGCTTCTTCCCGGGGGTCATCAGGCCTGTGTGCCCAGGCTCTGCTGACCTCTGCTCTGGCTTGACCTTCATCCAGCCACATGGGCCACATCTCCATTGCTCCCACCTCTGAGCCCTTGCATAGGCTGTTCCCTCTGCCTGTCCCTTCCTTCTCGAACTCAAGTCCTACTCATCGTCCAGCTCTGTCTGGATGCTCAAAGCCTTTGGAGATCTCCCAGGAGGTCAGGCCAGGCCACCTGCTCTGTACCCCACAGTACCAAGCATCTCTCCTTTGAGCAGCTGATCCCAGTATAGAACTATAATTCTGCGGCAATGTGATTAATATTTGCACTGTTGCAGAACAGAGGCCGAGCGGTGCTTGCTCTGGCTGCCTTCCCAAACTCCAAGCACACTCAGTCAATATTTGCGGAATTAATGAATGCATGTTCCTTGCTATACAGTGTTGACCAAGGTACTTTCTTTCCCTTTTTGGCTCTCCATTACCAGAAAATTTGGGTGTCTAACCGTCTCCAGGTTCTTTCCCTGCCCTGCAACTCTTTAATCTCAGGATGCTCAGAGGGAGGACTCTGAGCAGGTCCCTGGAGGAAGAAACCTCACTTTGAATCCCAAGGCTACTGTTTTCTTGCTGTGTGTCCCTAGACAAGAAGATCCACCTCTCTGAGCCTCTGTTTCCTCACTGGTAAATGGACAGAGGCCACCCATTCCTGTATAAATGAACTATGTGCCAGGCGTTGTGCAGGGGTGATGGTGGGGATGGAAAGAGGGGCTGGGGAGGGCAAGGCGAAAGAGGGATGTGGACAGGCTCACTCTCCATCCACCATGCACTCTACTCCAGCCCTTTGCTATTCCCTGAACATGCCAAGTTAGGACCCATCTTTGTGCCCCTCCACCTGAAACATCCTTCTCCCAGATATTCACCTGCCTCACTTCCTTCATGTTTGCTCAGAAGCTACCTCTTCATTGAGGTCTTCCCTGAACACCTATCTCAAGGTGATGGGGTGGAGTGGGGCTTTAGAAAGACAACTATCAGGGGCTGTGGATACCCAGAGGGTGAGAGTCTTTAGAAATCAGGAAGTCTTCCCAGGGAAGGGGAAATCTGAATGGGCTCATGAAGGATGAGTAGGAGTTCACTGCAAGGCTATTTCCTGTCTCTTCTTCCCCTAGTACCGACCCCCCACCCCCACCCCAGATCCTCCGAAGCATCTTAGTTGCTCACCCTCTGTCATTTTCATGGGGCCCAGGGTCTTTCCTGACAAGCTGGCTGCAAATACCCACAACAGCCTTGAGGAAAGGGTACCATTCCAATAAGACAGGTTTGAGGAAGGAAGGTCCTGTGCCCACTTCACTTCCTAACCTTTCCCTCTTGAGTCTCAGGCTTTTCTGCAAATGGGGATGATAACTCTTCCCTCGGTTGTGGCTGTGAGACGGCCAATATAACTTTCATAGCAGTATTAAAGAAAATCAGGCCACCGGGTGATTCCTGTGGAACCTCAGTCCCGAATACCTTTCTTTCTTTTTTTGGGGGGGAGGGGGCATGCCACATGGCATGTGGGAATCTTAATTCCCCAACCAGGGATTGAACCTGCAGTGGAAGCATGGAGTCCTAACCACTCCTGTGTCCACATCTAAATAGGGGCCGTTTTTCTCCACTCTGCATTTGTCTTCTCTTACACTGTCTCCTCTTTGTGACAAAATACCCAGTGTGGTTCTGTCAAAACTCAAGAAAAGGCATCTCTACTACGCATTCTGGCCACCAGAACCACGGTGGCCAGGGCAGGATCTGAGGCTCCCTGGGTCCCAGTCCTGGGCAGCTCAGGGCCCTGCACCCAGATGGCCTGACACACAGATGAGATGCTTCAACTTGGCGGAAAGATTAAGCCAGGGATCATGCCATGGCAGCTCAGCCCCACAAAGACGCGTCATTTGAATTGATTTCAACCATTCAAACACCCAGAACTCTAGCCTAAAGGGGGAAAGTAGCAGATTTTGTCAATACCAAGTGGGTATGCCTGAATGAAGCTTAGAAGTGGCTGCACTTCCTGCCCAGTTCTTGTTCCTTCATTCTCACCTGTCACTCCTTCCCTGATACTGACTGTCCCCCTTCCCCTGGGGCATCTGAGTTTGAGATCCTGGGCTGACCAGAATTTTGATATAACAGCTGCTTAAACATGCCAGGCATTGGGCCAAAAGGTTTAGAAGTCACAACTCATGTAACCCTCGCAATCCTATTAGGAAGGTGCTATCCTTGTCTTCCACTCAGGAAACTGAGGCACCGAAAAGTAAGGTCATTTGTCCAACATCACAGAGCTGGGGGTGCAGAGCCAAGATCTGAGCCCAGGTGGTACAGCTCCAGGCTCTGCCCTTGTCCCTGCCAGGCTGGCCTGTCTGGTCCCCAGGAAGCTGAGCTTCTCTACCGCACCCTGTCTTGAAAAGACAGGTTTGAGGAAGGAAGGTCCTTTCCTCTTGAGTCTCAGGCTTTTCTGCAAATGGGGATGATAACTCTTCCCTCGGTTGTGGCTGTGAGACGGCCAATATAACTTTCATAGCAGTATTAAAGAAAATCAGGCCACCGGGTGATTCCTGTGGAACCTCAGTCCCGAATACCTTTCTTTCTTTTTGGGGAGGGGGCATGCCACATGGCATGTGGGAATCTTAATTCCCCAACCAGGGATTGAACCTGCAGTGGAAGCATGGAGTCCTAACCACTCCTGTGTCCACATCTAAATAGGGGCCGTTTTTCTCCACTCTGCATTTGTCTTCTCTTACACTGTCTCCTCTTTGTGACAAAATACCCAGTGTGGTTCTGTCAAAACTCAAGAAAAGGCATCTCTACTACGCATTCTGGCCACCAGAACCACGGTGGCCAGGGCAGGATCTGAGGCTCCCTGGGTCCCAGTCCTGGGCAGCTCAGGGCCCTGCACCCAGATGGCCTGACACACAGATGAGATGCTTCAACTTGGCGGAAAGATTAAGCCAGGGATCATGCCATGGCAGCTCAGCCCCACAAAGACGCGTCATTTGAATTGATTTCAACCATTCAAACACCCAGAACTCTAGCCTAAAGGGGGAAAGTAGCAGATTTTGTCAATACCAAGTGGGTATGCCTGAATGAAGCTTAGAAGTGGCTGCACTTCCTGCCCAGTTCTTGTTCCTTCATTCTCACCTGTCACTCCTTCCCTGATACTGACTGTCCCCCTTCCCCTGGGGCATCTGAGTTTGAGATCCTGGGCTGACCAGAATTTTGATATAACAGCTGCTTAAACATGCCAGGCATTGGGCCAAAAGGTTTAGAAGTCACAACTCATGTAACCCTCGCAATCCTATTAGGAAGGTGCTATCCTTGTCTTCCACTCAGGAAACTGAGGCACCGAAAAGTAAGGTCATTTGTCCAACATCACAGAGCTGGGGGTGCAGAGCCAAGATCTGAGCCCAGGTGGTACAGCTCCAGGCTCTGCCCTTGTCCCTGCCAGGCTGGCCTGTCTGGTCCCCAGGAAGCTGAGCTTCTCTACCGCACCCTGTCTTGAAAAGACCTGGGCCTCAGCCCCCACCGCGCCCCCTTGCTCCCAGCAGCCTGCTCACCTTTGATCTGCTCGCTGTTCCCCTGAGGGGGTCCCAAGTCCAAGAACAGTCGCGGCATCTCGGGGCCCTTCCTCTCGGGCTTGGGGGGGTCCCCGTCTCCGCTGGGTGCCGTGTCTCCGCCGGCCCTGCGGTCGGGGGCCCCGGGCTCTCCCTCGGAGGCCGCCTCCGGCCTGGGTCTCTGGGGCGCCTGCTCCGGTCTCCTCGTCTGGGACTCCAGGGGCGGCGGAGGCGGCTGCGGCCTCGTGCAGTCGACCCAGCCGGCCTTTGCGTCCACGCCGCTTGCGGGGCCGCCGCCGGGGGCCATCCCCAGGCCCACTGGGGCTTGGCCCCCACTCCCGAGGTCCAGCCTCCCAGCCCCGGGGGCTCTCGGTGCCCCCCCAGTCTCGGGGGCTCTCCTCTCGGTCCCGGGTTCTGGCACCCCGCTCCTGGGGGCTGGGCCAGTGGGGCCAGGGGCTGTCTCCCCGCCGTTCAGGGCCAAGGCCACTGCCCCGGGCGCCAGGGCTCTCTCCAGCGAGGTCTCTGGGGCTGGCTCCCCGTTCGTGGGGGCTGGAGCCCCACTCCCGGGCATCTTCTCCCAGGGCCCTGGGGCTCTCCAAGGCCCAGTCTCTGGCAGCCTCTCCGGGTTCCTGGGGAGGCTCGGGCCCCCATTCTCTGACAGCCCCTCGATCTTTAGGGGTGTCAGTCCTCCATTCGCCAGCACTGGCTCTTCGCTCTCGGGGGACCCTGGGCCCCCATTCTCCAGCACTGTCTCCTCCCTCCTTGGGGGTGGCAGCTCCCCATTCACCAGCACTGGCTCTTCTCTCTCTGGGGACCCTGGGTCCCCATTCTCTGCCACCTTCTCCTCGGCGCCCAGGGCTCTCGGCGCCCCGTTCTCCAGTGGTGTCGCCCCGTTCACGGGGAGGCTCCGGGCCTCGTTCGGGTTTGGGGCTGGCTTCCCGCTGTCCAGGACTGGGAGGTCCCGACTCGGGACCGGGGCTTTGTCTCGGTTCCCGGGGCCTCTCCCCGCCTTCCGGGGCCCCTTCTCTCCCAGGAGGTTCCTTGTTACGTCCTCCCTCAGGGACATCAGCAGCTGCTCGGTGCTCACTTGAACTACGAAGGTCGGCTTCTCCCGGGGCCCCAGGAGCGGCAGGGGACCCGGGTCTGGGGGCGGCCGGGGCGCTCCGGGGTCGGGGGGCTCGGGGGGAGCCCGTGGTCGAGGGACCCCTTCCTCCTCTGCCGCCCCCCCGCCGGGGAAGGCTCCCTCGGGGGAAAAAGGGGTCTCGGTCTCGTAGCCGCTGTCCCCCGGCTTGGGGCCCGGAGACGACAGGCCTGAGCCGGGACTGGCCACGGCTGAGGGAGGGTCGGGGGACGCGGCTGGGTCCGCGGGGGCCCGGGGAGGTGGCGGCGGGGGGGGGGGAGCGGGAGGTGGCCCCCGCCCGGGGTACTGGGGCGCCGCCGCCCCCATGAGAGGGTCCAGAAACTCGGGGGGGGCCGAGGCGGGGGGGTTCAGGGGCAGGTCGGCCAGGGAGCCCCGTTCGGCCCGCAGGGAGGAGTCGTCCTCTGGGGGATGGGGGCAGCCGAGGGCGGGGTGGCCCCCCCAGCCAGCGACGGCGTCCCCCCGTTCCAGGGGCAGACAGGAGCAGGCCCCTTCGCGGCTGCACAGGGGACAAGGTAGGGGGCCCCGGCGGCTGGGTCCCCCCCCAAGGCTGCTGCTGTCTTCCCCGGGGGAGCTGCCCTCCTCCTCCTCCTCTTCCTCTTCGGCCCAAGGGGCGGTCCCCCGCTCCCCCAGCACCTCGGCAGGGTCTCCTGCCAGGGTCTCCCCAGCGCCCCGGCCCTCGGGGTCCCAGCCACTCAGGAGGAAACTGCCAGATGCAGAAGACTGGGCCGGGAAGGGCCGGGCCGCAGGGAAGAGGGGGGAGGCCCAGGTCTCGGATACCAGCTGAGGGACCTCAGAGGGAGCCTGAGGGGCCTGGGGGGCAGGCACGCCTGGGTCCAGGGGGTCCCAGTCATTAGGGAAGAGGGGCTCTGGCGGGGAGCCATGCTCCTCGAGACGGATGTAGTATTCACTGCTCACGGAGGGGCTGCGCGCGCTGATGACCGGCAGCACGCTGGGCGTGGACAGCGCCTCATAGAAAGGGTTGGAGGGGTTGGCGTGGGGGGCCGGGGGCGCGGATGCCGGCTGCCAGGTGGGTGCGCCCCCGCCCCGACCGGCCCCCCGCCGCGCCTTCTCCCACAGGCACTCAAGGTTGAGGCCACGGCTACTCTCAGTGACCGTGAGGACATCGTCGGGGTCAGCCCCTGGGAAGCCATCCAGAAGGGGGAATGGAGAGGAGAGGGTCCCCGGGCGGGGGGCGCTGTGCTGAGGGGGCCAGGGCCAGGGGAAGGGCCCATCTCGGGGTGGGGGTGGCGGGGGCGGCGGCCTCGGGGGCCGCTCAGACAGCAGGTAGGTCAGCTGCAGCTGGAGGTCAGAGGCTGAGGGGCGCTGGGCCGGTGGCCGCCAGCAGGACTGCAGGATGTCGTACCTGGGGGAGAGGGAGGAGGCGAGTGAGCAGGGCAGAGTCAGCCTGGGGCGGGGGCAGCAGGTCCCAGGAGAGGCAGAGACCCAGGAAGAAGAGGGTCAAGACCAAGCGAGGGGAGTTCCCTGGTGGCACAATGGTTAAGACGCTGTACTTCCACGACGGAGGGCATTGGGTTCCATCCCTGGTCAGAGAACTAAGATCCCACATGCATGCCTTGCAGTGCGGCAGGAAGAAAAAAAGACTGAGCTAGGGGACAGAAACCAGGGAGAGAAGGACAGAGATCCAGAGATGGGGGGACGGAGGCCTAGAGAAGAGGACAAGCAAGGCAGAGTACAGAAAAGATGGTTAAGGCGGCCTTCCGGTCAGGTTAAGTGTTTGGGAATCAGCAAGCAGCAGGAGTCTTCTGGAGTCAGAGAAACCAGGGGCAGACACCAGCCCTGTCACCTCATGCCTAGTTTACCCCAAGTAGCAAGCAGACGCTGGCAGAAAGGGTGGGGATGTCCCCACTCCATCTTTGGGCTGGCAGAAAGCAGTGCAATTATACGGAGCCAG
This sequence comes from Tragulus kanchil, assembly GCA_022376925.1. Classification (NCBI taxonomy): domain Eukaryota; kingdom Metazoa; phylum Chordata; class Mammalia; order Artiodactyla; family Tragulidae; genus Tragulus; species Tragulus kanchil. Next base: position 128,853,630 of record JAIOJX010000031.1, read on the forward strand.
GCAGAGCGGGAAATGAAGTGGAGGATTCTGGGATCATCGGGGGTCCGGGGTCAGGCCCCGCCCTCACCAGTAGTCCGCATAGGGCAGCTTGAGCCTTGGCCGGGCCAGCTTGACATGCTGCTGCCGGACCACGAAGGCCAGGACCTCCTCATCCGACAGGTGGCGGTAGGGTTGAGCCCCAAACTCAAACAGCTCCCATAGAGTCACCCCTAGGGACCTGCAGGGAGAGAAGAGCTGTCAGAGCCGCCCCTCCGGGCCTCAGTTTCCCCACCCGTACAACCTGTGGCCCTTCCACCTTCCTTGCCCTCTTTGCCCCCCCCCCCACCCCCCGCAGCCCGGTCTCCTCACCAGATGTTGCTCTCGCGGCTCTGGTCGACCACCATGAAGGTCCCGTGCAGCTCCCCCAGCAGCTCGGGCGCTGCCCAGCGCAGTGGGATCCACAGGCGCTCAGGGGTCAGGTAGTAGTCCTCCTGGGGGGCAGACCCGGGCGCGGTCAGAAGGGTCAGGGCACCAGCCCGCCCTTACCCTTTCCCCGCGCTGATGGAGGGCAGCCCCCACCTTGTAGTTGCTGTGGGCCAGCCCGTAGTCTCCGATGCGCACGGTGAGGTCGGAGGTCAGCAGGCAGTTGCGCAGGGCCAGGTCGCTGGGGGCGGGCGAGGAGCGCGAGGTAAGAGGCGAGCAGCTTTAGGGAGGCCCGCCCCTTTGCCTAGACTCCGCCCAGTTTCCTCACTCGGTTCCCCTTCCCTCTGCTGTTCTCACTCTTCTCCTACCTTCACTCCTCCCCTCTCCTGACTCCTCCTGACCCCGCCTCTCCGCCCCCGCCGGACCCTCCTGGGTCTTCCCCCGCTTTTGTGACCCCCGCTCAAGCTTTCTTCCCTCCTTCAGCCCCTAGTCCTCCTCCCCGCGCCCCAGTTCCGCGCGATGGCGCCCAGCTGCCACCTGTGCACGTAGTTGTGGGAGTGGAGATGGGCCAGCCCTCGGGCAATCTCCAGGCCCATCCTCTGCAGTGTCCGCAGGTCTCGAGGGGGCAGCTCTGGGGACAGACCTTCGGGGGGCCGCTGGGCCCGGAGGTAACGTTTCAGGTCCCCCTGGGAGAGAGGACAGGGAAGGGTCAGTTCCGGGCATGCACACAGCCAGCCAATCCGAGGCGAGCATGGGGCGACCTCGGCACTCAGGGGACAGCCCCTCTGGGCGGCAGTTCTCCTTGCTCCTTTAGACAGGACGGTGCAGCTTGACATGCTGCTGCCGGACCACGAAGGCCAGGACCTCCTCATCCGACAGGTGGCGGTAGGGTTGAGCCCCAAACTCAAACAGCTCCCATAGAGTCACCCCTAGGGACCTGCAGGGAGAGAAGAGCTGTCAGAGCCGCCCTCCGGGCCTCAGTTTCCCCACCCGTACAACCTGTGGCCCTTCCACCTTCCTTGCCCTCTTTGCCCCCCCCCCACCCCCCGCAGCCCGGTCTCCTCACCAGATGTTGCTCTCGCGGCTCTGGTCGACCACCATGAAGGTCCCGTGCAGCTCCCCCAGCAGCTCGGGCGCTGCCCAGCGCAGTGGGATCCACAGGCGCTCAGGGGTCAGGTAGTAGTCCTCCTGGGGGGCAGACCCGGGCGCGGTCAGAAGGGTCAGGGCACCAGCCCGCCCTTACCCTTTCCCCGCGCTGATGGAGGGCAGCCCCCACCTTGTAGTTGCTGTGGGCCAGCCCGTAGTCTCCGATGCGCACGGTGAGGTCGGAGGTCAGCAGGCAGTTGCGCAGGGCCAGGTCGCTGGGGGCGGGCGAGGAGCGCGAGGTAAGAGGCGAGCAGCTTTAGGGAGGCCCGCCCCTTTGCCTAGACTCCGCCCAGTTTCCTCACTCGGTTCCCCTTCCCTCTGCTGTTCTCACTCTTCTCCTACCTTCACTCCTCCCCTCTCCTGACTCCTCCTGACCCCGCCTCTCCGCCCCCGCCGGACCCTCCTGGGTCTTCCCCCGCTTTTGTGACCCCCGCTCAAGCTTTCTTCCCTCCTTCAGCCCCTAGTCCTCCTCCCCGCGCCCCAGTTCCGCGCGATGGCGCCCAGCTGCCACCTGTGCACGTAGTTGTGGGAGTGGAGATGGGCCAGCCCTCGGGCAATCTCCAGGCCCATCCTCTGCAGTGTCCGCAGGTCTCGAGGGGGCAGCTCTGGGGACAGACCTTCGGGGGGCCGCTGGGCCCGGAGGTAACGTTTCAGGTCCCCCTGGGAGAGAGGACAGGGAAGGGTCAGTTCCGGGCATGCACACAGCCAGCCAATCCGAGGCGAGCATGGGGCGACCTCGGCACTCAGGGGACAGCCCCTCTGGGCGGCAGTTCTCCTTGCTCCTTTAACGCACACAGTGACAAAACCCACCCACCCCGCGTGCTAGCCACCTGGGTAGTGAGCGATCGTTGAGAGATACTATCGCTTGTCCCTGTGATGAGGATGATGTCATTGCCAAATTGCCCTGAGCTCCGACCCGGTTCAGCTCCTCACTCTGCCTCACCCCACCCCTCAGGCCCCCAGACCCTCACCAGTTGACAGAACTCCATAATCAGCAGAAAGGGCAATGTCTCCACGCAGACGCCCAGGCACTGGAGGACGTTGGGGTGCTGCAGGCTCCTGTGAGGGGGTGGGGGTTGCCCAGGTCAGGAAACAGCCCCTTCCATCTGACCCCAGCCCTGTGTCCCACACCCCAACCTCCTAGTAAAACCAAACCAACCGTTGCTTCAACCTCTTTGGTTTCAGTTTCCTTACTCGAGGGTCCCCCCCAAACACACACCCTTCTTCCCCATATCCCCACCTCAGGTCCACCCCACGGTCTCCTAGTCTCTGAGCCAGACTCTCAACACCTCCTTCCCCCTGCTTCTGGCTCACCACCCCCTCAGCCTTTCTTCTTGCCCCCCGACTCCCACCCGCTCCCCTCCCACAGCCCCAGCTTAAGCCTCCTCCTCACCTCTTGGACTCTTCTCGGCCTCCTCCGAGCCTCCCTGCCTCCCATCTCTCAGCCTGTCCCTGACCTGATGTCCACCTGCGGACGGCCCTCCAGGGCCCCGCCGTGTCCCCGGGCAGAGCCTGGCTCACTCCTCGGTCTCCCCCGGCCCTCTGCCTTTCCCAGCATCACTCTTCACCCCCGAGGACATCTCCCCAAATTTATAGGTGCCTGTCTGGGCTCCAAACCTTTGTGCGTATACTTCTCTCTGTGGGAAACACTCACCTCTCATCAAAGTCCTCCTCACACCTTAGTTTCACCGTCATTTCCACAAGAAATGTCACTTCCCCTCCCTCAACACTGGGGGAAAGCCCTCTGTTATCCTCACATGTGGTTCGGCGGGAGGGGGTGGGTGGGTGGGGGCGTCTGAATCCTGTCTCCACCTTTCCCAGGTGTGTTACCTCACAGAGTCATAGTGATCCTCTCAAAAAGTGGTGGCGAGGAATTTAACAGGATCAGAGAGAAGCTGGAACAACCTGAGAGATCCTCACTATTACCAATGTTGTGTTTTACCATGCTGTCTGATTTTTCCCTCTCGCCCTGCATTTCAACTGCATTCTCCTGCCTCACCGCCTTTGCTCCTTGCGGTTCCCTCGGCCTGGAACACCCTTCCCACAATGTTTTGCGAAACTGCCTTCTCTATGCCTACAATTCCTGTCCCAAAGCTCCTTCCTCTCCATCACATCCTGCTGTATTTCCTCAAGGCACTTGCCAGTCTGTGATATTTCGCTGTTAACATTTATTTCTTCGCTGGCTAATTTATTGTGTCCCGTCCACTAGGTGGCGAGCTTCACAGGACAAGGCTTTAGGGCTTTCTCTGTGTGGCCATGTGCCCAGGTGCCTAGTAGGTGCTCAATAAATCGTGTGGCATGAAGGCGTTTACCCTGATACATGGCCCGAGGGTCTGTGGGAAGATTACAACATCCCGGGTTTGCAGTCCAGAACCTGGCTCAAGGAGGGCAGGACAGTTTTGGTTTCCTTGGGGCCTGGCAGGAGGCAGGGGCCCCTCATGCATTGTGAGGAACAGCATCCAGATCCAGACTGCTCAATGCCTGGGTTCCAACATTCCCGACCTGGGAGAATAAAGACTCCTGCTCCTGCTTGGGAGAAGACTCATAAAATCAAAACTTTCCTAAAGCACTAGGCATGTGCTGGGGCTTGAAAAAAAAAAAAATAGCTGCCCCTCCCAACATGGGGAGATTTAGGGTAGCATATGTAGAAACAAGCTTGGATCCTCTGAACATCTACTAATCTGAGCTAAGGCTGGCCCCTTCTGTTATCAAATTCTCCCAACAACACTGCTAGGCAGGAGGATGTTTCCCAATGGATCCAGAGGGATAGGGAGGTTCAGGGAGGTAAAGTAACTTGCCCAGGGTCACACAGCTGATAATGATTACAGAGCTGGGATTTGCTCTCAGATCTCTGGCTCATTTAGCAAACGTCTCCTGAGGGCCTACTTGTACCTGGGTGACTAGATGAACCCCCAGCTGCCAGTGTGGTCCTGCATTCTCCAACCAAACTTTCTGGTTGGAAGGTGGGAATGTTCTCCAACCAAGATGTCTAATACAGGAGCCACTGGCTGTAGGTGGCGACTGAGCTCTTGAAATGTGGCAAGGGTAGCTGAGGAAAGCCATCTTGAATGTGATTGCATTTTATTTAAGAGGAATTTAAATAGTCGTATGTGGCTCGTGCTTGCCAGCATGGGTCTAGAGGGAGAGAGAGGCAAGTAAGCGAGAACGTGGATGTAGTAATGGCACGCTAAGACACGTGTGATGAAGAAAATACACGGAGCATCCCAGGGTCCTCCGTAGTGAGAGAGAGAGAGTGTGTGTGTGTGTGTGTGTGTAAAGGAAGGCCTTTCTGACCTGAGACCCAGGGTGGAGAAAGGATCCCACCATCGGAAACTGGGGCTGGGTGAGCCGGGAGTAATATTCCAGACAGAGGGAACAGCAAGGACAGCGGCCCTGAGGCTGGAAACAGGCTGGTCGATGGGAGGGTCAGTGAGGAGACCCGGGTGGTAGGGACAAGAGGGCTGGTGACAGGAAGGGAGTTGTGGGCTGGAGAGGTGAGTGGGACTTTGTCCTGTGAGCCACAGGACACCATGGGACAGCATCAGATCCAGACGGCTCAATGCCTGGGTTCAAACATTCCCGACCTGGGAGAATAAAGACCCCTGCCCCTGCTTGGGAGAAGACTCATAAAATCAAAACTTTCCTAAAGCACTAGGCATGTGCTGGGGCTTGAAAAAAAAAAATAGCTGCCCCTCCCAACATGGGGAGATTTAGGGTAGCATATGTAGAAACAAGCTTGGATCCTCTGAACATCTACTAATCTGAGCTAAGGCTGGCCCCTTCTGTTATCAAATTCTCCCAACAACACTGCTAGGCAGGAGGATGTTTCCCAATGGATCCAGAGGGATAGGGAGGTTCAGGGAGGTAAAGTAACTTGCCCAGGGTCACACAGCTGATAATGATTACAGAGCTGGGATTTGCTCTCAGATCTCTGGCTCATTTAGCTAACGTCTCCTGAGGGCCTACTTGTACCTGGGTGACTAGATGAACCCCCAGCTGCCAGTGTGGTCCTGCATTCTCCAACCAAACTTTCTGGTTGGAAGGTGGGAATGTTCTCCAACCAAGATGTCTAATACAGGAGCCACTGGCTGTAGGTGGCGACTGAGCTCTTGAAATGTGGCAAGGGTAGCTGAGGAAAGCCATCTTGAATGTGATTGCATTTTATTTAAGAGGAATTTAAATAGTCGTATGTGGCTCGTGCTTGCCAGCATGGGTCTAGAGGGAGAGAGAGGCAAGTAAGCGAGAACGTGGATGTAGTAATGGCACGCTAAGACACGTGTGATGAAGAAAATACACGGAGCATCCCAGGGTCCTCCGTAGTGAGAGAGAGAGAGAGTGTGTGTGTGTGTGTGTGTGTGTAAAGGAAGGCCTTTCTGACCTGAGACCCAGGGTGGAGAAAGGATCCCACCATCGGAAACTGGGGCTGGGTGAGCCGGGAGTAATATTCCAGACAGAGGGAACAGCAAGGACAGCGGCCCTGAGGCTGGAAACAGGCTGGTCGATGGGAGGGTCAGTGAGGAGACCCGGGTGGTAGGGACAAGAGGGCTGGTGACAGGAAGGGAGTTGTGGGCTGGAGAGGTGAGTGGGACTTTGTCCTGTGAGCCACAGGACACCATGGGAGGTTTCAGAGGAGGGGCCCATAGAATATGTATCGGGGCAAAGCTCACTATTACAGCCCTCTGTTAAGCAGTGCCCATCTGCACACCCCTTCCATAACCGGGCACTCACTGCCCCACAGGGCATGTAGGTGCAGATTCTAAATGAACCCTTGTCTAGAAGCTCTTAGAGCGGAGATGAGGCAGGAGAGGGAGAGTGGCCTGCCTCCTTCCCAGCCCTCCCAGTCCAGTGGGGACAGGCGTGGGGGGAGAGTGGCCATATGGGACAACTGCTCGGCACCCTGATCTGTGGTTCTGATTCTGCCCTCGCCACCCACAGGCAGGGGCCGGAGAGGCCGCCACCATGGACCCCGTGCTGGACCCAGGCACAGTTCACATGGGTCTCAGCTGCCCTCTACACAGGGCTGCTCACACTTCCTGGGCTCACGGTCCAGATGAAGACGCTAGGCTCAGAGTGGAGAGGGACGGATCTCCAGCTCAGCCTCTGCGCTGTCCCTGAGCCTGCACGGCTGGCGTGTCTCTGCCTCTGACCCGAAGCAGAACCCAAGGCTCAGGGAGGGCAATTCTCTGGCTTGAGGGGCACATCCAGGAAAAAAGCAGATCTAGGATTCGAATCCAGACTTGACCCCACACTGTACTCCTTCTGCTTCCAAATGTTATCGCCATGAGACGCAAACTCAGATATCCGGGCCTTCAGGGCCCCACGTGCACCGAGGAGACCCCGTACCTGTACGGCTGTGCTTCCGAGATGAACTTGCGCTGCTCCAGGGGCCCGGCGCTGGCTCGGAGCTCCTTCACCACCACCTGGGCCGGGGTGTAGTCGGAGAAAATCTCTCCCAGGATCACCTGATTGAGGGGGACCCGGGAGTCAGGGCCTGTGGGTTCCCCAGCCCCATCCCAAGGAGTTCCCTTCATCCCACCGTACGGCTCCCAACTTCCCCCTCCTTTCCAGCCGCTTCTTTTAAATCCCACCCCCTCATATCCCCACCAGATGCGGGGTGGAGACTCACAGGCCCAGAGTCCGATGGACGCAGGGACGGGTGGAAGGATGGACAGACGGACGCGTGGAGACCCGGATGGCGAGGCGGAGTGGTCAATGGAGTGAGGAAGGGGGCGCTGACTGACAGATGGGGCGGGGGTGGGGTGGGTGGGAGCAGGTGAGAGGCGAACAGAGGGTGGGCACTGGGGGGGGTGGGCTGAAGGGGCAGGGGGCGGAGTCGGGGGCAGATGAGAAGTGGTGGGAGCGGGGGAATGGACACAGAACAGGAGCATCACCCTGGATTGTGTGGCGCCCCCGCCTCCCACCCCCAGCCCCACGTGCTTACCTTTCCAAACCAGCCGCTCCCGATCTCTTGTAGGTAGCTGAGGTGCTGGCGGCTGAGGCCCAGGGGGGTGGTCATGTCTGAGGTGGCGCAAAAGGAGAGGCACCTGAGCCTCTCTCCCCTCCCAAGGGCCACCACCATCGTCCCCAACTCGGTGGAGATCCGGTCAAAGCAGACACAGCACGTCTATTTTCATTGGCTGCCCCAATGTTCCAAGAAGAGATTTCGGCCTCCTCATTGGCTGCCCACAAGCTTCCAGGATCCAATCCGTTTTTCCCCTTGTGTCCCAAGAACCTATGACTTGACTTCAGCTGACCATTGGCTACCTCTAACATTTAAGAACTAGGCTGACCTCACCATGGATCGCCCCACAAGAATCCCCAAATCTGGTTCTGGGTTAAGCAACAGCTTCAACCAAGATGATCTTGGATATCCTGCAGGCTGCTTCGAAGACTCCGAAGTTCCCACCTCTCTCTGCCTTTCCCTTTGGCTCCCCAGGGAGGACTCTCAGCTCCTCCCGCCCTGTCCTGTGGGGCCGTACCTGAGTGTGAAGGCTGTGGGGCAGGCATGGGCAGGGAGACCTCAGCCAGGGGGAGAATGTAGACATCAGGCAGCGACTGTGAGGATGAGGTCTCCTCGGCGGGGGGCGTGTACTCCCCGGAGCAGTCCTCCCCTTCAGGGTTCTCAAACTCCTGGGGCCGGGAAGGGTGAGGGGTGGGATAACACAGAGCTGAGACCCACCACGGTCCTTCTCATCAATATTATCCCCATCTTTCTACCAAGTGTCCTCCAATCCCAATCCAACTCCCATTAGAAGACTCTGGATTTGGCAGTAACTTCAGGCCTGAAGGGCTCTCAGACTCACTGCCCCGCTCCCCCTTCAACCCGCCTGGGCTGGGGGCGAAAGGCCTCGCTGGAGTCTTTCCACCCTAAATTCCCTCGTGCATCTCACCTTGAAGCCAACATCACCCCGTTTGCAGCACAGACAGGTGAGGAGGAGGAAGATGAAGGCCAACAGGCCAGAGCAGGAAATGAGGACCACGGCATAGGGAGGAGCCAGAGGCGCCCGACCCAGGGCGAATCCATCTGTGGGCACAGGGCTGGGCTGGGGTCCCGGCTTCACGCCCCTGGCTCCCGGACTCCCTGCCCCTCCCCGCCCAGCTACGCTTGACTACAACTCCCATGACGCTCTGCAACCAAGGGCCCCTTGGCAGAGGAGCCGGATGGCACAGGGCATTGTGGGACTTGCAGTTTGGGGCCTTCTCGAGGGATGGGTTGGGGGTGGGGTCCCTCCTCTCGCCCCAAGCTGGGACACCCCCAGTCACCTCACTTGGATCAATTTCAGTGAGGACTGAGGAAAGAAGGAGTAATAGTGGAGCCCAGAGCTCTCAGAATTTAAAATACGCTCCCATGACAGCCTTCTACCCCCTATTTGGGGAAGAGGATGAGCCCCCAACTGCAAGCTGGGAGAAGATGCTTGCCCCATGCTGGATCCTAGTGACACGGGTTGAGGCCTGTCACTTTTAGGACGCTTGGAGCACACACATGTCCTCTGTCCTCAGCCCCAATCCCCGAGGAGGGAGCTCCGCAAAACCTTGGGACTCCCCCAAGGCTAGAGACAGCCTCCGATGCTGTGTCCCCCTTAGAAATACTATTCCTCCCTTCTGTCCTCAATTCTCCCAGAGGCCCTGACCTTCCGCGGCTTCCTGCACACACCTGCACACACACATGCGTCTGCACACCATACATGCTGCCCGAACGGACCCCCTCCCCACCCAGCCCCCAGCCTTCCTCCCACAGGCCCTGCTGACAGAGACACCGTCCCTGCGCCTCCCCAGGCCCTGGCTCGCTGCGGGAAGACGCCACACAGGTGATGGAGCCGGAGGCCCGCAGACAGACCCCCGGGCAGGCCAGGGTCGGGGTGGGGGCCACTGGATAGCCGGATGGCCCGACAGACTTACCGGGATGGGCCGGGGACGCCAGGCAGCCGGAGGCGGAGACGGCCGCGAGGAGGATGAGGGCGCCGGGGGAAGGCATCTTGTCGAGGATGGCAGGGAGGTGGAGGTGGTGGCGGCTGGGGAGGAGGGGGGGGCGGGCCCTCAGCCCCCAGCCATGGGGACCCGCGCGACCCTGGCCTCCCCCCGGCCCAGGAGAGGGGCAGGAGACTCAGGACAGGGGGAGGGAGGGGTTGCTTACTGGCTCAGGTACCCCCCTCCCCCTCTTTGAAGGGACAGACAGATGAAGGGATGGAGAGGCAGACAGAGGAGAGGAGCTGGGGAGCCGGGGTTGCTGGGGTGGGGGGGAGAGGGTAGGATGGGGGGAGAATGAGGGCCCCGCCCCCGAGGACAGCTGGGATTGGGGGATCAGAAAGCCTGTCAGAGGGAGGGTGGGAGGAGGGAGGATGGAGCGTCGTCATAGCAACTGGCTCCCAGTAGCATTGGCTGCCAGGAGGAGGGGAGGAGGAGGGACAGACAGGGACCAGCAGACCCTCGTGTCGAGGGGACGCAGGGCCCACCGCGCCTGGCCCGGGCACCGCTGTGACACTCCACCGGCATGGACACGTGTGCTCCGCGCCAAGATGCAGGTGTCGGGCAGCCCACACATGGCTGACCCACGTAGCGCAGACTCTCACAGACCAGCACACCACATACAAAGGTGGACGGCTCTCGGCAGACGGGGACACGTCCACGTCACACACAAAGACGCGGGGATGATGGGCAATACTAAGAACGCACAGATGCACCCGGCCACGCAGGAACGTCAGTGCATCCCAAAGACCCACACACACGCCAGACAACGTGAAGCCCCCATCCACAGACACGCCACAGACCAAGATGTTCGCAGACACCCCGGAGACCCACCAAGGCACAAAGTCGCGAACACAGGCATTCCACAGACAAACAGCCAACAAAGAAGACCCACAGACACACGCATCACGTACACAGACAGACACAAGTATTGCACGCACAGATATATACAGATACACAAGCAGATGCAAGGAGAGACCTGCACATCACACGTATAAACACACACATACAACACACAGTTATATAGATACACACATTTCACACAGACACATTTCACTCACAGGAATATACCCAGAGACATATGTCACACTCACAGATACACATATACAAGCACAAAGCACACGTGGGTATAGATATACAATACAAAGAGGATAGAAAGCTACACAAATCATGCCCACAAATATATTACACTGGTACATACATATATCACATACATATATACACAGTCTTGCACATTATATGTACAGAGACAGGCATACACAACACAGGCACACACATGGAACACACAGGCACGCAAAGACGCACACATCTCATACCTTAACACAGGTGGTCACGCAGGATTTCCCACAAGGTTACAAAAAGACATTACCCTAGTGTAGTCATACTTAACATACACAAATACACACATGCAGACAGAACACATACAAAGATACAGACTCGCGCATCACAAATACCCACATTTTCTATGTGTTTGCACAACCTTTACACAACCATAGGTGCTTGCCTCATACAAGAGATACAGGAATATCGTTTATTGAATTTATTCTTTCGAGCATTTATTGTGCGCCAGGCCTTGTCCAGCGCTTTACATATACTACTTTTATCTTTTCCCACTATATATTTATTTTAAAAGTATTTATGTAAAATAAAACGCACAGATTTTATTAAAAATTTTCTTTCTCTAGCTTTGTTGAGATATAATTAACATACAACATTGGGTATGTTTAGCTCCTCTGTTGATGAGATTTTCCAGGCAAGAATACTGGAGTGGGTTGCCATTTCCTACTCCAGAGTACAGATGCACCCGGCCACGCAGGAACGTCAGTGCATCCCAAAGACCCACACACACGCCAGACAACGTGAAGCCCCCATCCACAGACACGCCACAGACCAAGATGTTCGCAGACACCCCGGAGACCCACCAAGGCACAAAGTCGCGAACACAGGCATTCCACAGACAAACAGCCAACAAAGAAGACCCACAGACACACGCATCACGTACACAGACAGACACAAGTATTGCACGCACAGATATATACAGATACACAAGCAGATGCAAGGAGAGACCTGCACATCACACGTATAAACACACACATACAACACACAGTTATATAGATACACACATTTCACACAGACACATTTCACTCACAGGAATATACCCAGAGACATATGTCACACTCACAGATACACATATACAAGCACAAAGCACACGTGGGTATAGATATACAATACAAAGAGGATAGAAAGCTACACAAATCATGCCCACAAATATATTACACTGGTACATACATATATCACATACATATATACACAGTCTTGCACATTATATGTACAGAGACAGGCATACACAACACAGGCACACACATGGAACACACAGGCACGCAAAGACGCACACATCTCATACCTTAACACAGGTGGTCACGCAGGATTTCCCACAAGGTTACAAAAAGACATTACCCTAGTGTAGTCATACTTAACATACACAAATACACACATGCAGACAGAACACATACAAAGATACAGACTCGCGCATCACAAATACCCACATTTTCTATGTGTTTGCACAACCTTTACACAACCATAGGTGCTTGCCTCATACAAGAGATACAGGAATATCGTTTATTGAATTTATTCTTTCGAGCATTTATTGTGCGCCAGGCCTTGTCCAGCGCTTTACATATACTACTTTTATCTTTTCCCACTATATATTTATTTTAAAAGTATTTATGTAAAATAAAACGCACAGATTTTATTAAAAATTTTCTTTCTCTAGCTTTGTTGAGATATAATTAACATACAACATTGGGTATGTTTAGCTCCTCTGTTGATGAGATTTTCCAGGCAAGAATACTGGAGTGGGTTGCCATTTCCTACTCCAGAGTACACATACTACTTTTAAATGCTGAGGCCTTCCAAGACGGATTCTTTTATCATTCCCATAGTACAGATGAGGAAACTGAGGCACAGCGAGGTGCAGACAGCTGCCCCAAGGCACGCGCGCCCGAGAAGTGGCTGAGTGGGAACTGGAACTCGGTCCTTAGGGACACAGACAAAACAGACAAGGACGCACACATCACGTGCCAGGCCGCCGCTGTCTCGGGGTCACCCTCCCCCACCCCCGCCCCCGCACAGCACCCCGAGCTGCAGACACACCGGAAGCACAGGCGCCCACCCTGCGCGCGGACTTCTCTGTAGTCCCCGAGCCCCTGCGTTGCGTCCCTCTCGGCTGAGGCTGGGCCGGAGCTGCGCATCGCAGGCGCAGCCTCACTGCACAGCGCGGAGGCGGCCCAGACACCCCATCCCCAGCACGGCCCACCCCTGCCCCAGTTCCTCCGCAGGTGTGCGGGGCCCTCGAGTCCAAAACGCAGCCAGCGCAATCGGGACTGGAGACCCTAGGGGAAGAGGAGGGAGAGGGGACCAATGAGCCCTCTGGGGGTGGGTGGGAGGCTCATTGGAGAAACTGAGGCAGGTTCATCGCAACAGCAGGGGTAGGAAGGATGGGGAGCCGGAACCAGGGCTGCAGGGTGCACAGACCATATGCAGGTAGACAGTATGGAATTTGGGGCTGGGGGATGAGGAAAGATGCAATTATCTACCCGTGTGGTGAAGGACACAGACCCTGGAGGAAGTAGGGGCTGATGGGGAATGTAGTCCTATCCCTGAGGCTTATGGGAAATGGAGTTCTGGTTCATCCAAAAGAAAGGCTTAGGTTAATCATCTATCTTTCCCGTCCACAACCCCTGAAGAAGCCGTGGGTGGATGAGGGTAACAAGAGCGGGGCTCTGCTGCCTGGGTCTTTGCAAACGAGGTGGGCAGAATTCTTAAGTCCTAGGGAGCGGCAGAGGTGGGGATGCAGTCTTAAAGTTCATTTATTCACTCAACATTCATTAAACCCACTGTGCTCAGCCAGGCCCTATGCCAGAATTTTGGAGTGCAGCATGTAACAAGTCAATCCTGTTTCCTGCCCTTGATGGGGGTGGGTGGATGTATGTCACAGGGGTTTACAGAAGGTCTGCTAGAGTTTTTCAAACTGTCAACAGTGGGCCACTACTGAAAGTCAACATCAGCTTGCCTGCTAGGATCAGTTTTTGAAAAATGAAACAGAATCATGTAGAACATGCAGGATCAATATTCATGAATGGAGGTTTTCTTTCTGATGGGAAATCATATATGTATGTATTTCCCCGCCATTATGGGTCACAGTAAAAGAAACAAGGGGGATTCCCAGATGGCTTAGTGGGTAAAGAATCTGCCTGCCAGTGCCAGAGACTTGAGTTTAATCTTAGGGTCGGGAAGATCCTCTGGAGGAGGGCATGGCAACCCACGCCAGTATTCTTGCCTGGAAACTCCCATGGACAGAGGAGCCTGGCAGGCTACAGACACCCCATCCCCAGCACGGCCCACCCCTGCCCCAGTTCCTCCGCAGGTGTGCGGGCCCTCGAGTCCAAAACGCAGCCAGCGCAATCGGGACTGGAGACCCTAGGGAAGAGGAGGAGGGGACCAATGAGCCCTCTGGGGTGGGTGGGAGGCTCATTGGAGAAACTGAGGCAGGTTCATCGCAACAGCAGGGGTAGGAAGGATGGGGAGCCGGAACCAGGGCTGCAGGGTGCACAGACCATATGCAGGTAGACAGTATGGAATTTGGGGCTGGGGGATGAGGAAAGATGCAATTATCTACCCGTGTGGTGAAGGACACAGACCCTGGAGGAAGTAGGGGCTGATGGGGAATGTAGTCCTATCCCTGAGGCTTATGGGAAATGGAGTTCTGGTTCATCCAAAAGAAAGGCTTAGGTTAATCATCTATCTTTCCCGTCCACAACCCCTGAAGAAGCCGTGGGTGGATGAGGGTAACAAGAGCGGGGCTCTGCTGCCTGGGTCTTTGCAAACGAGGTGGGCAGAATTCTTAAGTCCTAGGGAGCGGCAGAGGTGGGGATGCAGTCTTAAAGTTCATTTATTCACTCAACATTCATTAAACCCACTGTGCTCAGCCAGGCCCTATGCCAGAATTTTGGAGTGCAGCATGTAACAAGTCAATCCTGTTTCCTGCCCTTGATGGGGGTGGGTGGATGTATGTCACAGGGGTTTACAGAAGGTCTGCTAGAGTTTTTCAAACTGTCAACAGTGGGCCACTACTGAAAGTCAACATCAGCTTGCCTGCTAGGATCAGTTTTTTTTGAAAAATGAAACAGAATCATGTAGAACATGCAGGATCAATATTCATGAATGGAGGTTTTCTTTCTGATGGGAAATCATATATGTATGTATTTCCCCCCGGCCATTATGGGTCACAGTAAAAGAAACAAGGGGGATTCCCAGATGGCTTAGTGGGTAAAGAATCTGCCTGCCAGTGCCAGAGACTTGAGTTTAATCTTAGGGTCGGGAAGATCCTCTGGAGGAGGGCATGGCAACCCACGCCAGTATTCTTGCCTGGAAACTCCCATGGACAGAGGAGCCTGGCAGGCTACAGTCCAGGGTCACAAAGAGTGGAACACTGAGTGACTGAACACACAAGCATGCCAAAGAAACCATAGTAATAGCTGAAACACCCTCTGAGAGAAAGTGACAGGAAACTGAGGCCCCCTGGGAACCAGCCAGAAGAAAGGAGAGGGAACAGGGTTTGGGCAGAGGGAACTGCATATGCAAAGAGGAGGTAGGAAGTGGCTGTTGCGGGGGCAATGAGTACAAATATTTCATTTGCCCTCATAGCAGGCAGAGCTTCCCGGGTGGCTCAGCTGGAAAGAATCTGCTTGCCCGTGCCTGCTGAGGCAGATGTGGGAGACCCGGGTTCAATCCCTGGGTTGGGAAGATCCCCTGGAGAAAGGCATGGCAACCCACCCTAGTATTCTTGCCTGAGAGATCCTACAAACAGAGGAACTGGGCAGGCTACAGTCCATGAGGTCACCAGGAGTTGGACAGGACTTAGCCAGGTGACAGCAACAACATAACAGGCCAGGCACTGGCCGGCCAAGCTCTGCCACCCTCATGGACCCTCCTTAAGTGGGAGGCAGACATTGGGCAAACTGTCTTACACCTAAGTCATGTAACTTGTAACAGTGCTGAATGCAATAAAGAAGAGCCTGGGAGGGAGGTAACTTAGGCTGAGGGAGGAGTCCAAGGAGGCTTTTCAGAAAGGTCACAGTGAAGCCCAGATCTGTGAGGGGAAGGAAAGACGTAGGAGTGGAGGAGCACAGGGCAAAGAGAACCAGGACAGCCAGAGGTGGCTCTGAGGCTGGGCAGCCCTTAGGGCATCAAGAAGTGACCAGGAGGCTGATGTGTTTGGATCTGAATGAGCAGCAAGTGGGGACATGTGTAACGTCCCTGGGGAGAGAGAAACAGGCAAGCAGGGGCAGCTAAATGGGCCAGGCCTGGTGAGGAATTTGGATTTCTTCTCAAGTCAGTAAGGAGCCCTGGGGAGGGACGGGCTCTGACCTTGGTGTGGACAGGCTCTCTCTGCCTGTGGTGTGGGGAGAGACTGAGGGCGGAGCCTGGAACCCAGGGAGGAGGAGACTTCAAAGTCCAGGTGAGAGACTCTACCGGCAATGGAGACAGAGAGGAGCAACTCACTTCAGGACAATGACAAGTGTCGTCAAGGCTGTGGGGAGGGACTTCCCTGGTGGTCCAGTGGCTAAGACTCTGCATTCTCAATGCAAGGAGCTTGGGTTCGATCCCTGGTCAGAGAACTAGATCCCACATGCCACAACTCAGGCCTGGCACAGCCAAAACAGCAACAACAAACAAACAAGGATGTGGAGAAATCATACAGTGCTGGAGGGCAGAGTGTGGGCACTTTAGCAAACAGTCTGACATTTCCTTCAGCAGTTAACCCAGAACTACTGTATGGCTCAGGGGTTTCATTCCTAGCTATCTCCTTAAAGGCGTGAAAGCACATGTCCCCACAAACATTTGCAGGCGAATGTTCATAGCAGTCTCGTTCCTAATAACCAAAATGTGAGAGTAACCCAAACGTCCATCGGCTGATGAATGGATACACAAAATAGGCTACATTCATAAGTGTTTGCTACATCCCTTCCGTGAAGTCCTACTCTTTGAGCCCCCATGGACTGTAGTCCGCCAGGCTCCTCTGTCCCTGGGGATTCTCCAGGAAAGAATACTGGAATGGATCTGTAAACAACAACACTCTGTAAAAGTAAAAATAATAATAAAAAACAAACAAAAAAAGAACACTGGAGTGGGTTGCCTTCCCTTCTCCAGGGGAGCTTCACAACCCTGGGATCAACCCAGGGGTCCAACCTGAGTCTCTTACATCTCCTGCCTTGGCAGGCAGGCTCTTAACCCCTATTGCTACCCGGCAAGCCCAGGATAGTGGAATATTATTCAGCCACCAAAAGGAATGAATTAGTGACAGGTACCACAACATGGATGAACACTGAAAATATCAAGTGGAATCAAAGAAGTCAGATAACACAAATACCCACATACTGTGGAATTCTGTTTACAGGGATTATCCAGGATAGACAAATCAAAGCAGGTCAGTGGGGGCTTCCCTGGTGGTCTAGTGGGTAAGGACACCGCCTTGCAGTGCAAGGGGCGCCGGTTCGATCCCCGGCCTCGGAAGATCCCACGTGCCGGTGGAGCAGCTGGACTGATGTGTCCAATTACCGAGCAGGAGTTCTGGGGCGCATGCGCCCAGAGCCGGCGCTCTGTGAAGACAGAGGCCACCGCGATGGGAGGCCCACAGGAGCCAAAGAACAAAGATGGATGAAAATAGATAAATGAAAGACCAATAGAAGTGGCCCGCCCGCCCCCCTCCCTCCGCACCCCACCCCCCAGAAGATACATTAAATAAATAAATAATTAAATAAATAAAGCAGGTCAGTGGTTGCCTGGGGCTGGGGCGAGGGGCAGCTAAGGGGCTTCTTTGAGTGATGAAAATGTTCTAAAACTGATCATGGCAGTAGTTGCACAATGTGGTTAACAAACTAAAATCCACTGAACTGTAGAATTTATTGATTTTCTTCATTAAAAAAAAATTTTTTTTTTTTTTGGTGACACTGCACCATTTGTGGGATCTTAGTCCCCCGCCTAGAGATTGAACCTGGGCCCATGGCAGTGAGAGCATGCAATTCTAACCCCTGCACTGCCAGGGAATTCCCTGAACTGTAATTGGGTGAATTGCATGCTCTGTGAATTCTGTCTTGAATTGTTGTTCTAAAGCTGTTGAAAAAATTGCTTCAGAAAAAAAAATTGCTTCAGGATATGTTCTGATGAGAGACTATCAGTCTTGGTGATGGTGTGGGCTGAGAGGAAGGAAACGGTCTAGAATGCCCACGAGAGTGGCTTAGCCATCCAGATCACAGGCCTTCTGTCAACATGACTTGCACCAACTTCTCACGTTTCCTGGTTAGTAGGAAGGGCTCAACAAGCATCAATTCCTATTATGATGATGGTGATCCGGTTGAAAGTTGAATTCACTCCTCAGCTCGGAGACTTTCCATGGCTCCCAACTCACCTGGAGGCAAAGCCAAATCCTCACCATGGCACCCGGGTCCTGGCAGAACATTCCCTCCCATCCATTCTCTGTCTGGGTCTCGACCCCTATTCAGTGGGGGCTTCCCTGGTGGTCTAGTGGGTAAGGACACCGCCTTGCAGTGCAAGGGGCGCCGGTTCGATCCCCGGCCTCGGAAGATCCCACGTGCCGGTGGAGCAGCTGGACTGATGTGTCCAATTACCGAGCAGGAGTTCTGGGGCGCATGCGCCCAGAGCCGGCGCTCTGTGAAGACAGAGGCCACCGCGATGGGAGGCCCACAGGAGCCAAAGAACAAAGATGGATGAAAATAGATAAATGAAAGACCAATAGAAGTGGCCCGCCCGCCCCCCTCCGCACCCCACCCCCCAGAAGATACATTAAATAAATAAATAATTAAATAAATAAAGCAGGTCAGTGGTTGCCTGGGGCTGGGGCGAGGGGCAGCTAAGGGGCTTCTTTGAGTGATGAAAATGTTCTAAAACTGATCATGGCAGTAGTTGCACAATGTGGTTAACAAACTAAAATCCACTGAACTGTAGGATTTATTTATTTTCTTCATTAGAAAAAAAATTTTTTTTTTTTTGGTGACACTGCACCATTTGTGGGATCTTAGTCCCCCGCCTAGAGATTGAACCTGGGCCCATGGCAGTGAGAGCATGCAATTCTAACCCCTGCACTGCCAGGGAATTCCCTGAACTGTAATTGGGTGAATTGCATGCTCTGTGAATTCTGTCTTGAATTGTTGTTCTAAAGCTGTTGAAAAAATTGCTTCAGAAAAAAAAATTGCTTCAGGATATGTTCTGATGAGAGACTATCAGTCTTGGTGATGGTGTGGGCTGAGAGGAAGGAAACGGTCTAGAATGCCCACGAGAGTGGCTTAGCCATCCAGATCACAGGCCTTCTGTCAACATGACTTGCACCAACTTCTCACGTTTCCTGGTTAGTAGGAAGGGCTCAACAAGCATCAATTCCTATTATGATGATGGTGATCCGGTTGAAAGTTGAATTCACTCCTCAGCTCGGAGACTTTCCATGGCTCCCAACTCACCTGGAGGCAAAGCCAAATCCTCACCATGGCACCCGGGGTCCTGGCAGAACATTCCCTCCCCATCCATTCTCTGTCTGGGTCTCGACCCCCTATTCAGTGACTCTGGCCACTCTGGTCTCCTCCAAGTTCCTCACATCGTCTAAGGACAGTCCTACCTCAGGGCCTTTGCACTTGCTGTTCGCTCTTCCCCAGTAGCCACCTGGCTCCTCCCTCACCTCCTTTAGACCCACACTCAGATGTTACCTCTTCTCAGACTTTGCGAAGCCTCCACATCCCCTTATGAATGACTACACCTCCCCACCTTATACATGGAGTCCTGCTTTTTTTTCTCCATTACATCACTAGATCTTTCACTTCTTCTTCTTCTTTCACTATTATTTATGTGATTGCATCGGGTCTTAGTTATGGCATGTGGGTCATGCACAATCTGTGGTCGATGGGCATCAACTCTGTGGCAGGCAGACTTACTTATTCCCTAAGATGTGGGATCTTAGTTCTCCAGTCCAATCTAGGATGGAACCTCCGTCCCCTGCATGGAAGAGTGGATTCTCAACCACTGGAGTGTCCGAACAGTTCCTAAATCTTTCACATCTTTGCTGAAGTTATTGCTGCCTCTCCCTGTAGAGACTCACGAGGGCAGAAAATCTGCCTGTCCTGGTCCCTGCTCGTGTCTCAGTGCCCACTAGAGTCCCTGGCCCAGAACATAGCTACGGAACGAAGGAAAGAATTCAAGTTCATTTCCTTTCGAGGTATGTGCTGCAGGGGTAAAGCCATGGGCCTTCCTCAGTCCCTCCAGTGCTGCCTGCTTGGCACAAGAGATGCTGGGAAGTAAACTCTGATCATCCGCTGCGGGAAAGCAGGGCAGGGTGCTGAGGGCAAACTGTGAGGAGCCTAGGATGCTTCAAGAGAAGCTTCCAGAGAGAGGGCAACATTTGGGCTCAGGTGTGGTGAGACGGGGGGGCGAGGCTGAGGCTGGAGAGGGAAGTGGAGAAGGGGGCATTCCAGGCTTGGGGGGGCAGTGTGGTAGGAGCGCACAAAGGCCTGGAGGTGTGAGACAGCTTGGGACATTCAAGAGTCTTCCACCTGCCCCTCCAGCTCTGCGGCTCAGGCTCCAAACCTCTCAATCATCCCTGACTCCTGTGTTTTTCTCACACCCCCATGTCTGACCCATTAGCTGGTTCTACTTTCAAAATATTCCCGAGACCTGGTCACCTTCTGTCACCTCTGCGAATACCATTGTGGTTTGCGTGGACTCTAGCCAACTCAACAGGCTTCCTACTCAGGCCCTGCTCACTCCTCCACGGGTTCTTCTTGCACGAAGCCTATGGACCCCGAAGTGAGCTCACATCCCTCTTCCTTGGCTCCCCTCTCACTTGGAGCCAAGAGACCTTCCCTTGGCTCACAGGCCCTAAATGGTCTGCCCCTCGATACATCTCTGTTTTCACCGATGATCCTTTCTCTCCGCTTCCAGCCTGCACCGGCCTTGTTCCTATGCCCTGAGATCACTGGCTAAGTAAGAACCTGACCCACAGCCTTTGCACTGGTTGTTTTGCTCTAGGGAATGCCCTGGTTGAAGTCTTTGCTTCACTCCAGCTTCTGCCCACGTGTGACCCTCCCAGAGTAGCCTCCCTGGCCACCAGAGCTGCAGGCTCTTAGTCTGCAGGCCCTTAGCCCAATTCGTTTTTCTGCAATGCAGTGAGCTCTGCCTGACAGGGATTCCCCTGTACTCAGCTGGTAAAGAATCTGCCGGCAATGCAGGAGACCCTGGTTTGATCCCTGGGTTGGGAAAATCCCCCGGAAAAGGGAGAGGCTACCCACTCCAGGATTCTTGCCTAGAGAATTTCCGCGGGTCCGTCGGTTGCAAAGAGTCAGACATGACTGAGTGACTTCACTTCTGCCTGACATTAGCTTCTCTTTCTTTTTTTTAAAAAAGATTTATTTATTTACTTATGGAGGGGGTGGGGTGGAGAGGGAGGGCAGTGGGCGGGCCACTTCTATTGGTCTTTCATTTATCTATCTTCATCCATCTTTGTTCTTTGGCCCGTGTGGGCCTCCCATCGCTGTGGCCTCTGTCGTCGCAGAGCGCTGACTCTGGGCACACGCGCTCCAGAGCTCCAGCTCGGTAACTGGACACATTGGTCCAGCCGCTCCGCGGCACGTGGGATCTTCCCAGGCCAGGGATCAAACCGGCGCCCCTTGCACTGCAAAGCAGTGTCCCTACCCACTGGACCACCAGAGAAGCCCCAGAAGAATGATTTTGATGTGCAGTCATATTATTGAATGGACTAATACTTCATTGCTTTTTTTTGGCTGCACCACACAGGATGTGGGATCTTAGTTCTCTGACCAGTGATCCAACCCAGACCCTGTGCAGTGGAAGCTCAGAGTCTTAAACACTGGACTACCAGGCAAGTCCTAATAGTTCATTGCTTTTTACTTTTTGGAACTATTTCTTTACTTATTTTTATTTCTGGTCTTCATTGTTTTTCTCTAGATGTGGTGAGTGGGGGCTCCTTGCTAGTTGTGGGGCACAGGTTTCTTACTGTGGTACTTTCCCTTGTTGGGGGGCACAGGCTCTAGGGAGGGCAGGCTTCAGCAGCTGCAGCACATGGGCTCCATAGTTGTGGCTCCGAGACTCTAGAGCACAGGATCCACAGTTGTGGTTCACGGGCTTAGCTGCTCCGCTGCACATGGGATCTTTCCAGATCAGGAATCAAACCCGGGTCTCCTGCTTTGACAGGTGGATTCTTTACCACTGAGCTACCAGGGAAACCCTGTCCACTAGATCTTATCGATCGAGAGAAAGACAGAGAGATTTGTGCAGATCTGCCTACAGAATCTGAAGCAATAGCTCCACCACCGAGATATTCTGTCTGCCGTTTGTTTGTCTTTGACCGTCATTGATATAAAAGTCAGAAAATTGGAAGGTACCTTTATGTTCGCCAGTAGGTTAAGAAATGGGGGTACATTCATCTCATGAAATATCTTACACCCATTTTTTTTTCTTTTTGTAATTTTTTTTCCCATCATGCCTCTTTTTATTTTTATATTTATTTTCATCCATCTTTTATTCTTTGGCATGTGTGGGCCTCCCATTGCAGTGGCCTCTCTCCTTGCAGAGAATCAGCTCTGGGCACATGTGCTCCAGAGCACTGGCTTGTAATTGGACACACTGGCCCAGCCGCTCCACGGCACATGGGAACTTCCCAGGCCAGGGATCGAACTGGTGCCCCTTGCACTGCAAGGCGGACTCTTTACCCATGGGACCACCAGGGAAGCCCTACACCTGTTTTAAGAAAGGAGAAAGAGGACTTCTCTGGTGGTCCAGTGGCTAAGGACACCATCTTGCGGTGCAGGGGACGCATGTTTGATCCCTGGCCTGGGAAGATCCTACGTGCAGTAGAGCGACTGGACCAATGTGTCCAACTACTGAGCCAGAGCTCTGGAGTGCATGTGGTCATAGCTGGTGCTCTGTGGAGACAGAGGCCACTGCGATGGGAGGCCCCCACAGGCCAAAGAACAAAAATAAATAAATGAAAGATCAGTAGAAGCAGCCAAAAAGAAAAAAAAAAAAAAAGAAAGGAGAAAGAGCCATGGACTGACAGAAGAGCTCTAAGATGTATTATTGCCAGAAAAAAAGCAAGTTACAGAACAGTAAGCACAGGGTGAAGGGACTTCCAGGTGGTCCAGTGGTTAAGACTGCACACTTCCACTACAGGGGATGTAGATTGATCCCCACATTGGGGAACTAAGATCCCCACCTGCCAAATAATAATAGTAATAATAATAATAATAATAAACAATCTCATTGGCCACCAGTTGCAAGGGAGGTTGGGTAATGAAGTCTTTTAAGTGAGCATATTTCTGCCTCAAATAAAATTGGGGTTCTATGACTAAGGAAGGGGAGAATGGACGTTGGATGTTTCTGCATTTTAAGTTGAGCCCAGTCAGGAAAGATCTTGAACAGGGTCTCACTTGACCTCTGTCCTCTGGCAGGGGAGAGCCACGGGAGAGTGTGGAGCAAGGTAAACGATGTGATCACCCCCTCTACACCCCACAGTCACTTTTTAGAATCGCCTGAGGTACAGGAACCCTCAAAAGGTTTCTAGATTGAATTCATGGGTTCTGAAAACTCCGATAAGAAAAAGAAAATTTGGCTTCTCTGGTGGTTCAGAAGTCAAGAATTCGCATGTCCTTGTGGGAGACACAGGTTCAATTCCTAATCCAGGAAGATCCCACATGCCTCGGAGCAACTAAACCCGTGGGCCACAACTATGGAGCCTGTGCTCTAAATGTTGGACACACTTGGCACAATGGGAACTTCCCAGGCCAGGTATCGAACTGGTGCCCCTTGCACTGCAAGGCGGACTCTTTACCCATGGGACCACCAGGGAAGCCCTACACCTGTTTTAAGAAAGGAGAAAGAGGACTTCTCTGGTGGTCCAGTGGCTAAGGACACCATCTTGCGGTGCAGGGGACGCATGTTTGATCCCTGGCCTGGGAAGATCCTACGTGCAGTAGAGCGACTGGACCAATGTGTCCAACTACTGAGCCAGAGCTCTGGAGTGCATGTGGTCATAGCTGGTGCTCTGTGGAGACAGAGGCCACTGCGATGGGAGGCCCCCACAGGCCAAAGAACAAAAATAAATAAATGAAAGATCAGTAGAAGCAGCCAAAAAGAAAAAAAAAAAAAAAGAAAGGAGAAAGAGCCATGGACTGACAGAAGAGCTCTAAGATGTATTATTGCCAGAAAAAAAGCAAGTTACAGAACAGTAAGCACAGGGTGAAGGGACTTCCAGGTGGTCCAGTGGTTAAGACTGCACACTTCCACTACAGGGGATGTAGATTGATCCCCACATTGGGGAACTAAGATCCCCACCTGCCAAATAATAATAGTAATAATAATAATAATAATAAACAATCTCATTGGCCACCAGTTGCAAGGGAGGTTGGGTAATGAAGTCTTTTAAGTGAGCATATTTCTGCCTCAAATAAAATTGGGGTTCTATGACTAAGGAAGGGGAGAATGGACGTTGGATGTTTCTGCATTTTAAGTTGAGCCCAGTCAGGAAAGATCTTGAACAGGGTCTCACTTGACCTCTGTCCTCTGGCAGGAGAGCCACGGGAGAGTGTGGAGCAAGGTAAACGATGTGATCACCCCCTCTACACCCCACAGTCACTTTTTAGAATCGCCTGAGGTACAGGAACCCTCAAAAGGTTTCTAGATTGAATTCATGGGTTCTGAAAACTCCGATAAGAAAAAGAAAATTTGGCTTCTCTGGTGGTTCAGAAGTCAAGAATTCGCATGTCCTTGTGGGAGACACAGGTTCAATTCCTAATCCAGGAAGATCCCACATGCCTCGGAGCAACTAAACCCGTGGGCCACAACTATGGAGCCTGTGCTCTAAATCTGAGGCTAGGTCATCAAAATGCCATATACTTTGGTCTTGTTCTCTCCGGACAGACTCTTAGAACTCAGCTTCCATGCCATGAAGGAGCCCAAGAGTCTATGAGGAAGCCTTCATGGGGTAGATTTGAGGTCCCCCATCCTCAGTTCCAGCTGAGCTTCTGGTCAACAGCCTGCACCAACTTGCGAGCCAGGTGAGAAAGCCATCTTATTTTTATTTTAAAATTTTATTTATTTATTTATTTATTCATTTTATTTTCGGCTATTCTGGGTCTTTGTTGCTTCTGGTGGGCTCTTCTCTAGTTGCAGAGTGGGGGGTACTCTCCAGCTGAGGTGAGCAGGCTTCTCTTGTTGTGGAAAACGGGCTCCAGCGTACACGGGCTTCAGTAGTCACAGCACATGGGCTCCATAGTTGCGGCTCCAAGGCTGTAGAGCACAGGCTCCATAGTTGTGGCTCACGGGCTCAGTTGCTCCTCAGTCTGTGGGATATACCCAGATCAGGGATCGAACCTGTGTCTCCTGCATTGGCAGATGGACTCTTTATCACTGAGCTACCAGGGAAGCCCGAGAGAGCCATCTTGATAGTGGGTTCCTGGATTCCCCGGGGAGCTGTCTCCGTGGTTGCCTCATGGATCCACTGAGACCCGCCCCTCTTGCACATTCAAGAGCAGAGGAAATGATTGCTATTGTTGTAGTCCACTCAGGTTTGCAGAGGTTTACTCCACATCAGAGGACTGCTCATATAGTGACGAATGTAGGTGACAACCCACATAAGCAATACCTGGGTAGTATTGGCAATACCTGTGACTGTTTATTCTGAAATCTCTTTCTCTAGTGATCAAAATTTCCAAACAGTTATTTCCAAACCACATCAGAGCTGCGGCAGATATCTGAAAGATTGTTTCATTTCCACTTGGGCATTATAGCACCTGCTAGCTCCTGTCACTTAATAGGTTAATAAAGATGCATAGGTACGTCCCTGGTGGTCCAGTAGTTAAGAATTTGCCTTGCAATGCAGAGGATGTGGGTTCAATCCCTGGTCAGGGAACTAAGGTCTCATAGACCATGGGGCAACTAAGCCTGTTTGCTGCAACTAG
Organism: Tragulus kanchil; assembly: GCA_022376925.1. Lineage (NCBI taxonomy): Eukaryota > Metazoa > Chordata > Mammalia > Artiodactyla > Tragulidae > Tragulus > Tragulus kanchil. Next base: position 128,879,183 of record JAIOJX010000031.1, read on the forward strand.
AGAGCCTACATGAGGCAACAAATGTCCCCTATGTGTCACAACTTAGACCTGATGCAGTGAAATAATTAAAAATAAACAAATAAATTTTCTTTTCTAAAAAAGAAGAAGACACATAGGACTTCCCTGGAAGTCCACTTCCAGATCAAGGGGATATGGGTTTGATCCCTGGGCAGGAAACAAAGATCCTCTATGCAAGTGGCAAGAGGAAAATAAAAAGAGAGAATACCAGAATGAGATAATGGAGTTATAGACACAAATCGTTAATGATCTAAAGTGATTATCTTTCTACTTGGAAAACCATTGTTTTATACTCTACGAATTTCAAACTCCTTAACCTCTAACTTCACTGGTTAGGGAGACTCTCCGTCCTTAAAATAACAGAAAGTCAAAGGATTGATAGATATACACCACTCTGTATAAAATAAACAACAAGACAAAAAAACAAGGTCCAACTGCATAGCCCAGGGAACTAGATTCAACTCACTGGGGCAAAGGTTTCTGCAGGGACGAGATAGAAGCCCAGTGTTCAGAGTGTCTTGAAAATTGTGGTTGTTGTTGTTTAGTTGCTCAGTCGTGTCCAACTCTTTGTGACTCCAACTGTTTGTGGCTCCCCGGTCCACAGGATTCTCCAGGCAAGAATACTGGAGTGGGTGATCATTTTTTCTCCACGGAATCCTCTCAACCCAGGGATTGAATGTCTCTTATATCTCCTGCATTGGCAGGCAAGTTCTTTACCACTAGTACTACCTGGGAAGCCTTCTTGTGGACGAGGGGTTGACAAACTTGCTGTTGTATATTGAATCACATTCCTTTATGTATGGTCTATGGATTTTTTTTTTTTTTTAAATGTTTGACTGCATCCTGTGGCATGTGGGATCTTAGTTCCCTGACCAGGGATTGAACCCGTGCCCGCTGCATTGGGAGCATGGAGTTTTAAATCTTGGACCACCAGGGAGAACCCAAGATTTTTTCTTTTAAATTGAAGTATAGTTCATTTACAATGTTGTGTAAATATATATACACACAGATATAGGTATTCTTTAGTAGATTCTTTTCCATGATAGGTTATAAGATACGGCATCATTCCCTGGACTGTACAGTCGGTCCTTGTTTATGTAGTTTATATATGGTAGTGTGTCTATATTAATCTCAAACTCCTAATGTATCTCCCCACCCCTGACCCACAGCTCTTTTTGGACTTCAAGAGCAGAGTGGAAAGGTCGTGATACAGACCATATGACCACAAAATCTGAACTCTTTATCTGGCCTTGTCCCTAGAGTGTCAGAAGACCAGAATGAGATAATGGAGTTATAGACACAAATCGTTAATGATCTAAAGTGATTATCTTTCTACTTGGAAAACCATTGTTTTATACTCTACGAATTTCAAACTCCTTAACCTCTAACTTCACTGGTTAGGGAGACTCTCCGTCCTTAAAATAACAGAAAGTCAAAGGATTGATAGATATACACCACTCTGTATAAAATAAACAACAAGACAAAAAAACAAGGTCCAACTGCATAGCCCAGGGAACTAGATTCAACTCACTGGGGCAAAGGTTTCTGCAGGGACGAGATAGAAGCCCAGTGTTCAGAGTGTCTTGAAAATTGTGGTTGTTGTTGTTTAGTTGCTCAGTCGTGTCCAACTCTTTGTGACTCCAACTGTTTGTGGCTCCCCGGTCCACAGGATTCTCCAGGCAAGAATACTGGAGTGGGTGATCATTTTTTCTCCACGGAATCCTCTCAACCCAGGGATTGAATGTCTCTTATATCTCCTGCATTGGCAGGCAAGTTCTTTACCACTAGTACTACCTGGGAAGCCTTCTTGTGGACGAGGGGTTGACAAACTTGCTGTTGTATATTGAATCACATTCCTTTATGTATGGTCTATGGATTTTTTTTTTTTTTTAAATGTTTGACTGCATCCTGTGGCATGTGGGATCTTAGTTCCCTGACCAGGGATTGAACCCGTGCCCGCTGCATTGGGAGCATGGAGTTTTAAATCTTGGACCACCAGGGAGAACCCAAGATTTTTTCTTTTAAATTGAAGTATAGTTCATTTACAATGTTGTGTAAATATATATACACACAGATATAGGTATTCTTTAGTAGATTCTTTTCCATGATAGGTTATAAGATACGGCATCATTCCCTGGACTGTACAGTCGGTCCTTGTTTATGTAGTTTATATATGGTAGTGTGTCTATATTAATCTCAAACTCCTAATGTATCTCCCCACCCCTGACCCACAGCTCTTTTTGGACTTCAAGAGCAGAGTGGAAAGGTCGTGATACAGACCATATGACCACAAAATCTGAACTCTTTATCTGGCCTTGCAGACAAAACACTTGCCTCCCTGTCCCTAGAGTGTCAGAAGACGCTTAGGCGGGCTTCTTAGAGCCTAAACCTGCACTTTGCCTCCTGTCACTTACAGATTTAAATGTAATGTAGTTTTCTTCTCTTACGTATGTACTTCATCGTGGTGGTGGTGGTTGTTCAGTTGCTAAGTCGTAGAAACACTGAGGATAGGAATTCTTGGGGGCCCTCTTGGAAGCTGCCTTCTGCCATCTGGGACCCGTATCACATGGGATGCAAGTAACTAAATATCATCCATCTCTGTTTTTCTGTGACCCCCCAGCCTAGCTTTCAAAGCTATGGTTGAAATGGTCCCCACTGGCCAGCAACATTCCTGACAACTCCCGGGAGATCTGCGCAGTTCCCGGCAACCTTGACGACCTTTCTATGTCCACCTGGTTGTCCCCATGTCACCTTCTGGCTTTGGGCTGGGGTGTTTGCACATCTGCTATTAATTTCAAAGAGGCAGCCTCTACCCTCTGAATGCAGCGAATGAAAGGTTGTGGGTTTTGTATAAAGGGAAGAGTGCCTGCCTACAATGCTCCATTGGTTTGACAAAGGCATCTCATTAAGTATGCCTTTCAGGAATTCAGAGCTGGCAGTTAAAACGTGATTAGCAGAGAGGAGAATTCACAGGCAAGAATTAACAAACTGGCATTAGTATGTACTTAGCTACACCAGGTATTGAACCCGTGCCCGCTGCATTGGGAGCATGGAGTTTTAAATCTTGGACCACCAGGGAGAACCCAAGATTTTTTCTTTTAAATTGAAGTATAGTTCATTTACAATGTTGTGTAAATATATATACACACAGATATAGGTATTCTTTAGTAGATTCTTTTCCATGATAGGTTATAAGATACGGCATCATTCCCTGGACTGTACAGTCGGTCCTTGTTTATGTAGTTTATATATGGTAGTGTGTCTATATTAATCTCAAACTCCTAATGTATCTCCCCACCCCTGACCCACAGCTCTTTTTGGACTTCAAGAGCAGAGTGGAAAGGTCGTGATACAGACCATATGACCACAAAATCTGAACTCTTTATCTGGCCTTGCAGACAAAACACTTGCCTCCCTGTCCCTAGAGTGTCAGAAGACGCTTAGGCGGGCTTCTTAGAGCCTAAACCTGCACTTTGCCTCCTGTCACTTACAGATTTAAATGTAATGTAGTTTTCTTCTCTTACGTATGTACTTCATCGTGGTGGTGGTGGTTGTTCAGTTGCTAAGTCGTAGAAACACTGAGGATAGGAATTCTTGGGGGCCCTCTTGGAAGCTGCCTTCTGCCATCTGGGACCCGTATCACATGGGATGCAAGTAACTAAATATCATCCATCTCTGTTTTTCTGTGACCCCCCAGCCTAGCTTTCAAAGCTATGGTTGAAATGGTCCCCACTGGCCAGCAACATTCCTGACAACTCCCGGGAGATCTGCGCAGTTCCCGGCAACCTTGACGACCTTTCTATGTCCACCTGGTTGTCCCCATGTCACCTTCTGGCTTTGGGCTGGGGTGTTTGCACATCTGCTATTAATTTCAAAGAGGCAGCCTCTACCCTCTGAATGCAGCGAATGAAAGGTTGTGGGTTTTGTATAAAGGGAAGAGTGCCTGCCTACAATGCTCCATTGGTTTGACAAAGGCATCTCATTAAGTATGCCTTTCAGGAATTCAGAGCTGGCAGTTAAAACGTGATTAGCAGAGAGGAGAATTCACAGGCAAGATTACATTGCGGGGTGCAGCCGTGGGGCACAAGGGCGGGGTTGGGTTTTGTTTAAATCTGGGCTCGGTTATTGGTGTATGTACTTAGACTTAATTCACAAAGCTGTTTGCTTCTGGAATGTGTTTGCTTATATATGTTCTTGGTTCAGTTGCTAAGTAGACTCTTTACCACCCCAAGGACTGCAGAACACCAGGTTCCTCTGTCCTCTAGTCTCTCCTGGCATTTGCTCAAACTCATGTCCACTGAACTGAACATGTTAATATCAATAATCCAATTTCTGGTGGCTCTAATGGTAAAGAATCCACCTGCAGTACGGGAGACCTCGGTTTGAGCCCTGGGTTGGGAAGATCCCCTGGAGCCCTGGGTTGGGAAGATCCCCTGGAAAAGGGCATGGTAACCCTCTCCAGTACTCTTGCCTGGAGAATCCCATGAACAGAAAAGCCCGGTGAGTTACAGTCCCTGGGGTCACAAAGAGTTGGACACGACTGAGCAAATAACACTTTTCCATTTTCTTTCACGGGAAGGATGTAGCTAAGATGTGCACAAAAAGTTGATGCAGGGATTCCTTGGTGATCCAGTGGGTAAAGAGTCCACCTTGCAGTACAGGGGGCACCGATTAGATCCCTGGCCAGGGAAGATTCCCTGTGCCATGGAGCGTCTGGACCGATGTGTCCAATTATGAGCCAGCACTCTGGAGCACATGCACCCAGAGCCAGTGCTCTGCAACAAGAGAGGCCGTTGCAGGGGCAGGCCCACGCAGGCCAGAGAATAAAAGATGGATGAAAATAGATGGACAGAAGGCCAATAAAAGATGCCAAAAATAAAAAGTTGATGTGGAAAGATTTTCTGTGTTGTATTATTTGTATCTGTAAAGATACAAAAGATATTTGTAATCATAAGTTTTATATATTTATAATATAAGCTTTAGAGGAAAGGTTCTATAAATTATGGGATAGAAACATTATGGAATGTTATGCAATCATTTTAAATGAAAGGGGAACACATTTTTATGATGCATTAAATCAAAATAAGCAGAGTGTGAAAGTGCTGGGTAATGTATTCTCAACAAGAAATGGAAGAAAACTATTCAGTTTGAAATTGATGGAAGGCTCCATCACCAATACTGGGAACAGAATCACCAGAGGCTTGGCTTTTCCATCTTTTGCTTATTGGTAATTCCCAAACTTCCTCCACAAACATGGATGAATTTTTTTTGCTCATCACAAAGAAAGAAAATCATTTTCAGAACCCAGTGTTTACTTCCTCTGACCAGTCAGAGACTCAGTTCTGGAGATGGTGGAACAAATCCAAAATGCAGACATGGCGTTGGGCACAGATGTCATGACCCCAGAGAACACTTGGCGAGGAGCCAGACTTCCAGCAAGAGGGACCTGAGGGCATCAGTCATAATCCACCCATAGAAACCCAGGCAGGCACTGAAAGTTCTGTTCATAAGGAGCCTGAAACACCCTGGCAAATGTTTGTGTGGAAAGTGGTGGGCAAAATAACAAGATCTAAAATGACACATGGAAAAAAGAAAAAGATGACATGTAATATCATCTCTTCTGTGTATATTTAGCCTCCTGGTGGCTCAGATGGTAAAGAATCCATCTGCAATGCAGGAGGCACGGGTTCGATCGCTGGATCAGAAGGCTCCCCTGGAAAAGGGCTGGCTACCCCCACTCCAGAGTTCTCGCCTGGAGAAGCCCATGGACAGAGCAGCCTTGGCCACAGTGTGTATTTGTGTATTCACTTATGTGCATATAGACACATGTACCCAAATACATACATAGCGAGAATTTTACACATATATACATGCTTACATATAGGGACACGGTAGGGATTTTATACATCCACAGCAGAGAGTGGGATGAGTATATATTAATATGTATATGTAGTTATATTATAAATTTATATTAAATATAATATCATATAATGTTATATTAACATTTTATAAATTTTTATGATACATTTTAAATTTATTAAAAAAATGTATATACATATGAAATCAGGAGACAAAACCAGAAGGCTAATGACATGATTTTACAGAGATAAAACGCTTAAAAATAAATATGTCCATTTATAAACCATTTCTACAAATGAAAAGTAAACTACACTGAAGTGGAAAAAAGTCAGAAATAAGCTGGGCAACCAAAGAAATGGAAGAAAACTATTCAGTTTGAAATTGATGGAAGGCTCCATCACCAATACTGGGAACAGAATCACCAGAGGCTTGGCTTTTCCATCTTTTGCTTATTGGTAATTCCCAAACTTCCTCCACAAACATGGATGAATTTTTTTTGCTCATCACAAAGAAAGAAAATCATTTTCAGAACCCAGTGTTTACTTCCTCTGACCAGTCAGAGACTCAGTTCTGGAGATGGTGGAACAAATCCAAAATGCAGACATGGCGTTGGGCACAGATGTCATGACCCCAGAGAACACTTGGCGAGGAGCCAGACTTCCAGCAAGAGGGACCTGAGGGCATCAGTCATAATCCACCCATAGAAACCCAGGCAGGCACTGAAAGTTCTGTTCATAAGGAGCCTGAAACACCCTGGCAAATGTTTGTGTGGAAAGTGGTGGGCAAAATAACAAGATCTAAAATGACACATGGAAAAAAGAAAAAGATGACATGTAATATCATCTCTTCTGTGTATATTTAGCCCCCTGGTGGCTCAGATGGTAAAGAATCCATCTGCAATGCAGGAGGCACGGGTTCGATCGCTGGATCAGAAGGCTCCCCTGGAAAAGGGCTGGCTACCCCCACTCCAGAGTTCTCGCCTGGAGAAGCCCATGGACAGAGCAGCCTTGCGGGCCACAGTGTGTATTTGTGTATTCACTTATGTGCATATAGACACATGTACCCAAATACATACATAGCGAGAATTTTACACATATATACATGCTTACATATAGGGACACGGTAGGGATTTTATACATCCACAGCAGAGAGTGGGATGAGTATATATTAATATGTATATGTAGTTATATTATAAATTTATATTAAATATAATATCATATAATGTTATATTAACATTTTATAAATTTTTATGATACATTTTAAATTTATTAAAAAAATGTATATACATATGAAATCAGGAGACAAAACCAGAAGGCTAATGACATGATTTTACAGAGATAAAACGCTTAAAAATAAATATGTCCATTTATAAACCATTTCTACAAATGAAAAGTAAACTACACTGAAGTGGAAAAAAAAAGTCAGAACACTATTTCTGGTTCTTTCTTCTTTTTTTTTTTTAACATAGAAAGTTTTTTTTTTTTAATTTTCAGCCTCTTTTTTTAATATATTGTTTTTAATATTTATTTATTGTTTTATTTATTTGGCTGCACCAGGTCTTGTTACAGCATGTGGGATCTTAGTTCCCTGACCAGGGATCGAACCCAGGCCCCCTGCATTGGGAGAACAGAGTCTTAGCTGCTAGACCCCCAGGGAATTCCCGCTCTTTTGGTTTTTTTTGATTGTTTTTTTATTTATTCATTTTCATCTGTTCCTCATTCCTTGGCCTGTGTGGGCCTCCCCATGCAACGGCCTCTCTCGTTGCAGAGCACTGACTCTGGGCCTATGTGCTCCAGAGCGCTGACACGCAATTGGACACACCAGCCCATCTGCTCTGTGGCATGAGGGATCTTCCCGGGTCAGGGATCGAACTGGTGCCCCTTTCACTGCAAGGCGAACTCTTTACCTCCTGGACCACCAAGGAGGCCCCTGGTTCTTTCTTTCTTTTTTTATTCTTTATACACTGATTTTTATTTTTATTTATTTATTGCATTTTTTTTTTAAATTCTCTGGTTATTTCTTGATGGGACAACCCCTGGGGATTAATCTTGCCTCTTCAAGTTAATTGAGAAGGCCCCTTGGCCACTCTGTGTCTTTGCTGGGGGACCCACTCTTGTCTGCTGGGTGTGTCTCCTCACACTTTTTTCTCCCCTTATGTATTTCCCACATATTTAAGTTTTCATAAATATGCAGCTCTGTAGGGTTTTTTTTCACCCAAATATTCTGTACTGTCCAGGGTCCTGCAAGTTGCTTTTATGACTTAATAAGCCCCAGAGAACTTCACCTGTCACCAGCACTTTCTTGCGACTTTAGCCTGCTACACCCCATGTCAGAGAAGGGTGAGTCTCAAGTTTGTTTGGTTGCTCTCTTACTGGCGGCGCCTAGATGGTTGCCAGTGCTTTGGCAGTGATAAACTGCAGCGCTGGGAACATCCTCGCGGGTCCTGCTGAGGGCTCATGTTCAAGTATGTGTTTCTAGGTAAGATTCTGAGAAGTGGAAATGCAGGATGAAGAGGATGCATATGAAATAAATAAACAAATAAAAATAAAATATTAAAAAAAGAAAACCAAAACAAAATCTACCTCTATTCTCTTAAGAATTCTGATGGCCAGAACCTGAGGAGGGGGTCATGGGGACCCTGGACTGATGGCTGGCTAGTCAGAACTACAGAGGACAATCTGAGACTTGTGACCGTCAACTGAAATCGGGCCACGTCCTCAGCCTATGGGGTCTGTGCTGACTCCTGGTAGTTAGTGAACTGAATTGTTGAGCACCCAGATGGTGTCTGGAGAGTTGGGGGATATGGTAGTAGGTGTTGTGGGGGAGAAGTTATACATATTGGGATCACAAGTGTGAGTAGAAACCATTTCCTTTACTGCCTTTAAAAAAAAAAAACATTTATTTATTCATTGTTGGCGATTCTGGGTTTTCACTGCTGCCGCAGGCTCTTCTCTAGTTGCAGGGAGTGGGGGCTACTCTCTTGTGAAGGTGAGCAGGCTTCTTGTTGCGGTGACTTCTCTTGCTGTGGAGCTCGGGCTCTAGGGCACACGGGCTTCAGTAAATGCAGCACGAGGGCTCAGTAGTTAAGGCTCTGAGGCTCTAGAGCACAGGCTCTTGTTGTGGCTCACGGGTGTAGTTGTTGTGCAGCATATGGAATCTTCCCGGATCAGGGATGGAACTCGTTGTCTCCTGCATCAGCAGGCGAACTCTTTACCACTGAACTACCAGGGAAAAGCTCCTTTATCCCCCTTTTTTTACTCACATTAATATATTGATAAAATCTTTCAAGCATACAGAAAAATCCAAAGTATTGTACAGTGAGTATTCCATACCCACCCTTTAGAGTCACTTTAGACTTTTCATTTCAATTTGCTTCATGGCTTATCTTTCCATCCACTTTCTAAATTGAGATATAACTGATACCCAACATTCGGGAAGTTAAGGTGTACAGTGTGATGACCTGAGAATTTGTTGCAATATGAGGACCACCATAGCCCTAGCTAATACTTCTGTTCTATCTCTTAAAGATCATTTCTCTGTTTGTGTGGTGAGGTAAGATTCTGAGAAGTGGAAATGCAGGATGAAGAGGATGCATATGAAATAAATAAACAAATAAAAATAAAATATTAAAAAAAGAAAACCAAAACAAAATCTACCTCTATTCTCTTAAGAATTCTGATGGCCAGAACCTGAGGAGGGGGTCATGGGGACCCTGGACTGATGGCTGGCTAGTCAGAACTACAGAGGACAATCTGAGACTTGTGACCGTCAACTGAAATCGGGCCACGTCCTCAGCCTATGGGGTCTGTGCTGACTCCTGGTAGTTAGTGAACTGAATTGTTGAGCACCCAGATGGTGTCTGGAGAGTTGGGGGATATGGTAGTAGGTGTTGTGGGGGAGAAGTTATACATATTGGGATCACAAGTGTGAGTAGAAACCATTTCCTTTACTGCCTTTAAAAAAAAAAAACATTTATTTATTCATTGTTGGCGATTCTGGGTTTTCACTGCTGCCACAGGCTCTTCTCTAGTTGCAGGGAGTGGGGGCTACTCTCTTGTGAAGGTGAGCAGGCTTCTTGTTGCGGTGACTTCTCTTGCTGTGGAGCTCGGGCTCTAGGGCACACGGGCTTCAGTAAATGCAGCACGAGGGCTCAGTAGTTAAGGCTCTGAGGCTCTAGAGCACAGGCTCTTGTTGTGGCTCACGGGTGTAGTTGTTGTGCAGCATATGGAATCTTCCCGGATCAGGGATGGAACTCGTTGTCTCCTGCATCAGCAGGCGAACTCTTTACCACTGAACTACCAGGGAAAAGCTCCTTTATCCCCCTTTTTTTACTCACATTAATATATTGATAAAATCTTTCAAGCATACAGAAAAATCCAAAGTATTGTACAGTGAGTATTCCATACCCACCCTTTAGAGTCACTTTAGACTTTTCATTTCAATTTGCTTCATGGCTTATCTTTCCATCCACTTTCTAAATTGAGATATAACTGATACCCAACATTCGGGAAGTTAAGGTGTACAGTGTGATGACCTGAGAATTTGTTGCAATATGAGGACCACCATAGCCCTAGCTAATACTTCTGTTCTATCTCTTAAAGATCATTTCTCTGTTTGTGTGGTGAGAAAAATTTAAATCCAATATTTGGAGCTCCCTGGGGACCTAGTGGTTAGGATTCCAGACATACCCTGCTGGGGCCCAGGTTTAATTCTTGGTTGGGGAACTGAGATCCCGCAAGCTGCGAGGTGTGGCCAAAAAATAAAAGAATAAATAATAAATAAAATCCAGTCTCTTAGCAACTTTGAAGTTTGAGATCCAGTATTATTGTCTGTAATCCAATTACACTGTACGTTGGATCTCTGGGACTTATTTATCTACTCACTGCAATTTTTTTTTTTTAAATCAGCTGTAATTCACACAATAATGATCCAATTTCATACAACAAAAAATATCCTCTTAGAGTATGTGGCTCAACTTTTAAAGCCCAGAGTTCAGTAAGTTTTTTTCCCTTTATTTTCTTGCAGCTCTGCTGATGAATGCTGATGAATAATTAACATACTAGAAACTCTACCTATTTGAAAGTGCAGGATTTGCTAAGCTTTGAGCCCCTGGGAAGTCATCACCACAAGCAAGATGGTGACCTTGTCGTCACCCCAGAAGTTTACTGTGCCCCTTTGGAATTCCCCCTTCCCACCCCACCCCACCCCGCCCTCTTCCCCAGGTGCCCATTGACCTGCTTCCTATCACTCTAGGGTAGTCTGCATTTTCTAGACTTCTATATAAATGGAATCACACAGAATGTTCTATTTTCTGTCGGGCTTTTTTTTCTGCTCAGCAGAAGTATTTTGAGGTTTGTCCACATTTTTGAGTGCTCCAGAAGTTCATTGCCTTTTATTGTTGAGCAGTATTCCATGGTCTGATGGTGCCACACTTTGCTGATTCATTTGCCTGTTGATAAACATTTACGTCGCCTCTCATAATTGCTTATTATGAATCCTGCTGTGACCATCCATGCTGAGTTTTGCTATGGACATGTGTTTTAGTTTTTCTGAGTAAAGACTGAGGAGTGTAACTGTTAGGTCATATGATAAGTGTACATTTATTTATTTAAATTCTCTTTATTTATGGTTGTGCAGGGTCTTCATTGCTGGGCAGGCTTTTCTGTAGTTGCAGCGAGTGGTGGCGACTCTCTAGTTATGATACCCAGGTTTCTCACTGGGGTGTGTTTTTCTTCTTTCAGAGCACGGGCTCTAGGGTGCATGGACTTCAGTAGTGGTAGCATGTGGGTTCAGTAGTTGCATCTCCCAGGCTCTAGACCAGAAGATGTGGCACACGAAATTAGTTGCTTCATGGCATGTGGGTTCTTCCCAAATCAGGGAACGAATCCACGTCTCCAGCATTGGCAGGTGGATTCCTTATCACTGAGTCACCAGAGAAGCCTGTAAATTTAAATTAATAAGAGTAGGGAAGAAAAATATTTCCTCTGTCGGGATTTCTCTGGTGGTCCAGTGATTAAGACTCTGTACTCCCAATGCAGGGATCCCAGGTTTGATCCCTGGTCAGGGAACTAGATCCCACATGCTGCAACGAAGAGTTTGCATGCTGCAAATAAGGATCCTGCATGCCGCAACAAAGATAGAAGATCCTGTGTGCTGTGCCTAAGACTGTGTGTGTGTGTGTGTGTGTGTGAGCGCGCGTGCTAGGTTGCTTCAGTTGTGTCCTATTCTTTGCAACCCCATGGACCTCAGCCCACCAGGCTTTTCTGTCCATAGGATTCTTCAGGCAAGAATACTGGAGTGGGAAGCCATTCCATCCTCCAGGGCATCTTTCCCACCCAGGGATCAAACCTGGGTCTCTGCTGTCTTCTGCATTGGTGAGTGGGCTCTCTACCACTAGTGCCACCTGGGAAGGCCAGGCACAACCAAATAAACACATAAATCAATATTTTAAAAAATTTCTTCTGTCCTTCTAGGTTCTTCTGACTGGTCCAATAATGATATCGAATAAGGACAAATCAACAGGAGAAAAACAAAGTTAATTTCATGTACGAGAGACTTGCCTAGACATGAGAGACTCAAAGACCGTCAAGCGTTTGAGGCTTATGTGACATCCTGAGCTAAGAAAAAGCAAGTAGGGGTCCGGGACTTCAAAGGGAAGGAAGGCAGTTCACAAGAATATGGGCGATGTTTGGTTAACAAATGTTTGCCATGCCATGGCAAACAGGACCTGGCCAGCCCTCCACCCCCAGTTTACCATGCCTAGCCATACTCTGTATTAAATAGTTACCTGTGGTCATGGTTCTCTTCCTGGACGAGGCTCCTTATCTGAATTCTTTTAGGCAGTTAAGAGAGAGATAAACCAGCCTTTCTTGGGTCTGATTGGCTTTGCTTGTCTTCAGCTTAAAATTATCTACATACCAAAGCGGTACATGTTGGGCAGGCTTCCCTGAACCCCATCACTCCCCTCCTCTGAAGCTTCCTTGGAAATTTCACATAGGAAAAGCTGAACTGGGAGACCGTTTCATCATTTCGTTGAATTAATCTCTTCGTCTTGAAAATAGGTCAGTTCAGTTAAACAGTTGTGTCTCCTTTTTAGGAGGTGGTGGTGCAGCTGGGCTCCCAAAGTTAGGCTTATATTGCATGAGAAATGAGGTATTTAATAAGGCATTTCTATGGAAACAAAAGAAAAACAAAGGTTAATGATTGGAGAAGATCATAATCCCAGTGTCTGAGTTCTGAAGGCAGCCAGTTGAGAACATTTCTACATGTTGGGTTCAAAACATCTTCAGATGGAGTGGAGGCAAGCTAGGCAACCTGACAGGTTTTCCTGGTTTGTAGTTTGGATGTCTCTGGTGATCTTTTTTTTTCTTCTTTTTAAAAAATATTTATTTGTCTACACTGGATCTTAGTTGTCGCATGCGGGATCTAATTCCCCAACTAGGGATAGAACCTAGTTCCTTCTTCATTGAGAGCATGGAATCCCACCCTCTGGACCACCAGGAAAGTCCCTGATCCTCCTGAGTGGTCACATAGCAACAGGCCTGAAGCCTGTCCATACATACATGAGCTGTTGTGAATGTTTCTATCAAGTGGCCAACTTTTGTTTGCATGGCTTTGGGAAAAGGGCATCTTTGTCTTCAATGATTCCAGGTCAGAAGGGGAAAACATAGAAATGTTAGTGTGGAGACTAGTCACATATGGGGGAAAACGAGATGATTTCAGGATTTGGTTCAACTTACAGGTGGAAAATAATCTCAACAACAATGAACTGAACTAGAATCTAACACCCACATGTGTATATTTGATTAATGACTCTTACATTTGCTGGGTTTTTTATACTCTTTTTTTTTTTTTAAGATTTATTTACTTATGTTTGGCTATTCTGGGTCTTCGGTTGCTGCATGGGCTTTCTCTAGTTGCGCCTACCAGGAGCTACTCTTTGTTTCACATGTGCACTTCTCGTTGTTATGGCCTCTCTTGTTGTGGAGCACCGGCTCTAGGGCCCACGGGCTTCCCTGAACCCCATCACTCCCCTCCTCTGAAGCTTCCTTGGAAATTTCACATAGGAAAAGCTGAACTGGGAGACCGTTTCATCATTTCGTTGAATTAATCTCTTCGTCTTGAAAATAGGTCAGTTCAGTTAAACAGTTGTGTCTCCTTTTTAGGAGGTGGTGGTGCAGCTGGGCTCCCAAAGTTAGGCTTATATTGCATGAGAAATGAGGTATTTAATAAGGCATTTCTATGGAAACAAAAGAAAAACAAAGGTTAATGATTGGAGAAGATCATAATCCCAGTGTCTGAGTTCTGAAGGCAGCCAGTTGAGAACATTTCTACATGTTGGGTTCAAAACATCTTCAGATGGAGTGGAGGCAAGCTAGGCAACCTGACAGGTTTTCCTGGTTTGTAGTTTGGATGTCTCTGGTGATCTTTTTTTTTCTTCTTTTTAAAAAATATTTATTTGTCTACACTGGATCTTAGTTGTCGCATGCGGGATCTAATTCCCCAACTAGGGATAGAACCTAGTTCCTTCTTCATTGAGAGCATGGAATCCCACCCTCTGGACCACCAGGAAAGTCCCTGATCCTCCTGAGTGGTCACATAGCAACAGGCCTGAAGCCTGTCCATACATACATGAGCTGTTGTGAATGTTTCTATCAAGTGGCCAACTTTTGTTTGCATGGCTTTGGGAAAAGGGCATCTTTGTCTTCAATGATTCCAGGTCAGAAGGGGAAAACATAGAAATGTTAGTGTGGAGACTAGTCACATATGGGGGAAAACGAGATGATTTCAGGATTTGGTTCAACTTACAGGTGGAAAATAATCTCAACAACAATGAACTGAACTAGAATCTAACACCCACATGTGTATATTTGATTAATGACTCTTACATTTGCTGGGTTTTTTATACTCTTTTTTTTTTTTTAAGATTTATTTACTTATGTTTGGCTATTCTGGGTCTTCGGTTGCTGCATGGGCTTTCTCTAGTTGCGCCTACCAGGAGCTACTCTTTGTTTCACATGTGCACTTCTCGTTGTTATGGCCTCTCTTGTTGTGGAGCACCGGCTCTAGGGCCCACGGGCTTCCCGTAGTTGCGGCTCGTGGGCTGTAAGCACAGGCTCAGTCCTTGTTGCATAGAAGCATAATTGCTCCAAGGGATGAGGGATCTTCCCGAACCAGAGACTGAACCTGTGTCTCTTGCACTGCCAGGCAGATTTCTTAATCACTGAACCAGGAAGGAAGTCCTTTTTTATTTTTACAGCCATACCAACCTGAATGCGCCCGATCTCGTCTGATCTTGGAAGCTAAGCAGGTTGAGCCTGGTTACTACTTGGATAGAAACTCTTTTTAAATACTCTTTTTTAAAAAAAATTCTTTGTTTATGGCTGTGTCATCTGGGATCTTCACTGCAGCATGTGGGATCTTTCGATGCAGTGTTCCGGCTCTCCATGGACGTTCATGAACGTCTCTGTGATTTTGGCGCAGGGTCTCCAGAGCACTTGGGCTCTGTACTTGTGGCACCGAGGGCCCAGTTGTCCCTTGCCATATGGGATTTTAGGTCCCCGACCCGGGATCGAACCTGTGTCCCCTGCAATGGAAGCAGGATTCTCAAACACTGGGTCACCGGGGAAGTCCCAGCACATGTGCTGTGTATTATAGCATCTACTGAAATAATTCTTTTCTTCCTAGCATCACCCTAATTTCCATCAAAGATAACCACAGTGAGACCAATTTGTTTGCCAGTTATGTCTAGTTTCCAAAAACTTGGCTTGGCTTAATAAGTGAAGCAAGAATAGTGAATGATCCTATAGAATCTTTTAATCTGCTTTGCTTGAATGTGTCGTAAGAAATCTCCTCTTACTTTGAAAAACCTCTCCAGGCTAGGAAGTCAAGCCCAGACCTTACCATCAGACCTTGCCTGTCACACTTACAGATCAGGGTCAATTCCTCTCTTCTTAGGGTCCCCAGAATATCCTAAGGTTGCTGCCCCTGCCAGGAAGTGAGCTTCTTCCCAACTCAAGGCAATAGAAAATGCCTAGAGGTAGAAAATGCCATACATCCACAGTGCATATATATAGATGCACATGGACATACAGACAGATGCGAAGACTTCATGGCTTCTATTTTAAAGTGTTAATCATGAGACGGGTATTTGTGGAGAAGATATATAAGGTCTGGTTACCAAACCAGGTTTGTTTGCCTGACGCAGAGCAAGACGAAATGCTGAGACGTTGAGGTTTCCAACAGAGAAAGAATTTAATCAGGAGGCAGCCGAGAGAGAAAACAGAACATGTCTCAGCTCTGCCTCTCCACAGGTGAAGAGTTTGAGATATTTATGGAATAAAAGGAGTAGAATGGGGGCTTCCTGGAGGTCCAGTGGGTAAAGAGTCTGCCTTACAGTGCAAGGGACACCTGTTAGATCCCTGGCCGGGGAAGATCTGACATGCCCTGGAGCGGCTGAACCGGTGTGTTCAATCACAAACTAGCGCTCTAGAGCGCATGCGCCCAGAGCCCGTGCTCTGCAATGAGAGAGGCCACTGCAGTGGGAGGCCCACACAGGCCGAAGAATAAAGATGGATGAAAATAACTATAAAAAATAAAAGAGGCATGACAGGGAAAAAAATTTAAAGTGAAAAAAGAAGAAGTAGGATGGTCTTGGGAGTGGAAAAGGTTATTGCATGTGCTCTTGCTCTATTGTGTCTAACTCTTTGTGATCCCATGGACTGTAGCCCACCAGGCTCCTCTGTCCATGGGATTCTCCAGGCAAGAATACTGGAGTGAGTTTCCAGTTCCTCCTCCAGGGATCTTCCCAACCCAGAAATGGAATTCACATCTGGGGAATATAATTGGAGGTAGAAAAAAGTTGAGATAACTTGTTTTTTGTGTAGGCATACCTGAGTCATATACTTCTTCATGGGATGTGTGTTAAAAAATGGAAGTACTGGGGTTTCCCTGGTGGTTCAGTGGCTAAGACCCGAGCTCCCAATGCAGGGAGTGTGGGTTCAATCCTGGTCAGGAACTAGGTCCCACATGCCACAATGCAGATCAAGATCCTGAGCTGCAGCTAAGACCTGGTGCAAATAAATAAAAATATAAATATAAAATGCAATAGAAAATGCCTAGAGGTAGAAAATGCCATACATCCACAGTGCATATATATAGATGCACATGGACATACAGACAGATGCGAAGACTTCATGGCTTCTATTTTAAAGTGTTAATCATGAGACGGGTATTTGTGGAGAAGATATATAAGGTCTGGTTACCAAACCAGGTTTGTTTGCCTGACGCAGAGCAAGACGAAATGCTGAGACGTTGAGGTTTCCAACAGAGAAAGAATTTAATCAGGAGGCAGCCGAGAGAGAAAACAGAACATGTCTCAGCTCTGCCTCTCCACAGGTGAAGAGTTTGAGATATTTATGGAATAAAAGGAGTAGAATGGGGGCTTCCCTGGTGGTCCAGTGGATAAAGAGTCTGCCTTACAGTGCAAGGGACACCTGTTAGATCCCTGGCCGGGGAAGATCTGACATGCCCTGGAGCGGCTGAACCGGTGTGTTCAATCACAAACTAGCGCTCTAGAGCGCATGCGCCCAGAGCCCGTGCTCTGCAATGAGAGAGGCCACTGCAGTGGGAGGCCCACACAGGCCGAAGAATAAAGATGGATGAAAATAACTATAAAAAATAAAAGAGGCATGACAGGGAAAAAAATTTAAAGTGAAAAAAGAAGAAGTAGGATGGTCTTGGGAGTGGAAAAGGTTATTGCATGTGCTCTTGCTCTATTGTGTCTAACTCTTTGTGATCCCATGGACTGTAGCCCACCAGGCTCCTCTGTCCATGGGATTCTCCAGGCAAGAATACTGGAGTGAGTTTCCAGTTCCTCCTCCAGGGATCTTCCCAACCCAGAAATGGAATTCACATCTGGGGAATATAATTGGAGGTAGAAAAAAGTTGAGATAACTTGTTTTTTGTGTAGGCATACCTGAGTCATATACTTCTTCATGGGATGTGTGTTAAAAAATGGAAGTACTGGGGTTTCCCTGGTGGTTCAGTGGCTAAGACCCGAGCTCCCAATGCAGGGAGTCTGGGTTCAATCCCTGGTCAGGGAACTAGGTCCCACATGCCACAATGCAGATCGAAGATCCTGAGCTGCAGCTAAGACCTGGTGCAAATAAATAAAAATATAAATATAAAATACTAAAAATGTAACAATAAATACAAAAAATATAAGAAAATTAAAAAGTAAATATATTTTAAAAAATATTTTTAGGGCTTCCCTGGTTGTCCAGTGGGTAAGGATACTGCCTTGCAGTGCAAGGGGCAGCAGTTCAATCCCTGGCCTGAGAAGATCCCACGTGCCGTGGAGTGACTGGATAGATGTGTCCAACTACGGAGCCGGAGCTCTGGAGCGCATGCGCCCAGAGCCAGTGCTCTGCGACAACAGAGGCCACTGTGACGGGAGGCCCACACAGGCCAAAGAACACGATGGATGAAAATAGATAATGAAAGACCAATAGAAGTGGCCTGCCCGCCACCCTCCCTCTCCAACCCGCACCCCCAGCCCCCCAAAAAGAAAGTGCTTAAAAATCACCTGCGGCTTCGGCTCACCGCTAGCTCCTCCACGTAGGGAGGTGAAACCCAGGGCCTGACACACGCTGCCGCTCTGAACCTGGTTGAAGCCTCTAGCATGTTCCAGACTCTGGTATCTGACCTTGTCTTCTACTCGCAGGACATCTGGATGCTCAGAGCCTGAGACCTATGTCTCCAAGACCGGGGAGGGTAGGGGGCTCTCCTTTCAACTTTAGCTGTTGATTTAATTTAAAAAAAGAAAAGAAAAGGAAGTGCTTGGCATGATCTGAGGGTGGAATTTTTGGCTCCCTAATGCCAAAAAGTCATTGATGAGATACCTGCACAGGCATCCCGGTTAGGACCAATGGTCCCAAGCAGTGTCAGCTGGCAGGAGCTCAAACAAGGCACAGCTGACTACAAGCTCCGGGAAAACAACTTCTACCAACATTTTGTGGTTGAGGTTCCCAATGCCATGGATAAAAAAAACTTGTTTTTTGTGTAGGCATACCTGAGTCATATACTTCTTCATGGGATGTGTGTTAAAAAATGGAAGTACTGGGGTTTCCCTGGTGGTTCAGTGGCTAAGACCCGAGCTCCCAATGCAGGGAGTCTGGGTTCAATCCCTGGTCAGGGAACTAGGTCCCACATGCCACAATGCAGATCGAAGATCCTGAGCTGCAGCTAAGACCTGGTGCAAATAAATAAAAATATAAATATAAAATACTAAAAATGTAACAATAAATACAAAAAATATAAGAAAATTAAAAAGTAAATATATTTTAAAAAATATTTTTAGGGCTTCCCTGGTTGTCCAGTGGGTAAGGATACTGCCTTGCAGTGCAAGGGGCAGCAGTTCAATCCCTGGCCTGAGAAGATCCCACGTGCCGTGGAGTGACTGGATAGATGTGTCCAACTACGGAGCCGGAGCTCTGGAGCGCATGCGCCCAGAGCCAGTGCTCTGCGACAACAGAGGCCACTGTGACGGGAGGCCCACACAGGCCAAAGAACACGATGGATGAAAATAGATAATGAAAGACCAATAGAAGTGGCCTGCCCGCCACCCTCCCTCTCCAACCCGCACCCCCAGCCCCCCAAAAAGAAAGTGCTTAAAAATCACCTGCGGCTTCGGCTCACCGCTAGCTCCTCCACGTAGGGAGGTGAAACCCAGGGCCTGACACACGCTGCCGCTCTGAACCTGGTTGAAGCCTCTAGCATGTTCCAGACTCTGGTATCTGACCTTGTCTTCTACTCGCAGGACATCTGGATGCTCAGAGCCTGAGACCTATGTCTCCAAGACCGGGGAGGGTAGGGGGCTCTCCTTTCAACTTTAGCTGTTGATTTAATTTAAAAAAAGAAAAGAAAAGGAAGTGCTTGGCATGATCTGAGGGTGGAATTTTTGGCTCCCTAATGCCAAAAAGTCATTGATGAGATACCTGCACAGGCATCCCGGTTAGGACCAATGGTCCCAAGCAGTGTCAGCTGGCAGGAGCTCAAACAAGGCACAGCTGACTACAAGCTCCGGGAAAACAACTTCTACCAACATTTTGTGGTTGAAGCTCATGTGAAGTTTGGAGGGTAGGTCACTTGTAACAAAATAACTAAGGCAGCTGGCTCAGTAAGGGTGGGCTACAAGCTAAGGGGTTTTTACCAAAATGGAAGAAAAATCTCAAGGGTTTCTGTTAGTACCTGTGTGAGGACACAGACTCATAATGGATTCTTCAACTCTATGAGACACAGTTTCAGCTTCATTTTTTGTTTGTTTTTGTTTGTTGCCTACATTTCAAATACCTTTCCTGTTTTGGCATCTGATTAAAATTACCTCCCTGAAGTTATATTATAAAGAAATGACCTAGATAAGACGTCTCCCTGGAGAAGGCTAGGTAAAACATTTGAGATCTCAAAGGCACAGAGGAAGAACACAAGCACTTACTGGAAGTGGATTCAAGCCCTGGTCCGGGAACTAAGAACCCATGTGTCACACGGTGCAGCACAAAAGAACACACACACACACACACACAGAGGGAGGCTTATCTCTCATCTTCCACCTGACCCACAGGCAGAGATCTGGGAGACTGACGTGGTAAGAATTTTTACCTTCTGCTGGCTTTTTTTTTTTTCTGATACATATTCACTGTGCTGTGCTTGGTGCTCTGTTGTGTCCAATTCTTTGTGATTCTATGGACTGTAGCCCGCCAGGCTTCCCTGTCCATGGGGACTCTCCAGGCAAGAATAGTAGAGTGGGGGCTTCCCTGGTGGTCCAGTGGGTAAGGACACTGCCTTGCAGTGCAAGGGACACTGGTTCAATCCCTGGCCTGGGAAAATCCCACGTGCCGCAGAGCAGCTGGACTGATGTGTCCAACTACCGAGCTGGAGCTCTGGAGCGCCTACGCCCAGAGTGGGGTGCCATTCCTTCCTCCAGGGTGATCTTCCCACTATCTGAGCCACCAGAGAAGCAAACAGCTTGGGATCCCATGGACTGTCGCTGGGCTTCTCTGTCCCTGGAATTCTCCAGGCAAGGATACTGGAGTGGATAGCCATTCCCTTCTCCAAGGGATCTTCCCAACTCAGTTCAGGGGGATTTGGATTTTCTGTACTGCAGGCAGATTCTTTACGGACTGAGTCACCAGGAAAGCCCTATATATTCACTGGTAAGGAATGTCCCCCCTGCCAAAAGTCATTGATGAGATACCTGCACAGGCATCCCGGTTAGGACCAATGGTCCCAAGCAGTGTCAGCTGGCAGGAGCTCAAACAAGGCACAGCTGACTACAAGCTCCGGGAAAACAACTTCTACCAACATTTTGTGGTTGAAGCTCATGTGAAGTTTGGAGGGTAGGTCACTTGTAACAAAATAACTAAGGCAGCTGGCTCAGTAAGGGTGGGCTACAAGCTAAGGGGTTTTTACCAAAATGGAAGAAAAATCTCAAGGGTTTCTGTTAGTACCTGTGTGAGGACACAGACTCATAATGGATTCTTCAACTCTATGAGACACAGTTTCAGCTTCATTTTTTGTTTGTTTTTGTTTGTTGCCTACATTTCAAATACCTTTCCTGTTTTGGCATCTGATTAAAATTACCTCCCTGAAGTTATATTATAAAGAAATGACCTAGATAAGACGTCTCCCTGGAGAAGGCTAGGTAAAACATTTGAGATCTCAAAGGCACAGAGGAAGAACACAAGCACTTACTGGAAGTGGATTCAAGCCCTGGTCCGGGAACTAAGAACCCATGTGTCACACGGTGCAGCACAAAAGAACACACACACACACACACACAGAGGGAGGCTTATCTCTCATCTTCCACCTGACCCACAGGCAGAGATCTGGGAGACTGACGTGGTAAGAATTTTTACCTTCTGCTGGCTTTTTTTCTGATACATATTCACTGTGCTGTGCTTGGTGCTCTGTTGTGTCCAATTCTTTGTGATTCTATGGACTGTAGCCCGCCAGGCTTCCCTGTCCATGGGGACTCTCCAGGCAAGAATAGTAGAGTGGGGGCTTCCCTGGTGGTCCAGTGGGTAAGGACACTGCCTTGCAGTGCAAGGGACACTGGTTCAATCCCTGGCCTGGGAAAATCCCACGTGCCGCAGAGCAGCTGGACTGATGTGTCCAACTACCGAGCTGGAGCTCTGGAGCGCCTACGCCCAGAGTGGGGTGCCATTCCTTCCTCCAGGGTGATCTTCCCACTATCTGAGCCACCAGAGAAGCAAACAGCTTGGGATCCCATGGACTGTCGCTGGGCTTCTCTGTCCCTGGAATTCTCCAGGCAAGGATACTGGAGTGGATAGCCATTCCCTTCTCCAAGGGATCTTCCCAACTCAGTTCAGGGGGATTTGGATTTTCTGTACTGCAGGCAGATTCTTTACGGACTGAGTCACCAGGAAAGCCCTATATATTCACTGGTAAGGAATGTCCCACCTCCCTGATTTATCTCTTTCCTTGTAAATTCCTTTAGCTTAGACTTCCCACCCCACCCGTCATGTCTCCCCAACACTAGAAGGGGTTCCTGCAGCGGCACTTGTCACCTGGGCACTACTGACATATAGAGTCGGAGGATTCATTACTGTGGGGTCACCTGTGCACTGTCGGATATTCAACAACAGCCTTGGCCTCACCCCACCCGTCCCAGGAGCATCTCCTTCCCCAGTTGTGACAACCAAAAACATCTCTGGGCATGTCCAGATGTCTTCTGGAGGGAACAAAATTGTCCCAAGCCGAGCACCATCGGACTCAGTATTTGTGCTGTGAATTCTGTTTGTTCTGAGAGCAATGGGTCCCTGGTGGTGAGAGGGGCGGATATAGAATCCCTCCCCCAGAGACCAGCAACCAAGTCCCCAGGAGAGACAGATAGTTCTGTTGGGATGCTGGAACTTCTGACTTCACTTCGGCCTGAGGAATGACTTTTATTTATTTATTTATTTTTGGCAGGAGGGTGGGTTGGGGAGGGAGGGGGATGGGCGGGCCACTTCTATTGTCTTTCATTCATTCAGTTTCATCCATCTTTCTTCTTTGGCCCGTGTGGGCCTCCCATCGCAGTGGCCTCTGTTGTCACAGAGCACCGGCTCTGGGCGCACACGCTCCAGAGCTCCGGCTTGGTAATTGGACACGTCGGTCCAGCCGCTCCGCGGCACTTGGGATCTTCCCAGGCCAGGGATCGAACCGGCGCCCCTTGCACTGCAAGGCGGTATCCTTACCCACGGGACCACCAGGGAAGCCCCGGCCTGAGGCATGACTTTTAAAAGGGATCTAGATGGGCAGCCAGGATCACTGGTGAGCCCAAGCCTCTGGCGATTAAGCACAGATTGTGGGCTAGGACATGTGTGAGAAGTTGTTTTCCTCCAGCCCCATTTGTGTGTCACAGTCGCAGTGTGGACTGGTTTTGAATCCAAGCTGGACAAGTGAGGTTTGCCCTCTGTCTCGGTTTCCTCATCTGTGAAATGGACTTAGTAATAGTGCCAGCCACGAAAAAGTCATCATGGGGATTAAATGAGGAGCTGGGTAGATCTCTTGGCCCCTCGTCAGGCACTGACTCAGTGCTACGTAAGGGTTTGACAGATACAACAAAACTATGACTGTGTTTCTTGGTATCTCAAGGGTGTCCCTGTGCCTGGGCAAGGCGTGTCAGTTTCCCTGAGCTGGGAGAGAACCTGCCACATCCCAGGGGACCCAGCTCTCTCCACTGCTCCATTCTGTCTGCTGAGAGGCACGGTCCCACCTCAGAAGCTTTGCCCTCGATGTCCTCTTCATCCAATTAGAAAGCATCAATGCTTTAGCACTCAGCCTTCTTTATGGTCCAACTCTCACATCGGTACATGACTACTGGAAAAACCGTAGCTTGGACTATACAGACCTTTGACTATCAATGTGCTGAGGAATCCGGACTTTTTTTATTTGGGAGAGCAATGGGTCCCGGGGAGAGGCGGATATAGAATCCCTCCCCAGAGACCAGCAACCAAGTCCCCAGGAGAGACAGATAGTTCTGTTGGGATGCTGGAACTTCTGACTTCACTTGCCTGAGGAATGACTTTTATTTATTTATTTATTTTTGGCAGGAGGGTGGGTTGGGGAGGGAGGGATGGGCGGCCACTTCTATTGTCTTTCATTCATTCAGTTTCATCCATCTTTCTTCTTTGGCCCGTGTGGGCCTCCCATCGCAGTGGCCTCTGTTGTCACAGAGCACCGGCTCTGGGCGCACACGCTCCAGAGCTCCGGCTTGGTAATTGGACACGTCGGTCCAGCCGCTCCGCGGCACTTGGGATCTTCCCAGGCCAGGGATCGAACTGGCGCCCCTTGCACTGCAAGGCGGTATCCTTACCCACGGGACCACCAGGGAAGCCCCGGCCTGAGGCATGACTTTTAAAAGGGATCTAGATGGGCAGCCAGGATCACTGGTGAGCCCAAGCCTCTGGCGATTAAGCACAGATTGTGGGCTAGGACATGTGTGAGAAGTTGTTTTCCTCCAGCCCCATTTGTGTGTCACAGTCGCAGTGTGGACTGGTTTTGAATCCAAGCTGGACAAGTGAGGTTTGCCCTCTGTCTCGGTTTCCTCATCTGTGAAATGGACTTAGTAATAGTGCCAGCCACGAAAAAGTCATCATGGGGATTAAATGAGGAGCTGGGTAGATCTCTTGGCCCCTCGTCAGGCACTGACTCAGTGCTACGTAAGGGTTTGACAGATACAACAAAACTATGACTGTGTTTCTTGGTATCTCAAGGGTGTCCCTGTGCCTGGGCAAGGCGTGTCAGTTTCCCTGAGCTGGGAGAGAACCTGCCACATCCCAGGGGACCCAGCTCTCTCCACTGCTCCATTCTGTCTGCTGAGAGGCACGGTCCCACCTCAGAAGCTTTGCCCTCGATGTCCTCTTCATCCAATTAGAAAGCATCAATGCTTTAGCACTCAGCCTTCTTTATGGTCCAACTCTCACATCGGTACATGACTACTGGAAAAAACCCTAGCTTGGACTATACAGACCTTTGTCAGCAAAGTGATGTCTCTGCTTTTCAATGTGCTGTCTTGGTTTGTCATAGCTTTCTTTCCAAGGAATAAGCGTCTTTATTTTTTTTAATTTATTTATTTTTGGCTATTCTGGAATTTCACTGCTCCCATAGGCTCTTCTCTAGTTGCACGGAGTGGGGGCTCCTCTCTAGTGAAAGTGAGCAGGCTTCCTGTTGCAGTGACTTCTCTTGTTGTGAAACTCGGGCTCTAGGGCTCACGGGCTTCAGTAGTTGCAGCACGTGGGCTCCATAGTTGCAGCTCCAAGGCTCTAGAGCACAGGCTCCATAGTTGTGGCTCACGGGCTTAGTTGCTCCGCAGCACGTGGGATCTTCCTGGATCAGGGATTGAACCCGTGTCTCCCACATTGGCAGGCGAACACTTCACCACTGAGCTACCAGGGAAGCCCTGAAGGCTGAGTTTTAATCTAGCTTTTTCACCCACCTCTTTCGCCCTCCTCAAGAGGCTCTTTCATCTTTATCTATTTGTTATCTTTCTCCGTGACCACGATGTTAGTTTCCTGCTGGTACTGTCACAAACTGCCACATATTTAGTAGTTTAACAGGACACAGATTGGGGTTTCCCTGATGGTCCAGTGGCTAAGACTCCAGGCTTCCAGTGCAGGGGACCCAGGGTTCAATGCCTGGTCGGGAAACTAGATCCCACATGCAGCAACGAAGAGCTTGCATGTTGCGGCTAAAGATTCTATGTGTTGTAACTAAAACCTGGTACAACAAAATAAATAGATAAAACACAGTTTTATTCTCTAATAGTTCTGGAAAGCAGAAGTCCAAAATGGATGTTACTAGGCTAAAATCAAGGTGTTGACAGGGCTGTTTCTTCTTGGGGCTCCAGAGGAGAATCTCTTCATCCAATTTAAAAAAAAGCATCCAATGTCTGTCTAGCACTGAGCTGGAGAACCTGCCACATCCCAGGGGACCCAGCTCTCTCCACTGCTCCATTCTGTCTGCTGAGAGGCACGGTCCCACCTCAGAAGCTTTGCCCTCGATGTCCTCTTCATCCAATTAGAAAGCATCAATGCTTTAGCACTCAGCCTTCTTTATGGTCCAACTCTCACATCGGTACATGACTACTGGAAAAACCGTAGCTTGGACTATACAGACCTTTGTCAGCAAAGTGATGTCTCTGCTTTTCAATGTGCTGTCTTGGTTTGTCATAGCTTTCTTTCCAAGGAATAAGCGTCTTTATTTTTTTTAATTTATTTATTTTTGGCTATTCTGGAATTTCACTGCTCCCATAGGCTCTTCTCTAGTTGCACGGAGTGGGGGCTCCTCTCTAGTGAAAGTGAGCAGGCTTCCTGTTGCAGTGACTTCTCTTGTTGTGAAACTCGGGCTCTAGGGCTCACGGGCTTCAGTAGTTGCAGCACGTGGGCTCCATAGTTGCAGCTCCAAGGCTCTAGAGCACAGGCTCCATAGTTGTGGCTCACGGGCTTAGTTGCTCCGCAGCACGTGGGATCTTCCTGGATCAGGGATTGAACCCGTGTCTCCCACATTGGCAGGCGAACACTTCACCACTGAGCTACCAGGGAAGCCCTGAAGGCTGAGTTTTAATCTAGCTTTTTCACCCACCTCTTTCGCCCTCCTCAAGAGGCTCTTTCATCTTTATCTATTTGTTATCTTTCTCCGTGACCACGATGTTAGTTTCCTGCTGGTACTGTCACAAACTGCCACATATTTAGTAGTTTAACAGGACACAGATTGGGGTTTCCCTGATGGTCCAGTGGCTAAGACTCCAGGCTTCCAGTGCAGGGGACCCAGGGTTCAATGCCTGGTCGGGAAACTAGATCCCACATGCAGCAACGAAGAGCTTGCATGTTGCGGCTAAAGATTCTATGTGTTGTAACTAAAACCTGGTACAACAAAATAAATAGATAAAACACAGTTTTATTCTCTAATAGTTCTGGAAAGCAGAAGTCCAAAATGGATGTTACTAGGCTAAAATCAAGGTGTTGACAGGGCTGTTTCTTCTTGGGGCTCCAGAGGAGAATCTCTTTGTCTTTTCCAAAATTTACACGCTGCCTGCATTCCTTGGCCTGGGGCTGCTTCTTACATCTACAAAGCCAGCAACTACCACCGGCATCTTTCTCTAGCTCTGACCCTCCTGCCTCCCTTTGTCACTTGTAAATTACATGTGTTGTTGTTGTTCAGTCATTAAGTCGGGTCTGACTCTTTGCAACTCCATGAACTGCAACATGTCAGGTTCCCCTGTCCTTCACTATCTCCCTCAATTTGCTCAAACTCACGTCTACTGAGTCGGTGATGCCATCCCACCATCTCATCTTCTGTCGCCCCCTCCTCTTCCCAATGTAGATTCCATTGGTGGTTTAGTCGCTAAGTTGCATCCGAGTCTTGTTACCCCAATGGACTGTAACCGGCCAGGCTCCTTTTTCCAGGGGATTCTCCAGGCGAGAATACTGGAGTGGGTTGCCGTTGCCTTCTCCAGGGGATCTTCCTGACCCAGGAATTGAACCGGGTCTCCTGCATTGCAGGCAGATTCTATACAGACTGAGCTATGAGGGAGGTAGATTACATTGCACCCACCCAGATCACCCATCTTAACAATTTTTTTTTAGTGGACAAGGAAGATTTTTTTTGAGATGATCATAATCCTTGCAATAGAGGACAGATTGAATTCAATTGGGCTAAAACAAAAAGTGGAAGAGTTTTTAAGCACTGGGGTGAATTAATGGAAAAGCACTGGAGGACCCTGGTAAACAGGACAACACCATCTGTACTTGCTAATTATCCCTTCTCAGAGTTCAGCTCCTGCTTTCCTATTTAGTAGTTTAACAGGACACAGATTGGGGTTTCCCTGATGGTCCAGTGGCTAAGACTCCAGGCTTCCAGTGCAGGGGACCCAGGGTTCAATGCCTGGTCGGGAAACTAGATCCCACATGCAGCAACGAAGAGCTTGCATGTTGCGGCTAAAGATTCTATGTGTTGTAACTAAAACCTGGTACAACAAAATAAATAGATAAAACACAGTTTTATTCTCTAATAGTTCTGGAAAGCAGAAGTCCAAAATGGATGTTACTAGGCTAAAATCAAGGTGTTGACAGGGCTGTTTCTTCTTGGGGCTCCAGAGGAGAATCTCTTTGTCTTTTCCAAAATTTACACGCTGCCTGCATTCCTTGGCCTGGGGCTGCTTCTTACATCTACAAAGCCAGCAACTACCACCGGCATCTTTCTCTAGCTCTGACCCTCCTGCCTCCCTTTGTCACTTGTAAATTACATGTGTTGTTGTTGTTCAGTCATTAAGTCGGGTCTGACTCTTTGCAACTCCATGAACTGCAACATGTCAGGTTCCCCTGTCCTTCACTATCTCCCTCAATTTGCTCAAACTCACGTCTACTGAGTCGGTGATGCCATCCCACCATCTCATCTTCTGTCGCCCCCTCCTCTTCCCAATGTAGATTCCATTGGTGGTTTAGTCGCTAAGTTGCATCCGAGTCTTGTTACCCCAATGGACTGTAACCGGCCAGGCTCCTTTTTCCAGGGGATTCTCCAGGCGAGAATACTGGAGTGGGTTGCCGTTGCCTTCTCCAGGGGATCTTCCTGACCCAGGAATTGAACCCGGGTCTCCTGCATTGCAGGCAGATTCTATACAGACTGAGCTATGAGGGAGGTAGATTACATTGCACCCACCCAGATCACCCATCTTAACAATTTTTTTTTAGTGGACAAGGAAGATTTTTTTTGAGATGATCATAATCCTTGCAATAGAGGACAGATTGAATTCAATTGGGCTAAAACAAAAAGTGGAAGAGTTTTTAAGCACTGGGGTGAATTAATGGAAAAGCACTGGAGGACCCTGGTAAACAGGACAACACCATCTGTACTTGCTAATTATCCCTTCTCAGAGTTCAGCTCCTGCTTTCCAATAAAGACCTGGAGATGGGGTATTATCTTTCATTCTTTCTTTTTGTTTTCCAGTTTTGTCCAGCATTTCATTCTAATAATAAGATGCACATGCAAGCTACAAAATACCAAGTGTATAATATTGGTGCTTTTGCATACAAGTTACGTGTTTTGATAGACAATGCTTAATTTGATCACACATCTGCAAAGTCCCTCTTGTTGGCCTGAGGTCATATATTTATTCTTTTTTGTGTGGCTTCAAGGGTTGCGAGATCTTAGTTCTCCAATCAGGGATTGAACCCAAACTTGGCAGTGAAAGTGCGGAGTCCTAACCATGAGACCACCAGGGGATCCCCCACTCATGTTTGATCTCAGATGAGGAGGGAGGGTCACTCTTCCTGTGTTGTTCCCTGCTGTTTCAGCCATGCCTGAACAGAGTCTGGCCCGCAGCAGGTGCCCTATAGGAGCAGCTAAATGAATGAATGGAACGGAATGAGCCAGATGGGCAGGATGGATATTTTGTGGAGCAGGTTTGGGGAGGGACTGAGGGCCAAGAAGGAAGTGTCAACCCCAGTTGCTCAGGGCAGGATGATGGAAGGAGCAGGGATAAGCTGGACCAGTAGGACAGGCAGGAGGTGGAGAAATGGAGCCGCAATTGAGACGCCCTGTTCTTCAAGACTTAAGCCGGTCGTCACCCCCTACTCACTGCCCTCGGCTTGGAACTGGGCCCAGGCCTTCCTGGAGCCACGGCAGGGGGAGGGGGTCATGGGGATGCCCAACTTGTATAGCTGGTTTGGTGGGTTCAGGTCTCTTGGCAGAAAAAAGGCCTGGGAACCGGTGAGGATGTTGCTGGGAGGGTCCACCGGAAGTCGCAGGGGAGGGGCAGCGCCTTTGTTCTTGGGTAGCCCCTTGTTGCCCCCAGGCTCCCATACCCAACACCTCCACACCAGAAGTCTCTGTCCCATCCTCGGGGATCAGAAACCTAGCCTCTCCATCCTCTCCTCTCTCAGACCCAGGAGTCAGGGCTCGCCCACCCCTAGGCTTGAGCTCCCAGTGCACCTGCCTTCTGGACACTCTCGGGAAGCCCAGGCAGCAGGTCAGGGTCCAGGGTCTCAGCCCTCCCTCCTTCCCCAGAGCATCCGTCCCCAGTCTCCGTCCAACTCCGGGATTCCAGCGTCAAGGTCGCGTCCACGCTTTCCGAGGAAGGCAGGGAGCAGTGTGGGCGGGGTGCCGGCGTGAAGGCGTGGGGCGGAGCCGGCTCTATGGTATCGGCCCTGGGGCTGGCTCCTCCACCGGGGATGGAGTAATTGGGGTGGGGAGCAGACATGGAGGTTTCTGCAACGCTGCACACGCCGAGATAGACCCACAGATTAGAGGGCTGGCGGGGAGGGAGCCGTGCCTGCCCTCCTCCCACCCCACCCAGTTTGACTCTTCGTTTCCTTCCCCAAAGGACACTTGGTCGCTCTGGGGACAAGGGCATCCCCCGCGTCCCACCGACTTCCCCAGGTCCAGATGTCCCAGTTTCATCTCTGTCTGGGTCACAGGAACCCCAGCCCCCGGCCTTTCCTCCTCCAAGACACAGGATTCTCGATCCCTGCCCCTGTCCTGGCCCCGTCCTTGTTCCCAGCTCCAAGGTTTGGGAGCCCTGCCCCCAGCTCCTGCCCTCTGGGGAACCCGGCCTATAAGCAGCCTGTCCT
This sequence comes from Tragulus kanchil, assembly GCA_022376925.1. Taxonomy (NCBI): domain Eukaryota; kingdom Metazoa; phylum Chordata; class Mammalia; order Artiodactyla; family Tragulidae; genus Tragulus; species Tragulus kanchil. The sequence goes on from JAIOJX010000031.1 coordinate 128,909,689, forward strand.
TGGCTTTCCCAGAATTACCGGCAATGACTAGCTTTTAATGGAAAGGTCGGGCTCTGGAGGTGACAGTGGCCCGGATTCTGTGGAAACGTGACCTCGTGACCCAGTGACCTCTCTTTGCCCACGTCTGAGCTCTAGGAGCAAAATGGTACTTCCTGGGGCTCCGGGGGGAGTCTGGAGAGAGGCCAGAGAATTGCGGGGGGAGGGGCAGAACCATGGTGCGGCAGCACACTTGAGAGCTCCGCATCTCTGCCCTCAGCCCCGGCCACGGAGAGCACCTTCTGCTACCTTCTCACATTCAGTCCCTGAGGTCCCAGGCGGAAGGGGCCCCCTTCCGTGATGCATGCTGATGACTTGTTCATCTTCCTGGGGGCTCCCAGAGGCAGAGGGCATGTCCTGACCAGCCCAGTCCAGCCCAGCCCAGTCCTACACAGCGCTGCCCCCTGCTGCCCTTGAGCCCCCAGGGATGGGTGTGAGTTCCCACCCCAGGACCAGGCATGTGCCCTATCCCGGATGTCCTCTCTTTGGACTGGGAGAAATTCTTCCACCTGTCCTCTCCTCAGCCTCTATGCCTTGGCCCCCAGCAGATCCTCGGCCTGGATGTTTTCTTCACTCAGGTCGCTCACCTGGTGCGTTTCCCCTCCTGGGGCATCCTGACCCCCGAAAACCATCCCCTTCCTCCTCAAAAGACCGGTATCTACAGGCAGGATACCAAGCGGACTGAATGTCCTCCAGCAGAATCAATTCAACTAGCATGCCAGCTCCGCCGGTCATTTTAAACTTTCTGACAGCCACGTTCTTTTAGAAAAGAGTTACTAGTGAGATTCATTTGGGAAAAATGTTTGGTCGAATCTCATCTATCCAAACAATCACCATTTCAACATATCGTCAATTCAAAAATTACCCATATTTTCCATGTTTTATCTCAATTCCAATGCTCTGTCTCCAAGGGTTAAGTGACATACAGTCTTCCCAAAGTGTTAATGTGGCATTTAAGAGGAATGAGGTTGCTTCCATTTTTCAAAGTTAAAGTTAAGTTGATTGAAATGAAATTAGTCATGTTCCTTTCCTTGGTCACAGGCGTCACATTTCTAGTGTTCAGTAGCCACGTGTGGCCAGTGGCTCCCATGCTGGCAGCAGAGCTGGAACCTGCACTGTACTTACCGGTCTCATTGGTGGACACATGCCGGGTCCTGATCCAGGGGAGGCCTCCCCTGATCTTAGTCAGAGGGAGAGGTGGATGGACATTTGGAAGATGGCTAGATAAATGGATGCTGAATAGAGAGAAGGAGGGATGGAAGCTGAGGAATGGATGGAGGATGGATGATTGGTTGGATGGATGGATGGATGGGCAGACGAATGGAGAGACAGACAGAAAAATGGATGGATGGGGCTTCCCTGGTGGTCCAGTGGGTAAGGACATCGCCTAGCAGTGCAAGGGGCGCCGGTTCGACCCCTGGCCTGGGAAGATCCCACGGGCCGCGGAGCGACTGGACCAATATGTCCAATCACCGAGTCGGAGCTCTGGAGCGCATGCACCCAGAGCCGGCGCTCTGTGACAACAGAGGCCACCGCGATGGGAGGCCCACACGGGCCAAAGAACAAAGATGGATGAAAATAGAGAAACGAAAGACCAATAGAAGTGGCCCGCCCACCTGCCTCCCTCCCCGACCCTCCCCGCTCCAAAAAAAAGAACAAAAATGGATGGATGGTAGATGGATGGACGGATGGTTGGCTGGATGGCTGGATGGTTGGACAGATGGACGGTTGTTCAATCCCTACTCCTCCCAATGCCCACCCACCCCATGGCAGCTGGCACTGCATTTCCCACTCTCTCCTTCTCGACCCCTTCCAAGTCTCTTCCCTGTCCCCAGATGCTGGGTGCCCCAGATCCCATTTCTGGGGACCAGTGATCTCCATCCCTGCCCCTCCCCTCCTGTCTCTGGGTAAGATGCTACACTGGTGTCTTCTGGTCCCTCTTGCCGCCTCTTTAGGCATCTGGGCCTCTCCCCGCCTACACTCAGGTCTTGCACCTCCACACCCCCATTCTGAAGGGACTCAACCAGCTTGTCCATGTAGCGTGACGACCCGTCACTCATTCCCTATCACCTATGACGATTCACTCATTCCATCCACGGCATTTATCAACCATCTACCGCTTTCTAGGAGCTCAGCCAGGCACCTCCCTTGGACTACAACAGAGGGTGGGCAGATAAGCAGCCCCGTCTTCAGGGGATTGAAAGTCTGAGGAGGAGACAGTTCACAGACCAAAGAGTCAAACACGGAGGATGTCAGGTGGTGACGAATACTACTTGGAAAAAGCCAAACAGGAAAGGGGAGTGGTAGAGAGATGGGTGGACAAGCTCTGAGAGGTGAGACAGGGCAGACTTGGATCAAGGGAGGTGTTGAAGCTCCCAAGTGTCCGAGGAAGAGCGTGGCAAACAGAGGAGCAGTGAGTGCAAAGGCCCTGAGGTGGAAATCTTTTCTGTGTCTCTGGGACCCCTTGTTTAGCTAGTCCCTTGCCCACTCAGGCACAGCCTTCAGGCCTGCCTTCTCCCTTACACATCTTCCTTGAAACTTTCATGGGGTCTTCCTGGATCTTCTGGTCCCTCAGGGCTGCCCCCTAAGTTTTCCCCACCCCCAGGGTCCCTCAAGGATCTGGGCATCCCATTTCCCCTAGACTCTCCCTCTCTTTCGGAACTTGAGGCTTCTGGCTGGCAGGGGCGTCCTCTTCTTCTCATTTTGTGGGGGCCCTGGAGACAGGGTTCAGAAGAAGAGGTTCTCATGGGAAGGACAGGGCAAGGTTGTCACCTCTTCAGAGCTAAGAACAAAGGGTCATTGAAGGCAGAACAAAGGCCAAGCAGTCCAGGCCTGCGGGCCAGGCAGAATGTCTCTCTCAACCTCCTGCCACCCTGACATGGGAGAGACAGCCCTCTCAATCTCTCTCCTCCCTGTGAGGGAGCCCTTTATCACAGATGGGAACAACAAGGCTGATCCTGAAAGTGGCAGAGGCGTGGGAATTCCCTGGCAGTCCAGGGGTTATGACTCTTTGCTTTTGCTGCTGAGGGCACGGGTCAATCCCTGGTCAGGGAACTAAGATTCTTCAAGCTGGGTGGCAAGGCACCCTCCCTCCACCAAAAAAAAGAAAATAGCCGAGGCAGGATTTGGACTCATGTGTGGTAGTGTGAGGCAGAAGGCTCCCATATCACAGCATCCTAGAGATGGGCCTTGGGGCAGGTAAACTGAGAGGGCATGACCCCCCAGGACACGTGTTGTCTGCCTGTTTTCAGAGTAAGGGGTACAATGCTGTGTGATCTTGAGCAAGTCAGTCTACCTCTCTGAGCCTCCTTCTGCATCGACTACATGAGTCTGATGTGCCCCACCCCTCTCACTTACACAACATGGCAAACTGTAATTGTTCGGTATATAGAGGGTTCATTTTTTTCATTTTAAAGTCTTTATTGAATGTGTTAGTATACTGCTTCTGTTTTTCTTTTTTATAATATTTATTTATTTGACTGTACCAGGTGTTAGTTGGAGCATATGGGCCCTAGTTCCCCAACGAGGGATTGAACTCAGGCCCCCTGCATTGGGAGCTCAGTGTCTTAGCCACTGAACCACCAGGGAATTCCCCTGCTTCTGTTTTATATTTTGGTGGGTATTTTTTTCTTTCTTTCTTCTTCTTTTTTTTTTAAAGATTTATTTATTTATTTATTTATTTTGGTCGGGGAGTAGGAAGGGGAGCAGGTAGGCCACTTCTATTGGTCTTTCATTTGTCCATTTTCATCCATCTTTTTTCTTTGGCCCGTGTGGGCCTCCCACCGCAGCGGCCTCTGTTGTCGCAGAGCACCGGCTCTGGGCGCATGCGCTCCAGAGCTCCGGCTCGGTAATTGGACACATCCGTTCAGCCGCTCCGCGGCACGTGGGGCCCTCCAAGGCCAGGGCTCGAACCGACGCCCCTTGCACTGCAAGGCAGTGTCCTTACCCACTGGACCACCAGGGAAGCCCTTTCTTTCTTTCTTTTTTCGTCACAAGGCATGTGAGATCTCAGTTCTCTGACTAGAGCTAGAACCCATAATCCCTGCACTGGAAGGGAAAATCTCAATTGCTGGATGCCCAAGGAAGTCCCTATAGTTTTAAATGACAATATTTTTTGTATTTACTCATGCGATTAAATTTATCTGACACACTAGAAAGATGACAAGCAATTTCTAGAAAGATTCTACAGAAACATTCATGGTGTATATTTCTGTGGCTTGAAGGAGGGTCCCAAGGATCCTTATATTCTTTCTGGACTTAGTGACTCAGATCATTTTTGTTTTAAAACAGGCACATACATTCCTTGTCCTATAAAAGAAAGAGATTTCTGGTGAAGAGATTGGTTGCAGCCAGATGCCAAGTCTCTGAAGAGCCAGGAGACCAGCCGGAGGGGAGGAGCTGGGTTTGGAGAGGACAGAGTAGAAGTGGACGTGGTCTTTGGGGAGCCCCCTATGAGTCAGATATGTATTCTTTTAATTTTGGCCTCTTTTATTGGTTTTCCATTCGTTTTTATTTTTCATCTATGTTTATTCTTCAGCCTGTGTGGGCCTCCCATTGCAGCGGCCCCTCTCGGTACAGAGCGCCGGCTCTGGGCGCATGTGCTCCAGAGCGCTGGGGCGCTATTGGACACGCTGGGCCAGCTGCTCTGCGGCACGTGGGATCCTCCAGGGCCAGGGATCGAACCGGCGCCCCTTGCACTGCAAGGCGGACTCCTTACCCACTGGACCACCAGGGAAGCCCGGCGTCAGATATTTTCCGAAGCACTTGAGAAATCTCTCATCTGGTCCTCACAGCAGCCTGATGACGTGGCTGCCATTTATGGGGTGGGGTGGGTGCTAGTGGGACTGGTTTCAGGCTTCACACCTCCTCCCAAGGTGGTGGAACCGGGACTCAGACCAGGAGCTGTGAGCTTCGACTCTCCCACCAACCAGCTCTGGCTCTCATGGGTGGCATCTCTGTTCCTTTTGTCTTCCACCATCTCGAACCCTCCCTGTTTCTCGTTTTCCCTTGGCTTCTCCCCGTCTGTCTCTCCCTGTGCGTCTCTGTCTCCCCCTCAGTCTCTCTGGGTTTCTTGCCGTCTCTGCCCCTGGGGCCCTGACGGCCTCTCAGTCTGTGTCTATGGGTGCCCTGTACGAACGTCAGCCCGGGAGGGCAGTTTCTGTCTGTCTGGTTCGCAGAGGTGTCCCGGCCCTGAGGACAGCGCCCGGCAGACAGGAGGCGCTCAATAAATAGTTCTTAAAGGAATCAAGGCTCGAATGAATGAATCCATGAACTCTCTGAGTCCCTATAGTTTTAAATGACAATATTTTTGTAAGCGATTAAATTTATCTGACACACTAGAAAGATGACAAGCAATTTCTAGAAAGATTCTACAGAAACATTCATGGTGTATATTTCTGTGGCTTGAAGGAGGGTCCCAAGGATCCTTATATTCTTTCTGGACTTAGTGACTCAGATCATTTTTGTTTTAAAACAGGCACATACATTCCTTGTCCTATAAAAGAAAGAGATTTCTGGTGAAGAGATTGGTTGCAGCCAGATGCCAAGTCTCTGAAGAGCCAGGAGACCAGCCGGAGGGGAGGAGCTGGGTTTGGAGAGGACAGAGTAGAAGTGGACGTGGTCTTTGGGGAGCCCCCTATGAGTCAGATATGTATTCTTTTAATTTTGGCCTCTTTTATTGGTTTTCCATTCGTTTTTATTTTTCATCTATGTTTATTCTTCAGCCTGTGTGGGCCTCCCATTGCAGCGGCCCCTCTCGGTACAGAGCGCCGGCTCTGGGCGCATGTGCTCCAGAGCGCTGGGGCGCTATTGGACACGCTGGGCCAGCTGCTCTGCGGCACGTGGGATCCTCCAGGGCCAGGGATCGAACCGGCGCCCCTTGCACTGCAAGGCGGACTCCTTACCCACTGGACCACCAGGGAAGCCCGGCGTCAGATATTTTCCGAAGCACTTGAGAAATCTCTCATCTGGTCCTCACAGCAGCCTGATGACGTGGCTGCCATTTATGGGGTGGGGTGGGTGCTAGTGGGACTGGTTTCAGGCTTCACACCTCCTCCCAAGGTGGTGGAACCGGGACTCAGACCAGGAGCTGTGAGCTTCGACTCTCCCACCAACCAGCTCTGGCTCTCATGGGTGGCATCTCTGTTCCTTTTGTCTTCCACCATCTCGAACCCTCCCTGTTTCTCGTTTTCCCTTGGCTTCTCCCCGTCTGTCTCTCCCTGTGCGTCTCTGTCTCCCCCTCAGTCTCTCTGGGTTTCTTGCCGTCTCTGCCCCTGGGGCCCTGACGGCCTCTCAGTCTGTGTCTATGGGTGCCCTGTACGAACGTCAGCCCGGGAGGGCAGTTTCTGTCTGTCTGGTTCGCAGAGGTGTCCCGGCCCTGAGGACAGCGCCCGGCAGACAGGAGGCGCTCAATAAATAGTTCTTAAAGGAATCAAGGCTCGAATGAATGAATCCATGAACTCTCTGAGATGCGATCAGCTTCCTGATCCGATGAGCCGCCTGAGGTTCCCCAGGAGCGCAGGCGTGCCCCGCGCCTCCAGCGCCGAGGGTTCCCGCGTGGGATTGTCTCTCACCCTCTGGACTCTGTCCCCAGCCCCTGGCAAGATGCCCAGGAGGTGCCCGTCACCCCTCCTCTCCACCCTCAGGAAAGGGTGGCTCCCTCCTGGCCGCTCCCGGCTCTTGGAGGCGTGGGTAGCAGCTGGGAGAACCGGCTGGATGCGGCCCCTCCCCTTGGGCGCGGAGGTAGGCACCTGGCGGTCCCGGGTGGCAGACGCCACCGCTGCACACACCTGGTGTCCGTGCTGTCTGCTCCCAGCGCGTCCTCCTCTCCCAGCCTCGCCCGCCGGCCATGGGGGAGCCTGCTGAGCCCGGGAATCACGCCGAGTGGAACTCCTATGGGGAAAACATCTCAGAGATCAGGTAAGGCCCAGGCCGGGCGGCGCGGGGAGCCCCCTGGAGGAGGGGACCTGGCAGGAGGAGCCAGGGGCCTCCTGGAACCTCGGAACTGGCCGGGCCGGGCTGGCGCGTCTTCCAGGAGGGACAGATCCCTCCTGCGAGGGGACGCGGGGACCCGGGCTGTGCTGAGTCACCCGTGGAGATGCTTGGGAGTCCTGTCCACCTCGGGGCCTCGGGTTCCCTGTGGGTCAAAGCGGGGGCTGGAGGAGAGCCGGGCTTGGCAGGTGGTAGTTGCCTGGGAAACGGAGGACCTGTTGTACAAGCTTTCCCCCCAGACAGCCCCCAGAGCCCTTCAATGGGGGTGTTTTCCCTCCAGGGGGCTCTACTCTTTTGGGGGGAGACCTGAAGAGCAGATGTGAGTGGGACCTGGATACAGTGGAGTCCCCGCGTCTTAGGCTGTGTTCTAGGGGGCTTGGGGGCCCATTGGAGGGGCCTCAGACTTCTCTTAGGGGTGCTTAGGTCAGAGCTCTCTCCATGGAAGTCTGACTCGTGCGTTCAGACACATTTACAGTCCTCCACTTTCCAGATGGGGAAACTGAGGCTGAGAGGGAAAGTGAAGGGACCATGATCACAAAGCCAGAAGCAAAGTGAATCCGGTCCATCTAACCCTCTCCTCAAAGTCCTCGGTGATACCCACACAGCTCCATTTCTCAGAGGAGACCGTGGAGGCTCAGAGAGGGCAGGCAACCTGCCCAAGATCACACAGCGAGCTGTTCAGATGATCCCCACCCTTCCTATCTTTCCTGCACTCGGCAGGCAAATCTCTCCTGGCCTCCAAAGCCACCGCTGGCTGCCCTATTTCGGGCTCTCCCCTGGCCTCTCTTACCCTCAGATTCCAGAGACTGGAGTAGTCGGTTGCTGTGTGACCTAGAGAAGCCTCAGGTGTCTCTGGGCCTTCGGGACTGAGTGGTCACCGTGTGCTTCCCAGCTCTGTTTGAGGAAACCCCCAGCGTTGTCTTCTCAGCCTTCGTTTCTCCGGGTCTCCTGGATTCTGCCATTTCTCCCTCCTGAGATAAAGAGGTTCCACTCCAGGGTTCCCATCTCTAGGAAGTCTTTTCTCCCACCAGGCCTTGGGAACCCACCTCTACCTTGCTCCCACACAGCCCGTTAGTCGTAAACTCCCCACCACTTGCTCAGTGCGTGAACTTGACCCAGTCATTTGCTCGCTCCCAGCCTCAGTTTCCTCATCTCTGAAATGGAGTGAGTAACCCTCACCTATAAAATACTTATTGACCTGAATTCTGCAACTCCTTGATATGTGGCTTTAGGATTTAAAATCTTCTTTTCCACGAGCTTCTGGAATCCCCTGGACTCAGAAGGATGCTTCTCAAGAGGGCCCTCACCACCCTTTCTCACAGGAGGTGCCTGTGGGGGACCTCCTATCACAGGCCCCTCAGACATATGACCTCCCCAGTGTTGGGTGAGAACTCAGTAGCTCCCTGGCAAGTGCTCCTCCCCACCGGGTGTCATTTCAGGGATGGCCCCCATCTGTCAGCCGTCAGACACTTCACCCCTCATTCCTTCTCCCTTCTTTCCTCTCCCTCCCACGGCCCAGAACCCCAACCCATGCTCCTGTTCCCTGACTCTCCATTCCATCTTAGGTCAGAGCTCTCTCCATGGAAGTCTGACTCGTGCGTTCAGACACATTTACAGTCCTCCACTTTCCAGATGGGGAAACTGAGGCTGAGAGGGAAAGTGAAGGGACCATGATCACAAAGCCAGAAGCAAAGTGAATCCGGTCCATCTAACCCTCTCCTCAAAGTCCTCGGTGATACCCACACAGCTCCATTTCTCAGAGGAGACCGTGGAGGCTCAGAGAGGGCAGGCAACCTGCCCAAGATCACACAGCGAGCTGTTCAGATGATCCCCACCCTTCCTATCTTTCCTGCACTCGGCAGGCAAATCTCTCCTGGCCTCCAAAGCCACCGCTGGCTGCCCTATTTCGGGCTCTCCCCTGGCCTCTCTTACCCTCAGATTCCAGAGACTGGAGTAGTCGGTTGCTGTGTGACCTAGAGAAGCCTCAGGTGTCTCTGGGCCTTCGGGACTGAGTGGTCACCGTGTGCTTCCCAGCTCTGTTTGAGGAAACCCCCAGCGTTGTCTTCTCAGCCTTCGTTTCTCCGGGTCTCCTGGATTCTGCCATTTCTCCCTCCTGAGATAAAGAGGTTCCACTCCAGGGTTCCCATCTCTAGGAAGTCTTTTCTCCCACCAGGCCTTGGGAACCCACCTCTACCTTGCTCCCACACAGCCCGTTAGTCGTAAACTCCCCACCACTTGCTCAGTGCGTGAACTTGACCCAGTCATTTGCTCGCTCCCAGCCTCAGTTTCCTCATCTCTGAAATGGAGTGAGTAACCCTCACCTATAAAATACTTATTGACCTGAATTCTGCAACTCCTTGATATGTGGCTTTAGGATTTAAAATCTTCTTTTCCACGAGCTTCTGGAATCCCCTGGACTCAGAAGGATGCTTCTCAAGAGGGCCCTCACCACCCTTTCTCACAGGAGGTGCCTGTGGGGGACCTCCTATCACAGGCCCCTCAGACATATGACCTCCCCAGTGTTGGGTGAGAACTCAGTAGCTCCCTGGCAAGTGCTCCTCCCCACCGGGTGTCATTTCAGGGATGGCCCCCATCTGTCAGCCCGTCAGACACTTCACCCCCTCATTCCTTCTCCCTTCTTTCCTCTCCCTCCCACGGCCCAGAACCCCAACCCCCATGCTCCTGTTCCCTGACTCTCCATTCTCCAGGCCCCAGCTCTGGCTTCATCTGCCCCTCGAGCCTCACCCAGGCCAGGTCACTCTACCTCCAGTCTTTCCCAGAGCTGCCTCTCCCCTGCTTCCAGTCCAGGCCTCTCCAGGTCAGTTCCCACCCTCCCCTGCATTCCATCCACCCCAGCACTTCCAATTCCCTGGCTACATCTCACTGTTCCCTGCCACGGTGCCTTTGCACGTACAGGTTCCTCAGCAGAGATTCCCAGAGAAGCCTTTTAGAATCTCTGAATCTACCCCTAGCCATCGCCACTCAAGTGCCTTCCATGAATCCCCAGGACCCACAGCAATGATTTCCAAAACCTTTATAAGACACAGATTCCTTTGTTCAGGGGACATCTTAAGTCCAAGCAAAAATATGTCATAGAGATTGAAACGGAGCTGCTCTGGTTTAACATGAGGAAGCATGGCTGAGGTCCCGCCACTGACCCTGTTCCCCCTGTGAGGGCGCCTCCCTGCACCCCAAAATCCCCCTCCATCCTCCACCTTCCTGGCTGCCTGGGTCTCATCTGACTGCTTCCACATCCTGTCTGACCCGGGTCTCTTACCTTCAGTCCTTTGCTCTAGAATGACCTCTCTCCTTCACTTGGCAAATTTCTCACCCAATGTAAGACTCTGGGCCACCATCGCTAGGTTCCCTGATGACACTTCTGGCTTCCACACCTGTACCACAGTACCCAAAGGCAGACCCATCCATAGACAGGGACAGACTGGGGACCGCCTCTGCTGTCCTTGGCTCGGGGCCCTGAGAAGGCCCTGAGCACGATGTCAAGGAATGAATGGAGGAGAGATGAGGCAAGCTTGGAGTGGCCCCGCTGGGTTGACTCAGGGTTGGAAAGACAGGTGAGGAGGGCGGGGCACACAGGGAGGAGCCCGGGGCGGGAAAGGACAGAGGCTCTTGGAAGCGAAGTGAATGACTTCTCCTGTCAAGGGCTAGAAGCGATTTCCAGGAATTAGCTACAACCCACTTCCATTTCTAAGCTTCCCTGCTCTCCTAAGCAAGGAAAGCTAAGCCATGTATCATTTTTTGAATACAGGCATAGCAGTTGACTGGGACTTCCTGGCGGTTCATTGGTTAAGGCTCCTCGCTCCAAGGCAAGGGATTTGGGGGGGTTCAATGCCCTGACTCTCCATCAGGCCCCAGCTCTGGCTTCATCTGCCTCGAGCCTCACCCAGGCCAGGTCACTCTACCTCCAGTCTTTCCCAGAGCTGCCTCTCCCTGCTTCCAGTCCAGGCCTCTCCAGGTCAGTTCCCACCCTCCCCTGCATTCCATCCACCCCAGCACTTCCAATTCCCTGGCTACATCTCACTGTTCCCTGCCACGGTGCCTTTGCACGTACAGGTTCCTCAGCAGAGATTCCCAGAGAAGCCTTTTAGAATCTCTGAATCTACCCCTAGCCATCGCCACTCAAGTGCCTTCCATGAATCCCCAGGACCCACAGCAATGATTTCCAAAACCTTTATAAGACACAGATTCCTTTGTTCAGGGGACATCTTAAGTCCAAGCAAAAATATGTCATAGAGATTGAAACGGAGCTGCTCTGGTTTAACATGAGGAAGCATGGCTGAGGTCCCGCCACTGACCCTGTTCCCCCTGTGAGGGCGCCTCCCTGCACCCCAAAATCCCCCTCCATCCTCCACCTTCCTGGCTGCCTGGGTCTCATCTGACTGCTTCCACATCCTGTCTGACCCGGGTCTCTTACCTTCAGTCCTTTGCTCTAGAATGACCTCTCTCCTTCACTTGGCAAATTTCTCACCCAATGTAAGACTCTGGGCCACCATCGCTAGGTTCCCTGATGACACTTCTGGCTTCCACACCTGTACCACAGTACCCAAAGGCAGACCCATCCATAGACAGGGACAGACTGGGGACCGCCTCTGCTGTCCTTGGCTCGGGGCCCTGAGAAGGCCCTGAGCACGATGTCAAGGAATGAATGGAGGAGAGATGAGGCAAGCTTGGAGTGGCCCCGCTGGGTTGACTCAGGGTTGGAAAGACAGGTGAGGAGGGGCGGGGCACACAGGGGAGGAGCCCGGGGCGGGAAAGGACAGAGGCTCTTGGAAGCGAAGTGAATGACTTCTCCTGTCAAGGGCTAGAAGCGATTTCCAGGAATTAGCTACAACCCACTTCCATTTCTAAGCTTCCCTGCTCTCCTAAGCAAGGAAAGCTAAGCCATGTATCATTTTTTGAATACAGGCATAGCAGTTGACTGGGACTTCCCTGGCGGTTCATTGGTTAAGGCTCCTCGCTTCCAAGGCAAGGGATGTGGGTTCAATCCCTGGTTAGGGGGCTAAGATCTCATATGCTGCACAATGTGACCAAAAAGCCAACCAATCAAACAAAAGGACACACACACAATAGGTGGTGGTGATGGTGTTTTTAATCCAATGTTTTAAAAAAGTGACTGCTAAGGATTGAATTCAGGATGCTTGAGAGAGGTAGCCAATGGTTCAAGGAGGAGCCCAGGGGCACCCAGAAGACGTACTGCTTGGGATGTTTGTAGTGACTCAGATGGTAGAGAATCTGCCTGCAATGGGTCGAGAAGATCCCCTGGAGGAGGAAACGGCAGCTCACTCCAGGATTCTTGCCTGGAGAATCCCATGGACAGAGGAGCCTGGCGGGCCACAGTCCATGGGGTCTCAAAGAGTCAGACACGACTGAAGGACTAACACACACGTGCACGCGCACACACACATTACACATGATGCTTTAGACATGTTATATGTCTTCTATGGAGGCTTGTAGGTATCCAACAGGTTGAAAAGGGCTCGTATGGACCAAACTAAAATTTTCAGAGGAAGAAGTTAGAACCAGGACGTAAGCAAAGCCCAGGCAGTGAGGCTAAATTTCAGGAGGCAGAGATGATGCAGAGACAAGCCCAGAGGGTGTTAATCCCTAGAGGATCCTTTTAAAACTCACTTTGCTGAGTTTCTTCCACCCCTTTCTTCATGTAATCCTCACAACACCCGCTGGGGCTTAAGCCATGTGAATGATAAAGTGCTGTCGTCATACTGATGAGGAAGGCCACGGAGGCCCAGAGAGGCTGAGTGACTCGTCCAAGGTCACACAGCTGTCAAGAGGCGTGGAGCCAGGATGTGAACCAGGACTGCCTGACTCCATCACGCCCTGGAAGGGGTGGCTAGATAGCAAAGGAATTTGGGACTAAGCAAGATGAGGAAGCAGGAGGATCAGTGAGGTAGCCCTGCCCAGAGAGGAGGCGTAGTATGTACCCTGTACTCTCTGGCGCGTCTCCTGGAAAACACCGTGCGCTGGGCTGCACCTTGACCAGTCCCTTCCGGAGAAGGTCATGGCCACGAGACGCCTCTCTGGCATTTGGACCTGGGCAGGCTGTCCCCCTCCACTCCCTCTGCTCCTGAAACCCCAGGCAAGGTCCTTTCAGACCTCACCCTCTGAAGTCCCCAACGCTGCTTCTTCAGCCCCAGTCCTTGCTTCCTTGGCGAAGGCCAAGCTATCGGACGATTTTATGACCTCAGCCCTGCCAGGCACCGAGCGGCTTTTCCCAAGGGCGAGAGGGCCGCTCACATAAATGTCACAGAGACTTCCCTGGTGGCCCAGAGATTGAGGCTCTGGGCTTCCACTGCAGAGGGTGTAGGTTCGATCCTTGGTCTCTGGAACCAGAATCTTGCATGCTCTGCAGTGTAGCCAAAAAAAACATGTTTTTGTAAAGGACAGTAAGCAAATAATCTGACCTTGGACCAATCTTGGCGGGGTGGAATCTGGACAGACAGAGAGGAGGTGGGGCTCTGGACCTCTGCGAATAAATCAGGGGCCCTGGTGAGAACTAGAAAAAGAGGCGCACAGCCCTAGCTCCTACTGTCCCTTCTCCCCACCACCCACTGCAAGGGACCCAGGCTGGGAGAGGGAAGGGGAGGCTGTGTCTGGGTTTCCACTGGCTCTCTCGAGGCCGGGGAGGGGGTGGTAGGAGGTGCGTCTGCATCCCACCGAAGGGTGTGATCCCAGGAAGTGGGAACATCCAGGCCCCACTTGGAAAGAACCAGAGAAGCCCAGTTTGCTGAAGGTGGGCTCTGGGAGAGGCACAGCGGGACCTGGTGGACCACCAGTGGTATCAAATGCCAAGACAAGCTGGGAGACCCTGTGGACTTCCCTGGTGGTCCAGTGACTAAGATTCCAGACTCCCAACACAGGGGACCCGGGTTCGATCCCTGCTCAGGGAACTAGATCCTGCATGCTGCAACTAAGAGTTTGCATGCTGCCACGAAAAGAGCCCACGTGCCACAATTAAGACCCGGTACAGCCCCCCAAAATAATGTAAGAGGCAGAGAGAGCCTGGTCTCACTGGGAGGCCCGAATCCAAAAGCCTAAGGGAGGCGTGGCCAACTACTCCCACGGGAACCTGGACCAGCGCCCCTGCAGACAAGAATGCCCTAGTCTGGAGTCCGCAGCCTGCAGGAAGGCAACCCTGAGTTCAGATCCCACCCTGTCACCCGCCACCGGGGACCCACTGGGTAGACAGGATCCTGCTGGGAGTTATGCATCCGTGAAATGGGCGTGGTGGACGATGCCCGGGGACGGGCCAGACTCGCTGTTCTCTGCTGAGTCAGGGATCACGCGGTTTTCCTTCCTCTTTTTCTAATTCCCGTGACCAGTTCCGAGCCAGGAGACCAGGTGCCAAAAAGGGTGGGAGCGGGGTGAAGGCTAGTCATAATGACAACCTTCCAAAGCCCTGGCCACGTGCCAGGCTTGTGCTCAGAGCTCTGTGTGGTGAATCCTTCCCATTTTCACAACAGCCACGCGAGGGAGGGCCTGATAGGGTTCCCATTTTACAGATGGGAAAACTGAGGCCCCAGAGAGGACTCATACGTCTAGGATTTGCTCCAGAGATCCTACTCTTGACCCACAAAACCATCGCCGTAGGGAGGGAGCCCTGGATTAGGGGGGGTTCCCATTTTCCAGATACTAACTGGGGGTCCTTCCTCCCACCACCCACTGCAAGGGACCCAGGCTGGGAGAGGGAAGGGGAGGCTGTGTCTGGGTTTCCACTGGCTCTCTCGAGGCCGGGGAGGGGGTGGTAGGAGGTGCGTCTGCATCCCACGAAGGGTGTGATCCCAGGAAGTGGGAACATCCAGGCCCCACTTGGAAAGAACCAGAGAAGCCCAGTTTGCTGAAGGTGGGCTCTGGGAGAGGCACAGCGGGACCTGGTGGACCACCAGTGGTATCAAATGCCAAGACAAGCTGGGAGACCCTGTGGACTTCCCTGGTGGTCCAGTGACTAAGATTCCAGACTCCCAACACAGGGGACCCGGGTTCGATCCCTGCTCAGGGAACTAGATCCTGCATGCTGCAACTAAGAGTTTGCATGCTGCCACGAAAAGAGCCCACGTGCCACAATTAAGACCCGGTACAGCCCCCCAAAATAATGTAAGAGGCAGAGAGAGCCTGGTCTCACTGGGAGGCCCGAATCCAAAAGCCTAAGGGAGGCGTGGCCAACTACTCCCACGGGAACCTGGACCAGCGCCCCTGCAGACAAGAATGCCCTAGTCTGGAGTCCCGCAGCCTGCAGGAAGGCAACCCTGAGTTCAGATCCCACCCTGTCACCCGCCACCGGGGACCCACTGGGTAGACAGGATCCTGCTGGGAGTTATGCATCCGTGAAATGGGCGTGGTGGACGATGCCCGGGGACGGGCCAGACTCGCTGTTCTCTGCTGAGTCAGGGATCACGCGGTTTTCCTTCCTCTTTTTCTAATTCCCGTGACCAGTTCCGAGCCAGGAGACCAGGTGCCAAAAAGGGTGGGAGCGGGGTGAAGGCTAGTCATAATGACAACCTTCCAAAGCCCTGGCCACGTGCCAGGCTTGTGCTCAGAGCTCTGTGTGGGTGAATCCTTCCCATTTTCACAACAGCCACGCGAGGGAGGGCCTGATAGGGTTCCCATTTTACAGATGGGAAAACTGAGGCCCCAGAGAGGACTCATACGTCTAGGATTTGCTCCAGAGATCCTACTCTTGACCCCCATGCTAGGAAAAGCCATCAGAGGGAGCCTTGACCTATAGGGAGGGACTGCCCCTCTGTGGCCAGCACCTTGACGGGGTGGGGCTGGTCTGCCCCGAATAGGGTCAATGAGTCCGTGGTCTGACCACCCTCCAGACTAACGCTGCTCCATAGATACATAACCCGTGCTCCCTATGTAAACATTTTCTTAGTCCCATTTAAAAAAATAGTGGAAGAAGCAGGTGAAATTAATTTTAAGTATATAGTGTATTTAACCTGGTATATCTGCCATATGATTAGCCTTTAGGCTAAAGGCACGGCACACACAGAGTTCCAGTGGTGCGGTGCAGCACAGCATATGTAGGAAACAAATTGAACTTGACACCAGGAACAGGACAACATTGGGCTGGTGTGGGGACCCAGGCGAGGTGGGGCAGGTCAGTGAGCCCACAGAGAACCTGTGGGGCTTGAAGGACAGAGCCAGGGATGCAGTACAGAGAGCCCCGAGAAGCTGAAGAGAGTGATTTGTTTCTTTAGCTAGATTGTCCTCTATCATCATTATCAAAGTAGTAAATCGAAAACTCACTTGAACGTGTGTATAAGTTTTAGCTTCCCCGGTGGCTCAGATGGTAAAGAGTCTGCCTACATTGCAGGGGACCCGGGTTCGATCCTTGGGTCGGAAAGGATTCCCGGGAGAAGGAAATGGCTGCCCACTCCAGTATTCTTGCCTGGAGAATTCCACGGGCAGAGGAACTTGGCTGGCTACCATCCATGCGGTTGCAAAGAGTCAGACCCAGCTCAGTGACTAACACACAAAGATTTTAAATGTGCAAGGATGGCCAAGGGAAAAAAAAAAGGAATGGGGATAGAGGATTGACCCTATCAGTCTTTAAAATCTATACAGTTACTACAATCCAAACAAGATGATGCCCCACCCTATGACCCAGCAAATCTGATACTGTTTATTTGGCCAAGAGAAATGAGAATGTGGGTTCCATACGAAGATGAGGAAGGTCACATATAAGCATATTAGCCGAAGCTGGAAACAGTCATGAACAGGAGAATGGGTTAGCATGGAGCAACCTATTACAGTCACATTCCACACAGCCATAAAATGGAACAAACTCTATATGTAATGTACACATATGTTTATACATGGATGCAGGTCAAGAGTATTATGCTAAGCAAAGTCAGATGCCAATGAGTCAGCTCTTCCCATCAGATGACCAAAGTATTGGGGTTTTAGCTTCAGCATCAGTCCTTCCAATCCTTGGAAAAGATCCTGGTGTGGGGAAAGACTGGGGGCAAAAGGAGATGTGGGCGGTGGAGGACGAGGCAATTAGAGAACATCACCGACTCAGTGGACCTGAATTTGAGCAAACTGCAGGACATAGCAAAGGACAGGGAAGTCTGGTATGCTGCAAGCCATGAGGTCACCAAAAACTGGACGTGACTTAGCGATTGAAAAAAAATAACAAAAGTCAGATGCCAAAGAGTGTTTTCTATAAGGTGATAGCTCTAGAAGGTCCAAGACAAGCCGAGGAAATTTTTGGTGGAAAAACATAGGCCAGTGGTAGCCTCGGAGCGGGCCGGGGGCTAACGGGAAAGAGGAAATTTTCTAGGATGATGAACTAGTCTATGTCATGACAAGGGCCTTTCCTGATGGGCCAGTGGTTAAGACTGCAGTTCTAATGCAGGGAGTGTGAGTTCAATCCCTGGTCGGGAAACTAAGATCCCACGTTACACTGCACAACATGGCCAAAAATGTTTATTTTGAAATATATTGTGATACAGACTTGGATTGCATGGAGATATTATGCATTTGTCAAAACTCACTTAAAATTAAGAGGTTTGGGGACCTTCCTGGTCATTCAGTGAGTAAGACTCTATGCTCCCAATGCAGGGGGCCCAGGTTCGATCCCTGGTCAAGGAAGTAGACCCCACATGCCACACACACACACACACAAATCCATGTGGTGCAACTAACGCCCAAGGCAGACAAATAAATAAGTAATTTTTAAAAATTAAGAGGTTTTGAGAAGGAAATGTATTTGTTTCTAAGTAGGAAAATTGCCTGATATTTATTTTCTTCTCTGTTATGTTGGTATCTTCTGAGCATTCTCCATGTAATTTTTCTTGAGCAGAAAAATAATGATTCTAAAACTTTAGGTGATAATAATTTCCATCTATCATGAAAATAGGTGTAAACATGAAAAACAAATTAGGAGGTCTCCTCAACAGGGAAATAATGTTTTAAAGGTGGAAATGGGATATCTATCTTGGAGCTATCTTTAAATGCCATAGCATTTTAGAGTTTTCAAAAGTTGCACACACAGGATTTTATATAATCCTATAATAATCCTTTCAAAATTTTTTATTTTATTTTTTATTGGAGTATGGTTGCTTTACAATGTTGTGTGAGCTTCCACTGTATAGCAAAGTACAGTATACATATATCCATATCCATACACACACACACACACACACACGTATCCACTTGCTTCCCTGGTGGCTTAGACGGTAAAGAATCTGCCTGTAATGTGGGAGACTGGAGTTTGATCCCTGGGTTGAGAAGATCCCTTGGAGAAGAGAACGGTGACCCACTCCAGGATTCTTGCCGGGAGAATCCCATGGACAGAGAAGCCTGGCGGGCTACAGTCCATGGGGTCACAAAGAGTCAGACACGACTGACTGACTTTCACTGACTCCCATTTAAGTCACCACAGAGCACTGAGTACAATTCCCTGTGCTATACAAAAGGTTCTCATTAGTTATCTGTTTTATACATAGTAGTGTATATATGTCAACTCCAATCAATAACCCTTAAAAAAATAGCCACTACCCCTGTGCTGTGCCTCCCGGCCTTCCCTCTCCCCACTGCTAACCACTTTGATATCTGTACGCTCGAGGCTGCTTTTTTCTGTTTTATTCGCTGGTGTATTTTTGAGATTCCTCATATAAGTGATATCATATAGTATCTGTCTTTCTCTGTTGGACTTATTTCGCTCAACGTAATGCCCTCGGGACCTCTCGTGTTGCTGCAAATGGCAAAATGTCCTTCTTTTTTATGGCTGAGTATATACATGTATATACACATCAGTATCACATCTTCTTTATCCATTCATCTGTTCACGGATACCAAGGCTGTTTCCATATCTCAGCGACTGTAAAGAAGGCTCTGGCAGCTATTTTTTAAAATGGAAATGGCTACGGATTAGCAAGTGTTTGCTGCTCAGTCTTGTCCGACTCTTTGCGACCCCATGGACTGTAGCCCACCAGATTTCTCTGTCCACGGAGTTCTCCAGGCAAGAATACTGGAGCGGATTGCCAGGGGATCTTCCTGACCCAGGGATCGAACCCAGGTCTCCTGCATTGCTGGAGAAGGAAATGGCAACCCACTCCAGTACTCTTGCCTGGAAAATCCCATGAACGGAAAGGTCTGGTAGGCAACAGTGTGTGTGGCTTCCCTGATGGCTCAGTGGTAAAGAATCCACCTGCAGTGCGGGAGACCTGGGTTTGATCCTTGAGTTGGGAAGATCCCCTGGAAGAGGGCATGGCAACCACTTTTCCTCCTTGACTGCCAGATTTCTATGTGCGTATCTTGTCTTTACTTACTTATCTTTTATTTATTTTTTAAAATTTTATTTCTATATTCTTAGCTGCCCCGTATCAGGCAGGATCCTAGTTTCCCCAAGTGGGATCGAACCGACACCCCCTGCAGTGGAAGCCTGGTGTCCTAACCACCGGACGGCCCGGGAAGTCCCACTTAATTTTTTTTCCACTTACTTATTTTTCAAACATAATAAAGATACTTTATTTCTGGTTCTGTCCCTCATCTTTTCACTCTCTCTAATACCTCAGACATCTTTCCAAATAAAAGTCACCTCCTTATCTTCCAGCCTTTTATAGTGAAAATTTCAAGACATAGGAAAACTTTGGAGAAACCATCCGAAACCATCAGCATGCCTGCTCGACATCCGTTCCCCCTAGAATTTTATTATACTTGTTTTATGCTATAGCTCTGCCTCCTTCTATCCACGAAGCCATTCTGATTGGCAATGCATTCCCAGTGAGTCATCTGCAGACGTCAGAACATTTCACCTTAAACGTCCCAGGCTGTGTATTAGGAAATAGACTTCAATACTTGTCTAGGGGCTTTTTTTGAAAAACAAAAACAAAAACAAAAACCTTTTACTTTTAACTTTTACAGAGTTTTGTTGTTTACAGATATATATGTTTCCAGATTAGTCATATGTATATCTCCCCCATCCCACCCCTCCAGACCGTTGCACAGCACCCCTGCAGGATCCCCTTTTCTCACAGCGCAATGACTGTAGCTATTGTCTTCACATATGATAGTACAGGTTTGTTGTTGTTTGGGTTTTTTTTTGGCCACTTCTATTGGTCTTTCATTCATTTATTTTCATCCATCTTTGTTCTTTGGCCTGTGTGGGCCTCCCATCGCGGTGGCCTCTGTCGCAGCAAAGCACTAGCTCTGTGCACATGCGCTCCAGAGCTCTGGCTCCGTAGTTGGACACATCCGTCCAGTAGCTCCACGGTACGTGGAATCTTCCCAGGCCAGGGATCGAACCGGCACCCCTTGCACTGCAAGGCGGTGTCCTTACCCACTGGACCACCAGGGAAGCCCCAATAGTACAGGTTTTCATGATACTTCCTTTATGCCTCCCACCCACTGTTCATTCTCCACAATATCCACATGTCTACTGTCCATGTCTGTTTTTCCATCGCTTCACTGTGTGTGTTACCATTACCATCCTACTAGATTCCATATATATGTGTTAGTATATTGTACTTGTCCTTCTCTTTTTGACTGACTTCACTTTTTATTATAGGTTCTAGAGCCAGCCACTTCATTAGGACTGAATCTTCTGCATTTCTTTTTACAGCTGTGTAGTATTCCATTGTATATATGTACCAGAACTTTTGTATGCATTCATTCGTCAGTGGGCATCTAGGTTGCTTCCATGTTCTAGATATTGTATACAGAGCTGCAATGAACATTGGGGTACAGGTGTTTCTTTCAGTTTTGATTTCATCAGGGTATAAGCCTAAGAGTGGGACTGCTGGGTCGTATGGTGCTTCTATGTTTAGTTTTTTAAGAAATCTCCATAGTGTCTTCCATAGAGGCTGTATCAGTTTGCATTCCCACCAGCAATGCAGGAGTGTTCCCTTTTCTCCACACCCTCTCCAGCATTTATTGTCTGTAGATTTGTTGATATCTAGGGGCTTTTTGAAAATAGATGATGTTTATATTCAGTACACTGAACAAATCTATTAAATGTGACATTTTTGAGAAATACATGTGTAGCCCAAATCCCTATGGAAACATAACCGCCTCCTTTCCAGTGGCTGGATTCCAGTGTTTGCAGGTCAGTGATGTATTCATCCTGTCCTGATTTATTTAACCACTTCTCTCGTTGTGCAGAGAACAACACGTTTATTCCTCTTATAAACAATGTTGTAGGGGCTTCCCTGGTGGTCCAGTGGGTAAGAACACCGCCTTGCAGTGCAAGGGGCACCCGTTCGATCCCTGGCCTGGGAAGATTCCACGTGCCGCAGAGCAGCTGGACCCATGTGTCCAACTACCAACCCGGAGCCCTGGAGAGCATGTGCCCAGAGCCGGTGCTCTGCAGCGACAGAGGCCACTGCAATGGAAGGCCCAAACGGGCCAAAGAACAAAGATGGATGAAAATAAATGAATGAAAGACCAATAGAAGTGGCCTAAAAAATAAAAATAAAAAACCAATGTTGTAGTTAGTATGGTGGTACATCTATTACTGTGCACTTCCTCTAGGGCACTCATCGCATACATTTCTGGAAGTCTTGATCGTTTGCGCAGCCAACAAATACAGTGGACTGCTCGACTGCCTGTCTGAGGTTGGTCTTGGAGGTGGGACATGGTAGACACAGAAAATTTCTGTTCCCTGGTATCTCTGAAAAGTGAAAATCACTCAGTTGCATCTGACTCCTTGCAACTCATGAACATACCATGGAATTCTCCTGGCAAGAATACTGGAGTGGGTAGTCTTTCCCTTCTCCAGGGGATCTTCCCAACCCAGGGATCGAACTCAGGGCTCCCTCACTGCAGGCGGATTCTTTACCGTCTGAGCCACCAGAGTACCTGGTAGCTCTACTACTAAACAAAGAAACTAGGAACTAAATATTAAAAGGGATGCTGCACATTGACCGGGTGTACTCTGCTTGAGCGGGGGAGCGCTTGTATAATATAAATGTTGTTAAGTGGTCTCCCAGAGAGGTTACTGAATCCGTCGCTGGCCGCCCGCAACCCAAAGCAGCAGAAAGAGCTCGCTTGTGTGAGCCGTGAGTCATCCCCCTGGGGTGGAGGTGGCCAGAGGAGATGGGGGCGCGCGCCCAGATGGGCTCCAAGCGGAGGCATTTCGGGACGGGAAACAGAACCGTGCAGGCCCAGGAGGGCGGCGGCTGCCTCTGCACGGGGCATCCTGGGAATGAGGCTCATTGAACCCAGCTCAGGCTGGAGGAGCCTCGGCAGTAGGGCCCCCAGGAAGGTTGGCGAGTGGAACACGGGCACCTACTGTGAGTCAGCAGCAGCCTGGCAGCTGCGGAAAACTCCTGCGGCTGCCCGCGTGGATGGGCGGGCCGCACACGGGCCGGGGCACCCGTTCGATCCCTGGCCTGGGAAGATTCCACGTGCAGAGCAGCTGGACCCATGTGTCCAACTACCAACCCGGAGCCCTGGAGAGCATGTGCCCAGAGCCGGTGCTCTGCAGCGACAGAGGCCACTGCAATGGAAGGCCCAAACGGGCCAAAGAACAAAGATGGATGAAAATAAATGAATGAAAGACCAATAGAAGTGGCCTAAAAAATAAAAATAAAAAACCAATGTTGTAGTTAGTATGGTGGTACATCTATTACTGTGCACTTCCTCTAGGGCACTCATCGCATACATTTCTGGAAGTCTTGATCGTTTGCGCAGCCAACAAATACAGTGGACTGCTCGACTGCCTGTCTGAGGTTGGTCTTGGAGGTGGGACATGGTAGACACAGAAAATTTCTGTTCCCTGGTATCTCTGAAAAGTGAAAATCACTCAGTTGCATCTGACTCCTTGCAACTCATGAACATACCATGGAATTCTCCTGGCAAGAATACTGGAGTGGGTAGTCTTTCCCTTCTCCAGGGGATCTTCCCAACCCAGGGATCGAACTCAGGGCTCCCTCACTGCAGGCGGATTCTTTACCGTCTGAGCCACCAGAGTACCTGGTAGCTCTACTACTAAACAAAGAAACTAGGAACTAAATATTAAAAGGGATGCTGCACATTGACCGGGTGTACTCTGCTTGAGCGGGGGAGCGCTTGTATAATATAAATGTTGTTAAGTGGTCTCCCAGAGAGGTTACTGAATCCGTCGCTGGCCGCCCGCAACCCAAAGCAGCAGAAAGAGCTCGCTTGTGTGAGCCGTGAGTCATCCCCCTGGGGTGGAGGTGGCCAGAGGAGATGGGGGCGCGCGCCCAGATGGGCTCCAAGCGGAGGCATTTCGGGACGGGAAACAGAACCGTGCAGGCCCAGGAGGGCGGCGGCTGCCTCTGCACGGGGCATCCTGGGAATGAGGCTCATTGAACCCAGCTCAGGCTGGAGGAGCCTCGGCAGTAGGGCCCCCAGGAAGGTTGGCGAGTGGAACACGGGCACCTACTGTGAGTCAGCAGCAGCCTAGCGCAGCTGCGGAAAAACTCCTGCGGCTGCCCGCGTGGATGGGCGGGGCCGCTCACTGGAGTCGGGGCAGTTCCCATCATCAAGCCTCCAGAGCCCCTCTGCCCTTCCTTGGCATCCACAGTTCCCTCTGGAACTCACACACGGCTCTCCCCTCATCTCCTTCAGGTCTGCCCCAAACTCACCTCCTGCCAGAGACCTCCCCTGACTCCATCGATCTCAGATTGCAAACCCTCCCATCCCCTCCACCCCACCCCCACCCCGTCTCTTCTCCTTTTCCCCACCAGCTTCATTTTCCCCCCATCACCCACCATTTAAATATATTGTATTGATTTTATTGTCTATTCAAACGTAAACTGTCATAGGGCTTCTTGTTTGGTGTGTTTGGTTTTTCTCAGTTGCACTCACATTTGTATCCCCACGCCCGGCACATAGTAGGGATTCAATAAATATCTATGGCTAAATGAATGAGTTTGCCTCATCTCAGGCAAAATGGCCGAAAGTTCCCGGGAGAGGGAGCTCACTTTGGACATCAGACTGGAAGGTCCCTGGGAAGGAAGACCTTGATCTCTGTCCCCCATCCAGGCTTATTCTTCAAATGAGACCAGAGAGGATTTGCGAGTGACCTCAGGTCACACAGCAAATCAAATGCGAGCCTATAAGGTAGGCAGGAGTTGCTTCTTTGCACAGCTCTGGATAGCCAAGAGGGACGTTGCCCAAGAAGATGTCTTGTTATAATAATGGCTAGTGAGAGTTAAGTATTTACGTGATGATTTTTTTCCCAATCTGAATCCGTCGCTGGCCGCCCAACCCAAAGCAGCAGAAAGAGCTCGCTTGTGTGAGCCGTGAGTCATCCCCCTGGGGTGGAGGTGGCCAGAGGAGATGGGGGCGCGCGCCCAGATGGGCTCCAAGCGGAGGCATTTCGGGACGGGAAACAGAACCGTGCAGGCCCAGGAGGGCGGCGGCTGCCTCTGCACGGGGCATCCTGGGAATGAGGCTCATTGAACCCAGCTCAGGCTGGAGGAGCCTCGGCAGTAGGGCCCCCAGGAAGGTTGGCGAGTGGAACACGGGCACCTACTGTGAGTCAGCAGCAGCCTAGCGCAGCTGCGGAAAAACTCCTGCGGCTGCCCGCGTGGATGGGCGGGGCCGCTCACTGGAGTCGGGGCAGTTCCCATCATCAAGCCTCCAGAGCCCCTCTGCCCTTCCTTGGCATCCACAGTTCCCTCTGGAACTCACACACGGCTCTCCCCTCATCTCCTTCAGGTCTGCCCCAAACTCACCTCCTGCCAGAGACCTCCCCTGACTCCATCGATCTCAGATTGCAAACCCTCCCATCCCCTCCACCCCACCCCCACCCCGTCTCTTCTCCTTTTCCCCACCAGCTTCATTTTCCCCCCATCACCCACCATTTAAATATATTGTATTGATTTTATTGTCTATTCAAACGTAAACTGTCATAGGGCTTCTTGTTTGGTGTGTTTGGTTTTTCTCAGTTGCACTCACATTTGTATCCCCACGCCCGGCACATAGTAGGGATTCAATAAATATCTATGGCTAAATGAATGAGTTTGCCTCATCTCAGGCAAAATGGCCGAAAGTTCCCGGGAGAGGGAGCTCACTTTGGACATCAGACTGGAAGGTCCCTGGGAAGGAAGACCTTGATCTCTGTCCCCCATCCAGGCTTATTCTTCAAATGAGACCAGAGAGGATTTGCGAGTGACCTCAGGTCACACAGCAAATCAAATGCGAGCCTATAAGGTAGGCAGGAGTTGCTTCTTTGCACAGCTCTGGATAGCCAAGAGGGACGTTGCCCAAGAAGATGTCTTGTTATAATAATGGCTAGTGAGAGTTAAGTATTTACGTGATGATTTTTTTTTCTTTCAAAAATCAATCAGCAAAATTGATTTCTGTGTATGCAGGAGTGTCTAGCTCTATGAATTTTAACACATACATAGATTTGTAGAACCGTCACAATCAGGATGCAAATCCGCACCATCATGGCTTTGTAGCACCTCCTTCCGCATCCCTAGCTGCCCTCTCCCCTCCCACTGCCCCTCCACCCCCACAGCTGCTAATCTATTCCGTGTCCATGTACTTTTTTTAACAAATATTTATTTGGCTTCCCTGGGTCTTTAATGCGGCATGCAGAATCATCATCTCCACTGCAGCTTGTGAGACCTTTTTTTTTTTTTTTAGTTGCAGCAAGTGGAATCTTTTTTTTTTAAGTGATTAAGTCTTTACTCTCTCTATATATTTTTTTTAATTTTATCTATTTATTATTCATTTTCATCCATCTTTTTTCTTTGGCCTGTCTGGGCCTCCCATTGCAGTGGCCTCTTTTGTTGCAGAGCACTGGCTCTGGGTGGTCCAGCCATCTCGGGCCAGGAATCTAACCAGTGCCCCTTGCATTACAAGGCGGACTCTTTATCCACTGGACCACCAGGGAAGCCCCAGCAAGTGGAATCTTTAGTTGTAGCCTGTGGGACCTAGTTCTCCTGAGCAAGGATCGAACCCAGGCCCCCCTGCCCAGGGAGTCTTGGTCCCTGGACCACCAGGGAAGTCCTCATGTACTTTTGTCTTTGGTCAAAAATGACAGTCTGAGTGGCTTGAAGCACTATGACTGTGTGCTCATGACTTTCTGAAGGCCAGAAGCCTGCCATCAATGTTGCTGGGCTAAAATAAAAATGTCAGCGGGGCACCTCTCCCATTTTCTTCTGACTCCCAAAGGCCACCTGCATCCCTTGGCTTGTGGCCCTTTCCTCCATCTTCAAAGCCAGGTGCGTAGCCTCTTCCAATCTCTCTCCTCTCCAACCTCTGCTTCTGTTGTGACATCTCTTTCTGATTCTAACCCTTCCCACCTCCTTCTTAGAAGGGACTCTTGTGATTATATTTAGGGCACACTGAATTCTCTCCCCACTTCAAAATCCTTAGCACGGAGCTTCCCTGGTGGTCCAGCAGGAAAGACTCTACGATGCCAAGGCAGAGGATGTGGGTTCGAGCCTTGGATGGGAAACTAAGATTTCACATGCCACGTGACGCAGCCAAAACATTTTTGAAAATAAAAGCTTAAAAAGTCCTTAACAGGGCTTCCCTGGTGGTCCAGTGGGTAAGGACACTGGCTTGCAGTGCAAGGGGCACTAGTTCGACCCCTGGCCTGGGAAGATCCCACTTGCCGCGGAGCGGCTGGACCCATGTGTCCAACTACCGAGCCGGAGCTTTGGAGCGCATGCGCCCAGAGCCGATGCTCTGCGACAACAGAGGCCACCGCGATGGGAGGCCCACGCGGGCCGAAGAGCAAGGATGGATGAAAATGAACGGATGAAAGACCAATCGAAGTGGCCAAAAAAGAAAAAAAAAAAAAGTCCTTAACATAATCCCAGCTACAAAATTACAAAATTCCTTTTGTGGTGCCAATGAAACAGACTTGCAGGTTCCAGAGATTGGAGCGCAGACTTCTTTGGGCGGGGGCATCATGCTTCTCACCGCGGACGTGTAAATGGAATTATGCAAAGCGTGACCGCCTTAGTCTGGTTTCCTTCACTCAACCCAGTGCCTTTGAGACCCGTCTGCGTGGTGGTGGGTATCCAAGGTTTGTTTCTTATCACCGCGGAGTAGTATCGCGTGGTGTGTGTGTACATGGTTTCTTCACTCACCCTCTGAGGGACACTTGGGGTCTTGTCAGTTTGGGGTGATCATGACTAGGGAAGCTGTAAACACAGGAGTCCTCGTGTTGATGTGAACATAAGTTTTTGTTTCTCTTGGGTGAACTCCCAGGAGAGGGAGAAACTCTGCTTTCAATTCTGTGCTTATATTAAGATATTTCATTGAGGTCTATGAATATACAGTTGTTTAGTCTGTAAGTTGCGTCGGACTTTTTGCAACCCCATGAACTGTAGCCCACCAGGCTTCTCTGTCCATGGAATTTTCCAAGGCAAGAATACGAGAGTGGGTTCCCATGTCTTTCTCCAGGGGATCTTCCCGACCTAGGGATCGAACCTGCATCTCCTGTATTGGCAGACGGATTCTTTACCACTGAGCCACCTGGGAAAGCCTAATACATAATATAATATTAGCAATGATCATATACACCTAGGAGTGAAATATTCCTGTGACCCAGGGGAAGGAGGTGGACCCTGAGACTTAGAGAGATTATATGAATGACCTGAGGTCAAACCTGTGTCTTCCTGACCACCCTCCACCCCTCAGCCCCCCACAGCCTCTGCCTGGAATGAACACACCTCAGGACACCCCTTTGACGCCTGGGGAGGGGTTCCCCCGTGACAAGGGACAGTTCAGCATGCAGACTGTGGGGCTGCACTGCCTGGGTTCAAACCCCAGCCTTGCTCTCTGCTGCTGTGTGGTATCAGCCATGTGACTTTCCCTCTCTGTGCCTCTGCTTCCTCATTTGTCACTGGAATGGGAATACCAGGTGGCCTCGTCAGGTTGTTGAGGGAATAAACGAAGTAAAGTTCACAGCGTGAGGAGGCGTGCCAGGCCGGGGTGCTATGAACACTATATTTATTTCTTCAACAGATACATTTATTTATTTACTAATATGGCTATACCAGGTCTTCAGTGGTGGCATGGGGGATCTAGTTTCTTGACCAACAATCAATCGGGGTCCCCTGCATTGGGAGCACAGCATCTAAGCCGCTGGACCACCAGGGAAGTCCCTTCAACTCATGGATGTCATCCGAGTTCAGACCCCACCCCGATTCCCACCCCCAACCAGGTTAGGTAGGGCCTTGAGCTCTGGGCCAATCAGAGATGAACAGGAAGGAGAAAATGGAGGTCAAGAGACTGGGGAGGAGGCTGGGTTGATGGTCCAGAGGCAAGGAGGCGACCAGAGCCAGACTGGAGCGGTGGTGACGGAGGGGGTTAACCAGGCCTGAGGGAGGGAGGTCAGAGGCGGGAGGAAGAAGGGTCGCCAGGTTGGGCCATTCTAAGAATCTTGTGTCCTGGGGTCTCCCTAGCAGGGCAGGCCAAGCCCTTTTATTCTTTTTAAGTTATTGATTTATCTGGCTATGCTGGGTCTTAGATGTGGCATGTGGAATCTAGTTCCTCGACTAGGGATTAAACCCGGGCCCTCTGCGTTGGGTGTGCGGAGCCTGAGCCACTGGGCCGCCAGGGAAGCCCCAGGCCAGGCCCTCTGAGGAAGCTAAGGGTGTCCTGGGTCCTCTACCCATCAGGTGAGCCGCAGCTTGCCCGCAGTTCCTCCTGCTGCGGGCCTCTGCCCCCGCCCAGTTGTCACTTTCATTCCTCTGCTGCATGCCACCAGATCCTGCACCTGACCTGGAAACCAACTGGGCTCAGAACCCAGGGAGAGGCAGGGTCCCCCCGGGGCCAGATGTAATTTACAAGGTGGAGAGAGAAGTCGCACAGCACCTGTTTGGGGACCCATAGGAAGATCCAACCAAGCAGGAATCCAGATGCCGGTACCCCACCCCCACCCCTTGGCCCCCCACCCGCATCAGGCCTCTGTGCTCAAGGGCAGAGACCTGCACGGAAATGGCCAGAGGAGCAGCAGATACAAAGGCTGGACTCAGTGCTTGGTGCATGGGGCCACTTTCGCTGGAGCGGGGGTGGGGGGTGGAGGCTGGGGAGTGTGGGGACATGAGGAAGGAGGCTCTCGGACTGGGGCTCCAGTTCAAATAAATCTCAGCTTCGTTTGGTACTTGCCACATGGCCCTGGCCACACCGTTCCCTCCTTCTACCTCCATGTTCTCTCCTGTAGCCTCGTGACATGCAGGGAGACCCTCAGCCTTTTTTTGCCTTCTGAGTGGCTGGTTGTTCTGGGCACACTGGCCTGTACAGGGAAGTCCCTTCAACTCATGGATGTCATCCGAGTTCAGACCCCACCCCGATTCCCACCCCCAACCAGGTTAGGTAGGGCCTTGAGCTCTGGGCCAATCAGAGATGAACAGGAAGGAGAAAATGGAGGTCAAGAGACTGGGGAGGAGGCTGGGTTGATGGTCCAGAGGCAAGGAGGCGACCAGAGCCAGACTGGAGCGGTGGTGACGGAGGGGGTTAACCAGGCCTGAGGGAGGGAGGTCAGAGGCGGGAGGAAGAAGGGTCGCCAGGTTGGGCCATTCTAAGAATCTTGTGTCCTGGGGTCTCCCTAGCAGGGCAGGCCAAGCCCTTTTATTCTTTTTAAGTTATTGATTTATCTGGCTATGCTGGGTCTTAGATGTGGCATGTGGAATCTAGTTCCTCGACTAGGGATTAAACCCGGGCCCTCTGCGTTGGGTGTGCGGAGCCTGAGCCACTGGGCCGCCAGGGAAGCCCCAGGCCAGGCCCTCTGAGGAAGCTAAGGGTGTCCTGGGTCCTCTACCCATCAGGTGAGCCGCAGCTTGCCCGCAGTTCCTCCTGCTGCGGGCCTCTGCCCCCGCCCAGTTGTCACTTTCATTCCTCTGCTGCATGCCACCAGATCCTGCACCTGACCTGGAAACCAACTGGGCTCAGAACCCAGGGAGGCAGGGTCCCCCCGGGGCCAGATGTAATTTACAAGGTGGAGAGAGAAGTCGCACAGCACCTGTTTGGGGACCCATAGGAAGATCCAACCAAGCAGGAATCCAGATGCCGGTACCCCACCCCCACCCTTGGCCCCCACCCGCATCAGGCCTCTGTGCTCAAGGGCAGAGACCTGCACGGAAATGGCCAGAGGAGCAGCAGATACAAAGGCTGGACTCAGTGCTTGGTGCATGGGGCCACTTTCGCTGGAGCGGGGGTGGGGGGTGGAGGCTGGGGAGTGTGGGGACATGAGGAAGGAGGCTCTCGGACTGGGGCTCCAGTTCAAATAAATCTCAGCTTCGTTTGGTACTTGCCACATGGCCCTGGCCACACCGTTCCCCTCCTTCTACCTCCATGTTCTCTCCTGTAGCCTCGTGACATGCAGGGAGACCTCAGCTCTGCCTCATTCATGCCTCGATTGTTTACTGAATATTGATGCTCAATCATTTACTGAGTGGCTGGTTGTTCTGGGCTCAAAGGGCACACTGGTGAGGTCTGGACACTGTTGACCAGGAAAGGGACCAGGCTTTGGGAGTGTCTAACGTCTGCACAGGGGTTTCTAAAATGCTGGGGACGGAGAACCACGGAGGAACGCAAAAGGATGAGAGGGAGGGCTCTTTGACTTCATGTATTCACTCACACATCCCTTCATTCCACTATTCACACAGTCACGCATTCATTCATCACCTAGTCATTTATTCCCTCATACATTCATTCATCTGCCCATGCCTTCCCTCATTCATTCATTCGTCATTCATTCATTCAAATCCTGGTTAGGCACCAGCAATTCATCAGCACTGTGGATTCCACCCTGGCTTCCTGGGGTGGCACTTGGTCCCCCAATTTGGAGATGGTAGGTCCTGCAGGAGATGGTGCGACACCCTCATGTTTATTCATGGGTGCCTTCAGGGACTATTTCAGGGACTCCTGAGGGCGCAGGATCTTTTCCTTGTTGGCAACTCCATTTGCCTCCCCTGTAAGCTGGGGAAGACATTTCTTCCCCAAGGAGCTGTAGGTGAGATCAAAGACTAAAATAGTGCTGAATGCTAAGGAGAGCTTCAGGGTCTTGAGCATCACTCAGGAGCCCCAGGATTTAACACACATTCTCCCTTTTCATCTTTAGGTAGGGTTAAAACCCTGAGGTTGAGATTAGCGTTATCTTCATGTGTCAGAGGAGGAAACTGAGACTCAAAGAGGTGAGATCTGCTCCCCAGGACCCAGGGAGAGAGTACAGGGGATCCACCAGAGCCAAGGCCCCGGCACTCAGCAGCAAATCTGCCTAGTGACTGATGACCTCACAGCCCCGCCCACTGGGCAAAATTCACCTGACAACTAGTGACGTCACGAATCCCGCCGTCTGCACTCAACCTATGATATCATTCATTTAACCTATGATATCACTAAACAATAAAGTTAATTACAATGTGCTAAGGGCCTACTGTGTGCCAAGCCTCTCCTCTGGGCTCACACAAGGCCCAGTGTTGCTTCTATGAATGGTATAATAGCAACAATAGTTGCAGACCAGTTTTATTGAATACGGACTATGAGTCAGGTTCTGTCTTAATCATTCTTATTTCTAGTGGCGCATTAACCCCCGCACCCCCATGTCTATTTTTTTTTAATTAAGAAACATTTATATCGTGCATACTCCAATGCTAGGCCCAGTTATAAGCACTGTTTACATGCTCACAACCATCCTATGAGGTGATGTTTAGTTATTATCCACATTTGGTGAATAAACTAACAGAGGCCCAGAGAGGTCAAGTAACTTGTCCACAGCCACACAGCTGGAGGGAGGAAAACTTCAAACTCATGTATTCTGGCTCCAGGGTTTATGCCGTTAACCCAGACACCCTGCAAATTCTCCTATCCCATTTTAACTGAGGCGCAGAGAGATTAAGTACTGGGCCTCACCTCGGCCAGAGAGGGCCAAAGTGAGACTCTGAACCCAAGACACCCAGCTCCAGAGCTGCACTTTTAAAAAAGTATTTATTTGTTTGTTAATATTTACTTAATTATTTTGGCTGCACAGCTATTAGTTGCGCATGCAGGATCTTCGTTGTGGCATGTGGGATCTATAGTTGCAGCTGGAGAACTCTTTAGCTGTGTACCGCATGTGGGATCTTGTTCCCTGACCAGGGATTGAACCCAGGCCCTGTGCTCTGGAAGCACACAGTCTTAGCCACCAGACCACTGGGAAAGTCCCTCAGAACCTCTCTTTTATTCACACTTGCCCCACTTTGGCTTGCAGAGCCCCTGCCAACACCCCTGTAAGGTAACCAGCCCTTCCTTCCCAGTCCCTTGTCCGGGGACAAAGCCGGACTTGGCTAACAGACTATAGCCCCACCTGACAGCTTCGTCTATAGCCTCCTCCAAGCCCTGCCCCGGACCCTGGTTGGCTGGACCAAGCGTTACCTGCTCCCAGAACCCTCCTGGGACTCCAGGCAGAGGAAACAATTCTCTGGCTTTTGGCCTTCTTCTGCAAGCCTGAGTCTGGTGCCAAGCCCTGGAGAAATTCCCCCTCCTCCAAATCTTGAAAGCTGGTGGAGGCCTTCAGGAAAGGCTCTGGGAGATCCTTGGGCAAGTCGCAGCTTTCAGTGGGCCTCAGTCTACTCATCTGTCAACTAGGCAGATGAGGAAGAAATTACAGAAAAGGGCTCTGGGTGGCACTGGCATACCCCATGTCTTTTTTTTTTAATTAAGAAACATTTATATCGTGCATACTCAATGCTAGGCCCAGTTATAAGCACTGTTTACATGCTCACAACCATCCTATGAGGTGATGTTTAGTTATTATCCACATTTGGTGAATAAACTAACAGAGGCCCAGAGAGGTCAAGTAACTTGTCCACAGCCACACAGCTGGAGGGAGGAAAACTTCAAACTCATGTATTCTGGCTCCAGGGTTTATGCCGTTAACCCAGACACCCTGCAAATTCTCCTATCCCATTTTAACTGAGGCGCAGAGAGATTAAGTACTGGGCCTCACCTCGGCCAGAGAGGGCCAAAGTGAGACTCTGAACCCAAGACACCCAGCTCCAGAGCTGCACTTTTAAAAAAGTATTTATTTGTTTGTTAATATTTACTTAATTATTTTGGCTGCACAGCTATTAGTTGCGCATGCAGGATCTTCGTTGTGGCATGTGGGATCTATAGTTGCAGCTGGAGAACTCTTTAGCTGTGTACCGCATGTGGGATCTTGTTCCCTGACCAGGGATTGAACCCAGGCCCTGTGCTCTGGAAGCACACAGTCTTAGCCACCAGACCACTGGGAAAGTCCCTCAGAACCTCTCTTTTATTCACACTTGCCCCACTTTGGCTTGCAGAGCCCCTGCCAACACCCCTGTAAGGTAACCAGCCCTTCCTTCCCAGTCCCTTGTCCGGGGACAAAGCCGGACTTGGCTAACAGACTATAGCCCCACCTGACAGCTTCGTCTATAGCCTCCTCCAAGCCCTGCCCCGGACCCTGGTTGGCTGGACCAAGCGTTACCTGCTCCCCAGAACCCTCCTGGGACTCCAGGCAGAGGAAACAATTCTCTGGCTTTTGGCCTTCTTCTGCAAGCCTGAGTCTGGTGCCAAGCCCTGGAGAAATTCCCCCTCCTCCAAATCTTGAAAGCTGGTGGAGGCCTTCAGGAAAGGCTCTGGGAGATCCTTGGGCAAGTCGCAGCTTTCAGTGGGCCTCAGTCTACTCATCTGTCAACTAGGCAGATGAGGAAGAAATTACAGAAAAGGCCTGTGCAAGCTGGCTGGGGTTTCAACCTCACTGGGTCCAATACCCACCTCACTTCCTTTTTATTAAACACAGTTATTTTAGGGACTCCATGCTTCTATTGCAAGGAGGTACGGGTTCCATGCCTGGTCAGGGAACTGAGTTCCTGACGTTCAGTCCTGTCCAGCTCTTTAAGAGCCTGTGAACGGTGGCCCACCAGATTCCTCTGTCCCAGGAATTCTTCAGGCAAGAATTCTTCAGGGGAAAAGAAAATAATTAAAAAAAGATGCAGGTTCTCCCAGGGGTGACCTCTGTCCCCACCTCCTCTCGGATCCTCATGGTGTCTCCCCTCCCCTCCTACAGCCAGAACTTGTCAGGTGAATACTTCAGGTACAAAGGAATCCTCTTCCCCATGGGCCTCTACTCGCCTGAGAGCATCAGCCTCGTAGAGAACGTCGAAGTGCAGGACGATGACATCTTCATCGTTACCTACCCTAAGTCAGGTACCTGCCGGGGCCCGTTAGGGGAAGGGCTGGGTGAGTGTGGGGCTGAGGGTGAGAGGGTCACACCAAGGACACTGGGAAGAAGACCGCGGGGGTCAAGGAGGACGGGCAACCGTCTGGTCTGTTCAGAACTAAGGTATTCGTCCTTGGTTCTCAACAGACCAAGGTACTCGATCCTCCCTGGGTTGGGAAGCTCCCCTAGAGTAGGAAATGGCAACCTACTCCAGTATCCTTGCCGGAGAATCCCATGGACAGAGGAGCCTGGTGGGTTACAGTCCAAAGGGCGGCAGAGTATATTCGACCTTTGCAATGCCCGGTCCCTCCGCCAGGGGGCAGCTTCGCCTGGATCTCTGCGTGCCTCGCTCCCTCCCCTCCCGTAGGCGGGCTCTTCCGGTACCTCCCTGGCTAGAGTAGGTTCTCCGCCCTGCCCCTCTGGATCCCCTAACTCCTCCCATGCTTCTCTTCACTGCCAGCCACTTCATTATATTTTCACGTGTTGATTTACTCTCTGGCTTCTTTCCTAGAACATGGCCCCTTGAGGGCAGATATTTTGGTTTGTCTTGATCATGACTGTGTTTTTGGAGCCTTAAAGAGTTGCTGGAACGTACTGGATAAATATTTGTTGAAGGAAGGAAGAAGAGAGGGAGGGAGGAAAGTTCTTAATTTTCTCCCTTTGGTTCCTGAACTGCTGCTTCTTACTTGTCTGTCACGTGCAGAGACACAGCTCTGAGCAAAGGTGACATCCGTCAGTTTGTTGGGAGACACAGCCTTCCTTTAACTGTGCAGTCGCTCGTGTTACTATCCAATTAGATTGGAGAGTGAATCTCCCAACCAAGGAAAGATGAAGGGGGCATTGAGCGTAGGTAATAAGAAGGTCTGGGCGAGGCGGGCAGGCTTCCTGGGGAGAAGATGTTCATGGGGAGAGTTGGAATCTGCAGAGACGTTTGAGTGGGCAAGGGTGTCCTAAATGGAGGAAGGGCGTGTGCAAAGGTCCTGACGTCAGATGCCGCTTGGAGAGTTTCAGGGAGCAAGAGAAGGTCACTGAGGCTGCAGTGGAAGGAATGACCAGAAAGACTACAGGGTAGGGGTGGGCGTTCTTCTCTAAAATGCTGAACTTGACTTCTTATTGTTTTATTTTTGACTGCACCACAGGGGATGTGGGTTCCTAGTTCCCCAACCAGGGATGGAACCCAGGCTCACTGAAATGGAAGGAGGGCGTGTTAACCACTGGGCAACCAGGGAAGTCCCTACAAAGTCATTCTAATTCTAACAGAGGTGCTCTCGTATCTCCTGGTTCGAATCTGCATGTCTCTAATGGCTAATGATGTTGAGCATTTTTTCAGGGGCTCCCTAGGCGTCCTGTAGCTTCTTCTCTCTCTCTCTTTTTTTTTTTTTGGCAGCCCTGGGTCTTTGTTGCTGCATGGGCTTTTTTCTAGCTGCGGCAAGTGAAGGCTACTCTTCATGTGGTGCACGGGCTTGTCACTGCAGTGGCTTCTCTTGTTGCAGAACCTAGGCTCAAGGTGTGTGGGCTTCAGGAGCTGTGGCCTGTAGGCTGTAGGATTCTCAGGCTTCAATAGTTGCAGCACACATGTTTAGGAATGGTGGTTCGTGGGTTCTAGGGTTCTCAGAATTCAATAGTTGCAGAACCTGGACCCAGTAATAATGATAAATGGGCTTCGTTGCTCCGAGGCATGTGGGATCTTTCCAGATCAGGGATCAAGCTTGCGTCCCCTGCTTTGGCAGGTGGATTCTTAACCAATGGACCACTAGGGAAGTTGACCATTGTATCTTTTTCAGCAATGTGTCTGCTCAAAGAATTGTTTACTCTTTTCATTGGCTTGCTTTCTTTTTTAATTAATTAATTTATTTTTGTCTATTCTGGGTTTTCACTGCTGCCACAGGCTCTTCTCCAGTTGCAGGGAGTGGGGGCTACTCTCTAGTGGAGCTGAGCAGGCTTCTCGTTGTGGTGACTTCTCTTGTTGTGGAACTCGGGCTCTAGGGCACACGGGCTTCAGTAGTTGCGGCCCATGGGCTCCATAGTTGCAGCCGGGAGGCTCTAGAGCACAGGCTCCATAGTTGTGGCACACGGGCTTAGTTGCTCCTCAGTCTGTGGGATCTTCCCAGACCAGGGATCGAACCTGTGTCTCCTGCATTGGGAGGCGAACTCTTTGCCACTGAGCTATGAGGGGAGCGTGGTTTGTTTGTTTTCCAACTACTGAGTTTTGAGAGATCTTTATGTAATCTGAATACACATACTTTATCAGATATACTGTTTACAAGCATTTTCTCTGTGTCCGTGGCTTGTGTTTTCAGGATCTTTTCAGTGTCTTCTCAGAACAAAATTTTAAATTTTGATGAGCTACAGTTGTCCATTTGTTCTTTGATGGCTCAGACTTTTGATGAGGAATCGTCTCCTAAATCAAGGTCGTAAAGATAGCCTTTGTGTCTTTTAGAAGTTTTACAGTTTTAGATTTTACACCGAAGTCTATGATTCATTTTTTTTATATAAATTTTGTCTTTTTTTTTTGCCTCTAAGTCATTTATTTTTTCATCCATCTCTTTTTATTCTTTGACCTGTGTGGGCCTCCCATTGCAGTGGCCTCTGGTTGCAGAGCACTGGCTCTGGGTGCATGTGCTCCAGAGCTCTGGCTCCTGATTGGACACACTGGCTCAGCCGTTCAGTGGCACATGGGATCTCCCCGGGCTAGGGATCAAACTGCCGCCCCTTGCACTGCAAGGCGGACTCTTTACGCACTGGACCACCAGGGAAGTCCCTATAAGATAATGTTTATAGATAGTATGAGGTATAGATCAAGGTTCTTTGTTTGCACATGATCTCTACTTATTCTAGCTATTTTTTTAAGTTTAAAATGTCTTAATTCTGGGGCTTCCCTGGTAGCCCAGTGGTACAGAGTTTGCCTGCCAAAGCAGGAGACACAGGTTTGATCCCTGATCCGGGAAGATCCCACAGACTGAGGAGCAACTAAGCCCGTGTGCCACAACTATGGAGCCTGTGCTCTAGAGCCTCAGGGCTGCAACTATGGAGCCCATGGGCCGCAACTACTGAAGCCCGTGTGCCCTAGAGCCCGAGTTCCACAAGAGAAGTCACCACAACGAGAAGCCTGCTCAGCTCCACTAGAGAGTAGCCCCCACTCCCTGCAACTGGAGAAGAGCCTGTGGCAGCAGTGAAAACCAGAATAGCCAAAAATAAATAAATAAATAAAATTATAAAAAATAAATAAAATGCTTTAATTCCTCCTGGAAAGTAATGCATTCATAGTTCAAAATTCAAGAGGTACACAAGTCCACACTGTAAGAGTTTTCTCCTCCCACGTCGCCCACAGTCCCTGTGTATCTTTCCAGAATTGTATGTACAAGAAAATATGTACATTTTTGTTCTGTATCGTGGGTTTTTTTTCTTTTTTGCCTTCCTTTTCCTTGTATTTAGCCATCTTCCCGTCTTAGAACTCTAAACAAAGAGCTCCTGGGATTTTGTTAGTTTTGTTTTTATGGTTCCATAGAATTTCTTAACATTAGATTGTACAAGAAATCTTGCTTAACTTGTTTAACTAGTTCCTTAATGATTAGAATTGTCTTAACATTATTGTACAAAGATTTTGTTTTGGGCCTTTTTTTTTTTTCCTCATTTTTTCATCCATCTCTTTTTATTCTTTGACCTGTGTGGGCCTCCCATTGCAGTGGCCTCTGGTTGCAGAGCACTGGCTCTGGGTGCATGTGCTCCAGAGCTCTGGCTCCTGATTGGACACACTGGCTCAGCCGTTCAGTGGCACATGGGATCTCCCCGGGCTAGGGATCAAACTGCCGCCCCTTGCACTGCAAGGCGGACTCTTTACGCACTGGACCACCAGGGAAGTCCCTATAAGATAATGTTTATAGATAGTATGAGGTATAGATCAAGGTTCTTTGTTTGCACATGATCTCTACTTATTCTAGCTATTTTTTTAAGTTTAAAATGTCTTAATTCTGGGGCTTCCCTGGTAGCCCAGTGGTACAGAGTTTGCCTGCCAAAGCAGGAGACACAGGTTTGATCCCTGATCCGGGAAGATCCCACAGACTGAGGAGCAACTAAGCCCGTGTGCCACAACTATGGAGCCTGTGCTCTAGAGCCTCGGAGCTGCAACTATGGAGCCCATGTGCCACAGCTACTGAAGCCCGTGTGCTCTCGAGCCCGAGTTCCACAAGAGAAGTCACCACAAGAAGCCTGCTCACCTCAGCTAGAGTAGCCCCCACTCCCTGCAACTGGAGAAGAGCCTGTGGCAGCAGTGAAAACCAGAATAGCCAAAAATAAATAAATAAATAAAATTATAAAAAATAAATAAAATGCTTTAATTCCTCCTGGAAAGTAATGCATTCATAGTTCAAAATTCAAGAGGTACACAAGTCCACACTGTAAGAGTTTTCTCCTCCCACGTCGCCCACAGTCCCTGTGTATCTTTCCAGAATTGTATGTACAAGAAAATATGTACATTTTTGTTCTGTATCGTGGGTTTTTTTTCTTTTTTGCCTTCCTTTTCCTTGTATTTAGCCATCTTCCCGTCTTAGAACTCTAAACAAAGAGCTCCTGGGATTTTGTTAGTTTTGTTTTTATGGTTCCATAGAATTTCTTAACATTAGATTGTACAAGAAATCTTGCTTAACTTGTTTAACTAGTTCCTTAATGATTAGCATTTCCTGGTCTCCAGTCTTTTCATACACAAAGCTGCATCTTTTTACACCTGTATGCAATTATCTGTACAACAAACTCCTAGATACACAATACTTGGTCAAAGCTCCGTGCCTTGGCAGCTCGGAGGAATACAGCAAAATTTCCTTCCGTGAAAATCTGTTCACCAAGCAGCAGGCTTTGTTTCAAACAGCTTTGGAGACACAGGGTAGTGATGGATAACTATGTTTGCACAACAACGTGAATGAACTTAATGCCACAGAACCACACTCTGAAAAATACTTCAGTTGGTCATTTCATGCTGTGTATATTGAACAGACACACCTGCCAAAAAAGGGAACAAAGGATGAAAACACCCAGGGTGCAAAGAGAGCCTAAGGGATACAGGAGGAGTGAGGACAGGGAGTCTCCGGAGTTGAAGCAGAGAACACCTAAGGAAATTTGCTGGGGCGTCACCAGAGTTGTGTCACTGGTGTCCACTGCACTGCTGGCCTCTGTCCATCACAATAGCCATCTGGGGGACTTCCATGGTAGTACAGGGGTTAGGAATCTGTGTGCCAGTTCAGGGAACACGGGTTCGATCCCTGGGCCAGGAAGATCTGTCATAGTGGGGAGCAACTAAGCCCAGTTGCCACGACTACCGAGGTCCACCTGCCTAGAACCCCTGATCTGCAACCAGAGAAGCCGTTGCAACGAGAAACCCTCACACTGCAAAGAAGAGCCAGCGCAACGAAAATAAATAAATAAATAAATATAAAAAAATAGAAGAGCCGTCTGGGAGAAGCACAGAACCGGGAGGAGAACCCGCACTGGTAGGGTTCCTCCAGCGCCCTCTACTGACCAAGCGTCACATTGCGCCAGGTGACAAAGGAGACCTGTTTCTAGGGTCCAGCTCCAAGGTCACTGGCCAGGGCACCCAGGAGCAGATCTGGAGTGAGAGACAGTGCACTGGAAACTGGTAGAGGGTGGTTGCTAGAATCCAGGACAGGGTAATACTAACACCAAGTGATTCTCCTCTGGCCCGCTGATCGTCTCCTGGAATCCAGACTTATGAACTAGGTTGTGAATGAGGCCCCTTTCTACTATGTGACGTTTGTGGCTCCCCAAAGAAATCAAAAACTTACTCCCAAGAAAGGGCGGTGAAAAGAGCTGAGATTTTAAGTCTAGCCACCTGAATTCAGTTCCAGCTTCCTGTATGTATTAATGGAGTACTTCAGAATCTCAGAAACTGAACCCAATAGAATTTTCTTCTCCAATAGAAATGTATTTTGGGGGGCTTCCCTGGTGGTCCAGTGGGTAAAGACACCACCTTGCAGTGCAAGGGTCGCCAGTTCAATCCCTGGCCTGGGAAGATCCCACGTGCCGCGGAGCGGCTGCACGAATGTGTCCAACTACCAAGCCAGAGCTCTGGCGCACATGTGCCCAGAGCTGATGCTCTGTGACGAAAGAGGTCCCTGAGATGGGAGGCCCACACGGGCCCAAGAACAAAGATGGATGAAAATAAATAGATGAAAGACCAATAGAAGTGGCATATATATATATATATATGAAATGTATTTTTCAGGAATTTCCTGGCAGCCCAGTGGTTAGGATTCTGTGCTTTCCCTGCCTACAGCCCAGTCTCAAACCACAAGCCATGCATCCAGGTCAAAAAAAAAAGAAAGAAAGGAAGAGAAAAGAAATTTATTTTTCATTTGTATACATTCTAACTGATCTCAGGGGACCTCAGCCTGCAAGGGCTTGGAGCTGGGTTTGGGTTCCCAGCCAGAGACTGGGCTGGGTCGAGAGCACCAGATCCTGGCCTCTAGATCTGTGGTCAGGGACCAGGGCTGTGGGCCTTTGGTTTTGCAGAAAAGGATTCCTACAAAGAGAGAAAGTAGTGAAGTAAGTAAAGTTACTTATTAAGAGGAAAAGAGTACACAGTACGTGAGGATAGACCCTCGGGCAGAATTCCAGAGTCGCGCCCTTGGGGTAGTTTGAATTACGTTTATGGGGCATTTCTTCCAGGTTTCCTTCAGCCAAACTTTCTGATTTGCGTGGTTCACAGTCCATATTTGGTGGATCTCAGGATTCTCATGTGTGTGCACAAGCATCTCTTAGCCAAGATGGATTTTACTGAAACAGTGTATGGGTACAACATCTCTTGACTCACCCCACTTTGATTTACGAGTGGCCTTTCTGTGCCTGTGTGGTCAGGGAGGTCTCCTGATTTCAAGAATGAAAAATATGTGGTCTGGATGGAGCCCAGCTTCCTGTCTTAATCATCCTGCTGCTCCAGGCTCAGAGTTTTGGTCCTCAGGGAATGGCTTTTTACCCTGGAGTGGGGGATGGGGGCAGGTAGCCCATCTGCCTCCTGTTTCACAGCCAGCGGGGGATGGATGGAGGGAAGAGGGGGATCCATGCACTCTCCAGCATCCCGGCTTCTTCCTCGGCCACTCCCAGAAGCCCCCGTGTCCACTGACATCTCTGCATCCAGCCAGCAGAGAGGAGGCAAGTGAAAGCGTTCGTCGCGCAGTCTTGTGCGACACGTTGTGAGCCCACGGACCGTAGCGTGCCAGGCTCCTCTGACCATGGGATTCTCCAGGCAAGAACACTGCGGTACGCTCTTCTCCAGGGGATCTTCCTGACCCAGGGGTCAAACCCGAACCCGGGTC
The DNA here is from genome assembly GCA_022376925.1 of Tragulus kanchil. Lineage (NCBI taxonomy): Eukaryota > Metazoa > Chordata > Mammalia > Artiodactyla > Tragulidae > Tragulus > Tragulus kanchil. The sequence continues at coordinate 128,951,179 of JAIOJX010000031.1, forward strand.
TCCCGCAGAGCAGGCGAGTTCTTGACCGTCTGAGCCACCAGGGAAGCCCGACCTCGGATTAACTTGCCTCGTTTTTCCCGACAGGGACCAATTGGATGATTGAGATCCTCAGTTTAATCCTAAAGGACGGGGACCCCTCCTGGATCCACTCGGTGCCCATATGGAGGCGGTCGCCCTGGTGCGAGGCCATCATGTCTCCCTTCACCCTGCACAACCAGCCCAGGCCCCGCCTCATGAGCTCCCACCTCCCCATCCAACTCTTTCCCAAGGCCTTCTTCAGCAACAAGGGCAAGGTACCGGGGCGGGGACGGGGGTGGAGCATCGCGCTCTGATGAACTGAGCACACATGTGTTAAGCACCTGCTACGTGTCTGGTCTTGATCTAGAACAGCCGCAGACTCACGCACGGGAACGCCTGCCTTCTGAGCCCGTGCTCCAGAGGGGCAGGCCAAGAGCAGAGGGACAGAAAAGGAAAATGTCTAATACATCCAAGGGGATAAATCTACATGGAGAAGGAGGAGAAGGCGGGGGTTGGAGTTAGGGGAAAGGGGTGTAATACGTCAAGGCAATAAATTCAGACTGAGGAGGAGAAGACGGGGGTTGGAGTTAGGGGAAAGGGGTGGAATTCTAAATAGGGCGGGTCAAAGGAGGCCTCAGCAATAAGACACCATTTGAAATGTCAGGGGAGAAGCCAAGAGGTGTCTTGGGGAAGCTTCCCAACAGAGGCACAAGCAGGCGCAAAGGTCCTGGCTCGGTGTGGCATGCCCGAGGTCCAGCGAGGGCTATGTGGCTGGATCTTTGTGAGTGAGGAGGAAGGGCGTAGAGATGAAGTCAGGGATTTAACAGGGGCCAGCCTGTGCGGGGAGGCACGGGCTCTGGCAGGGAGGTTGCTTGTCTCAGAGCGAGCCAAGAGCCAGGAGAAGGCTGACCGTGGTCTTGAGAGGGGACATATCTGGTGGGGCTGGGGTAGGGCTGGCAGCAGAACATAAAGCTGGCCAACCGATTGGAACCAGGTCGTCAGAGCCTTGAACGCCAGACCCAGGGGCTGGGAATCCACCCGGGGGCTGCTGGAGGGCCAAGGAGGAAACAGCCCCTGGGGCCCTGCTGAGGCTGGGAAGCTGGGGAGGAGGCTGGGGCCTGGGCTGTGGGAACAGGATGGAGAGGCGGCTACCCTTTTCTGTTGGTCAACATCGCTCATCATGATCTCCCTCATCCTGCATGCCTGTCTGCTTCACTCTTTTCTTCACGTCATTTCTTGACGCCAAATGATCCCTCCACCTGCTCTCCAAAAATGTCCTTCTCTTTTCTTAGCATGTGGCTAGAGGGAGCTCTCCCCAGTGTGGACTGAGGTACACTGATCTAAACCCCATTAGCTGGGAAGTCCCTCACAATGTCTGCCCTGAGTCCGTCCTGCTGCAGGATCCGAAGAGAGAGGCCTCCAGGAAGCAAAGCCTCAGGGGCTAACATCCTCTCCCCTTTCCCACCACCCCTACACAGGTAATCTACATGGGCCGCGACCCCCGGGATGTGGTGGTCTCTCTCTATCATTACTCCAAGATCGCCAGGCAGTTGAAGGACCCCGGCACGCCTGCCCAGTTCCTGGAGAAATTCCTCGAAGGCGAAGGTGAGGACTGGGGCAGAATGAGGTGGGGGGACCCCGAAGGGACCCAGACAGGAAAAGGGACAGAGGAGCACCCAGAAGGAAGGGGGAGCGATAGCGGGGCACAGACGGGTGGAGAGGGCTTACAGGGAGGCCTCCATCTCTGAGGGGCCACACGTGGGGAGGGTGTTGGTTGGGCTCACCCGAGCCCCAGCTGGGGAGGCCGGGCTCCCTGTCCCTCACCCTGCCTGCTTCTCTGCCCACAGTGCAGTTCGGGTCCTGGTTCGACCACATTAAGGGCTGGATTCGGATGAAGGGCAGAGAGAACTTCCTGTTCATCACTTACGAGGAGCTGCAGCAGGTGATCCCCTCCCCCACCTTGCCCAGCACCCCTCACCTCCCTCCCCCCCTCCTTGGGCCCAGCCAAGGCTGACCGTGGTCTTGAGAGGGGACATATCTGGTGGGGCTGGGGTAGGGCTGGCAGCAGAACATAAAGCTGGCCAACCGATTGGAACCAGGTCGTCAGAGCCTTGAACGCCAGACCCAGGGGCTGGGAATCCACCCGGGGGCTGCTGGAGGGCCAAGGAGGAAACAGCCCCTGGGGCCCTGCTGAGGCTGGGAAGCTGGGGAGGAGGCTGGGGCCTGGGCTGTGGGAACAGGATGGAGAGGCGGCTACCCTTTTCTGTTGGTCAACATCGCTCATCATGATCTCCCTCATCCTGCATGCCTGTCTGCTTCACTCTTTTCTTCACGTCATTTCTTGACGCCAAATGATCCCTCCACCTGCTCTCCAAAAATGTCCTTCTCTTTTCTTAGCATGTGGCTAGAGGGAGCTCTCCCCAGTGTGGACTGAGGTACACTGATCTAAACCCCATTAGCTGGGAAGTCCCTCACAATGTCTGCCCTGAGTCCGTCCTGCTGCAGGATCCGAAGAGAGAGGCCTCCAGGAAGCAAAGCCTCAGGGGCTAACATCCTCTCCCCTTTCCCACCACCCCTACACAGGTAATCTACATGGGCCGCGACCCCCGGGATGTGGTGGTCTCTCTCTATCATTACTCCAAGATCGCCAGGCAGTTGAAGGACCCCGGCACGCCTGCCCAGTTCCTGGAGAAATTCCTCGAAGGCGAAGGTGAGGACTGGGGCAGAATGAGGTGGGGGGACCCCGAAGGGACCCAGACAGGAAAAGGGACAGAGGAGCACCCAGAAGGAAGGGGGAGCGATAGCGGGGCACAGACGGGTGGAGAGGGCTTACAGGGAGGCCTCCATCTCTGAGGGGCCACACGTGGGGAGGGTGTTGGTTGGGCTCACCCGAGCCCCAGCTGGGGAGGCCGGGCTCCCTGTCCCTCACCCTGCCTGCTTCTCTGCCCACAGTGCAGTTCGGGTCCTGGTTCGACCACATTAAGGGCTGGATTCGGATGAAGGGCAGAGAGAACTTCCTGTTCATCACTTACGAGGAGCTGCAGCAGGTGATCCCCTCCCCCACCTTGCCCAGCACCCCCCTCACTCCTCCCTTTCTCACACCCACCAGCTCCACGTTCCGGAAGGCACAGCGCTAAGAAACACAGAGAGGCACAGCAGAGAACGAGGATCCCGAATGTGTGGGGCTGCGATTTTCAGAAGGGTGGTCAGGAGAGAGCCACGGGACTCCCAGGGGCACATGTGTCTCAGGCAGCGGGAACAGCCAGTGCAAAGGCCCTGAGGCGAGTGAGTGTGTTAGAGGTATCCTGAGGAGAGTCAAGAGGCCAGAGTGGCCAGAGCTGAGGGGGTGGGGTGGGACATGAGGGCAGAAAAGGGATGGGGCCCAGAGCAAGGACTCTGGCTTTTCTCTGAGTAGTGGGGAGCCACAGGTAGGCTCTAAGGAAAGGAGGTTATAACTTGAAATGAGACGATACAAAACTCTGACCCTCGGGAAGCGATGATGTTTCCTAATGTTGTGACCTAAAAGGCAGAGGAAGAAAATGGTCTTTGGAGGCAGACGGAGCCTATCTGGACCCTGTGGCATGTCCCTGGGGCAGGCACATGGAAGAGAAAGGACGTCTAGCTGAGGCAATCAAGGAGGACTGCCGGGAAGAAGGGACCATGCAGAATGACTATGGCTTTACTTGGCTGCAAGGAGGAGCCTGGACTTCTAGATGGACCAATTCACAGTGAATATGTCCAACTATTCAATGTTCTTTTGGCGGGGGGGGAGCTGCTCTTAGTTCCCCGACTAGGAATCAAACGCACATCTCCTGCATTGGAAGCACAGGGTCTTAACCGCTGGACCTCCAGGGAAGCCCCTTCTGCATTCTTAACAAGGCTCTCTCTGTTGAGAGGCTGGGAGTCTCAGAGGCTTCCAATACATGCTCTTTTATCACCTGGCCCCAGACAGCTTGCCATCCCCTGTGTGCATTTCCTGTGTTTTCCTGTCCTCCTTTCTGTTGGTATTTGGTGTAGCAGAAAGAGCCGGGATTGGGTGTTCAAAACACCGTTTAAATCCTCTCTAAAATCTCTCAGAACCGCAGAGGTCTCATCCTTAAAAATGGGTCCTGGAATTCGGTTTGAAGGGCAGAGAGAACTTCCTGTTCATCACTTACGAGGAGCTGCAGCAGGTGATCCCCTCCCCCACCTTGCCCAGCACCCCCCTCACTCCTCCCTTTCCTACCCCCACCCCCTCCACGCTCCGGAAGGCACAGCGCTAAGAAACACAGAGAGGCACAGCAGAGAACGAGGATCCCGAATGTGTGGGGCTGCGATTTTCAGAAGGGTGGTCAGGAGAGAGCCACGGGACTCCCAGGGGCACATGTGTCTCAGGCAGCGGGAACAGCCAGTGCAAAGGCCCTGAGGCGAGTGAGTGTGTTAGAGGTATCCTGAGGAGAGTCAAGAGGCCAGAGTGGCCAGAGCTGAGGGGGTGGGGTGGGACATGAGGGCAGAAAAGGGATGGGGCCCAGAGCAAGGACTCTGGCTTTTCTCTGAGTAGTGGGGAGCCACAGGTAGGCTCTAAGGAAAGGAGGTTATAACTTGAAATGAGACGATACAAAACTCTGACCCTCGGGAAGCGATGATGTTTCCTAATGTTGTGACCTAAAAGGCAGAGGAAGAAAATGGTCTTTGGAGGCAGACGGAGCCTATCTGGACCCTGTGGCATGTCCCTGGGGCAGGCACATGGAAGAGAAAGGACGTCTAGCTGAGGCAATCAAGGAGGACTGCCGGGAAGAAGGGACCATGCAGAATGACTATGGCTTTACTTGGCTGCAAGGAGGAGCCTGGACTTCTAGATGGACCAATTCACAGTGAATATGTCCAACTATTCAATGTTCTTTTGGCGGGGGGGGAGCTGCTCTTAGTTCCCCGACTAGGAATCAAACGCACATCTCCTGCATTGGAAGCACAGGGTCTTAACCGCTGGACCTCCAGGGAAGCCCCTTCTGCATTCTTAACAAGGCTCTCTCTGTTGAGAGGCTGGGAGTCTCAGAGGCTTCCAATACATGCTCTTTTATCACCTGGCCCCAGACAGCTTGCCATCCCCTGTGTGCATTTCCTGTGTTTTCCTGTCCTCCTTTCTGTTGGTATTTGGTGTAGCAGAAAGAGCCGGGATTGGGTGTTCAAAACACCGTTTAAATCCTCTCTAAAATCTCTCAGAACCGCAGAGGTCTCATCCTTAAAAATGGGTGCACAATGCTGGCTCAGAGGGTTGTTGGGGAAACCACGGCACCTGGTGCTGGCATCCTGTAGCCATCTGACAAGGCACAGCAAAGCGTTAGTAGAGTGTGCAAGGCAAGAGTGATGAGGCCCTGAGCAAGGGCCCTCTGCTGAATGATAGTGACAGCAAAGGTGTCACCCTCTCAAGCTGCAGAAGCAATGGTATATATATGTATATATTTAATTTTTTTGGACTGGGTTGGGACTTTGTTGCTGTACACGAGCTTTCTCTAGTGGTGGCGAGCGGGGGCGACTCTTCATTGCAGAGGACGGAATTCTCTTGTCGCAGAGCACAGTCTCTAGAAGCTTGGGCTTCAGTAATTGCAGCACATGGGCTCAGGAGTTGTGGTGCACGGGCTTAGTAGCTCCAAGGCATGTGGAATCTTCCTGGACCAGGAATCGAACCTGTGTCTCCCACATTGGCAGGCAGATTCTTAACCACTGGGCCACCAGGGAAGTCCAAAAAAAAGGATGGTGTATTTTAAACAGTTCACCCCAATATCGTTATTGTTCCCATTTTATAGAGGGGCAAACTGAGGTTTATGACCTCAAGAGAGCTGAGCACTTGCCTGAGGCACACGACTCTTGACGATGGACCCCATGTGGTTGGTTGGTTGGTTGGTTTTTCTACTCTGGTAAATTTCTTGACGGAAAGATCCAGAAAAGACTTTGGCTTCACCCCTCCCCTCTCTTTTCCGTCAAGCTTTATTCTCTGAACCCGAAACTGGGCCACACAGTCTGACAGAGCTTCTGGGCGGTCCCCGGGTGTGAGGAACAGCCAGCATGTTAGACTTTCTGGGACACAACAGTGGTTCAAGAGGATAAAGGCTTATGAAACCAAGAATGACCTGGAAAATCAGGGCTGTGGGGTCGGTGGAGCTGACCAGAAGGCTGACTGTGCCGAGTGCTGAGCATCAAGGAAGGCAGGGCAATAGAAGAGAGGATCGTGAACTCCAGGAACTCAAATCTGAGCTCCTCCTTGGCTGTGTGACCCTAGACAAGTGTCTTTCCCTCTCTGAGCCTCCATTTACGAATGGAGGTAATACTACTCTGCCAGAATATTGGGTGGATTGGCACAAATAAACCTGAGGAGCTTGGACTAAAGATGAGCACACCATAGGTGCTTCATCCATAGTGACTGGAACAGGTCATGAGGGAGGAGATGTTTGAAGGGTAAGTTTGTCAGGCAGAGGAGGGTGCTGCAGGGCATTCTTGGTAGCCTCATGCCAAGGCCTACAGGGAGGAATGGGCAGGGAGGGAGACCAAAGACCAGGCTATGCCTGTCCTTAAAAACCAGGCCTGGGGCTTCCCTGGTGGTCTAGTGAGTGGGGAGTCCGACTTGCAGTGCAAGGCGCACCGGTTTGATCCCTGGCCCAGGAGGATCCCACGTGCCGTGGAGCAGCTGGACCGGTGTGTCCAATTACGAGCCAGCGCTCTGGAGCATGTGTGCCCAGCGCTGGTGCTCTGCAGCGAGAGAGGCCACTGCAATGGGAGGCCCACACAGGCCAAAGAATAAAGATGGATGAAAATAAACAAATGAAAAACCAATAAAAGGGCCAAAAAATGTTTTTAATGAGGAGGAAAAAAAACAGGGCTGTGGCTACTTCCTGGTGATCCGGTGGCTAAGACTCCGCACTCCCACTAAAGGGAGCCTGGATTTGATCCCTGGTCAGGGAACTAGGGACATGCCACTAAGACCTGGAACAGCTAAATAAATAAATTGTGTGTATATATATGAAGTCAGGCCAGGGGATTGGGGCACAGGAAGGGTGAGCAGGGAAGGACCAGGTTCAGCTCTGGGTGTGGGAAACGGGAGGTAGGGAGGAGTCCAGGGAGGAGGCTGGGTCAGGGTCCATAGGGAACAAAGGAGGTCCAGGCTGATGACTGACCGGGGCAAGATGGGGAGGGAGAGAGGAGGGCAAGGGATGCGAGGCCAGGCCAGGAGTCTGACCCTGCGTGAATAAGGGGGTTTTCTGGAACCTGGAGTGGAGTTGAGGAAGAGGCTCAGGGCAGAGCCTGGCTGACTCCCGCCACAGTTTTGAACCTGAAAGGGTTGATGCTGAGGCTGGACGGACCTCTGCCCCTGCTGTGACCTCCGACCCAGCCTCACCTTTCCCTGACAGAACCCTCCTAGAGCCCACATTCTCACACTGCAAAAACTTCCAGAAGCCATGGCCCAACCCCTCAGCCCGAAAGTGGGGAACCTGAAGCAAAGAAGCAGAATCACCCAGATTCCAAGTCTGGGAGGGGACTCAGGTGTCCAAATTCTGGCTCTGGAGCTCCTCCCTGGCCCAGGGGTCCCCTCCAGCCACTGACCCCCTCCCCGGGCCGCCCACGTCTGCCCCCAGGATCTCCACAGCTCTGTGCAGCGCGTCTGCCAGTTCCTGGACCGGCCGCTGAGCGAGGAGGCCCTGGAGTCCGTTGTGGCCCACTCGGCCTTCAAAGCCATGAAGGCCAACACCATGTCCAACTTCTCCCTGCTGCCCCTCAGCCTGCTGGACCAGCGCCACGGTGCCTTCCTGCGGAAAGGTGAGGGGACTCTCGGGTTCCAAGGCCCATGGGGCCACAGCCTGGCTGTGTGTCTTGGGCGAGTTACTTAACCTCTCTGGGCCTGTTAGCATGGAGCCTGGCGCACAGGTGAGGTAGTGCTGCACCACTCCCAGAGAGCTCTGAATGGGAAGAAAACGCTCGAAGGCTGCACCATAGCACCTCTGAACGCTAGGAGGCTGCTCAGGGTCTTTTTCATGAACCCTTCTTAGTGTTAATGTTCACCCTGGAAGCATTTAAGAGGGCTTCCCTTGTAGCTCAGTTGGTTAAGAATCCACCCATAATGCGAGAGACGGGCATTTAAGAGGGCTTCCTTGTAGTCAGCTCTGGGTGTGGGAAACGGGAGGTAGGGAGGAGTCCAGGGAGGAGGCTGGGTCAGGGTCCATAGGGAACAAAGGAGGTCCAGGCTGATGACTGACCGGGGCAAGATGGGGAGGGAGAGAGGAGGGCAAGGGATGCGAGGCCAGGCCAGGAGTCTGACCCTGCGTGAATAAGGGGGTTTTCTGGAACCTGGAGTGGAGTTGAGGAAGAGGCTCAGGGCAGAGCCTGGCTGACTCCCGCCACAGTTTTGAACCTGAAAGGGTTGATGCTGAGGCTGGACGGACCTCTGCCCCTGCTGTGACCTCCGACCCAGCCTCACCTTTCCCTGACAGAACCCTCCTAGAGCCCACATTCTCACACTGCAAAAACTTCCAGAAGCCATGGCCCAACCCCTCAGCCCGAAAGTGGGGAACCTGAAGCAAAGAAGCAGAATCACCCAGATTCCAAGTCTGGGAGGGGACTCAGGTGTCCAAATTCTGGCTCTGGAGCTCCTCCCTGGCCCAGGGGTCCCCTCCAGCCACTGACCCCCTCCCCGGGCCGCCCACGTCTGCCCCCAGGATCTCCACAGCTCTGTGCAGCGCGTCTGCCAGTTCCTGGACCGGCCGCTGAGCGAGGAGGCCCTGGAGTCCGTTGTGGCCCACTCGGCCTTCAAAGCCATGAAGGCCAACACCATGTCCAACTTCTCCCTGCTGCCCCTCAGCCTGCTGGACCAGCGCCACGGTGCCTTCCTGCGGAAAGGTGAGGGGACTCTCGGGTTCCAAGGCCCATGGGGCCACAGCCTGGCTGTGTGTCTTGGGCGAGTTACTTAACCTCTCTGGGCCTGTTAGCATGGAGCCTGGCGCACAGGTGAGGTAGTGCTGCACCACTCCCAGAGAGCTCTGAATGGGAAGAAAACGCTCGAAGGCTGCACCATAGCACCTCTGAACGCTAGGAGGCTGCTCAGGGTCTTTTTCATGAACCCTTCTTAGTGTTAATGTTCACCCTGGAAGCATTTAAGAGGGCTTCCCTTGTAGCTCAGTTGGTTAAGAATCCACCCATAATGCGAGAGACCTGGGTTTGATTCATGTGTTGGGAAGATTCTTTGGAGAAGGAAATGGCCACCCACTCCAGTATTCTTTTTTTTGGCCACTTCTATTGATCTTTCATTTATTTCTCTTTGTTCTTTGGCCTGTGTGGGCCTCCCATCGCAGTGGCCTCTCTCGCAGCAGAGCACCGGCTCTGGGCGCATGCGCTCCAGAGCTCCGGCTCGGTAGTTGGACACATCGGTTCAGTCGCTCTGTGGCACATGGGATCTTCCCAGGGCAGGGATCGAACCGGCCCTTGCACTGCAAGGTGGTGTCCTTACCCACTGGGCCACCAGGGAAGCCCCACTCCAGTATTCTTGCCTGGAGAATTCCGTGGATGGAGGAGGTTGGTGGGCTATGGTCCATGAAGTGGCAAAGAGTCGGACAGGACTTAGCAACTAAACCACCACAGAAATATCCAAGTGTTGGATTACGGGCTGAGGGTGGGAGTGTATTCGTTTCCTATTCCTGCTGAAACTGAACACCACACACGTAGCAGCTTAAGCAACACACTAAACAGCACACGTTCAGGCCGTTGCCTGGTGGTCCAGTGGAGAGCACTCGGTGCTTACCCTGCCGTGGCCCAAGGGTCGGGGAACTAAGGTCTCCCAAACTGTACAGGGCAGCAAAAATAATCATTATAATAAAAGAAAACAAAACACACATTCACTTCCTTATTATCCTGGACGTCAGAGGTCGAAAATCAGCCTCCCTGGGCTAAAATGAACGTGTTAGGACAGTGTTCTTTATGGAGGCGCTAGGGGAGAACGGGTTCTCACTTTTTCAGCTTCCAGCCCCCGCATCCCCTGGCTCGTGGCCCCTTCCTCCATCTTCAGAGCATCTTCTGCTCTCTGACCCTGACCCTCTTGTGCCTCCTCATAAGGACGCTTCCTGTTAAACGTCAACATCTTTAATCACACCTGCAAAACCACATCAGGTCGCAGGTGCATAGGTGCGAAGGGTCAGGTCATAGGCGTCTGGGTGGGGCGAGGCCATTATTCAGCCCATCATGGGGAGCACCCCTCCACCGCCAGACCTCACTACAGGTGTCATGTAACATGTGAAAGTGAAGTCTCTCAGTCGTGTCTGACTCTTTGTGACCCATGGACAAGCCATAGAATTCTCCAGGCAAGAATCCTGGCATGGTGAGCCTTTCCCTTCTCCAGGGGATCTTCCCAACCCAAGGATCAAACCCAGGTCTCCGGCATTGCGGGCGGAATCTTTACCGTCTGAGCCACAGTGAAGCCCAAGAATCCTGGAGTGGGTAGCCTCTCTCTTCTCCAGGAAATCTTCCTGACCCAGGAGTTGAACCGGGGTCTCCTGCATTGCAGCCATTTTTTTTTTTTATCAGCTGAGCTACAGAGGAATCTCTGTGTAACATGTGGTATATGCATTTGCTAAAATGAAAAATCAGGGGCTCCAGGATCCCAGGTAAAGGCTGGTGCCCCTGGATATCCCATGAGATGAGAAACTTGAGAGGGGACTTCTCTAGTGGTCCAGTGGTTAAGGCTCTGCACTTCCACTGCGGTCTTCGATCTTAAGACGCTGCACTTCGGTCAGGGAGCTAAGATCTCCAAGGCCATGCTGTGTGGCCAAACATAAAGTAAAAATAACTAACTACATAATTTTTTAAGATAAATTTAAAAAATGAAAGAAGCTTGAGGATCCAAGTGTTCATCCTGGGGGCAGACACAGCTAGTGGAGTCACACCGCTTGCCTGCTCTGGGGCTGAGAGAGGCGAAGGGGAGAATCCTGGCAAACCATCAACAGGATCCCTGGGACCCACTCAGCGCAGGGAAAGCCCTCGTTCCTGGTGTCAGAGTACTGGAGGCAGTGGACGGCGTTGTAGGAGCGCTGGGGCAGGGCAGAGGAGACACAGGAGGGCGGCATCCGGATGCTACACGGGGAGGCGGAGCTTCTGGGTGGGATTTAAGCGGCTGCTGGAGGGACGAGTCTCGCAGAAGGGAGAGAGGGAGCGGCAAGGACGGTGCCCGGGGTCTGCCCGAGCGACTGGTGGCCAGCGTGTCAGCCATCAGCAACATGCAGACACCATGAGCAAGGGCCAGGAGGTTGGAAAGAGGGGCGGGGATCTTGGGGAGGAGGGGACTATGGTCTGGATGCCCCTAACCTCGGCCGTCCCTCCCCTCCCTGCAGGGGTCTGCGGGGACTGGAAGAACCACTTCACGGTGGCTCAGAGTGAAGCCTTCGACCGCGTCTACCGCGAGCAGATGCGGGGGATGCCGACTTTCCCCTGGGACGAGGACCCCAAGGACGCCAGTCCGGACCCCGACCCCAGTCCCCGACCCCTGAGCCCCAGTCCAGATCGGGCCTCCGAGGCCTCCCACCCGTGACCCTGAGAATAAAAGCTTCTCTCTCCCGCCCCTCCTATTCGCTGCGCCGTGGAGGGGACGTGCCACCTGCGGGCGGCAGGGGGCGCGCGAGGGCGGGAGGGGCGCCGCTGAGGACCGCAGAAACCGGGGTGGGGGCCACATAGGGGTACCCAAGGCCGTGAGAGGACAAGATCCTCCAGCCCACCGGGCACCCCAGTGGGATTGGTGACTCAGAAGTCTCCCCCAGAGACAAAGGTGGAGGCAAGGAGGCCAGCGCTGGGTACCTGACTCCCAGGAACCAGGGTGCTGTGGCTGGGACTCCTGGATCGCTGCACTTGGTCAAGCAGTCTAAATGTGTCCAAACATAAAGTAAAAATAACTAACTACATAATTTTTAAGATAAATTTAAAAAATGAAAGAAGCTTGAGGATCCAAGTGTTCATCCTGGGGGCAGACACAGCTAGTGGAGTCACACCGCTTGCCTGCTCTGGGGCTGAGAGAGGCGAAGGGGAGAATCCTGGCAAACCATCAACAGGATCCCTGGGACCCACTCAGCGCAGGGAAAGCCCTCGTTCCTGGTGTCAGAGTACTGGAGGCAGTGGACGGCGTTGTAGGAGCGCTGGGGCAGGGCAGAGGAGACACAGGAGGGCGGCATCCGGATGCTACACGGGGAGGCGGAGCTTCTGGGTGGGATTTAAGCGGCTGCTGGAGGGACGAGTCTCGCAGAAGGGAGAGAGGGAGCGGCAAGGACGGTGCCCGGGGTCTGCCCGAGCGACTGGTGGCCAGCGTGTCAGCCATCAGCAACATGCAGACACCATGAGCAAGGGCCAGGAGGTTGGAAAGAGGGGCGGGGATCTTGGGGAGGAGGGGACTATGGTCTGGATGCCCCTAACCTCGGCCGTCCCTCCCCTCCCTGCAGGGGTCTGCGGGGACTGGAAGAACCACTTCACGGTGGCTCAGAGTGAAGCCTTCGACCGCGTCTACCGCGAGCAGATGCGGGGGATGCCGACTTTCCCCTGGGACGAGGACCCCAAGGACGCCAGTCCGGACCCCGACCCCAGTCCCCGACCCCTGAGCCCCAGTCCAGATCGGGCCTCCGAGGCCTCCCACCCGTGACCCTGAGAATAAAAGCTTCTCTCTCCCGCCCCTCCTATTCGCTGCGCCGTGGAGGGGACGTGCCACCTGCGGGCGGCAGGGGGCGCGCGAGGGCGGGAGGGGCGCCGCTGAGGACCGCAGAAACCGGGGTGGGGGCCACATAGGGGTACCCAAGGCCGTGAGAGGACAAGATCCTCTAGCCCACCGGGCACCCCAGTGGGATTGGTGACTCAGAAGCCTCTCCCAGAGACAAAGGTGGAGGCAAGGAGGCCAGCGCTGGGTACCTGACTCCCCAGGAACCAGGGTGCTGTGGCTGGGACTCCTGGATCGCTGGGAGGAAGGGTAATGGGGACCAGGACTCCTGGGCCTGAGGGAGGAGGGGATCAGGTAAGGACTCCTGGGTCTCCCGTGAGGCTGTGGAAATGCATGTTTCTGGCGTGAAGCAGCTTTATTCTGGGCAGAGGTAAAAGGCAACCATAACCACCTGCCCCTTTGGTTCAGTTCAGTCACTCAGTTGTGTCCAACTCTTTGCAGCCCCATGGACTGCAGCACACCAGGCTTCCCTGTCATTCATCATCTCCCAGAGCTTGATCAAACTCATGTCCATTCAGTCGGTGATATCATCCAACCATCTCGTCCTCTGTCATCCCCTTCTCCTTTTGCCTTCAATCTTTCCCAACATCAGGGTCTTTTCCAATGGGTCATCTCTTCACACCAGGTGACCAAAGTATTGGAGCTTCAGCTTTGGCATCCGTCTTTCCAATGAATAGTCAGGATTGATTTCCTTTGCCCCTGAGTGCCTAAAGAAGTCTCAGACCTGTCAGGCCCCCTCCATGGCCCTGACCTGCTCCCCAGCAGGTGTCCTCATCACTTTTCAGGCCCTTGTGATTCAGCTCAGCTCCCCTGGTCGCTTCTCTCCAGTCCTAGGCCAGACTCAGTTTACCCACAGCTCCTGAGCGTGGCAGGTGCCAGCTGCCTCCCCTCCGTCTCCGGACACCCTATCTTCACCCCCACACAATTCCAGCATGGGAGCCCCTCAGCCAGCCTCTTGGGAAAGTTCTGGGCCTTCCGGAACAGGCGGTATGCTGCTATGACCCTGGCTAGGGGAGACCTTCTGCTCATTTTCTAGGCTGTGACCCTGAGGCCTAGAGGGGGCACTGGGCTTGCCCCCATTCCAGAAAAAATGGGGAAAAAAACCCAACAAACTTCCCATTTCCCAGGCACCGAGGCCAGAAGCTTTATCTAAGATACAACAGTGTGGCAGGGGGGCTCTGTGTGACCGCTGTCTGACCCTCCTGGGACCGGGGGGGGGGGGCAGGGGCAGGGTCATTTGGCTTTGGTTCCTGTCAGGGCCGCCCCCTGAGTCTTGACTGGGGAGCCCGGTCTGGTTGCCGGATGCCTCTGGGTTCTGAGAACTTGGAGGCAGCATCTTCAACAAACCTCCTCCGGGTGGGCGACAGATAGCGGAGGCGGCGACCAGGGATGAGGGGCAGCAGGCCGCCCCAGGGCTGAGACCCGGACAGCGGTCGGGGGTCCGCCTCACACCCGGGGGCCCCTCCAGCACCCCGATGCTTCATCAGGGCTTTGGCCGGGGTGTCCTTGGAGCCCCAGGATTTCTTGAGCTGTGGAGGAAAAGAGAGGGAGGTGAGAGGAGATTCTTGGGGTCCCAGAGCCTGGGGAAAAGGAGGGAAGGGAGAGAATGGAGAGGGTACTTAGGGAGAAGGGAGGAAGGGGAGGAGGAGGTGGGCCAGGAGAGGGTGATGGCCAAGGGGCATGTGTGTGAATCTCCCGGGGGAGGTGAGAAAGCCCCTTGTGCCTCCAGAGCCAGGAGGGAAGTGAGTGGGGAGGCTGGGGACCCCCAGATCCTCAGAGAAGGCCACAGAGTTGGATCCCCATGAGCAGCTGTGATGTGGGGGAGGAACAGGAAGCGACGGCAGCTGGACGGGGGCAGCCAATATTTGCCAAGGGAGGGGATGCTGGGGAGGGCGGCCAGGCCCAGGCCGAGGCGAGGACCTTGCCCCTGCCCGTCCTTCTCTTGATCAGGACTGAGGGAAGTGATTGCTGGGGCATTCATTCATGTCTCCCCGGAGAGGCCTCCAGTTCCCACGTATCAGATGGGGAAACTGAGGCTCGGGGGAGGGGTCACTGATCAGTGGAACTGATCCTAGCCTCCAGGGAGAATCCACTGGTTCCCCCACTGGCTCCGTCTCGACAGACCACTTCCCGGCTGAGGACACTGAGGCTCTGTCCAGGATTCCCCAGAGAACCGGGGCAGACTCTGCCAGGTGTCTAAGCAGCTGGAAGAAGGCAGCCTAGACCACTCCCCGACCTCCCTCAATCTCCTCCCCAACACCCCCGGCACACTCCAGGAAGCCAGGGAGCAGAGCCTTCCACCTGGGAGGCAACTGGGGGTCAGATCCAATGCCTCCCTGGTGCCTCGGTTTCCCCATCTGTGAAATGGGAGAGTGAAGAGCTGTAGTCACGTCCACCTCAATGATTGTGGCCGCTCACCGCAAAAGCGACAGTGTTAGTCGCTCAGTCATGTCCAACTCTTTGCGATTCCATGGACTGTAGCCCACCAGGCTCCTTCGTCCATAGAATTCTCCAGGCAAGGATACAGGAGTGGGTAGCCATTCCCTTCTCCAGAGGATCTTCCTGACCCAGGGACCGAACCCGGGTTTCCCACACGGCAGGTGGACTCAGGTGGCTGTGGCAAAGGTTACACTGAACCGTCTCTGCCAGCGCTTGGCATGGGGCCAGGAGCGTGGGTGCTCGAAAAAGATCGTTGCTTTGACCTCAGGCAAGTTAAAGTCAACCTCTCTATGCCTCAGCTTTCTCATCCTTACCACTGAGCCTAAAAGGAGTGTTACCTCATTGCTCGGGGAGGAGGATGTCAGGAGATCAAAATAAATTCCATTTGGGGACTTGCCATACTCATGGAGATTATTCTATTTTGTTCGACCTCACTGACTCCTCCTCCCAAGCAAACTGAGGACGGGAACAGCAACTCAACCCATTTCCCAGATGAGAACACCGAGGCTCAGAGAAGACGAGTTTCCACCCCCTACCCCCAAGCTTGCACAGCTTGGGGTATAGCATGCCAGGTTTCATACCCAGGACCTTTGGGGTCTCTGCCCAGGGTCACTGTGCTCGCTGCCCAGCACACGGTAAGAATACCGGAAGTGGACAATGCCATTATGAAGGCCGGGTAGTGACCTTGCTTCCCCTCCCCCTCCCGCCCCCGGACCAGGCACGATGTACGCCCTCCCAGGCCTCCAGCCTCTTCTAGGCCAGTCCCAGCCTCACCTCATGGTCCCTGTCACTGGAGCCCGACTGCTGGGACAGGCGGCTCAGGTCCCACAGGGAGCGGCTGGGCCGGGCTGCAGGGCCACTGGGGGTCCGGGCGCGCTGTACGCTCCTCAGGATGTCGCTCAGAGCCGGCCCTGGCGCGGCCAGGGTCTCCTGCCTGTCCCCATCGAGTCGGCAGGCCGCTAGGCGTTGGGCCAGTGAGGCATCAGGCGGTGGTGGCGGCGACAGGGGTGCCACAGAGCAGCGGTGGGCCACGCGGTGAGGGCTGTGGGCCAGCGGCAGCCCCTCCAGGGGTCTGACTAAGGGACCCTGGGTGGGTGCTGGTGGGAGTGGCCAGGAGGCCGCATACAATGTCCGGAACTCTCGGCTGAAGGCATCTGCGATCTCACCAGTCAACAGAGTCACCAGACCACGGTTCAGGCGGGAGTCACTCCATGTGAAGCTGGGGAACATAGAGGTGAGGGGTTCAGGATCTCCAAGCAGCCTCAGAAACCTAGCCTGGCCCCCGTTGCCTGCCCCCAGCCTGGTCTCAGGGCAGGCTGTGTGACCTCAACCAAGTCCTGCAACCCCTGTGGCCTCAACATGCCCCTCCATAGAATGGGAACAACCAAGCACCTTCCCCAGAAGGTTGATGGGAAGGCATGATCTAATATACTTAAATGATCACCTGGAAACAGACTCGAGTTTAAGCCTAGACTCTGCTCCATCCCCACAGAGGGACGCCTCAGTTTCTGCCTCTGGAAAGATACAGGATTCTGACCCCGTCTGGGACTCTTTGAAGACTCAACTGCTTCCTAGTATGACTACCAATTCTAAAATGCTTGCTGTGTACCAGGTCCTGAATGTGCTTGCTCTCTGCCTCTGTTTGTTTCTCTGTGACACAGAATTAAAACAGGAAGATTAGAATCAGAGAAAATGGGTCAGGCCGCCTGCCCAGCGCTCTGTAGGTCTCCAGCATTAAAAACCTAGGAGTTGCTCTTTCAGCCATCTTGGACCTTGTGAAGGCCTGCTGGGAACAGGACTTCTAAAACGACAAATATGTCTGGAAGGCTGTGGTCCAAGGCCATTTTTGCTGGCTATAAGCGCGGTCTCCGGAACCAGAGGGAGCACATAGCTCTTCTGAAAATCGAAGGTGTATATGCTCGAGATGAAACCGAATTCTATCTCGGCAAGAGATGTGCTTATGTGTACAAAGCAAAGAACAACGCAGTAACCCCTGGTGGAAAACCTAACAAAACCAGAGTAATCTGGGGAAAGATAACTCGAGCTCACGGGAACAGTGGTATGGTTCGTGCCAAATTCCAAAGCAACCTTCCTGCTAAGGCCATTGGCCACAGAATCCGGGTGATGCCGTACCCTTCAAGGATTTAAACTTACTGAGAAGTAAATAAAAGTGTGAATTTGTTAAAAAAAAAAAGGAGTTGAGACTTTCCTGGTGATCCAGTGGCTAAGATTTTGCGCTCCCAATGCAAGGGGCCTTGGTTCAATCCCTGGTTGGGGAACTAGATCCCACATAACTGCAACTAAAAGATCCCACATGCAACTAAGACCCCAGAGAAGCCACATAGAGAAATTAAAACAAACAAACAAAAAGCCTCTATGTTTCCAATGCAGGGTATGTGGATGCAATCCCTGGTCAGGAAACTGGATCCCACATACTGCATGGCATGGTCAAAAAAAGAAAAAAAAAAAAAAAAGGTGGTGGGGGGCTTCAGTGGTGAAGAGTTCATCTGCCAATTCAGGAGACACCGGTTCAACCCCTGATCTGGGAAGATCCCACATGCTGCGGAGCAACTAAGCTCTTGAGCCACAACTATGGAGCCTGTGCTCTAGAGTCTCGGAGTCGCAACTATGGAGCCCATGGGCCGCAGCTACTGAAGCCCGTGTGCCCTAGAGCCCGAGTTCCACAACAAGAGAAGTCACCGCAACAAGAAGTCTGCTCACCTCAACTAGAGAGAAGCCCCACTCCCCGCAACTAGAGAAGAACCTGTGGCAGCAGTGAAAACCCAGAACAGCCAAAAATAAATTTAAAAAGAAAAAATACTGTACTTCAATTAAAATAAGTAAATAAATGCTTTAGAAGAGGTAAAAAAGGAGTTGCTCTTTCAGACATCTTGGACCTTGTGAAGGCCTGCTGGGAACAGGACTTCTAAAACGACAAATATGTCTGGAAGGCTGTGGTCCAAGGCCATTTTTGCTGGCTATAAGCGCGGTCTCCGGAACCAGAGGGAGCACATAGCTCTTCTGAAAATCGAAGGTGTATATGCTCGAGATGAAACCGAATTCTATCTCGGCAAGAGATGTGCTTATGTGTACAAAGCAAAGAACAACGCAGTAACCCCTGGTGGAAAACCTAACAAAACCAGAGTAATCTGGGGAAAGATAACTCGAGCTCACGGGAACAGTGGTATGGTTCGTGCCAAATTCCAAAGCAACCTTCCTGCTAAGGCCATTGGCCACAGAATCCGGGTGATGCCGTACCCTTCAAGGATTTAAACTTACTGAGAAGTAAATAAAAGTGTGAATTTGTTAAAAAAAAAAAGGAGTTGAGACTTTCCTGGTGATCCAGTGGCTAAGATTTTGCGCTCCCAATGCAAGGGGCCTTGGTTCAATCCCTGGTTGGGGAACTAGATCCCACATAACTGCAACTAAAAGATCCCACATGCAACTAAGACCCCAGAGAAGCCACATAGAGAAATTAAAACAAACAAACAAAAAGCCTCTATGTTTCCAATGCAGGGTATGTGGATGCAATCCCTGGTCAGGAAACTGGATCCCACATACTGCATGGCATGGTCAAAAAAAGAAAAAAAAAAAAAAAAGGTGGTGGGGGGCTTCAGTGGTGAAGAGTTCATCTGCCAATTCAGGAGACACCGGTTCGACCCCTGATCTGGGAAGATCCCACATGCTGCGGAGCAACTAAGCTCTTGAGCCACAACTATGGAGCCTGTGCTCTAGAGTCTCGGAGTCGCAACTATGGAGCCCATGGGCCGCAGCTACTGAAGCCCGTGTGCCCTAGAGCCCGAGTTCCACAACAAGAGAAGTCACCGCAACAAGAAGCCTGCTCACCTCAACTAGAGAGAAGCCCCACTCCCCGCAACTAGAGAAGAACCTGTGGCAGCAGTGAAAACCCAGAACAGCCAAAAATAAATTTAAAAAGAAAAAATACTGTACTTCAATTAAAATAAGTAAATAAATGCTTTAGAAGAGGTAAAAAAAAAAAATTTAAAGCCTGCACGCCGTGCTGAGTTGTGCCCTTATTACCCCTGTAATCACCCGAGGTTGTGACTTTAGAGAATCAGGCACAGGTGTGGGGACACAGCAGGTTCTCCGTAAATGCTCTCTTTGGAATTCAGTGAACCGGGCCCTCCTCCTGCCTCAGGGGACCTGGACCTGTGACTTGCCCTCCCTGAGCTTCCCTCGCCCCAGGCCGTGTATCTTGCACCTCAGTGGGCACAGCCCCGGGCACCCGGGGGAGAGGATCACTTCCAGGCGGGGCTGATGAAAGCTGTCCCGCGCACCCTCGCTCCCCGGCAGGTCGCGGGCCAGCCTGCCCCCTCAGATTGTGACACCCTTCCTCTGACCTATGACCTCACCCCCAGAGAAGCCATTGGGAACCCTGGGGAGCATCTGTGAGGTCACCCCATTCCGCTCCCCAGAGACTCCTGTCGCGCAGTGGCCGCTGGCTCGCCTCCATCTCCGGGGGGACTTCTCTAAGGACTCGAGGGGCGCGGTCACGACAGAGTTTCCAGGAACTGAGGGCTCGCCGGGGGCGGGGCTGACCCTGGGAGGCCTAAGTCTCGTGGGTGCCAGGCGGGTCATTCAGCGGTTCAGGGCGGCCCGGGAGCCCCTCGGCCTGGCGCAGGCACCGTCGCTGCTGCCAGGCCACCATGGTTCTTGGCTGGCTGCTGCTCCTGGTGACGGTTCTGTCCCCCGACACGACGGGCGTCAAGGAGTGCGCCTTCTGTGAGCTGACCGACTCCACCAGCTGTCCCAGCATCAGCATGCACTGTGGCGATGACGAGGACTGCTTCACGGGCCACGGGGTGGCCCCGGGCATCGGCCCTATCCTCAACAAAGGCTGCGTGCACTCCACCTTGTGCGGCCACGAGGAGCCCGTCAGCTATATGGGCATCACCTACAGCCTCACCACCCAATGCTGCACCGGGCACTTGTGTAACGGGGCCCACGACTCCCCAGGCGGCGGGCCGGGCGGGGCCGCAGCCGGCCTGGGGCTGGGGTTGCTGCTGCTGCTGGGACATTTGCCATGATCAAGCTGGAGGGCAGGGCCGGGGATTCATCTCCCTGATGCGTTGCTCCCTGTGCCCCCGGCCACCATCCCTTTTCCCCATTAAATGGCCAGAGGCCCTGGACAACCTCTTGTGGCCCTGGTCTCATCCATTCTAGGGCTGTGCACTGGAGCCCAGTGCAGCATCCTCAGGCCCCCCGATTGAGATGAGGAGCCATGCCCAATGGATTTGACTGGACGACTGTGTTACATTGGTTCTAAGATGCGTGTCTTTTCACATTTTGATCCGGATGCTTCTTTCCCCTGGGGGCACCTTAGAGTTGATGAAATATGGTAACATCATCATCATCCTAATAAATGACAGCTGATGTTTATGGAGCACTTCTTATGTTCCGTGCCAGGCATGATTTTCTCACTGAATCCCGAAGTGAAGCTGAGAGCACAGACTCCCTTCCAAACCTCCCAGTATCGACAATCTCTTGGTGGTCCTGTGGTTAGGACCTCACGCTTTCACTGCCCGAGGTGCCAGGTCCAAGCCCTGGTTGGGGAGCTAAGATCCCACAAGCTGCAAGGTGCAGCCAAAAAAAAAAAAAAGCAGCGTCCCAGTCTCCAGACTAAACAGTTCTCTTCAAGTGTGTTCCACGGAGCAGCAGCATCAGTATTGATCAGGAACTTGCTAGACATGTCAATTCTCAGGCCCCTGCTCAGGCTGGCTGAAGAGGGCTGGGGCCCAGAAATCTGGGTTTTATTTAACTAAACAGCGAGGTGACTCCGCTACCCGCTCAGGGTTGAAAGTCATCAGGCTAAGGCGAAAGTTATCAACCGGGCATTTCTGCCCCGCCCTGGCCGGGGCAGGGGGGCACCCGGAAATGTCTGGAGGTAGTTTGGGTTGTTGTAATGGGGGAAGTGGAATGCTACTGACCTCTCCCAGGTAGAGGGCACTTCTACCCGGGAGAGCCCCCCGACACAGAATCATCTGGCCCCAAACATGAGCAGAACTCTCATGACCTCTCTTGAGAAACCTTGCTCCAGACACACTAACCGGCCGATCCCATTGTCTAGCGGGCGAAACTGAGGCACAGAGAAGGGAAGTCAGTTACACAAAGTCACACAGCCGGTCCTTAACCTGCTAGGATGTGACCCTAGGCCATCTGGCCTCGGAGTCCACGCCATGCCTTTCCCAGCAAGTAAATGCTGCTATTTTTACACTTTCCAGACAGGAAAACAGAGATACAGAGGCACCAGCCCAATGTCACAGAGCTAAGAAGTCGCACAGCCAGGTTCCGGGGTCAGTTGGACCCCCAAAGAGAGCAGAGGAGGGACAGGAGACGGTCTGAGGGCCAGGGCCCTTGTGCACAGGTGCTCAGAGAGTGGAGTTACCCACCCGGCGCAGAGCTTGGCCTCCTGTCACACACCGACTGGGAGCCCAGCTTCCCCGATGAGGAAGCGCAGGGGCCAGAGAGAGAATGGCTCCTCCCCAGGCCACTAAACCGTCCAGCGGGAGGGTCAGTGCCAGACTGCTCTGCCCCAAGACACTTCCTCCCCCAGGCAGGGGTGGTTAGAGACCCACCTGACAGATGAGGACCGAGTCTGGGGAGGGGCGTGCCCTAGGGCCGACCGAAGCCGCTGAGGGAAGGCTGGGGACTGGAGGCCAGGTGGCATGGGGAGGGGGCACCGCACCTGTAGGATCCGGAGAGGACCCGCTCGCCGTCCAGCAGCACGAACTTCTCCCGCACGCTGCCGCTCACCTGCCGACGCCCGCGGCTCTGGAAACTGCAGCCCCGCACGACTCGGACGTCTAGGTTCTGGGGTGGAAGGGCACGCCCTTGCTTAGCCCGGTCCCCCCAGCCTCCCCTCCCATGCCAAGGGCTCGGGAACCCTCCAGGCTGGCCCCACCCGGGTGGCCCGTGATGCTCGGGGAGGGTCTGTCCCAGCTTCCCCAGGGGTCTCCTGCCGTCACATTTAACTTTGAGGGACCCCATGGAAAGAACGCTCACCCTTCCCAGCTGCCCCCATGTCATGGGCGTCAGATCTCAGGGGACCCTCTGAGCCGGCATCCACCTCGATGACCCAGGACCCCTGGAAGGGTCTGTCCCTGGCCACCCCCAGGGCCAGGGGGTTGGGGGTTCCCTCCAGCCAGGCTCTTACCTCAGTGGCCCAGGGGTTGACCCCCAGCTTCTGGGCCAGGGTCAGGAAGGCGGGCAGCTGCCGATGGTCCAGGAGCAGGTAGACCGGCACCCAGCGGCACGTGGCAGCCTCCACCAGGTCCAAAAGCAGGTCTGGGTCAGTGAAGATGTCCATGACCACGGCCACCAGCTGAGAGGCAAGGAGAGAGGCTGTGGGTGGGGTCTGGGGCTCAGAGCTCCGGGGTGTTTTAGGCACCCGGCTTCATGGGATGTTCAGGGGCGTGGAGGGGGAGACCCCCAGACATGTCCTACTGTTCCATGTGAAGTGATTCAAGGGACATGAACCTACGCAAACTCCAGGAGAGCGTGGAGGACCGAGGAGCCTGGTGTGCTGCAGTCCATGGGGTCGCAAAGAGTCAGATACAACTCAGCGACTGAACAACAACAGTGTGTGTATGAGAAGAACACAGCCTTTCTGGAGGCCCCTGTCTCTAAATTGCTGGAAAACTGTTGTTGTAAGTCACAGGTCTGCAGCGGGATCCTATCAGCTGAGTCCTGTTCCGCAGGGCTCAGTGGGCTGGAGGCCCTTCCCCGTGGGCAGCTGCACACCTGGGTCTTTGGTTGGAATGACCTGCCAGGCCACCCAGGAGAACTCTGGGGACTGGGGGTACTGAGGGCCTGGAGTTTGCCAGCAGTAAAAGGCGGTGGTGATGAACCCTGGCTCACTGGCCAGACAGTCTTGGTTTAGATCCCCGCTCGGCTGCTTAGAAGGCAAGAGACAACCTCCTGTGACTCAGTGCCCCCATCTCCTCGATGGGTTCATGAGGTCTCAATCTCACAGGGCCCTCCTTGGAATTAGGTGGGCTAAGCTATGTCAAGCCCTTAGCATAGGAGTAGAAATACAGGAAACATTGTTAGTCCCAGCTTCCCAGGGTCTCCTGCGTCACATTTAACTTTGAGGACCCCATGGAAAGAACGCCACCCTTCCCAGCTGCCCCCATGTCATGGGCGTCAGATCTCATGGGACCCTCTGACCCGGCATCCACCTCGATGACCCAGGACCCCTGGAAGGGCCTGTCCCTGGCCAGCCGCAGGGCCCGGGGGTTCGGGGTTCCCTCCAGCCAGGCTCTTACCTCAGTGGCCCAGGGGTTGACCCCCAGCTTCTGGGCCAGGGTCAGGAAGGCGGGCAGCTGCCGATGGTCCAGGAGCAGGTAGACCGGCACCCAGCGGCACGTGGCAGCCTCCACCAGGTCCAAAAGCAGGTCTGGGTCAGTGAAGATGTCCATGACCACGGCCACCAGCTGAGAGGCAAGGAGAGAGGCTGTGGGTGGGGTCTGGGGCTCAGAGCTCCGGGGTGTTTTAGGCACCCGGCTTCATGGGATGTTCAGGGGCGTGGAGGGGGAGACCCCCAGACATGTCCTACTGTTCCATGTGAAGTGATTCAAGGGACATGAACCTCGCAAACTCCAGGAGAGCGTGGAGGACCGAGGAGCCTGGTGTGCTGCAGTCCATGGGGTCGCAAAGAGTCAGATACAACTCAGCGACTGAACAACAACAGTGTGTGTATGAGAAGAACACAGCCTTTCTGGAGGCCCCTGTCTCTAAATTGCTGGAAAACTGTTGTTGTAAGTCACAGGTCTGCAGCGGGATCCTATCAGCTGAGTCCTGTTCCGCAGGGCTCAGTGGGCTGGAGGCCCTTCCCCGTGGGCAGCTGCACACCTGGGTCTTTGGTTGGAATGACCTGCCAGGCCACCCAGGAGAACTCTGGGGACTGGGGGTACTGAGGGCCTGGAGTTTGCCAGCAGTAAAAGGCGGTGGTGATGAACCCTGGCTCACTGGCCAGACAGTCTTGGTTTAGATCCCCGCTCGGCTGCTTAGAAGGCAAGAGACAACCTCCTGTGACTCAGTGCCCCCATCTCCTCGATGGGTTCATGAGGTCTCAATCTCACAGGGCCCTCCTTGGAATTAGGTGGGCTAAGCTATGTCAAGCCCTTAGCATAGGAGTAGAAATACAGGGGAAACATTGTTAATGCAGGGGCAGCCCAGCAGGGACGACATCCCTCCCAAAGAAAGGAGGATACTCGAGGTCCAACAGGGGACGGCCCAGAATGCCAGGGATGTGTCTTCCGTCCTCTGCCTAGCGGCTGTCACGTGAGGATGACCGGGTCTAGGGGAGGGACACCCCAAGGCTCCCACCTTGTGGGCGGCCCGGATCTCCTGGTGCACCAGCTCCTTGAGGGCCGGCTGGCCCTCGCCGGGTGGCTGAGTGTACAACTGCGCCCGGGTGATTCCCTTCCATGTGGGGTCTTCCGGCCAGCCCAGGCGCAGAACGGGTACCACCTCCTCCGACCGTCCTGGCCAGTATGTCAGGCTGCAGGAGGCCCCGTCGGCGGTACTGGCTCCCTCTGCTGCCCTGCTGGGCTCCTGCTTCACGGCGGTCCAGTCCTCGGCGGCCGCCACCAGCAACTGGAGCTCATCTCTGCCGAGGAAGGGCTGCAGCCCCTCGCGCTGCACGCAGGCCTCAAACGCCTCAGCACCGTTGCTCAGCAGGGCCTCCAGCGCCAGCCGCTGGCCCTCAGAATACAAGAAGTGGGGGCTGGCCTCTGTCAGGGGCGGTCCCCCGGCCCCTGCCTCTATGTCTTCCAGAGCAGCCAGCTGGGAGGCCGCCATCGGGTCGTTCAGGTGGGAGGATAGCGGTTGGAAAGTCCCACCCCAGACCGCCACGAGGGGGGCCCTCAGTGGGCTGGAGGCCCATCCTATCAGCTGAGTCCTGTTCGGGCTCAGTGGGCTGGAGGCCCTTCCCGTGGGCAGCTGCACACCTGGGTCTTTGGTTGGAATGACCTGCCAGGCCACCCAGGAGAACTCTGGGGACTGGGGGTACTGAGGGCCTGGAGTTTGCCAGCAGTAAAAGGCGGTGGTGATGAACCCTGGCTCACTGGCCAGACAGTCTTGGTTTAGATCCCCGCTCGGCTGCTTAGAAGGCAAGAGACAACCTCCTGTGACTCAGTGCCCCCATCTCCTCGATGGGTTCATGAGGTCTCAATCTCACAGGGCCCTCCTTGGAATTAGCTGGGCTAAGCTATGTCAAGCCCTTCGCATAGGAGTAGAAATACAGGAAACATTGTTAATGCAGGGGCAGCCCAGCAGGGACGACATCCCTCCCAAAGAAAGGAGGATACTCGAGGTCCAACAGGGGACGGCCCAGAATGCCAGGGATGTGTCTTCCGTCCTCTGCCTAGCGGCTGTCACGTGAGGATGACCGGGTCTAGGGGAGGGACACCCCAAGGCTCCCACCTTGTGGGCGGCCCGGATCTCCTGGTGCACCAGCTCCTTGAGGGCCGGCTGGCCCTCGCCGGGTGGCTGAGTGTACAACTGCGCCCGGGTGATTCCCTTCCATGTGGGGTCTTCCGGCCAGCCCAGGCGCAGAACGGGTACCACCTCCTCCGACCGTCCTGGCCAGTATGTCAGGCTGCAGGAGGCCCCGTCGGCGGTACTGGCTCCCTCTGCTGCCCTGCTGGGCTCCTGCTTCACGGCGGTCCAGTCCTCGGCGGCCGCCACCAGCAACTGGAGCTCATCTCTGCCGAGGAAGGGCTGCAGCCCCTCGCGCTGCACGCAGGCCTCAAACGCCTCAGCACCGTTGCTCAGCAGGGCCTCCAGCGCCAGCCGCTGGCCCTCAGAATACAAGAAGTGGGGGCTGGCCTCTGTCAGGGGCGGTCCCCCGGCCCCTGCCTCTATGTCTTCCAGAGCAGCCAGCTGGGAGGCCGCCATCGGGTCGTTCAGGTGGGAGGATAGCGAAGTTGGATGTCCCACTGCCCAAATGAATGACCACCGGGTGAGTGGCGCTGCTCAGACCGCCAGCTGGCCAGCCACCTGGGCTTCCCACCAGCTTCAGATGGTCTGGCTGAGCCCACCACTGGCCCCGCGTGTTGGTCAAGCTGACCACCGGATGCTGTTGGCAACCATGTGACTCACCAGCTGCCCACCTCTGCTTCCCGACACGCCAGCCTTGCTGGCGACACGATGCTCGAAGTGACCCTCGGCTGGCTCAGGCTGACTCTCCTGCCGTCCCCAGGCAACAGGCTGTCCAGCTGTCTCTGCGCACCCAGACACCCCTAACTAAAGGCAGAGAGGGCTGCCGATTTGCCCCAGGCAAACAGCACACCTCTCTGGCTGTCTCCTGGACTGTGGAAGACACAGATCCCTTCCAGATGACAATCTCAATATCGGATCTCCCAGCAGCTCTGTTGGAATGTTTCTCCCGATAACCAGCCAGCTGGCTCACCAGCCCTCACTGGCCGACCATTCTGGAAGCCTTTGTGAATGTCCCTTCTGGGCCGTGCGAGGATCTATTCCAGCCCTAAATCTTGGCATCACCTTCCCCAACTGGGATACTAGTCTCCTCAGCAGCGTGAGGATCCTGCTCCCTGAGCATCCACATCCACTTGGGCTGCTGGGGTTGGGGCGTGCCCTCTACAGGGGTTGTTACTATGGAACTGGCCCGTCCAGGTTGATGGCCTGGCCAACGAGCCCCAGTTGCTCAGACTGCTGCCCCTGCCCGTGTCCTGGGTCCCTGAGTGGTCTCAGGCCCCACTCCAGCCTGGATTTCTGCCTGAATCCCACTGTCTCCTGCCAGCAGACCATCCACTTACTCCAAGATGAGGGCCACTCTGCATCCCTCCCTCCCCAGCTGCCCCTTGGAGGATCCTGACTCGGCCCCGGCCAGTGGACCACTGATTCCTGTCAGCAAGCAGCCCCCTCCCAGCACTCAGTTGGCTGCCTTCCAACGACCACAGCAAGCCACCCTGCAAAGAGAAGGAAGAGGAATAAAACCAGGCCACTTCCTCTCCCTCCTGTCCTCCCCGGACCCCCCATCTCTTCCAGGTCAACATCCCCGTCCTCCCCTTCTCTTGCCTTTCTGGAAGTCAGATCAGGGGCCTGGAGACCTCTTCTTACTTCTGTGGCTCTTCCGGCGGTTCTGCCTTTTCATCGGGTTTCTGCCTCGGATCCGGGGTACCCAGCCCCTTGTGTAAACACAGGGGTAGGCTGACCACAGGACCCTGGATGTCTGGGGTGCGGGACCAACTTGAGGCAAGGTCCCATCGGCCTGCCGGTCCCCGGCTTCAGGGCCGGGAGCACGCACCACCTGTTCCCACGCACCCCTTCCCCCAGACGGCCCGTCCCATTTCTATTTCCTGGTCCAAGCCCGGCCAACCATCCCTAGCATGGAGATCCCGGAGGGGAGCGTGGGGCCTTTAAGAGTAGGCGTGGCTGACTTGAAAAGGAAGCAGGTGCATTTTAACACCAGACACCTGGGAAGGAGGTGGGGCCTTGGCCTTAGGCGGCCACTAGGTCCCAAGGGTGCAGCGAGGTCGCAGGGCACCCACTGGCTCGGGAGGGCACTACACTCAGGCCCCCACTGAGCCCGCCCCCCGCACAATGTTTAGGGGCTCATGGGTTTGTTGAGCCACTAAGACCCTGTCCTGTCCTCCACTGTCTCCCTTGAGTGGTGCCACCCATCTTATCCTGGCTCTGCCTTCTCCTGCCCTCAATCTTTCCCAGCATCAGGGTCTTTTCCTGTAAGTGGGCTTTTCCTCAGGTGATCCAAGCACTGGAGCTTCAGCACCAGTCTTTCTAATGAATACAGTCACGGTTGACTTCCTTCAGGATTGACGGATCCCCTTGCTGTCCAAGGGACCCCCCGAGTCTCCTCCAGCACAATCGAAAGCATCAGTTCTTCAGCATCCAGCCTTCTTTATGGTCCAACTCTCACATCCATGACTACTGGAAAATCCATAG
The DNA here is from genome assembly GCA_022376925.1 of Tragulus kanchil. Classification (NCBI taxonomy): domain Eukaryota; kingdom Metazoa; phylum Chordata; class Mammalia; order Artiodactyla; family Tragulidae; genus Tragulus; species Tragulus kanchil. The sequence continues at coordinate 128,979,296 of JAIOJX010000031.1, forward strand.
CTTTGACTATATGGGCCTTTGTTGGTTGGCAAAGGGAGGGGCATGGCACCCATTTCTCAAAACAATGGGGTTCTCACAGACTCCAACCCTCTCCCTCCCCCATTCCCCAATAATACACAGAAGACCATTAGCATCCAAAATCTTTTTAATAACAAGGTAGACTCTGGGATTAGTTTTTGTAGCCACGGCTGGCTCTTCGGCCTCTGGCGCGCTCGAACTTCCGGCCCTTGGAGCGTACATAGGGTCTGCAGGGAGAGAAACAGGGGCCCACGTTACAAAGAGGCAGGGGTTGTCAGGGACTGCCAGCAAGTTGGGAGCTCAGAGGAGATGTTTGCTTTGACAGAGTGGCACAGGGACACCAGCAGGGGCCTCACTCGAGGGGCGCAAGATCAGTGGGAAAGCCAGGCAGGAAGTCAAATCGCCAGAAGTGGCTGGAAGGCCTGCACTGAGTACTGGGGCATCAAACAGGGCACCCCAGAGCTGGACAAAGTGCAGGCCCCACCTGAAGATGGGGACAGGCCCCGGAGAACCCAAACCTGTGACGCCGGCTGTGCCGGGAGCTCAACACCAAGGACAGAGCTCTAAGCAGAGCCTGGAAGGAAAAGCTGCCGAGACAGGGTGGGGGATCTCGGCGCCAGAAGCGCCAGGAGCAGAGCAGGCCTCGACATGCAGGTGAGGCCCAGGGCAAGGGGTACTCACTTGGTGTGGCTGTGCGGGGTTCCTGGGGCTTTGCCGAAATGCCTGTACACCTCTCGGCCCTTGCGAGGACCTAGGAAAGGAAGGAAAGAAGGGGTGGCTTAGGCTGATCTGGAGTAGGGCGGGGGCTTGTCCTTGGCCCCTTGATCCGAAAAGATAAAGGCTGCCAGGACTCACGCAGCTCACAAAGACCTCCCTCGCCCATGTCCCAGGCCCCCTTGAGCCATAAAGCGCCACTCACCAGAAAGGAGGACGGTGCCACAGCCCTTGGGGGAGTCCAGGGCCAGCTGGTCGAAGGTGAGGATCTTGCCCCCGGCCTTGAGGATGCGACTCCGCGCGCGGCTGCTCACTCGCAGAGCACACACCTGGGCGACAGGGGACAGGCACGGTCAGAGCCCCCTGGATGGTGACCCAGGCATGGCTGGACTTCCTGCTGCTTACTCTCCCTGATAACCAACCACCGGAGGCCACTTCCTGAGCCGGCAGCAGCCATTCTTACCAGTTTACACCCAGAAATCCCATTAACACGACAACCCAAAGCCAGCATACAGATGAAAAAACGGAAGCACAAAAAACATGAAATCTGTACAGAGACAACCAAGCTGCAGAGAAAGCCAGACCTGAACTCTGGCTAGCTGCCTGAGACCACGTCATCGGCTGGGCCCTAGAAGGATGCCCACTATCCACAATGCCAGGGACAAAACACTCCATCCCGGGCCCTAGAAGGCCCATCCACAGCAGGACTGCCAGCAAGTTGGGAGCTCAGAGGTTTTGCGCACAGGGACACCAGCAGGGCCTCACTCGGGCGCAAGATCAGTGGGAAAGCCAGGCAGGAAGTCAAATCGCCAGAAGTGGCTGGAAGGCCTGCACTGAGTACTGGGGCATCAAACAGGGCACCCCAGAGCTGGACAAAGTGCAGGCCCCACCTGAAGATGGGGACAGGCCCGGAGAACCCAAACCTGTGACGCCGGCTGTGCCGGGAGCTCAACACCAAGGACAGAGCTCTAAGCAGAGCCTGGAAGGAAAAGCTGCCGAGACAGGGTGGGGGATCTCGGCGCCAGAAGCGCCAGGAGCAGAGCAGGCCTCGACATGCAGGTGAGGCCCAGGGCAAGGGGTACTCACTTGGTGTGGCTGTGCGGGGTTCCTGGGGCTTTGCCGAAATGCCTGTACACCTCTCGGCCCTTGCGAGGACCTAGGAAAGGAAGGAAAGAAGGGGTGGCTTAGGCTGATCTGGAGTAGGGCGGGGGCTTGTCCTTGGCCCCTTGATCCGAAAAGATAAAGGCTGCCAGGACTCACGCAGCTCACAAAGACCTCCCTCGCCCATGTCCCAGGCCCCCTTGAGCCATAAAGCGCCACTCACCAGAAAGGAGGACGGTGCCACAGCCCTTGGGGGAGTCCAGGGCCAGCTGGTCGAAGGTGAGGATCTTGCCCCCGGCCTTGAGGATGCGACTCCGCGCGCGGCTGCTCACTCGCAGAGCACACACCTGGGCGACAGGGGACAGGCACGGTCAGAGCCCCCTGGATGGTGACCCAGGCATGGCTGGACTTCCTGCTGCTTACTCTCCCTGATAACCAACCACCGGAGGCCACTTCCTGAGCCGGCAGCAGCCATTCTTACCAGTTTACACCCAGAAATCCCATTAACACGACAACCCAAAGCCAGCATACAGATGAAAAAACGGAAGCACAAAAAACATGAAATCTGTACAGAGACAACCAAGCTGCAGAGAAAGCCAGACCTGAACTCTGGCTAGCTGCCTGAGACCACGCGTCATCGGCTGGGCCCTAGAAGGATGCCCACTATCCACAATGCCAGGGACAAAACACTCCATCCACCCAGGCTTGACCGCCTGCGTCACCCAGAGGTGAGAGGACCCACAGCAGGACAGGGATCTGAGCCGTGTGGTCGGCAGGACCTCGCCACGACCCACCCACCGCACTCCTGAGCCACGCCTCCCCACTCACCTTCAGTTTGGGGACCTCCTGGACACGCACATCATCAGTTATAGTCCCCACGACCACAGCTGTTTTGCCTTCCCGGCCAGGAAGTTTCATCTTCCGGATCTGGGATTTGGGGTGATATGCACATTAAACAAGTCCCTTCTAGAGGGTAAATCCAATCCCACCGATCCAGGCACCTCAAGGACCCACAGTTGTGCCCTGCTGGGGATAAACCTACCCACGCCACACCTCTCAAGCCAGCCCAACAGACCTAATCTCAGGTCCAGCCTGGGGAAATCTCCAAAGAGGCAAACAAGGATTATGGATGGTTCAACAGATTTCTTTGGCAAAAAGGTTCTGACACGTAAGACTAAATCCCAGGATGATCTCATAGGGCCACTGTAAACAGCCCCCTCCACACATACAATAAAAAAATGAGGCCAAGCCAGGCCAGTGTTCCCACTCCACAGCTTCCATCAGAAGGGTCAGGGGTCAGAGTTCTGGGCCCACCGCTGAATGAGGTTAAGCCAGTTCACAGTCAGGCTGCCAGCAGACAGCTCCAAGCCCTCCCTCCCTCCGGAAGCCAGGCTCCAGATGTGACCAAAGGCCCCTCCCCCCACAGGGGGCTATGCCCAACACCAGCCCCTCACCATCCGGGAGAGGGACAGTGGCGGCCGGTTAGTGCGGCTCATGAATAGTCTCTTCAGAACGACTTGGTTGAAGGTGGAGTTCGTTCGTCTGGCCAGGAACCTGTACAGCTGGAGTGGAAGGGAAAGGAAGAGTGAGAAGCCAGGGCAGCCCAGCCCACTCCACACCAGCTTCCTGACCAAGGGGCTCAGGACCTCCTCCATCCCACAGAGCCCAAGGGAGAGTTGGCCTGAGTCCCTCCTGGCCAGGGACCCAGAAAATCCCCACCACGCTCCCCAACTATGAACACACCAGACTCTCTGAGAAAGAAGAAACTCTGGCAAAGAAGCAGGGATTTGTGCCTGCCCCGCAGGCCCCTATAATGACCACCAGCCCAGAGGCTCTGGAAGCTGTCTTTCTCGGGGGCAGGCCTCGACAAGGGGCCTTGGCCCCAACCTCACCTTAACCAGCAGCCTCAGGTAGATGTCCTGGCTCTTGGGCTCCTTGCGGCGAACCTTTCGGTCCCTGTTGTGGCGGATGTCGACTCCCTGCAGGGGTGAAGGGATGACCATGAATCCAACTCTAATTTGGCAGATTTCATGTGAACGTCCTCAATTATCCCTTACCTCTAAAAAAAGGTGAAAGCCCCAGACTGTGGAGACAACCAATCCCAGACCCTGACTGGGAACAATCTGGGATCACTTAAAACCCCCTGGGCCTCCAGTCACTCCTTTGCTTTTTTAAAAAAATTCTACATGATAAGCCGTCAGCTCGCAGCACCTTTACAATAGCGCTACTAACTCAATGTTTTTATGTCTTCAGCAGCTGTATCCTTCAAAAATATAAGTATCACTCAACCTCTCAATGCTTGGAACCACACGTAGAGCGTCATCAGAAACATTTAAGCCGCGGGTTGACAAGTTATCCTAAAAGGCCTTTCTTCAGGCACTCTGTACAGAGCTAATCCTTGAATCCCATGCAGCTATCTCCTTGAACCCCAAACCTTACCAAGTAGTTTCCCACTCCAAGATTTCCATCACAGCCTGTGCCTGCTTTCCCGCACATCTCTTTTAAAGACTGTGTGCTGGATTGTGAAAAACGACCTCCTAATAGCTCCCATTTACCCAACACTTAGTGTATGCAAAGATCCTGGTGAGCCCTTCCTGTGACTTCTTTCTTTCCCAACTCACATCTTTGAAACACAATTACTAGATCTCCAACGAACAGATGCTTTCGGGCGTGATGCGGTGGAGGGTAAGGAGCTGAGGCTCGAAAGGAAGCCCGCCTAGCCCCCAAGCTCGGGCATCAGCCGCCTGACATTCCCCCAGAAACGAACTTCACATGCAGTGACAGAATCCAGGAGCAGCACAGGAAAAGAGTGGCTGTGGGACCAGCCCTGGGTCCGAATCCGGCTCCGCCATTTACTGGCACTGTAACCCCGCTGACACTACTTAAACCTTCTTGCCCCTCAATTTGGTCATCTATACCATGGGACCTATAATACAGGACTGTAGGAGAGACGGCAGATTGAATAGGCCCATTCCTGTTCATCGGGCCTCCAAAGTTAACTTCCCACCGCGGGAGTCGCCTCCTCCGAGCACCCCGGAATCCCTGCCTCCCTCGGGAACGTCCCCAGCCCGAAACCGCGGCGGATGGAAGCGGATGGTCCACCCTCGGACGCCGCAAAGCGAGCTCACCATGATGGCGCCTCCTCCTTAGCCAGGTCCGGAAAGAGAGAGCGGAACTGGGGTGGGCGGGGAAAGCCTTCAGCGAGTGGCGCATACATGACGTCACAGGGCGACGCGGCGCTCTACTAGGACGCGTGTCTCTTTATGGTAAATCGGCCGACCAGCTGGGCGATTCCGGAAGCGGGTGGAGGACCATCTAAAAGGGAGCAAACGTTACGCCCTGGACGGAAGACCCCGTACGTCGGGGGCCTCTCTAGCCCTATTCAATCCCTGTTCTTGATAGTTTTCCGTGAGAAAAGTCTCTCGGAGCTGGAGAACCATCTAAAAGGGGAGGCAAACGTTACGCCCTGGACGGAAACCCGTCGTCGGCTCTACTTCTGTACAGAGCTAATCCTTGAATCCCATGCAGCTATCTCCTTGAACCCCAAACCTTACCAAGTAGTTTCCCACTCCAAGATTTCCATCACAGCCTGTGCCTGCTTTCCCGCACATCTCTTTTAAAGACTGTGTGCTGGATTGTGAAAAACGACCTCCTAATAGCTCCCATTTACCCAACACTTAGTGTATGCAAAGATCCTGGTGAGCCCTTCCTGTGACTTCTTTCTTTCCCAACTCACATCTTTGAAACACAATTACTAGATCTCCAACGAACAGATGCTTTCGGGCGTGATGCGGTGGAGGGTAAGGAGCTGAGGCTCGAAAGGAAGCCCGCCTAGCCCCCAAGCTCGGGCATCAGCCGCCTGACATTCCCCCAGAAACGAACTTCACATGCAGTGACAGAATCCAGGAGCAGCACAGGAAAAGAGTGGCTGTGGGACCAGCCCCTGGGTCCGAATCCGGCTCCGCCATTTACTGGCACTGTAACCCCGCTGACACTACTTAAACCTTCTTGCCCCTCAATTTGGTCATCTATACCATGGGACCTATAATACAGGACTGTAGGAGAGACGGCAGATTGAATAGGCCCATTCCTGTTCATCGGGCCTCCAAAGTTAACTTCCCACCGCGGGAGTCGCCTCCTCCGAGCACCCCGGAATCCCTGCCTCCCTCGGGAACGTCCCCAGCCCGAAACCGCGGCGGATGGAAGCGGATGGTCCACCCTCGGACGCCGCAAAGCGAGCTCACCATGATGGCGCCTCCTCCTTAGCCAGGTCCGGAAAGAGAGAGCGGAACTGGGGTGGGCGGGGAAAGCCTTCAGCGAGTGGCGCATACATGACGTCACAGGGCGACGCGGCGCTCTACTAGGACGCGTGTCTCTTTATGGTAAATCGGCCGACCAGCTGGGCGATTCCGGAAGCGGGTGGAGGACCATCTAAAAGGGAGCAAACGTTACGCCCTGGACGGAAGACCCCGTACGTCGGGGGCCTCTCTAGCCCTATTCAATCCCTGTTCTTGATAGTTTTCCGTGAGAAAAGGCTCTCGGAGCTGGAGAAATGTCGCTCGGAGCTAGGAGGACGCGTTGCGCCGATGACGCTCTGGCCCGATGCCGATGGCCTCTCTGTGGCTCTCGGAGGACCCAGAGAGCGGAGTATTGGAGGTGAAGAGGCGGAGCTGGCGGGGCTCGTGAGGACCGCGGAAACCCTCCGACCTCAAGCTCTGGGCGTTTCCTTGTCAGGCTCTCTTCAGACTTACAGCTTACTGCGCCTCTCAGGTGGGGGCACAGCTCTGGAAGTCTTCCTTGAGATCTAACCCGAGATCATCTTGCTGCAGCCCTGTCTATGGCATCCTGCATTTCCACTTTTTAGGTTCAGATTCTCCTTCTGTCCCCAGAAGGCCCTTCCCTGAATTCTATTCAGCCCCTGCCATGGGGAGACTGCTTTTTTTTCAGCGAGAAAAGATTCAAGTGGTCCAACGTGTTTCAGTTTGAGGCATGTGCAGGGTACCGGAGCACAGAGGAGGCCAGCAGAGGCCCCCAGGGCTTTGCGGGTAGGGTGGAGAGAGGGGATGGGTAAAACACTCCTGAAAGAGAGGGGAGGAGCGCCTTAGAGAGAGGGAGACGAGAGATTCCGAGAGGAGGAAGAATGGAGACCCAGACGGGGAGTGGACAGAAACCGATGGTAGTGAATGGTGACCCAGGGGAGTGAGAAGACCTAGGAAGAGAGGGGAGGTGGAGACCCAGGGAGGAGCAAAGGCATTGAAAGATGGCGTATCATCTGTAAGCTAATTCAGTTCGTGGCTTTGCTGTTAAATATTTACTAATGGCATGACCTTGGGCAAGTTGTGTAACTTCTCCGTGCCTTACTATATCTGGAAAAGGCCTGACACATAATGTTTTCTAGCACTGAGTTACACAGTTACTTTAAAAGCTTAGGACCATGTCGCCTCCTCCTTAGTTCCCTTGCATGGACATGTTTTCCGTGCTCTTTATGGTAAATCGGCCGACCAGCTGGGCGATTCCGGAAGCGGGTGGAGGACCATCTAAAAGGGAGCAAACGTTACGCCCTGGACGGAAGACCCCGTACGTCGGGGGCCTCTCTAGCCCTATTCAATCCCTGTTCTTGATAGTTTTCCGTGAGAAAAGGCTCTCGGAGCTGGAGAAATGTCGCTCGGAGCTAGGAGGACGCGTTGCGCCGATGACGCTCTGGCCCGATGCCGATGGCCTCTCTGTGGCTCTCGGAGGACCCAGAGAGCGGAGTATTGGAGGTGAAGAGGCGGAGCTGGCGGGGCTCGTGAGGACCGCGGAAACCCTCCGACCTCAAGCTCTGGGCGTTTCCTTGTCAGGCTCTCTTCAGACTTACAGCTTACTGCGCCTCTCAGGTGGGGGCACAGCTCTGGAAGTCTTCCTTGAGATCTAACCCGAGATCATCTTGCTGCAGCCCTGTCTATGGCATCCTGCATTTCCACTTTTTAGGTTCAGATTCTCCTTCTGTCCCCAGAAGGCCCTTCCCTGAATTCTATTCAGCCCCTGCCATGGGGAGACTGCTTTTTTTTCAGCGAGAAAAGATTCAAGTGGTCCAACGTGTTTCAGTTTGAGGCATGTGCAGGGTACCGGAGCACAGAGGAGGCCAGCAGAGGCCCCCAGGGCTTTGCGGGTAGGGTGGAGAGAGGGGATGGGTAAAACACTCCTGAAAGAGAGGGGAGGAGCGCCTTAGAGAGAGGGAGACGAGAGATTCCGAGAGGAGGAAGAATGGAGACCCAGACGGGGAGTGGACAGAAACCGATGGTAGTGAATGGTGACCCAGGGGAGTGAGAAGACCTAGGAAGAGAGGGGAGGTGGAGACCCAGGGAGGAGCAAAGGCATTGAAAGATGGCGTATCATCTGTAAGCTAATTCAGTTCGTGGCTTTGCTGTTAAATATTTACTAATGGCATGACCTTGGGCAAGTTGTGTAACTTCTCCGTGCCTTACTATATCTGGAAAAGGCCTGACACATAATGTTTTCTAGCACTGAGTTACACAGTTACTTTAAAAGCTTAGGACCATGTTTTGTTCATGATAAACACTCATTAAAGGTGAATATCTCTTGTTATTAGCACTTCCTGGGTGGGACCAGCCTGACTGGTTGGGCAGTTGATGAAGCTCTTCCTTCTGAAAGTCCTGCCTCCAGGGCCTGCTGTATTCCTATAATAGCTTGGCCTCCTTTACGCTGCCCTTCATGTTCCTGTTTCTCTCTCCTTCCCAGAGCCCCCAGATCAAGCCTGCATGATGAGCCCCGACTCCTTACCCACACAACCCTCCCATGGCCTCCGAACTAGGCCCCACATCTTGCTGATGTGATAGCCCAGCGGAGTAGCAGCAGTTGCATGGACATCCTGAAGCTGAGGAGTGGCAGCACCAGGTAAGGGTCATTGTCTGAGAGTCTAGATCACCATGCCACGGGACACCGTTTTCTTCTCCTCCCCGTCATCCCTGTTTCTTGGTCTTTTGAGTCTCAGCCTCTTTGGTGCCTGTACCTGTCTTTCGTTGTCCTGGAGCCTTAAGCACAGTGTTTTCCTGTGTCTCCATCGTACTAAGTTTCTGTCTCCATCTCCCTCAGGGTCATTCTTGGGCCCATGTTATCTGGCACTGTTGCCTTTGTCAGTTGAACACTAGGTACATTGTTGGGCTGTAAATAGACTTCGTCCTCCCTTTATCTGTCTCTAGCAAGCTCACTCCCTATCTCCTTCTGTTTGTGCCTTTCACTCTACACTTCTGTCTCTAGGTCACTGGATATTATTCTTGCCTTGATTTCTTTCTGTTTTATAGTTTTGCCTCTGTATGTCTCTTTGTCAACATCTTTGCTTCCTGTCTCTTGGTCTCAGTTCCTCTTAGCCTCCCACATTCTCTCTGACCCCTAACTGAGAGGTCTTTCTCAGATATCATCTCTCCTTTTCTCTCTCCTGTGTCTCTGTCTTGCTATTTAAATGGGTCAGTTCATTAGGCAATTTTTAAAAAAATTTTATTTATTTATTTTTGACGATTCTGGGTTTTCACTGCTGCCACAGGCTTTTCTCTAGTTGCAGGGAGTGGGGGCTTCTCTCTAGTTGAAGTGAGCAGGCTTCTTGCTGCTATGTTCTCTTGTTGTGGAACTTGGGCTCTAGGGCACTCGGGCTTCAGTAGTTGCAGCACGTGGGCTCCATAGTTGCGGCTCCGAGGCTCTAGAGCACAGGCTCCATAGTTGTGGCTCACGGGCTTAGTTGCTCCACAGCATGTGGGATCTTCCTGGATCAGGAATTGAACCCGTGTCTCCTGCATTGGCAGGCAAACTCTTTACCACTGAGCTACCAGGGAAGCCCTAGCCAAATTTTTATGCCACTCTGTCCTGACTCCAGTTTGTGCCCACGGTAAATAATTTGTGAATTAATGCCCCTCTCCTTCCTGGTTTTCATTCCAAAAGTACTGTCCCCATTTCTTGGTCCATCATTTTCCGGGTTTTCTTATGTCTTTATCTTGCACATTCTTAATTCTATTGTCTTTGTCTCTGTTTATATCACTTCTCTGCTTTATGTCTGAGTGTCTTACTGCCGCTGACTCTGCATCTCTTTACCGTTTTTGTATATCTCTGAGTCTCTGTCACCTGTGCCGGGAACATTCTGTCTGTTGTTAAAGACTTCCTCCCAAACGCCCACTTATCTTTTATAAAGTATGAATGGGGCAGGCCCGCTTGCCCTCGATAAAGATGGCGACAGAGGTGCTGGCCGTGGGATCGTGTAGCCGCCTTTGCTGCGCGTGTGCCCTCACTGACAATGGCGGCTGGTCTCGCGAAATGCGATACCCCGCCCAGTTCCCCGGCACTCCCACGGCAAGGTCCTGCGCAAAGCTTCTGAGTCGGCTGGTCACGCCCCCGCACGCTCTCATTGGCGCGATTTAGGCTGGCCGCGCGGCCATTGGCTGAGAGGATGCACACCCTCCACCCCCACCCGTGGGTCTGGTACCGACAGTTGATCCTGACTGGAGGGGCTGCGTGAAAGGAGGCCCGGCGAGTGAGAAGGTTCCGGGGGCCGGGATATGGACACAAGTCAGGAGGCCCAAGGGACCAAGATGAACGGACCCCACGGGCGGGGGGGGGGAACCCGAGACGTTCGGGTTCTGCTGCACAGGCTTTTCTCTAGTTGCAGGAGTGGGGCTTCTCTAGTTGAGGTGAGCAGGCTTCTTGCTGCTATGTTCTCTTGTTGTGGAACTTGGGCTCTAGGGCACTCGGGCTTCAGTAGTTGCAGCACGTGGGCTCCATAGTTGCGGCTCCGAGGCTCTAGAGCACAGGCTCCATAGTTGTGGCTCACGGGCTTAGTTGCTCCACAGCATGTGGGATCTTCCTGGATCAGGAATTGAACCCGTGTCTCCTGCATTGGCAGGCAAACTCTTTACCACTGAGCTACCAGGGAAGCCCTAGCCAAATTTTTATGCCACTCTGTCCTGACTCCAGTTTGTGCCCACGGTAAATAATTTGTGAATTAATGCCCCTCTCCTTCCTGGTTTTCATTCCAAAAGTACTGTCCCCATTTCTTGGTCCATCATTTTCCGGGTTTTCTTATGTCTTTATCTTGCACATTCTTAATTCTATTGTCTTTGTCTCTGTTTATATCACTTCTCTGCTTTATGTCTGAGTGTCTTACTGCCGCTGACTCTGCATCTCTTTACCGTTTTTGTATATCTCTGAGTCTCTGTCACCTGTGCCGGGAACATTCTGTCTGTTGTTAAAGACTTCCTCCCAAACGCCCACTTATCTTTTATAAAGTATGAATGGGGCAGGCCCGCTTGCCCTCGATAAAGATGGCGACAGAGGTGCTGGCCGTGGGATCGTGTAGCCGCCTTTGCTGCGCGTGTGCCCTCACTGACAATGGCGGCTGGTCTCGCGAAATGCGATACCCCGCCCAGTTCCCCGGCACTCCCACGGCAAGGTCCTGCGCAAAGCTTCTGAGTCGGCTGGTCACGCCCCCGCACGCTCTCATTGGCGCGATTTAGGCTGGCCGCGCGGCCATTGGCTGAGAGGATGCACACCCTCCACCCCCACCCGTGGGTCTGGTACCGACAGTTGATCCTGACTGGAGGGGCTGCGTGAAAGGAGGCCCGGCGAGTGAGAAGGTTCCGGGGGCCGGGATATGGACACAAGTCAGGAGGCCCAAGGGACCAAGAAGAACGGACACGCGGGCCCGAGACTGGGGTACTAGGGATGTGGGGTGGAGATGGACAACCAGAACTGGGGCCGAGAGATCCAGGAATGAAAATCCAAGTCTGGATCTGGGTTCTGGAAATGAGGTGGGAATAAAGGCCCAGAACCCGGGGAACCAGAGACAGAGACTCAGGTGGATCTATTGGGAGGCCACATGGATGGAGACCAGGCCAGAGACTTGGAGACCCAGGGACAGAATCACAGGCCCAGGACTGGGGGAGATATAGGGCTCTGTTCAGACCTGTTTGGGGTAAGAGGAGGTGGGTAAGTGAAAAGTTTATGGATGGACCTTGAAGACCTGCCTTGGGTAGGGGACAGCAGTTACTCCTGAGAGTGAATCCACAGTTGGGGTGTGTCTGGGGCACTTCTGGGCCCTGAGTAGGTGAGTCAGGACTGATAGGTTACTGGGTGAGCAGAGCAGTGGGGAACATAGGTGAGCTGGAAGGAGGAGGCAGAAACTGGGAGGAGGGCAGGGAGAGCGACCTCAGGCCCAGCTCCCACTCTCCCTGGAGAGCAGGCAGCAGGTGCCCAGGTCAGTGCTTGAGGTCCACCTCTTGGCCTCTGTCTCTTGAAGGTGCCTGCATGTGGCTCTGACTTTCTGACCCCTTAATCCCTCCTCATCACACTCCTTTCTCAGTCTCTCCAGCTACTGCATCCTCTACTTTCTGCCTCTTCGGTTGGCTTTCTCTGACTGGTGGTGTGCCCCAGAGCCCCTGAACTCTTGCTCTGCTCTCTAAAGCTGAAGTTATTTGTCTCCTCTCTGTTTCTATGGCTCTCAGACCTTTCTCTGTGTTTTTGAGTGTGTGTGCGTTCATGCTCAGTCGTTCAGTCGTGTCTGCATGGATTGTAACCTGCCAGGCTCCTCTGTCCATGGAATTTTCCAGGCAAGACTACTGGAGTGGGTTGCCATGTCCTACTCCAGGGGATCTTCCCAGCCCAGGAAACAAACCCACATCTCTTGCCTCTCCTGCATTGGCAGGTGGCTTTTTACCACTGTCCTACCAGGGAAGCCCATTTGGCACACAGGACTGAACAGTCATGTGGGGAATAAAGGAATGAAGGTTTGCAAGCCTGGACGTGAACCTCCAGGATGCTGGCCTTCTGGTCCCGCTGAGCCCTGCCTTGTATCTTCAGAGCCTGCTCACCCCTTGCCTGGGCCTCTGGGTCTCCTGTGCTCCCGTCTCACCTGGCCACGCCCCTCACCTCCCTGTCTCCTCCTATACACAGGCCCTGCCCCTGCTTCCCCCTGGACTCTGACTCCTACCCTCCTTCCTCCCACAGAGGCCAGAGCAGGAGCTGACCTGGAGCCGGGGCTGCGGGCATAGAAGCGCCCTGGACAGGGTCGAGGCCATGGCGCCCCCACCGCCACTGGCCCCCAGCACCCCACTCCTACACGGCGAGTTTGGCTCCTACCCAGCCCGGGGCCCCCGCTTCGTCCTCACTCTCACTCCCCAAGCCCTCCACATCCAGCGGCTGCGCCCGAAGCCTGAAGCCCGGCCCCGGGGTGGCCTGGTCCTGCTGACCGAGGTCTCAGGCTGCTGCACCCTGCGGAGCCGAAGCCCCTCAGACGCTGCAGCCTACTTCTGCATCTACACCTACCCCAGGGGCCGGCGCGGGGCCCGGCGCAGAGCGGCTCGCACCTTCCGGGCCGACGGGGCGGCCTCCTATGAGGAGAACCGTGTGGAGGCCCAGCGCTGGGCTGCTGCCCTCACGTGTCTGCTCCGTGGACTGCCGCTGCCTGGGGACGGGGGTGAGGCACTGGGCAGCCTCTCTGTCCTAAGGCCACCTCGGTGTCCCTGTGGCTCTCCCTCTGTGGGCATCTCTGTCTACTTTTCTGTGTGTCTGTCTGTGTGATGTGTGTCTCTGGGTTCGTACTGAAAGAGCGATACACAGACAAGATGGGCCGCAGGAGGAACGGAGTCACGGGCAGAGGAGGAGTCATGTCTGCTGCTCTCTTGCGAGATTTCAGTCTCTGTACCCTTTCCTCTTCCCTGGGTCATGGCCATAGATGAGTCAGAGGTTCTTGGGCTGGTGAGAGCAGCCAACTGAGACATGCTCTCAGGTCCAAAGATGGCATCTCATTCAGCTGAGGTGGGGGGTGGATCAGAGCAGGCAGAGGTCCCCACCCCGGGCACTCAGATAGCACAGGGCGGTAAGGGTTCCAGGGTCCCAGCTGCTAAGTTTTCCTTGGTTGTGGCTGCCTCCCACAGTGGAGTCACCAGACCCGAGGCCCAGGTGTTTGGGGGTGTGGAAGGTGGAAAGCACAGCCCTCCTCCTTCCTTCCTCACAGGAGTTCAAAGAGCACCGGCAGGAGACTCCCCAGCACTGCCCTTGTCTCAGCCCCCGGGAGGGGGCGGGGCTGCGCACAGGGGCATAAGCTAGCCAGGTGCGGGAGGAAAAAACACCGACTCCCCGCAGGTTTTGACACCAGCCCTCCGCCAGCTCCGCTGCAGGCCATCTGCAGCTGCTGTTCTGAGGCAGGGGCCTGGGGCCCTGACCTGTGTAGATACCTTCCCCTCTCTCTGCAGAAATCACGCCCAGCCTTCTGCCGAGGCCGCCCCGATTGCTCCTGTTGGTCAATCCCTTTGGGGGACGGGGCCTTGCCTGGCAGTGGTGTAAGAATTTCGTTCTGCCCATGATCTCCGAGGCGGGGCTGTCCTTCAACCTGATCCAGACAGGTAAGGCCAGTGTCGGGATGGAGGTGGGCCCGGGGGCCTGGGGCTCCTGAGTCCTGGGGGCTGGTGGTGGGTCGGGGGTGGAGGAGCCCGCCTCACTTCCTGGTTCCCACGTTAGAACGCCAGAACCATGCCCGGGAGCTGGTCCAGGGGCTGAACCTGAGCGAGTGGGATGGCATCGTCACCGTCTCAGGAGATGGGCTTCTGTATGAGGTAGGGCAGGACCACCCCTCCTCAAGCCCAAGCCCTGGGGGACAGCAAGGGCTTGGACCAGCCCCCAGGTGTCTGCTCTCCCACCCTCCAGGTGCTGAATGGACTCCTCGAACGCCCCGACTGGGAAGAGGCTGTGAGGACCCCCGTGGGCATTCTCCCCTGTGGCTCCGGCAATGCGCTGGCGGGAGCTGTGAACCAGCACGGGGTAGGTGGGAGGGCCCAAGGCTGGCGAGATTTCAGTCTCTGTACCCTTTCCTCTTCCCTGGGTCATGGCCATAGATGAGTCAGAGGTTCTTGGGCTGGTGAGAGCAGCCAACTGAGACATGCTCTCAGGTCCAAAGATGGCATCTCATTCAGCTGAGGTGGGGGGTGGATCAGAGCAGGCAGAGGTCCCCACCCCGGGCACTCAGATAGCACAGGGCGGTAAGGGTTCCAGGGTCCCAGCTGCTAAGTTTTCCTTGGTTGTGGCTGCCTCCCACAGTGGAGTCACCAGACCCGAGGCCCAGGTGTTTGGGGGTGTGGAAGGTGGAAAGCACAGCCCTCCTCCTTCCTTCCTCACAGGAGTTCAAAGAGCACCGGCAGGAGACTCCCCAGCACTGCCCTTGTCTCAGCCCCCGGGAGGGGGCGGGGCTGCGCACAGGGGCATAAGCTAGCCAGGTGCGGGAGGAAAAAACACCGACTCCCCGCAGGTTTTGACACCAGCCCTCCGCCAGCTCCGCTGCAGGCCATCTGCAGCTGCTGTTCTGAGGCAGGGGCCTGGGGCCCTGACCTGTGTAGATACCTTCCCCTCTCTCTGCAGAAATCACGCCCAGCCTTCTGCCGAGGCCGCCCCGATTGCTCCTGTTGGTCAATCCCTTTGGGGACGGGGCCTTGCCTGGCAGTGGTGTAAGAATTTCGTTCTGCCCATGATCTCCGAGGCGGGGCTGTCCTTCAACCTGATCCAGACAGGTAAGGCCAGTGTCGGGATGGAGGTGGGCCCGGGGGCCTGGGGCTCCTGAGTCCTGGGGGCTGGTGGTGGGTCGGGGGTGGAGGAGCCCGCCTCACTTCCTGGTTCCCACGTTAGAACGCCAGAACCATGCCCGGGAGCTGGTCCAGGGGCTGAACCTGAGCGAGTGGGATGGCATCGTCACCGTCTCAGGAGATGGGCTTCTGTATGAGGTAGGGCAGGACCACCCCTCCTCAAGCCCAAGCCCTGGGGGACAGCAAGGGCTTGGACCAGCCCCCAGGTGTCTGCTCTCCCACCCTCCAGGTGCTGAATGGACTCCTCGAACGCCCCGACTGGGAAGAGGCTGTGAGGACCCCCGTGGGCATTCTCCCCTGTGGCTCCGGCAATGCGCTGGCGGGAGCTGTGAACCAGCACGGGGGGTAGGTGGGAGGAGCCCTCCGGGGATAACGGGCGTGGCACATCTTCCCCTCAGCGAATCTGGCTGAGGGATGCTCCCCCTGGCCCCCTCACCCCCCAGCGTTTTGCCTGTCTGTCCCTAGCTGTCTCCTTAGTGCCTAGAAGGGTACCTTGCACACAGCAGACACTCAGTGAAGCTTATGGGATGAGAGCACCGAAGAGCCCGTCTGGAGGTGGCCGGGGTGGGGGTGGGCCTGTCTCCCCGCCTGCCTCTGTCCCAGCCCCCTCTCCCCCGCACCACGGGTCTCGCCCAGCCCTGTTTACCCTTTCCTGCTATGTCCTTCCGTGTCTGACTGAAGGTTTGAGCCAGCCCTGGGCATTGACCTGCTGCTCAACTGCTCCTTGCTGCTCTGCCGGGGTGGCACCCACCCACTGGACCTGCTCTCTGTGACTCTGGCCTCCGGCACCCGCTGTTTCTCTTTCCTGTCTGTGGCCTGGGGCTTCGTGTCGGACGTCGACATCCAGAGCGAGCGGTTCAGGGCCCTGGGTAGTGCTCGCTTCACGCTGGGCACGGTCCTTGGCCTTGCCACACTGCACACCTACCGCGGACGCTTCTCCTACCTCCCTGCCACTGTGGACCCCGCCTCCCCTGCCCCTGCCCATGGTCTGCCACGTGCCAAGTCAGAGCTGACCCTGGCCCCGGCCCCGGCCCCAGCCGTGGCGCACTCGCCCCTGCATCGTTCAGTGTCTGACCTGCCCCTGCCCCTGCCCCTGCCCCCGCCTGCCCTGACCTCCCCTGGCTCCCCTGAACCCCTGCCCATTCTCTCCCTCAACGGTGGGGGCCCAGAACTGGCCGGGGACTGGGGTGGGGCTGGGGATGCTCCACTGTCCCCAGACCCACTGCTGCCCTCACCCCCTGACAGCCCCAGGGAAGCTCCACTCTCACCCATCAGCGAGGGGGCCTCTGAAATGCTAGCATCGTCTGGGCTCCCACCTCGCACCCTCGATGCCCCGGTCACCGTCTCTCCTGGGGGCCCGCCTGACCGCCTGCTCCCTCCTCTAGGCACCCCGCTGCCCTCGGACTGGGTGACAATGGAGGGGGACTTTGTGCTTATTTTGGCCCTCTTGCCCAGCCACCTGGGAGCTGACCTCGTGGCGGCCCCGCACGCGCGCTTTGACGACGGCCTGGTGCACTTGTGCTGGGTGCGCAGTGGCATCTCACGGGCGGCGCTGCTGCGCCTGTTTCTGGCCATGGAGCGTGGGAACCAGTTCAGCCTGGGCTGTCCGCAGCTAGGCTACGCCACAGCTCGTGCTTTCCGCCTGGAGCCACTTACGCCCCGCGGTGTGCTCACGGTGGATGGGGAGCAAGTGGAGTATGGGCCGTTGCAGGCGCAGGTGCATCCTGGCCTCGGTACATTGCTCGCGGGACCGCCAGGCTGCCCTGGGGTAGAACCCTAAACCGAACCAAGGTTGGAGCCCGCCAGGGGCGGGTCTTACATTCCCAAAGGGGCGGAGCCTAGGATAGGGGGCGTGGTGAGGCTGCTAGAGTTGGGGCGGAGGCCACAGTCGCGGCTGCATCCATCTCAGGATTGCGCCCTACCCTAGGGGACCGTGGGTGATGCTGGAGGGTGTCCCTAACTCCAGGGCCTAGGGTCGGCATGGTCACGGAGAAGTGGGCTCACCCAAGGGTAGTGCCTGATCAAGAAGAGCGGGGTTCACTCCCGACCCGCGCGTCCAGCTTGTGGAAAGCCAGGTCGGCTGAGGGCGGAGTCTGGCTTAATGCGTCGTCCAGTGACGCTGCCTGGAATGTACGGGCTGGGGAGGGCTTAGATAACTGGCCCACTCTACTCCGGTGCCTCCACCACGCTGGCCAATCAGCCCAGAGGGGCAGGTACCCCGCTGCAGCTCCAATTTGCACTAACGCCCCTCTACCCGCGGGTGGGGCGGGGAAGTTTGTCGCCTCTGTCTTCTGTGCGTCCCCGCCCCCAGCCCCAATCTTCAAAGCAATTGAAAAGGTCTATGCAATAAAGGCAGTGGCTTCATTCCTCTCCCTCGCCCCTTCCATCCAGCAGCCCGTGGGAGGGATCGGACTCTGGGCGCCCCTGCCTTCTATGGGTCAAAGCCGAGGCTTGCCCATGGACTGTGGCCAGCGTGACCCGCTGGACTTGAACCTGGGCCAGGGAGCGGCCTCCCTCATGACAGCTGGCTCTGGGGTTCTCAAGATTTATTCAGGATCGTGTTAACGGAGAAGGATGTCCCCGACGTGCCGAGGGGCACACACTGAGGACCCTCCCCGCCCCCCTGAGGGAGCGGGGAGGCTCGCTTTTTCTTAAAAATATAAATGTATTTATCTGCATCATCACGTCCCTGGGGCACCCAGCTGGCCGGCCCATGGGCCACAGGGCGGGGAGGGAAGAGGGCGTCGGGACCCAAGTCTGAGCTAGGCAGAGGAGAGCTCCGCCTAGTGGAGTCGGGGCGGCCTCACAGGGCTCCGTGCTGGGCCTGGTATCGGGACAGCACTGCGCGGTAGTGGGACAGCTCCTGGCGAACGGCCACCACCTCCTGCCGCAGCAGGGCATTCTCCTTCTCCAGGAAGGCCGCCCGCACCGAGATCTGGTTCTCCTTGAGCCTCCGGGCATCGCGGGACCGCTTGGCCGCCTCGTTATTCTTGTACCGTCGGCTCCAGTATTTCTCATCCTGGGTGGGTTGGAAAGCACTGAGGTTCAAAAGGGCTCCGCCACAGCGAGAGAAGGGAGGAACAGCTTTGCCTGTGCCTTCTGGAACCAGACAGCATCTAAGAGACCCCAGGGGGCTGTTGCTCACCTTGCAGTGGAGAGCGCCTTAAAGGATACCAGTATCCAAGGGGTACCCAGGGCTTTCTAGGGCTCTGGCTGCTAAGGAGAACGGGCCCATAGCAACAGCTAAGGCATGAGATAGCCTCCCACCATAAGCCGGTGCCTCCACCACGCTGGCCAATCAGCCCAGGGGCAGGTACCCCCCTGCAGCTCCAATTTGCACTAACGCCCTCTACCCGCGGGTGGGGCGGGGAAGTTTGTCGCCTCTGTCTTCTGTGCGTCCCCGCCCCCAGCCCCAATCTTCAAAGCAATTGAAAAGGTCTATGCAATAAAGGCAGTGGCTTCATTCCTCTCCCTCGCCCCTTCCATCCAGCAGCCCGTGGGAGGGATCGGACTCTGGGCGCCCCTGCCTTCTATGGGTCAAAGCCGAGGCTTGCCCATGGACTGTGGCCAGCGTGACCCGCTGGACTTGAACCTGGGCCAGGGAGCGGCCTCCCTCATGACAGCTGGCTCTGGGGTTCTCAAGATTTATTCAGGATCGTGTTAACGGAGAAGGATGTCCCCGACGTGCCGAGGGGCACCCCTGAGGACCCTCCCCGCCCCCCTGAGGGAGCGGGGAGGCTCGCTTTTTCTTAAAAATATAAATGTATTTATCTGCATCATCACGTCCCTGGGGCACCCAGCTGGCCGGCCCATGGGCCACAGGGCGGGGAGGGAAGAGGGCGTCGGGACCCAAGTCTGAGCTAGGCAGAGGAGAGCTCCGCCTAGTGGAGTCGGGGCGGCCTCACAGGGCTCCGTGCTGGGCCTGGTATCGGGACAGCACTGCGCGGTAGTGGGACAGCTCCTGGCGAACGGCCACCACCTCCTGCCGCAGCAGGGCATTCTCCTTCTCCAGGAAGGCCGCCCGCACCGAGATCTGGTTCTCCTTGAGCCTCCGGGCATCGCGGGACCGCTTGGCCGCCTCGTTATTCTTGTACCGTCGGCTCCAGTATTTCTCATCCTGGGTGGGTTGGAAAGCACTGAGGTTCAAAAGGGCTCCGCCACAGCGAGAGAAGGGAGGAACAGCTTTGCCTGTGCCTTCTGGAACCAGACAGCATCTAAGAGACCCCAGGGGGCTGTTGCTCACCTTGCAGTGGAGAGCGCCTTAAAGGATACCAGTATCCAAGGGGTACCCAGGGCTTTCTAGGGCTCTGGCTGCTAAGGAGAATGGACCCATAGCAACAGCTAAGGCATGAGATAGCCTCCCACCATAAGCAACTGAGCTTTACGTCTTCGCTTTGCAAAGCAGACCCAAAGCTCTTCTCACTTCAGGAAAGGCCTGCAGTTTGCTCCCTGTTTGCTAAGATTCTTGTTCCCTAGCAACAGGGCCTTCAGGGCATGAGGGTTTCTTCCAGTGAATATCCCTGTACATCACCTTTCCAGATCCTGGTTGCTAAGGAAAGCCTGGGTTTTCTAGTGATGGACTTTGGTGTCCCATAAAAAACTCTCAGAGCTGGGCCCTTCTGATCGCGTTGCCAGAGCAACCGCATCCCTTCTCAGCAAACACAAGTGAGGTGTTAAGTGGTCCCTGTGACCACAGCCAGTCTCTGATTCAATTGCTTTATTTGTTTATATGTCTTGTTTTTGGCCCCATGGTGCGGCATGCAGGATCTTGGTTCCCCAACCAGGAATCAAACCTGTGCCCCCTGGGCTGGGAGTTCGGAGTCTTAACCACTGGACTGTCAGGGAAGTCCCTCTGGCGCACTGGCTTTGCATAAAGGCCAGGATGCTGCCTCCTCCCAACATGCCCTGGTTGCAAAGGGATCTGTCCCAAGACCCTGCCACACGGTCATGTTTAGAGTTCTCCCGCCCTGGAATCCGGCTGTAGAGGAGGACCACTCCTTAGTCACAAGGACCACCCAGAGCTCAGAAATATGCCCCTCCATCCCCATTTCATTAAAGCCTAGTTCCTGCTGGCTAGGGTAAATCCAGTCCCTAACAGAGAGCCCATGGCAGGACAAACCACCGGTCTAGACTTGGTTTACAGGCCAGTACTCCCTGGTTCAGGCAATTGTGTCTTACACAAGGATATGGCAAGGTCTTGTGAGATGAGCCCAGGCACTCTTGGGGGGGAAGACCTCACTCTGACAAAGACTGAATGCTAGGGCTTTCCTGGTGGTCCAGTGGGTAAGGACACCACCTTGCAGTACAAAGGGCGCTGGTTCGATTCTTGACCTGGGAAGATCCCATGTGCCGCGGAGCAGCTGGCCTGATGTGTCCAACTACCGAGCCAGAGCTCTGGAGCGCATGCGCCCAGAGCTGGCGCTCTGCGACGAGAGGCCGCTGCAATGGGAGGCCCACACAGGCCAAAGAACAAAGATAAATGAATGAAAGATCAATAGAAGTGGCCAAAAAAAATTATTAAAAAAAAAAAAGACTCAATGCTAGAGAGATGCACTTACTGCCCAAAGCACCCCAAATTGAATGGTGGCTCTGGCTACTAATGAGAATCTGAGGCCTCCCCACAGTGAGCCCAGAAAGCAAGGCCTACAGGGGCCGGCAAAGCCTTCATCCTAGGCAGATGCAACTGCCCCAAAAGAGTGAATGTTGCTCAGTTGTGTCCAACTCTGCAACACCACGGATGGTAGCCCACCAGGCTCCTCTGTCCATGGGACTCACCAAGCAA
This sequence comes from Tragulus kanchil, assembly GCA_022376925.1. NCBI lineage: Eukaryota > Metazoa > Chordata > Mammalia > Artiodactyla > Tragulidae > Tragulus > Tragulus kanchil. The sequence continues at coordinate 129,000,527 of JAIOJX010000031.1, forward strand.
GAACACTGAGGTGGGTAGCCATTCCTCTCTCCAGGGGGTCTTCCCAACCCAGCAATCGAACCTGGATCTCCTGCATGGCAGGTGAATTCTTTACTGTTTGAGCCACCAAGGGAAGCCCTAGTGGCCTGAAGGATGTCTCCTATCAGAGATTAGGGCCAATCCCAGCCAAGTTGGCTACTCAGAAGAAACAAGCTGATACCCCATTCTGAAAGGATGCTGTCTTTAGCAAGTGGGACTAATAGAGCCTTAAGCCTGCCAACATGAGGGTCTAAGGTCCAACGGATGAAACTCCAAGCCTGTAAAACCATTTCCAGCAGGGCTGGCTGAGTCTGAGTCCTACAGTGACACCCTTTCCACAAATCTTCCAGCCCAAACCTCTGCCCCAGTGCAGCTGCCTACGACCAAGGAGGTCCTTGGCTGTGGATTAGAAGAAGGTGAGTGCTCATCCCAGTGAGAAACCTAGGTCCGCCTGTGAAGATACGGCAGGCCCCCACAAGCCTGGGCCCCATCGCCAGCAATGCTCACCTTCTGCTCCTCGGGCACCTGGATTTTCCGCGCCTTCTTCATGATTGGCTGGGGCTTAAGTTCCTCTTCTGAGAAGCGGTGTCTCCGAGGGTCAAAGGTCTCATGGCCGGGAATGCTTGACAGAGCTAAATCAGCTGGGTCAGGTTCAAAGGTCATCAGCACCTCCACTGTATCTGGGTCCACAGGGCTGGGTGTATCCCGAGAGGTCAGGCCTTAGAGAAACAGAAGGGGCCGCCTGAGGGGGTATTTATTTGCGGGGGAGTTTCCAGACGCTGCCCTGACACAGATAGCACATCCATCACAAGGAAGGCCCTTATGGGCTCTAACATACAGCCTGCTGGGGATTAACTCCCCTAATAGAAAATACGAAGTTTTAAGCCACAAAGATGCTTAGAATTCACGAAACCAACTCCACTCTTACACAAAGGAAAATCGAGGCCCAATCCTACATGTCTTGTCCTATTTGCACAGGAACCTGGATCATTGCTTCTAAAAGTCTCAGGATCTCAGGGTTAGCTTTTTTCCTACGGCCCTGCCCTTCTTAACTGAATCCCCGGGAAAAGTAATTTAATGCATCGAAGACACCTCAAGCTAGGTTCTTAAGAGCTACTAAATCCAAAGAGTTAAGGAAGGATAGAGTTCTGGGGCTGGATGAGGTTGATTCACGCCTAAGGGCGGTCTGTACCTTTAAAAGAGAGCCAGTCGGGGCCAACCGAGGACACAGGTTCAGGGCCGAGTCACGTGCCGGCGCCTGCTTCCGATCCACCCCCCCCCCCCCCCGCCCCGGGCGCCCTCACGTTTCCACAGTCCCGCCCCCTCCCGCGCAATCGCGCGTGCGCAGAACTCGAAGCAGGGCGCTGGGAGGAGAGGACTCACGTGGCGCGGGAATGTGCAGCTGGGAAGGGGAGGGCCCTAATCCTACCCGGAGGTCGGACCCGGAGCAGGTGAGTTCAGGAATCCCTGACCTGCGGCCCGCCCCTGGTACTCCAAGGTGCCCGAGGGGGCACACCTTTCCTCTAGGCTCCCTGGGTCTTCCAGCTTCAATCTCTCAGCCTCGATATTCTCAGATCCCAGACGTTCATGCCAGAGGATAAACATGATTCTGGGACCCCAGGCACCTCTCCCAGCAATACAGAAAGCTTGGTCCTTGCCCCAGTGAACGGAAGACATAGGGTGACGATCCCATTTTAAGGACTCCCAGAACCCGGGGCGCCAGCCTCTCTCCAACTCACTAAGGGGACTGAGGCCGGGCTGCCAGTGCCTAGTGTCTCAGAGAATAGTCTTGTGCCAGGCCCTGGTCGTTCTCCCTCGTAGAGGGCCTAGGAGTTACGGTGCTATCCCAGATTCTGGGGCGCAGTTCACTCCCCACTGAATAACTCCAGTGTTCTGGGACCCCAGTCCCGACTCCTCGAGTATCCAGACCCTTTGTCTTCACGTCCCACATAAAGTTCACAGGACCTCACCATTGGGCAGGCTTCCTGGAACTTGGGGTTCCAAGTCCCTCATCTCCTATAGGTCCAGGAGAGCCATTAAGGAACACAAAATCCGGACTCCTCTCGACGTCACCCGATTAGGGGACGCGGAATTCGGGTTTGCAGCCTGGGTCCCACCGTCCCAAACCGGAGACGCACAGCCCCGCCCTCTGGAGTCCAAGCCCCGCCCAACCAGGGCCCCGCCCCGCCCCCGCAGTCGCACCTGCGCGGTGGCCGCCGGCGGCCCCGTGGGCAACCCGGGCGGGGGCGTGCCCGGGCGAAGAGCGAGGGGAGGCCGAGCTGCAGGAGCCAGGCCCCGGGGAGGGCGCGGGTGTGCGCACGGGCGAGGGCGCTGGCGTCGGGCCGCCCGGGGGCGGCGGGCTGGGAGGGAGCCCGTGCTCCAACAGGAAGGCGTCCAGGTCTACGTACTCCACGTCGCCAAACGGCAGTGTCCGCTCCCACAGTAGCGGCGCCAACAGACCCGGGCCGGGCGGAGCCCCCGGGCGTCCCCGCGGGGACCCGCCACCCACCCCCGCCCCAGCTGAGGCATCCGCCGGACTCGCGGTCTCCAGGCCCGGCCCGGGGGCCGTGGCTGCTGGCGGGGGCGCCTTGCGCTCCTTTTCCTTCAGGAGACCTGTGGGCCAGGGAAAGAGCGGGCAGGGTGGGAAGGAAGAGGAAGACACAGACGAAGAATAAACTCCGAGTGGAGAGAAACGCAAGGAACAAGAGGATAGATCCCCGCACCGCAGAGATTCAGAGTGAGGGAACACATAAGGAAAGTGGGGGGAGACCAGGGAGCAAGAGAAAGGACCCAGAGAGAGGAGGACACAGAGGCTCAGAGGAGACCCAGAGAGAAAAAGACAGACGGGGACGGTGGACCGAAAGAGGGACAGAGAGGGGGCAAGACTCAGTAAGAACGGAGGACAGGGACGCAAAGAGAGATGGGGACAGAGACCCAGGAAGGTGGCGGAGGTTCAGACAGAGGTAGAAGGATTGGGCAGGTGAGAGAAAAAATGACAACTCTGATTTCTCTGTAATCAATCTCTCCTACACACACACTGCCGGCGAACAGTACCCTCTCCTCCCCGCCTCCACACTTTAAGGGGACCGGACGGGGCTCTATTCCTGGGCCACATTGCTCATCCCAAGACGCCATGTGACCCCAGGACGGCCCGCCCAGGCCCGTGTAACACCCGTGTGAGCTTCCGACACACCCCCACCCCTCTCCCTGGAGCCCAGGGGTCCAGACACTGGTCCAGAACCAAAAGGAAGACGGGGCTGGGGCCTAGAGTCTTGAGTCCGCAGGGTGGACTGGCATGAGAGCCGGTACTTTTGGGTCCTCGGTGCTAAGGGAGCTAGGGGTCTAAACACCTATTTGGGTAGATAAAGGTTGGGGGGATCGACTCTTGGCACGCAGGAGGCAGCTGGGGACCCTCCCCCACTCCTGCTGGGGTGTAGGGTGCCTGAGTTGGGTGAGATGGGGACTAGAACTCACAGCTAGCTGGCTCTTTGGGCTTGCTGGTCCCCTGCAGAAGGCTTCGCAGCCCAAGCAGCGCTCCCCCACCAGAGGGGGCCCCAGTCGGGCCGCCCAGCAGCAGGGGGGCCGGGGGCCTGTCGCTCACGGACCGCGCCATCGCCCGGCACCTGTCCGCAGGTTCACGGATTCATGGAGAGGCGAACAGCTGGCTTGCCAGTCAGCGGCACACTCCGGTGGTTCGGGCAAGTGTTTGCCCAGAGGCGGGCGAACGTCGCTTGCAAGCCTCCAGTATCCAGAACACTGCAAATCCTAAGAGCGACGGGGATTTGCAGTCCTCGGTGCAGAATCGTGCAACTCAAGAGGGTCCCAGAAGAGCATACAGTCAGCGTGAGGGGGTGATCAAGTCAGGCGACCAGCTCTTTGCAAATGAGGGTTCAAGGGGACACAAGGCGCTCCTGCTACAAGGTGGGCGAGCCTGACTCTTGCGAAATCTGCTGCTCTCTCCAAGGAAGGAGCTTTGCAATCTACACCAAGAGGTGAGCGCGGACCGCCGCGGGTGAGGGCAGGGGGAGGCGGCTGCCTTGAGGCGTGGCCAAAGCAAACTTCTTTCGCGGAAAAAAAAAAAAAAAAGCCAAACCAAAACACCCGACGCCACAGAGCGCACCCCTCCTCTCAGCCCCCACCCGACTCTGGCCTTGCACCCCAGCCGCGTGCCTCCTTCCAGCCGAAAGCGCGGGCCAATCGCGTCTTGACCCCTCGAGAGGCACAGCCAATGGGACCCCTGAATCCGCTAAGACCAAGGAGTGCAAAAGAGGGGCTCAGAGCTTGAAGTTACCTAGCCTTTTCGAGGGAGGCGGGACCGTGACCTACATTTGCCCAATGGGAGACGGCTCTGGGGGCGGGACTGTGACCCAGTTCGGGCCAATGAGGCAGGCGGGAGGGGGAAGCACATGGCTCTGCGCGTGCTGCCTGCCTGGGAGGGTGGGTAAAGGGGCGGGAGGGGAGAAGCGCCGCTTAAAGGAGCCACAAATTCAAGTAACTGTTTTGAGAAAGAGGAAGCCAAACATCCAACTGGTGGGGTTTCGAAGAAGAAGACTGGTTTCTGGAAGAAGGCTGGTATCCTATAATATCCAAATCCTTCCCCGCCGCTCCTAGAATCAGACCACTGAGATACAGGAAGTGTTCTGTTCCTTTAATAGCTTTTTTTTGGGGGGGGTGACTCCCCTCCCATTGAGAGAAGGCTTGGGAAAGGCAGGCGGAATCCTCGATGGGGAGTCTCAGCGACCATGGGGGGCACCATCCACTGTAAGACGACACGTATAGAGACGTTAGCCTAGGGCAAGATAGGACGCGTCTTGCAGGGGGCGTGCAAGGGTCGGGGGTGCGGGGGCTGCTTTGGGCCGGGCGGGGCTCTGCCACAGAGAGGCTGTGAAGGGCGCAACCGGAATGTACCAGGTTGAGAAGCTGGGGGAAACGGCAATATTCGAGACTGGCACTGGGCTGAACCATTAGGAGGCAGCAGGAGGGTGGAATAGGGACATCTAGTTTCATCATTAGGCTAAACTACGTGAAGGTATTCAAGGGGAGGTCTGGGCTGTACCATGTTGAGAAGCCAGCGAGGTGGATGGTAGCTTACTGGGCTGAACCACGAGGAGGCAGTAGGGGGAAAGGGGAATGTACCATGTTGTTTCTCAGTAAGGGAGGTGCCAGATTATGGAACAGTACAGGGTTGTACCACATGAAAACAGGGAAAAGGATTTGGGCTGTACCATATCGGAAAGCCATAGTTATAAGAGCCACGGACAACTATATGATCATACCACAAGGAAACAAGGAGGCTCAGGTTATACGCCAAGATGCAAGTAGTGCAGAATGTCAAATAATGGACCATCAATGGCTTATGACGGGGGAAATGGGCTGTATCACTTTGACACAAAAGGGAGAAAGGAGAAAAAGCAAGTGAGAGTTCAGGAGGCTGGGTCACACAGAAGCAGAAAAGGCTGAGTGGGATGGGCTGTATCCTATTGAAACACCAAGGGGAGACACATAGGGGGGTTAGACCAAGACGTGGAAGGGGTGCAGGGATTACCAGACGTGGAGCGCCGCTTAAAGGAGCCACAAATTCAAGTAACTGTTTTGAGAAAGAGGAAGCCAAACATCCAACTGGTGGGGTTTCGAAGAAGAAGACTGGTTTCTGGAAGAAGGCTGGTATCCTATAATATCCAAATCCTTCCCCGCCGCTCCTAGAATCAGACCACTGAGATACAGGAAGTGTTCTGTTCCTTTAATAGCTTTTTTTTGGGGGGGGTGACTCCCCTCCCATTGAGAGAAGGCTTGGGAAAGGCAGGCGGAATCCTCGATGGGGAGTCTCAGCGACCATGGGGGGCACCATCCACTGTAAGACGACACGTATAGAGACGTTAGCCTAGGGCAAGATAGGACGCGTCTTGCAGGGGGCGTGCAAGGGTCGGGGGTGCGGGGGCTGCTTTGGGCCGGGCGGGGCTCTGCCACAGAGAGGCTGTGAAGGGCGCAACCGGAATGTACCAGGTTGAGAAGCTGGGGGAAACGGCAATATTCGAGACTGGCACTGGGCTGAACCATTAGGAGGCAGCAGGAGGGTGGAATAGGGACATCTAGTTTCATCATTAGGCTAAACTACGTGAAGGTATTCAAGGGGAGGTCTGGGCTGTACCATGTTGAGAAGCCAGCGAGGTGGATGGTAGCTTACTGGGCTGAACCACGAGGAGGCAGTAGGGGGAAAGGGGAATGTACCATGTTGTTTCTCAGTAAGGAGGTGCCAGATTATGGAACAGTACAGGGTTGTACCACATGAAAACAGGGAAAAGGATTTGGGCTGTACCATATCGGAAAGCCATAGTTATAAGAGCCACGGACAACTATATGATCATACCACAAGGAAACAAGGAGGCTCAGGTTATACGCCAAGATGCAAGTAGTGCAGAATGTCAAATAATGGACCATCAATGGCTTATGACGGGGGAAATGGGCTGTATCACTTTGACACAAAAGGGAGAAAGGAGAAAAAGCAAGTGAGAGTTCAGGAGGCTGGGTCACACAGAAGCAGAAAAGGCTGAGTGGGATGGGCTGTATCCTATTGAAACACCAAGGGGAGACACATAGGGGGGTTAGACCAAGACGTGGAAGGGGTGCAGATTGGATCATACCATGCAGGCGGTAGTTGGGGCCTCGGCAGCGCCTCTCGGGGTGCCGGGGGTCCCTGTTGCCCCTCAGGGCCCTGTGGGCCAAGGGTTGCAGGGGCCGGCCGTTACCGCTGAGGCTCTGGAAGATCTGGGACGGAGGATTCTGGCTCAGGAGTCTCAAGGAGTGCATCTGCCATGAAAGCAGGGGTGGGAAACTGAGAGTGAATAAGGAATGGTCCCGGTGGCGTCACCAGGAAGCCACGCCCCTGGGAGCGAGTGGGCGGAGTCTTACTCAGCCCATCTGAGGCCCCAGGCTGGTCAGACCCTCGAATCCCCTCTAGTTCCCTGTCAACCGACGGTAGAAGGGTAGGTGAGGCAAGGGGACACCCAGACCAAGGACGTAGCTGGGGAAGGTAGGAGGGGGAATGGGCTGACAGGGTCACCTGGAGAGAGGTGATATTGAGGACCCTGTCAATGAGGATCCAGGTAACAGTCTCCGAGCAGGGCGGGGTGCTGAGAGAGCCCTGATATGTGATGAAGCCAAAGGATTCGGGGAACAGGAGCTCCAGGCTCAGGTCTTGAAGAAAGTAGGCATCATCTGCAGAAATATCAGGTCAGAGTGAAAAGGGGTGCCCCTGCTGAACCCCACTACGTGCACAACCTACCCCCTTCTCCAATGCCCAGGGACTTACTCTTGTAGGAAATGCGGGTGATGGTGTCACGGTTAAGGAGGCGGCTGAGGAACGGGTTTGAGCTACCGGCCACCTGTGTGGAGGGATGGGGTGAGGAGAGAGGAACCCAGAAGTATAAACCCTCAATCCCTTCCTCCCCTAGGGCCTGGGAGACTGGGCTTCCTTCTCAGAACCCAGGTCCAGCCCCTCCCTCCCTCCCTGGGCTCACGTTGACAAAGAGGCTGAGAATGGCCAAGCCATTGGGGCCGCGGGAAGCAGCGCTGAGGTTCCCGTAGAGTTCTTGGTTGAAGTGGATGAGCTGCACCTAGGAGGGAAGCACAGAGAGAGGGGTCCCCCGGAAGAAGGGGAGGACAGAATGGGCAATGGGCGCAGCTCTGGGGTCCCAAGTCAGATTAGGGATCAGTGCTCACGGTCGTGGAGGTGGGAGAGGGTTGTGTGGAATTCTGTGGAGGAGGATGGAATGAGGCATTACGAGGAGGGTGGGGTGGGATGAGGGTTTCCCAGGTGGTGCTAGTGGTAGAGAATACACCTGCCAAAACTGGAGATGTGGGACGGATCCCTGGGTGGGGAGGATCCCCTGGAGGAGGAAGTGACAACCCACTCCAGTGGAGAACCCCCTGGACAGAGGAGCCTGGCAGGCTATATAGTCCATGGGGTCACAAAGAGTCAGAGAGGACTGAGCGTCTGAGCATGCGCATGAAGTGAGAGGAAATCAGCTGACTCAGAATGAATGTCCAGGGTCAGAGGTTAGCGGCCGTCACCTCTGCCGAGAAGCCCTGATGGTTGATCTGGTGCTCAGAGCCAGCTCCATCCCTTGCTCCAAACAGCAGTCGTAGTTCACTGAGGCGGTGGCTATAAAGGAGGGGCCCCCCAGACACATTAACCACAGGCCGTGGTGCAGGCAGGAAAGAGACATGGCGACCGGTGTTGTACAGAGTTCCCCGGAGCTGTGGGAGAGGTGGACACCATCATGGAAATGCAGAGAGATCTTTTCCCTCCTGTTCTCCATTCGCACATTCTCTACTGACAACAACCATTTAATCATTCAGCACAGTTTGAACTCAAATGTCTTTCCAGGCTCTAGGCGGGTGGGTGGTCGGTGCTCAAGAGTGGTGATTTTAATTAATAAATCTATTGAGCTGCTACTATGTGCCATGGATACCAGGGAAAGAGCCATAAGCAAGGAGACAAAAAGTCTGGGCCTCTAGAAAAAAAAAAATGAAAATATTAAAAACTCTGGGCCTCATAGAGCTTCTGTTCGAATGAAGGAGCAACTGACAATAAACACTAAATCATATAAGTAAATGCTTACTTAATTACATCCTGTGCCCACAGTGGGGAGAACAGGGAGTTCTAAGAAAATACAATGGAAAACCCAGGGAATTCCCTGACCGCCCAGTGGTTAGGACTTGGCATTCTCACTGTCAGAGTCTGGGTGTCAATCCCTGGTCAGGAAACTAAGAAGTTGCAAACAGTACAGCTAACGGAAAAAAACCCATAGGTTGGAGTGGGGGTGAGGTGTCAGGAAAGGCTTCCATAAGGAAGTGACATTTGAATGGAGACCTGAAGATTAGGAGGGGTTAGTTGCGAGGAGCAGGGAGAAGGGCATTGCGGAAGGGGTAACAGTCAGTGCAAAGGCCCTGAGGTGGCCTGTTTTAGTGACTGGAGAAGCCAGTGGGACCAGAGCCCAGCAAGCAAAGAGCTTCATGATGGGAGCCAGATAGTGCAGAGCCTTGTGGGCTTGATGGGTTTTTTGTGGTTTTTTTTTTTTTTTTTTCAATTTTTTAAATAATCGAACAGGTGAAACACACTTGGCACAGTGCGAGGCATATGCTCAGTGCTGCTTAAGTGTATGCTGTTATTACTTATCTGAATAGGAGGATTTTGAGTAGGAGAGAGTAGTATGATCCAGTTTGTGTTTTTAAACATCTCTCTAGCTGTGGGATGGAGAATGGATTGCAGGAGGCAGAGAAGCAGGCCAATGAGGAGTCTGTGTGCTGTGGGGCTCTGACCCCAGTGCAGGCAGGAAAGAGACATGGCGACGGTGTTCTCCAGTGTGGAGAGGTGGACACCATCATGAAATGCAGAGATCTTTTCCTCCTGTTCCCCATTCGCACATTCTCTACTGACAACAACCATTTAATCATTCAGCACAGTTTGAACTCAAATGTCTTTCCAGGCTCTAGGCGGGTGGGTGGTCGGTGCTCAAGAGTGGTGATTTTAATTAATAAATCTATTGAGCTGCTACTATGTGCCATGGATACCAGGGAAAGAGCCATAAGCAAGGAGACAAAAAGTCTGGGCCTCTAGAAAAAAAAAAATGAAAATATTAAAAACTCTGGGCCTCATAGAGCTTCTGTTCGAATGAAGGAGCAACTGACAATAAACACTAAATCATATAAGTAAATGCTTACTTAATTACATCCTGTGCCCACAGTGGGGAGAACAGGGAGTTCTAAGAAAATACAATGGAAAACCCAGGGAATTCCCTGACCGCCCAGTGGTTAGGACTTGGCATTCTCACTGTCAGAGTCTGGGTGTCAATCCCTGGTCAGGAAACTAAGAAGTTGCAAACAGTACAGCTAACGGAAAAAAACCCATAGGTTGGAGTGGGGGTGAGGTGTCAGGAAAGGCTTCCATAAGGAAGTGACATTTGAATGGAGACCTGAAGATTAGGAGGGGTTAGTTGCGAGGAGCAGGGAGAAGGGCATTGCGGAAGGGGTAACAGTCAGTGCAAAGGCCCTGAGGTGGCCTGTTTTAGTGACTGGAGAAGCCAGTGGGACCAGAGCCCAGCAAGCAAAGAGCTTCATGATGGGAGCCAGATAGTGCAGAGCCTTGTGGGCTTGATGGGTTTTTTGTGGTTTTTTTTTTTTTTTTTTAATTTTTTAAATAATCGAACAGGTGAAACACACTTGGCACAGTGCGAGGCATATGCTCAGTGCTGCTTAAGTGTATGCTGTTATTACTTATCTGAATAGGAGGATTTTGAGTAGGAGAGAGTAGTATGATCCAGTTTGTGTTTTTAAACATCTCTCTAGCTGTGGGATGGAGAATGGATTGCAGGAGGCAGAGAAGCAGGCCAATGAGGAGTCTGTGTGCTGTGGGGCTCTGACCCCAGTGCAGGTGCAAGATGACAGTGGAGCAATGGAGAGACAAGAAGCGAAATGCTATTTAGCAGGGAAACTAGAAAGGGAACGGATGGGAAATGGAAGTGAGGGAGGACATGGGATGGGGACATTCTGATACTTTTGGCTGGGTGAAGGGTGAGTGCCAGCTCTTACACGAAATAGTACTGCACAGCTGGCAAGGGTGTGGATTCTGGAAACCACGCTGCCTAGGTTTGAATCCCTGCCCTGGCCCTCTGGCTGTGTGACCTCAGGTAAGTAACTTAGCCTCTCTGTGCCTCCGTGTCTGCATCCATAAAATAAGGATAATAATAGCACCTGTTTCATGGGGTTGCTGTGAAGATGAGAGGATTCATCAAGTTTGAAAACAGTGCCTGGCACAGGAGACCGTCTGTTTTTACCATTGTTTCTAAGAGATGGGAAGACCAGGAGCCATGTTTGGGTAGGGAAGAATCAGTGATTCATTTTGTAGTGTTTAAAGTAGCCTCCTGTCCACCCAGGGAATAACCTCCTCCCTCGAGGCTAGCCTCCCGACTCAAGGCCCCACCCCTAACCCCCACTCAGGCCCCGCCCCAGTGGATTCGGAAACCCCTCCCACCAGGCCCCTTACCTTCTCTCCCCCAGTGCTGAGTCTCAGCGGGGGCAGAAAGGGGTCATAGAGGACCCTCTTCAGCTCCACATCCACGGGGCTCTGCCGCTTCCCCACAGCACACAGACTCCAGGCTGCGTTCACCAGGCCCCAGAAGGGAGGTCCTGGGAGCAGATGCGGGGTAGGGAGGAAAGGGAGTCAGAAGTACGGACTGGATCCCTGGGCGGGGATCTGCTGGGAAGCCTGCAGTCTTGACTCCTTGCTCTGAGGGAGGATGGGGTTGGGATCCAGAATCCTGAGTCCTAGAAGAATCTTGGAGGCATTTCCAAAGGGCCTCCCTTTCCCCCTCTAACACCTCCAAGGCTCTGATCAAACCTATCTTAAATTGTCATTGGGGAGGAAACCACAACTCCCAGCAGGCATCGGGACTGCCAGACGACCCATTCACTGCCTGCCCGCCCCAGAGGTCATGGGAGCTGTAGTTCTTTCAGTCTCCCTTGTCCCACGGCCGTATAATGAATGAAGTGGGAAGGAGTTGGAAAAGAGGGCAGGAGGAGGCGGGGGAACGGTCCACTGGACCACTGGTTCTCAGCAGGCGCCAGGACCTGCCTCTTTCCCAGGAGAGACTCACACGCTATTCCACCCCCACCCTCCCTTACCCACCAGTCACTCCCACTCTACTTGAAATGCGCATGTATAATGTCCCATGCTGGGCCACTCAGGTTCAGAAGCTGGGCCTCCTGAGGGAGGGAGGAAGGGGCTGGGACTCCTGGGGCTGGAGCGGGAAGGAGAGGACTCCTGCGTCTCAGGAAGAAAGCTCCCGGCAGCCCAGACTCCTGGGTCCCGCCCCGGCTGCACCTGGCACGAAGTTTCCCTGGAGATTATCCTTGTAGCTCCACCAGTCCTCCGGGTCAGGTGCGGGTCCGATGTGAGCTGGGGAGAGAGCAGCCTGAACCCCTCTCCTGGGCACCCCACCCAGTCACTCCCTCAGGGGCTCCTGCCCCAACCCCCAGGCCTTACCTGCCGCCCCCAGTGCGGCCCAGAGTACCAGCGCTCGAGGGGCGCTCAGTCGAGCGGCAGCCCCCATCCCTGAGAGGCCTCGGGGGGGCTCCTTCCCAATGTCCTGGTCGGCCCTTTCTCAGCTTCTTACCCTCTGCGTGGAACCCTAACCCTTCAGGACTTCCAGCCTTCCGCTCCTGCCTACAAGGAGTCCTAGTCCCCCAGTTACTTAGGCAGCCTGAGACTGAGACCTGCACCCCACCACTCCTCCCTCGCAATGCCTTCCCTTCCCTCCTCTTTTCCCCAACCCTCCAGGCTCCCTCTGCTTCCTGATCTTCCTCCTCCTCCTGTCTCTGCCTTCTGCTTCTCCCTCGGGTTACCCCTGGATTTCTAATGCACACCCCTCTCTTCGCTCTCTTTTCATTAAAAGCTCCCTCAAGCCACCTAACTCCATACCTCCATCCTGCTTCCCTCCCCGCCTCCTCTCTCCCTTCTCTGTTCCTGCCTCTCCCTTCTCCCTTCTCCTCCTTACTCTGTCCCTCTCAGCCTCCAGCTCCTCTCTCTCCCCACCTCCTCCTCTTCTGCCTCTTCAGTTTCTCTGCCTCTCTCTTTTCTCTCTCCTCCCTTCCTCCCTCCTCCCCCTCCCTCTCTTCTCTCTCTTGCTGTTATTTAATTTTTCTGTCGTTGTTTGGGGGGGCTCTCACAGCAGAGAACCCTCCTCTTCAGGTTGGTGTGGGTGTAGTGGGGGTGCCTAAGGGACTGGATGGAGTGATCGTTGGGGTGCCGGTCCCCAGCTCCCAGCTGTGCTGGGGCCATGGGGGCGGGGGTGGCCCGGACACCTGGGGCCCGAGAGCTGGCAGTTCCATCCTCCGCAGAAGGGGGAAGGGGGGCGCTTAAGGTGGAGCTGGGAGCGTGCTCGGATGTCTCTTTGCTCAGAGCCGCTGGCCCTGGAGGATCAGGGGATCCTCCAGCTCACGGGGACCCAGGTTGGAGCCTGCATCAGTGCCTGCAGCCCCCGGCCCAGTGCATCACTCAGGCCTCCACCAGGGGCTCCCTTAACTTGGCTAGGGGATCCCCTTGGGAGACTTGAGTGCGGTGTGGGCGGCTGACCAGGAGAGGGAGGCAGAGACTTGGAGAGGGAGAGAGAGGGAGAGAGGCAGGAGGAGGAGCCAGGAAGGCAGAGAAGAGAGAGCAGAGGTGAGGTCAGGAAACTGTGGAGGTGGAGAAGGGAAGGCAAGCCTGAGATCCATAAGGAGAGACAGAGCAGAGAGAGATGCAGGGTAGAGATGAGAGGGCAAGGCGCGGTGGTTGTGGAGTTGGAAGGGGGGAGGTGGGTGGGAGATTTCGGCGGCAGGAGAGAGACGGAGAGACTTACAAACGTTGAATGAAAGGGAAGAGATCCAGATACTGATACACACAGAAAAGAGGCAGAGACCCTAGAACGAAAGGGAAAACATACAAAATGAGACCCATACAGATGGAGGCAGAGAAAGAGATACACAGAAAGACAGACATAGACTTAGAAGCAGAGAGACCCAGAGAGAGAGAGAGACATAGACCGAGGGTGCGCCTCAAACACCAGGTTAGAGATGGAAGAGCAAGGTGCCTGGCAGGAGGTGTGCAAGGAGAGAAAGAAACAGAAAGAGATCCGAAGACACAGAGACAGAAACACACACCTAGAGGGAGCAGCAGAGAGAGGCGACAGACACCCACGCACTTCTATAAAGGGAGAGCCTCATGGAGACGAAGAGGTAACAACAGAAACAGAGAGACCCAGATATGGGGAGAGACACAGAAACAGATCAGCTGACATGAAGGATGCAACTAAAGAGGATGCAGAAAGACAAAGGCATTCAGAGATGGAAAATTGGAAATGGACATTCAAGGAACTGTGATGGAGTGAGACAGAGACACCCAGGAGAGCCCAAAACGGAGAGGGACCCAGAAAACACAAGAGAGAAAGGTCAGGATGTGTCAAGAGAGTCTCCTGAAGACAGACAGAGCTGTGGAGATGATAGAAAGAGTCAAGACAAAGGAAACTAAAGCAGGAGTAGGAATCTTCATCATCATCATCCTCACAGTGATTGCAGCTAGCTGGTAAAGTGCTCACTACATACCAGGCAAAGTTCTGAGCACTTTCTAAGCACTCACTCACATAATCATCACAGCCTCGTCATGAAAGCTGTTTCTGCTTAGTCACTCAATCGTGTCCAACTCTTTGCGACCCTTTGGACTGTCGCCCACCAGGCTTGTCTATCCATGGATTTTTTCCGGCAAGAAAACTGGAGTGGGTTGCCGTGCCCTCCTCCAGGGGATCTTCCCAACCCAGGGACCGAGCCTGCCCCTCCTGTGTGTCCCGCATTGCAGGCAGGTACTTCACCTGCTGAGCTATCAGGGAAGCCCATGGACTTCATGAAAAAGAGGATGTTGTTATCCCATTTGACCAATGAGGAAACCAAGTCTCAAAGGACAGAAGTGACTTGCCCAGAAGCAAAGAACGATGGAGAAATTATAATGGAGACATACGTGTAGAAAAGTGAGGAAGCGGCAGGAAGAGACTGGCAGAAGGAAAATAAATCAGTAAGAAATGACAGCCACTCTGACTGAGGGTTTCCTAGACACCGGAACTGGACCATTGTGGAGCCCTAAATAAGAAACCTTTGCAAGCATAAAGATAATACGCTAAACTTGAGCTTTGAAAAGCACATGTCTTTGCAGTTAAGAGCCAAAATGGCGCCTACAGGAAAGAACGAGGGTGCGGCCTAAGTTGTTTGTCAAAACTTTTGATTGGTCCTCTTGATTTCCGTACTCGTGGACAATACATGACTGCCATAGACTTCTGTTATGACATAAGCACATGACTACATGACCTTTAGTTTGATTGGCTTGCCTATGGAAAGTCCCTTGTGAAATCCCCTTGCTTGTCTATATAAGCTGTGAGTGTACACCAATAAAACGGAACTGCTTTGACGGAACCCCTGTCGCGTCTGATTGTCTTTCGCTCGCCAGGGCGGGGCTGAATTGGCGGACAGCAGGCTCACTTCTCTTCGAGATCTAGGCTCAACTGAGGGTAATCTCGCCGCCTTGCTTTCCGCGGAGTGCCCCTGCAGACCATGAACTCTTCAGGTTTTGTTAACACTCAGAGTTGCCCCATGAGTTGAGGGTTGGTATTAGCCCCCCATATAGATAGAATCCCTGAGACTCGGGAGGTAAGTGACTCACCCAAGTTGTCATAGATTGAAGGTGCCCCGTCCCTCCAAAAGAGGACCTTATTTGGAAAAGGAGACTTTAAAGGTGTAACTAAACTGAGATCTGATCATCCCATATTATCTGGGTGAACCCTAAATCCAATGAACCCTAAATCCAATCTGTTCGTTTTAAAATAAAGGCATAGATGAACAGCAGGGATTTACTGTATAGCACAGGGAACTATATTCAATATCTTCTTTTTATTATTATTAAATTTTCTTGGCTAGGCCACAAGGCACATAGGATCCTAGTTTTCAGATTAAGTGTCGAACCCTTGTCCTTTGCACTGGAAGTGCAGAGCCCTAACCGGTCCAGGAAGTCCCTATTCATCTTCTAATGAGTAGTGAAGTGTGTTAGTTGCTCAGTTGTGTCTGACTCTTTGTGACAGCATGGACTGCGTGGAAAAAGCAAGGAATGCAGGTTCCACTGAGAGTTTTTCTTTTTTTAAAAAAAAAAAACATGATTCTTTTTTTTCTTTTAAATTTTTATTTATTTATTTATTTTTGGCTATCCTGGGTTTCACTGCTGCCACAGGCTCTTCCCTAGTTGCAGGGAGTGGGGGCTTCTCTCTAGTGGAGGTGAGCAGGCCTCTTGCTGCGGTGACTTCTCTTGTTGTGGAACTCAGGCTCTAGGGCACACGGGCTTCAGTCATTGTGGCACAGGGGCTCCATTGTTGTGGCTCCGAGAATGTAGAGCACAAGCTCTATAGTTGTGGTTCACGGACTTAGTCGCTCTGCAGCATGTGGGATCTTCCCAGATCAGGGATCAAACTCATGTCTCCTGCATTGGCGGGCGAACTTTTCACCACTGAACTACCAGGGAAACCCTCCACCGAGATTTGAACTTGGATTGCTGCATTCAGAGTCCAGGATGTGAACCATTACACAACTGTAACTTCTTCTTCTTCTTCTTTTTTAATATGGAACGCTCCACAAATTTACCTCTCATCCATGCTAATCTCCGTATCGTGCCAATTTTAGTACATGTGCTGCTGAAGCGAGCACTGCTGTAACTTCCAACTTGGCCTTTCTGCCTCCTCTGCTGGGCAGAGTTGTCCTCAACTCATACATTTGTCAGGAGTCTGCTCTTCCGGGAAGCTAACAGCGAGGCCCTAACCAATTCTGGAAAAGGAAAAACTTTAAAGGTGTAACTAAACTGAGATCTGATCATCCCATATTATCTGGGTGAACCCTAAATCCAATGAACCCTAAATCCAATCTGTTCGTTTTAAAATAAAGGCATAGATGAACAGCAGGGATTTACTGTATAGCACAGGGAACTATATTCAATATCTTCTTTTTATTATTATTAAATTTTCTTGGCTAGGCCACAAGGCACATAGGATCCTAGTTTTCAGATTAAGTGTCGAACCCTTGTCCTTTGCACTGGAAGTGCAGAGCCCTAACCGGTCCAGGAAGTCCCTATTCATCTTCTAATGAGTAGTGAAGTGTGTTAGTTGCTCAGTTGTGTCTGACTCTTTGTGACAGCATGGACTGCGTGGAAAAAGCAAGGAATGCAGGTTCCACTGAGAGTTTTTCTTTTTTTAAAAAAAAAAAACATGATTCTTTTTTTTCTTTTAAATTTTTATTTATTTATTTATTTTTGGCTATCCTGGGTTTCATTGCTGCCACAGGCTCTTCTCTAGTTGCAGGGAGTGGGGGCTTCTCTCTAGTGGAGGTGAGCAGGCCTCTTGCTGCGGTGACTTCTCTTGTTGTGGAACTCAGGCTCTAGGGCACACGGGCTTCAGTCATTGTGGCACAGGGGCTCCATTGTTGTGGCTCCGAGAATGTAGAGCACAAGCTCTATAGTTGTGGTTCACGGACTTAGTCGCTCTGCAGCATGTGGGATCTTCCCAGATCAGGGATCAAACTCATGTCTCCTGCATTGGCGGGCGAACTTTTCACCACTGAACTACCAGGGAAACCCTCCACCGAGATTTGAACTTGGATTGCTGCATTCAGAGTCCAGGATGTGAACCATTACACAACTGTAACTTCTTCTTCTTCTTCTTTTTTAATATGGAACGCTCCACAAATTTACCTCTCATCCATGCTAATCTCCGTATCGTGCCAATTTTAGTACATGTGCTGCTGAAGCGAGCACTGCTGTAACTTCCAACTTGGCCTTTCTGCCTCCTCTGCTGGGCAGAGTTGTCCTCAACTCATACATTTGTCAGGAGTCTGCTCTTCCGGGAAGCTAACAGCGAGGCTCTGGAAGGCAGGGGCCTCTTTTGCCTTCTGGAAGCCACCTGGTTGTCCCCCATGATAGCACCAAGACAGACTGGGCTCAGCGCCCAGAGGAGGGAGGGAGTGGCCAGGCCGGAGGCAGGTTCCAGATGTGAGTTTCACGCCTATTCGTCTCGGGCGCTGGGAACAAAGTTTGGGTCATAAGGAACATATGGGGCTCGGCCTGTTCCTCACTTTCATCTCCATCCTCCCTGGCCCCTGGGTGGGACGCAGCCAGGACAGGGATCTCAGGGCCTGGGTGGTTCCCACAGCCCCTTTCGGCCTCCTCACCCCTCCAGTCCTGTTCTCAACTCCCACTCCCTGGCGGCACCTGGCAAAAATCCTCCTGGTCTGTGGTCTCACCTTATGGGTTCACCTCTCCTGGGAAATTTTGTGGCCACCAGTGTTCAAATAATGAAAATCGACTCCAGTGGCTCTTACTCTGTGCCAGACATTGTGTTAAGCTCATTACATACACATGTTTAAAAATATTTTTTATTTTATTTATGTATTTGGCTGAACTGGGTCATAGTTGCAGCATGTGAACTCTTAGTTGTGGCTTGTGGGATCTAGTTCCCTGACCAGGGACCAGCATCTTAATCACTGGACCACCAGGGAAGCCACTACATAAACATTTTTTTAAAAATTAACTATTGGGCTTCCCCTGGTGGTCCAGTGGGTAAGGACACCGCCTTGCAGTGCAAGTGGCACCGGTTCGATCCCTGGCCTGGGAAGATCCCACGTGCCGCGGAGCGGCTGGACCGATGTGTCCAACTACCGAGCCGGAGCTCTGAGGCGCATGCACCCAGAGCTGGCGCTCTGCGACGACAGACGCCACCGCGATGGGAGGCCTGCAGGAGCCAAAGAACAAAGACGGATGAAAATAGAGAAATGAAAGACTGATAGAAGTGGCCCGCCCGTCCCCATCCCTCCCCGCCCGCCCCCAAATAAATAAATAAGTAAATGTTTAAAAAAAAAAAAAAAAGAAACTAGACAAATGAAAGACCAGTGGAAGTGGCCCGCCCGCCCCCCTCCTTCCCCACCCTCACCAAAATAAACAAATAAATGTGTAAAAAAAAAAAAAAGAAAACCCCTTGGTGTGCTAAGTTCCTTTAGTTGTGTCTGACTCTTTGCAACCCTATGGTCTGTAGCCCGCCAGGCTCTGTCCATGGGATTCTCCAGGCAAGAATACTGGAGTGGGTTGCCATGCCCTCCTCCAGGCGATCTTCCCAGCCCAGGGATTGAACCCGTGTCTCTTAAGTCTCCTGCAGCGGCAGCAGATTCTTTACCAACTTTGCTACCTGGGAAACCCTAGAAAACTCCTTAAAAATTACTAACTTCTGCTTTACACTCAGCCCAAATAGAAGCCAAAGGCAAGCCTCCTCATATATAGGAAAATATTAGTGGCTTAAGGGTCAAACAGTCACCTCCTGAAGGCTGTTTTATGTCTTTTTCAGTCTCCTCAGGGGCATACCCAGAACATTGATGGGAGAGCCTGTTCACGTTGCTTAGCACTTAATGACGTCATGTCCAGCCTGATTCCCCATTGGCTGAGGCCTTCTGCCTTTTCTCTCAGGGAAAGAAGACGTTGCTCTCTAGGCCCCAACGGACCTAAGTCATATCACTTATTCTGAGATTCCCTCGAAGTACTTGCTGTCTCTACTACAAAAGTCACCCACATTTGAAATTTTGTTGTTGATTGTGGGTTCAGTGGCCAAGGTGACATGGAAAATCATAGGCCCTGAATGGCCTTCCACTCCGTAGTTACTTCTTCCTGTGTTTTTAACCCCACCCCTCTGGCCTGTTGGGGCTTCCCTGGTGGCTCAGACAGTAAAGAATCGGCCTGCAATGCAGGAGACCCAGGTTTGGCCCCTTGGTGAGAGAAAGTCCCCTGAAGAATGGAATGGGTACCCGCTCCAGTTTTCTTGCCTGGAGAATCCCAAGGACAGAGAAGCCTGGCAGGATGCAGTCCATGGGGTCGCAGAGAATCAGCAGGACTGAGCGACAAACACTCTGGCCGGTAGGTACCGAACTGCTGGGTGGGATGGAATTCTGCTTAGCACCAAGTGATGTCATACCACTGTCTGGCTCCCAATTGGTTATTCCCTCAGGAAAGGGTTTAGGCTGTGGGTCAAGACCAGGTAGACCCGTCAGAACCCTTTTCAGATAGTTGCTCAAAATTCCATTGTTTTCCGAGACCATCCTGGGGCTATCAGGAACCAAGCACTTTTTAACTTGGAACTTTCTGGAAATCCGACACTGCTGTGCTGTCCTCAGGTGCATTTCCCGCCTTTTCGAGTCATCCTCCCACAGGCTTTAGCCAATGGTTAGGCAACACAAGCCTGACTAGCGCCTGTAGCCATATTTGGCTCCACAGCTTTCCCCATAGCCTTCTTCCTTTGCTCCTTGAAGACCCTCCCAGCATAGATCAGGGGTGTGGAGCCGAGATTCCTCAAAAGTTGAGACTTTATTAGAGGGACTAGAAGTAGAGCATAGGCCAAGTGCTCTAACCAGAGACACAGAGTTCCGCTGCCTTTAGTTAAATCTCTCATGGCGCCTTATGGCGCATGCCAGTGACGTCAGACGCTCTGTGGCGTCTGATTGGCTCGCAGATAGTCTCACGCACACAGTCTTGGTAGAAGGCGCCTGTTGCGGTTGCTTCTAGTTCCCTTGACGGTGTTCCAGGCCGCGGGGCTCTAGCTCTAGAGCGTGGGTTCAGGGCTCGGGGTCGTCGGCCTTAGGCCACGGCAGCCGCCGGCGCGCTCTTCTTGCTGTAAGCGCCGCAGCGGGCGAGCCCAGCGCGGCCTCCAGGGCAGCGCGAGGCCGTGGCGGTCGAGGACGAGGCGCGAAGGGTCGGGGCCGCCCGCAGCGTCGCCCAGCAGCAGGTAGTGGTGGGCGGGCCGCAGGTGCAAGCACCCGCAAGTCAGGTCTGCGCGAGGCACCCAGGCGTCCTGGCTGCCACGGCGCACGGGCCGCGCTCGCTGCTTGTACACGGCCAGCACGCGCACGGCCAGCCGCTGCCACGTCGCGCCCGCGGCCTCGGACACAAGCACCTGCGCGCGGAGCACTGCGGGGAAGGGGGCGGTCAGGCCTGGGCGTAGCCAGCCCGAGGGCCCCTTGGGGCCATCCCTGGGGGCGATAGGCCCGGGACGCGAGGGTGGGCTTCCAGAATCGCCCAGGGAAGGGCAGAGGCCTTGAGCGTTTGAGGGTGAGGTCTTTCAGAGAAGCCAGGTTCAAGCCAGGAGTGCGGGACTTTGGAGTGTGATCGGGGGAAGGAGAAGGTTGGAGGGGGCAGTCCCTCTGGAGGTGAGGTCAGACAGGGTGAGGAATCCAAGTGCCCACCGGGAATATGCAGGATGGGGTGCTTTGGAGATCATATTAGAAGCAAGGAGAACAGAAATGCCCGAAAGATTGGAGATGCCCGGGGGGCACCCTGCTGGGGGTGGGACTGGCACAAGGCAGAAGAGGCAGGTCCAGGTCTCTAACGCCTAATGGTTAGAAGGTATCAGTGGCAGATAGAGCTCTTGGGAAATAGAGATAACTGTTGGAAGAGGGAGTCTACATGTAGGATTAATGTGGCGCCAGAAGGAAGATCAATCCTTGGAAGCCGAGGGTCGAGGTCACCCTAGTGGTGATCCAGAAAAGTGTCCTCGCTGTTGGGAACAGGACTCTGGTGGGCAGGCTGGGTCTGTGGGACAGAAGATCCCTGTGGGAGGCGGGGAGAGAAGCCTCCACACCTGGAGTTCGAGCACACGAGTGGCCGGATGATGAAGCTCAGGGAGGGGAGGTGTGGGATCCTGTGCCCTCAAGGGGAGTCACTGGGGCTGGGCGGACCTCCTGAAGGTTCAAGAGAGCTCAGGTCATAGGCCCTGGAGTTGGGGGTGGGTGTGGAGGGGGGGATGAGGGGGAAGCAGTGGGGGAGGCTGGGAGTGGGGCCACAGCTCTGGTGACTCAGATCTTCATAGAGCCCGCAGCGCGCCCAGCAGCAGGTAGTGGTGGGCGGGCCGCAGGTGCAAGCACCGCAGTCAGGTCTGCGCGAGGCACCCAGGCGTCCTGGCTGCCACGGCGCACGGGCCGCGCCGCTGCTTGTACACGGCCAGCACGCGCACGGCCAGCCGCTGCCACGCCGCGCCCGCGCCTCGGACACAAGCACCTGCGCGCGGAGCACTGCGGGGAAGGGGGCGGTCAGGCCTGGGCGTAGCCAGCCCAAGGGCCCCTTGGGGCCATCCCTGGGGGCGATAGGCCCGGGACGCGAGGGTGGGCTTCCAGAATCGCCCAGGGAAGGGCAGAGGCCTTGAGCGTTTGAGGGTGAGGTCTTTCAGAGAAGCCAGGTTCAAGCCAGGAGTGCGGGACTTTGGAGTGTGATCGGGGGAAGGAGAAGGTTGGAGGGGGCAGTCCCTCTGGAGGTGAGGTCAGACAGGGTGAGGAATCCAAGTGCCCACCGGGAATATGCAGGATGGGGTGCTTTGGAGATCATATTAGAAGCAAGGAGAACAGAAATGCCCGAAAGATTGGAGATGCCCGGGGGGCACCCTGCTGGGGGTGGGACTGGCACAAGGCAGAAGAGGCAGGTCCAGGTCTCTAACGCCTAATGGTTAGAAGGTATCAGTGGCAGATAGAGCTCTTGGGAAATAGAGATAACTGTTGGAAGAGGGAGTCTACATGTAGGATTAATGTGGCGCCAGAAGGAAGATCAATCCTTGGAAGCCGAGGGTCGAGGTCACCCTAGTGGTGATCCAGAAAAGTGTCCTCGCTGTTGGGAACAGGACTCTGGTGGGCAGGCTGGGTCTGTGGGACAGAAGATCCCTGTGGGAGGCGGGGAGAGAAGCCTCCACACCTGGAGTTCGAGCACACGAGTGGCCGGATGATGAAGCTCAGGGAGGGGAGGTGTGGGATCCTGTGCCCTCAAGGGGAGTCACTGGGGCTGGGCGGACCTCCTGAAGGTTCAAGAGAGCTCAGGTCATAGGCCCTGGAGTTGGGGGCTGCTGTGGACAGGTGGATGAGGGGGAAGCAGTGGGGGAGGCTGGGAGTGGGGCCACAGCTCTGGTGACTCAGATCTTAAAAGGGAGGCAGCGGACCTGAGACAGAGGAGACCGCACAGTGTCCTCCATTCAACCCGTTCCGCTTCCATCCTCAGGAGGCCGCCTCCCCCACCCAGGGAGTCAGGCTGAAGGTGATGGGGACACTCTGCAAGGCCAAGCACCAGGGAGAGAGGAGACCTCGGGAGGTAGGGAACACCCCTCCCCACTGCCGCTTCTGCCCACCGTCTGCTGTCCCCTTGGGTTCTAGACCAGGAAAGGCCCTTTAGAGTCCAGCACCCCTTCCCATTTAAGATGAGGAAACCGCAGGCCAGCAAAGGGGTGGCTTGGAGGCAGCTCCACGCCCCCGTGCGGCCGCCGGCCCTGGTCCTCCCCGGCACTCACCGTAGTCCTGCTGGCAGAACCTGCGCAGGCTCATGTGTATCCTGGTGTCCGAGGTATTGCAGTAGTTTTGACACTGAGGGTCTGGGGAGGGCCGGGCTGTCTGCACTGGGCTTCTGAGGCCTGGACTACAGCGTTCCGCCCCTGCCCGCCCCCAGCGTCCTTCTTGATGGAAAGCCAGGTGCCTGACCCCTTGGGACTGGCTCACTGGATCACCCCTGGATCTCCACCTTGGGGCCCATCAGTCCATCCCCGATCCCTCTTGCTACCAGGGCTGTGTAGGCCGCCTGTCTTACCAGAGCTGTAGGCTTGAGGGGTTGTAACAAGCGCGGTTGTTGCCTCTGGGATTCCTGTGAGAGAGCAGAGGAGAGAGAGGGCCTCTCAGCGGCTCCCATGCGCCCTGTCCCCCGAGGAAGCCAGGCATCCAGACCCCATAAGCCTTTTCCCTCGAGGCCCAAGAGCGGAAGCACCCTTTGCCTTCCTCCCCCAGGACCTGGAGTCCTGGTCCCTAGCCACTTTCTTGAGACCTCTCTCAGACCCAGGAAACCAGCCTCCCAGCCTCCTCCTCCACAGGATGGGGAGACTGGACCTCCATTCCTTGCCTCCCCAAGGACTGAGTCCAGCCTTCTGTCTCCAACTTCCGTCTCCCAGGGACCCGGTCTGCACCCACTTGCCCCCTGGAGCTCTGGGATGCGCCTTTCCCAGCTCATGGGCCCCCAGCCCTGCCCCCGAGGACTCACGCTGGCAGGGCATCCTGGGGGAGCGGCTCTGCTGGTAGCCGGCACCACAGCGGTTGCAGGTCAGGCCAGTGACCCCCAACTTGCAGGAGCACTGCCCGCTGGTCTGGTTGCAGGTGCCACCTGTTGCCCCAATAGGATGACACTGGCAGGCTGGTGAGGAGAGGAGCTGGGGAGGTGGGGTGCGGGCTGCCAGCCTCTTCCTCCCCAAGACCAGGAGACTGGAGTTCCCTCAGAAACAGGGCTCCAGGCCCCCATCCTCCTCCCCAACACCCTGCTCTCCTGGTCCCCCTTCCTCCCCCAGACCTGCCTCCTTCCTCTCAGCTGGGCTCCAGGCTGCACTCACCCCTGCAGGCCTTGCGGCTGGTGACGGGCTGGCTGGGGTCCCTCCAGAACCCCGGCCGGCAGTAGTGGCAGTGCCGCCCGGCTGTGTGGTGCCGGCACCGCTCACAGACACCCCCGCTCCGGCCGCCCGACAGCCTGAACAGCTCCGCGTTGAACCTGCAGCGTCGCGCGTGCTGGTTGCAGGAGCAGGCTGGGACGGGAGGAGAGGGCGGCTCAGGCCTGGCTTGCTCTTCCCCTTTCCCAGCTTTCTCCCCACTGCCCTCAGCAGAGACTGCCTGGGGGTCCCTGGGTGCGTGGGGGTCCCAGAGCCCTTCATTTTCATCTTTAAAAGGGTGCACAGGACTGGAGCTGGGTGAGCCTGAGGGCCTGATGGGACGTGGCATGTCTGTGTGAAACCAGGGGGCGTGGAGTGGCAGCCCCGGGGGTGGACTGCGGAGTCAGATCCCCGCGTGGACGTGCTTCACTGTTTCCATGGGCAGCGACCTCTCCTTTCTGCAGCTCAGACCCCTTTGCTGTAAAATGACATTCACAGCGTCTGCGTCAAGGCATTTGCCTGGAAGCCTCTCCACATAAAGTGCTTTCCTAACTCAGCGCCTGACCCAGAGCACACCGTTGCCTGCAGAGGGCACCCACGTGCCAGGCGCCATGTGCTGTGTGCTTGGCATGTTTCCTTCCCACAGTGGCTCTGTGAAGCCAGGCTGTCGTCACGTCACGTGTTGGACAGTGACCACTGTGGCCGAGAGGAGTGGTCACCTGCCCAGAGTAATACAGCTGAGTGGCGGTTGGAGGCAGGATCAGACCCCAGGTACACTCCGGGGCGCTCACCCGGCTCCAGGAGGACCACTTACCACGGACATTTTGCTGGGGAGCATCGATCAGATTATCAGAAGGAGTGACTCTCAAACCTTACCACTTCTCTGAATTACCGGGAGACGTTTAAAAGAGCAGCACAGATGGCCAGGACATCCGTGAGGAGAGGAGCTGGGGAGGTGGGGTGCGGGCTGCCAGCCTCTTCCTCCCCAAGACCAGGAGACTGGAGTTCCCTCAGAAACAGGGCTCCAGGCCCCCATCCTCCTCCCCAACACCCTGCTCTCCTGGTCCCCCTTCCTCCCCCAGACCTGCCTCCTTCCTCTCAGCTGGGCTCCAGGCTGCACTCACCCCTGCAGGCCTTGCGGCTGGTGACGGGCTGGCTGGGGTCCCTCCAGAACCCCGGCCGGCAGTAGTGGCAGTGCCGCCCGGCTGTGTGGTGCCGGCACCGCTCACAGACACCCCCGCTCCGGCCGCCCGACAGCCTGAACAGCTCCGCGTTGAACCTGCAGCGTCGCGCGTGCTGGTTGCAGGAGCAGGCTGGGACGGGAGGAGAGGGCGGCTCAGGCCTGGCTTGCTCTTCCCCTTTCCCAGCTTTCTCCCCACTGCCCTCAGCAGAGACTGCCTGGGGGTCCCTGGGTGCGTGGGGGTCCCAGAGCCCTTCATTTTCATCTTTAAAAGGGTGCACAGGACTGGAGCTGGGTGAGCCTGAGGGCCTGATGGGACGTGGCATGTCTGTGTGAAACCAGGGGGCGTGGAGTGGCAGCCCCGGGGTGGACTGCGGAGTCAGATCCCCGCGTGGACGTGCTTCACTGTTTCCATGGGCAGCGACCTCTCCTTTCTGCAGCTCAGACCCCTTTGCTGTAAAATGACATTCACAGCGTCTGCGTCAAGGCATTTGCCTGGAAGCCTCTCCACATAAAGTGCTTTCCTAACTCAGCGCCTGACCCAGAGCACACCGTTGCCTGCAGAGGGCACCCACGTGCCAGGCGCCATGTGCTGTGTGCTTGGCATGTTTCCTTCCCACAGTGGCTCTGTGAAGCCAGGCTGTCGTCACGTCACGTGTTGGACAGTGACCACTGTGGCCGAGAGGAGTGGTCACCTGCCCAGAGTAATACAGCTGAGTGGCGGTTGGAGGCAGGATCAGACCCCAGGTACACTCCGGGGCGCTCACCCGGCTCCAGGAGGACCACTTACCACGGACATTTTGCTGGGGAGCATCGATCAGATTATCAGAAGGAGTGACTCTCAAACCTTACCACTTCTCTGAATTACCGGGGAGACGTTTAAAAAGAGCAGCACAGATGGCCAGGACATCCGAGCCAGGTCCTGTATCAGGCTGTGTGCTAAGGACTTAGAGAATTCATGTGTTGAATTTTCACTGTCTGTAGAGAAAGGACTGTCTTTCGTCACTTTACAGGTAAGGAAATGGAGGCACAGAGAGGTTGGGTCACTTGTTGGGGGTTCACACAGCCAGGAAGCCAAGGAGCTGGAATTTGAGCCCACGCATTCTGGCGGCTCCTGAGCTCGTGCCCTGTCGGCCGCCCAGGAGCCTCTAGTGTGACGGCTCATACAGGACAAGCTGGGACCTTTGGACTCGTCCTCCTAAATCCACATTCCAACTCTTCTGCCTCCTGGTTACGTGTCCGTGTGCACGTGACTTCCCAGCTCTAGCCTCAGTCTCCTCATCTGTACATAGGGCCTGATGCAGTACCTGCCCGGCACAGAGTGGGTACTGGATAGATAAAGAGGTGTCTCATGAATAAAACCTTCCCCACGGGGTTGACTTGATGAGTCCAAAAACATCCAGCAGCCCTGTTTTCCTGCAGCCTCTCAGTAAGTAAATATCATCTCTGCCAAGCCAGGCCCTGGGCTAAGGGCTCCAGAAGCGTCGTACACATCATGATCACCATGATCTAGTGTCACCAAGATCCTGGGGCCCCCTGGTGGGCATGTAAGCTGCAGTAAGCAGCAGAGATGGGGGCAGATAGATTGAGGGAGGTCTGGGGGCGCCAGGAGGGGACTGCTGGAGGACAAGCGAGGTGAAGCCAGGCAGACGCAGCTCCAGGGCAGGAGAGCCTCCTGTTCTCAGGGAGACGCCCACTGCTGGAGCCACGGGCCGACGGTGGGGGGCAGGGGCTGTCAGGGAGGGCCCAGGACTCACGCAGGCAAGGGTGAGGGTGCTGGGGCGTGGCCGGCCGCCAGGGCCAGTCGCGGTGCGACGGGCGGCAGCTCTCACAGCCTGGGCCAGTGGTGTGGTGGCGGCAGCGGCAGCGGGGTGGCCGGTCGCGGGCAGCACAGCGGGCCGCGTGGCCATGGCACTGGCAGCGGCCTCTCACGCCCGCGGCTGCCAGCCCCGCCTGGCCCCCGAGCTCCACGCGGAGGTGACTGGCCACCACGCTGGCCTTAGGGCCCGGTGAGGCTCGGAAGGTCACCCTCTCGGGGCCTCCCAAGGCCCCCGGCCAGGCAGGTCTGCGCCACAGTGACCTCCAGGGCCCTCCGGTGGCCCAGGCGGCAGATAGGACCAGGGCTGGAGGTCCTGGGGTGCAGAAGCGCAAGCTGACGGACGACAGGAGGAAGGAGCCGCCCAGGGCCAGGGTCAGGCTGCCATTGCAGGGTGCCCGTGGGCCAAGGTCCCTCCCTGGGGAGGGGATGCAGGCCTGGGGACAGGAGGCAGCCATGCCAGCTAGCTGGGTCACTGGTGGGAGACAGAAGCGGGGGCGACCCCCCGGATGGTAGCACGGGTCTGCGCTCGCCTGGCTCAGGAGCAGCAAGAGGGCAAAGGTCACAGGCATGGTTTCAGCAGAGGTGAATACCTGCAGAGGAGAGGAGTGGCCAGGCTGGGGCCTCAGGCCGCCCCCAGAGGTCAGCCTCCACCCCGCTTCCCAGGCTCCCTGAGGAACCTAGGCATTCCACCCCACCCACCGCCTTGCCCCAGACCCCTCCTCCCGGCTCCTTCTGAGCGAGGAAAATAGTTCCATCTGGGGAGAATTACTGTTTACATAACCCAAAGGGGAAAGAACGCAGGCAAAATTGAGAATTTTGCCTGAACTAATCCGTAGCTTAACACCCCAGCACTATCAGTCAGTGTCCAGGGGCAGGGGGCCCTGGGGAGAGGGCGGGGATCTGGGGACAAGGGGGAGAAAGGCGGGGCAGAGCAGAGAGGGAGAGTTCTAGACAGATGGACAGATGAAGACTTGGGGACAAAGAAACAGAGAAAGAGACAGATGGGGCACAGAGAGCAAAGACAGGCAGGGGGACGGAGGTAGGGCAAGGGCCGGACGGGGAGAAGCAGCCACAGGAGAGAGGACCGACAGAAGGGGAGACCACGAGGCCCAGAAAGATGGTGGACAGGAAACCAGAGTCCACAGGCTATGGGGGTGCGGGACAGAGCCCAGGGAGCTCAGGGACCGGGGTAGACAGACGTGGACAGGGGGCCTCAGAGACACCTGCTGAGCAGACCTGACCTGGAGGAGGAAGAGTGGGGAGGGCTGCGGTGCTGGGCCAGGGGATCAGAAGCAGGAGTCAGGCCCATGGGGATCGGGGAGGATCAGAGGGGAGGCCCTTTCCCACGTGGAGCCCTAACCTTGTTCTCCACACCCAGGGCACGGAGATGGGGATTATCACCAAACAGCCAGGCCTCCCTGCCGCCCACCCCCAACCTCCACTCGCCCTTAACTCTTTCTCACCCAGGTGCAGGACTCGAGGACTGTGCTGAGGAACCCAGTGGGGACGCCTGGGGCTAGGGGGCTGGCGCAGAATGCCTGGGGGGCCAGGAAGACGGAGCCCTGGCTGCTCGCGGGATGGGAGGACCCTGTGCTTGCATTTCCGAGAACATCCTGATATTCAAAGCCTACCTGCTCCCACTGGAGTCAGAGCCCCCACATTCCCTAGTGGTCCCCGTGGTCCCCAGAGCAAAAGGACAGATGGTGGGGTGGGAGTGCTCCGGAAGACAGAGGAGAGGTGGCCAGGCTGGGGCCTCAGGCCGCCCCAGAGGTCAGCCTCCACCCGCTTCCCAGGCTCCCTGAGGAACCTAGGCATTCCACCCACCCACCGCCTTGCCCCAGACCCCTCCTCCCGGCTCCTTCTGAGCGAGGAAAATAGTTCCATCTGGGGAGAATTACTGTTTACATAACCCAAAGGGGAAAGAACGCAGGCAAAATTGAGAATTTTGCCTGAACTAATCCGTAGCTTAACACCCCAGCACTATCAGTCAGTGTCCAGGGGCAGGGGCCCTGGGAGAGGCGGGATCTGGGGACAAGGGGGAGAAAGGCGGGGCAGAGCAGAGAGGGAGAGTTCTAGACAGATGGACAGATGAAGACTTGGGGACAAAGAAACAGAGAAAGAGACAGATGGGGCACAGAGAGCAAAGACAGGCAGGGGGACGGAGGTAGGGCAAGGGCCGGACGGGGAGAAGCAGCCACAGGAGAGAGGACCGACAGAAGGGGAGACCACGAGGCCCAGAAAGATGGTGGACAGGAAACCAGAGTCCACAGGCTATGGGGGTGCGGGACAGAGCCCAGGGAGCTCAGGGACCGGGGTAGACAGACGTGGACAGGGGGCCTCAGAGACACCTGCTGAGCAGACCTGACCTGGAGGAGGAAGAGTGGGGAGGGCTGCGGTGCTGGGCCAGGGGATCAGAAGCAGGAGTCAGGCCCATGGGGATCGGGGAGGATCAGAGGGGAGGCCCTTTCCCACGTGGAGCCCTAACCTTGTTCTCCACACCCAGGGCACGGAGATGGGGATTATCACCAAACAGCCAGGCCTCCCTGCCGCCCACCCCCAACCTCCACTCGCCCTTAACTCTTTCTCACCCAGGTGCAGGACTCGAGGACTGTGCTGAGGAACCCAGTGGGGACGCCTGGGGCTAGGGGGCTGGCGCAGAATGCCTGGGGGGCCAGGAAGACGGAGCCCTGGCTGCTCGCGGGATGGGAGGACCCTGTGCTTGCATTTCCGAGAACATCCTGATATTCAAAGCCTACCTGCTCCCACTGGAGTCAGAGCCCCCACATTCCCTAGTGGTCCCCGTGGTCCCCAGAGCAGAAAGGGGACAGATGGTGGGGTGGGGAGTGCTCCGGAAGACAGAGGGAGGCTGGACAGGACAGAGGCGGGGGCATCCCACGGGGGCCAGAAGCCCGGACCTGGAGGGCAGGACTGAGGATGGACCTGGTGCTGAAGCGCCCGCCCCCCACCCGTCCAGGGCTGGCCACCCCCAGTGAGGAGCTCCCTCAGGTCTGGGGTCCTTGGAGCCCTTCTGGGCCCTACTGTTTGGCCCACTGGCTCCATCTGCCCCGGGCTTGGACCCCAGCTGGGAGTCTGTCACAGTGGGGTGATACTCCCCCCAAGCCTGATTTCACAGCCCCCAGCATTCCCACTGTAGATGCCCTGTGCGCAGACTGCTGCTTCCGCCCCATGGCTGCCGTGGCCTCCACATCTCCCGAGGAGGAGCCTGGCGCCATTTTGAGCTCTGGAACGGGGCATTTGCCCTGGCCCCTCGGCACCTACCTTATTAAGGAGCGCAACCCATCTCCCACCTCTCTTCTCTCGCCTGGGTGATTCATGGAGTATTGCTTTCTGGCCCATAGTATGCCAGGCAAAAGGGCTGAGCGCCCTGGTGTTTCTGGGGGATCCAGAAGCCAGCCCCTGCCACTGGGGAGCCCAGATGACCGGCTCCCACTCTCTGTCCCTTCTGGGAACCGCAGGCCAGCCTGGCCCCCGTTTAAGGAGATGTGCTCCCACCAGATCCAGAACCAGGCCCCTGGCTTGGGCTGTGTGACGGCCCCTCTGGGACCCAGCCACCTCTTCCCTGGCTTCTTTTGCACCCACCCCACCCTTTACCCCACCTTTGTCCAAACCTGTGTCCTGGAAGAAGTGGTCTTCTGCAGCTAGCTGCTCCCGTGTCCTTCCCTCCCGCAGGAGCGTGGCGGCCCACATGGGCTCCCGGGATGAGTGCAGAGTGGCTGTTCTCAGGCCCCAGGCTAGTGGGGGTTCTGGGCGGGAGCTCAGAGCACAGCCTAAGAATCCAACACCACGCCCGCCCCCCCACCCCGCCCCGGTCCCCTCGCCAAGGCAGCCACGCTTTCCCCGCAAGGACCCCTGGCAGCCACGCCACCCAGGCCTCTGAGGGGGATGAGAGCCGTCGCCCCTCAGGGGCCCACAGCCGGACAGCCCCGAGCAGGCTGGCCCAGGAGGCTCAAGGCCGGTAGGAGGGGACAGCGGCCAGATGGCCTCCCCGGGCCTGGGGTCCACGCTGCACTCACACCCGCCCCCTGCCCCACTGCTCCTAAGGATGGGCAGGCCGGGGCTCAGCGCCTCCAGTGGGATGGGGTCGGGGGCGGTGTCAAGGCCGCTCACACTGAGGGCGGACCCCACGCTAGCCCCTCCTGCCCTCTGGAACCTTCTGCCAGCTGTGGGTTAATGAGCATGAAGGTCAGGTGCTTTGAAGCCCTAGAGGTCAGTGCCCTTTGAAGGGTCACCCCAGCCACCTGGAAACCCAAAGACTTGGGGCTGCTTTCTGAGATGAGGAGGTGGGGGAGAAACAAATGCCTGGGACCTTGGTGGTTCCAGCAGCTGGAGGGAGAAATCAGGGATCCCCCTCCACAGGGACAGAGCTCAGAGTGGCCTTCCCCGTGGCCAGTTCATGGTAAGGCCTCAACCCTTCAGTGGTGAAGTTTTTTTTTTTTTTTAAGATTTATTTATTTATTTATTTTGGGCGGGGGTCGGGTTGGGGAGGGAGGGGAGTGGGCGGGCCACTTCTGTTGGTCTTTCATTCCTCCACCTTCATCCTTCTCTGTTCTTTGGCTCCTGTGGGCCTCCCATCGCAGTGGCGTTTGTCGCTGCAGAGCACTGGCTCTGGGCGCATGCGCTACAGAGCTCCGGCTCGGCAATTGGACACATCGGTCCAGCCGCTCTGCGGCACGTGGGATCTTCCCAGGCCAGGGATCGAACCGGCGCCCCTTGCACTGCAAGGCGGTGTCCTTACCCACTGGACCACCAGGGGAAGCCCAGTGGTGAAGTTTTTGTGCAAATGTTGCCCTCAGTTCTTACATACCTGAGTGGTTTTTACTAGAAAAATAACATTTTTAAAAAATATTTCTTTCTTTATTTTTATTTTTGGCAGGGGATGGGTTAGGGAGGGAGGGGGATGGATGGGCCACTTCTATTGGTCTTTCATTTATCTATTTTCATCCTCTTTGTTCTTTGGCCCGTGTGGGCTTCCCATCGCAGCGGCCTCTGTTGTCGCAGAGCACCGGCTCTGGGCGCATGCGCTCCAGAACTCTGGCTTGGTAATTGAACACATCGGTCTAGCTGCTCCACAGCACATGGAATCTTCCCTGGCCAGGGATCGACCTGGCGCCCCTTGCACTGCAAGGCGGTGTCCTTAGCCACTGGACCACCAGGGAAGCCCGAAAAATAACATTTAAAAAATTTTTTTTAGTTTACTTTTACAGAGTTTTGTTGTTTACAGATATGTATAATCCCAAATTAGTCATATGTATACTGCCCCCCATCCCACCCCTCCAGACTGTCGCACAGGGGCACTGTGCAAAATAACATCTTTTAATCTCCACCCCTGAGAAATGCTGGGGCCTCAGGATGATGGGTACCACATTTGCTGCTGTGGCCTTGAGTGCACAGCCTGTGGCACAGCATGAGGGGTTTGGGGACCCACTGTCCCGGCGGGAGGCACTGCTGAGGCAGTCTGTGCTGCTGGTTCCGGTTGACCCTCCTCCCACTCGGTGGTGGAGGCAGGATGGGGACCTCGGATTTGAATGTGTGCCGTGTGTGGAGGGGTTAGCTGTCAGAGACAGGGACACCCTCAGATCAGGGGGAACATACGGAATCTGGGGCGGGCGGCCTGAAGGACAGGGTGGCTCGTGCAGTGCTGGCCACACTAAGCCGTTCAGCGCCTGCACGCTGACGTCCTGCAGCGTGGCTGACGGGCTGCTGAAGCCAGCGCCTGTGCAGACACCCGCCCTTGTCAACCCAGAGAGCAAGATCTCAACCAAAAAACAGCGAATCACTATGTTCTAGAGAAAGATGGTAGGTGGCAGATGCTTTGGAGCAAAAGCAAATGGGAAAGTGGTTGCGGGGCCAGCGGGTAAGAGGGGACATTTGGGCTGAGACCTGAAGGCCGTGAAGTCGTCCAGACAGAAGGATCAGGCACAGGGAGTAAGCTAACGTTCCCTGGAGGAAAGTTTGCTTTCTCACTTTTGCTTTTAATAGGCTAAGCTGCCCGAGGCGATGGTCATCCTTAAGGGGCTTGGGTGTTGGGTGAGGGCAGCTAGAGCTGAGGAAAAGCTCCTCCGCAGGTGGAGGAGGAGACTCGGGGGGACAGGGTGGTGCCTCAAGCATGGGGCACCTTTACCCTCCCTACCTCCCAGAGAGGAGGCAGGACCTCCCAGGGCCACAGCTGAGAGGTGGGCTTACCCCAAAATGGAATCTTCCCTGGCCAGGGATCGACCTGGCGCCCCTTGCACTGCAAGGCGGTGTCCTTAGCCACTGGACCACCAGGGAAGCCCGAAAAATAACATTTAAAAAAATTTTTTTAGTTTACTTTTACAGAGTTTTGTTGTTTACAGATATGTATAATCCCAAATTAGTCATATGTATACTGCCCCCCATCCCACCCCTCCAGACTGTCGCACAGGGGCACTGTGCAAAATAACATCTTTTAATCTCCACCCCTGAGAAATGCTGGGGCCTCAGGATGATGGGTACCACATTTGCTGCTGTGGCCTTGAGTGCACAGCCTGTGGCACAGCATGAGGGGTTTGGGGACCCACTGTCCCGGCGGGAGGCACTGCTGAGGCAGTCTGTGCTGCTGGTTCCGGTTGACCCTCCTCCCACTCGGTGGTGGAGGCAGGATGGGGACCTCGGATTTGAATGTGTGCCGTGTGTGGAGGGGTTAGCTGTCAGAGACAGGGACACCCTCAGATCAGGGGGAACATACGGAATCTGGGGCGGGCGGCCTGAAGGACAGGGTGGCTCGTGCAGTGCTGGCCACACTAAGCCGTTCAGCGCCTGCACGCTGACGTCCTGCAGCGTGGCTGACGGGCTGCTGAAGCCAGCGCCTGTGCAGACACCCGCCCTTGTCAACCCAGAGAGCAAGATCTCAACCAAAAAACAGCGAATCACTATGTTCTAGAGAAAGATGGTAGGTGGCAGATGCTTTGGAGCAAAAGCAAATGGGAAAGTGGTTGCGGGGCCAGCGGGTAAGAGGGGACATTTGGGCTGAGACCTGAAGGCCGTGAAGTCGTCCAGACAGAAGGATCAGGCACAGGGAGTAAGCTAACGTTCCCTGGAGGAAAGTTTGCTTTCTCACTTTTGCTTTTAATAGGCTAAGCTGCCCGAGGCGATGGTCATCCTTAAGGGGCTTCGGGTGTTGGGTGAGGGCAGCTAGAGCTGAGGAAAAGCTCCTCCGCAGGTGGAGGAGGAGACTCGGGGGGACAGGGTGGTGCCTCAAGCATGGGGCACCTTTACCCTCCCTACCTCCCAGAGAGGAGGCAGGACCTCCCAGGGCCACAGCTGAGAGGTGGGCTTAGCAGGGTGGGACCCACAGCTCTGGGCTTCCAGAAAGGTCTTTCATTCCTGCCTCGGCGTGCAGACTCACAGAGACCCCGTGGGGCAGGGCAGAGCTGCAGAGTAACTGCACTGAGGGGCTGCCCAGGTGGCTCGGTGGTGAAGACTCTGCCTGCCATGCAGGGGACTTGGGTTCGATCTCTGGGTCGGGAAGATCCCCCCTAGAGAAGGAAATGGCAGCCCACTCCAGTATTCTTGCCTGCAGAATCCTATGGACAGAGGAGCCTGGCAGGCTACCGTCCATGGGGTCACAAAGAGTTGGACAGGACTTAGTGACTCAGTAACAACAAAAGAGTGTGCGTCTGGGTGTCCCTTTTTCGGGACATAGTGGAAAAATCCAGCCCAGTAATGAGGAGCCCAGAGTCCTGAATCACACTGGTTTCAAATCCAGGCTTCTCCTTCCTAGCTGTGTGGCCCAAAGCAGGTTCCTGCCCTCTCTGTGCAGTGGTTTCCTTTTCCGTTAAATCAGCATACAGATGCACCTTCCTTGTGGGAGATCCTGAGGACCGAATGAGGGGCGGTAAGCCTAGAGACTGATATCTGGATCTCTGTGGACCAGACACGCTGCGGAGCCTGTGTTTGGACAACAGCAGCGGGGCGCAGGTTAGGTATTATACAGCCTCCCAGCGGGGTCTGGCAGCGTTCCACAGTCCAGCAGGACATTCGCTCCAAAATAATAGCCTCACATCAGTTCAGATTTTGTCTCCAGATGAGTTCAGCTCAGGCTGGGGTTCATGACCAATCTTCATGAAAGCAGTCATGAAGGAATTGTGGACGTGTCTGGAAGTGCTGAGGCTTGAGTCAGGGAGAAGCATCAGGCACAGGAGTGCCTTGGAGGAAAGTTTGCTTTCTCACTTTTGAATAGGCTTCCGGGTGTTGGGGGGGGGCGGGCAGCTAGAGCTGAGGAAAAGCTCCTCCGCAGGTGGAGGAGGAGACTCGGGGGGACAGGGTGGTGCCTCAAGCATGGGGCACCTTTACCCTCCCTACCTCCCAGAGAGGAGGCAGGACCTCCC
The DNA here is from genome assembly GCA_022376925.1 of Tragulus kanchil. Classification (NCBI taxonomy): domain Eukaryota; kingdom Metazoa; phylum Chordata; class Mammalia; order Artiodactyla; family Tragulidae; genus Tragulus; species Tragulus kanchil. The sequence continues at coordinate 129,035,945 of JAIOJX010000031.1, forward strand.
AGGGCCACAGCTGAGAGGTGGGCTTAGCAGGGTGGGACCCACAGCTCTGGGCTTCCAGAAAGGTCTTTCATTCCTGCCTCGGCGTGCAGACTCACAGAGACCCCGTGGGGCAGGGCAGAGCTGCAGAGTAACTGCACTGAGGGGCTGCCCAGGTGGCTCGGTGGTGAAGACTCTGCCTGCCATGCAGGGGACTTGGGTTCGATCTCTGGGTCGGGAAGATCCCCCCTAGAGAAGGAAATGGCAGCCCACTCCAGTATTCTTGCCTGCAGAATCCTATGGACAGAGGAGCCTGGCAGGCTACCGTCCATGGGGTCACAAAGAGTTGGACAGGACTTAGTGACTCAGTAACAACAAAAGAGTGTGCGTCTGGGTGTCCCTTTTTCGGGACATAGTGGAAAAATCCAGCCCAGTAATGAGGAGCCCAGAGTCCTGAATCACACTGGTTTCAAATCCAGGCTTCTCCTTCCTAGCTGTGTGGCCCAAAGCAGGTTCCTGCCCTCTCTGTGCAGTGGTTTCCTTTTCCGTTAAATCAGCATACAGATGCACCTTCCTTGTGGGAGATCCTGAGGACCGAATGAGGGGCGGTAAGCCTAGAGACTGATATCTGGATCTCTGTGGACCAGACACGCTGCGGAGCCTGTGTTTGGACAACAGCAGCGGGGCGCAGGTTAGGTATTATACAGCCTCCCAGCGGGGTCTGGCAGCGTTCCACAGTCCAGCAGGACATTCGCTCCAAAATAATAGCCTCACATCAGTTCAGATTTTGTCTCCAGATGAGTTCAGCTCAGGCTGGGGTTCATGACCAATCTTCATGAAAGCAGTCATGAAGGAATTGTGGACGTGTCTGGAAGTGCTGAGGCTTGAGTCAGGGGAGAAGCATCAGCTTTGACTCACAGTTCCCACGGCTTTTCAGCTGTGTCATCTGATGAGTGACCAGGAGAGGGAGCTCTTGAGACTCAAGAAAGGAGGTGGCCGCCAGACTGGCTTCCTGATTGGGAGTTGCTCAGTCGCTAAATTGTGTAGGAAAAATACAGTTGAATATTCACACTTTCAGATAGTTTGACTTAGTCCTCTCCCCCACCCCCCCTTTTTTTTCTTGGCTGCTTCCCGCAGCATGTGGAATCTTAATTCTCCAACCAGGGATCAAACCCACATGCCCTGCACTGAAGGGCAGAGTCTTCAGCACTGGACCACCAGGGAAGTCCTTCAGTCACTCCTTTAAATGGGAACCAGAGAGGTGGAGTAACTTGACGAAAGTCACTCAGCTCGGTGAGGGCTGGAGCTGGGGTTTAAATGCAAGCCTCAGGGGTGCAGGTCTGTGCTCTGAGACCTCACGGTGGGAGCCACCTTGGATTAAGTCGTCTCTTCTCCCCACAGCTACCACGAGGCTCTGGGCCAGCTGCCCTTCCTTGTCCACCATCTGCTTCCTCTTTGTCATCTTTGTGGTATCCACTGTTTTCCACTGCCACCAGCGCCTGACCCTGGTACCCACTCGTTGGGCCTACCCAGGTCGTGTGGTCCTGTTCCCCAGACACCTGCCAAGAGGGGTGTGTTCACCATCAACGCCATAGGCCGCCTGGGGAACCAGATGGGGGAGTAGCCACCCTGTACGCCCTGGCCAAGATGAACGGGCGCGCGGCCTTCATCCCGCCCCAGATGCACAGAACGCTGGCACCCATCTTCAGGATCACCCTCCCGGTCCTGCACGACGCCACGGCCAGGAGCATCTCCTGGCGGAGCTACCACCTGAACGACTGGATGGAGGAGCAGTACCGCCACATCCGCGGGGAGTACGTGCGGCTCACCGGCTACCCCTGCTCCTGGACCTTCTACCACCACCTCCGCGCCGAGATCCTCCGGGAGTTCACCCTGCACGACCACGTGCGCCAGGAGGCCCAGAATTTTCTGCGAGGTCTGCGGGTGAATGGGAGCCGGCCGAGTACCTATGTGGGGGTCCACGTGCGCCGGGGGGACTACATCCACGTCATGCCCAATGTGTGCAAGGGCGTGGTCGCCAACCGGCGATACCTAGAGCAGGCTCTGGACTGGTTCCGCACTCGTCACCCCGGCCGGCTTTTCGTGGTCACCAGCGACGACATGGCCTGATGCTGGGAGAATGTCACAGCTCCCACCAGGGTGTGGTGTTTGCAGGCGATGGCCGGCAGGGCTCGCCTGCCAAGGACTTTGCGCCCCTCACGCAGTGCAGCCATACCGTCATCATGTGGGGACCTTCGAGATCTGGGCCACCTACCTCACCGGGGGGAGCACCGTCTACCTGGCCAACTTCACCCAGCCCAGCTGCCGCTTCCGCATGATCTTTAAGCCCCAGGCGGCCTTCCGGCGGAGTGGGTGGGCATTGCACCCAACCTGGGGCAGGCCAGAGAGAACCGCCCCTAGCCCCTGCCTCTCCAGCAGACTGCGTGTGTGGGAGTAGCCACCATTTTTCCCCACAGCTACCACGAGGCTCTGGGCCAGCTGCCCTTCCTTGTCCACCATCTGCTTCCTCTTTGTCATCTTTGTGGTATCCACTGTTTTCCACTGCCACCAGCGCCTGACCCTGGTACCCACTCTGGGCCTACCCAGGTCGTGTGGTCCTGTTCCCCAGACACCTGCCAAGAGGGGTGTGTTCACCATCAACGCCATAGGCCGCCTGGGGAACCAGATGGGGAGTAGCCACCCTGTACGCCCTGGCCAAGATGAACGGGTGCGCGGCCTTCATCCCGCCCCAGATGCACAGAACGCTGGCACCCATCTTCAGGATCACCCTCCCGGTCCTGCACGACGCCACGGCCAGGAGCATCTCCTGGCGGAGCTACCACCTGAACGACTGGATGGAGGAGCAGTACCGCCACATCCGCGGGGAGTACGTGCGGCTCACCGGCTACCCCTGCTCCTGGACCTTCTACCACCACCTCCGCGCCGAGATCCTCCGGGAGTTCACCCTGCACGACCACGTGCGCCAGGAGGCCCAGAATTTTCTGCGAGGTCTGCGGGTGAATGGGAGCCGGCCGAGTACCTATGTGGGGGTCCACGTGCGCCGGGGGGACTACATCCACGTCATGCCCAATGTGTGCAAGGGCGTGGTCGCCAACCGGCGATACCTAGAGCAGGCTCTGGACTGGTTCCGCACTCGTCACCCCGGCCGGCTTTTCGTGGTCACCAGCGACGACATGGCCTGATGCTGGGAGAATGTCACAGCTCCCACCAGGGTGTGGTGTTTGCAGGCGATGGCCGGCAGGGCTCGCCTGCCAAGGACTTTGCGCCCCTCACGCAGTGCAGCCATACCGTCATCATGTGGGGACCTTCGAGATCTGGGCCACCTACCTCACCGGGGGGAGCACCGTCTACCTGGCCAACTTCACCCAGCCCAGCTGCCGCTTCCGCATGATCTTTAAGCCCCAGGCGGCCTTCCGGCGGAGTGGGTGGGCATTGCACCCAACCTGGGGCAGGCCAGAGAGAACCGCCCCTAGCCCCTGCCTCTCCAGCAGACTGCGTGTGTGTGGGATGCAGCCTGGCTCCTCTGCTTCCCAGCTGGGTGACCTTGGGTAAGTGACTTGACCTCTCTGTGCCTTGGTGTGCCACCCGAAAAGTGAACCTAATGCAGGTGTCTCATGGGGACACAGCACGTTCATGGAGGGCCTTGGAAACAGGCAGGTAGTTTTGGCCACTCATGTGTATGCGACTGGCGTGCCTGGACCTTGGGGCGGCACTGACATATCCTTGCTGTCTCTTCGCAGCTCCAGGAGCGTGGAGCCCAAATACTTAGTACTCGCCTCCTTCGAGGGTTTGGGATGAAACTCTTCCTGCCCTCAAGTGAAGGGGAACTGAGTGGTTTTGGCCACTAAGAATTCAGGCCTTGGGTTTGACGGGGTCTTATCTTGAAAGAATGTGAAGGAAAACAGGATTTGAGAGAGAAAATTGTGGGGAGATACCTCGGCAGGAAGAGGGACTCCCCAGAAGCGAGGGTGAGGGTGAGGCGTAAGAGGGCCTCACAGCAATGGCAGGCAGCAAGCCAGAGTCCCCACGCCATCAAAGGCACAGGCGGACCACAGAAGGGCGGGGCCCTGTGGACAGGCCACCTGATGTCCTGGCTTTGCCTGTGGCCCCAGGACCTCACGCCACTGTGAGAAACCCTAACGTGGACAGCAGTTGGATTAAGTGATTCCAATACTGATTTTCTTGCATTTGGGGTATGTTAAAGTATGGAGAAAAACCAATATTTTTATTGGTGTACAGCTCTATTTTGGATATTAAAAAATTAACATACAGTTATTTAGGTTCACTTAAGATTTCCTCTGAACACAGGTGCACTGGTTTCAAAAACATTTCAGTCACATCTTTTTCCCATTTGAAAGCCCTCTCCAAGTCTCTCTTTACTTGAATTCCCGTTTTTTTGGTAGCCTTGTTGGGCTGAACACCTTTCTATTCAGATATTAGTAAGAGTGTATCTCCCCAGAGCCATTTCGGGGTCCCGTTTCCCTCCTTCAGTCCTTGATGGCGGCGTCATTGTGTGTGGTTAAGGATAGGAGGACACTAAGGAAAGCCAGAGCAGGGTCCGCAGGGGAAGGGAGTTGGGAGGGAGGTTCTGTGTCAGCTGTCTCTTGCTGTGTAACAGATCACTCCAAAACTGAATAGCGTAGAGCCGCAACAGTGATTTATCATCCCTTACAGTTTCTGTGGGTTTTCCTCAGTCGTGAAGAATCTGTCTGCCAGTGCAGGGGACATGGGTTTGAGCCCTGGGTCGCCCAGTATTCTTGACCGGGAAATCCCATGGACAGAGGAGCCCGGCAGGTTCACAAAGTGGTCCAGCGTGACTTAGGACTAAACAACAGCAACAGTAGTTTCTGTGGGTCAGGAGCTCAGCAGTGACTTGGCTGAGCGGTCGTGTTTGGGATGCCCGGCGCAGTGCTGTCAGTTGTTGGCAGGGGTGCAGTCCTCTTGAAGGCTTGACAGGGGTTGGAGGTCCTCGTCCATGGCTGGACAGGTTTGAGAGAGAAAATTGTGGGAGATACCTCGGCAGGAAGAGGGACTCCCAGAAGCGAGGGTGAGGTGAGGCGAGAGGGCCTCACAGCAATGGCAGGCAGCCAGAGTCCCCACGCCATCAAAGGCACAGGCGGACCACAGAAGGGCGGGGCCCTGTGGACAGGCCACCTGATGTCCTGGCTTTGCCTGTGGCCCCAGGACCTCACGCCACTGTGAGAAACCCTAACGTGGACAGCAGTTGGATTAAGTGATTCCAATACTGATTTTCTTGCATTTGGGGTATGTTAAAGTATGGAGAAAAACCAATATTTTTATTGGTGTACAGCTCTATTTTGGATATTAAAAAATTAACATACAGTTATTTAGGTTCACTTAAGATTTCCTCTGAACACAGGTGCACTGGTTTCAAAAACATTTCAGTCACATCTTTTTCCCATTTGAAAGCCCTCTCCAAGTCTCTCTTTACTTGAATTCCCGTTTTTTTGGTAGCCTTGTTGGGCTGAACACCTTTCTATTCAGATATTAGTAAGAGTGTATCTCCCCAGAGCCATTTCGGGGTCCCGTTTCCCTCCTTCAGTCCTTGATGGCGGCGTCATTGTGTGTGGTTAAGGATAGGAGGACACTAAGGAAAGCCAGAGCAGGGTCCGCAGGGGAAGGGAGTTGGGAGGGAGGTTCTGTGTCAGCTGTCTCTTGCTGTGTAACAGATCACTCCAAAACTGAATAGCGTAGAGCCGCAACAGTGATTTATCATCCCTTACAGTTTCTGTGGGTTTTCCTCAGTCGTGAAGAATCTGTCTGCCAGTGCAGGGGACATGGGTTTGAGCCCTGGGTCGCCCAGTATTCTTGACCGGGAAATCCCATGGACAGAGGAGCCCGGCAGGTTCACAAAGTGGTCCAGCGTGACTTAGGACTAAACAACAGCAACAGTAGTTTCTGTGGGTCAGGAGCTCAGCAGTGACTTGGCTGAGCGGTCGTGTTTGGGATGCCCGGCGCAGTGCTGTCAGTTGTTGGCAGGGGTGCAGTCCTCTTGAAGGCTTGACAGGGGTTGGAGGTCCTCGTCCATGGCTGGACAGTGGTCGCTGACTGGCTCTTGGTCCGATCCCCTCGATGTGGACTCTGTGGGGCTGCTTGAGTGTCCTTACAACATGGCAGCTGGATTCCTCCCTAGAGACAGACCTAAGAGACCGAGGTCGAAACCGCCACGCCCTCTACCACAGGCCTTACCCTGTCACACAGTGTCGCTTCTGTCCCAACCTGTCCATCACACAGAGCAGTGTAACAGGGAACGACCCGGGGGCGGGGCAGGACACCCAGAGGCGAGGGTTGTTGCCGGCCACGTTGGAGGCCGCAGTGTTCGCCTGTTGGACGGCTGCGGCAGAGAACCACGGTGGCGTGCTCACACCACGGACATTCACCACCTCGCAGGTCTAGAGGCTTGAAGTCTTGAGACTTAGGTGTCGCAGGGCTGGTCTCCGGGTAAGGGGTGATCTGTTTCCAGCCTCTCCCCTTGGCTTGCAGACAACCACTCTGCCATGACTTTACATCTTCCCTCTGAGCATGTATGTCCAGAATTCCTCTTCTTTTTTTTTTAACTTTTTTATTTTTGGCTGTGCTGGGTCTTTGTTGATGTGTGGGTTTAGCTGCTCTGCGGTATGTGGGACCTTCCTGGTCAGGGATTGAACCTGGGTCTCCTGCACTGGCAGACGGGTTCTTATCCACTGAGCCACAAGGGAAGCCCTCCTCTTCTTTTAATGACACGAGTCATCATGAACTAGGGCCCACCGAATGACCTCATCTTAATTTAATTACATCCTGTCTCCATTCTGAGGTTCTGAGGGTCAGGACTTCAACACAGGACTTTTTTTTTAATGGTATTATATAATTAACTTTATTATATTATTGTAAATTATTTTAAATTACTTAAATTTGGGGAATGTAAATATGGTTTCAGTCATAATCTCTTCACTCTTGTCAACACGGGAATTTTTTAAAATTTGGGCTTCCCTGGTGGTCCAGTGGGTGAGGACACTGCCTTGCAGTGCAAGGGGCGCCGGTTCGATCCCTGGCCTGGGAAGATCCCACATGCCGCGGAGCAGCTGGACCAATGTGTCCAATTACCGAGCCGGAGCTCTGGAGCGCATGCACCCAGAACCAGTGCTCTGCGACGACAGAGGCCACTGCGATGGGAGGCCCACACGGGCCAAGGAACAAAGATGGATGAAAATAGATAAATGAAAGACCAATAGAAGTAACCTGCCTGCTCCCCTCCCTCCCCACCCCACCCCCTCAAAATAAATAAATCAATAAATCTTAAAAAAAATAAAAAATAAAAAGACAGAACTGAGAAGAGTTCTTTCAAAAAAAAAATTATTTATGTTATTTTTGGTTGCCCTAGCTCTCCATTGCTGCCCAAGGGCTTTCTCTAGTTGCAGTGGCTTCTCCTGCTGGCGGAGCCCAGGCTCTAGGCGCACGGGTGTCAATAGTTCTGGCACGTGGGCTTGGTTGCCCCACAGCCTGTGGAATCTTCCCAGACCAGGGATCAAACCCGTGTCCCCTGCATTGGCAGGTGGATTCTTACCCACTGTGCCACCAGGAAGTCCCAGCAGAGGAATTTTTGTGGAGACACAGTGTGGCCCATGATAGCTCCCAGCCTCCCTTCCCAGCTGTGCCCCTCCGAGTCAGATGGGCTTTACCCCCCTTCCCATTTCCCTCCGTTCTCTCAGGGCCAGCCCCTTCTCCTCAGGACAACGTACCTGAGCCAGGATAATTTCCCACACTCCCTCTTTGGGAGAGAGTCAGGCCAGAAGGTTAGAGGAGCCTTCACCTGACTCCTGGCTCTCTCTCACATGCCACAGCGTCCAAGTGCAGAGGGGGATGGCAGCCGTATCTCAGTGCAATAAAATGCTCACCTTGCAGGTCATTTCCTGTCGCCCGTTCAGCCCTCATCTCCAGCCTCCTCCACCCTGCCCTGTGCCCTCCGAAGGCTGGCTGACGTTATCTGCTGTGGCCCGAGTGCTCATGTCCACCCCCCTCCCCCCGCCCCAGTTTATATCCTGAAGCCTTAATCTCCAGTGTGTCGGTGTTTGGAGGTGGGGACCTTGGCGGGGGGAATTGTAAGGATTACCTTGTAAGAGAGGGCCCCTTGTAAATAGGATTGGTGCCCTTATAGGAGACGTGGAAGACATGATGTCTGTCTCCAAGAACCCTTTTTAAGTTGTTTTTTAAAACTTTATGATTTATTTTTGGCTGGGGCGGGTCTTCATTGCTGTTTGGGGTTTTCTCCAGTCTTGGCGAGCAGGGCTCCTCTCCAGTAGGTGACCCGGCTTCTCATGGCAATGGTTTCTTTTGTTGTGGAGCACCGGCTCCTAGGGCGTGCAGACTTCAGCTGCCATGGCTCCTGGGTTCAGTCGTTGTGTTGCTTGGTTGTTCCTCAGCATGTGAGATCTTCCTGGGCCAGGGATCAAATTCACGTCTCCTGCATTGGCAGGTGGATTCTTTGCCGCTGAGCCACCAGGGAAACCCCCAGCTTTTATTTTCATAAAGCAACAGTGAAAGTTGGCCAGCTGCCAAAGTAAATTGCGCTAATTTCTTTAGCCAATTTTTATTAATCCCTGAACAAGGAACAGGACTATCACCAGGAACACAATAAGCAGGTCCCAGGTTTCTCAACTTTCAGAACCAAGAGGAAGAAATTTCTATTGTTTAAGCCACTTAAGCTTAGGCACTTTCATTATGGCACAATGAATGAGTCTGCCTGCCAGTGCAGAAGACATGGGTTCAGTCCCTGGTCTGGGAGGATTCCACCTGCCCCAGAACAGCAAAGCCCATGTGCTCACATGTGCCCTTAGAACCTGTGCTCCACAAGGGGAGAGGCCACCACCGGCGGGAAGCCTAAACGCGGAGAGTGTGTCGTAAGTAGGGAAAGCCCCCGCGCAGCAACCAGGACCCAGTGCACCCCGAAACAAATAGCTGAGTGGAATGGAGGACTTGTTCTCAGTCAAACTCAAGTTCATTCACAGAAAATAATGAAGAGGAGACGTTTCTTGCAGATCTGACGAGGAAGGTGGAGGCGAAGTCTGAGGACATGTCACAGCAGCCACGGGGGGCAAGCTAGGTGCTCGTTTCCTGCACCTCTTCTCTTGCACATCCTGGGGATCCTTAGAACAGGCCCCAGCTGGCTTCTGGGTGCTGAGTGGAGCTGCGCCATAGACTATTGAAAAGTTAGTCACTCAGTCGTGTTCAATTCTTTGCGACCTCATGGACTACAGCCCGTCAGGCTCCTCTATCCATGGGATTCTCCAGCAAGAATACTGGAGTGGGTTGCCATGCCCTCTTCCTCCTCCAGGGGATCTTCCCCACCACTGAGCCACCAGGGAAGCCCGTAGACTGTGCTGAACTCTGTTTAATCTGGATGCTCAGGTGACCCAGTTCCATTCGCTGTGTTTGAAGGGCCTTACTTGGAAGAGGAAGTTCACTTTTATCAGGGCCAAAGCAGGAACTGTCCAGCTGCTAGTAATAAATTACACTAATTCTTTCAAGAAATATTTACTAAGCTCCTTAGTGGGTGTTTAGGTAAAGAAACTACCTGTTGATGCAGGAGATGTAAGAGACGAGGTTCAATCCCTGGATCAGGAAGATCCCCTGGAAGTGGGCATGGCAACCCACTCTGGTATTCTTGCCTAGAGAATCCCATGGACAGAGGAGCCTAGCGGGCTGCAGTCCATAGGGTCAGAAAGGGTCATACACACTCAGTGGAGTAGGCTGGGCCCTTAATCTAACACAGCAGGTGGCCAGAGAACGCCCTTGATGACGGAGGTTGGTTTCCGGCATCCAAAATCATGAGAGAAAAATTTTCTATTGTTTTGAACCACCCAGTTTGCAGTATGCTGTTATAATAACCCTATAAAACAAATACAGTGTTTAGTGCATATTTACTGAATGGGCTGAACAAGCTCTGGGTTAGCACACAAGCAGATTACAGCCTGCAGGTCCCTGGAGGCTCTGGCCCAGTATCTGTTTTCCTGCTCAGAGCCTCAAACCAGGGGCCAGTAAGAGGGCAGTGGGGCTCAGTCCAGCAGGGTGGAGGCTCTACAGGTGTGGCTCAGACATGACCCACAGCTTGTAAATAAGTTCCTGAAACATATAGAGCCCATTAACCTTGCATGAGCGTTATCTTAACAGAAGAGGCTCAGGCTTGTCAGCTAGATGCCTGGATTGGAACCAAACGCTGGATCCCTTGGGTCGTTCCCACGGGTTGATTTCAGCCCAACCAGAAATAGTTTCCCGGGTGGGACAACCCTTTTGGGCCTCACTGGACTCAAGTGAAAGGAACCAGGGAGGCTGGGTCTGTTGAATAAGGTTCATCTGAGGCTCAAACGGGGCTCAGGAGATTCTCAGTCTTATTCCCACAGCTCTGGAGAAGACACCTTCCTTGTGGCCAGTGAAAGAGAAGCCTCCCACTTCCTCCTCCAGGGGATCTTCCCCACCACTGAGCCACCAGGGAAGCCCGTAGACTGTGCTGAACTCTGTTTAATCTGGATGCTCAGGTGACCCAGTTCCATTCGCTGTGTTTGAAGGGCCTTACTTGGAAGAGGAAGTTCACTTTTATCAGGGCCAAAGCAGGAACTGTCCAGCTGCTAGTAATAAATTACACTAATTCTTTCAAGAAATATTTACTAAGCTCCTTAGTGGGTGTTTAGGTAAAGAAACTACCTGTTGATGCAGGAGATGTAAGAGACGAGGTTCAATCCCTGGATCAGGAAGATCCCCTGGAAGTGGGCATGGCAACCCACTCTGGTATTCTTGCCTAGAGAATCCCATGGACAGAGGAGCCTAGCGGGCTGCAGTCCATAGGGTCAGAAAGGGTCATACACACTCAGTGGAGTAGGCTGGGCCCTTAATCTAACACAGCAGGTGGCCAGAGAACGCCCTTGATGACGGAGGTTGGTTTCCGGCATCCAAAATCATGAGAGAAAAATTTTCTATTGTTTTGAACCACCCAGTTTGCAGTATGCTGTTATAATAACCCTATAAAACAAATACAGTGTTTAGTGCATATTTACTGAATGGGCTGAACAAGCTCTGGGTTAGCACACAAGCAGATTACAGCCTGCAGGTCCCTGGAGGCTCTGGCCCAGTATCTGTTTTCCTGCTCAGAGCCTCAAACCAGGGGCCAGTAAGAGGGCAGTGGGGCTCAGTCCAGCAGGGTGGAGGCTCTACAGGTGTGGCTCAGACATGACCCACAGCTTGTAAATAAGTTCCTGAAACATATAGAGCCCATTAACCTTGCATGAGCGTTATCTTAACAGAAGAGGCTCAGGCTTGTCAGCTAGATGCCTGGATTGGAACCAAACGCTGGATCCCTTGGGTCGTTCCCACGGGTTGATTTCAGCCCAACCAGAAATAGTTTCCCGGGTGGGACAACCCTTTTGGGCCTCACTGGACTCAAGTGAAAGGAACCAGGGAGGCTGGGTCTGTTGAATAAGGTTCATCTGAGGCTCAAACGGGGCTCAGGAGATTCTCAGTCTTATGCCCACAGCTCTGGAGAAGACGCCTTCCTTGTGGCCAGTGAAAGAGAAGCCTCCCCACTTCTCTTCAACCCCCAGCCCTCAGCAACCACCAACCTGCTTTCTGTCTCTGTGGATTTGCCTTTCCTGGACATTTCCTACAATTTGTGTTTGTTTTTTTTTTTGACTACTTCTATTGGTCTTTCATCTATTTGTCTTTGTTCTTTGGCCTATTTGGGCCTCCCATCTCAGTGGCCTCTCTTGCCGCAGAGCACTGGCTCTGGGCGCATGCGCTCCAGAGCTCCGGCTCGGTAGTTGGACATACCAGTCCAGCTGCTCTGCGGCATGTGGGATCTTCCCAGGCCAGGGATCGAACCGGCGGCCCTTGCACTGCAAGATGGTATCCTTACCCACTAGACCACCAGGGAAGCCCAATGTGTGATTTTTTGGCTAGACATTGTTTCTGTTTTTACTTATTTTAAAAAATTATGCCTATTCTTTAAAAGCAAATATTTTTTCTTCTTTTTTATTACTTAATTATTTTTATTTTGCTTTTATAGAGTTTTGTTTACAGATATGTATAATCCCAGATCAGTCATAGGTATATCCCTGGCCCCTCCCTCCTGTGCCCACCTCCAAGTCCCCCCAATCCCACCCCTCCAGGCGGTCACATAGCCCCCTTATAAGATCCCTTAGTCCCACAGTGCATTGACGATAATTATCTTTTTTACACACGATAGTATAGATTTCCATGTTACTGTTTCCATACCTCTCACCCACTCTTCCCTCCTCCCAGTGTCCATAAGTCTGTTCTCTATGTCTGTTTTTCCATCGCTTAAAGTAAATCTCAGTTGCAACATGCAAATTCTCTGACAGCTGAGAGGGGCTGAGTTGCATTTTGGCATGTGGAATCTTCATCCCCAGTCAGGAATCGATCACGCGTCCCCTGCAACCTGTGCCCCTTGCACTGCAAGGAAGACTCTTCACCCACTGGACCACCAGGGTAGCCCCAAATGAATAATTTTTAAAAAACAAAGTATACAATTCAAAGAGAGTAATTTCAAACACACACACACACACACACACACAAAGAGAGTAATTTGTAAGAGTCCTCACCACAGGAAAAAAAATGTTTTTCTATTTCTTTGATGTTGTAACTCTGACAATCCCTTCATGATCTACGTGAATGCAATCATTGTGGGTATGCCTTCAATTTATAATGTAAGGCAATTATGTCCCAGTAAAACTGGAAGAAAAATGTAAGTATACAGAGTAATGGTTTTAATGGCTTGTAGATGAATGGTTTTGAAACAGGAATAGATTCAGAGCTCCACACCCAGCCACACCATCATCAGAAGATCTTCATCACCCCAATGAGCAGGCGCTGAAGGTCTACGCTGAAGGTTGGCCCTCGTGGAACATACCTCAAAAGAAGCACAGGGGACTCACGGGCACATCCACGCCCTCTGGCTGTGGGTCGCCGATTTCAGCCTTCCACGCTCAGTTGCTGTGCACTCCTGGGCAAGCGATGTCATCTCGCAGAAGGTTAAAACAAGACCCAGCTAGGGGCTTCCCTGGTGGTCCAGTGGTTGGATCCCTGGCCCAGGAGGATCCCACGTGTTGCGGAGCAGCTGGACTCGTGTGTCCAATTATGAGTCAGCACTCTGGAGCACATGCGCCCAGAGCCAGTGCTCTGCAACGAGGCCACTGCAATGGGAGGCCTACACAGGCCAAAGAATAAAGATGGATGAAAATAAAAAAATAATAAAAGAGGCCAAAAAAAATTCTTTTTTAATTATTCATTTATTTCTGTTTGACCGTGCTGGGTCTTGGTTGCTGTGTGGGTTTTCCTCTAGTTGTGGTGAGCAGGCTTCTCGTTGTGGTGGCTTCTCTTGTGGAGCACAGGCTCTAGGGCACATGGACTTCAGGAGTTGCAGCATTCAGACTCAGTAGTATTCAGCTCCCAGGCTCCTGAGCACAGGCTCAACTGTTGCGGCTCACAGGCTTAGTTGCTCCAAGGCATGTGGGATCTTCCCAGATCAGGGATCAAACCCGTGTCTTCTGCACTGGCAGGTGGATTCTTTACCACTGAACCACCAGGGAAGCCCCTGAATTATATACTTTATATGGGTGAATTTTAGCGTATGTGAATTATATCTCTATAAAGCTGTTATTTAAAAAAAGAAGAAGAAGAAAACAATCCTGTGTTGGGAACCCAAAGCCAGTGCTCTGTGACAACCTAGAAAAGTGAGATAAGGAGGGAGGTTGGAACGGGGTTCAAAAGGGAGGGGATGTATGTATACCTATGGTCGATTCATGGTGACGTATGGCAGAAACCATCACAATATTGTAAAGTAATTATCCTACAATTAAAAAAAAAAAAAAATCAGCTCCTGACACATATCCTAGTATAGTGAGGACCAACCATTATCACACACCAAAGGGTGCTGGGAATTCCCTGGCAGTCCAGTAGTCAGGACTCTGTGCTTCCACTGCAGGGAGATAGGGCCAGTCCCTGGTTGGGGAACTAAGATTTGAAGAAAAAAAGAAAAAAACCCACACAGTGTGCTGTTACATGTAGGCTCTGGGGCAGGGACCAGAGAATCTTCGCTTTTGCATGAGAATGTACTAATGGTGGTTCAAAGGGAAAAGACAGCTTTGAGACCATCCAGGAAAGTATAATTTAGGCTGAGTGTTATGTGATACTCAGAGATGAGTGTTGATATTTAGAGGTAATTAACAACATGGTGTTTGTTACATATTTTAAAGTAGTCCCATCTGAGTGATAGGTGATAGATGATGGTGTGTTACCATGAACGGTGTCAGATTCTTGATCTGCAGCAGAGAATAATTCACATTGGGATCAGAAAGACTCGGCGATGGTCACTCAGAGCTTCGAGCAGTGAAAAGTTTATTAAAGTGAGAAAGGATAGGGAAAAGCTTCCAGCACAGACACTGCAAGGGGGATAGAAGACTACCCCCTTGCCAGTCTAAGCATGACAGTTTGTGTTTTCCAATCAGTTGTTAAAACAATAGCTTAAGGTTGCAAAGGCCTTGCCGTCCCACACCCACATGAAATTAGCCAGGGGACAGTGTCCGGGCTAGGTGAGACATTCTGGTGTAAAGGCCTTTCTAGGCCCACAGTGTCAACATAAGACAGTAAACTTAGTTTGGGGTTGATCTTATCATAACAAACATTTCAGGTTAAAAAAATACTTGTTCAAAAAAAAAAAAATACTTGGCCTTCTTTTTGTCCTTCACCTCCTCCTCCTTGGGAGCCCACTGGCCGCCCTATCAAATCTGCCTATTAATCTAGCTATTAAACCCTTTCATGAGGAGCACCACAGAATGTTTACAGGTTGAATGAGGAAGCCTGGGAAGGTGAGGTAAAGACGTCCAAAAATGGCAACGCATAGAAAACAGCATTTGGTAGGGGTTTTAGTTCTGCAGAAGATCTCAAAGATAATGTCATGTGTATCCCTTCAAGAGGAACCAGGACCCTGCCCTAAGCCTGCGCTAATGTTTCTTGTTTTTTTTTTTAATCAGAATTTCTTTTTTTAAAGTTTTGACCTCTTTTATTGGATTTTTGTTTATTTATCATCCATCTTTATTCTTTGGCCTCCCATTGCAGTGGCCTCCCTCACCGCAGAGCATGGGCTCTGGGCGCATGCGCTACAGAGTGCTGGCTCGCAATTGGACACACTGGTCCAGCCACTCCGCGGCATGTGGGATCCTCCCAGGCCGGGGATCGAACTGGTGTTCCTTGCAGTGCAAGGTGGACTCTACCCACTGGACCACCAGGGAAGCCCTAATCATGAGAATTTTTAAACTATATATTTGCTTATTTGGCTGCACTGGGTCTTAGTTGAGGCAGGGTCTGTGTGTGTGTGCACATGCCCACACAGGCATGCACACACTCAGTCGTGTCTGACTCTGCGACCCCAAGGACTGTAACCCACCAGGCTCCTCTGTCCATGGGATTTCCCAGGCAAGAATCCTGGAGTATTCAGGGGTGTTGTGTGATGGTTGGGAGGGGTGGGAAGCGGGGGATATACATATGACTAATCTGGGAACATACATATCTATAAACAACAAAACTCTGTAATATTTAAAAGTAAAATAAAAGTTTAAAAAAAAAAAGAAAAAGAATCCTGGAGTAGGTTGCCATGCCCTCCTCCAGGGGATCATCTCGACCCAGGGGTAGAACCCGAGTTCTTTACTCTCTGAGCCGTAGCTGTGGCGTGCAAACTCTTAGTTGAGGCACATGAACTCTTGGTTTCAGCAAGTGTGATCTAATTTCCAGGCAGGGATCCAACCCCTGCCCCTGCATTGAGAGTGCAGAGTCTTAGCCACTGGACCACCCGGGAACTCTCAGCCCTCCCTTGCCTCTGCTCCCCCTCCCTTCCCTGATCGCAGCAGTTGAAACCTGCCCTTTGGACTTCAAGGGGATACAGGAAGGCTTTTGTGCCCAGGAGCCCCCAGGGTCCAGACTTGGTTTCCATATGACAGGCTAGTAACAGCCAACATCAGTTTTCCACTTTGAAATATACAGTACAGTGATTTTCATGTACATGCAACCTTGTGCAGCCATCGCTGCTGTCAGATTCGTGGACGTTTCCATTCCCTCCAGAAGAATCCTGTGGTAGTCACTCCCTCTTCCCCACCTCCCCACAGCCCCTGGCAACCACTAACCTTCTTTCTTCTTTGGCCTCCCATTGCAGTGGCCTCCCTCACCGCAGAGCATGGGCTCTGGGCGCATGCGCTACAGAGTGCTGGCTCGCAATTGGACACACTGGTCCAGCCACTCCGCGGCATGTGGGATCCTCCCAGGCCGGGGATCGAACTGGTGTTCCTTGCAGTGCAAGGTGGACTCTACCCACTGGACCACCAGGAAGCCCTAATCATGAGAATTTTTAAACTATATATTTGCTTATTTGGCTGCACTGGGTCTTAGTTGAGGCAGGGTCTGTGTGTGTGTGCACATGCCCACACAGGCATGCACACACTCAGTCGTGTCTGACTCTGCGACCCCAAGGACTGTAACCCACCAGGCTCCTCTGTCCATGGGATTTCCCAGGCAAGAATCCTGGAGTATTCAGGGGTGTTGTGTGATGGTTGGGAGGGGTGGGAAGCGGGGGATATACATATGACTAATCTGGGAACATACATATCTGTAAACAACAAAACTCTGTAATATTTAAAAGTAAAATAAAAGTTTAAAAAAAAAAAGAAAAAGAATCCTGGAGTAGGTTGCCATGCCCTCCTCCAGGGGATCATCTCGACCCAGGGGTAGAACCCGAGTTCTTTACTCTCTGAGCCGTAGCTGTGGCGTGCAAACTCTTAGTTGAGGCACATGAACTCTTGGTTTCAGCAAGTGTGATCTAATTTCCAGGCAGGGATCCAACCCCTGCCCCTGCATTGAGAGTGCAGAGTCTTAGCCACTGGACCACCCGGGAACTCTCAGCCCTCCCTTGCCTCTGCTCCCCCTCCCTTCCCTGATCGCAGCAGTTGAAACCTGCCCTTTGGACTTCAAGGGGATACAGGAAGGCTTTTGTGCCCAGGAGCCCCCAGGGTCCAGACTTGGTTTCCATATGACAGGCTAGTAACAGCCAACATCAGTTTTCCACTTTGAAATATACAGTACAGTGATTTTCATGTACATGCAACCTTGTGCAGCCATCGCTGCTGTCAGATTCGTGGACGTTTCCATTCCCTCCAGAAGAATCCTGTGGTAGTCACTCCCTCTTCCCCACCTCCCCACAGCCCCTGGCAACCACTAACCTTCTTTCTGTTTCTCCTGATTTGCCTGTTCTGTTCATTATGTAGATAATCATACCCTGTGAATCCTTTAGTGACGGTGAGAGTGTTTATGCTGTGGAAATTGATAAATACAGGGCTTTCTTCTCCAGGGAGCTGACTGTTAGGAGTTAACCAGCACACCTCCTCCTAAGAGGGGCGAACAGAAGAGTTAAGACAAAAGTCCTCCAGTCAGGAGTACTGTCCTCAGGGGGCACTTTGAGACTATGTGGGGATGTTTTTAGGTGTCACAGTGGTTTTCTGACGGTAGCAGCTAGAGCACTTTGTGACTGAGGGCTAGGATGCGTAAGGTTACACCGTGAGGAATCACCCTGCGCCCCCATGACGTTTCAAGAACCTGTTAGACATTCTTACAGCTGTGAAACCTGTTTCTGAGCCTCCCATCTATTTTGCATGTGTTTCATCCCCCCTTCTCCCAGCCTCCTTTTCCCTCCTCACTAAATCATCCGGGAAACCAGGTTGTTCCTCCTGTAGGACTGTGTTCCACTTCCTGTACTTGGCCGACCTCGTGGTGTTGATTCGCTGGCAGTTTTATCCTCCTGTTTTCTGAAAACTGCTGATCACAGTGAGAGGCCTGATGGGGTTCAGGTTCCTTTATTTATTTATTTGGCTGTGCTAAGTCTTCGTTGTGGCATGCAGGATCTTTGATCTTTAGTTGAGGCACGTGGGATCTAGTTCCCTGACCAGGGATCAAATCCAGGCCACCTGCATTGGGAGTGGAGCGTCATAGCCACTGGACCACCAGGGAAGTCTCCCATCTTTTTTTTAAGCAGGAGAAGGCTGGTTGGGAGGCATTTGTAGACATTGCAGGAACCTCCTGTCACCTCTTGGGGGCGGTTGCTTGTCCTTCTTTCAGTGTTAGGACTGCTGAGGGCTCTGGAGATGCCCCCTTCCCCCTCCTCAGTAAAGTTCTTCATCAGTCCTGTGCCTGAGCTTGGCAGCTATATTTTCATGGGTACATGTTTTCCACTTTGAAATATACAGTACAGTGATTTTCATGTACATGCAACCTTGTGCAGCCATCGCTGCTGTCAGATTCGTGGACGTTTCCATTCCCTCCAGAAGAATCCTGTGGTAGTCACTCCCTCTTCCCCACCTCCCCACAGCCCCTGGCAACCACTAACCTTCTTTCTGTTTCTCCTGATTTGCCTGTTCTGTTCATTATGTAGATAATCATACCCTGTGAATCCTTTAGTGACGGTGAGAGTGTTTATGCTGTGGAAATTGATAAATACAGGGCTTTCTTCTCCAGGGAGCTGACTGTTAGGAGTTAACCAGCACACCTCCTCCTAAGAGGGGCGAACAGAAGAGTTAAGACAAAAGTCCTCCAGTCAGGAGTACTGTCCTCAGGGGGCACTTTGAGACTATGTGGGGATGTTTTTAGGTGTCACAGTGGTTTTCTGACGGTAGCAGCTAGAGCACTTTGTGACTGAGGGCTAGGATGCGTAAGGTTACACCGTGAGGAATCACCCTGCGCCCCCATGACGTTTCAAGAACCTGTTAGACATTCTTACAGCTGTGAAACCTGTTTCTGAGCCTCCCATCTATTTTGCATGTGTTTCATCCCCCCTTCTCCCAGCCTCCTTTTCCCTCCTCACTAAATCATCCGGGAAACCAGGTTGTTCCTCCTGTAGGACTGTGTTCCACTTCCTGTACTTGGCCGACCTCGTGGTGTTGATTCGCTGGCAGTTTTATCCTCCTGTTTTCTGAAAACTGCTGATCACAGTGAGAGGCCTGATGGGGTTCAGGTTCCTTTATTTATTTATTTGGCTGTGCTAAGTCTTCGTTGTGGCATGCAGGATCTTTGATCTTTAGTTGAGGCACGTGGGATCTAGTTCCCTGACCAGGGATCAAATCCAGGCCACCTGCATTGGGAGTGGAGCGTCATAGCCACTGGACCACCAGGGAAGTCTCCCATCTTTTTTTTAAGCAGGAGAAGGCTGGTTGGGAGGCATTTGTAGACATTGCAGGAACCTCCTGTCACCTCTTGGGGGCGGTTGCTTGTCCTTCTTTCAGTGTTAGGACTGCTGAGGGCTCTGGAGATGCCCCCTTCCCCCTCCTCAGTAAAGTTCTTCATCAGTCCTGTGCCTGAGCTTGGCAGCTATAGGCAAGCATTGCCTGATGTACCATTTATAGGTTTTTCAATTTGGGATCAGTGGTGAAGAACCTGCTTGCCGGCTTCCCTGGTGGTCCCGTGAGTAAAGGGTCCGCCTTGCAATGCAAGGGGCACCTATTCGATCCCTGGCCCAGGAAGATCCTGTGTGCCGCGGGTCGGCTGGACCGGTGTGTCCAATTATGAGCCAGCACTCTGGAGCGCATGCGCCCGGAGCCGGTCCTCTGCAGCAGGAGGCCACTGCAAAGGGAGGTACACACAGGCCAAGGAATAAAGATGGATGAAAATAAATACACAAAAAATCAATAAAAGAGGCCAAAATTTATTTAAAAAGGAACCCGCCTGCCATTGCAGGAGATGTGGGTTTGAGCCCTGGGTCAGGAGGATCCCCTGTAGAAGGAAATGGCAACCCACTCCAGTATGCGTGCCTGGGAAATCTCATGGACAGAGGAGCCTGGCAGGCTACAGTCCATGGGTCACCATTAATATTAGCAAATTAATCGTATCCCACTGCTTGCTGCTTACAAAATTGAAGAAGTGCCTTTAATCAGAGTGCTAGCAATCTAGGGAGTGGTGGATTCAGCGTTCCCTGAAAAAACCACCTCCAGAGATTCTGCTGCAAAACTTCTAAAGCAGGGCAGGAAGGAGTCTCAGTTAATCAGACACAAGGCCAGAATGGTCACTGTTCTCCCAAGGCCCTCGTGGTGTTGATTCGCTGGCAGTTTTATCCTCCTGTTTTCTGAAAACTGCTGATCACAGTGAGAGGCCTGATGGGGTTCAGGTTCCTTTATTTATTTATTTGGCTGTGCTAAGTCTTCGTTGTGGCATGCAGGATCTTTGATCTTTAGTTGAGGCACGTGGGATCTAGTTCCCTGACCAGGGATCAAATCCAGGCCACCTGCATTGGGAGTGGAGCGTCATAGCCACTGGACCACCAGGGAAGTCTCCCATCTTTTTTTTAAGCAGGAGAAGGCTGGTTGGGAGGCATTTGTAGACATTGCAGGAACCTCCTGTCACCTCTTGGGGGCGGTTGCTTGTCCTTCTTTCAGTGTTAGGACTGCTGAGGGCTCTGGAGATGCCCCCTTCCCCCTCCTCAGTAAAGTTCTTCATCAGTCCTGTGCCTGAGCTTGGCAGCTATAGGCAAGCATTGCCTGATGTACCATTTATAGGTTTTTCAATTTGGGATCAGTGGTGAAGAACCTGCTTGCCGGCTTCCCTGGTGGTCCCGTGAGTAAAGGGTCCGCCTTGCAATGCAAGGGGCACCTATTCGATCCCTGGCCCAGGAAGATCCTGTGTGCCGCGGGTCGGCTGGACCGGTGTGTCCAATTATGAGCCAGCACTCTGGAGCGCATGCGCCCGGAGCCGGTCCTCTGCAGCAGGAGGCCACTGCAAAGGGAGGTACACACAGGCCAAGGAATAAAGATGGATGAAAATAAATACACAAAAAATCAATAAAAGAGGCCAAAATTTATTTAAAAAGGAACCCGCCTGCCATTGCAGGAGATGTGGGTTTGAGCCCTGGGTCAGGAGGATCCCCTGTAGAAGGAAATGGCAACCCACTCCAGTATGCGTGCCTGGGAAATCTCATGGACAGAGGAGCCTGGCAGGCTACAGTCCATGGGTCACCATTAATATTAGCAAATTAATCGTATCCCACTGCTTGCTGCTTACAAAATTGAAGAAGTGCCTTTAATCAGAGTGCTAGCAATCTAGGGAGTGGTGGATTCAGCGTTCCCTGAAAAAACCACCTCCAGAGATTCTGCTGCAAAACTTCTAAAGCAGGGCAGGGAAGGAGTCTCAGTTAATCAGACACAAGGCCAGAATGGTCACTGTTCTCCCACGGTGCAGACTCGTTGACTGTTCTGATCTTCCTCTAGGTGTTATCTTTTAAAGAATTTGGGGGTGGGGGCGGCGCCAGGAGGCTTGTGGAATCTTAATTCCCCAACTAGGGATCAAACCAGCATCCCCTGCATTACAAGCATGTGGCCTTAACCACTGGACCACCGAGGAAGTTCCTTCTAGATGTTGTCTTATTCACACAGTTTGGTCACAGTGCATTCAAGAACTCACTGAAGGGCGAGTTAAGGAAGAAGTCTGGTCCTCTGCTAATGACTTATTCTTCGTTTCTACTTCTTTGATCCACAGAAAGCACAAGTTGGGCCACGTATTGTGTGATCAGAAGACGGGCGAGGTGTGACTGGGCTGGAGATGAGCAGGGCCTGGGGTATCTGGTTAAAAGTCAGTTACGGAAGGAAGTAGCATGAAGGCCTGCACTATCATAAGTGAAGAAAATAGCTCTAGTCACTGCTCTGTGAGAAAAGGAGATCCTGCAGGGGTGCTGTGTGATGGTCGGGAGGGGTGGGAAGGGGGGATATACATGTGACTAATCTGGGAACATACATATCTGTAAGCAAGAAAACTCTTTAAAAGTTAAAAGTAAAATAAAAGTTAAAAAAAAAAAGACCCAGTGGAGCCAAATCAATAATTTTTAAAGGGAAAAAAAAAGCAAGTCAGTTACGGGGCTTCCCCGGAGGTCCACGGGTTAAGAGTCCTCCTGCCAACGCAGGGGACACGGGTCCATCCCTGGTCTGGGAGGATCCCACATGCCGAGGAGAAACTAAGCCACAACTACCGAGCTCACATGCGGCAACTGTTGAAGCCTGTGTGCCCCAGAGCCTGGGCTCTGCGACCAGAGGAGCCACCGCAGGGAGAAGCCCTCCATGAAGAGTAGCCCCCGCTTGCTACAACTAGAGGAAGCTCTTTGCAGCAAGAAAGATGCAGCACAGCCAAAATAATAATTTTTAAAAAAGTTAGTTATGGGCTGCTGGATTCGCTCTGCGATGGCCCACTCTCTGTCTGTGGAGTGTGCTTTCTCTGAATCTGAATAAATCCACTTCTTACCTAAAAAAAAAAAACAGTTATGATACAGCTTTGCTGAAATGACAAGGAGAAGGGCGGGTCCTTTTGTCAACCTAAAAAAGATGCCCAACGTAGGAGTTACCAGTTAGGTTTTATTGGGGGCCAAGTGAGGACTGCACCCTGGGAGACAGCCCCTCAGATAGCTCTGAGAGACTGCTCCAAAGAGGTGCGTGTGTCTGGGGGTCCATATATGTGATTTAGGTGAGGCGGGAGTTCATCCAGCCAAGCATTTATTTTACAAAAGGCTTTCTACCAGTCACAAGGAGCCAACGTCACTATAAAGGAAATGAGTCCTCTTCTAGTTTGAGAAAACATCCAACTAATAATATCTAACTAATCTAATATCCAGAAAATATCTAACTATCTAAAGACCTGTTCCACCAGTTTTCCTGGAGCACGGAGCCTCATTCCTGTTTTCCACCTTGAACCCTCATCAGGGCGAGCGGCGGGTCAGCAGCGGCGGTGGCACAGGGCCCAGGCTCCCCACCGCGAGGGTGGTCCCTGCCGAGGGCTGCTTGTGCCGGGGCCCGTGGTGGTGTGAGTCACGGAGTTGCGTCCGACTTTCTGTGACCCCGTGGACTGCAGCCCGCCAGCCTTCCCTGTCCTTCATTCTGTCCCCAAGTTTGCTCAAGCTCGTGTCCTTTGTCCTTGATGTCTGTCGCCCCCTTTTCCTCCTGACCTCCATCGCACCCAGCGTCTTCTCCAGCGAGTTGTCTCTTCGCATCAGGTGGCCAGAGTATTGGAGTTTCAGCATCCATCCTTCCAGTGAGTATTCAGGGTCAGACCATAATACACCAATAACGACCCAAAAATGGTCATTTATGAAGGGAATCTTTTTTGAAATAAGGGAACCTGAGAAGAGCTGCTGCCTGCCAGGTGTTTTCCAAGGTTCTGGCCAGCCTGGCTTCACTTTCCCGTTTCTCTTACTTTCTGGCCACGTGGCTCTGGGAAAGTTACTTCACGTCTGTGTGTTGTGGATTTTTCTCGCTGTACCTTGAGAGAGAATTGCCGTGAAGATGGGATGAAGTTGGTAGGCCAGGTGAGTGCTCATAGCTGTTTGCCAAAATAAACCTACGTGGGACACTGAGAGGCCGGAGCCGGGTGCAGCAGGACTCTGTCCCCCTCCTCCACGCTGCCTTCCAGCCCAGTGCCCTGGCACACCCTGGGAGGGAGGCGCTCCGGCTCGCCTGGCTCTGCCACTCAGCCACCTCACCTCCCTGTGGCTCTGGGAGGCAGCGGAGATCCTGGGCGGGGTTTTCGGTTGGCCACAGGTGCTGGAAGGTTCGGGAGATTCGGATTGAGAAGTGGACTGAGGGGAGGAAAGGCGCCGAGCTGCTCCCAAGCATTTATTTTACAAAAGGCTTTCTACCAGTCACAAGGAGCCAACGTCACTATAAAGGAAATGAGTCCTCTTCTAGTTTGAGAAAACATCCAACTAATAATATCTAACTAATCTAATATCCAGAAAATATCTAACTATCTAAAGACCTGTTCCACCAGTTTTCCTGGAGCACGGAGCCTCATTCCTGTTTTCCACCTTGAACCCTCATCAGGGCGAGCGGCGGGTCAGCAGCGGCGGCGGCACAGGGCCCAGGCTCCCCACCGCGAGGGTGGTCCCTGCCGAGGGCTGCTTGTGCCGGGGCCCGTGTGGTGTGAGTCACGGAGTTGCGTCCGACTCTCTGTGACCCCGTGGACTGCAGCCCGCCAGCCTTCCCTGTCCTTCATTCTGTCCCCAAGTTTGCTCAAACTCGTGTCCTTTGAGTCCTTGATGTCTGTCGCCCCCTTTTCCTCCTGACCTCCATCGCACCCAGCGTCTTCTCCAGCGAGTTGTCTCTTCGCATCAGGTGGCCAGAGTATTGGAGTTTCAGCATCCATCCTTCCAGTGAGTATTCAGGGTCAGACCATAATACACCAATAACGACCCAAAAATGGTCATTTATGAAGGGAATCTTTTTTGAAATAAGGGAACCTGAGAAGAGCTGCTGCCTGCCAGGTGTTTTCCAAGGTTCTGGCCAGCCTGGCTTCACTTTCCCGTTTCTCTTACTTTCTGGCCACGTGGCTCTGGGAAAGTTACTTCACGTCTGTGTGTTGTGGATTTTTCTCGCTGTACCTTGAGAGAGAATTGCCGTGAAGATGGGATGAAGTTGGTAGGCCAGGTGAGTGCTCATAGCTGTTTGCCAAAATAAACCTACGTGGGACGCTGAGAGGCCGGAGCCGGGTGCAGCAGGACTCTGTCCCCCTCCTCCACGCTGCCTTCCAGCCCAGTGCCCTGGCACACCCTGGGAGGGAGGCGCTCCGGCTCGCCTGGCTCTGCCACTCAGCCACCTCACCTCCCTGTGGCTCTGGGAGGCAGCGGAGATCCTGGGCGGGGTTTTCGGTTGGCCACAGGTGCTGGAAGGTTCGGGAGATTCGGATTGAGAAGTGGACTGAGGGGAGGAAAGGCGCCGAGCTGCTCCCAGAGCCACTTTGTCTTCCAGTCACGAGCAGGTGAGAGACGGGGAGGGCGTGTGGGTCCCTGGACACGCGCACACACACACACACACACACACACACACACACACACACGACAGAGAGCTGGATTCAGTGGCATCCACTCCCAGCTCTGGGGTGCAGCTGCACCTTGGGGCCTCCGGGAGCAGGCATCCATCTCTCACCACCTTCCCCCGACACCCTGGTACCCTGACCTCTCTCTCCATTCCCCGAGCCAGCTGCCCTCCTCGGCCCCCACCCCCTCCTTTCCAGGTGGACCTAATGCTTGAGCCCATCCCGTCCCTCAGCCCTTAGTCCCTCACCACAGCTCTCCCGTTCCCACCCAAGACCACCTGCCCCACTCCTCCCTCCTGTCACCTGTTTACAGGTAGCAGCCTGAGAATGAAAGGCCAGGACAGGGCTGTAGTGACCGGACCGTCCTTGTCCCACCTTGGAGGCTGTTTCCGCACCTGGTCGGAGGCCCCGGGCTGTGGTCCCACGCCCAGGCCGGCTCTCGCCCGGCAGGTGGCTGGAGCCCTGACTCTAGTCCATTCTGAGTCACATTTCCATTTTAGGCTGGAGATAAAGTTGGGCATTTCAAAGCGGTAGACCCACATTTTTGTCTTAAGCTCTTCCCCAGCGTTGTGATCACAGAGCGAACTTCAGGAAGGGAGAGGAACAGGGCAAACCTGCCCATTCGCAGCATCGGTCGGGGGGTCCTGAAGCTGGGCGGACACTAAGCTGGGCACCGAAGCAGACTGGGGAAGGGGAGGGGCTTTCGGAGCTGAGGGAACCGGAGATGCAAATTACGGAATGTGGTCAGACTGCGCTTCTGACTGGGGAGAGGGCGGGTTTGAGCGGAACAGAGGTCAGGGTCAGCGCTGATGTGGAGATAGTCACGGGCGAGAAGGGGGTGCTGTGGCCAGACGCCCAGAGGGGAGCGGACGAGCGCAGGCCTGGGACAGAGAGGCGTGGGGAAGAAGTCGTCACCAGATTCCGGTGGCTATTTTCTGAATGACCTGGAAGCTGGATTCCCCTTGCAAAGTTGGGGGTCATTTCAATTCCGTGCAACCCGCCACGGGATGACCCCTCAGAGCACCAGACTGGAGGAAGGGACCTTGACTCCCCCTCTCACCCGTCCCTTTAAGAGTGTGGTGGAGCTGTAAGGACGCAGGGCAGATCAGGGGATGTGCTTCCCGATCTCAGCAGACAGGAGGGAAAGGCAGGCTCCTCCCACTTCCCTTCGAAACAGATACTCCAGGACTCCAACTGTCAGGTCGCCACCCCCACCCTGCCCCCTGAGCGCACCTCGAACAACTCGAGGACATCGATGCGGGGGCGGGGCTGCTTTCCAGGTCTCCACCCCAGCATTGGCCCTTCTTGAAGTCTGCCACTCTGACAAGTCTCTGGGCCTTAGTTTTCTTAGGTTTCTTGGGGGAGGTGGGTGGGAAGGGTTACACTTGGTCTTTCTTGTGGCTCATGGGCTTTCTCTAGTTGCAACTTAGGGGCTACTCTTCATTGCGGAGCACTGACTTGTCCTTGCAGTGACTTCTCGTTGTGGTGACTTCTCTTGTGGCTTTTGGGCTCTAGCCCCCATCTCAGTAGCTGTAGGTGCACAGGCTGAGTTGATCTGAGGTATGTGAAATCTTCCCAGACCAGGGATTAAACCCGTGTTCCCTGCATTGGCAGGTGGATGCTTAACCACGGGACCACCAGGGAAGTCTCCAACTCTATTTTTTTCTTTTTAAATCAAATTTCAATCATGCAGGTGAGGAATTCACTCACTTCCCAGAAAAATAGCCTTCGGAGTCAGCTCTGTCCATCGTGTCTGCATCTGACCTTCGCAGCTGCTTGGTTGGTCTGAGTCCCCAACCTCTGGTGAAACTGATCCCTCCTCTAGGCCTGCCTTCCTCAGTCCTGTCTGATTCCTCCCAATGCTATGATCTCTGGTCTAAAGGCTGGATTTGACCATGACTCCTGCACCCAGTAGGAAAAGTAGAAACTCACTGGTTACTTGCCCAGAACCCATACAGAATGGCACAATTTGCTTTGTTGATAATATCAAATTTGCTGCATGTATGTACAGGCCAGGGACTGTGTTAATCCTCAGATGTGAAGTCACTCGTCCAGACTGGAGGAAGGGACCTTGGATTTTCTGAATGACCTGGAAGCTGGATTCCCTTGCAAAGTTGGGGTCATTTCAATTCCGTGCAACCCGCCACGGGATGACCCCTCAGAGCACCAGACTGGAGGAAGGGACCTTGACTCCCCCTCTCACCCGTCCCTTTAAGAGTGTGGTGGAGCTGTAAGGACGCAGGGCAGATCAGGGGATGTGCTTCCTGATCTCAGCAGACAGGAGGGAAAGGCAGGCTCCTCCCACTTCCCTTCGAAACAGATACTCCAGGACTCCAACTGTCAGGTCGCCACCCCCACCCTGCCCCCTGAGCGCACCTCGAACAACTCGAGGACATCGATGCGGGGGCGGGGCTGCTTTCCAGGTCTCCACCCCAGCATTGGCCCTTCTTGAAGTCTGCCACTCTGACAAGTCTCTGGGCCTTAGTTTTCTTAGGTTTCTTGGGGGAGGTGGGTGGGAAGGGTTACACTTGGTCTTTCTTGTGGCTCATGGGCTTTCTCTAGTTGCAACTTAGGGGCTACTCTTCATTGCGGAGCACTGACTTGTCCTTGCAGTGACTTCTCGTTGTGGTGACTTCTCTTGTGGCTTTTGGGCTCTAGCCCCCATCTCAGTAGCTGCAGGTGCACAGGCTGAGTTGATCTGAGGTATGTGAAATCTTCCCAGACCAGGGATTAAACCCGTGTTCCCTGCATTGGCAGGTGGATTCTTAACCACAGGACCACCAGGGAAGTCTCCAACTCTATTTTTTTCTTTTTAAATCAAATTTCAATCATGCAGGTGAGGAATTCACTCACTTCCCAGAAAAATAGCCTTCGGAGTCAGCTCTGTCCATCGTGTCTGCATCTGACCTTCGCAGCTGCTTGGTTGGTCTGAGTCCCCAACCTCTGGTGAAACTGATCCCTCCTCTAGGCCTGCCTTCCTCAGTCCTGTCTGATTCCTCCCAATGCTATGATCTCTGGTCTAAAGGCTGGATTTGACCATGACTCCTGCACCCAGTAGGAAAAGTAGAAACTCACTGGTTACTTGCCCAGAACCCATACAGAATGGCACAATTTGCTTTGTATGTGATAATATCAAAAATTTGCTGCATGTATGTACAGGCCAGGGACTGTGTTAATCCTCAGATGTGAAGTCACTCGTCCAGAATAACAGCTGATGACTTTAGAAGCTTGAAGTCAACAGCCCGCAGCTGGAGAGTGTGCACCTAACCCCCCAGAGAGAGATGGTTTCTGAGTCAACTGCATCCCAGGCAGGGCTGAGTGAAGGCTTCATATTCAGTGGCCACGAGGAAGGGGCCTTACCTGGAGCTGGTGGACAATAAAGCTGAGAACTCTTGTGAGACGAAGCAGAGCTTTGAAATGAACCTTAAAAAAAATTTTTTTTTAATTTATTTTATTTTTGGTTGTGCTGGGTCTTTGTTGCTAATGCTCTGACTTTCTCTAGTTGTGGCAAAGGGAAGGGAGCTACTCTTCATTGTGGTGCGTGGGCTTCTCATTACAGCGGCTGCTCTTGCTGTGGAGCTTTGGCTCTAGGCGCGTGGGGGCTCAGTAGTTGCAACACATAGGCTTAGTTGCTCCACGGCGTGTGGAATCTTCCGGGACTGGGATCAAACCTGTGTCCCCTCTGCTGGCGGGCAGATTCTTATCCACTGTACCACCAAGGAAGTCCTCAGCAAACCCAGACTCCCTGGCTTCTCTCTTTGTGCAAAAGGGGAGAAGGTCATCCCTCCCAGGTGTCTATTTATAGCTGGGCTCAACATGTGGGGATGCTCAACCCCCAGCTGAACTGATTCGATTCAAATCCAGGCATATCTTCAACAAGCTTGAGTCTCTTCTGGAAAGTGAACCCTTCTGCCATCTTACTGGGCTCAGAGGGTCTCAGTCACTCAGAAGCTGAGCTGTTGCTTTGTTAGATCCTGTGCTAGCTTTTCTTAGCCATAATAAAACCCAAAGGACCACACCTGTGTGGCTTCTGGTGGCTTCCCAGCTTCAATCAGGCCACACCTGTGTTGACTTAACTCCAACGTTCTCTTCCTAACGGCCATTTTAAAAAAATACTGAAATTTATTTATGGCTGTGCTGGGTCTTCAGCATTGCATGTGGGTTTTCTCTGGTTGTGGCAGGCGGGAGGCTACGCTTCATTGCAGGCTACAGGCTTCTCACTGTGGTGGCTTCTCTTGTCGTGGCCCACAGGCTTAGTTGCTCTGAGGCATGTGGCATCTTCCCAAACCAGGGATCAAATCTGTGACCCCTACACTGTCAGACAGATGTTCATCCACTGAGCCACCAGGGAAATCCCTTTAGCGGCCATTTGGCTCAACAGTTGGACCAGGAATACAAGCCCTGGATCAAATCAAATAGAAACCTTGATCTCTAAGCTACTGTGCGGCACGGCCTCTAGGGTACACTGTGATTAAAGTCTGCTTAGGAGGAAGAGTTGTATTTTAACCTGGGTGGGAACCCCACATTCCCAGCGAAGAAGAAGGAAGTCTTTAAAGGAGCCGAGAGAACAGAAGGTCACCCATCCCAGGGCTCTTCCCAGATATTGTCGTTCTCGTCCACTCAGAGTCCACACCTGTTCCATCAGCTGCTGGACCTAGACTTTCCCTGGGCAACCTGTGTGGGTCCAGCCTAGGCTGTGGAAGGACAAAGTCCATCAATCTTTCTAGATAGGATCTTAGCAACTTAGAATAATGTGTTCACTGTGGTGACATTACTTAATTACATCCTTATTGGCCTCTTGCCACATGATGGAGTCCAAATTTTGGCTTTCCTTAGCCAACCCTCTGCTGGCGGGCAGATTCTTCCTGGCTTCCCCCCTCTCTTTTGTGCAAAAGGGAGAAGGTCATCCCTCCCAGGTGTCTATTTATAGCTGGGCTCAACATGTGGGGATGCTCAACCCCCAGCTGAACTGATTCGATTCAAATCCAGGCATATCTTCAACAAGCTTGAGTCTCTTCTGGAAAGTGAACCCTTCTGCCATCTTACTGGGCTCAGAGGGTCTCAGTCACTCAGAAGCTGAGCTGTTGCTTTGTTAGATCCTGTGCTAGCTTTTCTTAGCCATAATAAAACCCAAAGGACCACACCTGTGTGGCTTCTGGTGGCTTCCCAACTTCAATCAGGCCACACCTGTGTTGACTTAACTCCAACGTTCTCTTCCTAACGGCCATTTTAAAAAAATACTGAAATTTATTTATGGCTGTGCTGGGTCTTCAGCATTGCATGTGGGTTTTCTCTGGTTGTGGCAGGCGGGAGGCTACGCTTCACTGCAGGCTACAGGCTTCTCATTGTGGTGGCTTCTCTTGTCGTGGCCCACAGGCTTAGTTGCTCTGAGGCATGTGGCATCTTCCCAAACCAGGGATCAAATCTGTGACCCCTACACTGTCAGACAGATGTTCATCCACTGAGCCACCAGGGAAATCCCTTTAGCGGCCATTTGGCTCAACAGTTGGACCAGGAATACAAGCCCTGGATCAAATCAAATAGAAACCTTGATCTCTAAGCTACTGTGCGGCACGGCCTCTAGGGTACACTGTGATTAAAGTCTGCTTAGGAGGAAGAGTTGTATTTTAACCTGGGTGGGAACCCCACATTCCCAGCGAAGAAGAAGGAAGTCTTTAAAGGAGCCGAGAGAACAGAAGGTCACCCATCCCAGGGCTCTTCCCAGATATTGTCGTTCTCGTCCACTCAGAGTCCACACCTGTTCCATCAGCTGCTGGACCTAGACTTTCCCTGGGCAACCTGTGTGGGTCCAGCCTAGGCTGTGGAAGGACAAAGTCCATCAATCTTTCTAGATAGGATCTTAGCAACTTAGAATAATGTGTTCACTGTGGTGACATTACTTAATTACATCCTTATTGGCCTCTTGCCACATGATGGGGAGTCAGAACCAGTGCCTTTTCCTACAGAACAGCTTTCCTTATGGCTTTTTTTGTTTTTAACAATTATTGTCTGATATTCTTTTTTTTTATTTTTATTTTTTTTAGGTAAGAAATGGATTTATTCAGATTCAGAGAAAGCACCCTCCACAGACGTGTGGGCCATGGCAGAGCAAATCCAGTGGCCCCGAAAACATGGTGTTCTTAGCTTTTATAGGCTGGGTAATTCCATATGCTAATGAGCGGGAGAATTATTCCATCTTTTTTAGGGAAAGGGGTGGAACTGTCATGGCACTTCAGGGTGTGTCATTTAGCTTGCTGACTGAGGATCAAGGTCTGGTCTGCCATCTTGGACTCATTTGATTCTAATGGGTTTATGCTGTGTCCTTGGGCTGTCATTCTTTTCAAAAATTGTGCCCTGCCTCTTTCCCTCCTAACCCTTACATTCTCCCCTCAAGAGATTTTACTCCCATATTCTTATGGGAAGCAGATGGACACAGGTCCGTCTTCTGTAATTGCTTCAAGGCTGAGCATGGGCGTTGACCCTGCCTATCAGGGAGTAAAAATCTCTTGAGATGATGGCTATGTAGGGATTTCAACACATATGGACTAAAACTAGGAGCTGCCCTGCCCCTGGGGCCACTAGATCAGGTGCCCAGAGATTTTTACTCCCAGATAGGCAGGGTCAACGCCCATGCTCAGCCTTGAAGCAATTATAGAAGACAGACTTTCGCTCTTCTGCCTCCCATAAGAAAAGGGGAGTAAAATCTCCTAGAGGGGAACGTAAGGGATAGGGAAAGGTGCAGGGCACACTTTTTTAAAAGAATGACACACCCAGAGGTGCCATGAAAGTTCCGCCCCTTCCCTAAAAGAACTGGAATAATCCTCCCACTCATTAGCATATGGAATTACCCAGCCTATAAAGGCTAAGAACACCATGTTTTCAGGGCCGCTGGATTCACTCTACCATGGCCCACACTCTGTCTGTGGAGTGTGCTTTCTCTGAATCTGAATAAATCCATTTCTTACCTGAAAAAAAAAAAAAAAAAAATCTCTTGAGTACCTGATTTAGGGGACCCGAGGCAAGGCAGCTCCTAGTTTTAGTCCATATGTGTTAAAATCCCTACATAGCCATCATCTTGATGTAGAGCAGTAGTAACTGGGTTCCTTAGCCTTCTTATGGATCCCCTTGATGATTAGGCATGTTTTGTACCAGCACCAGGGCATAAATATATCTGTAAATGACAAAAGACTTAAAAGGCATGGTGAAACATCTGATTACAGTGTACAATAAAGGTGGGTTACAATAACCAGAATTACAAACAATTACATTTAACTTAATATATTAAATAATCTTAGTTAACTATTTTTCTTTGCCATATCACAGTGACCCTGTGAAACATCCCAAAGTTACTTTTTGGTCAGATAAGATCATAAATCACTGTGAGACAATTTTTTCTTTTTAATTGAAACTATATGAAGATCTCTGAAGTAGCAGCATTTTAAGAATACTTCGGAGGGAGAGACCAAATCTAGTCGGGTCTTAACCCATCCCTATTGAAATCTATTACCCAACCCAACTAAATCACGATCATGAATAACTTTGTTTCTATTAATTACACAGTGAGGGCGGTTCCCTTTCTCCTCCAGAGACAGAGTGGCCCCTAATTTAGCTAATAAATCTCTGTCCATTAAAAGAAAGGACAATCAGGCACAAACAGAAAGGAATGCAAAAACAGCTGTCCGTTAGGATTGCACAAAACAGGCTCCAGGAAAGTGTGCCCCTGTTTTTTTTCTTGACAACCCTATTACATACTCTATGATTGCTAAGGTTTCCAGTCTTTTGGGCTAAGACTGAAAAGGTTGCACCAGTGTCTACAAGAACTTCTATCAAATGGCCAGCCACATCAATGACCACCCGAGGTTGAAGCAGAGCCACTTTTGGCCTTGGGCCCCATTGCAAAGCCATCAATGGCTGAGGGGCCCCCCCCGTTACTCTCTGGCATCTGGGGCATTCCCTCTGCCAATGCCCTGGCTGTTTGCAAAAGACACATCGATAGCAGTCTTTCTTCCAGTGCCCCTTTTGTCCACACAGGGTACACCGGCCTTGCTTGGGTACCCATGGGCTTCATGGTCTGCCGGGACCAGAGTACCTGATTTAGGGGACCCGAGGCAAGGCAGCTCCTAGTTTTAGTCCATATGTGTTAAAATCCCTACATAGCCATCATCTTGATGTAGAGCAGTAGTAACTGGGTTCCTTAGCCTTCTTATGGATCCCCTTGATGATTAGGCATGTTTTGTACCAGCACCAGGGCATAAATATATCTGTAAATGACAAAAGACTTAAAAGGCATGGTGAAACATCTGATTACAGTGTACAATAAAGGTGGGTTACAATAACCAGAATTACAAACAATTACATTTAACTTAATATATTAAATAATCTTAGTTAACTATTTTTCTTTGCCATATCACAGTGACCCTGTGAAACATCCCAAAGTTACTTTTTGGTCAGATAAGATCATAAATCACTGTGAGACAATTTTTTCTTTTTAATTGAAACTATATGAAGATCTCTGAAGTAGCAGCATTTTAAGAATACTTCGGAGGGAGAGACCAAATCTAGTCGGGTCTTAACCCATCCCTATTGAAATCTATTACCCAACCCAACTAAATCACGATCATGAATAACTTTGTTTCTATTAATTACACAGTGAGGGCGGTTCCCTTTCTCCTCCAGAGACAGAGGGGCCCCCTAATTTAGCTAATAAATCTCTGTCCATTAAAAGAAAGGACAATCAGGCACAAACAGAAAGGAATGCAAAAACAGCTGTCCGTTAGGATTGCACAAAACAGGCTCCAGGAAAGTGTGCCCCTGTTTTTTTTCTTGACAACCCTATTACATACTCTATGATTGCTAAGGTTTCCAATCTTTTGGGCTAAGACTGAAAAGGTTGCACCAGTGTCTACAAGAACTTCTATCAAATGGCCAGCCACATCAATGACCACCCGAGGTTGAAGCAGAGCCACTTTTGGCCTTGGGCCCCATTGCAAAGCCATCAATGGCTGAGGGGCCCCCCCCGTTACTCTCTGGCATCTGGGGCATTCCCTCTGCCAATGCCCTGGCTGTTTGCAAAAGACACATCGATAGCAGTCTTTCTTCCAGTGCCCCTTTTGTCCACACAGGGTACACCGGCCTTGCTTGGGTACCCATGGGCTTCATGGTCTACCGGGACCAGATTGGCCCAGAAAGGGCAGCCTCCTAGTTGGTGGTCACTGAGCAAATAAAGCCATTTTAATCATATGGGTCTTTTGCATATTTCTCTGTGTGCACTCAGCCTTTTCAACCACATTCCTGTTTTTAAAAACCAAATAAGCCAATTGGAGCACATCCATTCATTGGGCTCTGAGGACCAGCACTTGCTTTCTGAATCTTGCGCCTGATGTCTGGGGCAGACTGGGCTATGAAATGCACAGCCCAAAGGGCCTATACCTCTGGAAAGGAGAGATCAACGTTTATATATTTCCTAAAAGCCTCCACGAATGTACCTTGGAAGCTTGCAGGATTTTCATCCTGTGTCTGCTGGACTTTCACCTTTTCATAATTAACAGATTTTACTCTGAGTTTTTTCATACCCTCTATTAAACAGTTAATCTTGTGATCCTGTCCATCTCTATCGGTAGAGTTCAGCTGGTAATTCCATTTCGGGTTTGCCTCAGGAACAGCCTCCTTCCCCACCCGGTGCACTGCATGATCCTGTCGGGCTCAGGCTGCCAGTTGGTTGGCATGACCTATGGCCGCCATGATTACACCACATATTACATCCTCAGGGGTGCAGCAGTGGGACAGTACAATCTGTTAAGTCTTCCCAGGTGAGATCAAAAGACCTCACTAATCTGATAAACTCTTTTGTAAAATGTTCATGATCCTCAGGCAAACTTCCCAACTTGTCTTCTGCCATACATAAATCAGACATTTGAGAAAGGTACACAAACTCTTACTGTTTTTGATTTTTTATCATGAACTTTTTCAGAGGCAAAACTGTAGGGGGAGTTTCCATAATTTACAGTATTGTCAATGCTAGCTTAGCTAAGGATGGGCCCCTTGGGTAATTCAGGGTATAAAGCAGCTCCTGAATATGGGTGGGGCCTCTTTTCTAGCTGTGTCATCCCCAGAAACAATGGCTCCTCCCACTAGGCGGGGAGTAGCTCCAGCAGCTCTTTGCAGAGGGTTTAACATTTGAATGGCCCCAGGGTCCATCCGTTAAAAAGTCTTTTGTGTCTTTCCTAGAATCTTGCCATGGAGCTATACACACCTTAAATTCCTTTTGAATCTCATTGTCTAGATACAAGGCCATGAAAATTTGAACATACGGAAGTTCCCTCTATTTAAACTTCCTTTTACAATATAAATCTAACAGTAATATAATCAGGCACCCATTTTAATCATATGTGTCTTTTGCATATTTCTCTGGGTGCACTCAGCCTTTTCAACCACATTCCTGTTTTTAAAAACCAAATAAGCCAATTGGAGCACATCCATTCATTGGGCTCTGAGGACCAGCACTTGCTTTCTGAATCTTGCGCCTGATGTCTGGGGCAGACTGGGCTATGAAATGCACAGCCCAAAGGGCCTATACCTCTGGAAAGGAGAGATCCACGTTTATATATTTCCTAAAAGCCTCCACGAATGTACCTTGGAAGCTTGCAGGATTTTCATCCTGTGTCTGCTGGACTTTCACCTTTTCATAATTAACAGATTTTACTCTGAGTTTTTTCATACCCTCTATTAAACAGTTAATCTTGTGATCCTGTCCATCTCTATCGGTAGAGTTCAGCTGGTAATTCCATTTCGGGTTTGCCTCAGGAACAGCCTCCTTCCCCACCCGGTGCACTGCATGATCCTGTCGGGCTCAGGCTGCCAGTTGGTTGGCATGACCTGTGGCCGCCATGATTACACCACATATTACATCCTCAGGGGTGCAGCAGTGGGACAGTACAATCTGTTAAGTCTTCCCAGGTGAGATCAAAAGACCTCACTAATCTGATAAACTCTTTTGTAAAATGTTCATGATCCTCAGGCAAACTTCCCAACTTGTCTTCTGCCATACATAAATCAGACATTTGAGAAAGGTACACAAACTCTTACTGTTTTTTGATTTTTTTATCATGAACTTTTTTCAGAGGCAAAACTGTAGGGGCAGTTTCCATAATTTACAGTATTGTCAATGCTAGCTTAGCTAAGGATGGGCCCCTTGGGTAATTCAGGGTATAAAGCAGCTCCTGAATATGGGTGGGGCCTCTTTTCTAGCTGTGTCATCCCCAGAAACAATGGCTCCTCCCACTAGGCGGGGAGTAGCTCCAGCAGCTCTTTGCAGAGGGTTTAACATTTGAATGGCCCCAGGGTCCATCCGTTAAAAAGTCTTTTGTGTCTTTCCTAGAATCTTGCCATGGAGCTATACACACCTTAAATTCCTTTTGAATCTCATTGTCTAGATACAAGGCCATGAAAATTTGAACATACGGAAGTTCCCTCTATTTAAACTTCCTTTTACAATATAAATCTAACAGTAATATAATCAGGCACCCATTTAGTGGCCATTTTTCTTGGTTTCCTGACTCATATTGTGACCAAACATGATTACATAGCCTAATAAGCTTTTATTTTTTTAATCCCAGGAGGCTATGACCCAGGGGGTATTGGTGAGGACTGATGCCGCCAGGCCCATTTCAGACCCAAACCTGAGATGTCTCTAATTCCCACTGTATCCAAAATCGTACCCTTAAAATCAAAATCCACCACAAATTTGGTAAAAGATTTGCACTTATGATTTTAGATGCTATCCCTTCCAAAGCAGTCTCCCAACCAGTTGTTAGTGCCCCAAAGTTGTCACAAAGAAAAATGCATGGAAGACATTCCCAATGGTGTTGACGATGAGCTGGAGCTGGTCTAGTGATAAGGTGGGAATAAAACGCCGGCACTTTTAATGGTTAGAGGGAGGGGAATAAAAGCAAAATACACCTTGGTGACCTCACAGGTCTTTTCAGTTTAACAAAAGAGAGAGAAAGAAAGAGAGCAGGAATGAACAAGAATGTAAGAATGTAGGAGGAAAATCTCAGAGTCAAAGAGAACAGTATAATTCTGTCTTCCTCAGTCTACCTGGCTCACAGCTTCCCGTGGGCCTCTTTGGAACAGAGATCTAGCTCTAAACCGTTCTTACCTTATCACCGTCCCTTCGTTTGTGGTTGCTGTAAGAATTGCAAAGATACGACGGACAGCAAGCTGTTAGGGAAAGAGTTTATTTGGGAAGAGTTCCCTGGCGAGATCCACAGGTCCAAAAGGTGGGCCAGTGAAGTCGCGCTCCGGAGATGGGACGAGGAGGTTTTATCTGGGAGGAGAAGGGGAAAAAAAAGAAAGGGGAGGAGGTTTCTTACAGCAGGCGCAGGAACAAAGTCTTTAAACTGAGCGGAAAATTAGTGATGAGTTGTCTGTGGGCATGGGGGCGTGCAGTTCTTGTTACTTTCCAGACCTGGTGGAAAATCTTCGTGGCCAGGGCGAGCTCCTTATCGCCAGCCTTGAGAGACTACTAGGCACCAGCACATCACCAACAGGCCCCTTGCTGCTGACCCTGCAGGGCCGGGCGAGTTCGCAGCTGCAGTATTTACCCTTTAATAGCCCATCAACCCAACAGTCGCCATCTGAAAGTGTTCAACCTCGATTTGAGACTTAAACCCAAGGCCCAGACTTAATCAAATCTGTCTGGGACTTGAACCCATGTGGCCTGGACTCAAATCCAGCCAAAACTCTTCTTGGGACTTGAACCCATGCGGCCCAGACTCGAACCCAGCCAAAACCCTGGTAATTAAAATCACTCACCCAATGTCTGGATCCACTGAGGTTCAGGTTCTTCATGTCTCTTTGCAGAGAAACAAAGTGATAGGTGAGAAATGGATTTATTCAAATTCACGTGGGATCTTCCCAGGCCAGGGATCGAACCAGCGCCCCTTGCACTGCAAGGCGGTGTCCTTACCCACTGGACCACCAGGGAAGCCCTATTTATTTGTATTTAATTATTATTTATTTGTTTGGCTGCGCCAGGTCTTAGTTGTGGGACACGAGATATTTGGTTGTAGCACATGAGATCTAGTTCCCTGACCAGGGATTAAACCCAGCCTGGAGTCTTAGCCACTGAACCACCTGGGAAGTCCCTACTTTTTTATTTTTGACTGCACAAGGGTCTTCATTGCTTTGCTCGGGCTTTCTCTAGTTGCGGCGAGCAGGGGCTACTCTCTAGTTGCAGTGGGTGGGCTTCTCAATGCAGTGGCTTCTCTTGTTTTGGAACACGGTCTCTGGCCTATGGGCTCAGTGGCCCTGAAGCATGGAGGCTCTTCCCCGACCAGGGCTCAATCCTATGTCTCCTGCATTGCAAGACAGATTCTTAAGCACTGGACCATCAGCGAAGTCCTTTCCGGGATCTCTTGAGCAGCAGTTGAAGTTCCTTTGTGATGTCTGCATGCCTCCTCAGGTATCTTCTGATTACTGGCTTCCTCTGCTTCAGCCTGCATCTGACACGTCCCAGCCACACCAACCCCTACTCTCCCGTTCAGGATTGCCTGCTCTGCTTTCAGAGTTTGAACTCTGAGTCTTTGTCCCCAGGTCCTGGCACATAGCACCTAAAATCCTTGGCATTTTCTGACTAAGTTTCATGGGAAATATCTGATCTATAGCTGGTCTGTCAGAAGCATGAATGTCTCAGGACCTGTGACTGGTGTCTGAAGTTGGAGGCAGCCTTGTGGAGCTGATCGGTTTGACCTGCGGGATCTGATTCCAAGTCCAGGAAGATAGTGTCAGATTTGAACTGAATTGTTGGACACCCAAATGGTGTCAGGAGGAAAAAACTCACCCAGCAGCTGCCTTCTGAGCCTCTTTCTTTTCTTTGTCCACCCCCTCCCTGCCCCCATTCTTTTTGTTTTTGCTTTTGTCCCTTTTTTCTTCTCTCTTTTATTATCCTTTCTTCAAACACTTGTGTCGAAGGCTGATTTTCAATAGACCACAGCAAGGGAGCTGCTCACAACCAGCTCTAGAAATGGTTTAGTACCTGTTCCCCACTAAGGTGCCATACGTGATGAGCTTGGGGGCAGACTTCTGAGCCTTTTAATAAAAATATGCGGGCTTCTCTGGTGGTCCAGTGGGTAAGGACACCGCCTTGCAGTGCAAGGGGCGCCGGTTCGATCCCTGGCCTGGGAAGATCCCATGTGCCATGGAGCGGCTGGACCAATGTGTCCAATTACCGAGCTGGAGCTCTGGAGCGCATGCGCCCAGAGCGGGTGCTCTGCAACAATATAGGCCACTGCGATGGGAAGCCCACACAGGCCAAAGAACAAAGACAGATGAAAATAGATAAATGAAAGACCAATGCAAATGGCCAGCCTGCCCCCCTTCCTCCCCACCTCATCTTCCCCCAAAATAAATCAATAAATAAATATTAAAAAAAAAAATTCAAGAGAGTGAAATGGCCAAGTCGCCTTTTAGAGCCAGCCTACCCATGTCAAGACCTTAAGCAAGGAAGGGAGAAGCCACCATGGCACCAGGTATCTCTGTGACCAGGAGGGCGGACAGGTCAAGTGATCGAGCTCTTGATGGGCGGGACAATTTCCCTTCCAAAGGGGTATACTCGTAGGTAGGCAGAGCGTGTAGAGATGGACACTGCCAGAAACTGGATCCCCAGGAAACTGTAGGTTCATGTACTGTGCCCATTATATATAGACATCCGCACATGCATGCGCAGAACCTCCCAGGTAGCACTAGTGGTAAAGAACCTGCCTGCCAATGCAGGAGATGTAAGAGACATGGATTTGATCCATGGGTCAGGAAGATCCCCTGGAGGAGGAAATGGCAATCCACTCCAGTATTCTCGCCTGGGAAATCCCACGGACAGAGGAGCCTGGAGGGTTGCAGCGCATGAAGTCAAAAAGAGTCAGACACAGCTGAGCACGCACATGCACACACGTATACTCCAATCAATAAGCACTCACCTGTCAACACACAGTGTACGATAGTGTATGCACATGCTCACACATACACCGATGCCACGTGTTCACAGCCCCTCACACCACACAAACAGTACCTAACCAGTAGGTGCACAATACAAGTGTCACTGAGATATGTAGAGTTTGGTTCCAGAACCCTGACAATAAAGCATATATTGCAACAATATGAGTTGTTGTTTGGTTTTGGTTTCCCAGTGCATATAAAAGTTATGTTTACCCTATCCTGTAGTCTATGAAATGTGTAATAGCTTTATGTCTTCAAAAAAAAAAAAAAAAAAACAGTGTATGTAACTTAATTTATAAACACCTGATTGCTAAAAAATGCTAACCATCATCTAACAATGTGGGGTTACCACAAACCTTCAGTTTGTTAAAAAAAAAAAAAAATGCAGTAGCCACAAAGCACAATAGAATCAGATGTGCCTGTATCTACACAGCCATACAATGCAATGTCCATTCAAATACACATGATTTCACACTCACATAAGTACACAATTTTTTTTTTTTTTTTGAAGTCTCTCTGTCATGTCTGAGTCTTTGTGACCCATGGAATTCTCCAGTCAAGAATCCTGGAGTGGGTAGCCTTTCTCTTCTCCAGAGGAGTTTTCTCAATCCATGGATCGAACGCAAGTCTGCCCACATTGCAGGTACATTCTTTACCATCTGAACCACCAGAGAAGACCAAGAATCCTGGAGTGGATAGTCTATCCCTCCTCCAGGGGATCTTCCCAACCCAAGGATTGATCTGGGGTCTCCTGCTTTGCAGGCAGATTTTTTTTTTGGGGGGGAGCACTATTCTGGGTTTTCACTGTGGTAACAGGCTCCCTCTTAGTTGCAGGGAATGGGGACTACTCTGTAATTGAGGTGAGCAGGCTTCTTGTTGGGGTGACTTCTCTTGTGGAACTCGGGCTCTAGGGCACACAGGCTCCACAGTTGCAGCTCTGAGGCTCTAGAGCACAAGCTCAATTGTTGTGGCTCACAGGCCTAGTTGCTCTGTAGCCAGTGGGGTCTTCCCTGATCAGGCATGGAACCCGTGTCTCCTGCATTGGCAGACAAACTCTCCATCACTGAGCTACCAGAGAAGCCTCAGGCAGATTCTTTACCTGCTGAGCTACCAGAGAATCCCATGCAGTGTAGAGATATCATATATACTCATACAGTGCACATGCCCTGTGTGCATATATACACACACTGCACATATATGTGTAAACATGCACATATGAGTCCAACAGAAGCACACAAATGTAACACACACTCCAGAGATGGAGCTGCATGCATGTGGACGAGTACTCACGCTCATTTCCAGGCACAGACTCCACACACTGTCTGCACACACGCCAGCGTTGCCAGGTTCAAGTAGCACCCCAGGGCCTCCCTGCCTCCCGGCTAACCCTTCCCTGCTCTCCTTCCCAGACAGCCATGCTCAGCCTGCAGACACTGGTCTTTGTCCCCACGGCCCCCTTCTTCCTCTTTGTCTTCTCGGTTTCCACCATATTTCACCTTCATCAGAGGCTAGAGAAGATGCAGCCCACGTTGGAATTAGAGACACTGAAGCCAGCAAGCACGGAGATTCCCTTGAGCCCCCACACAAGCCCCCAGCCGAAGGGCATATGGACCATCAATGCCATAGGCCGCCTGGGGAACCAGATGGGGGAGTACGCCACCCTGTACGCCCTGGCCAAGATGAACGGGCGCGCGGCCTTCATCCCGCCCCAGATGCACAGAACGCTGGCACCCATCTTCAGGATCACCCTCCCGGTCCTGCACGACGCCACGGCCAGGAGCATCTCCTGGCGGAGCTACCACCTGAACGACTGGATGGAGGAGCAGTACCGCCACATCCGCGGGGAGTACGTGCGGCTCACCGGCTACCCCTGCTCCTGGACCTTCTACCACCACCTCCGCGCCGAGATCCTCCGGGAGTTCACCCTGCACGACCACGTGCGCCAGGAGGCCCAGAATTTTCTGCGAGGTCTGCGGGTGAATGGGAGCCGGCCGAGTACCTATGTGGGGGTCCACGTGCGCCGGGGGGACTACATCCACGTCATGCCCAATGTGTGGAAGGGCGTGGTCGCCGACCGGCGATACCTAGAGCAGGCCCTGGACTGGTTCCGCGCTCGCTACAGCGCCCCCATCTTTGTGGTCTCCAGCAACGGCATGGCCTGGTGTCGGGAAAACATCAACGCCTCCCGCGGGGATGTGATCTTTGCCGGCAATGGCAATGAGGGCTCACCCGCCAAGGATTTCGCATTGCTCACGCAATGTAATCACACCATTATGACCATTGGGACGTTCGGGATCTGGGCTGCCTACCTCGCAGGTGGAAAGACCATCTACCTGGCCAATTATACCCTCCCAGACTCTCCGTTCCTCAAAATCTTTAAGCCAGAGGCAGCCTTCCTGCCAGAGTGGATCGGGATCGCTGCGGACCTGTCCCCGCTCCTCAAGCACTGAGGTTAGCCAGTCCTTGGCATCCCTTCCCCCCTTTTAGATTCCCCCAAAATAAGTTCCTAGGTATCAGGAGCAGCTTTCTTCATGTTCCAGGAGGCTTCTATCATAATGCCTCAGGCTGCAAGTTCCCAGCCAGTTGACATAATGCCATAGGCCGCCCCCTTTTGGGGAACCCCCACGTTGGAATTAGAGACACTGAAGCCAGCAAGCACGGAGATTCCCTTGAGCCCCCACACAAGCCCCCAGCCGAAGGGCATATGGACCATCAATGCCATAGGCCGCCTGGGGAACCAGATGGGGGAGTACGCCACCCTGTACGCCCTGGCCAAGATGAACGGGCGCGCGGCCTTCATCCCGCCCCAGATGCACAGAACGCTGGCACCCATCTTCAGGATCACCCTCCCGGTCCTGCACGACGCCACGGCCAGGAGCATCTCCTGGCGGAGCTACCACCTGAACGACTGGATGGAGGAGCAGTACCGCCACATCCGCGGGGAGTACGTGCGGCTCACCGGCTACCCCTGCTCCTGGACCTTCTACCACCACCTCCGCGCCGAGATCCTCCGGGAGTTCACCCTGCACGACCACGTGCGCCAGGAGGCCCAGAATTTTCTGCGAGGTCTGCGGGTGAATGGGAGCCGGCCGAGTACCTATGTGGGGGTCCACGTGCGCCGGGGGGACTACGTCCACGTCATGCCCAATGTGTGGAAGGGCGTGGTCGCCGACCGGCGATACCTAGAGCAGGCCCTGGACTGGTTCCGCGCTCGCTACAGCGCCCCCATCTTTGTGGTCTCCAGCAACGGCATGGCCTGGTGTCGGGAAAACATCAACGCCTCCCGCGGGGATGTGATCTTTGCCGGCAATGGCAATGAGGGCTCACCCGCCAAGGATTTCGCATTGCTCACGCAATGTAATCACACCATTATGACCATTGGGACGTTCGGGATCTGGGCTGCCTACCTCGCAGGTGGAAAGACCATCTACCTGGCCAATTATACCCTCCCAGACTCTCCGTTCCTCAAAAT
The DNA here is from genome assembly GCA_022376925.1 of Tragulus kanchil. Lineage (NCBI taxonomy): Eukaryota > Metazoa > Chordata > Mammalia > Artiodactyla > Tragulidae > Tragulus > Tragulus kanchil. The sequence continues at coordinate 129,079,290 of JAIOJX010000031.1, forward strand.
CTTTAAGCCAGAGGCAGCCTTCCTGCCAGAGTGGATCGGGATCGCTGCGGACCTGTCCCCGCTCCTCAAGCACTGAGGTTAGCCAGTCCTTGGCATCCCTTCCCCCCTTTTAGATTCCCCCAAAATAAGTTCCTAGGTATCAGGAGCAGCTTTCTTCATGTTCCAGGAGGCTTCTCTCATAATGCCTCAGGCTGCAAGTAACAGAAGTCCCAACTAACTTGTTTTAAATAACATAATCATATGTCTCATACAGTAGGACCAGAGGTAGCGATTCTCCAGGATTCATTCAGCAGCTTAACAGACCATCGACACCGGCAGTACCATCCATCTTGCTGAGCTGCCCCGTTCTGTTAACAGCTCCAACATGTTCCTCCTGGTCCCAAGAGGGTGGCCACGTACCCAGGTGTCACACAGATATCCTCTTCCCAAGGCAGGAGAAAGAAATTTGTTCTTACTTTATGTCCCTTTGGAAGAGTGTGGGGAAACCCTCCAAATCCCTCTACAACTGGCCCCATGCCTCCTTGACCTGACGGTGTCACAGGCCCTCGGACCCCTCATATGGCATGGTGAGTGAGACCTTGGGATTGACTTAGCTTCAGATCAATAAGTCATGGCCCCCTGCAGCTGGAGACATGGTGGATTGCAGTAAGAACATTGGGATGCTCTTACCAAGGAAGAAGGAAAGAATATCTGCAGATGCAAAATGGGGAAGCTCTGAATGATTGTGCAAGTTAGTCACTGCACAAAGTCACCTGGCCAAGGAGGCAAGTGGGCTTACCCAGAGCCTGTGGTCCGTTCTCCAAGCCCTATGTCCCTGGGACTGTGTCCACCCAGAGGGCTCACTTTTTTCTAGTGAGTCTCCTCCCGCCCCAGAGTGGGAACCTTCGGTCCAGTTTTCATAAGTGAGCCCTATTGCCTAGTGGTTGGAATCCAAGCTCATGTGCCCTACCTCTGCAACCCTGACTTTGAGGGCTTATCATGGTCACTTGCTAAGAACTCATAGACCAGTGAGGCTCAGTAAAGACAGGAATCTATTCATCCTTACAGTACATGCCTGTTGTGATGAACCCAACAGGATCCCTGCTCTCAAGGACTGTGTTGACCAAACATGCTGGCCTCAAGTGACAGCAGTTCATTCTTTCCCACCAGTTAGTGGGTCAGCTGGGTGAGTCTCTGCTCCAGGCAATGCTGGCTGAGGTCTCTTACGCAGCTGCATTTCTGTGGTGCTCATTCGAGTATCCTGGACCTGTCCCGCTCCTCAAGCACTGAGGTTAGCCAGTCCTTGGCATCCCTTCCCCCCTTTTAGATTCCCCGAAAATTAGTTCCTAGGTGTCAGGAGCAGCTTTCTTCATGTTCCAGGAGGCTTCTCTCATAATGCCTCAGGCTGCAAGTCCCAACTAACTTGTTTTAAATAACATAATCATATGTCTCATACAGTAGGACCAGAGGTAGCGATTCTCCAGGATTCATTCAGCAGCTTAACAGACCATCGACACCGGCAGTACCATCCATCTTGCTGAGCTGCCCCGTTCTGTTAACAGCTCCAACATGTTCCTCCTGGTCCCAAGAGGGTGGCCACGTACCCAGGTGTCACACAGATATCCTCTTCCCAAGGCAGGAGAAAGAAATTTGTTCTTACTTTATGTCCCTTTGGAAGAGTGTGGGGAAACCCTCCAAATCCCTCTACAACTGGCCCCATGCCTCCTTGACCTGACGGGTGTCACAGGCCCTCGGACCCCTCATAAGGCATGGTGAGTGAGACCTTGGGATTGACTTAGCTTCAGATCAATAAGTCATGGCCCCCTGCAGCTGGAGACATGGTGGATTGCAGTAAGAACATTGGGATGCTCTTACCAAGGAAGAAGGAAAGAATATCTGCAGATGCAAAATGGGGAAGCTCTGAATGATTGTGCAAGTTAGTCACTGCACAAAGTCACCTGGCCAAGGAGGCAAGTGGGCTTACCCAGAGCCTGTGGTCCGTTCTCCAAGCCCTATGTCCCTGGGACTGTGTCCACCCAGAGGGCTCACTTTTTTCTAGTGAGTCTCCTCCCGCCCCAGAGTGGGAACCTTCGGTCCAGTTTTCATAAGTGAGCCCTATTGCCTAGTGGTTGGAATCCAAGCTCATGTGCCCTACCTCTGCAACCCTGACTTTGAGGGCTTATCATGGTCACTTGCTAAGAACTCATAGACCAGTGAGGCTCAGTAAAGACAGGAATCTATTCATCCTTACAGTACATGCCTGTTGTGATGAACCCAACAGGATCCCTGCTCTCAAGGACTGTGTTGACCAAACATGCTGGCCTCAAGTGACAGCAGTTCATTCTTTCCCACCAGTTAGTGGGTCAGCTGGGTGAGTCTCTGCTCCAGGCAATGCTGGCTGAGGTCTCTTACGCAGCTGCATTTCTGTGGTGCTCATTCGGAGTATCCTGAGGGACAGGATAGTTCAGACTCCCTCACCAGAAGTCATTTGCTGAAACACTTGCTCTTGGAGTCCTCAAGCGTCCTCTCCATATGAAAAGTAAACTACGTGAAGCTGCCATGCTCTGCGGAAGCCCAAACCTAACACAAAGTCACATGGAGGTGCTCCAACAAAGGCTTAGCTGAGCCCAGCTTCCTCCTGGCCCAAGCAGCAGATACGTGTGAGCGTGGAAGCCTCCAGATGACTCCTGACAACATGTTGCAGAGATAAATCGTATTTGACTTCCTGATTTGCAGATTCTGTGGGCATAATACTCTTGATTGTGGGTCACTAAGGTTTGGGATGATCTGCTGGGCACCCATCAATAACTGGATACCAAACTAAACAGATTATTCTCTATATTTGCAAAAGTTTTTATGACTTTGGCATGAAGTAGGCCAACATGGACATACCCACCTGACTTGAGATTCCACGAGTCTAGTGATACATAACAGGGAAATGAGGCTTGTGTAATAAGCCCATGGAGACAGATATAGGTGGAGAAGTTAGCAGGTGGGACCATGAAATGCCTTGTCAAGCAGGATAATACCACTTTGGGTTTTATTCTAAGATCAATGGGAAGCCATCAGAGGGCTTTTATCAGAGGGATGGTATGATCTGATTTGGGGCTTCCCAGGTAGTTCAGTGGTGAAAGACTCTGCTTGCCACTCCAGGAGTCCAAGGAGATGTGGGTTCAACCCCTGGATTGGGAAGATCTTCTAGAGGAGGAAGTGGCAACCCACTCCAGTATTCTTGCCTGGAGGATCCCATGGACAGAGGAGCCTGGTGGACTGTTGTCCATGCAGTCGCGAAGAGTCGGACACGACTGAGAATGCACACCCACATACATATGATGTGATTTGCTGTGTCGACATATCTGGATGCTATCTGGAGACGAGCTATAGAGGCAAGAGTAGAGAAAAAGAGACCAGAGGAAGACCAAACATGCTGGCCTCAAGTGACAGCAGTTCATTCTTTCCCACCAGGGGTCAGCTGGGTGAGTCTCTGCTCCAGGCAATGCTGGCTGAGGTCTCTTACGCAGCTGCATTTCTGTGGTGCTCATTCGGAGTATCCTGAGGGACAGGATAGTTCAGACTCCCTCACCAGAAGTCATTTGCTGAAACACTTGCTCTTGGAGTCCTCAAGCGTCCTCTCCATATGAAAAGTAAACTACGTGAAGCTGCCATGCTCTGCGGAAGCCCAAACCTAACACAAAGTCACATGGAGGTGCTCCAACAAAGGCTTAGCTGAGCCCAGCTTCCTCCTGGCCCAAGCAGCAGATACGTGTGAGCGTGGAAGCCTCCAGATGACTCCTGACAACATGTTGCAGAGATAAATCGTATTTGACTTCCTGATTTGCAGATTCTGTGGGCATAATACTCTTGATTGTGGGTCACTAAGGTTTGGGATGATCTGCTGGGCACCCATCAATAACTGGATACCAAACTAAACAGATTATTCTCTATATTTGCAAAAGTTTTTATGACTTTGGCATGAAGTAGGCCAACATGGACATACCCACCTGACTTGAGATTCCACGAGTCTAGTGATACATAACAGGGAAATGAGGCTTGTGTAATAAGCCCATGGAGACAGATATAGGTGGAGAAGTTAGCAGGTGGGACCATGAAATGCCTTGTCAAGCAGGATAATACCACTTTGGGTTTTATTCTAAGATCAATGGGAAGCCATCAGAGGGCTTTTATCAGAGGGATGGTATGATCTGATTTGGGGCTTCCCAGGTAGTTCAGTGGTGAAAGACTCTGCTTGCCACTCCAGGAGTCCAAGGAGATGTGGGTTCAACCCCTGGATTGGGAAGATCTTCTAGAGGAGGAAGTGGCAACCCACTCCAGTATTCTTGCCTGGAGGATCCCATGGACAGAGGAGCCTGGTGGACTGTTGTCCATGCAGTCGCGAAGAGTCGGACACGACTGAGAATGCACACCCACATACATATGATGTGATTTGCTGTGTCGACATATCTGGATGCTATCTGGAGACGAGCTATAGAGGCAAGAGTAGAGAAAAAGAGACCAGAGGAAGACCAGGGAGGAGCTTCCTGTCATACTCCCAGCACACAATGATGGTGGACCAAAGAGGTAATCGTGAAATCGAAGTCTTGTTTCAAGGGCCTGACAGAGACTCTTAGTGTCTCTCTGCCACAGTTTGACCTTCCTGAAAAAGACAAGCTGATGGCTCCATTGGATTGATATTTGAGGCAGGCATCCGTCATGTGTCAGTTACCCGAAGCTGTGGGGAGGCGATCACTTAATCCAAGCATGGCTGCCGTGTTTGTGAGGAAGTTGATTCAAGAAAAGGGAATGACAGGGTACCTAAGAATCGCTGGGAGAATGTTGCCCTTTACAGCTGAGCAGATCTTCTTGCCCGTGAGGGAGGTTTGGTGATGGATAATGCAGACCCTGAAGCAGGGAAAGACTGAGGGCAGGAGGAGAAGGGGATGACAGAGGATGAGATGGTTGGATGGCCTCACGGACTCAATCGACAGGAGTTTGAGCAAACTCCGGGAGATGGTGAAGGGCAGGGAAGCCTGAAGTCCACGGGGTTGCAGAGTCAGACATGACTGAGCGACTGAACACCACCCAAGCAGATACAGGATGCACTGGGGAGAGGGGAGGTCAAAGGACAGAGAAGAATCTTCATGTTTACATTTTTCTTGCCATAAAACACAAATTTTATGTCACAGAGAGTTAGCCAAAGCCACCACCCGCCCTTGCCCCAGATTCATGCAAGACTAGCAGATGGCTAGCTGGCCCGCTCAGTCCCTTGTAGTCTCTCAAGGCAGTTCTCTTAATGACGCCTTTCTTGTGGCCTGGCACCCATGGAATGGAAAGCCACACCACTTACTAGGCTAATAGGTTTCTTGGTAACTCGATTTAAGGATTCCCTTTTCAAATTTCCAGCCTTATTTTATATAGCTTGAATGGGTGGTGGTCACTGGATCAGGGTTTGCCATTTAAAAAAAATAAATAAAGTCTATGTTCATTATTAATTTAGCATTTTCTGGTTTCTTCATGGACATTTAAAAATGAATGGGGGGGGTGTCACATTTTACTTCCTTCTAAGTTAAAGCAACATCATGAGGATCGCACCTGGATGCTATCTGGAGACGAGCTATAGAGGCAAGAGTAGAGAAAAAGAGACCAGAGGAAGACCAGGGAGGAGCTTCCTGTCATACTCCCAGCACACAATGATGGTGGACCAAAGAGGTAATCGTGAAATCGAAGTCTTGTTTCAAGGGCCTGACAGAGACTCTTAGTGTCTCTCTGCCACAGTTTGACCTTCCTGAAAAAGACAAGCTGATGGCTCCATTGGATTGATATTTGAGGCAGGCATCCGTCATGTGTCAGTTACCCGAAGCTGTGGGGAGGCGATCACTTAATCCAAGCATGGCTGCCGTGTTTGTGAGGAAGTTGATTCAAGAAAAGGGAATGACAGGGTACCTAAGAATCGCTGGGAGAATGTTGCCCTTTACAGCTGAGCAGATCTTCTTGCCCGTGAGGGAGGTTTGGTGATGGATAATGCAGACCCTGAAGCAGGGAAAGACTGAGGGCAGGAGGAGAAGGGGATGACAGAGGATGAGATGGTTGGATGGCCTCACGGACTCAATCGACAGGAGTTTGAGCAAACTCCGGGAGATGGTGAAGGGCAGGGAAGCCTGAAGTCCACGGGGTTGCAGAGTCAGACATGACTGAGCGACTGAACACCACCCAAGCAGATACAGGATGCACTGGGGAGAGGGGAGGTCAAAGGACAGAGAAGAATCTTCATGTTTACATTTTTCTTGCCATAAAACACAAATTTTATGTCACAGAGAGTTAGCCAAAGCCACCACCCGCCCTTGCCCCAGATTCATGCAAGACTAGCAGATGGCTAGCTGGCCCGCTCAGTCCCTTGTAGTCTCTCAAGGCAGTTCTCTTAATGACGCCTTTCTTGTGGCCTGGCACCCATGGAATGGAAAGCCACACCACTTACTAGGCTAATAGGTTTCTTGGTAACTCGATTTAAGGATTCCCTTTTCAAATTTCCAGCCTTATTTTATATAGCTTGAATGGGTGGTGGTCACTGGATCAGGGTTTGCCATTTAAAAAAAATAAATAAAGTCTATGTTCATTATTAATTTAGCATTTTCTGGTTTCTTCATGGACATTTAAAAATGAATGGGGGGGGTGTCACATTTTACTTCCTTCTAAGTTAAAGCAACATCATGGTGGGTCATAGTTTCCAAAAATGGAAATGAAGACATCGCCCCTGGGTCTCAGCTCCCGTCCCTAGCATTCCCCAGCCCGTCCCCACCTCAATAAATGGCACTGTCTGTTTACTTCAGCCGAACACTTAAACTTACTCTTTTTAGGCCACTGCGATGGGAGGCCTATACAGGCCAAAGAACAAAGATAAATACATGAACGATCAATAGAAGTGGCCAAAAAAAAAAAACAAAAACTTTACTCTTTTAAAAAAATTTTGGCCTCTTTTATTGATCCTTCATTTATTTTATTTTCATCCATCTTAATTCTTTGGCCTGTGTGCACCTCCCATCGCAGTGGCCTCTCTTGCTGCAGAGCACCGGCTCTGGGCATATGCACTCCAGAGCGCTGGCTCATAATTGGACACAGTGGTCCAGCCGCTCTGCAGCACATGGGATCTTCCTGGGCCAGGGATGGAACCGGTGCCCCTTGCACTGCAAGGCAGACGCCTTACCCGCTAGACCACCAGGGTAGCCCTAAACTTACTCTTGGTTGTTTCTTTCACATTTTATCCACCAGTAGGTCGTCAGTTTTACTTTGAAAATGGCCCCAAATGTGATTTTCTTTCCTTTCTACCATCCCCATTCTGGCCCCCCCCAAATGTAGAAATCTCTTTAAAAGCGAGCTTTCCCTTTTTCTTTTGCCATAAAACACAAATTTTATGTCACAGAGAGTTAGCCAAAGCCACCACCCGCCCTTGCCCCAGATTCATGCAAGACTAGCAGATGGCTAGCTGGCCCGCTCAGTCCCTTGTAGTCTCTCAAGGCAGTTCTCTTAATGACGCCTTTCTTGTGGCCTGGCACCCATGGAATGGAAAGCCACACCACTTACTAGGCTAATAGGTTTCTTGGTAACTCGATTTAAGGATTCCCTTTTCAAATTTCCAGCCTTATTTTATATAGCTTGAATGGGTGGTGGTCACTGGATCAGGGTTTGCCATTTAAAAAAAATAAATAAAGTCTATGTTCATTATTAATTTAGCATTTTCTGGTTTCTTCATGGACATTTAAAAATGAATGGGGGGGGTGTCACATTTTACTTCCTTCTAAGTTAAAGCAACATCATGGTGGGTCATAGTTTCCAAAATGGAAATGAAGACATCGCCCCTGGGTCTCAGCTCCCGTCCCTAGCATTCCCCAGCCCGTCCCCACCTCAATAAATGGCACTGTCTGTTTACTTCAGCCGAACACTTAAACTTACTCTTTTTAGGCCACTGCGATGGGAGGCCTATACAGGCCAAAGAACAAAGATAAATACATGAACGATCAATAGAAGTGGCCAAAAAAAAAAAACAAAAACTTTACTCTTTTAAAAAAATTTTGGCCTCTTTTATTGATCCTTCATTTATTTTATTTTCATCCATCTTAATTCTTTGGCCTGTGTGCACCTCCCATCGCAGTGGCCTCTCTTGCTGCAGAGCACCGGCTCTGGGCATATGCACTCCAGAGCGCTGGCTCATAATTGGACACAGTGGTCCAGCCGCTCTGCAGCACATGGGATCTTCCTGGGCCAGGGATGGAACCGGTGCCCCTTGCACTGCAAGGCAGACGCCTTACCCGCTAGACCACCAGGGTAGCCCTAAACTTACTCTTGGTTGTTTCTTTCACATTTTATCCACCAGTAGGTCGTCAGTTTTACTTTGAAAAATGGCCCCAAATGTGATTTTCTTTCCTTTCTACCATCCCCATTCTGTCCAAGTCCCCACTCTCTCCACTTAGACACATGTAGAAATCTCTTTAAAAGCGAGCTTTTCGGGCTTCCCCTGGTGGTCCAGTGGATAAGGACACCGCCTTGCAGTGCAGGGGGCACCGGTTCCATCCCTGGCCTGGGAAGATCCCACGTGCCACGGAGCAGCTGGACCGATGTGTCCAATTACCGAGCCAAAACTCTGGAGTGCATGCACCCAGAGCTGGTGCTCTGTGACAACAGAGGCCACTGCAATGGGAGGCCCACACGGGCCAAAAAACAAAAATGGATGAAAATAGCTAAATGAAAGACCAATAGAAGTGGCCCACTCGCCCCCCTCCCTCCCCAACCCGCCCCCTCCTCAAAAAAAAGGAATGGGCCAGTTGCAACAGGCCTCTTTGTGTGGGATATAAGATTTTTTAAAAATAAATAAATAAAAATGAACTTTTCATGTTTACAATATCTACATTTCACAATGCTCATATGCATATGAACAGTACTTATAAGTCAGTAAGAAAAAGACAAGTTCATTACAAAACATGGGTAAAAAAGATTGAAGAGAATGATTGAAAATGAAGATAAACAAGTGTCAATTAGTGCATGAAGATATGTGTTCAAGTTGCTTATATTCCTTCTCCCTTGGTTACCGTCTCGAGGTCTGCCCTCAACTGCTTTCTGTTCCAGTTCATCCTCTCTGCCCCATCGCCTGGGGAAGGCGGTAATTGCTCAGGTCAGTTCAGATTCTGGAGACTGACTGAATGTGACAGGGTATTAGGATGGGAGGTATTTTTCCTTGGACGTTTCCTCGTTGCTTCATCTTCTGTCATTACCTAGGAAATGATTCTGACCCTGAAGCTATATTTCTGCCTTTTAAGCCACTCAGTTTGGGTACCTGGCTAGAGCAAATTTAGGAAACTAATTCCGTATGATGCTTGAGGAAACTCTTGCCAGATCCAACCAATCAGTCCTAAAGAAAATCAGCCCTGAATATTCATTGGAAGGACTGGTGGTGAAGCTGAAGCTCCAACACTTTGGCCACCTGATTCAAAGAACCAGCTCACTGGAAAAGACCCTGATACTGGGAAAGATGGAGGGCAGGAGAAGAAGAGGGTGGCAGAGGATGAGATGGTTGGATATCATCACTGACTCAATGGACATGGATTTGAGCAAACTCCGGTGAAGACCAAAGACGAATGTTCCAAGTTTTCTCATAAGAAAGATTACCTGTTCGAACAAACTTTATATTTTGTATACCTTTTAATAATATGTACCTTTGCTATCATACTCACATGAGAATTATAATTGCTTTGGTCTCCTGCTGGGCTGGACTCAGCACTCGGGGAGACAGTGAAGGACATGGAGGCCTGCTGTGCTGCATAGCAAGGATCACTTTCAATTATGATTTTTATCCTGATCTAAGGCCAGGAGTGGTGTAGGGAAAGAGCAAGAGAGCCAAGATGGCGCCGTCAGGCTCTCTCGCCCCAGGTTTTGTGAATAATGTTTCTGTAACAGCTGAGATCGCTTATAGCACCGCACATGCGCGTCAGGAGGTACTCGCCGGTCAGGGGCTGCGTTGCGCGGACGCCTGTAGGAGCTTCTCCACGAAAGCCCTGGCTGCCGCTGCACTGGGCTGCCCGCGAGCGGCATCACGGTTCTGTTACACGCGGTTACGTCATGGCTGTGTTATGGATCCATTAGGCTTAGGTTACGGCTGCTGCTCCGGCTGCTGACCCAGCCGGGAGAGATCATAAGCGTGTCTGCCGTTCCTACGGCTCCTCCGTCTCCTTCAGCCTCCAGCTCACGCCTTGCCGACCCGGGGTCCAGCGAACAGTGTGAACAGCAAGAGAGCGGGTCTCAGGATCAGAATGAAGGGCGATGCCAGCGGGCTGCCTCATCAGGTGGTAACTGTAGGTAGTGTTTTAAGGTATCTTCACACTGTGTTCCTTCCGGGCTGCACACACCTGCTTACATCCCCACCGAGGATCCTCTGTTCCCTGTAGGAGGATGGCTGTTCAGCGGGGTAAGCCGATACCTCGTTGCAGGTTTGATTGGCATTTCTCTAACAGCGATGTCGAGGATCTTTTCATGTGCTTCAATGGCCATCTCGATGCCTTCTTTGGAGATATATCCATTTAGATCTTTCCTCTTTTTCTGTTGGGTTTGGGGTTTTTGATATTGAACTGCAGGAGCTGTCTGCATGTTTTGGAGAGGAATTTCCCTGTTTTTAAATTCAGTGGCAAATGTTTTCTCCGCTGCTTTTCAGAGTTATCTTTCTTCTTTTGTTTCGGGTTTCGCTTGCTATCCAAATGCTTTTGAGGTTAATGAAGTCCCTTTTGGTGAGTTTTATTTTTCATTACTCTAAGAGTGGATCCAAAAAGAATTTGTTGTGATTTATATCAAACTGTGTTCTGCCTATTTTTTTCCTTATGAGAATTATAATTTGCTTTGGTCTCCTGCTGGGCTGGACTCAGCACTCGGGGAGACAGTGAAGGACATGGAGGCCTGCTGTGCTGCATAGCAAGGATCACTTTCAATTATGATTTTTATCCTGATCTAAGGCCAGGAGTGGTGTAGGGAAAGAGCAAGAGAGCCAAGATGGCGCCGTCAGGCTCTCTCGCCCCAGGTTTTGTGAATAATGTTTCTGTAACAGCTGAGATCGCTTATAGCACCGCACATGCGCGTCAGGAGGTACTCGCCGGTCAGGGGCTGCGTTGCGCGGACGCCTGTAGGAGCTTCTCCACGAAAGCCCTGGCTGCCGCTGCACTGGGCTGCCCGCGAGCGGCATCACGGTTCTGTTACACGCGGTTACGTCATGGCTGTGTTATGGATCCATTAGGCTTAGGTTACGGCTGCTGCTCCGGCTGCTGACCCAGCCGGGAGAGATCATAAGCGTGTCTGCCGTTCCTACGGCTCCTCCCGTCTCCTTCAGCCTCCAGCTCACGCCTTGCCGACCCGGGGTCCAGCGAACAGTGTGAACAGCAAGAGAGCGGGTCTCGGGATCAGAATGAAGGGCGATGCCAGCGGGCTGCCTCATCAGGTGGTAACTGTAGGTAGTGTTTTAAGGTATCTTCACACTGTGTTCCTTCCGGGCTGCACACACCTGCTTACATCCCCACCGAGGATCCTCTGTTCCCTGTAGGAGGATGGCTGTTCAGCGGGGTAAGCCGATACCTCGTTGCAGGTTTGATTGGCATTTCTCTAACAGCGATGTCGAGGATCTTTTCATGTGCTTCAATGGCCATCTCGATGCCTTCTTTGGAGATATATCCATTTAGATCTTTCCTCTTTTTCTGTTGGGTTTTTGGGTTTTTGATATTGAACTGCAGGAGCTGTCTGCATGTTTTGGAGAGGAATTTCCCTGTTTTTAAATTCAGTGGCAAATGTTTTCTCCGCTGCTTTTCAGAGTTATCTTTCTTCTTTTGTTTCGGGTTTCGCTTGCTATCCAAATGCTTTTGAGGTTAATGAAGTCCCTTTTGGTGAGTTTTATTTTTCATTACTCTAAGAGTGGATCCAAAAAGAATTTGTTGTGATTTATATCAAACTGTGTTCTGCCTATTTTTTTCCTTATGAGGGGTACAGTGAACACCCCTCAGTTTAGCTCTTTAATCGATTTGGAATTTCTTTTTCTGTAATAGCTTAGGGAGTGCTGTAGTTTCATGCACTTTTCGCTTGTTTGAGGAACCTCCATCCAGTCCTGCGTCCTGGCTGTTCACAGTTCGCCTTGGCTGCCTCCAAGCAGGAGGGCTCCCTTGTCTCCACAGCGCCTCCACTATTTATTGTTTGTAGGTGTCTAGATAAAGGACGTTCTGACCCTTGAGCTGACGCCACCTTGCAGTTTTATTTTTGGAGGGGGGGAAGGGAGGGGGCAGGCGGTCCACTTCTATTGGTCTTTCATTTATCTATTTTCATCCATCTTTGCTCTTTGGCCCGTGTGGGCCTCCCATCGCAGTGGCCTCTGTTGTCACAGAGCACCGGCTCTGGGCTCATGCGCCCCAGAGCTCCGGCTTGGCAATCGGACACATCAGTCCAGCTGCTCCGCAACACACGGGATCTTCCCGTGTCAGGGATGGAACCGGCGCCCCTTGCACTGCAAGGCGGTGTCCTTACCCACTGGACCACCAGGGAAGCCCCTCCTTGCTGTTTTGATTTGCATTTTTCTAATCATTAGTGATGCTGAGGTTTTTCTCATGTGCCATATATATGCCTTCTTGGGAGATATCCATTTAGAACTTTGACCCATTTTTCTATTGGGTTGTTTATATTTTTGATAATGAGCTGCATAAGGTGTTGGCCTCATTTGGAGATGAACTCCTTGTGGGCCTCTTTGTTTGCAAACATTTCTTTCCCGTCTGAGGGGTGTCTTTTTCTTTTGGTTTTCCCTGCTGTGCAAATGCTTTTAAGGTCAGTGAAGTCCCTTCTGTTGACTGTTGTTGTATTTTTCATTACTCTTAAAAGTTGGTCCACGACGAACGAATGGATCCAAAAGCTCTGGTACATATATACAATGGAATACTACACAGCTGTAAAGAGAAATGCAGAAGAATCAGCCCTCATGAGGTGGCTGGATCTAGAACGTATCCTAAAAAGTGAAGTCAGTCAGAAAGAGAAGGACAAATACAGTATATTAACACATATATATGGAATCTAGTAGGATGGTGATGATGGCACATGCAGTGAAGCGACAGAAAGATAGACATGGACAGTGGACATATGGACATTTTGGGGAAGGAACAGTGGGTGAGAGGCATAAGGGAAGTAGCATGAAGGCCTGTACTATCATAAGTGAAGAAAATAGCTCTAGTCATTGCTCTGTGAGAAAAGGGGATCCTTCAGGGGTGCTGTGTGATGGTCGGGAGGGGAGGGAAGGGGGGGATATACATGTGACTAATCTGAGAACATGCATGTCTGTGAACAACAAAACTCTGTAAAAGTTAAAAGTAAAATAAAGGTTTAAAAAAAAAAAAAAAAAGTTGGTCCAAGGACTTCCCTAGTGGTCCGGTGGGTGGAGAGTCCGCCTTGCAGTGCAAGGGGCACCAGTTCTATCCCTGGCCCTGGTCCCATGTGCCATGGAGCGGCTGGAGCCGTGTGTCCAATTGCGAGCTGGCACTCTGGAGTGCATGTGCCCAGAGCCAGTGCTCTGCAACGAGCGAGGCCTTTGCAATGGGAGGCCCACACAGGCCAAAGAATAAAGATGGATGAAAATAAATAAATGAAAGACCAATAAAAGAGGCCAAAAAAAAAGAGAGTTGGTCCAAAAAGAAATTGCTGCAATTTATGTCAAACCGTGTTCTGCCTATAATTTCATCAAGAATTAGAGAGTAATCATTCTTCCATTTAGCTCTATAATTGATTTGGAGTTTCTTCTTTCTGTTTGGTGTTAGGGAGTGTCATAATTTCATTCTCTTTTCACTGTTTAAGGAACCTCCACCCTGTCCCCCATCCTGGCTGTTCAGTTTGCCTTAGCAGCATCCATACAGGAGGATCCCCTTTCTCCACAACCTCTCCAGCATTTACTGTTTGTAGACTTTTGGAAAAAAGCCATTTAACTGGCGTGAGGTGATACCTCCTGGTAATTTTGATTTGAGTTCCTGTAAAATTTCATGATGTGAAGGCTGTTCATGTGATTGTTTAAAAAAAGTGTGAAGTGCAGAAGAATCAGAAAGAGAAAAGGAAAAAAAAAGTACAGTATATTAACACATATATATGGAATCTAGTAGGATGGTGATGATGGCACATGCAGTGAAGCGACAGAAAGATAGACATGGACAGTGGACATATGGACATTTTGGGGAAGGAACAGTGGGTGAGAGGCATAAGGGAAGTAGCATGAAGGCCTGTACTATCATAAGTGAAGAAAATAGCTCTAGTCATTGCTCTGTGAGAAAAGGGGATCCTTCAGGGGTGCTGTGTGATGGTCGGGAGGGGAGGGAAGGGGGGGATATACATGTGACTAATCTGAGAACATGCATGTCTGTGAACAACAAAACTCTGTAAAAGTTAAAAGTAAAATAAAGGTTTAAAAAAAAAAAAAAAAGTTGGTCCAAGGACTTCCCTAGTGGTCCGGTGGGTGGAGAGTCCGCCTTGCAGTGCAAGGGGCACCAGTTCTATCCCTGGCCCTGGTCCCATGTGCCATGGAGCGGCTGGAGCCGTGTGTCCAATTGCGAGCTGGCACTCTGGAGTGCATGTGCCCAGAGCCAGTGCTCTGCAACGAGCGAGGCCTTTGCAATGGGAGGCCCACACAGGCCAAAGAATAAAGATGGATGAAAATAAATAAATGAAAGACCAATAAAAGAGGCCAAAAAAAAAGAGAGTTGGTCCAAAAAGAAATTGCTGCAATTTATGTCAAACCGTGTTCTGCCTATAATTTCATCAAGAATTAGAGAGTAATCATTCTTCCATTTAGCTCTATAATTGATTTGGAGTTTCTTCTTTCTGTTTGGTGTTAGGGAGTGTCATAATTTCATTCTCTTTTCACTGTTTAAGGAACCTCCACCCTGTCCCCCATCCTGGCTGTTCAGTTTGCCTTAGCAGCATCCATACAGGAGGATCCCCTTTCTCCACAACCTCTCCAGCATTTACTGTTTGTAGACTTTTGGAAAAAAGCCATTTAACTGGCGTGAGGTGATACCTCCTGGTAATTTTGATTTGAGTTCCTGTAAAATTTCATGATGTGAAGGCTGTTCATGTGATTGTTTAAAAAACAGTGTGAGTAAAAGTGACCTCTCAAGATTGGCCTCTGGACCATCTGCCCTATTTTCTTTTTCCAGGTGAATTCCTTGGTGGTCCAGTGGCTGAAACTCCACACTCCCAGTGCAGAAGGCCTGGGTTTGATCCCTGGCCAGGGAACTAGATCCTACATACTCTTAAGACCCGGCAAAGCCAAAGAAAAGTAATAAATTAATATTTTTTAAAAATTATTTTTCCGGGGCTTCCCTGGTGGTCCAGTGGGTAAGGACCGCGCCTTGCAGTGCAAGGGGCGCCGGTTCGAGCCCTGGCCTGGGAGGATCCCACGTGCCGCGGAGCGGCTGGACTGATGTGTCCAATCACCGAGCCGGAGCTCTGGAGCGCATGCGCCCAGAGCCGGTGCTCTGCAACGACAGATGCCGCCACGGTGGGAGGCCCACCGGAGCCAAAGAACAAAGACGGATGAACATAGAGAAATGAAAGACCAACAGAAGTGACCCGCCTGCTCCCCTCCCTCCCCAACGCGACCCCTGCCCCAAATAAATAAATAAATAAATCTTTAAAAAAAAAAAAATATTTTTCCAGTGCATTAGTTGACAGGGTTTTTTTCATTACATCTTTGCTGGCCTGGTGAATATTAAGTGCCCAACAGCACATCTTCAGATCATCCCTGCAAAGCTAAAGTTGGGAGCTGTATAATGTAAAAGTTCTACATACCTAGGAAAGATCCATGTAAATATAATAAATATAAATATAATAAAATTGTAGCATGTGTAAAGTTTTGTTGGCATTTCTCCTACAAAAAGTGGAATATTTTACTATGAATTTGCTGAATGTAAGACATAAACTCTCATGTTATGGCCTAATTTTAAAGGTCAAAAAAAAAAAAAACCCACAAAAAGAAACAAAGAAAAACTCCCTGTTTTAAAATTTTACCCTTGTACTAAAGTTCCAGTGTATGTATTTTATAATTGGTTTTGCTGTAAACTATATTTCAAAGTAAATCCTAGGATAATTAGTTTTATATAACTAAAATTTTTTTTTGGAGGAGGGCAATAGGAGGGAGGCGGGAACTATTTAACTGGCTTGAGGTGATACCTCCTGGTAATTTTGATTTGAGTTCCTGTAAAATTTCATGATGTGAAGGCTGTTCATGTGATTGTTTAAAAAACAGTGTGAGTAAAGCGACCTCTCAAGATTGGCCTCTGGACCATCTGCCCTATTTTCTTTTTCCAGGTGAATTCCTTGGTGGTCCAGTGGCTGAAACTCCACACTCCCAGTGCAGAAGGCCTGGGTTTGATCCCTGGCCAGGGAACTAGATCCTACATACTCTTAAGACCCGGCAAAGCCAAAGAAAAGTAATAAATTAATATTTTTTAAAAATTATTTTTCCGGGGCTTCCCCTGGTGGTCCAGTGGGTAAGGACCCCGCCTTGCAGTGCAAGGGGCGCCGGTTCGAGCCCTGGCCTGGGAGGATCCCACGTGCCGCGGAGCGGCTGGACTGATGTGTCCAATCACCGAGCCGGAGCTCTGGAGCGCATGCGCCCAGAGCCGGTGCTCTGCAACGACAGACGCCGCCGCAGTGGGAGGCCCACAGGAGCCAAAGAACAAAGACGGATGAACATAGAGAAATGAAAGACCAACAGAAGTGACCCGCCTGCTCCCCTCCCTCCCCAACGCGACCCCTGCCCCAAATAAATAAATAAATAAATCTTTAAAAAAAAAAAAATATTTTTCCAGTGCATTAGTTGACAGGGTTTTTTTCATTACATCTTTGCTGGCCTGGTGAATATTAAGTGCCCAACAGCACATCTTCAGATCATCCCTGCAAAGCTAAAGTTGGGAGCTGTATAATGTAAAAGTTCTACATACCTAGGAAAGATCCATGTAAATATAATAAATATAAATATAATAAAATTGTAGCATGTGTAAAGTTTTGTTGGCATTTCTCCTACAAAAAGTGGAATATTTTACTATGAATTTGCTGAATGTAAGACATAAACTCTCATGTTATGGCCTAATTTTAAAGGTCAAAAAAAAAAAAAACCCACAAAAAGAAACAAAGAAAAACTCCCTGTTTTAAAATTTTACCCTTGTACTAAAGTTCCAGTGTATGTATTTTATAATTGGTTTTGCTGTAAACTATATTTCAAAGTAAATCCTAGGATAATTAGTTTTATATAACTAAAATTTTTTTTTTTTGGAGGAGGGCAATAGGGAGGGAGGGGAGCGGGCAGGCCGCTTCTATTGGTCTTTCATTTATCTATTTTCATCCATCTTTGCTCTTTGGCCCGTGTGGGCCTCCCATCGCAGTGACCTCTGTTGTCACAGAGCACCGGCTCTGGGCGCATGCGCTCCAGAGCTCCGGCTCGGTAATTGGACACATCAGTTCAGCCGCTCCGTGACACGTGGGATCGTCCCAGGCCAGGGATGGAACCGGCGCCCCTTGCACTGCAAGGCGTTGTCCTTACCCACTGGACCACCATGGAAAGCCCTGAAAATGTTTTAAACTGCTAAAACACTTGCTATTTTTGAGAGATGTGACATGCAGTATGGGATTTTTTTCTTAAGCCAAAGATTAACTATTAAGGAGTCTGTCCAACCTTAATAATTTTTTTTTTTTAAGATTTATTTATTTATTTATTTTGGGCGGGAGTCGGGTTGGGGAGGGAGGGGAGCAGGCGGGCCACTTCTATTGGTCTTTCATTTCTCTATTTTCATCCATCTTTGCTCTTTGGCCCGTGTGGGCCTCCCATCGCAGTGACCTCTGTTGTCACAGAGCACCGGCTCTGGGCGCATGCGCTCCAGAGCTCCAGCTCGGTAATTGGACACATCGGTCCAGCCGCTCCACGGCACATGGGATCTTCACAGGATAGGGATCGAACCGGCGCCCCTTGCACCGCAAGGCAGTGTCCTTACCCACTGGACCACCATGGAAAGCCCTGAAAATGTTTTAAACTGCTAAAACACTTGCTATTTTTGAGAGATGTGACATGCAGTATGGGATTTTTTTCTTAAGCCAAAGATTAACTATTAAGGAGTCTGTCCAACCTTAATAATTTTTTTTTTTAAGATTTATTTATTTATTTATTTTGGGCGGGAGTCGGGTTGGGGAGGGAGGGGAGCAGGCGGGCCACTTCTATTGGTCTTTCATTTCTCTATTTTCATCCGTCTTTGTTCTTTGGCACCTGTGGGCCTCCCATCGCGGTGGCCTCTGCTGTCGCAGAGCACCAGCTCTGGGTGCATGCGCTCCAGAGCTCTGGCTTGGTAATTGGACACATCGGTCCAGCCGCTCCGCGGCACGTGGGATCTTCCCAGGCCAGGGATCGAACCGGCGCCCCTTGCACTGCAAGGTGGTGTCCTTACCTACTGGACCACCAGGGGAAGCCCCTTAATAAATTTTAAGTTATATTATATGGTACAGATATTCTAGAGATTATATGGTGTTCCTAAGAATCTGAGATGTCCAGATAGACTATTATCAGTCATAATTTTAGTTATGAAGGTGTTGTATGTCACAGCAGTAATCAGATTTAATCTTGCCTTCTCTAAGTCCTTTGTTAATATACATAGTTATTTTGAGGGGAAGGGGGACTTCCCTGGTGACTGAGACAGGAGACCTGGGTTTGATCCCTGAGTCAGGAAGATCCACTTCTGAAGATCCACTTCAAAAGAGAATGACCACCCACTCCAGGATTCTTGCCTGAGAAATCCCATGGATAGAGGAGCCTGGTGGGCTACAGTCCACTGGGTTGCAAAGTCTACTGAGCATCTAACTCATCAGCACAGGTTTTTCTGTTGCTGTCACCAAAAGTGGCCACAAGGTGGCAGCATTTCTTCATGCCCAACCGGAGCCTTAAGATAAATCCTGTTCTGTGTTACCTAGAATGGATACACGTATGACTGTGTCTCCTTACTTCTTACACCTCGGCCTTTATCTCTGGGACAGATCAACGATTGCCACACCGCTCTGCAGAGGAGCTGTCCTCCATCAGTGGGCGACCTTAAGGAAGGAGGCTGGAGGTGGGAACCCTGACGTCAGGAGACACAGAGCCCAGGGGACTTTGCAAAGCTCTTCCTGCCCAGAGACTTTGCCATCCTTTAGGGGCTTTAGGGTTAGTTTTGCTGCAAGAGAGACCTCCTGGATCTGGAGACTGTGGGCTCATGCAGAGGGGAACAGACCATCCAGATCCATCGGGTTGTTGGGAGGAGTCCCTGCCTGGCACACCCTCCCCAGCTCCCTCAGCCCCACCGAGTCCAGCCTGAGACCGAAGCCTGCTCAGTCTCCAGGGATGTGACACCAGCCCAGGTCCCCAAGGCCTGCAGAGACTACTCAGCAGTTCTTTTGCCTTTTAAAAAAAACTGTTTATTTTGACTTGTACCATACAGGGAAGTTACATTGTACTGTCTTGTACAGCAACTTGATTCATTTATTCACAGACGTACATATATTCCTTATTGGTTTGTTTTCCCATGTAGGTTATTACAGATCGTTGAGAGGGTTTCTTGTGCTCTGCAGTGGGTCCTTGTGGATTTTTTCTCTTCTTTCTGCTTTGTCCATCCAGAAACTGGAGACAGTTGGGTTTTGAGCAGCCTTATCAGGTAAATGAAAAGACTGTCTCCTGACATGTACAGAAATCTCAAAGTATTTTTGGGACCTTTAGAAGAGAGAAAAATCCACTTAGGCAAAATCTGATGGCAGGTCTTGGCATAACTTTCTTGGCCTCAAGGGGGGGAATACAGTCTAAGAATCCTGAGGAATTACAGCAGAGACAGTGTAGAAGAAACTTCCAGGATTCTTGCCTGAGAAATCCCATGGATAGAGGAGCCTGGTGGGCTACAGTCCACTGGGTTGCAAAGTCTACTGAGCATCTAACTCATCAGCACAGGTTTTTCTGTTGCTGTCACCAAAAGTGGCCACAAGGTGGCAGCATTTCTTCATGCCCAACCGGAGCCTTAAGATAAATCCTATTCTGTGTTACCTAGAATGGATACACGTATGACTGTGTCTCCTTACTTCTTACACCTCGGCCTTTATCTCTGGGACAGATCAACGATTGCCACACCGCTCTGCAGAGGGAGCTGTCCTCCATCAGTGGGCGACCTTAAGGAAGGAGGCTGGAGGTGGGAACCCTGACGTCAGGAGACACAGAGCCCAGGGGACTTTGCAAAGCTCTTCCTGCCCAGAGACTTTGCCATCCTTTAGGGGCTTTAGGGTTAGTTTTGCTGCAAGAGAGACCTCCTGGATCTGGAGACTGTGGGCTCATGCAGAGGGGAACAGACCATCCAGATCCATCGGGTTGTTGGGAGGAGTCCCTGCCTGGCACACCCTCCCCAGCTCCCTCAGCCCCACCGAGTCCAGCCTGAGACCGAAGCCTGCTCAGTCTCCAGGGATGTGACACCAGCCCAGGTCCCCAAGGCCTGCAGAGACTACTCAGCAGTTCTTTTGCCTTTTAAAAAAAACTGTTTATTTTGACTTGTACCATACAGGGAAGTTACATTGTACTGTCTTGTACAGCAACTTGATTCATTTATTCACAGACGTACATATATTCCTTATTGGTTTGTTTTCCCATGTAGGTTATTACAGATCGTTGAGAGGGTTTCTTGTGCTCTGCAGTGGGTCCTTGTGGATTTTTTCTCTTCTTTCTGCTTTGTCCATCCAGAAACTGGAGACAGTTGGGTTTTGAGCAGCCTTATCAGGTAAATGAAAAGACTGTCTCCTGACATGTACAGAAATCTCAAAGTATTTTTGGGACCTTTAGAAGAGAGAAAAATCCACTTAGGCAAAATCTGATGGCAGGTCTTGGCATAACTTTCTTGGCCTCAAGGGGGGGAATACAGTCTAAGAATCCTGAGGAATTACAGCAGAGACAGTGTAGAAGAAACTTATCTGGTCAGTACACCAAACTTATTATTATTATTTTTTTTAAATATGGAACGCTTCACGAACTTGCGTGTCATCCTTGCGCAGGGGCCATGCTAATCTTCTCAGTATCGTTCCAACCCTAGTATATGTGCTGCCGAAGCGAGCACCCAAACTTATTTTTAAAGCAAATTAGTCTTGGCTATATTTAATAAAAATGGGGGTAATTTTAGAAAAAAATTATGTTTCACTAAATATTGAATTCTAGTTTTGTTAATTAAGGTCTATATTTTCCGGCATAGTTCCTTGCTGTTCTGTTATACTATAAAAGGGTTAATTGAGTTATGAAGGGGCTCTCTAAGTTTGTTTCTGAAGCTTATCTCAGTAATCAATCTTTGGAGGAAAGTCAGATGCTCCATGATCTACAGCCAGGAGATGAACACCAGGCTCCAGTCAGTTAACAAACTAAGTCAGAGGATGTGGGACATACTGGTTATACTTCACGTTCAACGATGGTAATGGTTTAACTCTAAATATCGGAAGAAGGAAGAAGCTCCAAGCGGGAATATTTTCATGGACCATAGAGGCTGGTGAGACAGGTGTTCCAGGGTCTACTGGCTACTGCTTTATGGCCTGGTCCCGTAACAGCGCACTGAGTGGCCTCTCCATGGAATCTTTGCCAGGCCTGAGAATGAGCATTCCTAGTATCATGGGACAAAATGGATCTGAAATGCCACCAACACCGTGGTCAGACTTGGGGCCATGAAGGGGCCCTGCTGACGGGAAACGGGCACCTGCCGTCCGCCTCTGCTAAGATGAACTCAGGAGCCGCCGCGGCTGCTGACCTTCAGCACCCCTGAAAGGCACTGAGGGTGGAGACCAGGAGCGAGGCATCTGTGCTCTGGAAGAACTGGCAGAAGAAGCCTGCAGATAGATGCTGTCAGGTAGAGATTTTCATGAGCCGAAATTCTTCTCTCTTCTCACACCTAGAGAAGCACTAAAATCAGTACCAGTGGCAACTGCTGTCTGTGGTTTATGTGTTGTTGATAATAGCACATCAGAGGCTCAACCTGATTTAGATAAACTAGACCACGGGTCACCAGGCTGCAGGTCTCCTTGAAGTGCCAGGTTTAGACGGGGATTCAAGCTTATGCTCCTGGGGGGGAAAAAGAAGATCTATTTTGCCTA
The DNA here is from genome assembly GCA_022376925.1 of Tragulus kanchil. NCBI lineage: Eukaryota > Metazoa > Chordata > Mammalia > Artiodactyla > Tragulidae > Tragulus > Tragulus kanchil. The sequence goes on from JAIOJX010000031.1 coordinate 129,101,436, forward strand.
GTAATGTTCAGGTTGTCACTTCACCAGCTACTTCAAACTGAGTCTGTCACACCTACATCAATCACTCTGGACTAACAAAAAGACACCAAAAATACATAAGACCACAACAAAAGTTTCCATGCCTTTGGACAGGGTAGCACAAGAGCTGACTCTATCTGGACCAGGATCAAAATTACTAAAATTTGTAACCCAGTTCTTCTTCCTGCTTGGGCCCTTGTTCACAATAAGTATTTAACTGATCTTTGGCCCCTTCCTTTTAAAATCTACTTGTTAAATTTGTCTCTTTCAGATCACTACAGTTTCACATCAAGATAATGGTGATGCAGATTCCAGCCCATCCTCAGAACAGATCCCGTGGGCATGACAACAGAAGTCACCCTGGGGCCCCTTGGTGAGACAGGGCAAGAGCTCCATGACCCCAGCTACTCAGGGGTCTATAGTCCTATGCCAGCCAGCTTGATGAAGCTACAGAAGACAGGTGATCGCCCTGCATCTTCCCAATAAATATTTTTTGGGGTTCATGTCCCTCAGAGGGACTTGAGATAGGAGATAGAAGGGCCCCCAGGCTGGACAGCTGGAGTCTGTCAAGTGGAGTTCTCTCAGACACTCCAAGAACAAAGCTAGAGGCAGAAGCTGAGCCTGGCTGGAGTGAGGAGATAAGGTGCCCAGTCCTGAGGTTAAGGGAGACTTCTCTCTGCACGTGTGCAGGAAGGCTCCTTGAGGGCTGAAAGAGGACCCCATCCAATAATTAAGTGTCGGAAACGGGCACCTGCCGTCCGCCTCTGCTAAGATGAACTCAGGAGCCGCCGCGGCTGCTGACCTTCAGCACCCCTGAAAGGCACTGAGGGTGGAGACCAGGAGCGAGGCATCTGTGCTCTGGAAGAACTGGCAGAAGAAGCCTGCAGATAGATGCTGTCAGGTAGAGATTTTCATGAGCCGAAATTCTTCTCTCTTCTCACACCTAGAGAAGCACTAAAATCAGTACCAGTGGCAACTGCTGTCTGTGGTTTATGTGTTGTTGATAATAGCACATCAGAGGCTCAACCTGATTTAGATAAACTAGACCACGGGTCACCAGGCTGCAGGTCTCCTTGAAGTGCCAGGTTTAGACGGGGATTCAAGCTTATGCTCCTGGGGGGGAAAAAGAAGATCTATTTTGCCTAGTAATGTTCAGGTTGTCACTTCACCAGCTACTTCAAACTGAGTCTGTCACACCTACATCAATCACTCTGGACTAACAAAAAGACACCAAAAATACATAAGACCACAACAAAAGTTTCCATGCCTTTGGACAGGGTAGCACAAGAGCTGACTCTATCTGGACCAGGATCAAAATTACTAAAATTTGTAACCCAGTTCTTCTTCCTGCTTGGGCCCTTGTTCACAATAAGTATTTAACTGATCTTTGGCCCCTTCCTTTTAAAATCTACTTGTTAAATTTGTCTCTTTCAGATCACTACAGTTTCACATCAAGATAATGGTGATGCAGATTCCAGCCCATCCTCAGAACAGATCCCGTGGGCATGACAACAGAAGTCACCCTGGGGCCCCTTGGTGAGACAGGGCAAGAGCTCCATGACCCCAGCTACTCAGGGGTCTATAGTCCTATGCCAGCCAGCTTGATGAAGCTACAGAAGACAGGTGATCGCCCTGCATCTTCCCAATAAATATTTTTTGGGGTTCATGTCCCTCAGAGGGACTTGAGATAGGAGATAGAAGGGCCCCCAGGCTGGACAGCTGGAGTCTGTCAAGTGGAGTTCTCTCAGACACTCCAAGAACAAAGCTAGAGGCAGAAGCTGAGCCTGGCTGGAGTGAGGAGATAAGGTGCCCAGTCCTGAGGTTAAGGGAGACTTCCCTCTCTGCACGTGTGCAGGAAGGCTCCTTGAGGGCTGAAAAAATGAGGACCCCATCCAATAATTAAGTGTGAACACGGATCCACAGGCCTCTGTGGTGAGATCAATCGGAGGGAAAAGTTGTACATGCATGTTGGGGAGGGTCCAGGAGGTATGAAAAAATTTTTTGGCCAAAGGCAAGCAAAGGCTCAGGAGGACTGTCCAGCCTAAGTACCGCCTGAGGGATGAAATGTGTCAACCGTAGTGAGGATGAGAGTAAACGCCTTAGTGCGGACCTGAGTCCGGCCTTAGGCACGGAGTCGGCCCTCTTGGAGAACCAGAGCAGGACCACGTGAGGACCAGAATCCTGGCTGAGTGAGGAACCGCGTCCCGCCAAAGTGGGGACCGGATTCCCAAGCTAGTGCGGAGGTGGTGAGAACAGAGGAGAGGAGCTGCCTTCAGGAGGAAACGAGCGCTTGCCCGGAGAGGAGGGGCGGGGCCGGAGCGCGGGGGCGGGGTCTTCCTGGTGGGGCACGTTGTCGTGGCGGGGCGGTGACTAGTGCGTCAGGGCGGGGCCCCGGGAGCGGGGCTTCATGCATTGCGGCGCGGCGGGGCGGGGCGCGGCGCGGCGGGGCTGGGCCTCCTGACTGGATGGGTTGGTGGTGAATCGTCGGGAGGCGCGGGGTCCCGAGGAGGAGTGGAGTATTAACGATTAGGGCCTTCAGTCCTTTGTGCACAACCTCTCAGAGAACAATCGTTGCGAGTATGTGCGTCTTTTTGACAGCAGGTGCTTTTTTAACAGACCCCAGGCTTGGTGAATGTTAAGTGCCCACCAAAGGACTTTTAGTTGCATCAGTCCTATGCCAGCCACCCTTGATGAAGCTACAGAAGACAGGTGATCGCCCTGCATCTTCCCAATAAATATTTTTTGGGGTTCATGTCCCTCAGAGGGACTTGAGATAGGAGATAGAAGGGCCCCCAGGCTGGACAGCTGGAGTCTGTCAAGTGGAGTTCTCTCAGACACTCCAAGAACAAAGCTAGAGGCAGAAGCTGAGCCTGGCTGGAGTGAGGAGATAAGGTGCCCAGTCCTGAGGTTAAGGGAGACTTCCCTCTCTGCACGTGTGCAGGAAGGCTCCTTGAGGGCTGAAAAAATGAGGACCCCATCCAATAATTAAGTGTGAACACGGATCCACAGGCCTCTGTGGTGAGATCAATCGGAGGGAAAAGTTGTACATGCATGTTGGGGAGGGTCCAGGAGGTATGAAAAAATTTTTTGGCCAAAGGCAAGCAAAGGCTCAGGAGGACTGTCCAGCCTAAGTACCGCCTGAGGGATGAAATGTGTCAACCGTAGTGAGGATGAGAGTAAACGCCTTAGTGCGGACCTGAGTCCGGCCTTAGGCACGGAGTCGGCCCTCTTGGAGAACCAGAGCAGGACCACGTGAGGACCAGAATCCTGGCTGAGTGAGGAACCGCGTCCCGCCAAAGTGGGGACCGGATTCCCAAGCTAGTGCGGAGGTGGTGAGAACAGAGGAGAGGAGCTGCCTTCAGGAGGAAACGAGCGCTTGCCCGGAGAGGAGGGGCGGGGCCGGAGCGCGGGGGCGGGGTCTTCCTGGTGGGGCACGTTGTCGTGGCGGGGCGGTGACTAGTGCGTCAGGGCGGGGCCCCGGGAGCGGGGCTTCATGCATTGCGGCGCGGCGGGGCGGGGCGCGGCGCGGCGGGGCGCGGCGCGGCGCGGCGCGGCGGGGCGCGGCGGGGCTGGGCCTCCTGACTGGATGGGTTGGTGGTGAATCGTCGGGAGGCGCGGGGTCCCGAGGAGGAGTGGAGTATTAACGATTAGGGCCTTCAGTCCTTTGTGCACAACCTCTCAGAGAACAATCGTTGCGAGTATGTGCGTCTTTTTGACAGCAGGTGCTTTTTTAACAGACCCCAGGCTTGGTGAATGTTAAGTGCCCACCAAAGGACTTTTAGTTGTTTTTCCCAGTGGCGGCCACAAGACGACAGCATTTTCTTATTCTCTTTAGGTTTAATTTTTGTTTTCTATTGGAATAGTGTTGCTCAGTTGTGTTTGTTTTAGGTTTACGGGAACTTTATTCAGTTATACGTAGATGTATATCTTTTCTTTTTAGAAGGCTTTTCCCATATAGGTTCTGTTTCTGTTTGTAAATTTGTGCATTTGTATGAGTTTACAGCTTCCACTTTTACACCATGATATGGCTATTTCCCTCTCTGACTGACTTCACTCAGTGTGGTAAATCTCTCCATCCATCTATGCTCCTACTAATCGCATTTTTCGTTCCTCTGATGACTGAGTGTATTCTAGTGTCTAGAGGGTCCATATACTCTTCATTTCTCTATTGATGGGCAACTTGGTTGTTATTCTGTCTTGGATACTATCAAGAGTTCAGCCCTTAAAATAGGGGTACTGATATTTTTAATGATTTTTCACTGGATCTAAGGTAAGGAGTGGGCCAGCTGGATCATGTGGTTGGTCTATATTTAGTGATTTAAGGAATCTCCAAAGGTTTTTCCCTCTGCACTCGCCCGTTTACATCCCTTCCTGCAGTGTAGGAGGATTTCCTGTTTCCCACACTCTGGGGAGAGTTTAATCTTTGTAGATCTTTTGAAAGATGGTCGCTCTCATCGATGTGAGGTGATACCTCACTGTTGTTTTGATTTGCATTTCTCTAATCATTAGTGATGCTGAGTGCCTTTTTCATGTGCTTTATAGCCATTGGATGCATTCTTCAATAAAAAGTCCATTTATATTATTCCCTATTTTTTCTGTTGTGTTTTCTTTTCTTTTTTTTTTTTTTATTGAGCTGCAAATGTGTTAGCTTGTTTTGCTGATGAATTACCTTTTGAGATCTTTGCTTGCAAAAGTTTTTTTTTTTTTTTTTTTCCCCCACTCTGAGTCTGCTTTCTGAGTATTTTCAAATTCTTTCTTTCTTTCTTTTTTAATGAAATCATTTTAACACCAGAAACATTTTGTACTGGGGTATAGCCAATTAACAGCGTTAATTGCACTGCAAGGCGGTGTCCTTACCCACTGGACCACCAGGGGAAGCCCTTTATTTTACTTTTAACTATTACAGAGTTTTGTTGTTTACAGATATGTATGTTCCCAGATTAGTCATATGTATATCCCCCCTTCCCACCCCTCGCGACCAACACTGTCTCTTACTTCACTTACTATGATAATTTCAGGGACGTCGGGGCGGGGCCCCGGGGGCGGTGCGGTGCGTGGGCAGGTCACGGCGGGGCCTCTGGGCGGGGCAGTGTCTGGGCACGACAGGGCGGGGCCCTGGGGACGGGGCGGTGTCTGAGCACGTCGGGGCGGGGCCCCATGGGTGGGGCGGTGTCTGGGCCCGACAGGGCGGGCCCCAGGGGCGGGGTTCCCAGGGGCGGGGCGGGGCCCCAGGGCCCCAGGGCCAGCGGAGGTGGCTGCGAGGCCTTGGGAGTCAAGGCGTCCCTTGTAGAAGAGTGGACTCTTAGCGATGTGGGCCTTCAGTCCTTTGTCTACCACCTCTCAGAGAACAGTTGTTGAGCGTAGATGCTTTTTTAACAGGCTCCCAGGCTGTCGAATAGTAAGTGCCCACGGGATGTATTTTAGTTGTTTTTACCAGTGGTGGCCACAAGGCGGCAGCATTTTCTTATTCTCCCTACTTTTTTTTTTTTTTAGGTAAGAAATGGATTTATTCAGATTTAGAGAAAGCACACTCCATAGACAGAGTGTGGGCCATGGCAGAGCAAATCCAGTGGCCTACCTTTTTTTTTTTTGGTTGCTTAAGTTTTTATTTACTATTGGAGTAGTGTTGCACTGTTATGTGTGTTTTAGATTTACAGGAATTTTATTCAGTTATACATAGATGTATACCTCTTTAAAAGGCTTTGCCCATGTAGGTTGTTTCAGTTTGTAAATTTGCCCATTTGTATGAGTTCATAGATTCCGCTTTACGTCACGATGTCTCTTTCCCTCTCTGACTTCACTCAGTATGGTAAATCTCTCCATCCATCTGTGCTCCTGTCAATCGTATTTTTTATTCTTCTGATGCCTGAGTGTATTCTAGTGTCTAGAGGGTCCATTTACTCATTTCTCTATTGATGGGCAGCTTGGTTGTTACTCTCTTGGATACTGTCAAAAGTTCAGCCTTTAACACAGGGGACTGATTTGGTTTTAAATGATTTTCTTCAGATCTAAAGTAAGGAGTGGGCCAGCTGGATCAGGTTGTTGGTTTATATTTAGTGTTTTAAGGAATCTCCATAGGGTTCTCCATCGTGTGTGCACCCGCTCATTTACATCCCCACCACAGTGTAGGAGGATTCCCTGTTTTCGTCCCCATTGACAGCAATGAATTTTTGTAGATCTTTTGGATGATGGCCGAAAGGGTCGAAAGCTGAAGCATCGTTTCCTCCCTCCAGGGGCACGCCACCAGCAGAAATAAGTACCGCCTGAGTGATGAAATGTGTCAACCCATAGTGATGATGAGAATTAAAGGCCTTAGTGTGGACCTGAGTCCGGCTTTAGAAAATGCGTCGGCCCTCACTGCGAACCACCAGAACAGGACCATGTGAGGACCAGAAGCCTAAGAAATTGAGTCCCGCCAGAGAGGAGACCGAATTCCCAAGCTGGGGAGGAGAGCGGGTAAGAGCAGCGTTCGGCAGAGCAACTAGCCCTTTCCCGGGGAGGAGAGGTGGGCCAGAAACCTGGGGCGGGGGCGGGGCCATAGAAAGGGACCAGTAGCCAGGGGCGGGGCCCTCGCGAAGGGGTGGAGCGCCTAAGCGGGGAGGAGGTGCATTGGGGCGGGCGGGGCACGCCGGCGGGGCGGGGCGGGGCACGCCGGCGGGGCGGGGCGGGCGGGGCACGCCGGCGGGGCGGGGCGGGCGGGGCACGCCGGCGGGGCGGGGCGGGGCGGGGCACGCCGGCGGGGCGGGGCGGGGCGGGGCACGCCGGCGGGGCGGGGCGGGCGGGGCACGCCGGCGGGGCGGGGCGGGCGGGGCACGCCGGCGGGGCGGGGCGGGGCGGGCAGGGCGGGGCACGCCGGCGGGGCGGGGCGGGGCGGGGCACGCCGGCGGGGCGGGGCGGGGCACGCCGGCGGGGCGGGGCGGGGCACGCCGGCGGGGCGGGCGGGGGACGCCGGCGGGGCGCGGGGCACGCCGGCGGGGGCTTCCGAATGCCTGGCTTGGTGGCGAACCGTGAGGAGTCTCGGGGTCCCGAGGAGCACAGGAGTGGGGTCTTAGTGATTTGGGCCTTCAGTCCTTTGTTCACCACCTCTCACAGAACAGTTGTTGAGCCTAGGTGTTTTTTAACCCGGCCCCCAGGCTTGGTGAGTATAAGGCACCCAAAGGAGATTTTTTTAGTAGTTTTTACCAGTGGATGCCACAAGGCGGCAGCATTTTCTTATTCTCTCTAGTTTTATTTGGTGGTTTAATTTTCATTTTTATTGGAGTACTGTTCCTCAGTTGTCTTTGTTTCAGGTTTACAGGAACTTGATTCAGTTCTACACAAATGCATATCTGTTCTTTTTAGAAGGCTTTTTCTATATCTGTTCTGTTTCTGTTTGTAGATTTTCCCATTTGTATGAGTTTATAGATTTCACTTGTACCTCATAAGTCTCTTTCCCTCTCTGACTTCACTCAGTATGGTAAATCTCTCCATCCGTCTATGCTCTTGTCAATCGTATTTTTTGTTCTTTTGATGACTAAGTGTATTCTAGTGTCTTGAGGGTCCATTTACTCTTCTTTTCTCTCTTGATGAGCTGCTTGGTTGGTATTTTTCTGCCAGGAGAGGTGGCAGACCTTGGGGTCGGGGCCGGGGCCATAGAAAGGGACCAGTAGCCAGGGGCGGGGCCCTCGCGAAGGGGTGGAGCGCCTAAGCGGGAGGAGGTGCATTGGGGCGGGCGGGGCACGCCGGCGGGGCGGGCGGGGCACGCCGGCGGGGCGGGGCGGGCGGGGCACGCCGGCGGGGCGGGGCGGGCGGGGCACGCCGGCGGGGCGGGGCGGGGCGGGGCACGCCGGCGGGGCGGGGCGGGCGGGGCACGCCGGCGGGCGGGCGGCGGGCACGGCGGGGCGGGCGGGCGGGGCACGCCGGCGGGGCGGGGCGGGGCGGGCAGGGCGGGGCACGCCGGCGGGGCGGGGCGGGGCGGGGCACGCCGGCGGGGCGGGGCGGGGCACGCCGGCGGGGCGGGCGGGGCACGCCGGCGGGGCGGGCGGGGCACGCCGGCGGGGCGGGGCGGGGCACGCCGGCGGGGGCTTCCGAATGCCTGGCTTGGTGGCGAACCGTGAGGAGTCTCGGGGTCCCGAGGAGCACAGGAGTGGGGTCTTAGTGATTTGGGCCTTCAGTCCTTTGTTCACCACCTCTCACAGAACAGTTGTTGAGCCTAGGTGTTTTTTAACCCGGCCCCCAGGCTTGGTGAGTATAAGGCACCCAAAGGAGATTTTTTTAGTAGTTTTTACCAGTGGATGCCACAAGGCGGCAGCATTTTCTTATTCTCTCTAGTTTTATTTGGTGGTTTAATTTTCATTTTTATTGGAGTACTGTTCCTCAGTTGTCTTTGTTTCAGGTTTACAGGAACTTGATTCAGTTCTACACAAATGCATATCTGTTCTTTTTAGAAGGCTTTTTCTATATCTGTTCTGTTTCTGTTTGTAGATTTTCCCATTTGTATGAGTTTATAGATTTCACTTGTACCTCATAAGTCTCTTTCCCTCTCTGACTTCACTCAGTATGGTAAATCTCTCCATCCGTCTATGCTCTTGTCAATCGTATTTTTTGTTCTTTTGATGACTAAGTGTATTCTAGTGTCTTGAGGGTCCATTTACTCTTCTTTTCTCTCTTGATGAGCTGCTTGGTTGGTATTCTGTCTTGGGTGGTTTCAAAAGTTCAGCCCTTAGAATAGGGGTGCTGGTGTCATTTTAAATGATTTTCTCCGGTTCTTGAGTAAGGAGTGGGCCAGCTGGATCATGTGGTTGGTCTATATTTTGTGTTTTAAGGAATCGCCATAGGGTTTTCCCTCTGCACTCGCCCATTTACATCCCCACCTGCAGTGTAGGAGGATTCCGTTTTCTTCCCCATTGGCAGAGATGAAGTTTTGCAGATCTTTCGGATGATGGCTGTTCCGAGGGGTGTGAGCTGAAGCCTCCTTGTAGTTTTGATTTGCATTTCTCTAGTAATTAGTGAAGAGAGGAATCAGGCTTTTTTCTTCTTTGTGTGGCTGAGTATATTCCAGTGTGCAGATGGAACACATACTTTATGTATGGAAGGACATTTTGTTCAACGCTCTGTCTTAAATAGTACCAAGTAGTGCTGTCTTGATGAGAACAGAGGTGTGAATAATGCTTTGTCTCTGGATCTAAGGCAAGGGGTCAGCTTGCAGTGTGGGTTGTAACTTTGTTTATAGTGTTTTAAGGACACTCCATACGCTTTTCTTTCGTGGTTGCACCTGCCCACTTACATCCCCGCCCACAGAGGAGGAGGATTTTCTTGTCCTCTCGCCCGCACTTGATTCTTGTGGATGTTTTGGTGGATGGCTATTCTGAGCGTCTGATTTGATTTGTCATTGCAGTTTTGAGTGGCATTTCTCTAACAGTGATGCTGAGCATGTTTTCAGGTGTCTTTGTTTCAGGTTTACAGGAACTTGATTCAGTTCTACACAAATGCATATCTGTTCTTTTTAGAAGGCTTTTTCTATATCTGTTCTGTTTCTGTTTGTAGATTTTCCCATTTGTATGAGTTTATAGATTTCACTTGTACCTCATAAGTCTCTTTCCCTCTCTGACTTCACTCAGTATGGTAAATCTCTCCATCCGTCTATGCTCTTGTCAATCGTATTTTTTGTTCTTTTGATGACTAAGTGTATTCTAGTGTCTTGAGGGTCCATTTACTCTTCTTTTCTCTCTTGATGAGCTGCTTGGTTGGTATTCTGTCTTGGGTGGTTTCAAAAGTTCAGCCCTTAGAATAGGGGTGCTGGTGTCATTTTAAATGATTTTCTCCGGTTCTTGAGTAAGGAGTGGGCCAGCTGGATCATGTGGTTGGTCTATATTTTGTGTTTTAAGGAATCGCCATAGGGTTTTCCCTCTGCACTCGCCCATTTACATCCCCACCTGCAGTGTAGGAGGATTCCGTTTTCTTCCCCATTGGCAGAGATGAAGTTTTGCAGATCTTTCGGATGATGGCTGTTCCGAGGGGTGTGAGCTGAAGCCTCCTTGTAGTTTTGATTTGCATTTCTCTAGTAATTAGTGAAGAGAGGAATCAGGCTTTTTTCTTCTTTGTGTGGCTGAGTATATTCCAGTGTGCAGATGGAACACATACTTTATGTATGGAAGGACATTTTGTTCAACGCTCTGTCTTAAATAGTACCAAGTAGTGCTGTCTTGATGAGAACAGAGGTGTGAATAATGCTTTGTCTCTGGATCTAAGGCAAGGGGTCAGCTTGCAGTGTGGGTTGTAACTTTGTTTATAGTGTTTTAAGGACACTCCATACGCTTTTCTTTCGTGGTTGCACCTGCCCACTTACATCCCCGCCCACAGAGGAGGAGGATTTTCTTGTCCTCTCGCCCGCACTTGATTCTTGTGGATGTTTTGGTGGATGGCTATTCTGAGCGTCTGATTTGATTTGTCATTGCAGTTTTGAGTGGCATTTCTCTAACAGTGATGCTGAGCATGTTTTCAGGTGCTCTATGGTCTTCTGAATGCCTTCTTTGAGGAAATATCCATTTATTCTTTGACTCACTTTTCTGTTAGGTTGTTTTTCTCATGAGGTGCATGAGCGGTTAGTGTGTTTTGGAGATGATTTCCTTGGGGATATCTTGGTTTGGAGACTTTTTTTTCCCATTCTGAGGTGGACTTTTTTCTTTCACTTAGGGTTTCCCTTGCCATGCAAACGCTTTTTCTTTACTTATTTGGTTGCACCGGGTCTTAGTTGAGGCATGTAGGATCTTTGATCTTTGTTGAGGCATTTGGGCTCATTCATAGCAGCATGTGAACTCTTTGTTGGGGCATGTGAGATCTAGTTCCCTGATCGAACCTGGGCCCCTGCATTGGGAGCACAGTGTTAGCCACGGAGCCACCAGGGAAGTCCCTGTGCAAACGCTTTTACGGTCAATGAGTTCCCTTTTTTTGACTTTTGCTTTAGTTTTCATTACTCTAAGAGGTAGATCCAGAAAGAACTTGCTGGGATTGATGTCAAATCGTGTTTCGCCTGTATTTTCCTCGAGAGCTTTAAGAGTATTTGTCCCTCCGTTTTGCTCTTTAATTGATGAGGAGTTGTTTTTTCTCTGTGGGGTTGGGAGTGTTGTAATTTCATTCTCTTTTCCACTTGTTTAAGGAACCTCCACACTGTCCCCCACACTGGGTGTTAACTGTTTACATTCCGAGCATCAATGTAGGAGGGTTCCCTATTCTCCACAAACTCTCTGGGATTTCGTTTGTAGACTTGTTTGTCTGTTTGTAGACTTTGTGTGAGAAGCCGTTCTCATCAATACAAACTGATAGCTCACTGTAGTTTTGATTTGCATTTCTGTAAGTTTTCGTAATTTTTCTTGTGATTTTTAAAAAGGCAGTGTGAAGAAAAGGAACCTCTGAGACTGGCCTCTTAACCTTCTGCTCTGTTCTGAGTTCTTTCTCAAGGACCCACCCCAGGGGATTTGTTGAGGGCAGGCATTTTTTCCTGGTGAGTAGTAAGGGACCAGCAGCTATATACGGTTAACAATAGTGACATTTCGTCTGATTTTTCTTTTCTTAAAGTGTGAGTAAAACTGGATGTCTATTCTGAGCGTCTGATTTGATTTGTCATTGCAGTTTTGAGTGGCATTTCTCTAACAGTGATGCTGAGCATGTTTTCAGGTGCTCTATGGTCTTCTGAATGCCTTCTTTGAGGAAATATCCATTTATTCTTTGACTCACTTTTCTGTTAGGTTGTTTTTCTCATGAGGTGCATGAGCGGTTAGTGTGTTTTGGAGATGATTTCCTTGGGGATATCTTGGTTTGGAGACTTTTTTTTCCCATTCTGAGGTGGACTTTTTTCTTTCACTTAGGGTTTCCCTTGCCATGCAAACGCTTTTTCTTTACTTATTTGGTTGCACCGGGTCTTAGTTGAGGCATGTAGGATCTTTGATCTTTGTTGAGGCATTTGGGCTCATTCATAGCAGCATGTGAACTCTTTGTTGGGGCATGTGAGATCTAGTTCCCTGATCGAACCTGGGCCCCTGCATTGGGAGCACAGTGTTAGCCACGGAGCCACCAGGGAAGTCCCTGTGCAAACGCTTTTACGGTCAATGAGTTCCCTTTTTTTGACTTTTGCTTTAGTTTTCATTACTCTAAGAGGTAGATCCAGAAAGAACTTGCTGGGATTGATGTCAAATCGTGTTTCGCCTGTATTTTCCTCGAGAGCTTTAAGAGTATTTGTCCCTCCGTTTTGCTCTTTAATTGATGAGGAGTTGTTTTTTCTCTGTGGGGTTGGGAGTGTTGTAATTTCATTCTCTTTTCCACTTGTTTAAGGAACCTCCACACTGTCCCCCACACTGGGTGTTAACTGTTTACATTCCGAGCATCAATGTAGGAGGGTTCCCTATTCTCCACAAACTCTCTGGGATTTCTCGTTTGTAGACTTGTTTGTCTGTTTGTAGACTTTGTGTGAGAAGCCGTTCTCATCAATACAAACTGATAGCTCACTGTAGTTTTGATTTGCATTTCTGTAAGTTTTCGTAATTTTTCTTGTGATTTTTAAAAAGGCAGTGTGAAGAAAAGGAACCTCTGAGACTGGCCTCTTAACCTTCTGCTCTGTTCTGAGTTCTTTCTCAAGGACCCACCCCAGGGGATTTGTTGAGGGCAGGCATTTTTTCCTGGTGAGTAGTAAGGGACCAGCAGCTATATACGGTTAACAATAGTGACATTTCGTCTGATTTTTCTTTTTCTTAAAGTGTGAGTAAAAACTGAACCTCTCCAACAGCCCTTCTTTTCTGTCTGCCCTGTTTTGAATTCTTTTTCCAGGAAAAGGAATTCAAACCCGAGGACAGTTTGAGGGGTTTTTCTTGTTTGTTTTCTTTTTTAGTTGTTTTTTACTTCGTCTCAGGTCTGGTGACTATTGAAGTGCCCATCGGTGCAAATTTTTCAGTTGCTGTTACCAACGGTGGCCACAAGGCGGCAGCATTTCCCCATGCTCCATTGTTTCTGGTTTTTCAGTGATTTTTTTTTTTTTTTTCATTTTCTGTTGCAGTAGAGTTTATTTCCAGTGTTGATTATAGCGGAACTAAAAGTGGATTCAGTGATACACAGATTTCTATCTCTTCTTTTTGGGGTTTGTTTTCCCTCATACCCAGTATGCACTGTTTTCAGTGGACTTCCTGTGTTGTTCAGTAGGTCTTTTGGACTATCTGATATTGTGTGTATCTTAATCTTGACCTCTTAATGCACCTCTCGCCTTCTTTTTAAATAATAATCATATGGTGTTTTCTTTTCTTTTTACTTCTAAGTCATCATTTGTCTTCATCCATCTTTATTTTTTGGCCTGCATGGGCCTCCCACTGCAGTGGCCGCTCTCGTTGCAGAGCACCAGCTCATAATTGGGCACACTAGGCCATCCGCTCCGTGGCACGTGGGATCTTCCCGGGCCAGAGGTCGAACCGGTGCCCCTTGCACTGCAAGGTGGAGTCTTTGCCCACTGGCCCACCAGGAAAACCCGGTTGTCTTTTCTTTTTTTTTAAAGTATATTCCCCACCACATCAGAGCTTTCATTTCTTTTTTCGTTGTTGTGGAAAATATTTTATTATTTATTTGGCTGCACTGGGTCTTCATTGGGATGCGGGTTCATTTTGGCCTGTGAACTTAGTTGCCTTGGTCTGGCCTGACAGAATCGAAAAGGAACCTCTGAGACTGGCCTCTTAACCTTCTGCTCTGTTCTGAGTTCTTTCTCAAGGACCCACCCCAGGGGATTTGTTGAGGGCAGGCATTTTTTCCTGGTGAGTAGTAAGGGACCAGCAGCTATATACGGTTAACAATAGTGACATTTCGTCTGATTTTTCTTTTTCTTAAAGTGTGAGTAAAAACTGAACCTCTCCAACAGCCCTTCTTTTCTGTCTGCCCTGTTTTGAATTCTTTTTCCAGGAAAAGGAATTCAAACCCGAGGACAGTTTGAGGGGTTTTTCTTGTTTGTTTTCTTTTTTAGTTGTTTTTTACTTCGTCTCAGGTCTGGTGACTATTGAAGTGCCCATCGGTGCAAATTTTTCAGTTGCTGTTACCAACGGTGGCCACAAGGCGGCAGCATTTCCCCATGCTCCATTGTTTCTGGTTTTTCAGTGATTTTTTTTTTTTTTTTCATTTTCTGTTGCAGTAGAGTTTATTTCCAGTGTTGATTATAGCGGAACTAAAAGTGGATTCAGTGATACACAGATTTCTATCTCTTCTTTTTGGGGTTTGTTTTCCCTCATACCCAGTATGCACTGTTTTCAGTGGACTTCCTGTGTTGTTCAGTAGGTCTTTTGGACTATCTGATATTGTGTGTATCTTAATCTTGACCTCTTAATGCACCTCTCGCCTTCTTTTTAAATAATAATCATATGGTGTTTTCTTTTCTTTTTACTTCTAAGTCATCATTTGTCTTCATCCATCTTTATTTTTTGGCCTGCATGGGCCTCCCACTGCAGTGGCCGCTCTCGTTGCAGAGCACCAGCTCATAATTGGGCACACTAGGCCATCCGCTCCGTGGCACGTGGGATCTTCCCGGGCCAGAGGTCGAACCGGTGCCCCTTGCACTGCAAGGTGGAGTCTTTGCCCACTGGCCCACCAGGAAAACCCGGTTGTCTTTTCTTTTTTTTTAAAGTATATTCCCCACCACATCAGAGCTTTCATTTCTTTTTTCGTTGTTGTGGAAAATATTTTATTATTTATTTGGCTGCACTGGGTCTTCATTGCTGCATGCAGGGTCATTCATTTTGGCCTGTGAACTTAGTTGCCTTGCAGCCTCTGGTTCCCTGACCAGAGATCGAACCTGTGTCCCCTTGCATTGGACTCTTAACCACTAGACTACCAGGGAAGTCCCTCTTTTTCTCTTTCTTAATATTTATTTATTTACTTGGCTCTGCTGGGTCTTTGTTGCACTTCATGGGATCCAGCTCCCTCACCAGGGATCGAACCCAGGCCCCCTTCATTGGGAGCCTGGACTCTTAGCCACTGACCACCAGAGAAGCCCCGTAACTGTTGGTTTTCTTAGTCTGCAAGTCTCTTTCTGTTTGCAGATTAGTTCATTTGCATGAATGTTTAGATTCCACCTGTAAGTGATATCTTAGGATATTTGTCTTTCTCTGACTCACTTCACGTAGTATGATCATCTGTTGGTCCAGCCACACTGCTGCAAGTGACATTTAAAAAAATGTTTTGATGGCTAAATACACTCCAGTGTTTACTTGGACCAGTGACGCTTCATTTTTCTATCGATGGACGTTTTAGTTAAAGCTCTGTCTTGGCTGTGGCGAATAGTGCCGCCCTGAAAATAGGGGTACATGTGTCCTGTCAAGCGAGTCCTTGTAGCTCAGCTGGGAAAGCATCTGCCTGCAATGCAGGAGAGCGCAGTTTGACTCCTGGGTCGAGGAGTTCCCCTGGAGAAGGGATAGGCTGGCTACCCACTCCAGTTGTCTTGCCTGGGGTGTTCTGTGGCTTGTTCCTGGTTGCAGAGGGTCAGACACGGCTGAGCAGTTTACGGTGTCCTTTCACATTCGAATTTTCTCTAGATCTGAGCCACGGAGTGAGACTGCCAGAAAATGGGGCTTTTCTTTTGCATCGTGGCTGCACCCACTAAGTCCCATCCCCACCCACAGTGTGGCAGAAGTCCTGTTCTCCACGCCCTCGACAGCACTTAATCTTTGAAGAATTTTGGATGACAACCATTCTGAGTGGTGCAAGCTGAAACCTCACTGTAGTTTGACTTGCAGTTCCTTAATAAGTAGTAAGCCCTTCGTACGTGGTTCAATGGTAAAGGTTCTTCCTGCCAGTGCAGGAGACGAAAAAGACCAGGGTTCAATCCCTGAGTCAGGAAGAGCCCCTGGAGGAGGAAACGGGATTGTTGGGGGTTTTTCAGGCTTACAGGATCTTGATTCAGTTACACATAGACACCTATCTCCTCTCTTTCGTGGTCTTTTCCCCCATATAGGTTGTTACACTGTGTTCAATAGAGTCCCTGTGCTATTCGGGAGTGCCTTTTGGGTTACAAGTATTGTGTATCTGTTCATCCCATTCCAGTATTCTTGGCTGAAAAATTCCATGAACAGAGGAGCCCAGACGGCTACAGTTCACGGGGACACCGGGTCGGACACGACGTAGCAACTGAGCGCATGCGCGCTATTGGTCGAGGAGCTCTCCACGGGCTTTTTATTTCTTACCGCGTGAGTACAATTTACCTCCACTAATTGGTTTCTAGAGCGTTGGCCCTGGCTTGAAATCTTTTCTGGCGAGGGACCCCAGGACAGTTGTTAAGGGCAAGTGTTTTTCCCTTAAGGACCGGTCGGAAGACCTGGTGAAGTGCCCATCAGCACAGGGTTGGCTTTGTTGCTGTTACCAAACGCGGCCACAAGGCGGCAGCATTTCTTCACGCGCCACACTTTTTTGGTAATTTAATTTTTATTTTCTATTCCAGTAGATTGGATTTCCAATGTTGTGTTTTTCTTAGGTTTACAGGAACTTGATTCAGTTATACGTAGACACCTATGCGTTGTTCTTCGTGGTCTTTTCCCATATAGGTTGTTACAGTGTGTTCAGTAGATACCCTGTGCTATTCAGGAGGTCCTTTTGGATTGTGGATCTGGTAATAAGTGCTGTGTATCTGTTAATCCCAGTCTCTTGATGTCTTCCTTCCTCTCTCTGTGTTTTTTTTAACAATCACAAGTTAGTTTTCTAAGTCTTAGGTCTGTTTCTGTATATAAATCACTTCATTTGTAAGAATTTATAGATTGCACCCGCAGCTGGTGTGATATTTCTCTTTCACTCTCTGACTGACTTTGAGGTAGGAGGTAGAGGGGCCCCCAGACTGGACAGCGGGTGCTCGTCAAGGGGAGTAAAGTTCAGGCGTGCTTTACACCCCGACACTCCAAAGACAAAGCTAGAGGCAGACGCTGAGTCCCGCTGGAGTAAAGAGAGAAGGTGCCCACGCCGGAGGTCAGGGAAGACTTCCCTATCTGCACAAGCCCAGGAAGGCTCCTTGGAGGCTGAAAAACGAGGGGCCCAACCATTATAAGTATGGATATGCACCCACAGGGTTCTGCACTGGGATCCAACTTAGCAGAAATTTCTGGATGCATCATGGGGAGGGGAGGATTCAGGGACCACACAGGTGCTAAGAAAAGAACAGGGGATGGGGCACAGAGACCAGGAGGAGGGGCCTAGATGAGGGATTTACACCCCTCCTCCTGGGCTCCCCCTCCCGCGGGAAGCCCTCAGCCTTTCTCCAAGTGGGTATCTCTGCCCGGCTTCTGTCTCAAACTAACCGCTTCTCTGTGTGCTCACCCGCATGTGACGCTGTGACTCTGAGAGTGAACTGGGTATCGTTTTAACAGGTTTTGATTCTTAGAAACATTTCTTGCTTCAACAGAGGAAAGAGCTGCAGGGAATTCCTTCTGGTCCCTGGTGACCTGGCGGCTAAGTCTCCCGGTGTCATCAAGGATAACCAACGGCAACACCCGCGGTGGTGGCAAAAGACCTCCTGACAGACCGCTCGCCGACGCATCTCGCAAGGTAGTCATCATATACATTTCCTCGCTGTCCACAAAAAGGTATTTCTAAATCATAATCGTGGTGAATAATAGAAATAGTAATATCCATAACCCGGATTAGGGCTTAGTGTGAAATAGATAGGCCAAGGTAAGAGGATATGCAGGCTTCAGAGTGGACAGGATAACGATCATGTGAGGATCAGAGTCAGGTCTCAGTGAGGACCAGAGTCAGGCCTTAGTGAGGACCAGAGTCAGGCCGCAGTGAGGACCAGAGTCAGGCCTTAGTGAGGACAAGAGTCAGGCCGCAGTGAGGACCAGAGTCAGGCCGCAGTGAGGACCAGAGTCAGGCCGCAGTGAGGACCAGAGTCAGGCCGCAGTGAGGACCAGAGTCAGGCCTTAATGCAGACGAGAGGCAGGCCTTACTGAGGAACCCGGTCAAGCCTTAGTGAGGATCAGAGTCAGTTCATAATGTGGACCAGAGTCAAGTGCTAGTGAGGACCAGACTCAGGCCTTCGTGAAGACCAGAGGCAGGCATTCGTGAGGATCACAGGCAGATCGTAGGACCAGAGTCAGGCCTTCATGAGGACCAGGGCAGGGCCGTAGGGAGGACAAGAGTCAGGCCGTAGTGAGGATCGGAGCCAGGCGTTAGTGAAGACCAGAGTCATGTCTTAGTGAAGACCAGAGTCACATTTAATGAGGACCAGAATCAGGTCTTGCTGAGGACCACAGGCAGGCATTAATGATGATCACAGGCAGGTCTTAGGAAGACCAGAGTCACGCCTTCATGAGGATCAGACCGAGGCCGTAGTGAGGACCAGAGTCAGGCCTCAGGGAGGACCACAGTCAGGCCTTAGTGAGGACCAGAGTCAGACCTACTGAGGACCAGAGTAAGCCCTGCTGAGGCCCAGAAGCAGGCATTAGTGAGGACCAGAGACAGGCCTACTGAGGACCAGAGTCTGGCCTTAGAGAGGACCAGAGACAGGCCTACTGAGGACCAGAGTCAAGCCTAGTGAGGACCAGAGTCAGGCCTCAGTGAGGACCAGAGTCAGGCCTTAGTGTCGACCAGAGTCACATTTAATGAGGACCAGAATCAGGTCTTGCTGAGGACCACAGGCAGGCATTAATGATGATCACAGGCAGGTCTTAGGAAGACCAGAGTCACGCCTTCATGAGGATCAGACCGAGGCCGTAGTGAGGACCAGAGTCAGGCCTCAGGGAGGACCACAGTCAGGCCTTAGTGAGGACCAGAGTCAGACCTACTGAGGACCAGAGTAAGCCCTGCTGAGGCCCAGAAGCAGGCATTAGTGAGGACCAGAGACAGGCCTACTGAGGACCAGAGTCTGGCCTTAGAGAGGACCAGAGACAGGCCTACTGAGGACCAGAGTCAAGCCTAGTGAGGACCAGAGTCAGGCCTCAGTGAGGACCAGAGTCAGGCCTTAGTGTCGACCAGAGTCAGACCTACTGAGGACCAGAGTAAGCCTTGCTAATTACCAGAGTCAGGCCTTAGTGAGGACCAGAGACAGGCCTACTGAGGACCAGAGTCTGGCCTTAGTGAGGACCAGAGACAGGCCTACTGAGGACCAGAGTCAGGCCTCACTGAGGACCAGAGTCAGGCCTTTGTTTGGACGACAGTCAGGCCTTAGTGAGGACCAGAGTAAGGCCTTAGTGAGGAACAGAGTCAGGCCTACTGAGGACCAGAATCAGGCCTTAGAGAGGACCAGAGTCAGGCCTTTGTTAGGAACAGACTCAGGCCGCACTGAGGACCACAGTCAGGCCTTCGTGAGGTCCAGAGTCAGGTCTTAGTGAGGACGAGAGTCAGGCCTCAGTGAGGACCAGAGTCAGGCCTCACCGAGGACCAGAGTTAGGCCTTGGTGAGGACCAGAGGCAGGCCTTATGACGACCAGAGTCAGACCTACTGAGGACCAGAGTAAGCCTTGCTAATTACCACAGTCAGGCCTTCGTGAGGTCCAGAGTCAGGCCTTTGTGAGGACCAGAGTCAGGCTGCACTGAGGACCAGAGTAAGCCCTGCTGAGGACCAGAAGCAGGCCATAGTGAGGACCAGAGTCAGGCCTTAGTGAGGACCAGAGTCCGGCCTCAGTGAGGATCAGAGTCCGGCCTTAGTGAGGACCAGAGTCAGGCCTTATGACGACCAGAGTCAGACCTACTGAGGACCAGAGTAAGCCTTGCTAATTACCACAGTCAGGCCTTCGTGAGGTCCAGAGTCAGGCCTTTGTGAGGACCAGAGTCAGGCTGCACTGAGGACCAGAGTAAGCCCTGCTGAGGACCAGAAGCAGGCCATAGTGAGGACCAGAGTCAGGCCTTAGTGAGGACCAGAGTCCGGCCTCAGTGAGGATCAGAGTCCGGCCTTAGTGAGGACCAGAGTCAGGCCTTAGTGAGGACCAGAGTCAGGCCTTAGTGAGGACCAGAGTCAGGCCTTAGTGAGGTCCAGAGTCAGGCCTTTGTGAGGACCAGAGTCAGGCCTTAGTGAGAAAGAGAGTCAGGACTACTGAGGACCAGAGTCAGGCATTAGAGAGGACCAGAGTCAGGCCTCAGTGAGGACCAGAGTCAGGCCTTAGAGAGGTCCAGCGTCAGGCCTCAGTGAGGACCAGAATCAGGCCTTAGAGAGGACCAGAGTCAGGCTTTGTTAGGAACAGACTCAGGCCGCACTGAGGACCACAGTCAGGCCTTAGTGAGGTCCAGAGTCAGGCCTTAGAGAGGACCAGAGGCAGGCCTTAGTGAGGTCCAGAGGCAGGCCTTAGTGAGGACCAGAGTGGTGCCTACTGAGGACCAGATTCAGGACTTTGAGAGGACCAGAGTCAGGCTTTGTTAGGAACAGACTCAGGCCTTAGTGAGGAACAGAGTCACGCACTTGAGAGGACCAGAGTCAGACCTTAGAAAGGACCAGAGTCAGGCCTTAGTGGGTACCCGAGTCAGGCCTTAGAGAGGACCAGAGTCAGACCTTAGTGAGGACCAGAGTGAGGCTTACTGAGGACCAGAGTATGAGGTTAGAGAGGACCAGAGTCAGGCCTTAGTGAGGACCAGAGTCAGGCCTTAGTGAGTACCAGAGTCAGGCCTTAGAGAGGACCACAGTGAGGCCTTAGTGAGGACCAGAGTCAGGCCTTACTGAGTACCAGAGTCAGGCCTTAGTGAGGATCAGAGTCAGTACTTAGTGAGGAACAGAGTCAGGCCTCAGTGAGGACCAGAGTCAGGCCTCACTGAGGACCAGAGTCAGGCCTCACTGAGGACCAGAGTCACGCCGTTGTGAGGACGACAGTCAGGCCTTTGTGGGGAACAGTGTCAGGCCTTAGAGCGGACCAGAGTCAGGCCTTTGTGAGAACCAGAGTCAGGCCGCAGTGAGGACCAGAGTTAGGCCTTAGTGAGGACCAGAGCCAGGCCTACTGAGGACCAGAGTCAGGCCTTAGTGAGGACCAGAATCAGGCCTTAGTGAGGAACAGAGTCAGGCCTTAGTGAGGACCAGAGTCAGGCCTACTGAGGACCAGAGTCAGGCCTTAGTGAAGACCAGATTCAGGACTTTGAAAGGAATAGAATCAGGCCATAGTGAGGACCAGAATCAGGCCTTAGTGAAGACCAGAGGCAGGCCTTAGTGAGGACCAGAGTCAGGCCTCACTGAGGACCAGAGTCACGCCGTTGTGAGGACGACAGTCAGGCCTTTGTGGGGAACAGTGTCAGGCCTTAGAGCGGACCAGAGTCAGGCCTTTGTGAGAACCAGAGTCAGGCCGCAGTGAGGACCAGAGTTAGGCCTTAGTGAGGACCAGAGCCAGGCCTACTGAGGACCAGAGTCAGGCCTTAGTGAGGACCAGAATCAGGCCTTAGTGAGGAACAGAGTCAGGCCTTAGTGAGGACCAGAGTCAGGCCTACTGAGGACCAGAGTCAGGCCTTAGTGAAGACCAGATTCAGGACTTTGAAAGGAATAGAATCAGGCCATAGTGAGGACCAGAATCAGGCCTTAGTGAAGACCAGAGGCAGGCCTTAGTGAGGACCAGAGTCAGGCCTTACTGAGTACCAGAGTCAGGCCTTAGAGAGGACCAGAGGCAGGGCTTCATGAGGACCACAGTCAGGCCTTAGTGAGTACCAGATTCAGGCATAAGAGAGGACCAGAGTCAGGCCTTACGGAGGACCAGAGTCAGGCCTTACAGAGGACCAGGGTCCGGCCTACTGAGGACCAGAGTCTGAGGTTAGAGAGGACCAGAGTCCGGCGTTAGTGAGTACCAGAGTCAGGCGTTACAGAGGACCAGAGTCAAGCCTTTGTGAGGACCAGAGTCAGGCCTCAGTGAGGACCAGAGTTAGGCCTCAGTGAGGACCAGAGTCAGGCCTTAGTGAGGACCAGAGTCAGGCCGTGGTGAGGACCAGTGTCAGGCCTTTGAGAGGACCAGAGTCAGGCCTCACTGAGGACAAGAGTCACGCCTTTGTGAGGACGACACTCAGGCCTTTGTGAGGAACACAGTCAGGCCTTAGTGAGGACCAGAGTCAGTTTGTAGTGAGGACCAGAGTGAAGCCTTAGTGACAACCAGAGTCAGGCCTATTGAGGATCAGCGTGAAGCCTTAGTGAGGACCAGAGTCAGGCCGCAGTGAGGAACAGAGTCAGGCCGCAGTGAGGACCAGAGCCATGCCTTAGCGTGGTCCTGACTCTGGTCAGGCTTGACCAGGCCTGCCCTGGTCAGGACTAAGGCCTGCCTCTGGTCCTCACTAAGGCCTGACTCTAGTAATTATCAAGGCTTACTCTGGTCCTCAGTAGGTCTGACTCTGGTCCTTTCTAAGCACTGACTCTGGTCCTCACTAAGGCCTGACTGTGGTCCTTTAGAAGGACTGAGTCTGGTCCTCACAAAGGCCTGACTCTGTCCTCTCTAAGGCCTCACTCTGGTCCTCACAGAGGCCGGACTCTGGTCATCAGTAGGCCTGCGTCTGGTCCTCACGAAGGCCTAACTCTGGTCCTCACTATGGCCTGCTTCTGGTCCTCAGCAAGGTATACTCTGGTCCTCACTGCGGCCTGACTCTGGTTCTCACAAAGGCCTGACTCTGCTCCGCTCTAAGGCCTGACACTGTTCCCCACAAAGGCCTGACTCTCGTCCTCACAAAGGCATGACTCTTGTCCTCAGTGAGGCCTGACTCTGGTCCTCACTGATGCCTGACTCTAGTCCTCACTGAGGCCTGACTCTGGTCCTCACTGAGGCCTGACTCTGGTCCTCACTAAGGCCTGACTCTGGTCCTCTCTAAGGCCTGACTCTGGTCCTCTCTAGTGCGTGACTCTGTTCCTCACTAAGGCCTGACTCTAGTCCTCTCAAAGGCCTGAATCTGGTCCTCACAAAGGCCTGACTCTGGTCCTCAGTAGGCCTGCCTCTGGTCCTCACGAAGGCCTAACTCTGGTCCTCACTATGGCCTGCTTCTGGTCCTCAGCAAGGTATACTCTGGTCCTCACTGCGGCCTGACTCTGGTTCTCACAAAGGCCTGACTCTGCTCCGCCCTAAGGCCTGACACTGTTCCCCCCAAAGGCCTGACTCTCGTCCTCACAAAGGCATGACTCTTGTCCTCAGTGAGGCCTGACTCTGGTCCTCACTGATGCCTGACTCTAGTCCTCACTGAGGCCTGACTCTGGTCCTCACTGAGGCCTGACTCTGGTCCTCACTAAGGCCTGACTCTGGTCCTCTCTAAGGCCTGACTCTGGTCCTCTCTAGTGCGTGACTCTGTTCCTCACTAAGGCCTGACTCTAGTCCTCTCAAAGGCCTGAATCTGGTCCTCACAAAGGCCTGACTCTGGTCCTCAGTAGGCCTGCCTCTGGTCCTCACTAAGGCCTAACTCTGGTCCTCACTATGGCCTGACTCTGATCCTCAGTAGGGCTTACTCTGGTCCTCAGTGCAGCCTGACTCTGGTCCTCACAAAGGCCTGACTCTGGTAATTATCAAGGCTTACTCTGGTCCTCAGTAGGTCTGACTCTGGTCGTCACTAAGGCCTGCCACTGGTCCTCACAAAGGCCTGACTCTGGTCCTCATTGAGGCCTGACTCTAGTCCTCTCTAAGGCCTGACTCTGGTCCTCACAAAGGCTTGACTCTGGTACTCAGTAAGGCCTGACTCTGGTCCTCTCTAACCTCATACTCTGGTCCTCAGTAGGCCTGACTCTGGTCCTCTCTAAGGCGTGACTCTGTTCCTCACTAAGGCCTGACTCTGGTCTTCTCAAAGGCCTGACTGTGGTCCTCAGTGTGGCCTGACTCTGCACCTAACAAAGGCGTGACTCTCGTCCTCAGTGAGGCCTGATTCTGGTCCTCACTGAGGCCTGACGCTGGTCCTCTCTAAGGCCTGACCCTGGTCCTCACTGAGTCCTGACTCTGGTCCTCTCTAAGGCCTGACTGTCGTCCTCACAAAGGCGTGAATCTTGTCCTCAGTGAGCCTTGACTGTGGTCCTCACAAGGCCTGACTCTGGTCCTCTATAAGGCCTGACTCTGGTCCTCACTATCGCCTGCTATTGTCCTCACTAAGGCTGACTCTGGTCCTCACTGAGGCCGGACTCTGGTCCTCAGTAGGCCTGCGTCTGGTCCTCACGAAGGCCTAACTCTGGTCCTCACTATGGCCTGCTTCTGGTCCTCAGCAAGGTATACTCTGGTCCTCACTGCGGCCTGACTCTGGTTCTCACAAAGGCCTGACTCTGCTCCGCTCTAAGGCCTGACACTGTTCCCCACAAAGGCCTGACTCTGGTCCTCACAAAGGCTTGACTCTGGTACTCAGTAAGGTCTGACTCTGGTCCTCACTAAGGCCTCACTGTGGTCCTCTCTAAGGCCTGACTCTGGTCCTCACTGAGGCCTGACTCTGGTCCTCACTAAGGCCTGACTCTGGTCCTCTCTAAGGCCTGACTCTGGTCCTCTCTAGTGCGTGACTCTGTTCCTCACTAAGGCCTGACTCTAGTCCTCTCAAAGGCCTGAATCTGGTCCTCACAAAGGCTTGACTCTGGTACTCAGTAAGGCCTGACTCTGGTCCTCACTAAGGCCTGATTCTGGTCCTCTCTAAGGCGTGACTCTGTTCCTCACTATGGCCTGACTCTGGTCCTCTCAAAGGCCTAAATCTGGTCTTAACTGAGGCCTGACTGTGGTTCTCATAAAGGCCTGACTCTGGTCCTCTCTAAGGCCTGACTCTGGTCCTCACTAAGGCCTGTCTCTGGTCTTCTCCAAAGCCTGACTCTGGTCCTCACTAAGGCCTGCCTCTGGTCCTCACTAAGGCCTGACTCTGGTCCTCTCTAAGGCCTGACTCTGGTCCTCACTAAGGCCTGACTCTGGTCCTCACTAAGGCCTGACTCTGGTCCTCTCTAAGGCCTGACTCTGGTCCTCTCTAGTGCGTGACTCTGTTCCTCACTAAGGCCTGACTCTAGTCCTCTCAAAGGCCTGAATCTGGTCCTCACAAAGGCTTGACTCTGGTACTCAGTAAGGCCTGACTCTGGTCCTCACTAAGGCCTGATTCTGGTCCTCTCTAAGGCGTGACTCTGTTCCTCACTATGGCCTGACTCTGGTCCTCTCAAAGGCCTAAATCTGGTCTTAACTGAGGCCTGACTGTGGTTCTCATAAAGGCCTGACTCTGGTCCTCTCTAAGGCCTGACTCTGGTCCTCACTAAGGCCTGTCTCTGGTCTTCTCTAAGGCCTGAATCTGGTACTCAGTAAGGCCTGCCTCTGGTCCTCACTAAGGCCTGCCTCTGATCCTCTCAAATGGCTGAATCTGGTCTTCACTGAGGCCTGACTCTGGTCCTCAGTTAGGCCTGACTCGGGTCCTCTCTAAGGCCTGACTCTGGTCCTCACTAAGGCCTGCCTCTGATCCTCTCTAAGGCGTGACTCTCTTCCTCACTAAGGCCTTACTCTGGTCCTCTCAAAGGCCTGACTCTGGTCCTCTCTAAGGCCTGACTCTGGTTCTCACTAAGGCCTGACTCTGGTCCTCTCTAAGGCGTGACTCTGTTCCTCACTATGGCCTGACTCTGGTCCTCTCAAAGGCCTGAATCTGGTCTTCACTGAGGCCTGACTGTGGTCCTCATAAAGGCCTGACTCTGGTCCTCTCTAAGGCCTGACTCTGGTCCTCAGTAGGCACCACTCTGGTCCTCACTAAGGCCTGCTTCTGGTCCTCTAAGGCCTGTCTCTGGTCTTCTCTAAGGCCTGAATCTGGTGCTCAGTAAGGCCTGACTCTGGTCCTCACTAAGGGCTGACTCTGGTCCTCACTATGGCCTGCTTTTGGTCCTCAGCAGGGCTTATAATGGTCCTCAGTGCGGCCTGACTCTGGTCCTCACAAAGACCTGACTCTGGTCCTCAGTAGGCCTGCCTCTGGTCCTCACTAAGGCCTAACTCTGGTCCTCACTAAGGCCTGCTTCTGGTCCTCAGCAGGGCTTACTCTGGTCCTCAGTGCAGCCTGACTCTGGTCCTCACAAAGGCCTGACTCTGGTAATTATCAAGGCTTACTCTGGTCCTCAGTAGGTCTGACTCTGGTCGTCACTAAGGCCTGCCACTGGTCCTCACAAAGGCCTGACTCTGGTCCTCATTGAGGCCTGACTCTGGTCCTCACGAAGGCCTGACTCTGGTCCTCAGTAGGCCTGATTCTGGTCCTCACTGAGGCCTGACGCTGGTCCTCTCTAAGGCCTGATTCTGGTCCTCACTGAGGCCTGACGCTGGTCCTCTCTAAGGCCTGACTCTGGTCCTCACAAAGGCTTGACTCTGGTACTCAGTAAGGCCTGACTCTGGTCCTCTCAAAGGCCTGAATCTGATCTTCACTGAGGCCTGACTGTGGTCCTCATAAAGCCCTGACTCTGGTCCTCTCTAAGGTCTGACTCTGGTCCTCAGTAGGCACCACTCTGGTCCTCTCTAAGGCCTGACTCTGGTCCTCAATGAGGCCTGACTCTGGTCCTCAATGAGGCCTGACTCTGGTCCTCACTGAGGTCTGACTCTAGTCCTCTGTAAGCACTGACTCTGGTCCTCACTAAGGCCTGACTGTGGTCCTTTATAAGGCCTGACTGTGGTCCTCACAAAGGCCTGACTCTGGTCCTCACTAAGTCCTGACTCTGGTCCTCTCTAGGGCCTGACTCTGGTCCCCACAAAGGCCCGAATCTGGTCCTCAGTATGGCCTGACTCTGGTCCTCACTGAGGCCTGGCTCTGGTCCTCAGTGCGGCCTGACTCCGGTCCCCACTAAGGCCTGACTCTGGTCCTCTCTAAGGCCTGAATCTGATCTTCACTGAGGCCTGACTGTGGTCCTCATAAAGCCCTGACTCTGGTCCTCTCTAAGGTCTGACTCTGGTCCTCAGTAGGCACCACTCTGGTCCTCTCTAAGGCCTGACTCTGGTCCTCAATGAGGCCTGACTCTGGTCCTCAATGAGGCCTGACTCTGGTCCTCACTGAGGTCTGACTCTAGTCCTCTGTAAGCACTGACTCTGGTCCTCACTAAGGCCTGACTGTGGTCCTTTATAAGGCCTGACTGTGGTCCTCACAAAGGCCTGACTCTGGTCCTCACTAAGTCCTGACTCTGGTCCTCTCTAGGGCCTGACTCTGGTCCTCACTAAGGCCGGAATCTGGTCCTCACTGAGGCCGGACTCTGGTCCTCACTGAGGCCTGAGTCTGGTCCTCACTAAGGCCTGACTCTGGTCCTCAGTAGGCCTGCCTCTGGTCCTCACGAAGGCCTAACTCTGGTCCTCACTATGGCCTGCTTCTGGTCCTCAGCAGGGCTTACTCTGGTCCTCAGTGCAGCCTGACTCTGGTCCTCACAAAGGCCTGACTCTGGTAATTATCAAGGCTTACTCTAGTCCTTAGTAGGTCTGACTCTGGTCGTCACTAAGGCCTGCCTCTGTTCCTCACAAAGGCCTGACTCTGGTCCTCACTCAGGCCTGACTCTGGTCCTCACGAAGGCCTGACTGTGGTCGTCAGTGCGGCCTGACTCTGCGCCTAACAAAGGCCTGACTCTGGTCCTCTCTAAGGCCGGACTCTGGTCCTCAGTAGGCCTGATTCTGGTCCTCACTGAGGCCTGACTCTGGTCCTCAATGAGGCCTGACTCTGGTCCTCAATGAGGCCTGACTCTGTTCCTCACTGAGGTCTGACTCTGGTCCTCTCTAAGCACTGACTCTGGTCCTTTATATGGCCTGACTCGGGTCCTCTCTAAGGCCTGACTCTTGTCCTCATTAAGGCCGGAATCTGGTCCTCACTGAGGCCGGACTCTGGTCCTCACGAAGGCCTGAGTCTGGTCCTCACTATGGCCTGCTTCTGGTCCTCAGCAGGGCTTACTCTGGTCCTCAGTGCAGCCTGACTCTGGTCCTCACAAAGGCCTGACTCTGGTAATTATCATGGCTTACTCTGGTCCTCAGTAGGTCTGACTCTGGTCGTCAAAAGGCCTGCCTCTGTTCCTCACTGAGGCCTGACTCTGGTAATTAGCAAGGCTTACTCTGGTCCTCAGTAGGTCTGACTCTGGTCGTCAAAAGGCCTGCCTCTGGTCCTCACAAAGGCCTGACTCTGGTCCTCACTGAGACCTGACTCTGATCCTCACATGATCGTTATCCTGTCCACTCTGAAGCCTGCATATCCTCTTACCTTGGCCTATCTATTTCACACTAAGCCCTAATCCGGGTTATGGATATTACTATTTCTATTATTCACCACGATTATGATTTAGAAATACCTTTTTGTGGACAGCGAGGAAATGTATATGATGACTACCTTGCGAGAGGCGTCGGCGAGCGGTCTGTCAGGAGGTCTTTTGCCACCACCGCGGGTGTTGCCGTTGGTTATCCTTGATGACACCGGGAGACCTAGCCGCCAGGTCACCAGGGACCAGAAGGAATTCCCTGCAGCTCTTTCCTCTGTTGAAGCAAGAAATGTTTCTAAGAATCAAAACCTGTTAAAACGATACCCAGTTCACTCTCAGAGTCACAGCGTCACATGCGGGTGAGCACACAGAGAAGCGGTTAGTTTGAGACAGAAGCCGGGCAGAGATACCCACTTGGAGAAAGGCTGAGGGCTTCCCGCGGGAGGGGGAGCCCAGGAGGAGGGGTGTAAATCCCTCATCTAGGCCCCTCCTCCTGGTCTCTGTGCCCCATCCCCTGTTCTTTTCTTAGCACCTGTGTGGTCCCTGAATCCTCCCCTCCCCATGATGCATCCAGAAATTTCTGCTAAGTTGGATCCCAGTGCAGAACCCTGTGGGTGCATATCCATACTTATAATGGTTGGGCCCCTCGTTTTTCAGCCTCCAAGGAGCCTTCCTGGGCTTGTGCAGATAGGGAAGTCTTCCCTGACCTCCGGCGTGGGCACCTTCTCTCTTTACTCCAGCGGGACTCAGCGTCTGCCTCTAGCTTTGTCTTTGGAGTGTCGGGGTGTAAAGCACGCCTGAACTTTACTCCCCTTGACGAGCACCCGCTGTCCAGTCTGGGGGCCCCTCTACCTCCTACCTCAAAGTCAGTCAGAGAGTGAAAGAGAAATATCACACCAGCTGCGGGTGCAATCTATAAATTCTTACAAATGAAGTGATTTATATACAGAAACAGACCTAAGACTTAGAAAACTAACTTGTGATTGTTAAAAAAAACACAGAGAGAGGAAGGGAGACATCAAGAGACTGGGATTAACAGATACACAGCACTTATTACCAGATCCACAATCCAAAAGGACCTCCTGAATAGCACAGGGTATCTACTGAACACACTGTAACAACCTATATGGGAAAAGACCACGAAGAACAACGCATAGGTGTCTACGTATAACTGAATCAAGTTCCTGTAAACCTAAGAAAAACACAACATTGGAAATCCAATCTACTGGAATAGAAAATAAAAATTAAATTACCAAAAAAGTGTGGCGCGTGAAGAAATGCTGCCGCCTTGTGGCCGCGTTTGGTAACAGCAACAAAGCCAACCCTGTGCTGATGGGCACTTCACCAGGTCTTCCGACCGGTCCTTAAGGGAAAAACACTTGCCCTTAACAACTGTCCTGGGGTCCCTCGCCAGAAAAGATTTCAAGCCAGGGCCAACGCTCTAGAAACCAATTAGTGGAGGTAAATTGTACTCACGCGGTAAGAAATAAAAGCCCGTGGAGAGCTCCTCGACCAATAGCGCATGCGCTCAGTTGATGGAGGGCACACAGAGAAGCGGTTAGTTTGAGACAGAAGCCGGGCAGAGATACCCACTTGGAGAAAGGCTGAGGGCTTCCCGCGGGAGGGGGAGCCCAGGAGGAGGGGTGTAAATCCCTCATCTAGGCCCCTCCTCCTGGTCTCTGTGCCCCATCCCCTGTTCTTTTCTTAGCACCTGTGTGGTCCCTGAATCCTCCCCTCCCCATGATGCATCCAGAAATTTCTGCTAAGTTGGATCCCAGTGCAGAACCCTGTGGGTGCATATCCATACTTATAATGGTTGGGCCCCTCGTTTTTCAGCCTCCAAGGAGCCTTCCTGGGCTTGTGCAGATAGGGAAGTCTTCCCTGACCTCCGGCGTGGGCACCTTCTCTCTTTACTCCAGCGGGACTCAGCGTCTGCCTCTAGCTTTGTCTTTGGAGTGTCGGGGTGTAAAGCACGCCTGAACTTTACTCCCCTTGACGAGCACCCGCTGTCCAGTCTGGGGGCCCCTCTACCTCCTACCTCAAAGTCAGTCAGAGAGTGAAAGAGAAATATCACACCAGCTGCGGGTGCAATCTATAAATTCTTACAAATGAAGTGATTTATATACAGAAACAGACCTAAGACTTAGAAAACTAACTTGTGATTGTTAAAAAAACACAGAGAGAGGAAGGAAGACATCAAGAGACTGGGATTAACAGATACACAGCACTTATTACCAGATCCACAATCCAAAAGGACCTCCTGAATAGCACAGGGTATCTACTGAACACACTGTAACAACCTATATGGGAAAAGACCACGAAGAACAACGCATAGGTGTCTACGTATAACTGAATCAAGTTCCTGTAAACCTAAGAAAAACACAACATTGGAAATCCAATCTACTGGAATAGAAAATAAAAATTAAATTACCAAAAAAGTGTGGCGCGTGAAGAAATGCTGCCGCCTTGTGGCCGCGTTTGGTAACAGCAACAAAGCCAACCCTGTGCTGATGGGCACTTCACCAGGTCTTCCGACCGGTCCTTAAGGGAAAAACACTTGCCCTTAACAACTGTCCTGGGGTCCCTCGCCAGAAAAGATTTCAAGCCAGGGCCAACGCTCTAGAAACCAATTAGTGGAGGTAAATTGTACTCACGCGGTAAGAAATAAAAAGCCCGTGGAGAGCTCCTCGACCAATAGCGCGCATGCGCTCAGTTGCTACGTCGTGTCCGACCCGGTGTCCCCGTGAACTGTAGCCGTCTGGGCTCCTCTGTTCATGGAATTTTTCAGCCAAGAATACTGGAATGGGATGAACAGATACACAATACTTGTAACCCAAAAGGCACTCCCGAATAGCACAGGGACTCTATTGAACACAGTGTAACAACCTATATGGGGGAAAAGACCACGAAAGAGAGGAGATAGGTGCGGGGAGCTGCCCTGTTTCAAGGGGTTTCCTTTAAGGAAACATAGCCCTGGGAGCTGCCCTGGCAACAGGGGCTGATAACAGCATAGCTCTCTGTCCCGCCACCCCAGGTGTTGTGAAGACGTTCCTTAGCTATCATAAAGAACACCTGGAGCCTCTTTACAGGGCTTGAGGGGCATTATGACCCAGAACCATTGTAATAATACACCAGGAGGTAACACCTAGTTTATGATCGACACCTGGCCTAAAGCACGTGTACACAATTGCTTGTTGAAGTATAAAAGGGATGAGCGAATTCAATCAACTTGTCAGCAACTTGTCAGCAACCTGTAGAGTTGTCTGCCTTCTTGCTGTCCCTCTCAACCCCATCTTTTCTGTCCTTTCTTTTCTTAGCCTATCTGCCACTCTCTTCAGGACCTGTTCGGCTGCCGGCTGGCCCGGCAGATAGGTGTCTATGTGTAACTGAATCAAGATCCTGTAAGCCTGACAAACCCCCAACAATCCCACTTCCTCCTCCAGGGGCTCTTCCTGACTCAGGGATTGAACCCTGGTCTTTTTCGTCTCCTGCACTGGCAGGAAGAACCTTTACCATTGAACCACGTAAGGAGGGCTTACTACTTATTAAGGAACTGCAAGTCAAACTACATCGAGGTTCCAAGAAAGTGTGGCGCGTGAAGAAATGCTGCCGCCTTGTGGCCGCGTTTGGTAACAGCAACAAAGCCAACCCTGTGCTGATGGGCACTTCACCAGGTCTTCCGACCGGTCCTTAAGGGAAAAACACTTGCCCTTAACAACTGTCCTGGGGTCCCTCGCCAGAAAAGATTTCAAGCCAGGGCCAACGCTCTAGAAACCAATTAGTGGAGGTAAATTGTACTCACGCGGTAAGAAAAAAAAAGCCCGTGGAGAGCTCCTCGACCAATAGCGCGCATGCGCTCAGTTGCTACGTCGTGTCCGACCCGGTGTCCCCGTGAACTGTAGCCGTCTGGGCTCCTCTGTTCATGGAATTTTTCAGCCAAGAATACTGGAATGGGATGAACAGATACACAATACTTGTAACCCAAAAGGCACTCCCGAATAGCACAGGGACTCTATTGAACACAGTGTAACAACCTATATGGGGGAAAAGACCACGAAAGAGAGGAGATAGGTGCGGGGAGCTGCCCTGTTTCAAGGGGTTTCCTTTAAGGAAACATAGCCCTGGGAGCTGCCCTGGCAACAGGGGCTGATAACAGCATAGCTCTCTGTCCCGCCACCCCAGGTGTTGTGAAGACGTTCCTTAGCTATCATAAAGAACACCTGGAGCCTCTTTACAGGGCTTGAGGGGCATTATGACCCAGAACCATTGTAATAATACACCAGGAGGTAACACCTAGTTTATGATCGACACCTGGCCTAAAGCACGTGTACACAATTGCTTGTTGAAGTATAAAAGGGATGAGCGAATTCAATCAACTTGTCAGCAACTTGTCAGCAACCTGTAGAGTTGTCTGCCTTCTTGCTGTCCCTCTCAACCCCATCTTTTCTGTCCTTTCTTTTCTTAGCCTATCTGCCACTCTCTTCAGGACCTGTTCGGCTGCCGGCTGGCCCGGCAGATAGGTGTCTATGTGTAACTGAATCAAGATCCTGTAAGCCTGAAAAACCCCCAACAATCCCACTTCCTCCTCCAGGGGCTCTTCCTGACTCAGGGATTGAACCCTGGTCTTTTTCGTCTCCTGCACTGGCAGGAAGAACCTTTACCATTGAACCACGTAAGGAGGGCTTACTACTTATTAAGGAACTGCAAGTCAAACTACAGTGAGGTTTCAGCTTGCACCACTCAGAATGGTTGTCATCCAAAATTCTTCAAAGATTAAGTGCTGTCGAGGGCGTGGAGAACAGGACTCCTGCCACTTCACCTAGGGCAGCAACCACAACCCTGGCCATGCTTTCAGACTTTCTTCAGGACTATCTCTTTTCTCAAAGACCTTCTGTGCTATCTCTACTAGTTCTGTTAGCATCTTTCCCTGGAAGCCTTCTGTTCTTTCTAGTTTTTTTCGAATATCGGGGCAGACTGAGAGACAAAGGCAATATTTAGAGCCCTTTGATTTTCTTGAGCTTCCGGATCTATTGGGGTATATGTTCGGTAAGCGTCAAGCAACCATTCCAAGAAGGCAGTGGGTGATTCACCTGGGCCCTGCACTATCTGAGTTACTTTAGATAAATTTGTGGGTCGCCTGGCGGCAGCCCAGAAACCCTCCAATAGAGTCTGGCGATAGGTAGTGAGAGACCCCTTACCTTCTCTGGAATTAGGGTCCCAGTCAGGTCTTTCAGAAGGAAAGACATGTTCAGTGTACGTAGCATCCGCAGGTCTCCCTCCTGGTCCCTGGACCAACTTCCTGGCTTCTAGGGGGATATGTTCTCTCTCTTCTGTGGTGAAGAGAATGTGGAGAAACTGTTGGCGATCATCCCAAGTGGGCTGGTGAGTAAAGAAGATACTTTCTAACAAAGAAATTAGCCCTTGTGGTTTTTCAGAAAAAGAAGGGTTGTGATTCTTCCAGTTATACAAATCGCTAGTGGAAAAGGGGACATAAACTATAAAAGGGCGATAACTTTGATTGGCATCCCCTCCCACCGTTGGAACTTATCTCAAAGGAAGAGTAGCTGCGGATGGTTCAGCTCCGGGTTTTCCATCTCCAGAACCTGAAGATGAATCAGGGCTGACAGGCTGACTCTGAGAGAAGCGACCAGGTGCTGGTGGAGCTACAGGTGATACTAACGGATACACGGGTCTAGACTGGTACGAAGTTCCACTTCGTGTATGTACTGGACTTGAAGGATCCATCTCTACATGGTGTCGTTCGAGGTAATAAGGTGGCAGAATATCAGCATCTTCTGGAGGAGCCTGGAGAACTGGGGGTTTTTTGTTAAGAGTTTCCCTGGAAACAAGGATAGAAGCTTTGGAAAAGTTCCGGGCTGGGGCCCCCTTCATCCAGGAAGGGGGATCATCAACTAGGAGTCTCCAGGCCACAATATAGGGGATTTGATCAGAGTGGCCTTGTTCCCTGAAAATAACGTTCTGGACCCGAATGACAGCAGCTTGGTCAAAGGAGCCCTCAGGAGGCCATTCTACACCAAACGTGGGCCATTCTAAGGAACAGAAAACAGTTAATTTTCCTTTATGGACCCAATACCCGGTCTGGCGAGCTAAGGGCCCCGACTGGAGGTAAAGGGCGGTTTTTAAAGGCTGAACCAATCCATGGCACAAGACCCTCCCCTTTGATTGGGATTGGCTACACATGCTCATTCCCTCTTACAATCATCAGAAGAGTCTAGGGGTTTCGTCATTAATCATGATGTTGGCTACCACAGGTCAGTTCCTAAGAAGATACTGGGCCCCTGGATATGAAGAAATGAGTGATGATGACACGGATAGCTCAGATAGTCCTCGAACCCCAGATAAGTTTTTTAGACCTAAAATTCGCCTTTTAAAAGTGAGATAAGTTCAGAAGGAGAAGAGGAATGGGTAAATATGATGTTACCTAAAGGAGGAACATATATTAATCTAAAACGCAAGAATATTGTGTCCAAAAGAAGTAAGAGAAATTTTGAATCAGTGAAAGAAGGTTCCTCTAGCAAGGCAGAAAGTGAAACTTCATCTGAGTCACAGCCACCCTGTAAGAGTAAGCGGGGGAAGCATGAGAAGTAAAGAAAGAAATTAAAAAAAAAAAACAGTGGGTCATTATTCTTAGGTATAGAGCAGCTCAAGTTAAAATGAATAGCCGGCCCTGGTCTAGCACAAGGTGTTAAAGTTCCAAAGTTCAGATTTTTCCTTAATCATGAGTTTAAATAATATAAAGGGAAGAAAGTATTTGATTTCAAGGATTTGATTTGAATGTGTTTTGATCAAGTGAAATAAAGTTAATTTTATGTAATAGTACCGGGGAAATTAAGTGTTTCCCCAATTCTATTAATTAGAAATAAGTAACTATGCTCTGCCCGCAGCAATCGCAGCCTGGAGAACTGGGGTTTTGTTAAGAGTTTCCTGGAAACAAGGATAGAAGTTTGGAAAAGTTCGGGCTGGGGCCCCTTCATCCAGGAAGGGGATCATCAACTAGAGTCTCCAGGCCACAATATAGGGATTTGATCAGAGTGGCCTTGTTCCTGAAAATAACGTTCTGGACCCGAATGACAGCAGCTTGGTCAAAGGAGCCCTCAGGAGGCCATTCTACACCAAACGTGGGCCATTCTAAGGAACAGAAAACAGTTAATTTTCCTTTATGGACCCAATACCCGGTCTGGCGAGCTAAGGGCCCCGACTGGAGGTAAAGGGCGGTTTTTAAAGGCTGAACCAATCCATGGCACAAGACCCTCCCCTTTGATTGGGATTGGCTACACATGCTCATTCCTCTTACAATCATCAGAAGAGTCTAGGGGTTTCGTCATTAATCATGATGTTGGCTACCACAGGTCAGTTCCTAAGAAGATACTGGGCCCCTGGATATGAAGAAATGAGTGATGATGACACGGATAGCTCAGATAGTCCTCGAACCCCAGATAAGTTTTTTAGACCTAAAATTCGCCTTTTAAAAGTGAGATAAGTTCAGAAGGAGAAGAGGAATGGGTAAATATGATGTTACCTAAAGGAGGAACATATATTAATCTAAAACGCAAGAATATTGTGTCCAAAAGAAGTAAGAGAAATTTTGAATCAGTGAAAGAAGGTTCCTCTAGCAAGGCAGAAAGTGAAACTTCATCTGAGTCACAGCCACCCTGTAAGAGTAAGCGGGGGAAGCATGAGAAGTAAAGAAAGAAATTAAAAAAAAAAAACAGTGGGTCATTATTCTTAGGTATAGAGCAGCTCAAGTTAAAATGAATAGCCGGCCCTGGTCTAGCACAAGGTGTTAAAGTTCCAAAGTTCAGATTTTTCCTTAATCATGAGTTTAAATAATATAAAGGGAAGAAAGTATTTGATTTCAAGGATTTGATTTGAATGTGTTTTGATCAAGTGAAATAAAGTTAATTTTATGTAATAGTACCGGGGAAATTAAGTGTTTCCCCAATTCTATTAATTAGAAATAAGTAACTATGCTCTGCCCGCAGCAATCGCAGCCAGTTACAATTAACAGACAACCATCAATGCTAACAGATAAATCTCTAACCCATCAGTAAATCATTTTGCAGTCCCTTTTACACAACCAAGCTGCTCATCAAGAGAGAAAAGAAGAGTAAATGGACCCTCCAGACACTAGAATACACTCAGTCATCAGAAGAATAAAAAAATACGATTGACAAGAGCATAGACGGATGGAGAGATTTACCATACTGAGTGAAGTCAGAGAGGGAAAGAGACTTATGAGGTACAAGTGAAATCTATAAACTCATACAAATGGGAAAATCTACAAACAGAAACAGAACAGATATAGAAAAAGCCTTCTAAAAAGAACAGATATGCATTTGTGTAGAACTGAATCAAGTTCCTGTAAACCTGAAACAAAGACAACTGAGGAACAGTACTCCAATAAAAATGAAAATTAAACCACCAAATAAAACTAGAGAGAATAAGAAAATGCTGCCGCCTTGTGGCTGCCACTGGTAACAACTACTAAAAAAATCTCTTTTGGGCGCTTTATACTCACCAAGCCTGGGGGCCAGGTAAAAAAACACCTAGGCTCAACAACTGTTCTGTGAGAGGTGGTAGTCAAAGGACTGAAGGCCCAAATCACTAAGACCCCACTCCTGTGCTCCTCGGGACCCCGAGACTCCCCACAGTTCGCCACCAAGCCAGGCATTCAGGGGACCCCCGCCGGCGTGCCCCGGCGTGCCCCGCCCCGCCGGCGTGCCCCGCCCCAATGCACCTCCTCCCCGCTTAGGCGCTCCACCCCTTCGCGAGGGCCCCGCCCCTGGCTCCTGGTCCCTTTCTATGGCCCCGCCCCCACCCCTGGTTTCCGGCCCACCCCTCCACCCCGGAAAGGGCTAGTTGCTCTGCCGAACGCTGCTCTTACCTCTCCTCCCCAGCTTGGGAATTCGGTCTCCTCTCTGGCGGGACTCAATTTCCTTCCCCAGCTGGGATTCGGCTCAAGTGAAATAAAGTTAATTTGATATTTTTAAAAAAAGAAAAACCGGGAAATTAAGTGTTTCCCCAATTCTATTAATTAGAAATAAGTAACTATGCTCTCCCCGCAGCAATCGCAGCCAGTTACAATTAACAGACAACCATCAATGCTAACAGATAAATCTCTAACCCATCAGTAAATCATTTTGCAGTCCCTTTTACACAACCAAGCTGCTCATCAAGAGAGAAAAGAAGAGTAAATGGACCCTCCAGACACTAGAATACACTCAGTCATCAGAAGAATAAAAAAATACGATTGACAAGAGCATAGACGGATGGAGAGATTTACCATACTGAGTGAAGTCAGAGAGGGAAAGAGACTTATGAGGTACAAGTGAAATCTATAAACTCATACAAATGGGAAAATCTACAAACAGAAACAGAACAGATATAGAAAAAGCCTTCTAAAAAGAACAGATATGCATTTGTGTAGAACTGAATCAAGTTCCTGTAAACCTGAAACAAAGACAACTGAGGAACAGTACTCCAATAAAAATGAAAATTAAACCACCAAATAAAACTAGAGAGAATAAGAAAATGCTGCCGCCTTGTGGCTGCCACTGGTAACAACTACTAAAAAAATCTCTTTTGGGCGCTTTATACTCACCAAGCCTGGGGGCCAGGTAAAAAAACACCTAGGCTCAACAACTGTTCTGTGAGAGGTGGTAGTCAAAGGACTGAAGGCCCAAATCACTAAGACCCCACTCCTGTGCTCCTCGGGACCCCGAGACTCCCCACGGTTCGCCACCAAGCCAGGCATTCGGGGGACCCCCGCCGGCGTGCCCCGGCGTGCCCCGCCCCGCCGGCGTGCCCCGCCCCAATGCACCTCCTCCCCGCTTAGGCGCTCCACCCCTTCGCGAGGGCCCCGCCCCTGGCTCCTGGTCCCTTTCTATGGCCCCGCCCCCACCCCTGGTTTCCGGCCCACCCCTCCACCCCCGGAAAGGGCTAGTTGCTCTGCCGAACGCTGCTCTTACCCGCTCTCCTCCCCAGCTTGGGAATTCGGTCTCCTCTCTGGCGGGACTCAATTTCTTAGGATTCTGGTCCTCACATGGTCCTGTTCTGGTTCGCAGTGAGGGCCGACTCATTTTCTAAAGCCGGACTCAGGTCCACACTAAGGCCTTTATTATCATCATCACTATGGGTTGACACATTCCATCACTCAGGCGGTACTTATTTCTGCTGGTGGCGTAGGAAACGATGCTTCAGCTTTCGACCCTCAAACGGCCATCATCCAAAAGATCTACAAAAATTCATTGCTCTCAATGGGGACGAAAACAGGGGATCCTCCTACACTGTGGTGGGGATGTAAATGAGCGGGTGCAGATACGATGGAGAACCCTATGGAGATTCCTTAAAACACTAAATATAGACCGACCACCTGATCCAGCTGGCCTTCTCCTTACTTTAGATCTGAAGAAAATCATTTAAAACCAAATCAGTCCCCTGTGTTAAGGAGTGAACTTTTGACAATATCCAAGAGAGTAACAACCAAGCTGCCCAGCAATAGAGAAATGAAGAGTAAATGGACCCTCTAGACACTAGAATACACTCAGGCATCAGGAAAATAAAAAATACGATTAGCAAGAGCATAGATGGGTGGAGAGATTTACCATTTACAATCCATAAACTCATACAAATGGGCAAATTTACAAACTGAAACAACCTACATGGGCAAACCTCTTAAAGAGGTATACATCTACGTATAACTGAATAAAATTCCTGTAAATCTAAAACACACGTAACAGGGCAACACTACTCTAGTAGAAAATAAAAATTAAACAACCAAAAAAAAATGTAGGGAGTATAAGAAAATGCTGCCGCCTTGTGCCCGCCACTGGTAAAAACAACTAAAATACATCCCGTGGGCACTTATATTCGACAGCCTGGGAACCTGTTAAAAAAGCATCTACGCTCAACAACTGTTCTCTGAGAGGTGGTAGACAAAGGACTGAAGGCCCACATGGCTAAGAGCCCACTCTTCTACAAGGGACGCCGCGACTCCCAAGGCCTCGCGGCCACCTCCACTGGCCCAACTGCGTACCACCGCCCCGCCCCGACGTGCCCCGCCCCGACGTGCCCCGCCCCGACGTGCCCCGCCCCGACGTGCCCCGCCCCGACGTGCCCCGCCCCGACGTGCCCCGCCCCGACGTGCCCCGCCCCGACGTGCCCCGCCCGACGTGCCCCGCCCCGACGTGCCCCGCCCCGACGTGCCCCGCCCCGCCCCGACGTGTTCCCCGACCCCGCCCCGCCACCGGGAACCCCGCCCCTGGGGGCCCAGACACCGCCCCACCCACGGGGCCCCGCCCTGACGTGCTCAGACACCGCCCCGTCCCCGGGGCCCCGCCCCGACGTGCTCAGGCCCAGCCCCGACCTGGGACCCAGCCCCTACGTTCCTGAAATTTTCATACTAAGTGAGGTAAGAGACAGAAAGACAAGTACTCTTTTTTGTTGTTGTTTTTGCGAAACAAAAGCCAAATTTATTCAGCACACATTTTAATTAAGAAATCCTAGAAATCAAGACCACTACAATTTCAGACACTCCGGTGCGAAGTGTACATCAACAGCTACATCTGGAGGATGAACAAGCCATTGAATCTTTAAAAAAAAAAAAAAGAGTTTTGCTCCCTTACAGTTTGGGGGTGGTGCCTTATTTAAAGCGCCATCACGTATTTTCATTACTTACATGTAGGACTATCACAACGTTGTTAATTGGCTATACCCCAATACAAAGTGTTTTTGGTGTTTAAAAAAATGATTTCATTTAAAAAAGAAAGAATTTGCAAATAGACTCAGAAAGCAGACCTCTTAAAGGACTGAAACAACCTACATGGGCAAACCTCTTAAAGAGGTATACATCTACGTATAACTGAATAAAATTCCTGTAAATCTAAAACACACGTAACAGGGCAACACTACTCTAGTAGAAAATAAAAATTAAACAACCAAAAAAAAATGTAGGGAGTATAAGAAAATGCTGCCGCCTTGTGCCCGCCACTGGTAAAAACAACTAAAATACATCCCGTGGGCACTTATATTCGACAGCCTGGGAACCTGTTAAAAAAGCATCTACGCTCAACAACTGTTCTCTGAGAGGTGGTAGACAAAGGACTGAAGGCCCACATGGCTAAGAGCCCACTCTTCTACAAGGGACGCCGCGACTCCCAAGGCCTCGCGGCCACCTCCACTGGCCCAACTGCGTACCACCGCCCCGCCCCGACGTGCCCCGCCCCGACGTGCCCCGCCCCGACGTGCCCCGCCCCGACGTGCCCCGCCCCGACGTGCCCCGCCCCGACGTGCCCCGCCCCGACGTGCCCCGCCCCGACGTGCCCCGCCCCGACGTGCCCCGCCCCGACGTGCCCCGCCCCGACGTGCCCCGCCCCGCCCCGACGTGTTCCCCGACCCCGCCCCGCCACCGGGAACCCCGCCCCTGGGGGCCCAGACACCGCCCCACCCACGGGGCCCCGCCCTGACGTGCTCAGACACCGCCCCGTCCCCGGGGCCCCGCCCCGACGTGCTCAGGCCCAGCCCCGACCTGGGACCCAGCCCCTACGTTCCTGAAATTTTCATACTAAGTGAGGTAAGAGACAGAAAGACAAGTACTCTTTTTTGTTGTTGTTTTTGCGAAACAAAAGCCAAATTTATTCAGCACACATTTTAATTAAGAAATCCTAGAAATCAAGACCACTACAATTTCAGACACTCCGGTGCGAAGTGTACATCAACAGCTACATCTGGAGGATGAACAAGCCATTGAATCTTTAAAAAAAAAAAAAAGAGTTTTGCTCCCTTACAGTTTGGGGGTGGTGCCTTATTTAAAGCGCCATCACGTATTTTCATTACTTACATGTAGGACTATCACAACGTTGTTAATTGGCTATACCCCAATACAAAGTGTTTTTGGTGTTTAAAAAAATGATTTCATTTAAAAAAGAAAGAATTTGCAAATAGACTCAGAAAGCAGACTCAGAAAGTTCAAAAAGAAACTCATTATTATTTTTTTATTAAAGTTGCAGGGAGGGATACACTAAGAAAAATTAAAATCTCAACATTACAAAATATCAAATAGGTAATCTACAAGGACCAACTGAAGAACACAGGAAGTAGACGGAACACACTGGGACTCCCTGTGGGACCCCGAAAAAGAATGGACATATGTCTATGTATAACTGAATCGTGTTCCTGTACACCTAAAACAAACAGAACGTCGGAAATCAACTCTATTAGAAAATAAAAATTAAATTACCAAAAAAAAAAAAAGTGGAAAAGGAAAATTGCTGCCGCCTTGTGGCCACGACTGGTAACGACAACTGAAAAACCTGTGCTGATAGGCACTTAATATTCACCAGTTTTGCCAGGAAGGAAAAGGAAAAAACACCTGTTCTCAACACAAATGTCCTGAATTCATAACAGGACAGACAGTCAAGAGGTCGATTTCAAGGGGTCAACTTTACTCCCACTGTTTAAAAAAAAAAAAAAAGCAATCGCAGCAAACACATTGAACATCAGGAAATCTTGAGAAATGCAAATTAAAACTCTAGCAAGGTATCACCCACACTGGTCAGAATAGTCTTTGTCAAAAACTCTACAAACAATCAATGCCAGAGGGGTTGTACATAAAAGGAAACCCTCCGACCCAGATGCCAGCAAGGTTAATTGTTAACAGCAAGGATGAAGAACATGGTAGAAGGTTCTAAAACAGGGAAAAGAGAATGAAATAACACTACCTAACCATTAAAAGAAAAAGAAATCCCAAATTTACTGAAGAACTAAATGGAAGGATGATTACTCCCTAACTCTAGAGGAAAACATAGGAAAAACAAGCTGTGACATAAATCACAGCAAGTTCCCTCCCGAGTCACTTGGCAGAATAATGAAAAATAGGACAAAAAAAAAAAATCCTCAACAAAGGGACCTCATTAACCTTAAAAGCACTTGCACAGCAAGGGAAACAGAAACAAAAGAAAATGACAACCCTCAGAGTGGGGGGGGGGGGGACTTTTGCAAGCAAATATCTCAAAAGGTAATTCATCAGCAAAACAAGCTAACAGCATTTGACAGCTCAATAAAAAGAAAAAAGAAAACACAACAGAAAAAATAGGGAATAATCTAAATGAACTTTTTATCAAAGAATGCATCCAATGGCCATAAAGCACATGAAAAGGTGCTCAGCATCACTAATAATTAGAGAAATGCAAATCAAAACAACAGTGAGGTATTACCTCACATCGATGAGAGCGACCATCTTCCAAAAGATCTACAAAGATTAAACTCTCCCCAGAGTATGGGAAACGGAAAACCTTCTACACTGTGGGCGGGGATGTACATAGGTGAGTGCAGCCAGAAAGGTAAATGGTAAGGAGATTCCTTAAAATGCTAACTATAGAGTTATCACCTGCTCTGGCAAGCCCACCCCTTGCCTTAGGTCTACAGAAAATAAAAATTTAAAACGATATGGGCGTGTACCTTTATTTTCAGGGCAGCACTATAGATTATTTTGAAGACAGAGCATCAAACAAAATGTCCATCGATAGAGCAATGAAGGATGAACTGGTCCATCCAGACACTGCAGTACATTCAACCAGAAGGAAGAAGGAAAAAGTGAAATTGGCAGCAGCATGGATGGACCGAGAGATTTAAGATACTGAGTTAAAGTCAGTCAGAGACAGAAAGAGAAAGATAGTGTCATTTACAGGTGGAAGCATAAATTCATTCAAATGAACTAATTTAGAAAGAGAAACAGACACACAGACTTAAAAAACCAATTTATGGTTACTAAAATCAAAAGGCAGAAGAGAGGGGCTTCCCTGGTGGCTCAGTGGTAAATAATTTGCCTGCACTTCAGAAGACCAGGTTCGATCCCTAGGTTGGGAAGATCCCCTGGAGGAGGGCATGGCAACCCACTCCAGTATTCTTGCCTGGAGAATTCCATGGACAGAGAAGCCTGGTGGGCTACAGTCCCTAGGGGTCGCACA
The DNA here is from genome assembly GCA_022376925.1 of Tragulus kanchil. Taxonomy (NCBI): domain Eukaryota; kingdom Metazoa; phylum Chordata; class Mammalia; order Artiodactyla; family Tragulidae; genus Tragulus; species Tragulus kanchil. The sequence continues at coordinate 129,144,500 of JAIOJX010000031.1, forward strand.
CTGACAGACATGACTGAAGGGACTAAGCAGCAGTTGCGGCACAAGGGAGACATTAAGAGGTTAGGATTAACATATACTTGTGACTTAATGTCAGATAGACAATCCAAAAGGACCTACTTAATAGCAAAGGGAAGTTGACTGAACACAGTCAGCGACCTACATGGGGAAAACCCCGAAAAAGAATAGATAAAGGTCTGTGTATAACTGGATCAAGTTCCTGTAAACCTGAAACAAACACAACAACGGAAATCAACTCTACTCCAATAGAAAATAAAAAATTAAATAAACCAAGAAAAAAAAGTGAAGAGTGAGAAAATTCTGCAGCCTTGTGGCCACGTTTGGTAACAACAACTGGAAAACATTCTGAAAGGCACTTACTTTTTTCTCCAGGATTGAGGGGCTGTAAAGAGGAAACACCTTTCCTCAACAAAGGTACTATGTATGACCGGGAAAAAGAATTCAAAACAGGGCAGATGATCAAGAGGCCGATCACGAAAAGTCACTTTTAGTCACACTATTTTTGACCATAACATATTAGAGCTTTCAACGGGGTGAAATGTAATAGAAATGTAAATCAAAACAACAAGGAGGTATCAGCTCATACCGGACAGAATGGCCTTTGTCAAAAAGTCTTACGGTCGGTTCTCTTTGAGCCGACCCGCTATTGTGATAGCGCTGGTTCTCCTTTGAGCCGACCAGCTGTTCTAGCAGCGTTGTCTCCCACTTTAACAATGCTGATTCTACCTTAAACTGGACCACTGTACTGACTGCGACTCTCCCTTCCCTTACTCTAATAAACTTAACTTTACTCTCGAAAAAAAAAAAAAGTCTTACAAACAATAAATGCTGGAGAGGTTGTGGAGAAAAGGGAACCTTCCTCCACGGAGGCTGGGAATGTAAGTTGCGAACAGCCAGGATGGAGGACATGGAGGAGGTTCCTTGCATAAGTGAAAAGTGAAAGTTCTTAATATGATTTTACTGAATTACTCATTGTTGTTGCCATAATAAAAATAACAGCAACCGCTGTGGCAGTGGCAGCAGGAGTCGCGTTACATCAAACTATCCTAATGACTTCGATTGTGCAGGAATGACACAGTAACACTAGGTCCGCTTGGGGAGCCCGAAGTCACATAGCTACAGAGATAAACCAACACCTGATGGATCTAGACAATGCTGTGTTATTGATGAGAGGAAATTCAAAACCTAAAATTACAAATATATCCTAATAGACCAGACTTAAAAAAAAAAAACCCCTGAACACAGTCAGCGACCTACATGGGAAAACCCGAAAAGAATAGATAAAGGTCTGTGTATAACTGGATCAAGTTCCTGTAAACCTGAAACAAACACAACAACGGAAATCAACTCTACTCCAATAGAAAATAAAAAATTAAATAAACCAAGAAAAAAAAGTGAAGAGTGAGAAAATTCTGCAGCCTTGTGGCCACGTTTGGTAACAACAACTGGAAAACATTCTGAAAGGCACTTACTTTTTTCTCCAGGATTGAGGGGCTGTAAAGAGGAAACACCTTTCCTCAACAAAGGTACTATGTATGACCGGGAAAAAGAATTCAAAACAGGGCAGATGATCAAGAGGCCGATCACGAAAAGTCACTTTTAGTCACACTATTTTTGACCATAACATATTAGAGCTTTCAAGGGGGTGAAATGTAATAGAAATGTAAATCAAAACAACAAGGAGGTATCAGCTCATACCGGACAGAATGGCCTTTGTCAAAAAGTCTTACGGTCGGTTCTCTTTGAGCCGACCCGCTATTGTGATAGCGCTGGTTCTCCTTTGAGCCGACCAGCTGTTCTAGCAGCGTTGTCTCCCACTTTAACAATGCTGATTCTACCTTAAACTGGACCACTGTACTGACTGCGACTCTCCCTTCCCTTACTCTAATAAACTTAACTTTACTCTCGAAAAAAAAAAAAAGTCTTACAAACAATAAATGCTGGAGAGGTTGTGGAGAAAAGGGAACCTTCCTCCACGGAGGCTGGGAATGTAAGTTGCGAACAGCCAGGATGGAGGACATGGAGGAGGTTCCTTGCATAAGTGAAAAGTGAAAGTTCTTAATATGATTTTACTGAATTACTCATTGTTGTTGCCATAATAAAAATAACAGCAACCGCTGTGGCAGTGGCAGCAGGAGTCGCGTTACATCAAACTATCCTAATGACTTCGATTGTGCAGGAATGACACAGTAACACTAGGTCCGCTTGGGGAGCCCGAAGTCACATAGCTACAGAGATAAACCAACACCTGATGGATCTAGACAATGCTGTGTTATTGATGGGAGAGGAAATTCAAAACCTAAAATTACAAATATATCTTAAATGGATGGAGATTTCTTAAAAAACTAAAAATAGAAACACCATACGACCCAGCAATCCCACTCTTAGGCTTATACCCTGATGACATTAAATCTAAAAGAAGTACCTGTACCCCAATGTTCATTGCAGCTCTCTATACAATAGCTAGAACATGGAAGCAACCTAGATGCCCATCGATGAACGAATGGATACAAAAGCTCTGGTACATATATACAATGGAATACTACACAGCTGTTAAAAGAAATGCAGAAGAATCAGTCCTAATGAGGTGGCTGGATCTAGAACCTATCATAAAAAGCGAAGTAAGCCAAAAAGAGAAGGACAAGTACAATATACTTACACATATATATGGAATCTAGTAGGATGGTGATGACGGCACATGCAGTGAAGCGATGGAGAAACAGACATGGACAGTGGACATATGGACATTGTGGGGAAGAAACAGTGGGTGGGAGGCGTAAAGGAAGTAACATGAAGGCCTGTACTATCTTATGTGAAGAAAATAGCTATAGTCATTGCTCTGTGAGAAAAGGGGATCCTGCAGGGGTGCTGTGTGACAGTCTGGAGGGGTGGGATGGGGGGGATATACATACGACTAATCGGGGAACATACATATCTGTAAACAACAAAACTCTGTAAAAGTTAAAAGCAAAATGAAAGTTCAAAAAATAAAAATAAAAAATAAATGGAACACAAAAACATTTTGTGTCTCCCCACATATGTCTAATAATAATCAAACCTCTTGGGAGACAATTAAAAGGAAGGCATCTAACGGGATATAAAGCGATAATTTGAGAAAAGAAAACTAAAGAAAAGATAATTTGACTCTAGATAGTGAACAACTGCAAGCCCAAGTCATTGGTAAAACTTTGCAAAGTATTGCAGATGGTTTACATGGAGGAGGTTCCTTGCATAAGTGAAAAGTGAAAGTTCTTAATATGATTTTACTGAATTACTCATTGTTGTTGCCATAATAAAAATAACAGCAACCGCTGTGGCAGTGGCAGCAGGAGTCGCGTTACATCAAACTATCCTAATGACTTCGATTGTGCAGGAATGACACAGTAACACTAGGTCCGCTTGGGGAGCCCGAAGTCACATAGCTACAGAGATAAACCAACACCTGATGGATCTAGACAATGCTGTGTTATTGATGGGAGAGGAAATTCAAAACCTAAAATTACAAATATATCTTAAATGGATGGAGATTTCTTAAAAAACTAAAAATAGAAACACCATACGACCCAGCAATCCCACTCTTAGGCTTATACCCTGATGACATTAAATCTAAAAGAAGTACCTGTACCCCAATGTTCATTGCAGCTCTCTATACAATAGCTAGAACATGGAAGCAACCTAGATGCCCATCGATGAACGAATGGATACAAAAGCTCTGGTACATATATACAATGGAATACTACACAGCTGTTAAAAGAAATGCAGAAGAATCAGTCCTAATGAGGTGGCTGGATCTAGAACCTATCATAAAAAGCGAAGTAAGCCAAAAAGAGAAGGACAAGTACAATATACTTACACATATATATGGAATCTAGTAGGATGGTGATGACGGCACATGCAGTGAAGCGATGGAGAAACAGACATGGACAGTGGACATATGGACATTGTGGGGAAGAAACAGTGGGAGGGAGGCGTAAAGGAAGTAACATGAAGGCCTGTACTATCTTATGTGAAGAAAATAGCTATAGTCATTGCTCTGTGAGAAAAGGGGATCCTGCAGGGGTGCTGTGTGACAGTCTGGAGGGGTGGGATGGGGGGGATATACATACGACTAATCGGGGAACATACATATCTGTAAACAACAAAACTCTGTAAAAGTTAAAAGCAAAATGAAAGTTCAAAAAATAAAAATAAAAAATAAATGGAACACAAAAACATTTTGTGTCTCCCCACATATGTCTAATAATAATCAAACCTCTTGGGAGACAATTAAAAGGAAGGCATCTAACGGGATATAAAGACGATAATTTGAGAAAAGAAAAACTAAAAAGAAAAAAAGATAATTTGACTCTAGATAGTGAACAACTGCAAGCCCAAGTCATTGGTAAAATGCTACTTTGTTACTTTGCAAAGTATTGCAGATGGTTTACAAGCCATTCATCCTATGAATGGATCAAATCCATAGGAGGTGGTTCACTTGGAGGAATTATCATCCTTTGTGGGGGACTTACTCATGTCTGTTTAGTCCTCAGATGCACGCTCAACTTCTTCAGAGAAATAATGAAAAAGGAAGTTTCCCAGTCTACCTACCTAGCGTTACAAAAACAAAAAGGAGGAGGTGAAAACGGAAGACGAATACTGCAACATCTCTCATAAGAAAGAGGACCTAAGAGAACAAGTCTGATGCTTTGTATACCCTTTAGTAATATGTACCTTTGCTATCTTAATGAGAATTATAATTGCTTTGTTCTGCTCACAAGAAAATCTATCTTTGGGGCTTCCCTGGTAGCTCAGTGGTAAGGAGTTCACCTGCCAATGCAGGAGACACGGATTCGATCCCTGATCCAGGAAAACCCCACATGCTGCGGCGCAACTGAGCCCATGAGCCACAATTATGGAGCCTGTGCTCTAGAGCCTCAGAGCTGCAACTATGGAGCCCACGTGCCACAACTACTGAAGCCCGTGTGCCCTAGAGCCCGAGTTCCACAAGAGAAGTCATGGCAACAAGAAGCATGCTCACCTCCACAAGAGAGTAGCCCCGACTCCCTGCAACTAGAGTCTGCAGCAGTGAAAACCCAGAATAGCCCCCCTCAAAAAAGAAAATCTATCTTAAAAAAAAAAAAATCTATCTTAACTGCTAGGTACTGCTCAAAAGATAGTTCATCTAAGAAAACAGATCTTTTGCGTTAGGCCCTGGAGCACATAGTTCCTGAGACTGTTTGTAGGAAAGTGCCTGTGGACTTGAATGCTTTGGGGGAAAGTGATCTAGGAACTCGAGGTCATAGCCTGTTAGAACACCAGGGCTGTTACAACTGTGAACGAGCACTGTGCAGCATATAATCAAGTATATGAATACAGTACAGATAATCCCAGTCTGTTGTCCATTAAATAAACTCAGTAAATATGATGAGGACTGGGTATAATGTCACTCCTGAGTCACAGAGGTCTTGAGGGCCTTGGTCCCATCTTTAACTTTTTGTCTCTGTGTTTCTTCTGTTCTGCGGCACCTGCCCCTCGCCCCAAGTCCCTACTGAGCTGGACTCAGCACTCCCGGAGACAGTGAAGGACCTGGAGGCCTGCTGCGCTGCATTCATCATGCCTTTTTATTTTCTGTATTGCTTAGGCTTTGATATCTGAGGCCTTGCTGAAATTGGAGGGACTGCCCCTCTCAGGGCTAGCCGATTCCTAGAGGTAAGAAAGGACCCACACCTAAGCATGCCCTTCACATGCAATCCAGAGCCTGTTCCCCCAAGCACTTCCTTTATGGAGCTCTCTATTTCAGCCCACTATTCATCTGCCCTTCCCCAAGGCCAAGTTCCAGGTAACTGGGGACACCCTTATGCCCCAGAGCATACTGAAATTATTCAAACTAGACAATCCTAAACTTATCCTGCCTCATCTGTTATTCCCCAAGGAAACCACAATGAAGACTCTTGGGGCCAAGGTTCGCCTCTTCCCCTCTACCACCTGACTGCCCCTGGTGCTTCCCCATATAGCCCTGCAGAGCTTGGCATGCTGCGGCGCAACTGAGCCCATGAGCCACAATTATGGAGCCTGTGCTCTAGAGCCTCAGAGCTGCAACTATGGAGCCCACGTGCCACAACTACTGAAGCTCGTGTGCCCTAGAGCCCGAGTTCCACAAGAGAAGTCATGGCAACAAGAAGCCTGCTCACCTCCACAAGAGAGTAGCCCCGACTCCCTGCAACTAGAGTCTGCAGCAGTGAAAACCCAGAATAGCCCCCCTCAAAAAAGAAAATCTATCTTAAAAAAAAAAAATCTATCTTAACTGCTAGGTACTGCTCAAAAGATAGTTCATCTAAGAAAACAGATCTTTTGCGTTAGGCCCTGGAGCACATAGTTCCTGAGACTGTTTGTAGGAAAGTGCCTGTGGACTTGAATGCTTTGGGGGAAAGTGATCTAGGAACTCGAGGTCATAGCCTGTTAGAACACCAGGGCTGTTACAACTGTGAACGAGCACTGTGCAGCATATAATCAAGTATATGAATACAGTACAGATAATCCCAGTCTGTTGTCCATTAAATAAACTCAGTAAATATGATGAGGACTGGGTATAATGTCACTCCTGAGTCACAGAGGTCTTGAGGGCCTTGGTCCCATCTTTAACTTTTTGTCTCTGTGTTTCTTCTGTTCTGCGGCACCTGCCCCTCGCCCCAAGTCCCTACTGAGCTGGACTCAGCACTCCCGGAGACAGTGAAGGACCTGGAGGCCTGCTGCGCTGCATTCATCATGCCTTTTTATTTTCTGTATTGCTGAGGCTTTGATATCTGAGGCCTTGCTGAAATTGGAGGGACTGCCCCTCTCAGGGCTAGCCGATTCCTAGAGGTAAGAAAGGACCCACACCTAAGCATGCCCTTCACATGCAATCCAGAGCCTGTTCCCCCAAGCACTTCCTTTATGGAGCTCTCTATTTCAGCCCACTATTCATCTGCCCTTCCCCAAGGCCAAGTTCCAGGTAACTGGGGACACCCTTATGCCCCAGAGCATACTGAAATTATTCAAACTAGACAATCCTAAACTTATCCTGCCTCATCTGTTATTCCCCAAGGAAACCACAATGAAGACTCTTGGGGCCAAGGTTCGCCTCTTCCCCTCTACCACCTGACTGCCCCTGGTGCTTCCCCATATAGCCCTGCAGAGCTTGGCACTGCCCCCGCCCCCGTCTCTGGGATCTGTGAAAATAACAAACTATCTTTTCAATGGTAACTGTCTCCTGATCTATTGGCCTCAGCGTGCCTAAATAATAAAAAAACATTGTTTTTTAAAATTCCGCAAGTATTATTTGTTTTTTGCTTACAATGCTACATTTTTATCAATGTATCTTCCGTTTTGAGGTACTGGATATCTGTACTTCTCTTTGCAATATATAAATATACCAGTATTTTCATTCTGGAAAAAAAATAATAAACCACTTTGCTGCTAACAGCTTATTCTGTAACCTTGTTTCCAGGACTGCCCTTGGGCTAGAGATGCCTAGGAGTTTATTTCCTGCTCCCTTCTTGGGACCTGTGGCCCAGGACTGTCTAGAAGTAAATACGGCAAGTCTCCAAAGATAGATGGCCCCCAGGACCTTGCCCCTGATATCCATTCATTTGTGTAGGCTTCTTTCTTATTCATGGGCTGCCTTGACTTGCGTGAACCAGCAGAATGTGGTGCAAGTAACACTGTGTCAGTTCCAAACTTTAAAAGATAGGAAGCTTCTGCTTTCTCCCCTAGGAATGCTCACTTTGGGGAGCCTTGAGCTACCAGGGAAGTGGTCCAGCTATCTGTTGGAGAAAGAAAGCAGTTGGAGAGGGAGAGCAGTGAGATCATGTGAAGAATGAGAACTGCAGCGGCCCCACAGCCCGAGGGCCACGCCGCCTTGCCCCCCACCAAGGGGCCAGCAGCACCCGAGGGCACCGTCTTGGATGTTATGGCCCTAAGAGGACTGAAACTTTCACTGATATCATTTGGTGCTGAAAAACTGCCTCCCTGAGCCCAGTCATTCCATAAACTATGAACAATCACAGGCAGTTACAAAACTGCGAACCGTCTAACTCTTGTGGTGGTCTGTTATACAGCATCGAGAAACCCAAACAGGGATTTCCCTTTGCCTCAAAGGCCCAGTTCCCTTTGCTTCAACGACTCGACAACTTAATTTACCCTCCAGAGCTTCCCACAGGATCGGGCTGAGGTTGGGAATTCACCTGAAGTCACACTCTTGCTGGTCTTCTTACCCATCACTGTTGTGTGTCATCTATTCTTTTAAGATTTTCGCCTGGGAGCATTTTTTTTAAAAAACGACATCATGGATACATAAAAGAGAATCTGACCTCAGATATGACACATGTGCTTTTTCTCATCTCCAATGGGAAGCCAAGCGTCTGGCACGCTATCCTCTCTCCACTCTTCCCTGTTTCTCTCCTGCATCCAAAGAGCAGGGACCACCTTCCAGGCTCCGGCAATCACATACTTCTCTTTGCAATATATAAATATACCAGTATTTTCATTCTGGAAAAAATAATAAACCACTTTGCTGCTAACAGCTTATTCTGTAACCTTGTTTCCAGGACTGCCCTTGGGCTAGAGATGCCTAGGAGTTTATTTCCTGCTCCCTTCTTGGGACCTGTGGCCCAGGACTGTCTAGAAGTAAATACGGCAAGTCTCCAAAGATAGATGGCCCCCAGGACCTTGCCCTGATATCCATTCATTTGTGTAGGCTTCTTTCTTATTCATGGGCTGCCTTGACTTGCGTGAACCAGCAGAATGTGGTGCAAGTAACACTGTGTCAGTTCCAAACTTTAAAAGATAGGAAGCTTCTGCTTTCTCCCCTAGGAATGCTCACTTTGGGAGCCTTGAGCTACCAGGAAGTGGTCCAGCTATCTGTTGGAGAAAGAAAGCAGTTGGAGAGGGAGAGCAGTGAGATCATGTGAAGAATGAGAACTGCAGCGGCCCCACAGCCCGAGGGCCACGCCGCCTTGCCCCCACCAAGGGGCCAGCAGCACCGAGGGCACCGTCTTGGATGTTATGGCCCTAAGAGGACTGAAACTTTCACTGATATCATTTGGTGCTGAAAAACTGCCTCCCTGAGCCCAGTCATTCCATAAACTATGAACAATCACAGGCAGTTACAAAACTGCGAACCGTCTAACTCTTGTGGTGGTCTGTTATACAGCATCGAGAAACCCAAACAGGGATTTCCCTTTGCCTCAAAGGCCCAGTTCCCTTTGCTTCAACGACTCGACAACTTAATTTACCCTCCAGAGCTTCCCACAGGATCGGGCTGAGGTTGGGAATTCACCTGAAGTCACACTCTTGCTGGTCTTCTTACCCATCACTGTTGTGTGTCATCTATTCTTTTAAGATTTTCGCCTGGGAGCATTTTTTTTAAAAAACGACATCATGGATACATAAAAGAGAATCTGACCTCAGATATGACACATGTGCTTTTTCTCATCTCCAATGGGAAGCCAAGCGTCTGGCACGCTATCCTCTCTCCCCACTCTTCCCTGTTTCTCTCCTGCATCCAAAGAGCAGGGACCACCTTCCAGGCTCCCGGCAATCACAGCCGTCTAGTCGGTGGGATGGGGGTGAGGACGGTGTGGAACAAACACATCCATGAGGTCTCTGAAGAAGGCTACACAAGCAGTTTGTTTGTTCTGGTCAGCCGCAAACCTCTTTGCTCCCAACCACACAGCCATGGAGGGGATCATACGCAGCTCAGGCGGAAGTCAGGAGGCTGGCACGTCAGCAGCAGGGCAGGGACCAGGTGGGGTGAGAGTTGTCCCTGAGTCTGTGTCCGTGGTGGGAGGGGCTCGCTGATTGTTCCAGCTCTCCCCAACAAAGAACCTGTCTCTGACCTCTCCAGCCCCACCAGCTCTCAGTCCTTGAAAATCCCAAAATCATCACCACGGATCCTCCAAAGGGTCCCACAGCCTGGTGCCACTGGAATCGGATACGTCAGCAGAGAAAATACTGGGGGCTGGGGGGCCACATCCGAGCGGGGGACCCCCACTCAGAGCCTCCAGCCAATCCAAGGAGTCCATGGGGTCCTTTCGAGAGGGGGACGGGAAGCTCGTGGGGGACGGAAGTGAGGAAGAGAAGACAGACGAGAAGCCTTCAGAGTCCGGGGAGGGGGAGAGCACGTCGAAGGAACCCGGGAAGTCCAGGGTGATGGGGGGCGGCGGGTCTGCAGGGGAACGAATGCAGTGTGAGCTTAGGAAGGCAGAGCTGCGGACCCCAGCTCCCTATTCCTCGTTTCCAAAAATGCGAATTCTGGAGAAACCCAAACAGGGATTTCCCTTTGCCTCAAAGGCCCAGTTCCCTTTGCTTCAACGACTCGACAACTTAATTTACCCTCCAGAGCTTCCCACAGGATCGGGCTGAGGTTGGGAATTCACCTGAAGTCACACTCTTGCTGGTCTTCTTACCCATCACTGTTGTGTGTCATCTATTCTTTTAAGATTTTCGCCTGGGAGCATTTTTTTTAAAAAACGACATCATGGATACATAAAAGAGAATCTGACCTCAGATATGACACATGTGCTTTTTCTCATCTCCAATGGGAAGCCAAGCGTCTGGCACGCTATCCTCTCTCCCCACTCTTCCCTGTTTCTCTCCTGCATCCAAAGAGCAGGGACCACCTTCCAGGCTCCCCGGCAATCACAGCCGTCTAGTCGGTGGGATGGGGGTGAGGACGGTGTGGAACAAACACATCCATGAGGTCTCTGAAGAAGGCTACACAAGCAGTTTGTTTGTTCTGGTCAGCCGCAAACCTCTTTGCTCCCAACCACACAGCCATGGAGGGGATCATACGCAGCTCAGGCGGAAGTCAGGAGGCTGGCACGTCAGCAGCAGGGCAGGGACCAGGTGGGGTGAGAGTTGTCCCTGAGTCTGTGTCCGTGGTGGGAGGGGCTCGCTGATTGTTCCAGCTCTCCCCAACAAAGAACCTGTCTCTGACCTCTCCAGCCCCACCAGCTCTCAGTCCTTGAAAATCCCAAAATCATCACCACGGATCCTCCAAAGGGTCCCACAGCCTGGTGCCACTGGAATCGGATACGTCAGCAGAGAAAATACTGGGGGCTGGGGGGCCACATCCGAGCGGGGGACCCCCACTCAGAGCCTCCAGCCAATCCAAGGAGTCCATGGGGTCCTTTCGAGAGGGGGACGGGAAGCTCGTGGGGGACGGAAGTGAGGAAGAGAAGACAGACGAGAAGCCTTCAGAGTCCGGGGAGGGGGAGAGCACGTCGAAGGAACCCGGGAAGTCCAGGGTGATGGGGGGCGGCGGGTCTGCAGGGGAACGAATGCAGTGTGAGCTTAGGAAGGCAGAGCTGCGGACCCCAGCTCCCTATTCCTCGTTTCCAGAAGTCTAGGTTCCCAGACCACACCTCCCTAGGACCCAGGAGTCCAGCATCTTGAACTCTCCCCTTCTCCCCCAAATTTAAGAGTTGGCTCTTACCCTCAGGCTCCACCTGATCCTCCAGGATATCATCGATGCCCCGGTTCGGAAGCAGCTGCGGAAAGGGAGAGGCAGCGTGGACCTGAGACTCTAGCCTGATCCTGACTGAGGCCCCAGGCCCGCTGCCTCTCACTTGTGCTCTGGGGATCGCCTCCCGCAGCTCCTTCTCCAGTGTCAGCGCTGAGGAAGGGATTGGCCCTGGCGCTGGAGTCTGGGCCGTTGTCACAGCCGGAACCGAACCAAGAGCCGAAGCCGTCACAGAGGTTCCCGCGGCGTATGGAGGCGGAGGAGGAGCCGAGTGCTTGAACTAGAACCGCAAAGAGTCCAAGATTCTGTAAGCGCCACCCACTCGCAAAGTGTGGTTCTCCCCTCTGGCCCCTCCCTTCGGCCTCGCCCCCTTTCTCTCATTGGCTTCTTCTTCCAAGATCCGCCCCCTTTCTCTTAACCACACCCTACACACTTTATTGGCTGTTCCTTTCTCGGCTTCCCGCCCCGTCCCGCTATCTCTTCTCTTCATTGGTCCACGCACGTAGCCCCGCCCTCACCGCGCCTGGACTCCGGGCGGCTCCCAACGCCTTGGCCTTGAAGCGAGGCCAGTGAACACCCGCCGGACTGTCCTCACGTCGCGGCTTCGGCCGTTCGCGGGGTGGGGCGCCGCCGCGCATGCGCTCCAGGAGCATTGACTTGGTCCCCGACACCGGGAGTCCCCGCAGACGCAGCTGCTGCCGGAGCTCTGAGACCTAGGGCGGGAGGCGAGGAGAGGACGTGCTAGGCGGGCTCCGGGGCGCAGGTGGGGCGAGGGTCGGAGGGTGGCGGGCCCAACTGGACATTTAGAAACCAAGAGAGGAGGAACTGGGAATCCTAGATCCTGGATCTCCAATGGAACAAAGGCTGTAGGGTTTGACTTCTGGGTTCCCACTGAGAGAGAGGACCATCCTCGGAAGTTACTCCCCAAACTCACCGTCAGCTCCTCCAGTTTAAGGGTCTGAAGTTCCAACTTGTGTGGCGGGGGCGAGAGGCTGAGGACTCCTGGTGGGGAGGTTGTGAGGGGCGTGGGCTTCATCCTGGTGATAATTGGGAGAAACTGAGTCTAGGAGCAGAGATAGACAAGGCCTTCTGGGATCCTCAAAGGCAGGGGTTCATGAAGATGGGGGAAAGTGAGGGACCCATGTTCTGGAGCTCTGAGGGAGCAGGCTAGTTCCCGTGCGTGGAGAAGAGGAGAGAGGGGCCAGACCCTTGAGTAGGAGGTCAGGATTCCTGGGAATTGAAGGAAGGAGGTCTGGGGACCTGGACTCTTGGGTCCCGGGGCGGGAAGGAGGGAGCTGGGGACTGTACTTCCTGGAGAACAAAAATAGGCGTCATACCTAGGATGTGGCTGCTGTGAGGTTGTCCCTTTCCACAGAGGTGGTCCAGGGGGACCCAAGGCAGACCCTTCACTCTGGGGGTCTTCCCTGGACACTTGTCTCGGTTCTGGGGGTATGTACTGGTGATGTGTCAAGTTCCCCTTGGGCTTGGGCTCCCTCCAGTGTTGGGAGGTCTTGGGAGACTCCTGAAAAAGCCAGTATGATGTCATATGCTTCCGCTTCATTCCCACGCTCCTGCCCCAGAGTTGCACGCAGAGTATGGGGTTGGCTTGTTACCATCAGAGAGGAGCAAAATGGGCAGCAGTGAGGTAGACCAAGGCTAGACTCTATAGGGGGACTTCTCTTCACCCTGGCTGAGACTCACCTTCTTCAGGGACCTCCAAGGGCAGTGTTTCGTCTCAGAAAGATGGAGTCCAGGGTTGAAAAGGAAAGGAGTTGGGCCCGAGGGGGAGTCTGGGGCCGGAGCCAGAGCCCAATCTGCAGCTGAGCTCCATGGATCTGGATCCAACACTGGAGAGGCAGCAAAGGACCCTGAGAGGGCTGCAGGCAGCAAGTCAGGCAGGGAGAAACAAGGCTGTGTGGGAAGGAGGACCCTGGAGGCCCCAGCCCCCAGAGCAGGAGAACGGATACGGTGAGACTGCGAGGTGAAATCCAAGGGCTGCGAGCTGAGTGCCTGGACTCCTGGATCTGAGGGCAGAGTGCTAGAGGCCCAGACGTCGACATTCTCAAGAAAGGCAGGAATCTCATCCTCAGTAGCTGACGGTCACAGATTTCTGGGGTTTTGCTAGGACAGGGGTGGGGCCAGTACGCCTGATTCTTGGGGAGAGAAGCTGAAAGCTACATTCTGAGATTTGTATGTGTGCCAGTGTAGAGACTAGGATGCCTGTCTTCTCCAAAGAAACAGCATCTGGATTCATGCATTTCCCCAGAGTGGGAAAAGCGCCAAAGCGGAAGAAAAGCTCCTAGAGGCGGGACTGCTGGGGATCTGTACCCCTGGGTCCTACAGAAGGACAGAATGGGACACGGGAGTGAACCCTGGGGCATAGAAACTGGGCTCAGGAACCAAAGCGGGAGGTTTGGCAACTGCACCCCAGGGGGCCCCAGGGAAGTGGGGCCACCCACCCCTCCCTTCCAGGGCCCACACTTACTGAGGTCCTGATACCGTCTGTGGATCCGAAGCTGGAGGACTGTGGAGGGAGGACAGAGGAGAAAGGCGGGAAGAGAGTTTTCAAGAGCCCGGCCTGGTAGGCGGGCATGCGCTGCAGATGCTGGCCGGACAAATGTGTCCAGCCCCCTCACACACGCTGTACAGGCGTGTGGGCGGTGGGTGGGCAGGCAGCCTGCTCCTTCCAGGGCCTCCTGCCTTCTCCTTGCCAGCACAGCAGCGAAAGCCAGAGCTGTTCTGGGGCCGGGAGCCAGCCAGCGTGCAGGCAGGAGGCAGCCTGTCCCGCTATTTGCCTGCTTTGCGAGCCCGAGCCACTCCAGGCTGGGCCCAGTAGCCACCCGGGACCTCCAAGGAGTGTTTCGTCTCAGAAAGATGGAGTCCAGGGTTGAAAAGGAAAGGAGTTGGGCCCGAGGGGAGTCTGGGGAGCCAGAGCCCAATCTGCAGCTGAGCTCCATGGATCTGGATCCAACACTGGAGAGGCAGCAAAGGACCCTGAGAGGGCTGCAGGCAGCAAGTCAGGCAGGGAGAAACAAGGCTGTGTGGGAAGGAGGACCCTGGAGGCCCCAGCCCCCAGAGCAGGAGAACGGATACGGTGAGACTGCGAGGTGAAATCCAAGGGCTGCGAGCTGAGTGCCTGGACTCCTGGATCTGAGGGCAGAGTGCTAGAGGCCCAGACGTCGACATTCTCAAGAAAGGCAGGAATCTCATCCTCAGTAGCTGACGGTCACAGATTTCTGGGGTTTTGCTAGGACAGGGGTGGGGCCAGTACGCCTGATTCTTGGGGAGAGAAGCTGAAAGCTACATTCTGAGATTTGTATGTGTGCCAGTGTAGAGACTAGGATGCCTGTCTTCTCCAAAGAAACAGCATCTGGATTCATGCATTTCCCCAGAGTGGGAAAAGCGCCAAAGCGGAAGAAAAGCTCCTAGAGGCGGGACTGCTGGGGATCTGTACCCCTGGGTCCTACAGAAGGACAGAATGGGACACGGGAGTGAACCCTGGGGCATAGAAACTGGGCTCAGGAACCAAAGCGGGAGGTTTGGCAACTGCACCCCAGGGGGCCCCAGGGAAGTGGGGCCACCCACCCCTCCCTTCCAGGGCCCACACTTACTGAGGTCCTGATACCGTCTGTGGATCCGAAGCTGGAGGACTGTGGAGGGAGGACAGAGGAGAAAGGCGGGAAGAGAGTTTTCAAGAGCCCGGCCTGGTAGGCGGGCATGCGCTGCAGATGCTGGCCGGACAAATGTGTCCAGCCCCCTCACACACGCTGTACAGGCGTGTGGGCGGGTGGGTGGGCAGGCAGCCTGCTCCCTTCCAGGGCCTCCTGCCTTCTCCTTGCCAGCACAGCAGCGAAAGCCAGAGCTGTTCTGGGGCCGGGAGCCAGCCAGCGTGCAGGCAGGAGGCAGCCTGTCCCGCTATTTGCCTGCTTTGCGAGCCCGAGCCACTCCAGGCTGGGCCCAGTAGCCACCCTGGCGTCTGCACTTCGCCTCTTGTCTGTGCACCCCACATGGCACACACCCCTCCCTACTGCTAGGCCTCCTCAGTCACCCTTTGGCACATCAGCCTTTAAACGCAGACTTCCCTGGCTGCCGGGTTTGCACCTGCACCACTTAGGAGCACTGGTGCCCTTTGGTGCTCTTCATCTTTGCCTCAGGTCTTGGCACACTCCCAGCCACGTTCACACCCAAGTTTGTTCATTCAGGGTTCCACCCCTCCCCCAGTTCTCTGGAGCCATGATTTCTCTTTGCACATGTCTCATTTCTTTGTGCCCATGTCCTCTTTTGTACACGCCTAGCTCTTTGGTTCCCAGTGTCTTTGCACCAGCCCAACCACAGGAGCAGACTCATTTGTACACTCAAGAGCGCTCTGTCTACCTCAGGTGTATCTCTGCACACTTTCCACCTGCGCTGGGAGCTGAAATGCAACCTTTGAGGCTTTCAAGGCTTGAGAGCTCCCGGTCCCCTGGCCTGCAGTTCCATACTGGGCACTCTTGAAGTCCCCACCGCGGGCACTTTTCCACCTTGCCACTTGTCACTTTAAGCCCCTGTTCCTTTGGGGCACTTGGTCCTCTGCACACTCACCCCTAGCCATCCACTCCCCACTCCTCACATGAGTATTGCGCCCGCCATTTGCACACTCTCAGTCAACCAGAACGCCACCCCTTCCTTTCTTTTTTTTTTTTTTGTTTTTCTCTTCACCCCTTCCTTTCTACACAAAGAATTTTTTGTACAGAAATCACATGCCTCTTGGGCGTCACCTCCCCCCATCACCGTGCAGGGTACACTCCCAGATTGAGAGTATAATCTCAGAACCCAGAGGATCTACGTGCACAGAAGGAAGTCTCTCACCAGATCGGAACTTGGAGCGAATGATTTGCGAGCGCTGAGAGGAGGCCGCCAGGGTCATTGCCAAGGCTGGGATGGGGACGGCAGGGTCAGAGAGGAGGTCAGGAGGCCTCCCGCAGCAAATGCAGCAGGGGACGGGCCTGAAGAATTTACAGAGGGGAGCGGCCTCGGGCCATACCTTCTGGATCCCGGGGCTGGAGGGGCTGTGGGCCTAGACTCCTGGGCGAGAGGGAGGACTGCTGGGGGCCCCAACTCCTGGAGCCTGGGGGACGAAGTACCTGAGGTCTGGGACTCCAGGGTCCTGAGGAGGGCACTGGTGGCCTGGACCCCGAGTCTTTGAAAGGAGGGGGAGGAGAAAGGGGGTGAAGGGCAGGAGCCCGTTCCCCTTGTTTGTTATCTTTGCCTCAGGTCTTGGCACACTCCCAGCCACGTTCACACCCAAGTTTGTTCATTCAGGGTTCCACCCCTCCCCCAGTTCTCTGGAGCCATGATTTCTCTTTGCACATGTCTCATTTCTTTGTGCCCATGTCCTCTTTTGTACACGCCTAGCTCTTTGGTTCCCAGTGTCTTTGCACCAGCCCAACCACAGGAGCAGACTCATTTGTACACTCAAGAGCGCTCTGTCTACCTCAGGTGTATCTCTGCACACTTTCCACCTGCGCTGGGAGCTGAAATGCAACCTTTGAGGCTTTCAAGGCTTGAGAGCTCCCGGTCCCCTGGCCTGCAGTTCCATACTGGGCACTCTTGAAGTCCCCACCGCGGGCACTTTTCCACCTTGCCACTTGTCACTTTAAGCCCCTGTTCCTTTGGGGCACTTGGTCCTCTGCACACTCACCCCTAGCCATCCACTCCCCACTCCTCACATGAGTATTGCGCCCGCCATTTGCACACTCTCAGTCAACCAGAACGCCACCCCTTCCTTTCTTTTTTTTTTTTTTTGTTTTTTTTTTCACCCCTTCCTTTCTACACAAAGAATTTTTTGTACAGAAATCACATGCCTCTTGGGCGTCACCTCCCCCCATCACCGTGCAGGGTACACTCCCAGATTGAGAGTATAATCTCAGAACCCAGAGGATCTACGTGCACAGAAGGAAGTCTCTCACCAGATCGGAACTTGGAGCGAATGATTTGCGAGCGCTGAGAGGAGGCCGCCAGGGTCATTGCCAAGGCTGGGATGGGGACGGCAGGGTCAGAGAGGAGGTCAGGAGGCCTCCCGCAGCAAATGCAGCAGGGGACGGGCCTGAAGAATTTACAGAGGGGAGCGGCCTCGGGCCATACCTTCTGGATCCCGGGGCTGGAGGGGCTGTGGGCCTAGACTCCTGGGCGAGAGGGAGGACTGCTGGGGGCCCCAACTCCTGGAGCCTGGGGGACGAAGTACCTGAGGTCTGGGACTCCAGGGTCCTGAGGAGGGCACTGGTGGCCTGGACCCCGAGTCTTTGAAAGGAGGGGGAGGAGAAAGGGGGTGAAGGGCAGGAACTCAGTGCTCTAATGGGCTTACAAACCAGTAGCCTTGATCAAGAGGGGAGGGGGGACCCTGGGAAACCACTGACATTTGAGGAGGCTGAGGGTAGGTGTCAGCCACCACGGTTTGTGGAGAAGGGACTGGGATCACGGAGGTGACCCAGCGTTAAGGAGGGTTCCCCTCCCAGCCCCCACCCCAGGGGCTTCTCACCAGGTGGGCTCGGCAGCAGCTGGGCTCTGGAGCGGGTAGAGTCTGCAGGTCAAGGCTAGAGGCGGCAGGCTCCGCCCTACCAGCCTGGGACCGCCTCGGATTCCCCTTTGGGGCACGTTTTGGGGGCGTGTCGGGAGCGGGGGCGGGGCGGAGTGTACAGGACCCCTCCTAGGTTCCCCTGGCAACTTGCAAAGGGGCGGGGACACGGGCTGGGCCGAACGTCGGAGTTCCTAGCTCGCTCCTCCTCTGCATCCTGGGGCTGCGGGGTCGGGCAGGACGGCGGTGAACGGACTGACAGATGCAGGTGCCCGGAGAGGGGCTCTGGGTGAGCAGCAGTGACAGGTGGTCGTGGCCTGGCTCTACAGACAGGTGCCACCTGTCGCTTACTTTTGCCCTGACGCAGCAGCAGGAGTCGGATTCAGGAGAGGGAAAAGTTCAAACTGGAGCCCCCAACTCTTGGGTCTGAGGGAGGAAGGGACTGGAGACCTGAATTCCTAGGTTTAAAGAAAACCGGGAGCGTGAACTCCTGGGCTCAAGAGAGGAGTGGGTTGAGGGCCTGTAGTTTCGGATGTGAGGGAAGAGAAATTCCAAAACAGGGGCAAGACATGCTGAGACCCATCAGTGTGCCCGACAGTCAGAAGGGCTCAGAAGGGGTTTGGGAACCCAGGAGTCTGAGCGAAGAGGCTGGACTAAGGGCTATGGGGGTCGAAGGGAGCGTGGGCTATTTCCCACTGGAGGACTGATCTTTGGCTGAACAAGTTTAGAGATCCGTCGGTCCCTGTGCTGCTGGATTGGATTACATGCAAGAGGGCAACCTTAGGTCGTGGCTATAAATACCTCCGTGGATTCAGCAGGAGCTCAATGCTTCAGGCAAGAGCCCTTGGTCCATTATTCCGCAAAAAAATAAGCATCACATTATCACTCCCGAGTCTAAACACGAGAGGCGCTGCCAATACCACAAATACCTTTATTGTTCGCCAATCCCAAACCCATCTTCCCAGGGTCCCATCCTCTACTACCCCCAAACTCAAATTCCCAGCATTCCACGCGGAGAAAACTACAACTCCCAGAAAGCTCTGCGCTCAGGCGGGCTCTTAGAGGTTAGAAGCCGATGACGTTTCAAGGTTCGCGCGCTCACTTGCTATTGGTTCTCAAGGAGGCGTGGCCACAGGAGCTCCGTGGCGGTGATTGGCCGGCAGTTCTTGCTGCTCAAGATCCCAAAGGAGGCGGCGGAGCCTGCGAAGTTCACGGTGCAGGGCGTCATCTGTCACCGGACCCGAGAGGCTGAGGCGCGAGCTACCCAAGGGCAGGATGAGGGGAGGATGGGAAGAGAAGCTTTCGAAGATGTCCCCTATAAGACCGAAGAACACAGAGTGAACTTCTGGAAACAGACTCGAGGCAGCCATGTCAGGAAGCGCCGAGGCTACCTCAGGCCCGAAGGAACGAAAAGCTTCACCCCCAGGATCTCCTGGGGCAGGGTCCCCTCAAAGACGACTCTTGGATTCCCAGAGCATCATGGTAATTATAGTTCAGACTCTGAAAGGTCACCGTTGCCTGGGAAACGGGCGATGCATTTGGGTTCTTGAGTCTATGAAGAAGGAAGGACTGGGAACTTACAGACACTTTAGAGTTGAAGGGCCTGGAGCCTGCTTCCTAGGTGAGGGAGGTAGTTTGTGGGAGAAAGAGGCTGGGGGCCCGACCCCTGGGTAAAAAGTAAGGAGCTGGGGGCTTGAAATCCTGTATCCTTGGGAGAATCCTGTATCCCGAGATCCAGCACTTAGATGGGGTGGGGGGGAAGGGGAGTGGGAGGGGTGAGGATAGAAGTCCAGAAGGAGGCAGGAGCTGGGGCTATGACTTCTAGGTCCCGAGGATAGAGGAGAGCTGACAGCCCCAGTGCCTCTGTGTCTGCTTCTTCTCACCTGTGTCCAGAGCATCTCGCTCTGCAGCAGGAGGATCCCAGGCAGGTGGAGGCCCGCGTCCAGGACCCAGCTGGTAGTGGCTGAGCAAATGGTGGAGCTGAGCAGGGGTCAGTGTAGGGTGGTCAGTTCGTAGGGTGCTCCAGGAAGCCTGGTAGGAAGATGAGGTGAGAAGTCTACGATCATTACGGGGCAGCTGAGAAGCTGGAAGACCCTCCTCAGAAGGCACAGATGTAATGGGTACGTGTCTGTGCCCTATCTTCCAAGACCTGGTTGTGACCAAAGTGATGGTGGGGATGGGCCTACTCCCAACTTTAAAAAAGAAAAATGTGATTTACTTCAGAATACACGAGGGCTTCTCTGGTGGTCCAGTGGGTAAGGACACCGCCTTGCAGTGCAAGGGGCGCCGGTTCGAGCCCTGGCCTGGGAAGATCCCACGTGCCACGGAGCGGCTGGACCGATGTGTCCAATTACCGAGCCGGAGCTCTGGAGCGCATGCGCCCAGAGCCGGTGCTCTGCGACAACAGAAGCCACCGCGATGGGAGTCCCACAAGAGCCAAAAGAACAAAGACGGATGAAAATAGAGAAATGAAAGAGCAATAGAAGTGGCCCGCCCGTCCACCTCCCTCCCCACCCCACCCCCCAAAAAATAAATAAACTAAAAAAATAACTCGAGGCAGCCATGTCAGGAAGCGCCGAGGCTACCTCAGGCCCGAAGGAACGAAAAGCTTCACCCCCAGGATCTCCTGGGGCAGGGTCCCCTCAAAGACGACTCTTGGATTCCCAGAGCATCATGGTAATTATAGTTCAGACTCTGAAAGGTCACCGTTGCCTGGGAAACGGGCGATGCATTTGGGTTCTTGAGTCTATGAAGAAGGAAGGACTGGGAACTTACAGACACTTTAGAGTTGAAGGGCCTGGAGCCTGCTTCCTAGGTGAGGGAGGTAGTTTGTGGGAGAAAGAGGCTGGGGGCCCGACCCCTGGGTAAAAAGTAAGGAGCTGGGGGCTTGAAATCCTGTATCCTTGGGAGAATCCTGTATCCCGAGATCCAGCACTTAGATGGGGTGGGGAAGGGGAGTGGGAGGGTGAGGATAGAAGTCCAGAAGGAGGCAGGAGCTGGGGCTATGACTTCTAGGTCCCGAGGATAGAGGAGAGCTGACAGCCCCAGTGCCTCTGTGTCTGCTTCTTCTCACCTGTGTCCAGAGCATCTCGCTCTGCAGCAGGAGGATCCCAGGCAGGTGGAGGCCCGCGTCCAGGACCCAGCTGGTAGTGGCTGAGCAAATGGTGGAGCTGAGCAGGGGTCAGTGTAGGGTGGTCAGTTCGTAGGGTGCTCCAGGAAGCCTGGTAGGAAGATGAGGTGAGAAGTCTACGATCATTACGGGGCAGCTGAGAAGCTGGAAGACCCTCCTCAGAAGGCACAGATGTAATGGGTACGTGTCTGTGCCCTATCTTCCAAGACCTGGTTGTGACCAAAGTGATGGTGGGGATGGGCCTACTCCCAACTTTAAAAAAGAAAAATGTGATTTACTTCAGAATACACGAGGGCTTCTCTGGTGGTCCAGTGGGTAAGGACACCGCCTTGCAGTGCAAGGGGCGCCGGTTCGAGCCCTGGCCTGGGAAGATCCCACGTGCCACGGAGCGGCTGGACCGATGTGTCCAATTACCGAGCCGGAGCTCTGGAGCGCATGCGCCCAGAGCCGGTGCTCTGCGACAACAGAAGCCACCGCGATGGGAGTCCCACAAGAGCCAAAAGAACAAAGACGGATGAAAATAGAGAAATGAAAGAGCAATAGAAGTGGCCCGCCCGTCCACCTCCCTCCCCACCCCACCCCCCAAAAAATAAATTAATTAAAAAAAAATAAGGAAAAAAAAATACAGGAGGAAGTAGAAGCAGACAGAGGCTGAGAAGAAATCAAATCGATTGTTGGTTTGTTACTTCATGCGTATGTGTTCATTTTTCTACTGTGGCTACTTTTTGTATCTGTTTAAAAATATCTGTATCTACACAGATCTAGGTAACAGAATCATCAATGTAATTCAAAACAGACACTCTGAATCCAGATTGCCTGGCTACTCATTACCTTCTGGCAAACCACAGTGCCTCAGTTTCCTCACCTGTGAATTAGAGGAGATCAGGGACTACCTAACAGGGTTGTTATGAGGATTCAATATGGCAAGACTGTAAAGTATTCAGAACTCTAACTGGTACTTATTAAATGCTCTGTAAAAGTTTGATAAGTAAAAGTAAATAAATGAAATCAAGTGACCTAACCTCCCTGATTCTGTTTCTCTGAACAAAATAGCCATTTACAAACCTACTTCAGGGCTTCCCCAGTGGTCCAGTGGGTAAGGACTCCGCCTTGCAGTGCAAGGGGCGCCAGTTTGATCCCTGGCCTGGGAAGATCCCACGTGCCACGGAGCGGCTGGACCAATATGTCCAACTACCGAGCCGGAGCTCTGGAGCGCATGCACCTAGAGCTGGTGCTCTGCAACAAGAGAGGCCACTGCAATGGGAGGCCCACACAGGCCAAAGAACAAAGATGGATGAAAATAAATATATGAAAGACCAATAAAAGTGGCCAAAAAGTTTTTTTTTACTTAAGTTATAAAAACCTACTTCATGGGCTTCCCTGGTGGTCCAGTGGGTAAAGAGTCTGCCTTGCAGTGCAAGGGGCACCAGTTCAATCCCTGGCCCGGGAAGATCCCATGTGCCATGGAGCAGCTGGACCGGTGTGTCCAATTCCGAACCAGCACTCTGGAGCACATGCACCCAAAGCTGGTGCTCTGCAACAAGAGAGGCCACTGCAATGGGAGGCCCACACAGGCCAAACAATAAAAAAGATGGATGAAAATAAATATAAATAGAAGAAGCATGATGGGGAAAAAGAAACCTACTTCATGAGGCTTAGTCAGCATTCAACGAGAAGGGCCAAATACAATATCTCATATGCAGTTTGTGTTCGATGAATGTTTTAAATGTTGTATTTCTTGGTTCCATACCAGACTTCCTGAATCAGCATGTCTAAGGGAGGAGACCCTGGAAACTATTATTAATAACTCCCACTGGGATTCAGGAGCAGCCAAATTTAGACACTGATGCGGCTGGCTTCCTTCCAGCTGCCAATGCATCATCATGAGCTAGGACTGGGGATAACAAGGAGTCCAAGGGAAAATCCAAGGGTAAGCTGAACACAGTGGACAGATGAATGCAGGTGGGGACTCAGAGGTCAAGAGTCAGAAGTAACCTTGAGCAGGGAGGTGCGAGGCACACAGAGCAGGTTCACAGCTATGGAGAGTTTCCGGAAGAACTCCGTGGCAATGTCACCCAGCCCAGCTCCCTGCAGCCAGTCCAAGACAAGATCCAGGTTGGTTCGGATTTGGACAGCTCGGGACCACTGATAGAAAGGTCGACCTTGACCTGTGGGGGTAATGATATGAGAAGCAATGGGAGCATAGACCCTGCCCTCCTGCCGCCCAGAACTTTCCTTTCCTTCAGCTTGGGATCTGGAGCATTCTCTCCAAAGTCCCTGGAGACAAGACCTGAGCCTGTGAATGTTAACCTATGCAGGTCTCAGTGACTCCTGTTTCTGCCTTCCAGCCCCTTTCCAGTCCAGTGCTCACCTCGTTCCATCAGCGAGTTCAGAAGGGATGCATTGGAGAAGAAGAACAAGTAGCCGAAAGTCTGAGACACAAGGTCTGGGTGCAGCTCACATTGGCTGGTCAGTTCCAGGGCTGCTTGAAACACACCCAAGGTAGGTCTCAACCCCGGAGGCATGGCCCCCAGCTCAGCACCAGGCCCGGGCAGCTCTGCTCCAGCTGTGAAAGGATTACTATCCAAGAGAGCAGGCAGCGTGGAATACAGCGTCTGAGGAGTTAAAGAGAAGCCAACAAGAGATTGGACTACAACTCCCTGGAAGCTTCAGGGTAGAAGAGCATGAAGCTACTTGGAATCTCCACCAAAGGCTTCTGGGAATTGTAGGCCATTTAATTTTCAACGCCCCCCGCTCCTGCCCCAAAAGGTCTCCATAAGCCAATTTCCACTTTCCAGATGGGTTCCTAGCATTCATCAGGCCGAGGATTCCTCAAGTTTAAGAAAGGCTTTCCAGAAGTCTCGGGTATTTTAAGATCATCTCTGGTGACTTACAGGACTTGTAGCTCTCAACAGACAGCTCAAAGAGGACAAAGGACACTGAACAAAGAGGCTCCCTTCAATCAGAATTATTTATCCAGAATTCCCAAAGGAAAGGAAAAGAATAGAGAGTCAGGAAGTCGGAGTGGGGTGGCAGTTAGCCAGTGGAAAGTGAGATCAGGCCAAGGACAGGAAATGAGGTCAGAGCCCAAGAAGAAATAAAACCACACTTGGCAAGGATGTACAGGAAGTGAAGCCTTAGAGCAAAGAGCTTCCCAAATCAAGGTTGGTCAAGGAACACAGAGATTCTCTGTCCCAAAAGATCCCTTTCATTTACAGATAAGGAATCAGGCCAAAGATAAGCTGGACACGCTGGAAATTCCAAGAAGCAATGGGAGCATAGACCCTGCCCTCCTGCCCAGAACTTTCCTTTCCTTCAGCTTGGGATCTGGAGCATTCTCCAAAGTCCCTGGAGACAAGACCTGAGCCTGTGAATGTTAACCTATGCAGGTCTCAGTGACTCCTGTTTCTGCCTTCCAGCCCCTTTCCAGTCCAGTGCTCACCTCGTTCCATCAGCGAGTTCAGAAGGGATGCATTGGAGAAGAAGAACAAGTAGCCGAAAGTCTGAGACACAAGGTCTGGGTGCAGCTCACATTGGCTGGTCAGTTCCAGGGCTGCTTGAAACACACCCAAGGTAGGTCTCAACCCCGGAGGCATGGCCCCCAGCTCAGCACCAGGCCCGGGCAGCTCTGCTCCAGCTGTGAAAGGATTACTATCCAAGAGAGCAGGCAGCGTGGAATACAGCGTCTGAGGAGTTAAAGAGAAGCCAACAAGAGATTGGACTACAACTCCCTGGAAGCTTCAGGGTAGAAGAGCATGAAGCTACTTGGAATCTCCACCAAAGGCTTCTGGGAATTGTAGGCCATTTAATTTTCAACGCCCCCCGCTCCTGCCCCAAAAGGTCTCCATAAGCCAATTTCCACTTTCCAGATGGGTTCCTAGCATTCATCAGGCCGAGGATTCCTCAAGTTTAAGAAAGGCTTTCCAGAAGTCTCGGGTATTTTAAGATCATCTCTGGTGACTTACAGGACTTGTAGCTCTCAACAGACAGCTCAAAGAGGACAAAGGACACTGAACAAAGAGGCTCCCTTCAATCAGAATTATTTATCCAGAATTCCCAAAGGAAAGGAAAAGAATAGAGAGTCAGGAAGTCGGAGTGGGGTGGCAGTTAGCCAGTGGAAAGTGAGATCAGGCCAAGGACAGGAAATGAGGTCAGAGCCCAAGAAGAAATAAAACCACACTTGGCAAGGATGTACAGGAAGTGAAGCCTTAGAGCAAAGAGCTTCCCAAATCAAGGTTGGTCAAGGAACACAGAGATTCTCTGTCCCAAAAGATCCCCTTTCATTTACAGATAAGGAATCAGGCCAAAGATAAGCTGGACACGCTGGAAATTCCAAGAAGCAATGTTAAGTTCAAGAGGAGTGGCAGGGGGGCTTCCCTGGTAGCCCAGGGGTAAAGAATCCACCTGCCATTGTGGCAGCCTCAGGTTTGATCCCTAGTGTGGGAAGATCCCACATGCTGTCGGGAAACTAAACCCAAGTGCCACAATTCCTGAGTCTGTGCTCTGGAGCCCTGGAGCGACAATCGAGGTCCTCGCACCCTACAGCAATGCTCTGCAACAAGAGAAGCACGAGAAACCTTCAAATTGCAACTAAAGAAAAGCCCATGCAGCAACAAAAACCCAGCATCGGCAAAAACAAATTAAAAATTTACAAAAAAAGAAAAGAAGAGTAGTGGCAGGGGCCTGGGGCAGAAAGCAGGTCCTACAGGATGGGGATTCCTGGGAGAAGAAGGTTCTGGCTCAGACAAGGAAATGAAGAGAATTTTCTGGCAGTCCAGTGGTTAGGACTTTGTGCTTCCATCACTGAGGGTGTCAGTTCATTCCCTGGATGGGGAACTAAGATTCCACAAGCTGTACATCATGGTAAACATACAGCAAAAAAAACCCTGTTAAATGTTTTTTTTAGAAAAAAGGGAATGAATTCAAAGCTCTAGGAAGTGAGGTATGCAAACACAGGAAGTGAGGCCTGATTAAAGAGATTGAATTTACTATGGCTGATTCATGCTGATGTTTGGTAGAAAGCAATGCTATACTGTAAAGCAATTATCCTTCAATTATAAATGAATACATTTTTTAAAAAAGTTTAGTTTAAATGACAGTGCCTAGTACTATCTAATATCTATTTATCTATCTATCTATCATCTATCAAATTTATTAGTGACTTAAGAGTGGATCCAGAAAATAGCAGTTTGAGAAAGTAGTAATGGTAACATAACCAGAGAGCAAAGTCAGCCAATCAGGATAGGATAGCTGCAGAGACAAGCAGTCAGAAAGGCAGGAAGTGATATAATCTCAGACGGGAAGTTGTATCAGAACAGCAAAGTAGGGGGGACAAGGTGGCCCATAGGGACATGGGAAGCAATGTCAGAGAAGTAGGAAATCTTGCAAGGTCATATAGGAAGTGACATCAGTACAGCATGATATAGTTCAAATAGGAAGTGATGCTAAGCCAAGAAGGAGGCAGGGGCCAAGGCCAACCTTGGTGAGGTAGTAGACAGACTGCTGGAAGGTACACATGATCACTTCATCCAGGAGGGCCATGGCCTCATCACATAATTCCAAGTCATTGCAGAGCTGTGGATCTGAGGACAGGCAGAGGAGTGAGAAGGAGATCCAGAGGTTGTTGGGCAGAAATCCAGGTCCCCCCGTGCAGGCCAGGGACTCAGACAGACATCAGCCTGGGTCAGAGCTCCTCACCCTCCTGGTCGGCCTCCTTCTCCAGCTCTAGCACCTTCTCCTGCACAAAGCTCAGCAGCTCCGTGGTGTTGGCCATCCAGAGCATGAGTGGCCGCAGCTCCACAGACACAGTCTCAGGGGTCAAGGGCACCTCAGGAACCCCCTCAGGGTGGCTGGAAAAAAGGGACAGGGACCTGGAATCCCTGCCCAACCCTCACCATAATATCCAAACCCCAAGATTTGGATCTAACTGGGGACAGAGTCCAACTCTTAATTTCACAACTAGAAAAGCTGAATCCCAAAGAAACTTTCAATAAAACATGCATGGAAAGGCAAACACAGAATTGGTTGCAAATCCTGACCCAAACATCCCTCTAGATCCTTCTCCCCAGACTTTCTCTTACTTTTCTGGCTGACGGTCTCCAATTTCCTTAATCTTTTCCTGTGGAAGAGGAAGATCAGAATCAAGGTGAGGGGAATGAGGAAGAGAGCCCGTGAGTGAATGCCCTGGTTTTTCTTTAATTTTAGAAATGCAAAAATTATCCTTCAATTATAAATGAATACATTTTTTAAAAAAGTTTAGTTTAAATGACAGTGCCTAGTACTATCTAATATCTATTTATCTATCTATCTATCATCTATCAAATTTATTAGTGACTTAAGAGTGGATCCAGAAAATAGCAGTTTGAGAAAGTAGTAATGGTAACATAACCAGAGAGCAAAGTCAGCCAATCAGGATAGGATAGCTGCAGAGACAAGCAGTCAGAAAGGCAGGAAGTGATATAATCTCAGACGGGAAGTTGTATCAGAACAGCAAAGTAGGGGGGACAAGGTGGCCCATAGGGACATGGGAAGCAATGTCAGAGAAGTAGGAAATCTTGCAAGGTCATATAGGAAGTGACATCAGTACAGCATGATATAGTTCAAATAGGAAGTGATGCTAAGCCAAGAAGGAGGCAGGGGCCAAGGCCAACCTTGGTGAGGTAGTAGACAGACTGCTGGAAGGTACACATGATCACTTCATCCAGGAGGGCCATGGCCTCATCACATAATTCCAAGTCATTGCAGAGCTGTGGATCTGAGGACAGGCAGAGGAGTGAGAAGGAGATCCAGAGGTTGTTGGGCAGAAATCCAGGTCCCCCCGTGCAGGCCAGGGACTCAGACAGACATCAGCCTGGGTCAGAGCTCCTCACCCTCCTGGTCGGCCTCCTTCTCCAGCTCTAGCACCTTCTCCTGCACAAAGCTCAGCAGCTCCGTGGTGTTGGCCATCCAGAGCATGAGTGGCCGCAGCTCCACAGACACAGTCTCAGGGGTCAAGGGCACCTCAGGAACCCCCTCAGGGTGGCTGGAAAAAAGGGACAGGGACCTGGAATCCCTGCCCAACCCTCACCATAATATCCAAACCCCAAGATTTGGATCTAACTGGGGACAGAGTCCAACTCTTAATTTCACAACTAGAAAAGCTGAATCCCAAAGAAACTTTCAATAAAACATGCATGGAAAGGCAAACACAGAATTGGCTGCAAATCCTGACCCAAACATCCCTCTAGATCCTTCTCCCCAGACTTTCTCTTACTTTTCTGGCTGACGGTCTCCAATTTCCTTAATCTTTTCCTGTGGAAGAGGAAGATCAGAATCAAGGTGAGGGGAATGAGGAAGAGAGCCCGTGAGTGAATGCCCTGGTTTTTTCTTTGGGAAGAGACTATCCCCACTTTTCGAACAGACTCTAATCTGTACTAACACAACACTGTAAATCAACTATATTCCAATAAAATAAATTTTTAATGGACTCTGATTCTCAAGTTTCAAAATAATCAATCCTCTCCTTACCTTATTAAACACGTATCCCTCTGACTATAAGTGTCTCCCTTTAGGTCTACTGCTCAAATGGAGTTTCTTTCTAATCCCCTTCACCTCCATGTCCTTAATCTTTTCTCTAACCAGGGCTCAGCTCGGTAGGATGCAACTCCTATGCCCCTCCCCCACCCCCAACTCTGAATGGTTTCTCCCTAGCATATCCATCTATTGGTCCAGTGGGTTTGCTCTCCCTCCACTCCAAAAAGGTCTAGCCCACTATGGCTCCAAGCTTCAGGCCCAGTGGGCTGCCCACCTCACTTCCCGCCCCCGTGGTCTGTGGGAAGTTTTCATCCAATAGGATCTCTAATCCCACCTCATCTTCCAGAATGGTTTCTTGCATTATCCTACACCTGCAAACATAGATACTACTGTACTGCCTTCTCTTCAAGTTATGGATGAATCCACAACTCCCAGCATCCCATGGGGCCCCGTGCCCAAGCCTCTGCTGAGATATCCTGGGAGGTATAGTTCTGTCCTGCTGAACTGGGAAAACTAAGGTTGGAGGTGGCGAGAGGACGCTGGGCAAGGGCCTTGGGGCGCACGCATATGAGAATGGACGACGGTTGGGGATGCTCACCCAGACAGCCTCCTTGATCAGACGAGCCAGGCGACCCAGCAGGCGTGGCAGGTGGCCCAGCTCCAGTTCCCGAGCTGAATGTTGCACACAGAGTGCCAGCAGTGTGGCGGGCCCCAGGGGTGGCAGGTCTCCGGCACCAGAGGCCGCGGTGCGCACGATCTCACCCAGCAGTGCCTCTTCTTCTCGCGGCCGGAAGCGCAGCACGGGCTCGCGGCCATCCAGGTAGGCCGCCAGCGCCTCGCCGCGCTCCTGCAGGCCACGACCGCACAGGCGGCAAGAGAATGCCCAGCCGGGCCCCGGTGGGGTGGCCCCTGGGCGCGCAGGGAGCCAGGGTGGTCTCGCCGGCCCCGAGCCCCCAGCGCGGGGGTCCTTGTACATGAACAGGAAGTGCTCACCCAGCCCCAGCAGGTCTCCCGGATGCAGCTCGGCCTCCCGCAGCAGAAGGCACCCATTGTGCGTGACCGGGGCTCCACGGGATGGGCGCACCATCGCCGGGGGCTCAGGGCCCGCGCGCACTGTGCAGTGACGCGGCAGGATGTCCGGGGCATTGAGAAAGGTGTCCACATATGGGGCCGGGGACCCACCGCGGGCCGAGGAGTTCCCACCTCGGCCGAACACGTGCTGCTCCCGCGTCATCACATACACCACGAAGTCCTGGAGGAAAGGGAAGATGCACTAAAGGACCCCACTCCACGAGGAATGGATGCTTCCAAGGAGCTCCCTTTCCACAATGGACTCTCCCAGCAACCACATCTCTTGAATGAGTGCTTCTAAAGAGATCGCCTGGGATCCCACAGAATTACCTCCCACCTCCCATGAGTGGACTCTTCAAAGGCACTTCCTATGGTGCCCTGTCCCATGAATTCATCCTGAAGACTGGATAGCTGGAAACCCCTTTCCTGACATGGGATCTACCATTTCCCTCCCAAAGGAATGGATGTTTCTCAGCAGATCTTTTTCCAGTGGATTCTCCCATCTTCTCGCCTCCTCTGAATGAACTCCTTCAAGGCAATCTCTTCATACAGTGGGTTCTCCCATAACATTCAGTCCAAAGAATGGGTGCTTTCAGGGACACCAGTCCAGTTACTAAAATGGACTGTCCCACTATACACATAATGCTCAGGAGCTCATTCAGTCCGACTCTTTGAAACCCCATGGACTGTAGCCCACCAGGCTCCTCTTTCCATGGAATTTTCCAGGCAAGAATACTGGAGTGGGTTGCCATTTCCTTCTCCAGGAGATCTTCCTAACCCAGGGATCATCCCCTGCATTGGCAGGTGGATTCTTTACCACTGAGCCACCCGGGAAGCCCATAATATCCAGCTAAAAGAATGAGTGCTTCCAAGGACACAACACCCCAATTACTAAAATAGACTGTCCCACCACCCTCTCCCTCAAAGAATGGACCTTCCCAAGGAAACTTTCTTTCTCCTAGGAACTGTCCCATCTCCCTTCTTCTGGTCCCGATTGCCCTTCACCCCACTCCTATGATGAAGGCTTTCAAACATATAGCTTCTCTCAGCATTCCCAAAGCAAGGATACCTTTCAAGAACCCGCCCCTTTGAACAAAGACTTCTTCCATTATCTCCACCACATGAATGTACACTCCCAAAGAGGCCCATTTTCCCATAATGGACTCTTTTCCCACCCCATGATGAATTCACTTCCAAGGAGACAGGAGATGGGTTTAGTCACTCAGTTGTGTTCAACTCTTGTGACCCCATGGACTGTAGCTTGCCAGGCTCCTCTGGCCATGGAGTTCTCCAGGCAAGAATACTGGAGTGGGTTGCCATTCCCTTCTCCAGGGGATCTTCCCGACCCAGGGATCAAGCCTGGATCTCCTGCATCACAGGCAGACTCTACCGACTGAGTCACCAAGGAATGCAATTCTACAACGGACTCACTTATTTCCCTCACTCCTGTGATGAACATTCCAAAGGTACTCTGCCTCCCATTAGGTGATGCTCTCAATATTCTTGTCCCCAAAAAAGGACATCTCCACAGACATCTTCATACCATGGTACTTCAAGTAACCCCATCTTATACACAGATGTTTTTAAAGAGACCCTCTTATAATGGAGTGTCCCATTTCATCCACTAAATGAAGAGGTGCATTCCAGAAGACCCATTCCTAAAAATGACTCTCCTCTCTGCATCCTATAAAAATGGAGGCACTCAGTCTGAGCCCTTTCCTAATACAGATCTTCTGTTCCCCTTCATGTCAGAGAGAACAGGTTTCCTGATAGTCATAGATCCCCTCCCTACGCTAAACTTCCTCATTACCCCACCCAATGAATGTACATTTCTAAATCCCCTTACTAGGCTTCCCTGCTAGCTCAGTGGTAAAAAATCCACCTGCCAGTACAGGAGACACGGGTTCAGTCCCTGATCGGGAACATCTCACATACTGGGGAACAACTAAGCCCACATGCCACAACTATTGAGCCTGTGGTCTAGAGCCGGTGAGCCACAACTACTGAAGCCTGTGAGCCCCGGAGCTGGTGCTCTGCAACAAGAGAAGCCACCACAATGAGAAATTCGTGCACCGAACTACCCCGAGAGTATGCCTGACTCACCACAACTAGAGAAAGCCTGTGTGAAGCAACAAAGACCCAGCACAGCCCAAAATAAAGAAACAAACTCTAAAATATATATGTATTTTAAATTGCCTTCCTACAATGTATTGTTTCATCTCCCTCTCAAGAAAAATGGATCATTCCAGTCTGACCACCTTCTGAAGGTAAAACCTCCCATTTCCCATCTTGGTCTGGAGGAATGGAATGGTCCAAAATAGGTGAACCCCCTTTTTACAAGGGGTTTTCCTGTTCCTTAACCCCCGAAGGGCTTCTTCCACCAGACTTCAATGAGCTCTCAGATTACAGACACCCACGAACAGACTCAGTGCAAACACATTCCTTTCAGCAAGAGATTCAACTCTTACTCCTGTTCCCAAGAAAAGAACACTTCCATGTAGTCTCTTACAAAGAAATTTCTCATGACTCTCACCTGAAGGACTGAAGTTTCCAAAGGTACTCTGCCTCCCATTAGGTGATGCTCTCAATATTCTTGTCCCCAAAAAAGGACATCTCCACAGACATCTTCATACCATGGTACTTCAAGTAACCCCATCTTATACACAGATGTTTTTAAAGAGACCCTCTTATAATGGAGTGTCCCATTTCATCCACTAAATGAAGAGGTGCATTCCAGAAGACCCATTCCTAAAAATGACTCTCCTCTCTGCATCCTATAAAAATGGAGGCACTCAGTCTGAGCCCTTTCCTAATACAGATCTTCTGTTCCCCTTCATGTCAGAGAGAACAGGTTTCCTGATAGTCATAGATCCCCTCCCTACGCTAAACTTCCTCATTACCCCACCCAATGAATGCACATTTCTAAATCCCCTTACTAGGCTTCCCTGCTAGCTCAGTGGTAAAAAATCCACCTGCCAGTACAGGAGACACGGGTTCAGTCCCTGATCGGGAACATCTCACATACTGGGGAACAACTAAGCCCACATGCCACAACTATTGAGCCTGTGGTCTAGAGCCGGTGAGCCACAACTACTGAAGCCTGTGAGCCCCGGAGCTGGTGCTCTGCAACAAGAGAAGCCACCACAATGAGAAATTCGTGCACCGAACTACCCCGAGAGTATGCCTGACTCACCACAACTAGAGAAAGCCTGTGTGAAGCAACAAAGACCCAGCACAGCCCAAAATAAAGAAACAAACTCTAAAATATATATGTATTTTAAATTGCCTTCCTACAATGTATTGTTTCATCTCCCTCTCAAGAAAAATGGATCATTCCAGTCTGACCACCTTCTGAAGGTAAAACCTCCCATTTCCCATCTTGGTCTGGAGGAATGGAATGGTCCAAAATAGGTGAACCCCCTTTTTACAAGGGGTTTTCCTGTTCCTTAACCCCCGAAGGGCTTCTTCCACCAGACTTCAATGAGCTCTCAGATTACAGACACCCACGAACAGACTCAGTGCAAACACATTCCTTTCAGCAAGAGATTCAACTCTTACTCCTGTTCCCAAGAAAAGAACACTTCCATGTAGTCTCTTACAAAGAAATTTCTCATGACTCTCACCTGAAGGACTGAATGTTTCCAATGGTTCCCTCTCTTCCCATGACCTACTTTCTTATACTCTCAGAATAGATTCTTCCAATTGGACCACCTTTCCACAATAGAGCTTCCTATTCACCAACTCTGTTTGGAGGAATAAGCTGTTGCAATATATACAAACCCTGTCCTACATTGAACTTGCCCTGTCCGTTGCCCCAACAAGGAGGACTGAATTCCTCCAGAGGAAGTTCCTTGAATAGTTGTAACCTCTCACCCATATCTACAGCCAAATGACCTAACCCAATTGGATCCCTCTCTCAGAGTAAAAAACAAAGAAACTGTTCAATAAACTCCACCACCTTCCAGAGTAGGCTTTCCCAGTAATCCCAGTGGTACCAGTTGAGCTTGGCTGTAGTCCTGTTACCCAAAGGTGGACAAAACCATAAGAATGATTCTCCTAAACATCACTCTCTGAGTCTCCATGGACTGTAGCCGACCAGGCTTCTCTGTCCATGGAATCCTCTAGGCAAGAATACTGAAGTGGGGGCTTCCCTGGTGGTCCGGTGGGTAAGGACACCGCCTTGCAGTGCAAGGGGCGCCGGTTCGATCCCTGGCCTGGGAAGACCCCACGTGCCGTGGAGCGGCTGGACTGATGTGTCCAATTACCGAGCCGGAGCTCTGGAGCTCATGCGCCCAGAGCTGGTGCTCTGCGACAACAGAGGCCACCGCGATGGGAGGCCCACACGGGCCAAAGAACAAAGATGGATGAAAATAGACAAATGAAAGACCAATAGAAGTAGCCGGCCTGCTCCCCTCCCTCCCCACCCCACCCCCAAATAAATAAATAAATAAATCTTTAAAAAAAAAAAATACTGAAGTCGGTAGCCATTCGTTCCTCCAAGGGGATCTTCCTGGATCGAACCCAGTTCTCCTGCATGGCAGGCAGATTCTTTTACCATGTGAGCCACCAGGGAAGCCCTAATCATCACACACACACTCATACACAAATGAATATTTCCAATAATACGTTTCTTTAATGAAATAATTTACCACTGACCCCAAACCGCTAACCTTTTCATCCTCTCTGCTCCCCAACACTCAGAGCTCTGCTATGGCCACTCACACATGTAAATAGAAGTATTAGTGCCATGGGCCTCCATCAACAATGCTCAAAACTGTTCCAAAGTAA
Source organism: Tragulus kanchil (assembly GCA_022376925.1). Classification (NCBI taxonomy): domain Eukaryota; kingdom Metazoa; phylum Chordata; class Mammalia; order Artiodactyla; family Tragulidae; genus Tragulus; species Tragulus kanchil. The sequence continues at coordinate 129,179,051 of JAIOJX010000031.1, forward strand.
ACCATCAACTTTAAAAAAGGATCTTATCCACTCCTGCCAAGATAGGCTTACCCAGAACAAGATTCCACATATCAATCAAATGATCTCCCTTCCCCACAGATACTCTTCTATTTGGCCCCTCCAGAAATAGAGGCTTTCCAAGAGGATCTTTCTAAAATAGGCTCTCTTACACAGGATTCCCCGGTGGCTTTAGGATTCTGGCTCTCACTGCCCAGGCCTGGGTTCAGTCCCTGGTTAGGTAACTAAGATCCCACAAGCAGTATGATGCAACCAATAAAAATAAAATTAATTAGGCTCTCCCATTCTCCCCAGTAGGAGATATGCTTTCCCTCAATTTTGAACGGAATGAATCGTCACTTAACTTGTCTCTCCTGGGAAATCCTTCTCTGACAGCTGTCTCAATCCTCCCACTGACTTCTCCGATATTATCACCTACTCTGGAACCTGGGAAGAGCCTCCCCTTCCAACACGCCTGGGAGGAACGCGACCCACGGAATTCTGGGAGTTGTAGTTTCGCCTCCCATTCAGCCGAAGGATGGGGCCTAGATTTCTCTAGGCAGGGCAGGCCGCACTTACCTGGGCGTCCTGGTAGCCCTGCAGCAGCAGGAAATAGGGGCGGTTGTTGGGGGCCTGGATGAGGCACTGGGTCAACTGATCGAAGTCGCCTGGGTCTACAGCTCCGATCTGGGCATCGGCTGCCCCTGGGGCCATGCTAAGTGCCTGCTGCCTGCGTTCCTGCTGCCGCCGCCGACGACCTTGCAGACTAAGCTCCGATACGCTTCGCCGCAGGGACAGGTTTTCCGAGCGCTCCTTGCCCCCGGACCCAGCCGGAGGTCCTGACCCAGGCCCTGGGCCGGGACTGGCCAGCGCCGCCCACCGGACGCCGCCCGGGAGCGGGTCGTCTGTGGGCGCCACGAAGGAGCGCCCGTGCCTGCGGAGAGAGACATAGGGCGATGAAACAGACTGGAAAGAGACAAAGGGAGAGACGGCGTCCGAGAGCTAGCTAGCGGTAATAGATAATAGAAGGACTGAGGCTTCTTCCCACACTTAGGTGTTTGCATATGCTGTTCCCTGCAACATACTTCCTACCTGACTCCTACTTACCTTGCCATTTCAACTCAGAAATTTCATTCATTCTTTCCATTAGTATTTTTCTGAGCCCATACAATGTGCCAGACACTGTTCTAGCTGTTAGGAGCTTCTTGATGACCTGAGATCATTTCTCCAAGGGAAAACAGAAACCACCTCCTCTTGTATCTTCCCTGACATTCCAAGTTGAGGCACAGAAGCGCAGTGCTGGACACTCTTAACTGTCACGTGGAGCCCTAGCACCTAGCTTGCGCCCAGTGGGAATGAGCTGAATGGGTGAACTGATATGGTTCTCACTGGGCTGTGAACTCTAGGAGGGCTGGAACTTCACATGGCAATATCCCCACTGTACTCCCCCAGGGTCCTAAGTAATATGTGGCTCACAGAAGCTGTTCAATAAATGTTTTTGGGGGGTGGGGGAGGAAGATGGTAATGGTTATAATTGCCATGCTTTTACTTTGGGAAATCCTTCTCTGACAGCTGTCTCAATCCTCCCACTGACTTCTCCGATATTATCACCTACTCTGGAACCTGGGAAGAGCCTCCCCTTCCAACACGCCTGGGAGGAACGCGACCCACGGAATTCTGGGAGTTGTAGTTTCGCCTCCCATTCAGCCGAAGGATGGGGCCTAGATTTCTCTAGGCAGGGCAGGCCGCACTTACCTGGGCGTCCTGGTAGCCCTGCAGCAGCAGGAAATAGGGGCGGTTGTTGGGGGCCTGGATGAGGCACTGGGTCAACTGATCGAAGTCGCCTGGGTCTACAGCTCCGATCTGGGCATCGGCTGCCCCTGGGGCCATGCTAAGTGCCTGCTGCCTGCGTTCCTGCTGCCGCCGCCGACGACCTTGCAGACTAAGCTCCGATACGCTTCGCCGCAGGGACAGGTTTTCCGAGCGCTCCTTGCCCCCGGACCCAGCCGGAGGTCCTGACCCAGGCCCTGGGCCGGGACTGGCCAGCGCCGCCCCACCGGACGCCGCCCGGGAGCGGTTCTTCTGTGGGCGCCACGAAGGAGCGCCCGTGCCTGCGGAGAGAGACATAGGGCGATGAAACAGACTGGAAAGAGACAAAGGGAGAGACGGCGTCCGAGAGCTAGCTAGCGGTAATAGATAATAGAAGGACTGAGGCTTCTTCCCACACTTAGGTGTTTGCATATGCTGTTCCCTGCAACATACTTCCTACCTGACTCCTACTTACCTTGCCATTTCAACTCAGAAATTTCATTCATTCTTTCCATTAGTATTTTTCTGAGCCCATACAATGTGCCAGACACTGTTCTAGCTGTTAGGAGCTTCTTGATGACCTGAGATCATTTCTCCAAGGGAAAACAGAAACCACCTCCTCTTGTATCTTCCCTGACATTCCAAGTTGAGGCACAGAAGCGCAGTGCTGGACACTCTTAACTGTCACGTGGAGCCCTAGCACCTAGCTTGCGCCCAGTGGGAATGAGCTGAATGGGTGAACTGATATGGTTCTCACTGGGCTGTGAACTCTAGGAGGGCTGGAACTTCACATGGCAATATCCCCACTGTACTCCCCCAGGGTCCTAAGTAATATGTGGCTCACAGAAGCTGTTCAATAAATGTTTTTGGGGGGTGGGGGAGGAAGATGGTAATGGTTATAATTGCCATTCTTTTACTTTAGCAACTACTATGTGCCAGTTGTTGTTTAGTCGCTAAGTCCTATCGACTCTTTGCGACCCCACAGACTGTGGTGCACAAGGTTCCTCTGTCCGTGGGATTTCCCAGGCAAGAATACTGTAGCGGGTTGCCATTTCCTTCTCCAGGGGCAATCATTCCCACTCAGGGATTGAACCTGCCTCTCCTGCATCGGCAGGTGAATTCTTTATCACTGACCCACCAGGGAAGCCCAAGGCCTTTGCTAAAACCCTTTGTATGCATTATCTTATTGAACCTTCCCCTCGGATTTTAACAGGAAAAGAACCGGTTGGAATCCAAGTCTGAGTTCAAAGCCCTTGAGGGTAACAGCTACACCACTCAGTGTCCCCAAGGGAGACTCGGGAACAGAAGAGCAGTGACTAGGCCATTGTAGCAGACCCTAGCCTTGTGAGCAGGGCCGCACCCCTGCCAGGCGCTCCCTCACCTTTGTTATTTCATCTCAGGCGCACCCCCTGTTCCAAGCTGAACCTTCTCAAATGCTAGGCACCCAGGCAGCCTGCTCCTCAGCCAATACAAATACCTCTTCATTGCCCGTGCCCTACCCTCAATGAGCCTCATGGTTTGAAGCAAATCTAGCCTAAAGTCACCTGCTTCAAGGTCCACCCTTCTGAGATTCCACTCATTCTTAGACCGTAATCTAATGTCCATTTCCATTTCCCAAGGCCATCCTCCTAGCCTCCACCCCTCACGAACCAGGGCAGTCTTCTCGTGACAGGCCACCTGCCGTCAAGAACACTCAACTGCTCCGCACAACATCTCTCCCTTCCTATCATTCCATTCCGCGCCCGGGTCCCAGCAACGCAGGCCCCGCTCATCGACTCTGCACCTCTCCCAAGGGCGAAGTTCCCCAGACCAGACCCTCTGGCTGTCTTAGGTCCTGCCCCAGTTCCACCTTCCACGGGACCCAGTGCTTTAGGCCCCGCCCACTCCCTCCCGCGGACGCCGCCCCACCAGCTCCTCAGTCCCCCAGGACTCCGCTCCCGAGCTCCAACCATCCCTCCGCTGGCCCCGCCCCCAGTTTCGCGTTACCGTCGCCGTCCGCCGCCCCGAAGGCTTCCTGCTCCAGGCGGCGCGCCTCCTCGCGGCCGCGCAGCTCGAAACGCCGCGCCCAGCCGGGCCGCGCCCGCCACAGCTCCTGCACCAGCAGTGGGCGCTCCGAGTCGCCCAGCACGCGCAGGTGCTCCGCCCGCCACTCGCCGCTGCCCACGGCGCCCGCCGCGGGCCGGCCCAGCGCATCGCACAGCGCGAAGGCGTCCACGCAGCTGCTCTCGCCGGGGCCGCTGCCGGGGCTGCCGGCCAACCCGTAGCGCTCCAGCGCCTCGGCCACCAGCTCGCGCGCCGTGGAGCGCGCAGTGGCCAGCACGCTCTTGTAGTTGGCTCCCGAAGCCAGCCCGGCGCCGAAGATCTTGAGGACGCCCGGGGGTGCCGTGGCGCGGGTGGCCAGGGGCGGCTCGGGGGCCACACCCGCAGCCAGCTCCGGCAACTTCTTCTCGCTGGCCCAGCGCTGCGCGGCGCCCGGGGTCCCAGGGCCGCCCGCGCCACCGGACCCCGTGGCCCCGGTCCCCGAGCCCCGAAAGAGCTGGGAGATGCGCTTGGCACGACTCCCCGAGGCTCCCCCGGCTGCCTTTACGGCGCCCACTCGCCGCAGCTCCACGTGCGGCGGCGGCGGGGGCAGCGGCTCGCTGCTGCGGCTCCCCGTGTCCGAAGACGACGACCTGGGATCACGCCGGGGAGCAGAGGCCCGGCAAAGAGGCCCGAAAGACATGCAGAGACAGGGTGGGGGGTAGACAAGGAGGAAGGTGGGCAGAGATCCAGGGAAGGGAGAGACAGACACTCAGAGTTAGTGGGGGACAGATACCCACATACGGGCAAGATATATGGGGGCGTTTGGAGATGGAGGGGAGACGGGGGGGCACAGGGCAGAGGCAAAGAGAGAGGGAGAGAAAAATCAATAAAGGCGAGTCCCTCAGAAGGAAATTACAAGAGGTGAGCGCGGGGAGAAGGAAGGTGAATCAAACCGCTGCTTCCGTGGCCTGATCCCCAGGTGCCCAACGGTCTCCAGGCCCCGCACTCCCCGCACCCGACCCTCCACTCCTGGGGCTCACTGTCTCCCTCCCGCCTACCATCTTCTTTGCCCATGCAGGACAGGAACTGGAGCCAGCTTTTTCAGGGTCCCTGGCATTACCCAAGGCAGGGACTGGGCCATAAACAGGGGCAGGTGGGAGGCAGGTGGGGCAGGGACTAGCATAGCGAGAAGGTGGGCACTCACTTGACTGAGGCAGCACTGGGCCAGCGTCGCCCCAGCTTGGCCAGCTGCTTCCTGGGAGAATTGATCCACAGGCCCACCGGGAGATGGAGCTTCCCGAAGCGGGGGCTTCCGCCCTCTTTCCGTTCACCAGATAGCATGGCCCTAAGGGGTTGGGGAGTAGGTGAGGAAGGCCCCAGTTCCTGAGTCGCGCGCCGTGGAGCGCGCAGTGGCCAGCACGCTCTTGTAGTTGGCTCCCGAAGCCAGCCCGGCGCCGAAGATCTTGAGGACGCCCGGGGGTGCCGTGGCGCGGGTGGCCAGGGGCGGCTCGGGGGCCACACCCGCAGCCAGCTCCGGCAACTTCTTCTCGCTGGCCCAGCGCTGCGCGGCGCCCGGGGTCCCAGGGCCGCCCGCGCCACCGGACCCCGTGGCCCCGGTCCCCGAGCCCCGAAAGAGCTGGGAGATGCGCTTGGCACGACTCCCCGAGGCTCCCCCGGCTGCCTTTACGGCGCCCACTCGCCGCAGCTCCACGTGCGGCGGCGGCGGGGGCAGCGGCTCGCTGCTGCGGCTCCCCGTGTCCGAAGACGACGACCTGGGATCACGCCGGGGAGCAGAGGCCCGGCAAAGAGGCCCGAAAGACATGCAGAGACAGGGTGGGGGGTAGACAAGGAGGAAGGTGGGCAGAGATCCAGGGAAGGGAGAGACAGACACTCAGAGTTAGTGGGGGACAGATACCCACATACGGGCAAGATATATGGGGGCGTTTGGAGATGGAGGGGAGACGGGGGGGCACAGGGCAGAGGCAAAGAGAGAGGGAGAGAAAAATCAATAAAGGCGAGTCCCTCAGAAGGAAATTACAAGAGGTGAGCAGCGCGGGGAGAAGGAAGGTGAATCAAACCGCTGCTTCCGTGGCCTGATCCCCAGGTGCCCAACGGTCTCCAGGCCCCGCACTCCCCGCACCCGACCCTCCACTCCTGGGGCTCACTGTCTCCCTCCCGCCTACCATCTTCTTTGCCCATGCAGGACAGGAACTGGAGCCAGCTTTTTCAGGGTCCCTGGCATTACCCAAGGCAGGGACTGGGCCATAAACAGGGGCAGGTGGGAGGCAGGTGGGGCAGGGACTAGCATAGCGAGAAGGTGGGCACTCACTTGACTGAGGCAGCACTGGGCCAGCGTCGCCCCAGCTTGGCCAGCTGCTTCCTGGGAGAATTGATCCACAGGCCCACCGGGAGATGGAGCTTCCCGAAGCGGGGGCTTCCGCCCTCTTTCCGTTCACCAGATAGCATGGCCCTAAGGGGGGTTGGGGGGAGTAGGTGAGGAAGGCCCCAGTTCCTGAGGTCTCCAGAGGTAAGGATGGGGTGGAGGGGGACCTGACTCCTGAATCAGTGGGAGGAAGGGTGTGGGGCTCAGACTCCAGAGTCTGGGGGGAGGAGGGGATGAAACCCAATGGATTTTTGGTTGCTGGGATGGGAGACGGCTGGGGATTGACTCCTGGGTCTGAGGGAGGAGGCAACTGGACTTCTGGGTCCCGGCTCTTACCCTGCTTGGGGTCCCGGCAGCACGCGGGGGCCCTGGCTCCTTCTTGCCCTCGTTGGCTCCTGACCCCGCGGCTCCCGTTCAGCCTTTGCCTCTGCCCCAGCTCCCAGCACTGGGTGGGGGACAGGAAAAGGCAAGAGGAAACCGGCAGGAAGAGCGGGGAGGGGGCGTCCTGTGAGGGGACCGGGCCTGGGGGAGGAGACCTGGGAAAGGCTGGCCCTGCCCCACTCCTCGACTCTGGAATCACGTCGCTGCCCGTTGGCCCCTTCCAGGACCCCCAGGCCCTAGTCCCAGCCTCTCCTTCCTCAGACAAGACCATCCCCAGACTTTTCTCAGGGAACCGAAAGTAGAATCAGCCCGGAGGAGGGAGTCAGGTACTTGTACATCCAGATAAATATTTATTTTCTCCTCGATTCTTTGATATTTTCCTCTGAAACCCCCGAATCCTAATCAGACACACTGTCACGTCTGAGTCGGGACTTGATGAAATCGACCGCTTTTGGAGTCTGGGAGAAAAGTACGCTGGTGGGAGTACAAGCAAGCAGAAAGAGGTTAGGTCCTCAGTGAGGGAGGACCACCCCTCCGGGCCTCCCTATGTTGGATCTTATCCTAGCAAAGAGCCAAGCTTCGCCCTCTTAGGCGAGCTGGCTTCCCAAAGGTAGCCGATCTCTCCCCATTCCCGAGCTCCGAGACCTCCCCTGGCGACGAGTAGCTGGAAACCCCGCCCCTCACGCCCAAACCCGCCTTCTTCAGTGGGCGGCTCACGCGGTTAAAACGCAGGCTAGGAGCACCACGAAGCCCCAGATCAGCATCGCCATTAGGCGAGTTCTCAGCGCACTCTCTGACTTTGGAGGCTGCGGCTCGACAGTCGTGTTGGGGAGATCCTCATCCACCTCTTCCGGGGTCGCTTCATCCTGGGTTTCAGTGTTTGGGGGTGACGGTATCTCCTCCTCGATTCTTTTAGGTAACACTGATCGAGGAGAGGTAAGGAGCGGTCCTGGTAAGGCTCTAAGGTCCTGCCAAGACCAAGGCAGGCTCCCCCCGGGGTAAGCCGCTCCCAGACCCAGGCCCTCCCAGACATAATTAGCCTCCACCTCCGCAAAGACGGGACACACCCAGAAGGGAGTCTGGCCCTGTAGCCAGAGGCCCTACTCAGGGCTGGAGGCCATACACGGACAGGAAGGTATGCCCATAGGCCACGCCTCCGGGGCAAGCCCCTCCCCTGGAACCGCGACCCCACCCCCCACCCCCACCCCCCGCCTCCACCTCAGGATCGCGAATTCCACTTCCCGCCACTCAGCAGCCCTGACCTGAGACGCGGAAATGTATGATCGTGGCTGGACTGGGTTTTATGGAGCCCAGCTCACAGCGATAAGTGCCGGCATCCTTTGGACCCACCATGGTCTTGGTCAGGATGGGCTCCTTCCCCTTGGACAGCAAGGTCTCCGACTTGTTGCTCCAAACCTAGACCCAAGCTCAAGGGGTTATAGAGGCCTGGGGGATTCAGGGATTAGGGGAGTCCATGGGTGAGAAACTCATGGGGCTTCAGTGAGGGAGATGGGAGTCCAGGATGTGCTGGTCAGGGAGTGGGGTCCCAAGGGATACCAAGAACTCAGAATTGGTAGGTCAGAGGCCACGGGCATCGTGGATGCAGGCCTGTGGATACAGAGGCCAGAGGGGCTCTCGCAAGGCTGATAGGCTTGGAGTTATAGGGTAACGGTAGTTGGAGGGCCCCACCCTGTAGAAGCTGTAATCGGTCAGGCCTTGAGAGATTTTATGCCAGTTGAGCTCACAGTCCAGGATCATATCTTCCATTTGATGAACCTTGACTTTGCGCTCTGGGAACAGGGGGGTTACTGTGGGATGCTCTGTCGCGACTATCGGCCCTCTCCCAAACCCCCTCCACTTGGTCTCGCCCCACCCGTTCCGTGGGCTCCGCCTTTCCTGAGCCAAACCCTCCGGCTGCTCCCAACTTTCTCACCTCCGCAATCCTTGGACTTTATACAAGAGTAAACCTGCTTCTGGCAGGTACTGCACCAAATGAGAGGCTGTAACATCAAACCTAAAAGGGCAAGATCAAGACTATGTTCTCCGGCTAAGAGGCGGGGCTAAAAGGAGAGGGCAGGACCAAGGGCTGGGGTGGGATCCAGAGCTGAATCCCCGAGAAGGTCGGTCAGCCCGGCGCGGCTGGAACACAGCCCTGTGAGAAGCCGGCTCTAACGAGGCTCAGTAAAGAGTGCAGAAAGTATCTGACCACTTCCCAAGAAGTCCGAGGTGCGCGAGGAACATTGGAGACCCAGAAACGTCTCGACGAGGAGAATGAGAAAACACACAGACCTCAAAGAGGGAGACTGGATGTACACCGGGCAGGGATGAGGGATGGAGGACCACTTCCCATAATCGAGACTTACCACATTTGTTGGGACAAAAAGCTGCCTCGGAAGAAAGAATAAAAAAGAGAGAGAGAGAGAAAATAAGATTTCTAAGTTAAAGGGGACGAAAGAGAGGGTGAAGGAACAAGCGAGGGCTGGGGCTCTTGCTTTCGAGAAAAGAAAGACGTGGGTGTTTAGACCCTTCTGTCTGAGAGGGGAGGGATCGGACTCGGGGAAGCAGCGCCGGGGGCGGGCGGGGCGGGGACAGGGACAGGGACTCGGCGTGTGAAAGGAGAAGCCCAGGGTGCCAGACTCCCATTTTCTCTCACCTTCTTTCTGAAACTGAGCAGCGTAGCTGGCAAAGGTCTTCTTTGCCATGTCCAACATCCAGAACACCTCCTTCACAAAAAGGTCGCCTGGGAAGAAGCAGGCCGAAGGCAGAGTAGTCCCCATCCCCACCCTCCGGCTCTTTCCACCTGTGAGGTACTGGAAGTGGGCCTCACTTTGCAGAACCTGGCATTCGGCTTTCCGGTCTCCTCAGGGGAGGACCGTCAAAATGTCATGACCACTTAACTCCAGAATCCAGTACCTGACCCCCAAGACCAGGGAACGTCTCTAGCAATCAGGTTGAGCTCACAGTCCAGGATCATATCTTCCATTTGATGAACTTTCCACGGGTTGGGATGCTCTGTCGCGACTATCGGCCCTCTCCCAAACCCCTCCACTTGGTCTCGCCCACCCGTTCCGTGGGCTCCGCCTTTCCTGAGCCAAACCCTCCGGCTGCTCCCAACTTTCTCACCTCCGCAATCCTTGGACTTTATACAAGAGTAAACCTGCTTCTGGCAGGTACTGCACCAAATGAGAGGCTGTAACATCAAACCTAAAAGGGCAAGATCAAGACTATGTTCTCCGGCTAAGAGGCGGGGCTAAAAGGAGAGGGCAGGACCAAGGGCTGGGGTGGGATCCAGAGCTGAATCCCCGAGAAGGTCGGTCAGCCCGGCGCGGCTGGAACACAGCCCTGTGAGAAGCCGGCTCTAACGAGGCTCAGTAAAGAGTGCAGAAAGTATCTGACCACTTCCCAAGAAGTCCGAGGTGGGGAGGAACATTGGAGACCCAGAAACGTCTCGACGAGGAGAATGAGAAAACACACAGACCTCAAAGAGGGAGACTGGATGTACACCGGGCAGGGATGAGGGATGGAGGACCACTTCCCATAATCGAGACTTACCACATTTGTTGGGACAAAAAGCTGCCTCGGAAGAAAGAATAAAAAAGAGAGAGAGAGAGAAAATAAGATTTCTAAGTTAAAGGGGACGAAAGAGAGGGTGAAGGAACAAGCGAGGGCTGGGGCTCTTGCTTTCGAGAAAAGAAAGACGTGGGTGTTTAGACCCTTCTGTCTGAGAGGGGAGGGATCGGACTCGGGGAAGCAGCGCCGGGGGGCGGGGCGGGGGGCGGGGACAGGGACAGGGACTCGGCGTGTGAAAGGAGAAGCCCAGGGTGCCAGACTCCCATTTTCTCTCACCTTCTTTCTGAAACTGAGCAGCGTAGCTGGCAAAGGTCTTCTTTGCCATGTCCAACATCCAGAACACCTCCTTCACAAAAAGGTCGCCTGGGAAGAAGCAGGCCGAAGGCAGAGTAGTCCCCATCCCCACCCTCCGGCTCTTTCCACCTGTGAGGTACTGGAAGTGGGCCTCACTTTGCAGAACCTGGCATTCGGCTTTCCGGTCTCCTCAGGGGAGGACCGTCAAAATGTCATGACCACTTAACTCCAGAATCCAGTACCTGACCCCCAAGACCAGGGAACGTCTCTAGCAATCAGGTCCCTAAGTTTCTAGAAGACCTCTCTTGCTCCCTCTGAGCATTTTACCTTTTGCATTACTCTCCGTGATGCGTTTCAGATCCTTCAGCAAACTCCAGGATGACTTTTCCAGTGTGGCCTCATCTATGGGGTGTGGGAGGGGGAGAGAGAACCCCCAGATTCCAAGCATTACTGTCTCATTCGCTCAACTAGTCTTAGAAACGACAAGACCCATGGGGCTAGTGGACAAGCATAGGGCTGGTAAAAGGGTAACCCCACCCTGTTGCCTTCTGGGAGTTGTAGTCTTATCACATTTTTAAAAATTGCAGGCTAAAAGGTCGGGGAACCCCAGAATCTGCAGCCCAGTCTTCTCCATCCATGAACCCTGGAGACTCTACCTCCAGTCCTTTCTCCCCGGCACCCCCCAGCAAACCTAGCCCCAGAGCCCTCCTTTCCCAGGATCCAGGAGTCGCACTCCGCCCTCACCGACGACCCCCATATAGGAATTCTCGTCCGTCGGCAGGTCTTTGAACTCGTCCACTGCCTTCCTTATCCTTTCCATTGTGTTTTTGTGATACTTAGCCTCCAGGTGGCCAGGCAGGTAATCCGTCTCCAAGGTGTTCAGCGCCTCCCTGACCTTTGGATCACACATGACACAGGCCCCGGCAGGAAGCAAGCAGCCGGCCAGAGCCGCCACCAGGAGGGAAAGCCGCGGAGGCCACATTACGGCCAGAGCGCTGAGTCCGCGCCGAACTCCGGGGAGGGTCCTCGTACCCCCAACCGAGGAGGTGGACGCTAAACGGAGAAAAGCCCTTCTCTGAGACGAATGGAGCCCAAGCTCACACTTCTCATTAGACAACCGCGGAGCCCCGAAGCACTCAAAGCCCGCCCTGGACTCCTGACTGTTGGACCCTCGAACACAAGGGCTCGCTGAAGAGCCCAGGTTCTGAGAGCTTCTAGAGAGAACGGAACCAAGCCACGTCCTTCCAGCTCTACTATTCCCACGACTGAAAGTAAGGATTTTGTTGGGGAGGTGAGGGTAAGGCTGGCTCTTTCCACCTGTGAGGTACTGGAAGTGGGCCTCACTTTGCAGAACCTGGCATTCGGCTTTCCGGTCTCCTCAGGGGAGGACCGTCAAAATGTCATGACCACTTAACTCCAGAATCCAGTACCTGACCCCCAAGACCAGGGAACGTCTCTAGCAATCAGGTCCCTAAGTTTCTAGAAGACCTCTCTTGCTCCCTCTGAGCATTTTACCTTTTGCATTACTCTCCGTGATGCGTTTCAGATCCTTCAGCAAACTCCAGGATGACTTTTCCAGTGTGGCCTCATCTATGGGGTGTGGGAGGGGGAGAGAGAACCCCCAGATTCCAAGCATTACTGTCTCATTCGCTCAACTAGTCTTAGAAACGACAAGACCCATGGGGCTAGTGGACAAGCATAGGGCTGGTAAAAGGGTAACCCCACCCTGTTGCCTTCTGGGAGTTGTAGTCTTATCACATTTTTAAAAATTGCAGGCTAAAAGGTCGGGGAACCCCAGAATCTGCAGCCCAGTCTTCTCCATCCATGAACCCTGGAGACTCTACCTCCAGTCCTTTCTCCCCGGCACCCCCCAGCAAACCTAGCCCCAGAGCCCTCCTTTCCCAGGATCCAGGAGTCGCACTCCGCCCTCACCGACGACCCCCATATAGGAATTCTCGTCCGTCGGCAGGTCTTTGAACTCGTCCACTGCCTTCCTTATCCTTTCCATTGTGTTTTTGTGATACTTAGCCTCCAGGTGGCCAGGCAGGTAATCCGTCTCCAAGGTGTTCAGCGCCTCCCTGACCTTTGGATCACACATGACACAGGCCCCGGCAGGAAGCAAGCAGCCGGCCAGAGCCGCCACCAGGAGGGAAAGCCGCGGAGGCCACATTACGGCCAGAGCGCTGAGTCCGCGCCGAACTCCGGGGAGGGTCCTCGTACCCCCAACCGAGGAGGTGGACGCTAAACGGAGAAAAGCCCTTCTCTGAGACGAATGGAGCCCAAGCTCACACTTCTCATTAGACAACCGCGGAGCCCCGAAGCACTCAAAGCCCGCCCTGGACTCCTGACTGTTGGACCCTCGAACACAAGGGCTCGCTGAAGAGCCCAGGTTCTGAGAGCTTCTAGAGAGAACGGAACCAAGCCACGTCCTTCCAGCTCTACTATTCCCACGACTGAAAGTAAGGATTTTGTTGGGGAGGTGAGGGTAAGGTCGGCTGCGTGGTATACAGAGCTTTTGACTGGGGCCACAGTCGCGGTTTGTCCCTTCCTAGGAACCCACGCAGTATCCGCCTCCTGTCTCCCCACGTGGGGCCCCAAATTCCCAAGGGATAGTCCCGGGCGTTTCCTTGGCCCCGCCCAGAAGCCCCGCTCTTAGTGTGATTGGATCACAACAAAGGGAAGCTCCACCCATCGCTCCATGACGTCACAGCTGCCTTTTCAGACTAACTCTCCACCCTCTACCGAAAGGGTCGTGCCTTGTCGGCTCTGGTTTTCCAGAGTCAAGAAAAGGGCTCCAAACCTTCAATCTCCTCCCTTCTCGGGGACCGCAGGACCCAGGCTTTTGGCTAGATGCCCACGGCCCTTTGGAACTCTTGTCCTCGAGCCACGAAAACCTAGGAAGTGGTCTTTTCCAGCCCTAGGACTACGACTCCCAGAAGTCCCCAGGGTGTTTCTCTAGCCAATTCCCACAGCCGACCCCATTGCTTTATGGGAAATGAAGTTCAAGAATTATAGGGCTTCCCTGGTGGTCCTGTGGATGGAAAGTCCGCCTTGTAGCGCTAGGGTTCGATCCCTGGCCCTGGAAGACCCCACGTGCTGTGGAGCAGCTGGACCGGTGTGTCCAGTTCCGAGCCAGTGCTCTACAACGAGAGAGGCCACTGCAATGGGAGGCCCACACATGTGAAAAGAATAAAAACACGGATGAAAATAAATATAAGTAAAAGAGGCATGATGGGGAAAGAATAAAAAAATAAAATAAAATAAAGAATTATAATCTATGCTTACTCCCCTCTCCACTTTCTCTCTCCAGCCTTTGGGGCTGGACAGAAAGGTCTCAGGGGAAATGGGTTTTGGGGCCAACGCAGAGTCTCACAGGAAGGAATTGGGTCTCTGAGACAACACATCTCACAAGTAAGGCAACAAAAGAGAAGGAAGTCATGTTCCAAGAAATGAGATGTTCGAGTTCATGGAAGGTACATACCTTCACTGCTACTCACACACCCTCATGCACACGAGCCACCAAAAATCTGCCGAGACGTGTTGATGACATGGCTTTTAATTCATACCTCCCTCCCACGTACAGGAGCCAACTAGACACTGGTCCCCCAAAACTCCCTGAGAAGACTAGAAAAGGTCTCACATTCTCAGATAACTCTGAGATAAAAGTATCCACTTTCACTTCTTTCAAAAAGCCTCATGGAAGTCCTGAAATCTGAGTCAAATAATTGCATCCTCTGGAACTTCCCTGGGTGGTCCAGTGGTTAAGACTCTCCACCTCAAATACAGCAGTTGTGGGTTCCATCTGCGTTTGAGGAATAAAGATCCCACACGCTGTCCTGCATAGATTTAAAAAAAAGAAATCCTCTTTGTTCTGACCCTGTGCTCTTGCCTGGGTTGGAGACAAGTCTGAAATCTGCATACCCTCTGAGTCTTTCATTCTTCACTTGATTCACAAATTCAGAGGTTCTGTGAATTCAGGGGCAGAGAGTGATTGGCAAGGGGCACAATGCCCACTGCTTTCTGCAAGCCCAGAGGGTAAGCAGTGTGCCCTCTGTTGTGCCATTCAGTCATGCCAGCTGCGTTGTGTTCAGCCACTCAGTCATGTCCAATTTGTGTGAACTCCATGGATTGTAGCCCACCAGGTTCCTCTGTCCATGTTTTCCAGGCAAGCATACTGGAACATGCTGCTGTTTCCTCCTCCAAGAGATCTTCCTGACTCTAAGATGGAACCTAAGCCTCCTATGTCTCCTACATTGTCAGGTGGATTCCTTACCACTGAGGCACCTTTGTAAATTGACTCCTTCACTTCCAGCAGCCAGCTGCGGAAGAGAAAACTTCCTAAGCTGGGAGAAGCAACCTGAGCTTGGAGTCCATGTGCACATATCTACCTTTGGCAGTTTCTGAGCTTTTCTTTTTTTTTTTAAGTGTCCAGGATATCCACAGAGGTTGCTTGCTGCTTAGGCTGCAGCATTCAGCACCATCCCTTCCCCCTCTCCTCTCATGCTTTAGTATGTCTGTTGTTTTTCAGGGCTGAAATATTAAGTAAAGTTTTGCTTTGCTCACAACACATCTCACAAGTAAGGCAACAAAAGAGAAGGAAGTCATGTTCCAAGAAATGAGATGTTCGAGTTCATGGAAGGTACATACCTTCACTGCTACTCACACACCCTCATGCACACGAGCCACCAAAAATCTGCCGAGACGTGTTGATGACATGGCTTTTAATTCATACCTCCCTCCCACGTACAGGAGCCAACTAGACACTGGTCCCCCAAAACTCCCTGAGAAGACTAGAAAAGGTCTCACATTCTCAGATAACTCTGAGATAAAAGTATCCACTTTCACTTCTTTCAAAAAGCCTCATGGAAGTCCTGAAATCTGAGTCAAATAATTGCATCCTCTGGAACTTCCCTGGGTGGTCCAGTGGTTAAGACTCTCCACCTCAAATACAGCAGTTGTGGGTTCCATCTGCGTTTGAGGAATAAAGATCCCACACGCTGTCCTGCATAGATTTAAAAAAAAGAAATCCTCTTTGTTCTGACCCTGTGCTCTTGCCTGGGTTGGAGACAAGTCTGAAATCTGCATACCCTCTGAGTCTTTCATTCTTCACTTGATTCACAAATTCAGAGGTTCTGTGAATTCAGGGGCAGAGAGTGATTGGCAAGGGGCACAATGCCCACTGCTTTCTGCAAGCCCAGAGGGTAAGCAGTGTGCCCTCTGTTGTGCCATTCAGTCATGCCAGCTGCGTTGTGTTCAGCCACTCAGTCATGTCCAATTTGTGTGAACTCCATGGATTGTAGCCCACCAGGTTCCTCTGTCCATGTTTTCCAGGCAAGCATACTGGAACATGCTGCTGTTTCCTCCTCCAAGAGATCTTCCTGACTCTAAGATGGAACCTAAGCCTCCTATGTCTCCTACATTGTCAGGTGGATTCCTTACCACTGAGGCACCTTTGTAAATTGACTCCTTCACTTCCAGCAGCCAGCTGCGGAAGAGAAAACTTCCTAAGCTGGGAGAAGCAACCTGAGCTTGGAGTCCATGTGCACATATCTACCTTTGGCAGTTTCTGAGCTTTTCTTTTTTTTTTTAAGTGTCCAGGATATCCACAGAGGTTGCTTGCTGCTTAGGCTGCAGCATTCAGCACCATCCCTTCCCCCTCTCCTCTCATGCTTTAGTATGTCTGTTGTTTTTCAGGGGCTGAAATATTAAGTAAAGTTTTGCTTTGCTCACAAACCATCCCAGGTAGAGATGTCTGTCTTCTGTCGACCTTTCCAGCAGTAGTGAGGTGTTGAGCTGCTTTATTAGCTTCTTTGCTGTGATTATCTGGAATTCCAGAATCCCATCTCCTCTGGAAGGACGCAGCAAGGTTCTTCACAAGCATGAGAGCTGACTCTCTCCAGAAAACATCCCCCCTCTAGAATCATTCCAGAAACACCGAAAGGGAGTTGGTGGGTTCTCGTGGTAGAACACCCATGAGTTCCTTCAGTCCTGCTGACCCAGAAAAGAGACCTGTCTCTTCTCAAAAAGACCGGATGGACGGCCAACACCCAACTGGGAGGTCCCCTGTGCCTGAAGTCCGTGATCTAGAAATACTTTGGATATGGGCTGGTAAGAACAGGTGGGCACTGTGCCTTCTAGAACTGCCATGAACTTCTCCAGACATCCCCACGCACCCTGAGAAGGTTTTCCACTGATTCTAGAAGGTTCTGGCCAGTTTCAGAAAACACCCCTTTCCCTTTGCTCCAAGTCTAGCCAACTAGAATGGCTCTAGAAATGGATGTCCACCACCTGCTGGGCCACAAGTTTCTGGGCTTCCAGAGATGCATCTCGCTGGCCCTAGGTGGATCTGGCGATTTCAGAAGGTCTCCCTGTTCCTCAAGACTCACCCAAGCTTTGGAGCGGAGACAAGTCTGCATTAATGCCCACCCACTCAGGCAGGAAGGCAGCCTCAGGTTTAAAGATCTTCAGGAAGCTGGAATCAGGCAGGGTGAAGTTAGCCAGGTAGACCGTGTCTCCACCAGCCAGGTAGGCGGCCCAGAACCCGAAGGTGCCGATGGTCATGATGGTGTGGTTGCACTGCGTGAGCAGCGCAAAGTCCTTGCTGGGCGCAGCCTCTCGCCCGTCTCCAGCGAAGATCACGTCCCCCCGGGAGGTGTCGATGTTTTCCCGGCACCACTCCATGCCGTTGCTGGTGACCACGAAGATGGGGGCTTCGTGCCTGGCCCGGAACCAGTCCATAGCCTGTTGGAGGTAAGCGCGGTCACCCACCACCCCCTTCCAGTGGAGGGGCATCACCTGCAGATAGTCCCCGCGGCGCACGTGGACACCCACAAAGGTGCTTGGGCGGTCCCCGGTGCGCGGGAAGCGGAGCTGACTCAGTAAATGCTGCGCCTCCTGCCGAAGGTGGTCGTGAAGGGTGAATTCACTGCGGATCTGCTCGCGGAGGTGATGGAAGAAGGTCCAGGAGCAGGGAAAGCCGGTGAGCTTCAGCCAGGGCTCCTGCAGGTGGGCGTACTCCTCCGACATCCAGTCGTGAAGCTCCAGTTCCTCCCAAGGCGCGAGTCTGTCCAGTTCGGGCGCCAGCACAGGCAGGGTGATGCGGAACACAGGGGCCAGGACGGCGTGCATGGAGGGCTGGATGAAGGCCTGGCGGCCATTGAGCTGCGCCAGGGCCAGCAGTGTGGCGTACTGCCCCATCTGGTTCCCAAAGCGGCCTCTGGGGAGGATAGTCCAGGTTCCTGAGAGGGAAGCGGGATGCTCGCGACAGGAAGTGGAGGCTCTGGGTTTTATCGGCGTGCTGGAGAGGCAGAAGATGGCGACCGGGGATGTCCCCCGGTTACGGTCTGGACACAGCAGAGCCAGGTCGAAGCCATTGTGAAAGACGTTTGGGTGGATGTGGAGGAAGACTGAAGCACAAACACAGGCTAGCAAGATCAGACAGAGGTAACGGCGGCTGGGGGCCCACATGGCTGCAAGGGAAGTGAATTAGGCAGTATTTGAGCTTAAGCATGACTGTCAGGGAGGAGAGGCTAAGGGAATGAGGAAACAACCGGTTTGGACTCCTAAGCTTGAGGGTAAAAGGGATCAAGGCTCCTGGATCTGCCTTAGGAGGAGCTAAGGGCTTGGAATTTCCGGGTATGGAAGATGGTGCATCTCAGAGCAGTTTCCCAAAGAACAGTGATCCAGGATCCACCACCCGTACACCCCCACATCTTGGGATCTCCATCTCTCAGGCTGTAAGGTCCACTGTGGGACCGTGTTTCCCCCAACTGCTTTCTCAGTGTACCTGTGTGTGAGAGCCAGGTCCACCATGGAGGTGACAGGAGGCGCTGGACCAAGTCCGACGCTGCAAGCCCAGGCCCGGATGGGGATCTAGATTCCCGGAGGAGCAGGAGTTGGGAGTCGGGGGTGGAGGAGCCTTTTAGGGGTGATAGGGGTTTAGAGGTTGAGGCTGCGCCTCTTGGGACTGAGGGCCTGAAGCATCCGCATTTCTCACTTACCTGAGCTCCTGGCGAGCTGCCGATCCACAGTCCGTTTGGCCTGAGTGGAGCGTTCCGGCTGCAAGTGCAGTCCACATCCGGCCGCCCCCCGGAACCCTGGACTCCAGGTTCGCAGACCCGACAGCCCTCCCCCTCCACGCCGCCTCCCCTGACTGGCTGAGGGGATTCCGGGAGGGGAGGTAGCCTCCGCCCTTCCCCGCCCTGGCAGGTAGCTCCGAGGTAGAGCCCCGCCCCATCCCTAGCGCCGAGCCTCCGCTCCGCAGGTTGGTACAGCAGCCCCGGCTCCCTGCCCTCCCCAGGCCGGGAGAGCCGCGCTTCAGCCCCTTCCTCCCCAGCCCCCGCCAGCCCCAGGCAGTCTACCTGGCCTCCTCACCGCCGCATCCTTTCCTGGACACTGAGATCTGGCTTCCAGCTGCTATGCTGGCCCCAGATGTTCCGGTCCATCGACCGTTCCCTCTTTCACTCCAGTTTCTGGGTTCACCATCCAGGATGCAAACCGGTGTTGCTGGATGCGCTGAGTCCGGCCACGCCCGGACGTCTAAGACTGGGCTGGGCGCCTGATGCCGGCTGAGAGCTCAATCCTCTGCCTCCTACCGCTTCCTCCCAGGGGGCACTGCAGAACCTGTTCGCCGGGCTGTTCCACACCCTGATGCAAAGCCTCTTCCAGAGCGTTGGTGGTGCAGTGGTGAGCAAAGCTGCCTTCCCAAAGCCTCCTCCAGCTCTCCAGGTCCGGGCTTGAGAGCCTCCGGACGGAAAGTGTCTCGGCGCTCACCAGGGGCCGCTGAGCCCCCATCAGACCCACCCACCGGCAAATTCCAGAGTCCCCGGCTCCCAGCCTCTCTTTAGGGTCCGGCGCCTGACTGCTACTTCTAGAAGGGTCCATCCCGCCTCTCAGGAGGTCAAGAGCAGAGAAAGCAGAAGTGGAATAGAATTTCTCTTTCCTTTGGACCTCAGAGCCCGTAGCAGCGGGACCAGACGCTGGGCTCCTCTGGCAAGACTCCCTAGTCCAAGGCTGCTTCCCATCCATCCCCACCGTGCCCCGAGTGGTTTGACCATTGCCATTGAAGAAATCAAAGGCCGAGGTTTTGAGCTGGACTCACCAGAGATGTGATCACAATTTCTCCAGACCCAGGGCTCCCAGCCGCCTCTTGAATCTGAGAAGTCTGAGCCTCCAGTCACTCCCTCATTCACAGCTAGAGTTCAGACTCTTGCGCCCATTGTTGGTGTTTAGTCCAGGTGCGACCCCATGGGCTGTAGCCTGCTGGGCTCCTCTGTTCATGGGATTTCCCAGGCAAGAATACTAGAGTGGGTGGCCATTTCCTCCCTGGGATCTTCCTGACCCAGGGATCTAACCCGTGTCTCCTGCATTGCAGGCAGATTCTTTACCACTGAGCCACCTGGGAAGTGATCTTTACCACGGACCCTGTACCCTTCCGTTCCGGGAAATTGCCCACTCCTCATTCCCCCTTGGGATCTCAGTTCTAACGGCTCTCTCTGGAGGCCGGGTCACTTGCCAACTCAAGTCAAAGACTCTCACCGTCCCCCGCCTCCCTCTTCCTCAGGCTATTTTGAAGGCACCTGTCTGATCCTGGGTAGCGTCTGTGGTTAAGAAACATCAGGATTGCATCAGGGGCCAGGACGAGACGGCGGCTGGGATGTTGCCTTGCGTGAGTGCCTGGGCTGCTGTCACTCAGAAGGTTGGTTGATCTTCCAGACTAGGACGCCTGTGCCCTTGAGGAGGACCCTTTGATCATGTGCCACTTTGCTGCTTTCCTGGTGATCAAGGAACCTCAGAAAACCCAGAACTTCACGTGGGATGTGGAAATGCCAGATGTGGAACAGGATCTGCATCAGTGAGTCGGGGGTGGGGGTCCCATCTGCCTTCCTGCTCAGACTCCAGAGTCAAGGACCCCAGCCCCTTCCTCCCTCAGACCCAGGAGAATGAAACCCCAGCTCCCTCCTCCCTCGGGCCAAACAACCTGGGCCCCCTAGCCACTTTCACGCAGGTCCCAGTTCATTAGGTTTCTCTCCCCCTGGTTCCTCACACCCGGGAGGCCAGGCCCCCAGCTGGAAGGACCCCCGATTGCATCATCTGTCCAGGTTGACCTGGACACCGTGGAATCCTAGCTTCGGCCAAGTGGGTCAAATATCACGGGTCAGGCGTCGGGAAGGTGATGGGGCGGGTCTGTCTGGATATAAATTCTGGAGCGTCTGCATCCATCCCAAGAGATTTGGGTGTCCGGTCAGCTGTGAGTCCACACGCAAAAGGACTCAGGCTATTAGAGCAGCCATCTGAGAACCTGCTCTCTCGGACAACCAGGCTCTGAAACAGAATCTAGACTTTCAGCCCTTCGGCCCCTCGACCCCAGACCTCACCTGAGGACGTGCATCACTGATGGGCTGGGACGAAGCCAAGTTCGAGCACTTGGGACTATGGTTCCCTGTGCTGGCTGTCCTTCTGCTAGGAACCTGCCGGGCGCATCCCATTCCTGACTCCAGCCCCCTCTTCCAGTTTGGAGGCCAAGTCCGCCAGCGATACCTCTACACAGATGATGCCCAGGAGACCGAAGCCCACCTGGAGATCAGGGCCGATGGCACAGTGGTGGGGGCAGCCCACCAGAGCCCCGAAAGTGAGTGTGGGGGTAATGCCTGGTCCTGAGGGAGTAGAGAATTGGGGCCTGGAACACCTGGGTCTGGGGGAGGACGGGGGATGGGCAAAGGCCTTCTGAGTCCCTGATCATATTCCCCCCTCAGGTCTCTTGGAGCTGAAAGCCCTGAAGCCAGGGGTCATTCAGATCTTGGGAGTGAAGACATCCAGGTTTCTCTGCCAGGGGCCAGATGGGAGGCTCTATGGATCGGTGAGTTTCCAGGATCCCCACCCTTCCTCCACCCTTCCTCTCCCCATCCTCACAATCCGAGGTTCCAGATTGCACCTCTGACGTTGGCCAGGCTTGGTTCAAGGCTTCCCAGGTGGCTCAGTGGTAAAGAATTCACCTGCCAATGCAGGAGCTGCAGGTTCAGTCTCTGAGTTGGGAAGCTCCCCTAGAGGAGGAGATGGCAACCCACTCCAGTATTCTTGCCTGGAGAATTCCATGCACAGAGGAGCCTGGCGGGCTACAGTCCGTTGAGTTGCAAAGAGTCAGATACGACTGAGCACACCCCTCTGCAGGCTTGGTCTGATGTTCTCTGCATGCCCTAACCTAGCCACGGCCCACAGAGGGGGGAGCTGTGGTTATCGATGTACACAAGAGGAACCTGAGGCTCTGGCAGGGGGAACCACAAGCCCCAGGTCACAAGGCCTGTGAGTGACAGTGACCTGGGAGGCCGAGTCTTGTGACTGGTTACCTGCCCTGACCACATGGGCTCCCACAGGCCTGGCTCATGCTGGGCGAAGGGTCGCTCTGGGAATCGATGGCCTATGACCTTGGGCGCTAGCCAGATGCCCCTGCCAGGACTTCGAGAGCCTCCACTGATCCCCAGGCTGGAATAGTCCTTGCCGTGAAGTGGGGGTGGGGAAGTGGGCCTGGCAGTGCTCCCTAGGAGGAAAGGAGGAGCCTGCTTCTGTGGTTTTGAGTCCTGGAGGAAGGGGCTGATGACCTGGACCCCAAGTCTGAGAAAGAAGGGGGTTCCCCCAGCTGCCTGCACCCCTGAATCTGAGAGAGGATCGGCCTGGGGGTCCTGCAGGAGGAAGGGGTCTCTGATCTTGGTTCTCATCCCCGCAGCTCCACTTTGACCCTAGAGCCTGCAGCTTCCGGGAGCAGCTGCTTGAAGACGGATATAATGTCTACCACTTGGAGGCTCTGGGTCTCCCACTCCGCCTGCCTCCCCAGCGCTCCTCCAACCGGGACCTGGCCCCCCGGGGACCCGCTCGCTTCCTGCCGCTGCCAGGCCTGCCCCCGGTGCCCCTGGACCCTCCAGGGATCTTAGCCCCGGAGCCTCCCGACGTGGGCTCCTCGGACCCCCTGAGCATGGTGGGACCTTCACACGGCCGAAGCCCCAGCTACACTTCCTGAAGCCACCGGCTGTGTGTTCCTGGGTCTCCTCTTTATTTATTGCATTATTTATCTTATTTATTTTTTTATGTTTCTTACTTGAGATAATAAAGAGACTGGGAGGAGGATTGGAGTAAGCCCGTGTGTTCAAGGGAGGAAATGGTGTCGACTTCCCCTTCTCTGCTTGTTCCTCCATTGCCGGAAGGCTATGAGACGGTCCCTGTCTTTCTGCCCCTCTTCCCCTGCGACCCTCAGTGTTTTTGCTTTATTAAGGCATCCCCAGAGATTCTGGACTACCCTTTCCCCTTGGCAGGGCAGGATTCATTCTTCTTCTCTTCCCTCTCCCCTAGACTCCAACCTCCTGTTTGTGTTGTGGAACTATTTCTCTGAGGCAAGTCAGTAATAGGGGACATTTTTTTAAATGGCACAGCAGACCCACCCCCTCATGGGAGATAACATTTTTTGGATTCCTTTAGCACTACAGATGGTCCTCAGGGCTGGGGCAAGGAATCTTGGATTCTGGAAATGTAATTGGTGCTAGGAAGGCCCTCTTGGGTCCGAAGGAGCAGAGGGCTGGACATACAAACACCTGGATCCCAGGAGAAGAGGGGAATAAGAACCTGCACACCCTGGTCTGAGAGAGGAGGGACTGGGGATTGGGAGGCCTGGGTCTCTAAAAAAGGACTGGAGAATGGGAAGGCTTGGAGCTTGGAGTGTAATGAGGGTCATGGAATCCAATCTCAGTGAGCAAGTGTATGTCCCCCTCTTCCTTTCCACCATCTAGATTTCCATCTTGCACCCAATGTTATTTTCTGGCTAGGAAAACGTGAAGACAAAGATTTAGACTCCATGTTGCTTGGGTGGGTCCGCTTTGCTGGGTCCCAGGTTTCTGCTGGATCGCTGCGGCCTCACAGGAGCTGTGGCCTCGAGCCATTGCTCTAAATCCTAAGGTCCAAGTGAGAGGAACATCTCAGTCAAAAAGGAATACAAGCCTGGGATCCAGAAGGTCATAGGAAGGATTCAGTGTCTGGAGAAAATGAAGGTTCCTCCCGACGTGGGCCTCGGACCCCTGAGCATGGTGGGACCTTCACACGGCCGAAGCCCCAGCTACACTTCCTGAAGCCACCGGCTGTGTGTTCCTGGGTCTCCTCTTTATTTATTGCATTATTTATCTTATTTATTTTTTTATGTTTCTTACTTGAGATAATAAAGAGACTGGGAGGAGGATTGGAGTAAGCCCGTGTGTTCAAGGGAGGAAATGGTGTCGACTTCCCCTTCTCTGCTTGTTCCTCCATTGCCGGAAGGCTATGAGACGGTCCCTGTCTTTCTGCCCCTTTTCCCCCTGCGACCCTCAGTGTTTTTGCTTTATTAAGGCATCCCCAGAGATTCTGGACTACCCTTTCCCCTTGGCAGGGCAGGATTCATTCTTCTTCTCTTCCCTCTCCCCTAGACTCCAACCTCCTGTTTGTGTTGTGGAACTATTTCTCTGAGGCAAGTCAGTAATAGGGGACATTTTTTTAAATGGCACAGCAGACCCACCCCCTCATGGGAGATAACATTTTTTGGATTCCTTTAGCACTACAGATGGTCCTCAGGGCTGGGGCAAGGAATCTTGGATTCTGGAAATGTAATTGGTGCTAGGAAGGCCCTCTTGGGTCCGAAGGAGCAGAGGGCTGGACATACAAACACCTGGATCCCAGGAGAAGAGGGGAATAAGAACCTGCACACCCTGGTCTGAGAGAGGAGGGACTGGGGATTGGGAGGCCTGGGTCTCTAAAAAAGGACTGGAGAATGGGAAGGCTTGGAGCTTGGAGTGTAATGAGGGTCATGGAATCCAATCTCAGTGAGCAAGTGTATGTCCCCCTCTTCCTTTCCACCATCTAGATTTCCATCTTGCACCCAATGTTATTTTCTGGCTAGGAAAACGTGAAGACAAAGATTTAGACTCCATGTTGCTTGGGTGGGTCCGCTTTGCTGGGTCCCAGGTTTCTGCTGGATCGCTGCGGCCTCACAGGAGCTGTGGCCTCGAGCCATTGCTCTAAATCCTAAGGTCCAAGTGAGAGGAACATCTCAGTCAAAAAGGAATACAAGCCTGGGATCCAGAAGGTCATAGGAAGGATTCAGTGTCTGGAGAAAATGAAGGTTGAAAGGACAGTTTTCCACTTGGATGAAACCAGACTGTCTCAGCCAAGGCAGCGTTCTCACTGGAAACAGACTCTGAAATGCCACCTGGGGCAGAGAGAGGCCGGGGAGGACAGCGATGTAAGACAAGGGGAGAGAAGAGGGCCCACCATGGGGGAGGAGCCGGGACCAAACGAGGGAAGTCAGATGGGGAGCCTGCGAAACGTGTTCAGGTGAGGCCCTGCCACACTGTCCGAGCACTCTGAGCTCCCAGTTGTGTCATGCCACCTTTCTGGTGGAAGCAAGTTAATGTCGCCTTGTTTAAAGACCACTCTCTGAGGTGGCTGCCTAGCACAGGACAGCTGATCTTCCTCAGGACCTACCTCGTTATCTCCAACTGCTTCTAGACTCAAGGGCTGCAGCTGCCACTGCGGGCTTAGTTGTCCAGTCCTGTCCGGAGTCTTGATGATCCCCGTGGACTGTAGCCCTCCAGGCTCCTCTGTCCCTGGAATTTCCCAGGCAAGAATCCTGGAACGGGTTGCCATTTCCTTCTCCAGGGGATCTTCCTAACCCAGGGATTGAATCCACATCTCCTTTGTCTCTTGCATTGCAGACAGATTCTTTACCCACTGAGCCACTGGGGAAGCCCCTCTTGCTCACACAGAAGTACATTTAGGAATTTCCTTTGTAGGGAGTGGGGTGGCTCTCCACTGTGTTAGGGATAACTTTCCTAGCCTCTCTGTTCTCAGAGTTCATAGAGCTGCTTCCACAGAGTATGCAAAAACAGAACTTCATAGCACAGCCACACTGCCAATATTTCAAAGAGAGAAATATGCCTCCTCTGTTTACTTCCCCCCGCCCCCGGCTACCCCGTACCTGAACCTGAACTCTTTGGAGTTCCTGCCAAAATCAATCTGGATTTTGTTTCCATTCGTTTTCACAAGAATGGAACTTTGGCCAAGTATTAAAAAAGAAAACTATGTAACTTGATAGATACTAATTATCACTTACAGCAGCACTCCTATTACAATATATAAATGTATCAAATGAATACATTGCATACCTTACATTTATACAATGTTATCTGTCAATAGACTTCAAGGATAATTTTTTTTCCTGCCAGTCCCGTGGTTGAGAATTTTTTTTTAAGTATGGACATTTGTTGTTCCAAAAGAGAGATTCCTTTAAGTAATTCTGAGATCTCTGAGGGCCCAGACCACCCAGCATCTTTAAACCTTCCCATGGCCTCGGATACCCAACTACACACACACACACACACACACACAGTTGTTCTCAGATTATCTCTCCAAATTGTCAGCCAAGAGGGCAACCTCTCCTCCAGGGGTGAGGGCTGATGGGAAACTTCTACTCATTTGTTTTTGTCTGTTTGGGGTTTTGTGTTTGTGTTGGGTTTTTTTGGCTGTGCTGTTGTGGCCCCAGGGATTTAATTGCCCCAGGGCATGTGGGATCTTCATTCCCTAATCAGGGATCAAACCCTCATACCCTGCATTGGAATGTGGATTCCTTTTCTGTTTTTTTTTTTTTTTTTCCGGTTGTGTTGGGTCTCCTTGCTGTGTTCAGGCTTTCTCTAGGGGTAGAGAGCGGGGGTTACTCCCTGGTTGTGGCCCACAGGCTTCTTACTGCTGTAGCTTCTCTTGTTGCAGAGTGTGGGTTTTATGGCGGGTGAGCTCAGGTGCCCTGCAGCATGTGGAATCTTCCCAGACCAGGGATTGAATCTGTGTCCCCTGCACTGGGAGGTCGACTCCTTAACCCCTAGATCCCCCAGGAAAGTCCTGGAATGAATTCCTAATCCCAAGACCACCAGGAAGTCCCAGGAAATTCAGAGCACCCTGGTTTTTCGTTCTATACTGGCATTAGTGTGGCTCTGCCCCCTCATATTTCGGGGTTCCTGGGGCCCCACTGTCTGCTGGTTTTGTGCAAAGTGTTGTTTGTGAGCTTCTGCTTTCCTGCTGGCTCTCCCATGGTTTGTTTTTGTGGGAGGAGGGGTGGAATATGGGACGATTAAGAAACTCTAGCCTGAATCTAATCGCGGGGAAACATCAAACAAACGCCAGTCGACAACCTTCTGCAAAACAAATGACCTTGTCTCTGGGAAAATGTCAAGGTCAAGAAAAAGGTGAGAGAACTCTTCACATGAACAGCGACCAGAGTCAGCACAAGAAAATGCAGCTGGTTGAGTAAGCCAGGTGGCGTCCCGGATGTTAACAACACTCTTGATGACAACTGAGTGAATTCTGTCCTTCATAAACTACTAATTTATCCTTGTTAAAATTTCTGGTTTTGATCTTTGTACTGTGGTTATTCAACAGGATGTCCTTGTTCTGATCAAATGCAAATACACACTGAAGTGTTTTAGGACAAAGGGGCATATGGTGTCTCCAGTGCGTTCTCAAATATGTCTGGAAAGGTAAACACATGATAATATATAGATATAGAAAGTGAACTCCTAGGAAAAAAAAAAAGTGGACTCCTGCTTTTTCTAAAGCAAACGGGAGCCGGAAAAGCGATAGTCTGGGGAGCCTAGTCAAGGATATATGAGTTTGGGTACAAGTCTTTGTGTTAGGCTTCCCTGATGGCTCCTAAGTTTCAGGTGTACAACATAGTGGTTCACAATTTCTAAAGGAAAGATTTCTTTTACTATTATAAAATATTGGCTGTGTTCTCTGTGTTATACAATCTGTCCTTGTAGCTTATTTATTTTATACATAGTAGTTTGTACCCTCTTAATCCCCTGCCTCTATCTTGCTCTTTGTCTTGGTCTTGAAACTTTCTAAATTCAGATTGTATCAGGTAAATGTCACTCCTATCTCCCCAAATCTATGCTATCTATAGCCTCTACTGCTATTTCATTTTTTTCCAAACATCCTTCAAAATGTATCAATGAAAAAAAAGAGACATCTCCACGTCCTCTCCCCATCCCACCTGTGAAAGAAAGACTCAAAAGAAGGAAAGAAGTGAGGGAGGCAGAGAGAGAGAAAGGAAGAGAGAAGAAAGAGAAAGAAAGATGTGTTGAGAGCAGAGGTAAATGAAGAGGAGGAGAGACAGAAGGGAAAAGAAGATGTAAGAAAGATGCAGGGGCTTCCCTGATGTCTCAGTGGTGAAAAGTTCGCCTGCCAATGCAGGAGACACTCATTCGATCCCCGATCCGGAAAGATCCCACATGCTGTGGAGCAACTAAGCCCATGAGCCACAACTACGGAGCCTGTGCTCTAGAGCCTCGGAGCCGCAACTATGGAGCCCATGAGCCCCAGAGCTGAGTTCCACAACAAGAGAAGTCACCGCAACAAGAAGCCTGCTCACCCCCACTAGAGAGGAGCCCCCACTCCCTGCAACTAGAGAAGAACCTGCGGCAGCAGTGAAGACCCAGAATAGCCAAAAATAATTAAATAAACAAAATTAAAAAGAAAGAAAGATGTGACCCTCCAAGTGGAAAGTGTGGA
Organism: Tragulus kanchil; assembly: GCA_022376925.1. Taxonomy (NCBI): domain Eukaryota; kingdom Metazoa; phylum Chordata; class Mammalia; order Artiodactyla; family Tragulidae; genus Tragulus; species Tragulus kanchil. The sequence goes on from JAIOJX010000031.1 coordinate 129,207,081, forward strand.
CCACCACTCAGCTCCCTGGCATCTCTGACTCTATGACAGGACATGTTTTCAAGGTAAGGGTCAAAGGGTTACGCCTTTGGGAAAGTCTAAAATCCCACCAAGGGACTTCCTTCATGTTCCAGTGGGTATGACTCTGTGCTCCTAATGCAGAGGGCCCAAGTTCGATCCCTGGTCAGGGAACTAGATCCCACATGCCACAACAAAGACCCAGTGCAGCCAAATTAAAATAAATAAAGGAATCATTTTAAAAAATAAAATCCCGGACTTCCCTGGTGGTCCAGTGGTAAAGAATCCACCTACCAATGCAGGGGACACAGGTTCGATCCCTGGTATGGGATGATTCCACATGCTATGGGACAATTAAGCCAGTGTGCCACAGTAGTGAAGCCCCCATGCCTAAAGCCCATGTTCTACAACAACAAAAGCCACCCCAACATGAGAAACCTGCATACTGCAGCTAGAGAGTAGCTCACTGCTTACCACAACTTGAGAAAGCCCATATGCAGCAATGAAGATTCAGGGCAGCCAAAAATAAATAAATAAGTAAATTTTTTAAAAATTATAAAATCACATACATAAATAAAATCCCACTAACCCATGGACAACGGAATATTATTCGGCCTTGAAAAGGAAGGGAATTCTGAAGCATGCGACACACGGACGGGTCTTGAAAACATTTTACTGGAGCAAATTCTGAGGCACGCGACACATGGATGGATCTTGAAAATATTTTACTAAGTGAAAAAAGCCAGACACATGAGGATAGGTACCATATGATCCCACTGATGAGAGGCTACCTAGAATAGCCAGATTCATAGAAACAGGAAGTAGAATGGCGGTGGCCAGGGGAAGAGGGATGGGAGCTGCTGTTTCACGGACACAGAGTTAGAGTGAGGTCATGAAAACCTCTGGAGACAGGCAACGGGAGGGTTGTGAAACAATGTGAATGCACTTAAAGCCACTGAACTTGGGCACTTGTCAGTCGTTAGGGTCCAACTTCACTCTTTACACGTGGGTGTCCCAGTTTTCCCAGCACCATTTGCTGAAAAGATTGTGATGGTATTCTTCATGCCAGAAGAACTTTTGTGTACAGGCAGGTATTCACAACTATTTGATTTTAAGGTAATGATTAATTCATTTTCAAACAATCAACTTTCCTCTAAACATTCACCGACTACTCTGAAACCTAAAAATAGCAAGCCACCAGTTTCACAATTTCAGACTTCCCAAAACATTGGAACAAGGGTTGCAAATTTAATAAACAAACTTTACAAATCTGGGACCTCAGAGTCCCTTAAATAAATTAAGAGCCTTGAAGAGAAGAAAAGGCAATATAGTCATTGTTTAAAAAAATATGCATTTACTTATTCCTTTGGTTGCATGAGATCTTAGTCGTAGCATGTGGGATCTTGTTCCCCGGGGCCCCCAAAAGGGTCTTAGCCACTGGACCACCAGGTAAGTCCCCATACAATTTTTTTTTGTAACGCTGGCCCTGTACTAGAACAACAAAAGCCACCCCAACATGAGAAACCTGCATACTGCAGCTAGAGAGTAGCTCACTGCTTACCACAACTTGAGAAAGCCCATATGCAGCAATGAAGATTCAGGGCAGCCAAAAATAAATAAATAAGTAAATTTTTTAAAAATTATAAAATCACATACATAAATAAAATCCCACTAACCCATGGACAACGGAATATTATTCGGCCTTGAAAAGGAAGGGAATTCTGAAGCATGCGACACACGGACGGGTCTTGAAAACATTTTACTGGAGCAAATTCTGAGGCACGCGACACATGGATGGATCTTGAAAATATTTTACTAAGTGAAAAAAGCCAGACACATGAGGATAGGTACCATATGATCCCACTGATGAGAGGCTACCTAGAATAGCCAGATTCATAGAAACAGGAAGTAGAATGGCGGTGGCCAGGGGAAGAGGGATGGGAGCTGCTGTTTCACGGACACAGAGTTAGAGTGAGGTCATGAAAACCTCTGGAGACAGGCAACGGGAGGGTTGTGAAACAATGTGAATGCACTTAAAGCCACTGAACTTGGGCACTTGTCAGTCGTTAGGGTCCAACTTCACTCTTTTACACGTGGGTGTCCCAGTTTTCCCAGCACCATTTGCTGAAAAGATTGTGATGGTATTCTTCATGCCAGAAGAACTTTTGTGTACAGGCAGGTATTCACAACTATTTGATTTTAAGGTAATGATTAATTCATTTTCAAACAATCAACTTTCCTCTAAACATTCACCGACTACTCTGAAACCTAAAAATAGCAAGCCACCAGTTTCACAATTTCAGACTTCCCAAAACATTGGAACAAGGGTTGCAAATTTAATAAACAAACTTTACAAATCTGGGACCTCAGAGTCCCTTAAATAAATTAAGAGCCTTGAAGAGAAGAAAAGGCAATATAGTCATTGTTTAAAAAAATATGCATTTACTTATTCCTTTGGTTGCATGAGATCTTAGTCGTAGCATGTGGGATCTTGTTCCCCGACCAGGGTATGAACCTGCGCCCCCTGTACTAGAAGCACAGAGTCTTAGCCACTGGACCACCAGGTAAGTCCCCATACAATGTTTTTTTTTTTGTAAGTGAAAGCAGGCTTATTGAGAGAAATATTCCATAGGCAGAATGTGATCCCTCTCAGAAGGTAAGAGCAGCCCAGAGTCATACAATCTGGATCATATTTTTCACAAGTCTAATATAGCCGATTCTCATCAACAGTTTAAATGTCTTCAAAGCTTAACACATAGGAGAATAGGGATCATCACACTGATCAGTCTGCTTGCATTAAACTCATTCCAGGACTTCTCTAGTGGTCCAGGGGTTAAGAATCTGCCTGCCAATGGAGGGGACTCGACTTCGATCCCTGGGTCCAGGAAGATTTCACATGCCCCGGGAGCAACTAAGGCCGTGGGCCACAACGACTAAGTCCACACTCTAGAGCCCATGCTTTGCAACAAGAGAAGTCACTGCAGTGAGAAACTGGGCACCACAACTAGAGAGTGGCCCCCACCCCCCACAACTAGACAAAGCCCATGCACAGCAACATAAGACCTCATGCAATCAAAAATAATTGGATTTTTAAAAACTGGTTACAAATAGTTTTATGTCATATTTATATCACAGATATAAATGTGTGTCATCAGGGTTCGATTTGGATCAAAAATTTTGATTCAATCATTTTCTTTAATTCATTTTATATATATATTTTTTAAACTTTTATTTTACTTTTTACAGAGTTTTGTTGTTTACAGATATGTATGTTCTCAGATTAGTCATATGTATATCCCCCCCATCCCACCCCTCCAGACCGTCATACAGCACCCGTGAAGGATCTGCTTTTCTCACAGAGCAATGACTATAGCTATTTTCTTCACATATGATAGTACAGGCCTTCATGCTACTACCTTTACGCCTCTCACCCATTTTATGTATTTTGAATGCACTGGGTCATCACTGTAGCCCTCGGGCGTTGCTTGTGGAGCACAGGCTCAGTCGTGGTGGCCCATGGGGCTTAGTTCCCCTGTGGCATGTGGGATCTCAGTTTCCTGAAGCAGGGATCGGACCCACGTCGCCTGCATGGGCAGGCGGGTTCTTAACCACTGGTCCACCAGGGGAGCCCTGATTTGACAATCTTGATACTTCCCTGTGATATAGCTCACCTACAAGAGTAAGCGTTGCTTGTCTATCAGCTGAGTTCACAATTTTGATGGCTGAAGAGTCAGGCCTGGGATCTCACTCAACTTGACACTCACCAAGCTTCAACTCCAGGACCATTAGACTTTGTTGTGATCACGTGACCACCAGCGTTAGGACATTGACTTGGGTGATCTTGGTTTACCTCCCACGGCTGTTTGTTCAGAATGTCGTCACTCTGTAGTATGGCCCAAACAACACTCTTTGAAGAGGCGAATCGTTTTAATAGGCCGAGGTTATTCAACTGCTGGATGTTCTGGAGCCTTCCCTGTTAAATGTGTGGGATGTTGCCTCTTTGTTTTGCAGGCAGGGCGAGCCTCTCTCCCCTCTGTTCTGGGGACGCTGTGCTGCTGTAACGTGAATGTCACCTTCCCATTGTGTGACCTTTTTAAATATTTTACTATTTTGGCTATTCTGGGTTTTCACTGCTGCTGCAGGCTCTTCTCTAGTGGAGATGAGCAGGCTTCTTATTGCGGTGACTTCTCTTGTTGTGGAACTTGGACTCTAGGGCACATGGGCTCCATAGTTGCGGCTCCGAGGCTCTAGAGCACAGGCTCCATAGTTGTGGCTCACGGGCTCAGTTGCTCTGAAGCATGTGGGATCTTTCCAGATCAGGGATCGAACTCACACACAGGTTTACACAAATAGGGGAGACTTCTGGTTTGAAAATGGGGGACATATTTTTGCTCTCTTTTTCTCATAAAACACCCCAAAATACTAAGAAGAATATCTTTTGGCTCCTGACTTCTTTTCACCTATCACTGTATTTTGGAACTCTTTCCATATGGATACCCAGAAAGTTTTTCCTCTTTTATACAGCTACATAGTATTACATGGCTTAGATGTACCATAAATTGGCTTCCTTTTAATGGATACTTGAGTTGTTTCTAATCACCTGCTGTATCAAAGAATGCATTCATTTACTGTCTTGTGAAAACATCTTTGATCTATAAACATACAGCTTGTAAGGTAAATCCTAAGTGGTGCTAGTGGTAAAGAACCCGGCTGCTAATGCAGGAGATGTAAAAGACTCGGGTTCAATCCCTGGGTCGGGAAGATCCCCTGGAGAAGGAAATGGCAACCCACTGCAGTATTCTTCCCTGGAGAATCCCATGGACAGAGGAGCCTGGCAGTTTATAGTCCACAGGGTTGCAAAGAGGCAGACATGACTGAAGCAACTTAGCACACAAACCAAAGGATAAATACAGTTGTAGTATTACATATACTGCCAATTACCCTCTGTAAACGTAGATGACTTGGGTGATCTTGGTTTACCTCCCACGGCTGTTTGTTCAGAATGTCGTCACTCTGTAGTATGGCCCAAACAACACTCTTTGAAGAGGCGAATCGTTTTAATAGGCCGAGGTTATTCAACTGCTGGATGTTCTGGAGCCTTCCCTGTTAAATGTGTGGGATGTTGCCTCTTTGTTTTGCAGGCAGGGCGAGCCTCTCCCTCTGTTCTGGGACGCTGTGCTGCTGTAACGTGAATGTCACCTTCCCATTGTGTGACCTTTTTAAATATTTTACTATTTTGGCTATTCTGGGTTTTCACTGCTGCTGCAGGCTCTTCTCTAGTGGAGATGAGCAGGCTTCTTATTGCGGTGACTTCTCTTGTTGTGGAACTTGGACTCTAGGGCACATGGGCTCCATAGTTGCGGCTCCGAGGCTCTAGAGCACAGGCTCCATAGTTGTGGCTCACGGGCTCAGTTGCTCTGAAGCATGTGGGATCTTTCCAGATCAGGGATCGAACTCACACACAGGTTTACACAAATAGGGGAGACTTCTGGTTTGAAAATGGGGGACATATTTTTGCTCTCTTTTTCTCATAAAACACCCCAAAATACTAAGAAGAATATCTTTTGGCTCCTGACTTCTTTTCACCTATCACTGTATTTTGGAACTCTTTCCATATGGATACCCAGAAAGTTTTTCCTCTTTTATACAGCTACATAGTATTACATGGCTTAGATGTACCATAAATTGGCTTCCTTTTAATGGATACTTGAGTTGTTTCTAATCACCTGCTGTATCAAAGAATGCATTCATTTACTGTCTTGTGAAAACATCTTTGATCTATAAACATACAGCTTGTAAGGTAAATCCTAAGTGGTGCTAGTGGTAAGAACCCGGCTGCTAATGCAGGAGATGTAAAAGACTCGGGTTCAATCCCTGGGTCGGGAAGATCCCCTGGAGAAGGAAATGGCAACCCACTGCAGTATTCTTCCCTGGAGAATCCCATGGACAGAGGAGCCTGGCAGTTTATAGTCCACAGGGTTGCAAAGAGGCAGACATGACTGAAGCAACTTAGCACACAAACCAAAGGATAAATACAGTTGTAGTATTACATATACTGCCAATTACCCTCTGTAAACGTAGATGAGTTTGTATACTTACCTATAATCCATGCATTCTTTTCCCCCCATAAAGTATGTTATCAGACTTTAGGATTTTTGCCAGTCTGAAACACAGACATGGGACGGAGCTGTGGGTTAATTAGCATTTCTCTTTTTGTCAATGAGGTCAAGCATCCTTTCATAGTATCTTTTTTTTTTTAATTTTGGCCTCTTTTATTGTTCATTTATTTATTTACTTATTTATTTTCATCCATCTTTATTCTTTGGCCTGTGTGGGCCTCCCATTGCAGTGGCCTTCTCACTGCAAAGCACTGGCTCTGGGCACATGTGCTCCAGAGCACTGGCTCGCAGTTGGACACACCAGTCCAGCCGTTCCGTGGCACATGGGATCTTCCTGGACCAGGGATCAAACCAGTGCCCCTTGCACTGCAAAGCGGAGTCTTTACCCATTGGAAGCCCCTTTCATAGTATCTTTTACGTGTGTTGGTACTGGGCTGTTGGTTTTTCTTGCTGTTCTTATTTTTTTTGTTGTTTTTGTTTTTTTTTTTATAAATTTTTGGGGGGGGCAGGAGGGTGGGGAGGGAGGGGGTGGGCGGGCCACTTCTATTGGTCTTTCATTTATCTATTTTCATCCATCTTTGTTCTTTGGCCCGTGTGGGCCTCCCATCGCAGTGGCCTGTTTTCACAGAGCGCCGGCTCTGGGCGCACATGCTCCAGAGCTCCAGTTGGGTAATTAGATACGTCGGTCCAGCCGCTCCGCGGCACGTGGGATCTTCCCAGGCCAGGGATCGAACCGGCGCCCCTTGCACTGCAAGGCGGTGTCCTTACCCACTGGACCACCAGGGGAAGCCCTATTCCTGTTTTTTCAATTTGGCTGTGCCATGTCTTAACTGCTGCACATAGAATCTTTAGTTGCGGCATGGGAACTCTTTTTTATTTTTTTTGGCCACTTCTATTGGTCTTTCATTTATTTCCATCCATCTTTATTCTTTGGCCTGTGTGGGCCTCCCTCTCTCATTGCAGAGCACCGGCTCTGGGCGCATGCGCTCCAGAGCTCTGGCTTGGTAGTTGGACACATCGGTCCAGCTGCTCTGCAGCAGGTGGGATCTTCCCAGACCAGGGATCGAACCAGTGCCCCTTGCACTGCAAAGCGGTGTCCTTACCCACTGGACTACCAGGGAAACCCGGCACAGGAACTCTTAGTTGCAGTTTGTGAGATGTAGTTCCCTGACCAGGGCTGGAACACTGTCCCTTGCGTTGGGAGCGTGGAGTCTTCGCCAAAATGATCTCCATCATTCTTCATATATTGGAAACCCATATAAGTTGTAAATATATCTCCCCACTTGTTTAGCTTCTGAGTTTTGCTTAAGGTGTTTTCATTTGCCACAAAAGGTTTGTTTTTTACAAAAAAAAAAAAAAAAGCGGGGCTTCCCTGGTAGCTCAGTGGTGAAGAGTTCGCCTGGCAATGAAGAAAACACAGGTTTGATCCCTGATCCGGGAAGATCCCACATCCTGCGGAGCAACTAAGTCCGTGAGCCACAACTATGGAGCCTGTGCTGCCTTGGAGCCACAGCAATGGAGCCCATGGGCCGCAACTACCAAAGCCTGTGTGCCCTAGAGCCCGAGTTCCACAAGAGAAGTCACCGCAGTGAGGAGCCTGTTCATTTCAACTAAAGAGTAGCCCCCACTCCCGGCAACTAGAGAAGAGCCTGCAGCAGCAGTGAAAACCCAGAATAGGCAAAAACAAATAAATAGGTGAAAAACTTTTTTTAAAAATTAGCAATCTTTTTCTTAACTTTGACACAATCACAAACTCACACCAAGTGTTGGAAGCACAGAACAAGTAGCTCTTATTTTCCAGAACCATTTGCACCTAAGGTAGTCACTTGAAGCCTCATCATGATGCTAATAAGATGCTGGGACATGTATATCTTAGAGTCATTCTCCTACAGCACAACCTTCAAAATAACACTTAACTGTCCTTCAAACCTCTTGCAAGGCTCACCAGCTGTTGATGTTATTTAGTCACTAAATCGTGTCTGCGTCTTTTGCGAGCCCATGGATTGCGACCCGCCAGGCTCCTCTGTCCTGGGGATTTCCGAGGCAAGAATACGGAATGGGCAGCCATTTCCTTCTCCAGGGGATCTTCCTGACCCAGAGACTGAACCCATGTCTCCTGCATTGCAGGCAGATTCTTTATCACTGAGCTACCAGAGAAGTAATTGCCCCAGTAATAATACCCTTTAGAGCAGAAGAGTGAAATTTACAAGCTTGCGTCGCTCCAGCTGTCAGATCTACCAAGGAAGAACAGCTCCTCTGTCTTTCCTGAGCTTGACCTTTTTGAAGACTAGCAGACAGTTCTCTCCTAATCTGTCCCTCACATCTGTTTATCTGATGTTTCCGTGGGATCAAATTCTTTAGCGGCCAAACTGCTGATGTGATCTGTTCTCACTGCACATCAGAGGGGCTCTCAATTTCTTTTCTTTGCATTAACTTGATATTTGCTTCACCCACCAGTTTCACAAATTGTAAAGTTACTCTTTCTCCCTTTTTTGCCAGTTTTCACAATTGTAAGTTGAAAACACAGGTTTGATCCCTGATCCGGGAAGATCCCACATCCTGGAGCAACTAAGTCCGTGAGCCACAACTATGGAGCCTGTGCTGCCTTGGAGCCACAGCAATGGAGCCCATGGGCCGCAACTACCAAAGCCTGTGTGCCCTAGAGCCCGAGTTCCACAAGAGAAGTCACCGCAGTGAGGAGCCTGTTCATTTCAACTAAAGAGTAGCCCCCACTCCCGGCAACTAGAGAAGAGCCTGCAGCAGCAGTGAAAACCCAGAATAGGCAAAAACAAATAAATAGGTGAAAAACTTTTTTTAAAAATTAGCAATCTTTTTCTTAACTTTGACACAATCACAAACTCACACCAAGTGTTGGAAGCACAGAACAAGTAGCTCTTATTTTCCAGAACCATTTGCACCTAAGGTAGTCACTTGAAGCCTCATCATGATGCTAATAAGATGCTGGGACATGTATATCTTAGAGTCATTCTCCTACAGCACAACCTTCAAAATAACACTTAACTGTCCTTCAAACCTCTTGCAAGGCTCACCAGCTGTTGATGTTATTTAGTCACTAAATCGTGTCTGCGTCTTTTGCGAGCCCATGGATTGCGACCCGCCAGGCTCCTCTGTCCTGGGGATTTCCGAGGCAAGAATACGGAATGGGCAGCCATTTCCTTCTCCAGGGGATCTTCCTGACCCAGAGACTGAACCCATGTCTCCTGCATTGCAGGCAGATTCTTTATCACTGAGCTACCAGAGAAGTAATTGCCCCAGTAATAATACCCTTTAGAGCAGAAGAGTGAAATTTACAAGCTTGCGTCGCTCCAGCTGTCAGATCTACCAAGGAAGAACAGCTCCTCTGTCTTTCCTGAGCTTGACCTTTTTGAAGACTAGCAGACAGTTCTCTCCTAATCTGTCCCTCACATCTGTTTATCTGATGTTTCCGTGGGATCAAATTCTTTAGCGGCCAAACTGCTGATGTGATCTGTTCTCACTGCACATCAGAGGGGCTCTCAATTTCTTTTCTTTGCATTAACTTGATATTTGCTTCACCCACCAGTTTCACAAATTGTAAAGTTACTCTTTCTCCCTGATGAGAACTTTGTAGAGAGAGATATTTTGAAAGCATATACAGACTCCACTCCTCATCAAACCTTCAAGGTCTCACCGTTTTTTTTTCCTCTCATGACTTGTGGGATTCAGTTCTCTGACCAGGGATGGAACCTGGGACCTCAGCAGGGAGAGCATGGAGTCCTAACCACTGAACCACCCCCGCCCCAGGGAACTCCCTCAAGCTCTTAACTTCTAACTGTGTGGATTCATTATTTCTTATCTTATTCCTTGAGTTATAACAAGAATAAATCTCACTATCATTTTTCTTTTTGGTGCAAAACATGGTTTATGTTGATGTCATTTATTTAATCCATTTGGTGGAGAGTGCTCTATGAACTCCTTGATTTTCCCAGTGGGAGTCTCTCCCAGCAGGTTCCTCTGTCCCTTTGACATGCCCTCACCATCCATGGAGTATTCTCTTGCTTTCTTGTTTCTAAAACATACGTATTTCTATTTATTTATTTGACTGTGCCGGGTCTTAGTTGTGGCACATGGGATCTAGTTCCCTGACCAGAGGTCGAACTCAGGCCCCCTGCATCGGGAACACAGAGTCTTAGCCACTGGACCACCATGGACATCCCCTTAATTTACTTAGCTCATCAATTCCCCTGTATATTACGCATCCCTTCCTTCACTCCTCCTCCGCCACCTTCGTCATCTAGTTGAGGTTTTTATTCCCCAAGCCAGAAGACCCCCTCTCCCAGCACACCTAATATGTGGGTCCTCCCGCTGCGCTGAGTTGCTCTACGAACACCTGCTCTTCTTACTTCCCTGAGGTTCTGACAGCCTAAGCTGGGCCATTGCTGCCACACAAGCCCAGGTTGCCCTTGCCTGCCTCACAACCCCAGGCTGCCCTTGCCTGCCTTAGGACTGCATTGTTCAGGAAGCACAGGACAGGGAAGAGGAGGAATGTTTGATCCTATTTCATCATTTAAATGTTTCAATGGGTTCTTTTATGGCTTCTGGATTTGAATCATCATAGTTCAAAGGTTTTCTCCACATTCAGGATATAAAGGCTGTTACGGTTTCAGATTTTGCACTGATATCCTGGATCCATTTGGAGTTTATTCAGCATATTATTTCTTCTCTTCCTCCCTTCTATTGGATTTGTGGGGTTTTCTTTGCTTTTAGGGCTTCCCTCATGACTCAGTCAGTAAAGAACCCGCCTGCAACACAGGAAACATAAGAGATGAGGGAATATCCCCTGAAGACGGAAATGCCAACCCACTCCAGTATTCTTCCTTGGAAAATTCCAAGAACAGAGGAGCCTGGCGGGCTACAGTCTATGGGGCTGCAAGAGTCAGACACGACTGAGGGACTAACCCACCACCACCCTATTCTTTTCTTTTGTTGGCTATGCTGAGAGGCAGGTGGGATTTTAGTTCCCAGACAAGGGATAGAACCCCTGCCCCGAACCACTAGACTGCCAGGGAATATGGTGTCCCAAGGACAAAAGAACAAGGCAAACAAGGAGAAATGCAGGAACAGATAAGCCCGATCCTTATTGTCCTTGCCTCCCCACGCGATAACCATTGCTCTACCCCACACAGTTCACTGTCCAGTCAGCAAATGATTCATAAGCCCCCTATCCCACTTCTTGGACCCTGGTTATAAATTCTCCTCTCATTTTGCCTTAGGTCTGGAAATTCTTTTTCAACCCACACTCCAACTGGGACAGGGAAGTTCCTGTGAAGTTTTCTTTATTCTCCTTTTTTCCTATGCATTTGTCGAGTAAAAAAGATGAACAACTTGAGAGTTGTGCGTAAAGTTTTATTGAGGGCATAATTAGGATGCAACCTGGGAGGCAGCACCCTACAAAGCTCTGAAAGACTGCTCCAAAGAGGCAGCAGGAGGAAGATCATTATATAACATTTTGAGGAGGAGGGAGTTTCATACCAATCAACAGGCATTTTACAAGGGGTTTTCAGTTAGTCATGAGGCTCTGATGTCACCATGAGGAGATGTAGTGCTTTTCTAGATATGAGGAGATGCCAGGATTGAGATCACAAACTCTGTTGCTAAAAGCATCCACCTGTCTAAAGACCTGCCCCACCAGATTCCCTGGAGCACAGAGCCCTGAACTGCCTCAGGGAGTGTTGAAGGTCAGCAGCTGTCACAGCAAATCACGAAGCAGATAAGATCTGAAATATTAATACTTTATTGTCCGGATCCTTTGGAGTTTATTCAGCATATTATTTCTTCTCTTCCTCCTTCTATTGGATTTGTGGGGTTTTCTTTGCTTTTAGGGCTTCCCTCATGACTCAGTCAGTAAAGAACCCGCCTGCAACACAGGAAACATAAGAGATGAGGGAATATCCCCTGAAGACGGAAATGCCAACCCACTCCAGTATTCTTCCTTGGAAAATTCCAAGAACAGAGGAGCCTGGCGGGCTACAGTCTATGGGGCTGCAAGAGTCAGACACGACTGAGGGACTAACCCACCACCACCCTATTCTTTTCTTTTGTTGGCTATGCTGAGAGGCAGGTGGGATTTTAGTTCCCAGACAAGGGATAGAACCCCTGCCCCGAACCACTAGACTGCCAGGGAATATGGTGTCCCAAGGACAAAAGAACAAGGCAAACAAGGAGAAATGCAGGAACAGATAAGCCCGATCCTTATTGTCCTTGCCTCCCCACGCGATAACCATTGCTCTACCCCACACAGTTCACTGTCCAGTCAGCAAATGATTCATAAGCCCCCTATCCCACTTCTTGGACCCTGGTTATAAATTCTCCTCTCATTTTGCCTTAGGTCTGGAAATTCTTTTTCAACCCACACTCCAACTGGGACAGGGAAGTTCCTGTGAAGTTTTCTTTATTCTCCTTTTTTCCTATGCATTTGTCGAGTAAAAAAGATGAACAACTTGAGAGTTGTGCGTAAAGTTTTATTGAGGGCATAATTAGGATGCAACCTGGGAGGCAGCACCCTACAAAGCTCTGAAAGACTGCTCCAAAGAGGCAGCAGGAGGAAGATCATTATATAACATTTTGAGGAGGAGGGAGTTTCATACCAATCAACAGGCATTTTACAAGGGGTTTTCAGTTAGTCATGAGGCTCTGATGTCACCATGAGGAGATGTAGTGCTTTTCTAGATATGAGGAGATGCCAGGATTGAGATCACAAACTCTGTTGCTAAAAGCATCCACCTGTCTAAAGACCTGCCCCACCAGATTCCCTGGAGCACAGAGCCCTGAACTGCCTCAGGGAGTGTTGAAGGTCAGCAGCTGTCACAGCAAATCACGAAGCAGATAAGATCTGAAATATTAATACTTTATACAACTGATGGTCAGTTTCCGTTTTTATAAAGTCAGCAGAAAGAAAGCGGGGCAGGAAGGCAGGCTGATGGGAGCTGGCTGTCTTTATATAGATATAATTTTATTTATTTGTTTTTGGCTGTGCTGGGTCCTCACTGCTACTTGGGTTTTTCTCTAGTTTCAGTGATTGAGGACTACTCTCTGCTTGTGGTGTGTAGGCTTCTCACTGCTGTGGCTTCTGTCGCTGCGGAGCATGGGTTTGGCTCTTGGACTCCAGAGCACAGGTTCAATAGTTGCAGTGCAAGGACTTCGTTGCTCCGAGGCATGTCCGTTCTTCCCAGATCAGGAATCCAACCAACCCAAGTCTCCTGCATAGGCAGGTGAATTCTTTACCACTAAGCCTCCAGGGACGCCCAGCTGTGTTGTCTTAACATGTGTCAGCTACAGATCAGCACTTGCCAAGAGCCTTTGCCAGCAACTGAAGAATAAGGGCTGCTGCCATTCGCCTCTGGGGAGACGGCACCCTGGGCCTTTCCACACCCTCTGAGGGGCATTCAGGGTGGAGAGTGAGGCACCCTATGCTCCAGGGAAGCTGGTGGAACCGATCTTTAGAGAGTGAGGTATTTTCAAGAACTGATTTCATGATCCCAATCTTTGCGTCTCCTCAGTATCTACAAAAGCACCCTTTATGGTGACATTAGCTCTTCGTAACGGGCAGAAAACCTTTTGTAAAATAAACACTTGATTGCATTGAGCTTCCCCTTCTCCAAAATCATGCCTATTGACCTTCCTCCACTCCCTGTTTGGAGCTGTCTCTCAGAGCTATCTGAGGTGCTGTCTCCCGGGCTGCAGTCCTCATTTTGCTCTCAATAAAACTTAACTCGGGGGGCTTCCCTGGTGGTCTACTCGGTAAAGAGTCCACCTTGCAGTGCAGGGGGCACTGATTTAATCCCTGGCCCTGGAAGATCTCACATGCCGTGGAGCGGCTGGACCAGTGTGTCCAGTTACATGCCAGCACTCTGGAGCAAGTGCGCCCAGAGCCAGTGCTCTGCAACGGGAGAGGCCACTGCAATGGGAGGCCCACACAGGTCAAAGAATAAAGATGGATGAAAATAAAGAAAGAAAAAAATCAGTTAAAAAAAAAGCAGCCAAAATTAAAACCAAAAAAACTAACTCGTAACTCTCAGGTTGTGCGTCTTTTTTTTTTTCACTGACACATACTTCTCCCAAGGTCTCCCTGGGTATAGTAACCAGGCTCCAGCATGAACCCAATCACCTCCAAAAAGCTGTGTCCTGTGTAGTTGTCTCCCCACAGTGGATCAGGGCTGATTCACCATTTCTGATACTAGGTTCTGCAGCTTTCATCTTGGGCTCTTTCTTTCTCATCCCTTGCTCTGGGGAAGTTCAAGGCAGTGCAAGGACTTCGTTGCTCCGAGGCATGTCCGTTCTTCCCAGATCAGGAATCCAACCAACCCAAGTCTCCTGCATAGGCAGGTGAATTCTTTACCACTAAGCCTCCAGGGACGCCCAGCTGTGTTGTCTTAACATGTGTCAGCTACAGATCAGCACTTGCCAAGAGCCTTTGCCAGCAACTGAAGAATAAGGGCTGCTGCCATTCGCCTCTGGGGAGACGGCACCCTGGGCCTTTCCACACCCTCTGAGGGGCATTCAGGGTGGAGAGTGAGGCACCCTATGCTCCAGGGAAGCTGGTGGAACCGATCTTTAGAGAGTGAGGTATTTTCAAGAACTGATTTCATGATCCCAATCTTTGCGTCTCCTCAGTATCTACAAAAGCACCCTTTATGGTGACATTAGCTCTTCGTAACGGGCAGAAAACCTTTTGTAAAATAAACACTTGATTGCATTGAGCTTCCCCTTCTCCAAAATCATGCCTATTGACCTTCCTCCACTCCCTGTTTGGAGCTGTCTCTCAGAGCTATCTGAGGTGCTGTCTCCCGGGCTGCAGTCCTCATTTTGCTCTCAATAAAACTTAACTCGGGGGGCTTCCCTGGTGGTCTACTCGGTAAAGAGTCCACCTTGCAGTGCAGGGGGCACTGATTTAATCCCTGGCCCTGGAAGATCTCACATGCCGTGGAGCGGCTGGACCAGTGTGTCCAGTTACATGCCAGCACTCTGGAGCAAGTGCGCCCAGAGCCAGTGCTCTGCAACGGGAGAGGCCACTGCAATGGGAGGCCCACACAGGTCAAAGAATAAAGATGGATGAAAATAAAGAAAGAAAAAAATCAGTTAAAAAAAAAGCAGCCAAAATTAAAACCAAAAAAACTAACTCGTAACTCTCAGGTTGTGCGTCTTTTTTTTTTTCACTGACACATACTTCTCCCAAGGTCTCCCTGGGTATAGTAACCAGGCTCCAGCATGAACCCAATCACCTCCAAAAAGCTGTGTCCTGTGTAGTTGTCTCCCCACAGTGGATCAGGGCTGATTCACCATTTCTGATACTAGGTTATAGAGACTGCAGCTTTCATCTTGGGCTCTTTCTTTCTCATCCCTTGCTCTGGGGAAGCTAATGTTACCAAGTCCAAACTCATACTGCTGGCCACACAGCAGACCAATAAATCGAGAGATCAGTGGGCTGGGACAAGGAATGGTGACCTTCATTCTGCAAGCCCACAGTGGAAGAAGACGGTAGACTCACGTCCCAAAGAACCATCTTCCCTGAATTAGAATGCAGACTTTTTTTTAGGGCTTCCCTGGTAGCTCAGTGGTGAAGAGTTTGCCTGCCAAGGCACGAGATACAGGTTCCATCCCAGATCCAGGAGGATCCCACATACTGCGGAGTAACTAAGCCTGTGAGCCACTACTATGGAGCCTGTGCTCTAGAGCCTCGGAGCCACAACTACGGAGCCCATGTGTCACAACTACTGAAGCCCGTGTGCCCTAGAGCCCGAGCTCCACAACAAGAGAAGTCACCACAACAAAAAGCATGCTCACCTCCACTACAGAGTGGCCCCCACTCCCTGCAACTAGAGAAGAGCCTGTGGCAGCAGTGAAAACCCAGAATAGACACAAATAAATAAATAAAATTAAGAAAAAAAGAATGTAAACACTTTTCACACTAAAGAGGGAGGGGATAAAGTCCTGTATCTGGATCAGATGCCAGAGGGGTTGTGTTCTTCCTTCCTGTAGCTATTACAAGCCAGCCTGATCACAGTGCACTCAAACAAAAGACAGATAACATATGCCCCTTAGATCAATGAAGTGCAGGGTATATTGGATATTTTGTCTGTTCAGCTCATCTTGCTCTTTCAAGGCATCCATGTTAGCTGGTGGCTGCTTTAACTGTGCTAGATAGGCATGTAAGTGAGAAAGTCATTATTTTGAAATAGCCAGCAGGAGAAAGTTCAGCTGGGGTTAAAATTCATTTGTCTTATCATAAGTACTGTCAACATTACTCTTGTCAATGAAAGAAATGGGAAAGCGGTTCGTTTAATTTTTAAACCTTTTATCCTGACATATAACATAAACTCATAACACAGGAAGAAAACTGAAATGTATGGTCGCTGGACCAAATTACTATTAATTGGGTGCTTTAAAATGACAAGAGATTATTCTCCCTGTTCTGGAAGCCAGAGGTCCAACGTGAGAATCACCAGGTCAAAATCAAGGTCTCGGGATTTCCCTGGCTGTCCAGTGGTTAAGATTTTCACTGCAGAGGGCATGGATTCGATCCCTGATCAGGGAACTAAGATTTTACACGCTGTGACCAAACATAAATCAGTAAATAAAATTTTAAAAAAAGGAATCAAGGTGTGGGCAGGGCTTTGCTCCTCCTGTTGGTTCTTAAGAGAGAATCTGTTCTTTACCCCTTCCAGTTTTCAACAGTTATGAGCCATCCTTGGCTTGTGGCCACGTGACTCTAATTCTCAAGGCCAGCCTCTTCGAACCTCTCTCTGCTCTGTCTTTACATCACCTTCTCTTCTATGGGTGTCAAATAGTCCTCTGCCTCCCTCGTATGAGGATATATGTGATTGCATTTAGAATATGGATACACGTGACTTGCCCAGGGCTTCCCTGGTGGTTCATTGGTTAAGAATCGCCTTGCAACGCAAGGGACACTGGTTTGATCCCTGCTGTGGGAAGATCCCGGGCTTCCCAGAGGCTCAGCAGTAAAGCTGGAGCTGCAGGAGACACAGGTTCGACCCCTGCATCAGGAAGAGCCCCGAAGGATGGCATGGCAACCCACTCCAGTGCTCTTGCCTGGAGGAGTCCATGGACAGAGAAGCCTGACGGGCTACAGTCCAGTGGGTGGCACAGAGTGCACTAAAACGACAGATAACATATGCCCTTAGATCAATGAAGTGCAGGGTATATTGGATATTTTGTCTGTTCAGCTCATCTTGCTCTTTCAAGGCATCCATGTTAGCTGGTGGCTGCTTTAACTGTGCTAGATAGGCATGTAAGTGAGAAAGTCATTATTTTGAAATAGCCAGCAGGAGAAAGTTCAGCTGGGGTTAAAATTCATTTGTCTTATCACAAGTACTGTCAACATTACTCTTGTCAATGAAAGAAATGGGAAAGCGGTTCGTTTAATTTTTAAACCTTTTATCCTGACATATAACATAAACTCATAACACAGGAAGAAAACTGAAATGTATGGTCGCTGGACCAAATTACTATTAATTGGGTGCTTTAAAATGACAAGAGATTATTCTCCCTGTTCTGGAAGCCAGAGGTCCAACGTGAGAATCACCAGGTCAAAATCAAGGTCTCGGGATTTCCCTGGCTGTCCAGTGGTTAAGATTTTCACTGCAGAGGGCATGGATTCGATCCCTGATCAGGGAACTAAGATTTTACACGCTGTGACCAAACATAAATCAGTAAATAAAATTTTAAAAAAAGGAATCAAGGTGTGGGCAGGGCTTTGCTCCTCCTGTTGGTTCTTAAGAGAGAATCTGTTCTTTACCCCTTCCAGTTTTCAACAGTTATGAGCCATCCTTGGCTTGTGGCCACGTGACTCTAATTCTCAAGGCCAGCCTCTTCGAACCTCTCTCTGCTCTGTCTTTACATCACCTTCTCTTCTATGGGTGTCAAATAGTCCTCTGCCTCCCTCGTATGAGGATATATGTGATTGCATTTAGAATATGGATACACGTGACTTGCCCAGGGCTTCCCTGGTGGTTCATTGGTTAAGAATCGCCTTGCAACGCAAGGGACACCGGTTTGATCCCTGCTGT
Source organism: Tragulus kanchil (assembly GCA_022376925.1). Taxonomy (NCBI): domain Eukaryota; kingdom Metazoa; phylum Chordata; class Mammalia; order Artiodactyla; family Tragulidae; genus Tragulus; species Tragulus kanchil. Next base: position 129,225,271 of record JAIOJX010000031.1, read on the forward strand.
GGGAAGATCCCGGGCTTCCCAGAGGCTCAGCAGTAAAGCTGGAGCTGCAGGAGACACAGGTTCGACCCCTGCATCAGGAAGAGCCCCGAAGGATGGCATGGCAACCCACTCCAGTGCTCTTGCCTGGAGGAGTCCATGGACAGAGAAGCCTGACGGGCTACAGTCCAGTGGGTGGCACAGAGTCAGACGCGACTGAAGCAATTCAGCAGCAACAGCAGCAGCTGCATGATATTGTTGATTTCTTCGTTTTGACAAATACACCATAGTTACTACGATGTTTACATTAAGAGGAGCTGGGTGGAAGGTATAGGAACTCTGTACTAGCTTCGCAAATTTTCTTTGTAAATATGATATTATTCCAAATCACCAAGTTGATTTGTAAAAAACAAAAATCAGCATCTCACTAGAAAGGAAAGACAAAATAAAAAAACAAAACACACCTCCCCTCAAAAATCCTAAACTAAACTGAAAATAAAAACAAAGCTGAAAACACCAAGTGTTCATCTATTCATCAGTTGATGGACACTTGAATTGCTTCCATATCTTGGCCATTGTTTAAAAAAAAAACGCTGCTGTGAACTTCAGAGTGCATGTATCTTTTCCAATAAGTGGGTTTTTGTGTGTGTGTGTGGGGGGGGTGATGACGAGAGGGAGGATATACCCAGGAGTGGAATCATTGGCATATAACTTAGTTTTGTTTGTAATTTTTGAGAAACCTCCAATACTGATTTCTACAGTGGCTGTATCCGCCCATGTGCTTTAAATCCTCTCTAGAGGACTTACACCACCTAATACATTAGGACTGACTAGTTTGATCTCCTTGCAGTCCAAGGGACTCTCAAGAGCCTTCTCCAGCACAATTCAGAAGCATCAGTTCTCTGGTATTCAGCCTTCTTTGTGGTTCAACTCACATCCATACATGACTACTGGAAGAACCACACCTTTGAATATCTGGACCTTTTGTAGGTAAAGTGATATCTCTGCTTTTTAATATTCTATTGATACAGGTTAGATCTCATTTTTCTTCCAAGGAGCAGGCGTCTTTTAATTTCATGGCTGCAGTCACCCTCCACAATGATTTTGGACCCTGGGAAAATAGTTGGTCACTGTTTCTGTTTTTCTCCTGTCTATTTGACATGAAGCGATGGGACTGGACACCATGATATTTGTGTTTTGAATGATGAATTTTAAGCCAGCTTTATCACTCTTCGCTTTCACCTTCACCAAGAGGTTCTTTTAACTCTTTGCTTCCTGCCATTAGGGTGGGCTCATTCCTAGAAAAGTTTCAATGCTGTCCGTGGGCTTTCAAGGCTCTGAAGGGTCTGGCCCATTTTGTCTCTGCCCTCACAGTCCAGCCTCTCCTGGTTCCGTCAATCTGTTCCAGCCACACTGACCTCCTGCATTTCCCGGGACACAGATGGCATGTGGTAGCCTCAGGGCCTTTGCACTGGCTGTTCTCCCGGCTTGGAATGCTCTTCCCCAGAGGCCCGCATGGCTCACCTCTGACCTGTTTTCTCACCCCTGACCTGTTTTGGGAGGCTATGCCAATGCCACTTTCTATAAGGAATGAGAAGAGATTAGGGAATTGTTCATTTCATTAGGCATGGTCAAAGGCTTTACACCAAAGGAGAATATCCTCATTGTTGGAAGTACAAACTGCAGCTAAAGGGGGCGAAGACACGTGAAATGGATTTGTTCCCCCTAAAGGTGGCAGTGGGCTAACATTGCTGGTTGCAAAAGGCCAGCAATAAGAAACTCCCATCCCAGAGGACATTTGCGGGGGCCGGTGATAAGAAACCGCTCCCCACTAACTGCCCGTGAAAGCTTCCTGCCACTCCGAATGTGGTTGATGCAAGACTTCACCCCACTCCGCGAAAATTTTCCACTGCCAGGCTAAAAAACCTCCCCACCCCATCCCTGGGCGCGAATTCACTGGCCCTGCCTCTTGGGACCATGTGGATCTCGCCTGGGAGCATTGTCCTAATAAACGGCCTGAGTCGTCTCTGCTCTAACCTGGTCCTTGCCACGCGAAATATCTGTCAGATGGTGGCCCATACGGGGAGGAGACTGTGCCCCACGGTCCCCTGTGAGGGCCTCTCCTCTCTCCCTACCCAGAGACGCTAGACACGCGGCAAGAAGCCTCGGCCTTCCACCCTGTCCGGCAGCAGGGAGCGGTGAGTTTCCCCTCACCCCTGCCGTCCTCACCCGAGACACTGGCGTTCTGGGACCCCTGCTCCTCTGTTCTCTGTCCAAAAATCGTCAGGGGATCCTCCACCTTCAGGTTTTCCAGCTTCAGAATTGCTGCGGAGACGTCCCTGCAATCCCGTGGTGTCCATCCCTTTCAAGGGATTTTTGTGGGACGACAGAGCGCAGGGACGCCTGTCTCTGTCTGACCCTACTCCATTATAGGGTCCAGGACCGTCCCACGGCTCTAGGCGGATACCAGGGACGCCTGTCTCTGTCTAGTTCCATTGCCAGTCTCGGGTGACAACAGTATGGGTAACAGAGAGTCCAAACCGGACCTGCAAACTCCTCTGGGTTGTCTTATCCAAAACTTCTCCAGATTAAGACTCTCCCCAGATCTGCGCCCTAAGCACACCAATCAAAACGGCCAAAGGATGGAACTTCTGACTTTAACGTCCTCACAGATTTAGATAATTTCTGCCAAAGGACCGGGAAATGGCTAGAGGTCCTGTTATAACCAGGCTTCAGGAAACAACTCAGGCCAAGCGACCAAGTAAGTGAACAGTGGAGAGCATTTATTACACCGGTGGTCCAAGGCCCCCATTTAGCCAAGGACCCCGAGCAAAACTTGTGGCTAGCATTTATACCTAAAGCCTACGTGCACAAACCCACATCCCAAACCCCTGAGCTTGCCTAGGAACCATTAAAGGAAAAACTATGATTTGGTTGCCATCACAAAGGTACAATCGAAAATCACCTAAGCATATCGCTTAGCTCGTTGACAACAAGAACGGATGAACTAAGATCACAAATGGGAATTTATCTGGTGACGGATAGTTCATTCTCATGGCCGAGGCAAGGCTTGGATACGAGGTCTCCCTGGTCAGGTTCTCGTCAGCCCGGGAGGCCTAGCTGACAGTTACTGTTTCATCTCCATGGCTCCACAGTCCAAACACACAGGCCAGAGTTCACTGGAAGTGCGAGCTGGAGTCCTCTTCCTCAAGATGGAGTCAGTTCAGTCAGGGCAGCCTGCTCCTTTCCTCCTTCAGTCCCTTCTGTCCAGGCCTTTTGGGACATACGCTCCCGCCCCTCCCTCTGCTCCGATTGCCCCATCAGCCACGTCCTCCTAGCCAGAGAGAGCTCTCCCAGACCTAAACCCTCCCCCGCCACATTGCCGGAAGCCGATCCCTCCTCTCTTTTTGACCCACCTGAAGACCTTTCCAGTTCTCCTACCCGCCCCCACCCTATCTGGGACCCACCCCGCCCTCTCCTGCCTCCCAGCCATCTGCCCCTCCTGCCCAAGCAGGCTCTTCCAGCCCTCCCTCTCCACCACCGCTCCAAGACTCCTCCTCCTTCCCCTCCGGCACCCCTGGCTCTATGTCTCACCATACTATGTTTTAGATAACCAATCAAAATGGCCAAAAAAGGAGCCTCTTGATTTTAATATCCTCACTAATCTGGACAATTTCTGCTGTAGAAACGGGAAATGGTTTCTGTTAGGGTGGTAGGCTATTAAAGGGTTAACACTGCCGGGGATTCCCCAGCACTAAATAATCATAAGAAAGGGCCAAGTTGTTAGGGCCAACACCACGACCAGACTCCCGGCACCAAATCAGGGGGTCAGTTGCTTGTCTGCTGGCACCTGAGAGTCTCCTTAGACCTGCCGTAAGGAGATAGCCTTGGCCATAAAAATTCCTCACAAAGTGTCAAGAACTTCACACCCCCCGCCCGCAGCCACCTGAAGGATAGTGGGCTCATCACTGGACTTCCCGCCAAGCTTAAACAAAGAACTCGTTTCTGCGCCTGCCCTGAGGGATCCCCCTCCCCTTTTCTCCTGCTCCCCTTTCCTCCCTAATAAAACCTCCTCGTCCCATCTCCGGGGCGCGATTTCCCTGGCCCATCTCTCGGACCTGTGGATCTCGCCCGGGAACTCTTCCCAAATAAACTTCTTCCCTAACAGCTTGCAGCCCGCCGAGTCTTTGCGATTCTTACAGTTTCAAGCTCCTTATATACAGGCTTTAAAATTGGGAAGCTCCCTCCCTTCTTCCCCGCCCTTTTTCACTCCCTCCCTATTCTTGCTCTCTCTCTTTCCCTCTCCAGACTCCTGTTCATCTCTCCTCCCACAATATGGAGATGGGCCCTCCCCCTCTACCCGATGCAGGCACCCGCCTGGGGTTCTCTCTCTTCCCCTTTCTCAGCCTCCTCCCTGCCCTGGGCCGGGTCCTTCTCTCCCTCCTGCCCGGCCCTCCACCCCTTCTGCCCTGCCCTCTGCCCCATCAGCCCTTTCACCTCCAGGGTCCTCTATGGGCTCTCGCTCTCAGGACCGCCCTCTGCTTCTGCTGGCTGCCCTCCACGTTGGCTGTTGTCCACTGCGGGGGTCACTGGTCTTCTGCCGACCCTGTCGCTCGAGGCAGCCCCAACGTCCCAGGCTCTTCCAGCCCTCCCTCTCCACCACCGCTCCAAGACTCCTCCTCCTTCCCCTCCGGCACCCCTGGCTCTATGTCTCACCATACTATGTTTTAGATAACCAATCAAAATGGCCAAAAAAGGAGCCTCTTGATTTTAATATCCTCACTAATCTGGACAATTTCTGCTGTAGAAACGGGAAATGGTTTCTGTTAGGGTGGTAGGCTATTAAAGGGTTAACACTGCCGGGGATTCCCCAGCACTAAATAATCATAAGAAAGGGCCAAGTTGTTAGGGCCAACACCACGACCAGACTCCCGGCACCAAATCAGGGGGTCAGTTGCTTGTCTGCTGGCACCTGAGAGTCTCCTTAGACCTGCGGTAAGGAGATAGCCTTGGCCATAAAAATTCCTCACAAAGTGTCAAGAACTTCACACCCCCCGCCCGCAGCCACCTGAAGGATAGTGGGCTCATCACTGGACTTCCCGCCAAGCTTAAACAAAGAACTCGTTTCTGCGCCTGCCCTGAGGGATCCCCCTCCCCTTTTCTCCTGCTCCCCTTTCCTCCCTAATAAAACCTCCTCGTCCCATCTCCGGGGCGCGATTTCCCTGGCCCATCTCTCGGACCTGTGGATCTCGCCCGGGAACTCTTCCCAAATAAACTTCTTCCCTAACAGCTTGCAGCCCGCCGAGTCTTTGCGATTCTTACAGTTTCAAGCTCCTTATATACAGGCTTTAAAATTGGGAAGCTCCCTCCCTTCTTCCCCGCCCTTTTTCACTCCCTCCCTATTCTTGCTCTCTCTCTTTCCCTCTCCAGACTCCTGTTCATCTCTCCTCCCACAATATGGAGATGGGCCCTCCCCCTCTACCCGATGCAGGCACCCGCCTGGGGTTCTCTCTCTTCCCCTTTCTCAGCCTCCTCCCTGCCCTGGGCCGGGTCCTTCTCTCCCTCCTGCCCGGCCCTCCACCCCTTCTGCCCTGCCCTCTGCCCCATCAGCCCTTTCACCTCCAGGGTCCTCTATGGGCTCTCGCTCTCAGGACCGCCCTGTGCTTCTGCTGGCTGCCCTCCACGTTGGCTGTTGTCCACTGCGGGGGTCACTGGTCTTCTGCCGACCCTGTCGCTCGAGGCAGCGCGCTGGCGGACTCTGTCTCCCGGGGTCTCACTCTAGAGGCCTCCTCGTCCCTGGTCACTGACCCACCTACAAGCCTTTTCCCTCCCTCCTGCTCTCCCTTTCACTCTCCAACAACACGCTAAAGTCCCACTCCTCCAGCCCCCCAGTCCAGGACTGGTTGGCTCCCACCCACACTCTTGAGACCCAACCCCAACTCAAGCCTATCACCCTCCTCTCCTATGCTCCCTTCTCCTAATCTGCTCCAGATATCCGTAAAAAACTTAAACTGGCAGAAGATGGTCCACAAACCCCTATCCGAGATCTGGTAAACATGGCCTTCAAAGTATTCAATACCAAAAAAACAAGCCAAGGCAGCTCGCCAGGCTTACTTGCAGCAAACGCTTACCCTCCAAACCCAAGCTTTGGTAGCTGCCCTGAGGTCGGCGGCTCTTAAGAGCCAGAAGACCGGGGGTCCTCAAGCCAGCAGGCCCCGCCAGGAGCCTGTTTTAAATGCAGCAAAAAGGGCCACTGGGCCAGACAGTGCCCCCAACCTGCGGGCGCCCACCAAACCCTGCCCCACGTGCCAGCAGATGGGCCATTAGAAGAGCGAATGCCCAGCCCAGTTTGCTGCAGCCTCGGCACCTCCACGCGGAGGTCCCACCAACCCGGCTCTTCTGGCCCTGGAACTGCTAGGCCTAGCCGACGACTGACGCCACCTGGACTCGAAGACTCCCATCACCCTCGCCGAGCCCAGGGTAAGGCTCCAGGTAACAAGTCTATTTCCTTTTTAATAGACATGGGGGCTACCTTCTCTGTACTGCTGAGCCATTCAGGACCTCTAACTCCTCAGATCTCGGTCATGGGTATTGATGGACGCCCCACCTTCCCACTCTACTGAACCACTGTCCTATATTCTAGACTCTACTCCGTTCACTCATTCATTCCTAGTCATCCCCTCCTGCCCAGTTCCTCTCCTTGGTCATGACATTCTCAAACATCTTGGTGCCATCCTCCAACTCTCCCCAGGTCCCTCCTTCACCCTCCTGCCGCCCCTCATATCGGCAGATTACCCCCCACCACCTTGCACTCGCTACCGCCAGACCGTGTTAGTTCCCTAGTTTGAGACACTTTCACCCCTGTCATTGCCAAACATCACCCTCCTATTTTAATTCGATTAAAAATGCCGCAAATTTCCCATCATGACCTCAGTTTCCCTGGCAACTGCCACTCTGAAAAGATTTTAGGTGGAGTCCTACTCTCTCTCTCTCTCTTGCTCTCAATGCATGACTCTCTGTTCCTCCCAGTTTTTCTCAAAGCCACCTCCAGGCTTCTCCTGGCTGCAGCGGGAGATACAGCGGGGCGGGGCATTTCTCCTGGGCCCGCAGGTCCCCCCTCCCGCGGACGTTTCTTTCCTGCTTCCTAATCTCTCTCTCTGTCACCATTTCTCCTAATGCAAAGCCTAAGACATTTGCTAAAGTTCAGGCAAGAGCCATTTGCCATTTAACAAGACTGCACTGCAACTTCGACTAACTTCTACGGATTCATTCTGAGATAAGGACTCCTTCCCCCTCACCCCACCCTTCAGGACGTTCTCTTTCTCTCTAAGACTTCCTCTTGGCAGATCTGCCCCTCCCTTCGGCTCTGACCCAGGAGTCCCGAGCTACCCCTGCCTCTTACATTTGGCCCCAGAGGTCCGAGCCTTCCCTTGCTCTTGGGCCCCCGGGGTCCAGAGCCTAGCCCCTCTTTGGGCTGTTCTGTTCCATTCCACACACTCGGGCCCCCAGGGCCCTGAGCCATCCTTGCTCCCGTTAGCCCCTCCTTAAAGATATTTTACGAGCTGCCCCCAGCTCTTTCAAGAAGTCTTACTCCTCCTGGCACCTCCCATCTCCCACTGCCAGAACAAAACCTTCACAAAAGCTTCCCTGCCTTTCTATACAAACCTGCCCCCATCACTTTATTTGTTCTCCCCTCAGAGATGCAGCAGGATTGGAAGGCACAGTCAGGGTCATCCCAGCACTCAGACAGACACCCTCGTCTTACATACACAATTTATAAGCCAGTCAGCCCCAGATATCTGTAAAAAACTCCAAAAGACAGAACAGGGACCTCAGACTCCACACCTAAACATGGCCTTCTGAGCTTTCACCAACAATGAGCATAAGGTCAGATGAAAGAAACCCACCATCCTTGCAACTCCCCTGCTCACCGCCAGACCGTGTTAGTTCCCTAGTTTGAGACACTTTCACCCCTGTCATTGCCAAACATCACCCTCCTATTTTAATTCGATTAAAAATGCCGCAAATTTCCCATCATGACCTCAGTTTCCCTGGCAACTGCCACTCTGAAAAGATTTTAGGTGGAGTCCTACTCTCTCTCTCTCTCTTGCTCTCAATGCATGACTCTCTGTTCCTCCCAGTTTTTCTCAAAGCCACCTCCAGGCTTCTCCTGGCTGCAGCGGGAGATACAGCGGGGCGGGGCATTTCTCCTGGGCCCGCAGGTCCCCCCTCCCGCGGACGTTTCTTTCCTGCTTCCTAATCTCTCTTTTGTCACCATTTCTCCTAATGCAAAGCCTAAGACATTTGCTAAAGTTCAGGCAAGAGCCATTTGCCATTTAACAAGACTGCACTGCAACTTCGACTAACTTCTACGGATTCATTCTGAGATAAGGACTCCTTCCCCCTCACCCCACCCTTCAGGACGTTCTCTTTCTCTCTAAGACTTCCTCTTGGCAGATCTGCCCCTCCCTTCGGCTCTGACCCAGGAGTCCCGAGCTACCCCTGCCTCTTACATTTGGCCCCAGAGGTCCGAGCCTTCCCTTGCTCTTGGGCCCCCGGGGTCCAGAGCCTAGCCCCTCTTTGGGCTGTTCTGTTCCATTCCACACACTCGGGCCCCCAGGGCCCTGAGCCATCCTTGCTCCCGTTAGCCCCTCCTTAAAGATATTTTACGAGCTGCCCCCAGCTCTTTCAAGAAGTCTTACTCCTCCTGGCACCTCCCATCTCCCACTGCCAGAACAAAACCTTCACAAAAGCTTCCCTGCCTTTCTATACAAACCTGCCCCCATCACTTTATTTGTTCTCCCCTCAGAGATGCAGCAGGATTGGAAGGCACAGTCAGGGTCATCCCAGCACTCAGACAGACACCCTCGTCTTACATACACAATTTATAAGCCAGTCAGCCCCAGATATCTGTAAAAAACTCCAAAAGACAGAACAGGGACCTCAGACTCCACACCTAAACATGGCCTTCTGAGCTTTCACCAACAATGAGCATAAGGTCAGATGAAAGAAAGATTCCTGCAGGCCCCTAGACCACATAAGGTCAGGTCCAACCTGCTGAGACCCCACGATCCTGCCTGACATCATAGTGGCAACCCGAGACACTGGGCTAAGACATGCACAAACCAAGTCTGCTTTCTGCCTTGGTTTCTAAAGAAGCCCAGAACCCTTCCTGCATCAATGTTTATCTTTCACGCCGACCTGGCATGGACAAACTATATCAGACCTCACGCTTTGACCATATCCCATGTCTCTATCACCAGATAGGCTTTTCGGATTTGCGAGACCAGCGCCTACATGTGTCTTCCTGCAAATTGGCTCAGGCTAGCCTTATTACCATGCCTTGTAAGTTTCTTTCAGAAATTTTTGATCAACAGTCACTGCCACCTCTCGTGCAGATCACTTCTGTCACCAGAGTGGCCTTTCAAAATCGACGGGCCCTAGACCTCCTCACCGCAGACAAAAGAGGGACCTGCCTCTTCTGCCTGAGGAATGCTGTTACTACATCAACGAGTCAGGGCTAGTAGAAGAAAACATGAACGTCCTGACTCGCCTGGCAGAAGAACTCCGCTCCAGGGGACAGCCACCACCTCCTTTCGCAGAATGGTGGCGGTCCCCACTAATGGCCTGGATGGTCCCCTTATTGGGGTCATTCATGCTCATAATACTGTTACTCATGCTTGCCCCCTGTTTTCTCAGGTTCCTACGAAACCGCATACAAGAAATCTCCCAAGTCGCTGTAAACTAGAGGCTTCTCCATCCCTACTTAAGGGTTAGGAAGGAAAGGGGCAGGGCACAATTTTTGAAAAGAATGACAGCCCAAGGACACAGCATAAACCCATTAGAATCAAATGGGTCCAAGATGGCAGACCAGACATTGATCCTCAGTCAGCAAGCTAAATGACACACCCAGAGGCACCACAACAATTCTACCCGTTCCCCTAAAAGCTGGAATAACCCTCCGCTCATTAGCATATGGAATTATCTGTAAAAAACTCCAAAAGACAGAACAGGGACCTCAGACTCCACACCTAAACATGGCCTTCTGAGCTTTCACCAACAATGAGCATAAGGTCAGATGAAAGAAAGATTCCTGCAGGCCCCTAGACCACATAAGGTCAGGTCCAACCTGCTGAGACCCCACGATCCTGCCTGACATCATAGTGGCAACCCGAGACACTGGGCTAAGACATGCACAAACCAAGTCTGCTTTCTGCCTTGGTTTCTAAAGAAGCCCAGAACCCTTCCTGCATCAATGTTTATCTTTCACGCCGACCTGGCATGGACAAACTATATCAGACCTCACGCTTTGACCATATCCCATGTCTCTATCACCAGATAGGCTTTTCGGATTTGCGAGACCAGCGCCTACATGTGTCTTCCTGCAAATTGGCTCAGGCTAGCCTTATTACCATGCCTTGTAAGTTTCTTTCAGAAATTTTTGATCAACAGTCACTGCCACCTCTCGTGCAGATCACTTCTGTCACCAGAGTGGCCTTTCAAAATCGACGGGCCCTAGACCTCCTCACCGCAGACAAAAGAGGGACCTGCCTCTTCTGCCTGAGGAATGCTGTTACTACATCAACGAGTCAGGGCTAGTAGAAGAAAACATGAACGTCCTGACTCGCCTGGCAGAAGAACTCCGCTCCAGGGGACAGCCACCACCTCCTTTCGCAGAATGGTGGCGGTCCCCACTAATGGCCTGGATGGTCCCCTTATTGGGGTCATTCATGCTCATAATACTGTTACTCATGCTTGCCCCCTGTTTTCTCAGGTTCCTACGAAACCGCATACAAGAAATCTCCCAAGTCGCTGTAAACTAGAGGCTTCTCCATCCCTACTTAAGGGTTAGGAAGGAAAGGGGCAGGGCACAATTTTTGAAAAGAATGACAGCCCAAGGACACAGCATAAACCCATTAGAATCAAATGGGTCCAAGATGGCAGACCAGACATTGATCCTCAGTCAGCAAGCTAAATGACACACCCAGAGGCACCACAACAATTCTACCCGTTCCCCAAAAAAGCTGGAATAACCCTCCCGCTCATTAGCATATGGAATTATCCAGTCCATAAAAGCTAAGAACGCCATGTTTTCAGGGCCACTGGATTTGCTCTGCCGTGGCCCACACTCCATCTGTGGAGTGTGCTTTCTCTGAATCTAAATAAATCCATTTCTTACCTATCACTTTGTCTCTCGCTGAATTCTTCTCTGCAAAGAGACATGAAGAACCTGAACCTCAGTGGGTCCAGACATTCGGTGAGTGATTTTAATTACCAGGGTTTTGGCCGGGTTCGAGTCCCAGCCGCGTGGGTTCAAGTCCCGAACAGGTTTGATTAAGTCTGGGCCCTGGGTTTAAGTCTCAAATTGAGGTTGAACACTTTCACCCACTCCCGGCCGCCTACTGACCCGTCGAGCCCAGACCAGCCTTAGCTCCCACAACGCCCCTTCTCACCAGGAAGTAGCCAGATGAGACTTGATGCCTTATTACACCAAAAAGGCTGGAATGTTGGGTCGATGGGGCAGTGGGCTAACATCACTGGTTGCAGAAGACCAGCAATAAGAAACCCCCTTCCCGGGGACATCTGCAGGGCCAGTGATAAGAAACCCCTCCCCAGTAACTGCCCATGAACGCTTCCCACCACTCCGAACGTGGCTGATGCAAGACTGCACCCCACCCGGTGAAAATTTTCCACTGCCAGGCTATAAAAACCTCCCCACCCCATCCCTGGGTGCGAATTCACCGGCCTTGCCTCTTGGGACCATGTGAATCTCGCCAGGGAGCATTGTCCCAATAAACGGCCTGAGTCTCTGCTCTAACCTGGTCCTTGCCACACGAAATATCTGTCAGGATTCAAGACTGATTCAGCAAATCTGGAACTCCCAGACAGAAGAAGCAAATACGGCTAAATGGCAAATGGCTGGGTGCTGGTGGGAGGCACTGGTGTCTGCAGTACTATCCTGTCTCCTTTTCTGCAGGCACAATTTTTGAAAAGAATGACAGCCCAAGGACACAGCATAAACCCATTAGAATCAAATGGGTCCAAGATGGCAGACCAGACATTGATCCTCAGTCAGCAAGCTAAATGACACACCCAGAGGCACCACAACAATTCTACCCGTTCCCCAAAAAAGCTGGAATAACCCTCCCGCTCATTAGCATATGGAATTATCCAGTCCATAAAAGCTAAGAACGCCATGTTTTCAGGGCCACTGGATTTGCTCTGCCGTGGCCCACACTCCATCTGTGGAGTGTGCTTTCTCTGAATCTAAATAAATCCATTTCTTACCTATCACTTTGTCTCTCGCTGAATTCTTCTCTGCAAAGAGACATGAAGAACCTGAACCTCAGTGGGTTCAGACATTCGTGAGTGATTTTAATTACCAGGGTTTTGGCCGGGTTCGAGTCCCAGCCGCGTGGGTTCAAGTCCCGAACAGGTTTGATTAAGTCTGGGCCCTGGGTTTAAGTCTCAAATTGAGGTTGAACACTTTCACCCACTCCCGGCCGCCTACTGACCCGTCGAGCCCAGACCAGCCTTAGCTCCCACAACGCCCCTTCTCACCAGGAAGTAGCCAGATGAGACTTGATGCCTTATTACACCAAAAAGGCTGGAATGTTGGGTCGATGGGGCAGTGGGCTAACATCACTGGTTGCAGAAGACCAGCAATAAGAAACCCCCTTCCCGGGGACATCTGCAGGGCCAGTGATAAGAAACCCCTCCCCAGTAACTGCCCATGAACGCTTCCCACCACTCCGAACGTGGCTGATGCAAGACTGCACCCCACCCGGTGAAAATTTTCCACTGCCAGGCTATAAAAACCTCCCCACCCCATCCCTGGGTGCGAATTCACCGGCCTTGCCTCTTGGGACCATGTGAATCTCGCCAGGGAGCATTGTCCCAATAAACGGCCTGAGTCGTCTCTGCTCTAACCTGGTCCTTGCCACACGAAATATCTGTCAGGATTCAAGACTGATTCAGCAAATCTGGAACTCCCAGACAGAAGAAGCAAATACGGCTAAATGGCAAATGGCTGGGTGCTGGTGGGAGGCACTGGTGTCTGCAGTACTATCCTGTCTCCTTTTCTGCATATGTAACATTTCTGTAACAAAAAGGTTTTCTAAAAGGCACCGAGTAAGGCTTTTCCCAACCACAACATTTAAAATTATGCTCTGGGCTTTCCTGGCGGTCCAGTAGTTAAGAATCTGCCTGCTGAGGGCTTCCCTGGTGGGCCAGTGGGTAAGGACACCGCCTTGCAGTGCAAGGGGTGCCAGCTCAATCCCTGGCATGGGAAGATCCCACGTGCCGCAGAGTGGCTGGACCAATGTGTCCAACTACTGAGCCGGAGCTCTGGAGCGCATGCGCCCAGAGCCGGTGCCCTGCAATGAGAGAGGCCACTGCGATGGGAGGCCCGCACAGAACAAAGAACAAAGATGGAAATAAATGAAAGACCAATAGAAGTGAAAAAATAATACCTAAAAAAAAAATGTATGTATGTGTGTGTGTGTGTATATATATATATTACACTTCATGAGATATAAATGAACTTCATAGACTTGTCTGGTGATCCAGTGGTTAGGACTCCACACTTTCACTGCAAGGGCGAGGTTTCCATCCCCGGTCAAGGAACTAAGATCCTGCATGATAAGCAGCATGGCCACTTTTTAAAAAATTTTATTTATGTATTATTTATTTTAGGCTGTGCTGAGTCTTTCCTGCTATGCGGGCCTTTTCTCTAGCTGTGTTGAGAAGTTTTGGTGCTTGGACTTCTCAAGGCTGTGGTTTCTTTTGTTGCAGAGCACAGGTCCTCAGGACCTCGAGCTTCAGTTGTTTCCGCCCCTGGGCTCTAGAGCACAGACTCAACAGTTATGGCACGGAGCTTCGTTGCCACGTGGTATGCAGGATCTTTCCATATCTAGGACTGGTTGATGTCTCCTGTATTGGCAGGCAGATTCTTTATCACTGAGTCACAAGGGAAGTCCCCGCAAAATAAATTTCAAAACGTAAAAATTTAAGGGCTTCCTTAGTGGTCCAGTGGGTAAAGAGTCTGCCTTGCAGTGCAAGGGGCACCAGTTCGATCCCTGGCCTGAGAAAATCCCATGTGCTGCGGAGCTGTTGGACCAGTGTGCCCAATGAGGAGTCAGCGCTCTGAAGCGCATGCACCCAGAGCTGGTTCTCTGCAATGAGAGAGGCCACTGCCATAGAAGGCCCACACAGGCCAAAGAAATAAAGATGGATGAAAACAAATGGATAAAAAAAATCAATAACAGGGCTTCCCTGGTGGTCCAGTGGGTAAGGACACCGCCTTGCAGTGCAAGGGGCGCCGGCTTGATCCCTGGCCTGGGAAGATCCCACGTGCTGCGGAGCAGCTGGACTGATGTGTCCAATTACTGAGCCGGAGCTCTGGGGTGCATGCGCCCAGAGCTGGTGCTCTGCGATGACAGAGGCCACTGCGATGGGAGGCCCACAGGAGCCAAAGAACAAAGACAGATGAAAATAGATTAATGAAAGACCAATAGAAGTGGCCCGCCCATCCCCCTCCCTCCCAACCCCACCCCCCAAAAAAGATAAATTAAAAAATAAATGTTAAAAAAAAAATCAATAACAGAGGCCAAAATTTAAAAAAACAAAGTAAAAATTTCAAAAAGTAAATAAAAATATTTTTAAATACATTAAATTTTTTTCAATAAATGAACTTCATCTATAACACCTAATATATTACTTAATAGTACATAAGTATGTAAATGCTTACCAATATATAAATACATACTTTATAATATGCATACGTACATGTATGTGGGATGTTACTTCCTCGACAGGAATAGGACCCTCGCCCCCTGCATTGGAAGCTGGAAGCCTTAACCTCTTGACCGCCAGAGAAGTCCCAGTATTGCCACCTTAATACTGTCTTCCAGCCCAAGAATGCAAGAATCTCCCACCAGATGGCGCAATGGTAAAGAATCTGCCTGCCAACTGCAGGAGATTTAAGAGATGCAGGCTGAATGCCTGGGTAGGGAAGATCCCTTGGAAAAGGGCATGGCAGCCCGCTCCAGTATTCTTGCCTGGAGAATCCCATGGACAGAGGAGCCAGGTGGGCTACAGTCCATAGGATCGCAAAGAGTCGGACTAAACTGAAAGTGACCCATGATCTTCATTTTTTTTTTTTTGACTTAGTAGTACTTTTTAATGAAATAAATTCTTAAGTCCATTAGATAAGCCCCAAAGACTTTGGATCTTCATTTTCTTTTCCAAATTTAAAACATGCTTGTCAAGAAAATATAGTGGATCTTCATTTTTTTGAAATGAAAAAACTGAGGCTCAGAGAGGAGTGCTCACTTCCTGAACATCACACAGCTTTGTTGTTGTTTAGTCACTAAGTCATGTCCAATGGCTCTTCTGTAACCCCATGGGCTGTACGCCTCCAGGCTCCTCTGCCCATGGCGCTGAACAGGTAAGAATACTGGAGTGAATTGCCATTTCCCACTCCAGGGGATCTTCCTGACCCAGGAATCAAACCCACATTTCCTCTTTGTCAAGTGGATTCTTTACCACTGAGCCACCTGGACGCCCATCACACAGCTATTAGAGAATTAAAAAAAAAAAAAAAAAAAAGACTTGATAGTTAATTAAGCAAAACTATGAGGGGTATCTGAATGTGAATGCGTATACCCCAATAATTATCATTTTCATCCTAAGTGTCTTAATCATTTTGAAAAGTGATCAAATGAAGCAATAATGCCGAATAAGCCAGCTGGAAGCTTCCTCCAGAATGTCTGTCTTGGACAGAAAAGGCGTGGGCCCGGTTAAAATGTCTATGAATGCAAAACAAGAAACAAAGTTCTTTTATGTGATATTGCAACCAGATCAGATTTGTTGTTTCTTTTGTTATTTAACCAATAGTCACATCAGCGTGCTGAGTGCCAGGCACTGTCTATGGAAAGCAATGCTCAAACGTTTTTGGCCTGAGAGCACTTGACACTCTTAAAAACCACTGAGAACATTTAAGAGTTTAAATCATGCGTTTTCTACCTCTTGACCGCCAGAGAAGTCCCAGTATTGCCACCTTAATACTGTCTTCCAGCCCAAGAATGCAAGAATCTCCCACCAGATGGCGCAATGGTAAAGAATCTGCCTGCCAACTGCAGGAGATTTAAGAGATGCAGGCTGAATGCCTGGGTAGGGAAGATCCCTTGGAAAAGGGCATGGCAGCCCGCTCCAGTATTCTTGCCTGGAGAATCCCATGGACAGAGGAGCCAGGTGGGCTACAGTCCATAGGATCGCAAAGAGTCGGACTAAACTGAAAGTGACCCATGATCTTCATTTTTTTTTTTTTGACTTAGTAGTACTTTTTAATGAAATAAATTCTTAAGTCCATTAGATAAGCCCCAAAGACTTTGGATCTTCATTTTCTTTTCCAAATTTAAAACATGCTTGTCAAGAAAATATAGTGGATCTTCATTTTTTTGAAATGAAAAAACTGAGGCTCAGAGAGGAGTGCTCACTTCCTGAACATCACACAGCTTTGTTGTTGTTTAGTCACTAAGTCATGTCCAATGGCTCTTCTGTAACCCCATGGGCTGTACGCCTCCAGGCTCCTCTGCCCATGGCGCTGAACAGGTAAGAATACTGGAGTGAATTGCCATTTCCCACTCCAGGGGATCTTCCTGACCCAGGAATCAAACCCACATTTCCTCTTTGTCAAGTGGATTCTTTACCACTGAGCCACCTGGACGCCCATCACACAGCTATTAGAGAATTAAAAAAAAAAAAAAAAAAAAGACTTGATAGTTAATTAAGCAAAACTATGAGGGGTATCTGAATGTGAATGCGTATACCCCAATAATTATCATTTTCATCCTAAGTGTCTTAATCATTTTGAAAAGTGATCAAATGAAGCAATAATGCCGAATAAGCCAGCTGGAAGCTTCCTCCAGAATGTCTGTCTTGGACAGAAAAGGCGTGGGCCCGGTTAAAATGTCTATGAATGCAAAACAAGAAACAAAGTTCTTTTATGTGATATTGCAACCAGATCAGATTTGTTGTTTCTTTTGTTATTTAACCAATAGTCACATCAGCGTGCTGAGTGCCAGGCACTGTCTATGGAAAGCAATGCTCAAACGTTTTTGGCCTGAGAGCACTTGACACTCTTAAAAACCACTGAGAACATTTAAGAGTTTTTAGTTCATGTCGATTACATCTATTAATATTTATAGAATTAGACATTATGCAGAAAGTTAACAAACCATTCACTCACTTAAAGATAACACTTAACCTATGGAATGTCAACATGTGTCTTTGTTTACTCTCAGATGCTGCTGCCTCAAGTGGTTTTTTCAAAAAGTGAGTTTAGGGGGGCTTCCCTGGTGGTCCAGTGGGTAAGGACACCGCCTTGCAGTGCAAGGGGTGCCGGTTCGATCCCTGGCCTGAGAAGATCCCACGTGCTGCTGAGCGGCTGGACCGATGTGTCCAATCACCGAGCCAGAGCTCTGGAGCTCATGTGCCCAGAGCCGGTGCTCTGCGACAATAGAGGCCACCGCAATGGGAGGCCCACACAGGCCAAAGAACAAAGATGGATGAAAATAGAGAAATGAAAGACCAATAGAAGTGGCCCACCTATCCCCCTCCCTCCCCACTCCACCCCGCAAAAAATAAATAAATAAATAAATGTTTGAAAAAATAAAAGTGAGTTTAGGAGCTTCCCAGATGGCACTAGTGGTAAAGAATCCACCTGCCAATGCAGGAGATGCAGGTTCGATCCCTAGGTCGAGAAGATCCCCTGAAGGAGGGCACGGCAGCCACAGTGTCGCAAAAGAGTCGGACAGGACTGAGAACACACACAATATATAATTATTTATTTATTTATTTGACTATGCCCGGTCTTAGTTGTGGCATGCAGGATTTTCAGGTTTCGTGGCAGCATGCAGGATCTAGTTTCCTGACCATAGATGGAACCCGGGCCCCCTAATTGAAAGTGCAGAATTGTAGCCACTGGAACACCATAATTAACATTCATCTCTTGATGTTTTGATGATCCAGTTTTCACAGCAGAAACTCCTATATAGGGCTTCCCTCGTAACTCAGTAGTGAAGAGTTTGCCTGCCAAGGCAGGAGACACGGGTTCGATCCCTGATCCGGGAGGATCCCACATGCTGTGGAGCAACTAAGCGCATGGGCCACAACTATGGAGCCTGTGCTCTAGAGCCTCGAAGCCACAACTATGGAGCCCATGGGCCACAACTACTGAAGCCCGTGTGCCCTAGAGCCCAAGCTCCACAACAAGAGAAGTCACCGCAACAAGAAACCTGCTCACCTCCACTAGAGAGTAGCCCCCACTCCCCGCAACTAGAGAAAAGCCTATGGCAGCGGTGAAAACCCAGAACAGCCAAAAAAAGGAAAGCCAACTCCTGTATATCCCAGCTCCCCACCTCTTCACCTCTTTGGATCATCTCTATTATCGAAGATGCTGTGTCTTTGGCTTAAGTCCTCAGTTTTGTCCACCAAACAAAACATCATTAAAGAGCTTTTTAATTTTTTTTTTTATCTTGGCCTCTTTTCATTGATTATTTATCCATTTATTTTCATCCATCTTTACTCTTTGGCCTGTGTAGGCCTCCCATCACAGTGGCCTCTCTTGCTGCAGAGCACCAGCTCCGGGCGCACGAGTCCCAGAGCTCCGGTAATTGGACACATCCATCATTCCGCTCTGCGGCACGATCCCGTGCCAGGAATCAAACCAGTGCCCCTTGCACTGCAAGGTGGAGTCTTTACCCACTGGACCACAAGGGAAGCCCAGGAAACAAATTTTTGACTGCAAGTCTCTTTGTCTCTCTCAAACACACAGAGTACAGTTGCAAATTACAAAAGAGAAGCCAACTGACCAAAGTGCCTTAAGTGGTTTTCTTTTGTCTTGACTGTTTTGTTTTGTTTTGTTTTTAAACAAAACAATCCAGATCAGAGGCCTTCCCAGTTGGAGGAGCCAGGGTCCTTTTTTTTTTTTTTGGCCTGGGTCTTTTCTTTGTGCTCTGTTATATTCAGTGTGTGGGCCTTGGCACTTTTGGCCATGAAATGGCCACAGCAGCTCCAAACATCACACGTGCAGGTAATCCCAGTCAAAACATGGAGGAAAGAAGAGGCAGCCCTTCTGAAGTGTTTCATCCAGAGAAGACAGCTTTCCTATAGGCCTCAAGGAAACTTTCTCTTGCGTCCCCTTGGCCCACGGCCTTCCCCTGCACAACCACTGACAAAAGAGAATGAGGAGGGGCTTCTCTGGTAGCTCACTTGCCAATGCAGAAGACATGGGTTCGATCCCTGGTTTAGGAAGATCCTCCATGCCGCAAAGCAACTAAGTCTGGGGCCACAGCTATAGAGCCTGTGCTCTAGAGCCCATGGAAACCCATGCACTTCTATGCAGTGATAAGCCCGCCCACTGCACACTGCAACTGGAGAAAAGCCCATGCAGCAACCAAGACCTGGCACAACTAAAAAATAAAGTAAATAAACAAATCTTTGAAAAAGAAGGAGAATGAGGAGGTGTGGCATTGGTCAGCTGCTGTCCCATCAGATCAGAATTCCAGTGCCAAACCTGCTGGCTGCTGGACAGACCGCAGATGGAGTCTACTCCATAGTCCCCCAGGGTCTCCCTCAGGGTCCGAGCTCAAGTGGTATACACCAGATGACACACCAAGCAGATGAGAGAGGCAGGTTCGAATCCAGATCAGTAGCCAGTTATGCCTGGTCCTGCAGGGGCAGCTCCAAGGATAGAAAAACCCTTTCCAGGTCAAACTGGAGGCCAGGACAAGGGTCCAGGCAGGAAGAAAGCTCTGAGCTGAAGCCAAGAAGAAGTGACAGACCAGGCAGAATCTGGGGAAGGAGGACAGGGCTGGGGCCTCAGGGGCTTTAGTGGGAGAGGTACAGTGTGGAGGGGTCTGCTCAAGTGCCTGGAGGGTACAGCAGGACCCTCCGCAAGATGGGGAAGTGGGGGAGGCATGGCTCAGCTAGGGAGGATGCTCAGCTCCATCTGTGACACGTGGGAAAATCTCCCCTCAGAAAAACCACCAGGATGTGGGGGGCTTGGATTGCTGGGCCCTTGAAAATGAAATGGGCTGAACACGGGAGCTTCTGGTTACGATGCTAGAACCGCTGAATTGCTTCACTGGAGACGAAACCTAATGTCTGGTTCTTTGGCATTTTATTTCAAAAGTGCAGCTAGGCAAAAAAAAAAAAAAAATCAACGGCAGCACCGGGAGATCCGGCTTGAAAATGGAGATGCAGATTTGGGATCAAAGTGTACCCCTGACCCCACAACGGAGAAGAGGGGAGTATAGGTCCCCAAGGCCTGAGTGGCAGGGCTAGGGGCCACAAAGCCTGGGTCAGGCCCTTATGGCTTTGGGAGTGTAACGCTGGGGGCACTGGGGACCCAGACGTCCCAGTTCCCTCGTCTTTTATTTCATATTGCACTTCAGGTGAGTCATTGGTATAGAGGAGGCAAAGGTCCAACGCGGGATGGATGCTACAGGTCTGTGGTCCGTGGAGTGTTCCGCCTTGGCCAGCACTATTTACACCGGGAGCATCCATTCGTGGGCTTTTGATCCGTACTGTGGGATAACAGAGGCGGCTGTAAAAGGAAGCCACACTACAGCTCCCAGAAGGCCCTGGGGCATCCTAGACTGAGCGCTAGCAAAGTTGTGCCCCAGGACCTCATGGGAAATGCAGTCCGCTTCCCAGAAACTCGCAGACCATTCTTAGGGGGAAGAATCATGGCAAAGATGGCGGAGATCCAAAGGAGTTGTAGTTCTGCAAAGAGGAGTTCCTGTAAGGCTCTGAAGGCTCAGGGAGGAAGTTTTTCAGCTGAGAAAACCTGGATAATCAGGAGGTATAGGTCTATGTCCGGACGCTCAGAAATTCACAAAAGCTCACAGGAAAGGCAGCTCAAGATGGAGTACCAGGAAAGGCAAAATAGCTCGATTCAGACGAATGAAAATACCTCCAAAAGCTAATGACAGGAAACATTCCTAGGCCATAGAGTCCAGAGGCTTGTAGGGGCAAGATTTCTCAAGGCCGGCGGAACAACGCTGAGCTGCTGGGGATGGGGCCTCCGTGGCCAGAAGGCAGGCTTCAGGTCCCAGAGGCTCACGGAAAGGGAATTTCTCAAGCCCAGGGCCTCCAGGGGCTCACATAAAAGAACCATTCAGCCCCAAGAAGCGTTCTAGGCTACAGAGTCTCAAAGAAATCCAACTCAGTCCGGGGCCCAAAGGCGGGGACTATGAGGGGCGGCAGGGGAAGCCTCAGTCCCGAGGCTCCTGGGACAGGAATGTGAACGTCTCTGGGCAACAAGCATCCCGCCCGCTCCGGGATCTAAAGGATCTTGGGATCAAAGTGTACCCCTGACCCCACAACGGAGAAGAGGGGAGTATAGGTCCCCAAGGCCTGAGTGGCAGGGCTAGGGGCCACAAAGCCTGGGTCAGGCCCTTATGGCTTTGGGAGTGTAACGCTGGGGGCACTGGGGACCCAGACGTCCCAGTTCCCTCGTCTTTTATTTCATATTGCACTTCAGGTGAGTCATTGGTATAGAGGAGGCAAAGGTCCAACGCGGGATGGATGCTACAGGTCTGTGGTCCGTGGAGTGTTCCGCCTTGGCCAGCACTATTTACACCGGGAGCATCCATTCGTGGGCTTTTGATCCGTACTGTGGGATAACAGAGGCGGCTGTAAAAGGAAGCCACACTACAGCTCCCAGAAGGCCCTGGGGCATCCTAGACTGAGCGCTAGCAAAGTTGTGCCCCAGGACCTCATGGGAAATGCAGTCCGCTTCCCAGAAACTCGCAGACCATTCTTAGGGGGAAGAATCATGGCAAAGATGGCGGAGATCCAAAGGAGTTGTAGTTCTGCAAAGAGGAGTTCCTGTAAGGCTCTGAAGGCTCAGGGAGGAAGTTTTTCAGCTGAGAAAACCTGGATAATCAGGAGGTATAGGTCTATGTCCGGACGCTCAGAAATTCACAAAAGCTCACAGGAAAGGCAGCTCAAGATGGAGTACCAGGAAAGGCAAAATAGCTCGATTCAGACGAATGAAAATACCTCCAAAAGCTAATGACAGGAAACATTCCTAGGCCATAGAGTCCAGAGGCTTGTAGGGGCAAGATTTCTCAAGGCCGGCGGAACAACGCTGAGCTGCTGGGGATGGGGCCTCCGTGGCCAGAAGGCAGGCTTCAGGTCCCAGAGGCTCACGGAAAGGGAATTTCTCAAGCCCAGGGCCTCCAGGGGCTCACATAAAAGAACCATTCAGCCCCAAGAAGCGTTCTAGGCTACAGAGTCTCAAAGAAATCCAACTCAGTCCGGGGCCCAAAGGCGGGGACTATGAGGGGGCGGCGGCAGGGGAAGCCTCAGTCCCGAGGCTCCTGGGACAGGAATGTGAACGTCTCTGGGCAACAAGCATCCCGCCCCGCTCCCGGGGAGTGCCGCTCACCTGGATCGCCTTCAGCTCCTTGTGGAAACGCAGGATCAGCTCAGGCCCGTTTTCCATGGTGGGAATGTGGAAATGCTGGAGAAGAAAGGGTGGTGAGGATGGGGCTCCACCCCCTTCTTCCCTCGCGGGGTCAAAGGTAACCCTTCCTGACCTTGCCTTGGTAGAGGATTCGGTGCACAGGGCAGACCTGGCAAGCAGTGCCCGAACCAAAGACTTCTCGAACCCGGCCGTCCTCAAGCGCCCTCAGGAACTCCTTCATGGTGATCTTCCGCTCTACCACCCGGAACTCACCCTACAGGGCAAGACACATAACATCTGAGCCCAGTGGGCTGCCCGGCCGCAGAGCCATGCGACTCCCTCCGTGTGCAGAGTGAAAAAGACCCAGACAGGCCATTGCGCCCCAGCCCCCTCCACCTGCCTCAATATTTGGGACCCCCAACACAGCAGTACCCCATACTCTGGCCATCTGAAGACAGCATGCCCTCACCCAGGTCTGGGCCAGGTCCAGCAGGCTCTGTCGGATGACTCCAGGCAAGATGACCCCGTCCAGTGGGGGGGTCACCAGTTCCAGCACTGGGTCAGGTGAAAAGACAGAGGGGGGTGTTACCTCACAACATCCCGTCCTCTTAGGAGCCACCCCACCTGCCCCCAACCCCCCAGACCAGGCAACCGCTAAGAGTTTTTGTTCCCACCCACTTCCCCCGGGGCTCACCCCCATCCTCGTAGGTCCAGAAGATGAAGATGTTCATGGTGCCCACCTCGGTGAGCTGGTGGTCAGGCCCGTACAGCCAGAGGACCTGCTCGCAGCCTTTCTTCTGTGCCTCCTTCTGCACTAACACGGTGGGCCCATAATTCCTGGCAGATAGCAACATAGTGGACCAGGTCCAGGGAACCCCAGCCTTCCCGGATGTGGTCTGATGTGAGTTTCCAAACCGGGGCTGCTTCTGCTTGTCCCCAACTCAGAAACCCCTGTGAGGTCCCTTAAAACCCCCTGTGGTGGTGCCTCCCAAGAGACCTGACTGACCCTCCAGGCTGGGGAGTCAAGGCTTCTCTGGGCTCTCGCAATAAACTGACCACCTTGATGCTTTCCCGTCTTGCTCTGATTCAACACTCGCTGGCTCTCACCCAGCGCTGACTTGGCGCCTCCTCTGCTCACAAGCCTCCCATGGCTCCCCACTGCCTCCGGGACACGATCCCAGCCCTTCAGTCCACTGTTCGCAGCTGGGCCTGGTCTGGGACTACCTGTTAAGCCTTTTGCAAAAACCAGACTTAATTTTCTTCCCTGACCATTTCTGTGACCCTGTCCCCCAACACACACACCATTTGCGTGTTCCCAGGATTTGAAGTTGTTTACCACTTTTGTATCCTGGAAACCATCTCCTCCCCACCCACTGGACCTCCTCTGTGAAGATTCTCTATGGCCCGGTCACCATGATCCAAGCACATGCTGCCTGGATACTGGGGCTCCCACCAGTCTGGGAGCCCCTGGAGAGCCAGGCCCAGATCTGACTCATCTGGGTCCCCAGCTTCCCCCAGCACAGGGCTTGGCCATCAGGAAACCCCACAAGATGTATTTTGAAAGGATCTGAATGAACTCTCAGCTGGGGCCACACCTGCTATCCCAATATACCCTAACCCTGCCCTCTGCCTCAGCCCCATCCTAACCCTCCTTGCCCTGCTGAGCCGAGAGCCCGACAAGAGTTACACAGAAAGTCCGCATGCAGGGTTGTAGATGCTGGAGCCGTAAGGAACTATGGGAACTGGCAGAGCCTGGGTTTTCAGTGGAGGCTGCCCTGAGGAGAGACCCGTGAGCTAAGTGTGCATTTCATTTCTAGAGACTTCCCTGGGGGCCAATCTGAGTTTCTCCACTTACCTCCCTTCCAGTGTCTGGGCCCATCTGTCCATAGCTCTTAACACAGTCCCTGGTGCTGCACCCTCCCCTAAATGCCAATGAGATTACATCCCTACATGCAAGCAAAGCTGTCCCCAGCTGAGGGAAAGAGGACAAGAAGGCCACTGGACATCCAAAGGCACACCCTGTGCCTCAGACGCCCAGTGCACCCAACTCTGGAGTGGGCATGGGACTACTTACCCCCCGAGCTTGCAGTCGCCGACCCCACCCACCCAGGCCCGGATGAATGAGGGGTCCGCCAGGAGGGAGACAGGGTTCAAGGCATCTCCAGGGAAGTAGGCGCCCACCGGGCAGAGAATGACAAACAGGAGGGCTTGAGTGGGGTGGCCGACACCTAGGGAGGGCTGTGATGGGCAGAAGGGGGCATCAGGGACCCAGGAGTCCAGGTCCCCAGCCCCTTCCCTGACCCATGCCTGGGTGCCCAGCACTTCTCCTTGAAGAAGGCACCCGCCCCCTCAAGTGTGGCTCCCCAGCCCACGGAGCTGGCCCACCTCGTTCCCGATCAAGACGGGCCGCACGTAGAGGCTGGTGCCCGCGCTGTCAGGAACCCAGTCCTTGTCCACGTCCACCAGCCGGCGGATACACTCTAGCAGCTCAACTTTGTCAAAACTCTGGGTGGGATGAGGATGAGTCAGGGCACCCTTGCGCCTGAACCTGGTCCCAGCCCACGCCCCCTGCCCCACCCTCCTCTGGAGGCCAGGGCATCTCACCGGCAGGCAGAGGCGCAGGGCCGAACGCAGCATCCGTTCCATGTTGAGCCAAGGTCGGAAGAGGCGCACACGCTGGTCCCCGCCTTTGAATGCCTTCAGGCCTTCAAAGAGCTGCAGGGACAGGCAGGTGGGAGGTCAGGGTTCAGGGACAGCTCAGCCAGCCAGGGAGAGACAGAGGCTGGCACACAGGGATTCAGACCCAGAAAAACACAGAGACGGAAGAGCTGAACCTGCAGAGAACACAGAGGAGGAGAAAGAGAGAGAAAAGGTCCAGACAGGGGCTTCCCTGGTGGTCCAGTCAGTAAAGAGTCCCCATTGCAGTGCAAGGGGCGCCAGTTCAATCCCTTCTGGGGAAGATCCCATGAGCCGCAGAGCAGCTGGACTGGTGTGTCCAATGACAAGCCAGCACTCTGGAGTGCATGCACCCAGAGCTGGTGCTCTGTGACAAAGAGAGGCCACTGCAATAGGAAGCCCACACAGGCTGAAGGATAAAGATGGATGAAAAATTTAAAAAAAAATAAAAAGAGGCCAAAATTATATTAAAAAAAGGAAAAAAAAAAAGATGTTTGCATTCTTTAACAAAAAAAAAGAAAAAAGATCCAGACAGAACAGGAGAGGAGAAAGCAGAGAACAGAAGCCGGGAAAAAAGTGGAACAGAGAGACCCAGAGCAGGGAGAATGCTTTGCTTAAACCCTTTGCATGTGAGTAGAACTCTCTCCCAGGAATAAGGATGATGTGAAATTTATCTGTTTATCTGGCTATTCTCCACACTTGTTCTTAGTTTCCGACCAGGGATGTCATGAACGAACTACCCTCCACACACTCTCACTAAGCCCAGGGCAGTGCTTGGCAGAGTAGCAGGGTTCTGTTGACTGAATGAATTACATGAATGAATGAAGAATACAAAATAAAAATGGTTGGAATATTTTAAAAAAATAAATAAATAAATAAGGGCCAGAGGTCAGAGTGGGAAGTTATCAGATGTGAAAACAGATTATAAACCTACAACACTTAAAATGACATAGATTAATGAATTAACAGACTGAACAACAGAAGAGCCTAGGAAGTGCATTAGAGGACCACTGAGTCACGTTGCTGTACCCTGGAAACCATCACGACATTGCCAACCAGTGGCCTGTCCCCTTGTGGGCCCTCACCAGGTCCCGCAAAGCCGATCCTGCTCGTGCGTCCCTATATGGAGATAACCCTGTGGTCCACACGGCCACCTGATAAGCCTCTGCCCTTCTCTAGCCCATCCAGTCCATCCCTGATGTCCCTGAATCTCTTTGCCCTGTCCCCTCCTGGCGATCCCCGGCTCTGGCCCCAGCTCATCTTCCACATGACCCGAGAGGCCCCCCTGCCCCTCGAACCTGCAGAGAACACAGAGGAGGAGAAAGAGAGAGAAAAGGTCCGGGGCCCCCAGTAAAGAGTCCCCATTGCAGTGCAAGGCGCCAGTTCAATCTTCTGGGAAGATCCCATGAGCCGCAGAGCAGCTGGACTGGTGTGTCCAATGACAAGCCAGCACTCTGAGTGCATGCACCCAGAGCTGGTGCTCTGTGACAAAGAGAGGCCACTGCAATAGGAAGCCCACACAGGCTGAAGGATAAAGATGGATGAAAAATTTAAAAAAAAATAAAAAGAGGCCAAAATTATATTAAAAAAAGGAAAAAAAAAAAGATGTTTGCATTCTTTAACAAAAAAAAAGAAAAAAGATCCAGACAGAACAGGAGAGGAGAAAGCAGAGAACAGAAGCCGGGAAAAAAGTGGAACAGAGAGACCCAGAGCAGGGAGAATGCTTTGCTTAAACCCTTTGCATGTGAGTAGAACTCTCTCCCAGGAATAAGGATGATGTGAAATTTATCTGTTTATCTGGCTATTCTCCACACTTGTTCTTAGTTTCCGACCAGGGATGTCATGAACGAACTACCCTCCACACACTCTCACTAAGCCCAGGGCAGTGCTTGGCAGAGTAGCAGGGTTCTGTTGACTGAATGAATTACATGAATGAATGAAGAATACAAAATAAAAATGGTTGGAATATTTTAAAAAAATAAATAAATAAATAAGGGCCAGAGGTCAGAGTGGGAAGTTATCAGATGTGAAAACAGATTATAAACCTACAACACTTAAAATGACATAGATTAATGAATTAACAGACTGAACAACAGAAGAGCCTAGGAAGTGCATTAGAGGACCACTGAGTCACGTTGCTGTACCCTGGAAACCATCACGACATTGCCAACCAGTGGCCTGTCCCCTTGTGGGCCCTCACCAGGTCCCGCAAAGCCGATCCTGCTCGTGCGTCCCTATATGGAGACAACCCTGTGGTCCACACGGCCACCTGATAAGCCTCTGCCCTTCTCTAGCCCATCCAGTCCATCCCTGATGTCCCTGAATCTCTTTGCCCTGTCCCCTCCTGGGGCGCCCCCCCCCCCCCCCCGGCTCTGGCCCCAGCTCATCTTCCACATGACCCGAGAGGGGTCTTACTCAACCATCTCCAGCCTCTGGTGCCGAGCCCTCTGGTGCCCCCAGTACCCTGGACGAGGTGCCAGCTCCTCTGTGGTCCTGATGACATTCACAGTCTCCCCCTAGGCGCCAACCCCATGCCTCCCTCCCAAATACGCAGGCTCTTCTTTGGACTGTGTCTTTATAGAGCTGTCTCCTCTCCCTCCAAGCCCATAAGCTCTCCTTTTTTCCAGGAAAGACGTTGAATCAGAGGACGGGTGGGTGTTCCTCTTCTGGCCTCCCACAGTACCTCAGCTGCCTCCATCAGAGCCCAGATCCCAAGGGGTGGTCACCAAAGCGTGGGGTTTTCAAGTGAAGGAACTGGGTCTGCTCATCCCCAGGGTACCCAGCATCGCCCAACATGGGGCCCGGAACGTGACAAGCCTCAGAAAATGGATGAGGAGTGCGTAGAAATGAGAAACCCACTAAAAGCAAACCCAGAGAGGTAGACTCAGCAAGAAGGAAGGGATGCGGAGAGACGCGGGAGAGAGGCAGCTGCCCTGTCACCTGCAGGGAGTAGTGGAGAGCCGAGCAGGCTGGGTGCAATGTGAGGTTCTGGAAGGGCTGGATTCGGGGCTGGCCCCAGCCCTTCTCCTTGTTCCACTCCACCATCAGCATGTGGTCAGTGAATGTCTTCCCGAACAGCAGGGGCTGGCTGGGGTCAGGCTTCTTATGAGGTTCCTGTGTCATTTCCAGCAGCAGGTCAGCAGCCTGAGGAAAGACAGGTGTCCTGGAGTCTGACCACGACTTTCAATCTGAAAAACTACAACTCCCAGGAAGCCCTGGGGCTAAGACCCAGAGAGAAGA
Organism: Tragulus kanchil; assembly: GCA_022376925.1. Taxonomy (NCBI): domain Eukaryota; kingdom Metazoa; phylum Chordata; class Mammalia; order Artiodactyla; family Tragulidae; genus Tragulus; species Tragulus kanchil. The sequence goes on from JAIOJX010000031.1 coordinate 129,253,640, forward strand.
GAGATCTGTAGAACCAGGGGCTTCTGGGACATGAAGTTTCATCTCTTTCCGCTGTTCCCCATTGGCTACCATCCACCTTCACCTGGGTCTTTTGGAGATGTCCAAACCCAGCCCTCAGCTTCACCTCCCTCAGACCCCCTGGTCAAGGGCCCCAGCCCCTTCTTGAAATCCAAACCCTAATGCCCATTGTCACCTTGAAGCTGGTTGAGGCGTGTCTTCTGGGACCACACAGAAGCCAAGGAACAGAGAGAAATTTGGGGCTCCAAATCTGGGGATGGGGACAGAAGTCAGAAAGGTGGTGAGACCAGGAGACAGAGATATCAGGGGGCCCTGGCACCATCTTTGCCCTTAGGAGGGCCCTCCAGCATGTCGAAGGCCCAGTGCATTCCAGACAGGGCACATAGCCCTGGCCAGGTCCCTTCCCCTGTCCAGATCAGCATGGAGCAGGAGATCCCAAAGGAGGCCAGGTCCTCTCCCCGCCCCCACAAGGGCGCTCTCAATAAAAGAGCTGAATCAGCTCCCATCCCTTCCTCTAAGCTAGAGCAAAGTCAAACGGAGGCACCTCCTACCCCAGGGAACTTTGGCCCCAGCCCTGCCTGAGACCAGATCAGACCAGGGGACGACAAAGGAAGGTGTGTGGGTAAGTGAAGGCCTCCCTGGGGAACCCAAATCCTGAAAAGAATTAGAAAAGTGAGGGGCCTAGGCTCCCCCAGGACCCAGGAATCGGGTGCCCAAGCCCCTCTTCTTACAGATCCAGGATTCCAGGCCCCAGACCGAAGATCCAGGGCCCCTAGGTCACTTCTCCTTTGGGCCCAGGATCCAGAATGCCAGCCTCCTCCTCCCTCAGACCCAGAATTCCAAGTCATTCTCTTTGAGAGTATTAGATCAACTGGACTCAGCTGACCTGGAGCCCCAGTCCCACACCTTGGACACCAGCAATTCCAATTCCCTTCAATTCCCAGGGCTAAGGGCCAGCCACGTGGACCGGGACCACCCCAGTCATCAACAGACACTCCTCCGGTGAACACTTTCTCCATGGTCCTGTTCGAGGCCAGCAGGGGAGAGCAGATTTATGAAAAAAAACCTCCCAAGGAAGCCCTGGGGCTAAGACCCAGAGAAAGAGATCTGTAGAACCAGGGGCTTCTGGGACATGAAGTTTCATCTCTTTCCGCTGTTCCCCATTGGCTACCATCCACCTTCACCTGGGTCTTTTGGAGATGTCCAAACCCAGCCCTCAGCTTCACCTCCCTCAGACCCCCTGGTCAAGGGCCCCAGCCCCTTCTTGAAATCCAAACCCTAATGCCCATTGTCACCTTGAAGCTGGTTGAGGCGTGTCTTCTGGGACCACACAGAAGCCAAGGAACAGAGAGAAATTTGGGGCTCCAAATCTGGGGATGGGGACAGAAGTCAGAAAGGTGGTGAGACCAGGAGACAGAGATATCAGGGGGCCCTGGCACCATCTTTGCCCTTAGGAGGGCCCTCCAGCATGTCGAAGGCCCAGTGCATTCCAGACAGGGCACATAGCCCTGGCCAGGTCCCTTCCCCTGTCCAGATCAGCATGGAGCAGGAGATCCCAAAGGAGGCCAGGTCCTCTCCCTGCCCCCACAAGGGCGCTCTCAATAAAAGAGCTGAATCAGCTCCCATCCCTTCCTCTAAGCTAGAGCAAAGTCAAACGGAGGCACCTCCTACCCCAGGGAACTTTGGCCCCAGCCCTGCCTGAGACCAGATCAGACCAGGGGACGACAAAGGAAGGTGTGTGGGTAAGTGAAGGCCTCCCTGGGGAACCCAAATCCTGAAAAGAATTAGAAAAGTGAGGGGCCTAGGCTCCCCCAGGACCCAGGAATCGGGTGCCCAAGCCCCTCTTCTTACAGATCCAGGATTCCAGGCCCCAGACCGAAGATCCAGGGCCCCTAGGTCACTTCTCCTTTGGGCCCAGGATCCAGAATGCCAGCCTCCTCCTCCCTCAGACCCAGAATTCCAAGTCATTCTCTTTGAGAGTATTAGATCAACTGGACTCAGCTGACCTGGAGCCCCAGTCCCACACCTTGGACACCAGCAATTCCAATTCCCTTCAATTCCCAGGGCTAAGGGCCAGCCACGTGGACCCGGGGACCACCCCAGTCATCAACAGACACTCCTCCGGTGAACACTTTCTCCATGGTCCTGTTCGAGGCCAGCAGGGGAGAGCAGATCTGCCTAGGTCCAGCAGGATGTCCTCTCCCCCATCGTCTCTAACCTCACGATACCTCTTTCCCCAGCCTGGTGAGAAGGCAGCTGTGATGAGGTTTGGGGAGACAGAACAGTCTAGCCTGCTCCTGCCCTGTGAGCTGAAGGAATGGAGAACAGATGTGCATGGCCGAAGTCACTGGTCAGTAGGTGAGTCATGGGGAGACGGGGGCTGCGGGGCTGTAACGTCCTAAAGTTTAGACCATGAAGTCTGAGCAGTGGCCCTGGAGGTGGTGTAGGCTGGAGGGATTCTGAAAATCAGAGCGTGGGTGTGGGTCCTGGACACAGCCTCTAGGTGGCGCTGTGTAGCCTGCTCAAGCCAGTGGCCGCTTCTGTGCAAGAGAGGACAAGACACCCCTGGCTTAGAGACAATGTGGAACAACAGGGCAGAGGCAGCCAGCAACTGGGCGTGAAAGCAGCCCTCAGGAGAAGACCGAAAGAAAGAAAAAATAGGGAAGAGGAAGAATGAGAAAAAGAGACAAGGAAATAAAAGACATGGACATTAAAGAACAGAAATCCAGGCCAAGAGAGGCCAAATTAGATGGGGTTATACAGAGAGACAGGTCGCCCTGGTGGCTCAGATGGTAAAGAATCTGCCTACCAACACAAGAGACTCAGGTTCGATCCCTGGCTTAGGGAGATCCCCTGGAGAAGGAAATGGCAACCCACTCCAGTATTCCTTCCTGGAGAATCCCATGGACAGAGGAGCCTGGCGGGCCACAGTCCATGGGGTTGCAAACAGTCAGACACGATTCAGCACCACCACCATCATCATCATACGGAGAGAGACTGAGACAAGACATGGGGCAAGTCAGTCAAGATAAAGCCTGGAGAAATCAAGGGAAAAAAAAAAATACTGAAGGCAGGGTAAACAGAAGCCATGAGGGAGAGAATAGGAACAAGGAGAAAAACTGACCAAGCCCCGATTTCGGTGACAGCACAAAGCAAACAGGAGACCTAGGAAAATGAAGACAGACAGACAGAGGGAGGCTGATACCTGGAGAGAAACTGTCTCCGTGCTACTTAGAGACAGAGATATCCAGGAGAGACAGAGAGGAGAAGCAGAGAAACACACCCACAAGGCAGAGAGAAGGTGCCTTGATTCCAGAAGGGGCTGGGCACTGTTTCCAGGAGATTATAAATCTGTATTGGCTACAGAGACCCTGTCACCCTGGGAGAAACTGCCTTCATCCTCCCAGGGTATTTTTCTAGGGGCAGGGGTCTCCACCTCGGCTCAGGGAAGGTGCCCCGCCACCTGATACCCAAGTCATTGGGGGACTGGGCCCCAAGGAGACCATGAAGTCTGAGCAGTGGCCCTGGAGGTGGTGTAGGCTGGAGGATTCTGAAAATCAGAGCGTGGGTGTGGGTCCTGGACACAGCCTCTAGGTGGCGCTGTGTAGCCTGCTCAAGCCAGTGGCCGCTTCTGTGCAAGAGAGGACAAGACACCCCTGGCTTAGAGACAATGTGGAACAACAGGGCAGAGGCAGCCAGCAACTGGGCGTGAAAGCAGCCCTCAGGAGAAGACCGAAAGAAAGAAAAAATAGGGAAGAGGAAGAATGAGAAAAAGAGACAAGGAAATAAAAGACATGGACATTAAAGAACAGAAATCCAGGCCAAGAGAGGCCAAATTAGATGGGGTTATACAGAGAGACAGGTCGCCCTGGTGGCTCAGATGGTAAAGAATCTGCCTACCAACACAAGAGACTCAGGTTCGATCCCTGGCTTAGGGAGATCCCCTGGAGAAGGAAATGGCAACCCACTCCAGTATTCCTTCCTGGAGAATCCCATGGACAGAGGAGCCTGGCGGGCCACAGTCCATGGGGTTGCAAACAGTCAGACACGATTCAGCACCACCACCATCATCATCATACGGAGAGAGACTGAGACAAGACGGGGGGCAAGTCAGTCAAGATAAAGCCTGGAGAAATCAAGGGAAAAAAAAAAATACTGAAGGCAGGGTAAACAGAAGCCATGAGGGAGAGAATAGGAACAAGGAGAAAAACTGACCAAGCCCCGATTTCGGTGACAGCACAAAGCAAACAGGAGACCTAGGAAAATGAAGACAGACAGACAGAGGGAGGCTGATACCTGGAGAGAAACTGTCTCCGTGCTACTTAGAGACAGAGATATCCAGGAGAGACAGAGAGGAGAAGCAGAGAAACACACCCACAAGGCAGAGAGAAGGTGCCTTGATTCCAGAAGGGGCTGGGCACTGTTTCCAGGAGATTATAAATCTGTATTGGCTACAGAGACCCTGTCACCCTGGGAGAAACTGCCTTCATCCTCCCAGGGTATTTTTCTAGGGGCAGGGGTCTCCACCTCGGCTCAGGGAAGGTGCCCCGCCACCTGATACCCAAGTCATTGGGGGACTGGGCCCCAAGGAGATTTCAGAGGATCTCTGGGCTTTAGGGACAACGAGTGTAAAAAGGACTGCAGCTGTATCAGGAAATGAGAAAGGGTGAGGGGTGTGGTGGGGTGTGCACAGGGTGGGGCTCTGTGACATGATGGAAACACCACTGACCGCAGGACTGACAGCCCAGGGCTGTCCTCTCACCACAGCCCTGGCATGTCATCCTCAAAGCCGAGATTGTCCCAGTCACAGATCAGGCCCGTCTCAGTCTCAGCTCAGAAAGTAAACATCTCTTCTGCTATCCATCAGGCTAAGAGTCCCATATAAAGTCAGGTGCAAAGTGAACAGGAACCACTTCCCCCAACGTTAAGCTGCAGCTGTCAACGGTTATAAAGCCTCCCTTCTTTGAGTTGTTATTGTTTCCTTTCTCACGGAGAAACCCTGTTCTCCGAAACCACAGGATCTCTGAAGCTCTTGGCCTGTTGACTGATATCAGTAAGAATGGAGGGTTTCACTCGGGCCAGAAGAATCTCTGATATGGACAAGGAGGTACTGTCTGGATTTTCAACCCTGGCACAGAGTTTCAGATAAGGGGCTTCCGGGACACAACAGTCTACCTCTATCTTTAGTGCCAAGAAAATAAGGCCTTGGGTCCTCTACCCAGGCCAGACCAGAAACTTCATCTACTGTTGTGCCTACTCCCACCCCTAGAGATTTTGGGCATCTTATTCTGGAGCCCCCGAAGACTGACTCCTCTCTTAATCCATTCCATCACCCCAGCCCCATATTGCTCCCATGGCCGTTTTCTCCTCCATGTATCCTTCCCAGGAAGTCCCATCTGGGTCCCCTTCCCACTGACTACCTCTCTCCCTTCATCCCCATTAAAGCCTCATGTTCCTTTCTAAGGGCCCCCCCCCCTCCCCCCGCTCCCTGGCTCCCTGCAGCGGAACCTGAGTGCGGGAGGACCGGTGCCACGCCGGACGGGCCACCAGCGGGTGGTCCACCCGGAAGTGCGCCTCCCAGCTCCCCAGCAACGGGCCGTGAACCCACCTGCTTCAGTGCCGCTGCAGCCATGGTCTGGGGACTGGGCCCCAAGGAGATTTCAGAGGATCTCTGGGCTTTAGGGACAACGAGTGTAAAAAGGACTGCAGCTGTATCAGGAAATGAGAAAGGGTGAGGGGTGTGGTGGGGTGTGCACAGGGTGGGGCTCTGTGACATGATGGAAACACCACTGACCGCAGGACTGACAGCCCAGGGCTGTCCTCTCACCACAGCCCTGGCATGTCATCCTCAAAGCCGAGATTGTCCCAGTCACAGATCAGGCCCGTCTCAGTCTCAGCTCAGAAAGTAAACATCTCTTCTGCTATCCATCAGGCTAAGAGTCCCATATAAAGTCAGGTGCAAAGTGAACAGGAACCACTTCCCCCAACGTTAAGCTGCAGCTGTCAACGGTTATAAAGCCTCCCTTCTTTGAGTTGTTATTGTTTCCTTTCTCACGGAGAAACCCTGTTCTCCGAAACCACAGGATCTCTGAAGCTCTTGGCCTGTTGACTGATATCAGTAAGAATGGAGGGTTTCACTCGGGCCAGAAGAATCTCTGATATGGACAAGGAGGTACTGTCTGGATTTTCAACCCTGGCACAGAGTTTCAGATAAGGGGCTTCCGGGACACAACAGTCTACCTCTATCTTTAGTGCCAAGAAAATAAGGCCTTGGGTCCTCTACCCAGGCCAGACCAGAAACTTCATCTACTGTTGTGCCTACTCCCACCCCTAGAGATTTTGGGCATCTTATTCTGGAGCCCCCGAAGACTGACTCCTCTCTTAATCCATTCCATCACCCCAGCCCCATATTGCTCCCATGGCCGTTTTCTCCTCCATGTATCCTTCCCAGGAAGTCCCATCTGGGTCCCCTTCCCACTGACTACCTCTCTCCCTTCATCCCCATTAAAGCCTCATGTTCCTTTCTAAGGGCCCCCCCCCCTCCCCCCGCTCCCTGGCTCCCTGCAGCGGAACCTGAGTGCGGGAGGACCGGTGCCACGCCGGACGGGCCACCAGCGGGTGGTCCACCCGGAAGTGCGCCTCCCCGAAAAGCTCCCCAGCAACGGGCCGTGAACCCACCTGCTTCAGTGCCGCTGCAGCCATGGTCTGGGCGGCGGGTATGGGCGTCCGCCTAGGGCGCTGCCCGGGATAAAGGCAGTCCGGCCCCGCCCCTCTCACGCCTCCTCTCGTGGGAGGCTTGTCAGACTAGCACCCCAGGCTGGCCTGGCCTTCCCAGTTGTAGGGCGCCCGCGGGGAGCTGGATCCTGCGCAGAGCGCATGCGCTGGAACCCGCGAAGAGAAGGGAGTTACTTGAAATACACTCTCCTCCCAGCCCCGACGCTAGAGCGTGCATTCAGAGGTTTTCAAAAATGCATTTTAATAGATACTGTACCGTGGTGGAGCGCTCTAGAGGATAAGCCACCCGAGGGAAAAGAATGGAAAGGCAGGGAGCAGAAACCTTCACATATCGCGATTCTTGGTGAAAAGAAAAAGCACGCAATTCAGGTCGGTGGGCGCAGATATGTACAAATGCACTGTTGAAGGGAAGAGACTCTGAACAGGCCCGTAGATAGGGATGAAGGGGAGCTTCATTCTGTCCGGATACGCCCCTGCTTGAATACAGATTTCCTTTCCAAGGAGAAGATACACGTGTATCTTTGTAACTTTTTTTTAAGAGATAAACACACACGGTTCACTATGCCGCCTTCCAGCCCCTTTCGTCAAGGGCGCCTGGAAATTTTCAATCCCCCGGTTCATCAGTGAGCTTCAGTGAGCAGCCCTTAGGCAGGATTTCCTGGTTATGCCCCTTCAAGAGTGTCTCCCCAATTTCATGACTCCCAGAGGCAGACTTATCGGATTACAGCCCCTCCTGCGTGCATGCTCAGTCGCTTCAGTCATGTCCAACTTTCCGAGCTTATGGACTGTAGCCCTCCAGGCTCCTCTGTCGATGGGGATTCTCCAGGCAGCAATACTAGAGTGCGTTGCCATGCCCTCCTCTGGGGGGGATCTTCCCAACCCAGGGATGGAACTCCAGTCTCCTGCATTGCAGGCAGGTTCTTTACCCACTGAGCCCACCTGGGAAGGCCTACAGCCCCTCAGGATCCTTCTAATCGCTAGCAATTCAAATCTGAATCAGTGTCCCATATATATCGTACCCCCCAAATCTTCCGTGGTCAGATTTCCCCGACTCCTGCATCCGGGTTACGGTGACCCCAATATAGTGTTCCTCTTGTCTCCTCAATCCCTTCCCCCACTCCTTAGGTCATGGTCTGCGTGACTCCACCCTGAGACATTTTGCCCCCAAATTCTGTTCCCCAGTTGTAAAAGCCACAAGCCCAGACAGTCAAATTCTGAGTGTCTCCCTGCAGGGTATCTGCTTGTTTTGCTTCCCTCACGCCCAGTCCTCCTCCCCTACCGCACGGCCCAGACAGCCGCCTCCTCAGCGGCCAACCAGCGATTGCCGCACCCCCGCCCCCGCTCCGACCAATCCGCTGCAGCGATGCAGCTCCACCTCCACCCCAGGACTTATCCGATAGTGCCCCGCGCCCCACCTGCCGGAGCCAGACTCCATCCCTCCCAGCCGGGGATTCACACCCCTTACGTTTCCTCCTCCCTCCCTCTCCTCCCTCTCTCGTAGTTTCCTCCTCCTCAAACCCTGGAGTCCAGGTGCCAGCCCTTTCTCTCTCTGACCCGGGAGTTTCAACCCCTAGCTTTCTCTTCCCTCAGGATTTTTCTACTCGCTGAAAGTAAAGTCAAAGCTCCTTGTCCCTGAGGGCCAAGAATAAAGAGGAGGCCCGATTGCTTTATCCCCTCAATTATCTCCTAATTAGAGCTTAATGTACTTTCCCTCGAGGGCCTTTTTAATTAGCTTGTTGGTGACACCGACCTGCAATACTTTCCCCCGGAGCCCTGGACTACAGGCTCCTGCTGCAAGGCCTGCCGGGAGTTGTAGTCCATCAGGTCCGGGCCACGCGTGCGGAAAGCCTGGGGCTGGGTGGGGCGGGGGTATGGGGTGCGGGTATGGTAGGACTCACACAGGAGAGAAAATAAATAGAATGATGCCCTCCTCCTCCTGGTTGCAAAGTGCTTTATGGGAAACTGTGGGGCGGGGTTTGGCACATTGATAAGTGGGCTTAAGGTCTGGGGTGGGTGGGTGCCCGGGCAGATGGGGAAACCCGACCATGGGAAGGCCTACAGCCCCTCAGGATCCTTCTAATCGCTAGCAATTCAAATCTGAATCAGTGTCCCATATATATCGTACCCCCCAAATCTTCCGTGGTCAGATTTCCCCGACTCCTGCATCCGGGTTACGGTGACCCCAATATAGTGTTCCTCTTGTCTCCTCAATCCCTTCCCCCACTCCTTAGGTCATGGTCTGCGTGACTCCACCCTGAGACATTTTGCCCCCAAATTCTGTTCCCCAGTTGTAAAAGCCACAAGCCCAGACAGTCAAATTCTGAGTGTCTCCCTGCAGGGTATCTGCTTGTTTTGCTTCCCTCACGCCCAGTCCTCCTCCCCTACCGCACGGCCCAGACAGCCGCCTCCTCAGCGGCCAACCAGCGATTGCCGCACCCCCGCCCCCGCTCCGACCAATCCGCTGCAGCGATGCAGCTCCACCTCCACCCCAGGACTTATCCGATAGTGCCCCGCGCCCCACCTGCCGGAGCCAGACTCCATCCCTCCCAGCCGGGGATTCACACCCCTTACGTTTCCTCCTCCCTCCCTCTCCTCCCTCTCTCGTAGTTTCCTCCTCCTCAAACCCTGGAGTCCAGGTGCCAGCCCTTTCTCTCTCTGACCCGGGAGTTTCAACCCCTAGCTTTCTCTTCCCTCAGGATTTTTCTACTCGCTGAAAGTAAAGTCAAAGCTCCTTGTCCCTGAGGGCCAAGAATAAAGAGGAGGCCCGATTGCTTTATCCCCTCAATTATCTCCTAATTAGAGCTTAATGTACTTTCCCTCGAGGGCCTTTTTAATTAGCTTGTTGGTGACACCGACCTGCAATACTTTCCCCCGGAGCCCTGGACTACAGGCTCCTGCTGCAAGGCCTGCCGGGAGTTGTAGTCCATCAGGTCCGGGCCACGCGTGCGGAAAGCCTGGGGCTGGGTGGGGCGGGGGTATGGGGTGCGGGTATGGTAGGACTCACACAGGAGAGAAAATAAATAGAATGATGCCCTCCTCCTCCTGGTTGCAAAGTGCTTTATGGGAAACTGTGGGGCGGGGTTTGGCACATTGATAAGTGGGCTTAAGGTCTGGGGTGGGTGGGTGCTGCTCCTGAGAGACAGATGGGGGAAACTGGAATTTGAAAGACTGACTTTGGGGTGGGAGAGCCCTAGTTAGGGAGGCTTAAGTGGAAATGTGGGAGATCAGGAAAGGATGCGGGGGGTGGCCTCTGCTGGGGCGCTCTGACTTGCCTTGCGCCCATACCCCAGCTCCGCACCCCCAGTCACTAGCAGCTCAACCCCAGTGCAGAAGCTGGCTTCAGAGGCCAGGAACACGGCGGCAGCCCCCACCTCAGCTGGCTGGCCCATGCGGCCCAGGGGCTGGGGAAAGACAAGGCGAAAAGGAGTGTCACAAGGAGCTCCCATTTGACCTCCACCCCCATACCTCCACAGGCCCCGGCCCCCACACCCACCTGGGCCAAGGTGCCCTCCCGGATTGTGGCAGTGGGGTCAGGCGTTGAGGCTGCCAGCTCTTCCCACAGAGGGGTCCAGATGTTTCCAGGGGAGATGCTGCAGTGGGAGAGAAGGAGGGCCCCAGAAGTCTGGTGTAAACAGAGCCTCTTGGGCCTGCTCTCAGCCTCCCCAGGAGGCTCTCACCCCACAGGGAGCTGCTCACCAGTTGACACGGACGCCATATTGACTCTCATCCAGGGCCAAGGCTTTGGTCATGGCCGTCACTGCCCCCTGCAGGAGATGGGGAATGGAGAAAGTTCAGACCAGAGAGGATAAGGTTCCTTTATCATCTCTTCCCAACCAGAGGGCATCAAGCAGGGGCATCAGAACAGGGAAGTCACACGCTCCCTGTCAGTTTCATTGGGCTGCACCAGGCTCTGCTTCCTGGAAGACCAGGGGGCATGCCTCAGGCCTGAGACAGCTGAAGGAAGGGGCAGGGTACCTTGGTGGCCACATAGGGAACCGCCTGGGACTGGCCAATCGCCCCAACCAGGCTGGAGATGTTGATGACATTCCCCCGGCTCTTGCGCAGGTGAGGGAGAGCCAGCTGGGAAGACAGAAAGGAGAGTAAGCCATCAAAGCCTCGGATCTCCCCCAGCCCTGTTGAAGTGCCTTCTGCCCATCTCTCCTGCTCACTCATGGATCCAGATGCCTCGTAGGGACAGCAGCCTGGGCTCCAGGGCATCTTGTGTGGTTTGTCCCACAGTCTCTGGGTATCAGCCCTTCAGGAGTCTGTCTAAAAGGAATTTTTCTTTCTCTTTTTTCTCTTGTCACTGCACTGCGTCTTCATTGGGCTGCAGTGAGGCAGCACTACTCTCTAGTTGTAGTGTGAGGGCATCTCTCTGCCGTGACTTCTCTTGTTGCGGAGCACGGGCTCAGTAGTTGCGGCACACAGGCTTCGTTGCTCCGAGGCATGTGGGATCTTCCTGGACCAGGGATCAAATGTGTGTCCCCTGCATTGGTAGGCAGATTCTTAACCACTGGACCACCAGGAAGTCCTGGAAAGGATTGTTCTATATCTTCTAGTGCCTGCCTCTCTTGCGCTCTGTCTCTTCGTCCCTCTGTCTTTGCCTCCCCTTTCTGTGTCCCTGTCCCCCTCTCCCAGGGTCCCCGTGCCTCTCTCTCTTTCTCTAGAATTTTGCATGTTATTCAAACTCCTGTCCATTACAAGACAGAAAAATAAAAGAGAGACCGAGAGGGCTGCATATTTTACAAAATAATAATAGTAAGAGGAATCTATTTTTATCCACAACGGTTGACCAATGCCAGGGGAAGATAGTTTCTCTGAGTTTTAGGGAAGCTCCGTGGTTGGAATGTGGCATAGGAGACCTTTACGAAATGCACCCCCTAATCTGCCAACCCTGCAGGTCCCTGGCTGCCAAGAGGACCCTCAACTAACTCTCAACTCTTTGTCTCTCCCTTTCCTTCTCTTTTCCCACTGGTCTGCCTCTCTGTTCTTCAGTCACACAGGACCTTGAATAAACTCCAATTCTATCCCTCCCCTCGCTTGGCTTGGGCAAGACGTGTTCCTTGCACAAAAGTTTAATGGGAACAAGATGGCTCCCCCAAAGGATGCTCAGAATGGGAAGCTCCGTTAGTTTCCTCTCCGGATCATCCTGCGAGCTCTTTCAAACCTCCATTCCTTCAGAAAATAGCCTCCACCCTGCTCACTCATGGATCCAGATGCCTCGTAGGGACAGCAGCCTGGGCTCCAGGGCATCTTGTGTGGTTTGTCCCACAGTCTCTGGGTATCAGCCCTTCAGGAGTCTGTCTAAAAGGAATTTTTCTTTCTCTTTTTTCTCTTGTCACTGCACTGCGTCTTCATTGGGCTGCAGTGAGGCAGCACTACTCTCTAGTTGTAGTGTGAGGGCATCTCTCTGCCGTGACTTCTCTTGTTGCGGAGCACGGGCTCAGTAGTTGCGGCACACAGGCTTCGTTGCTCCGAGGCATGTGGGATCTTCCTGGACCAGGGATCAAATGTGTGTCCCCTGCATTGGTAGGCAGATTCTTAACCACTGGACCACCAGGAAGTCCTGGAAAGGATTGTTCTATATCTTCTAGTGCCTGCCTCTCTTGCGCGCTCTGTCTCTTCGTCCCTCTGTCTTTGCCTCCCCTTTCTGTGTCCCTGTCCCCCTCTCCCAGGGTCCCCGTGCCTCTCTCTCTTTCTCTAGAATTTTGCATGTTATTCAAACTCCTGTCCATTACAAGACAGAAAAATAAAAGAGAGACCGAGAGGGCTGCATATTTTACAAAATAATAATAGTAAGAGGAATCTATTTTTATCCACAACGGTTGACCAATGCCAGGGGAAGATAGTTTCTCTGAGTTTTAGGGAAGCTCCGTGGTTGGAATGTGGCATAGGAGACCTTTACGAAATGCACCCCCTAATCTGCCAACCCTGCAGGTCCCTGGCTGCCAAGAGGACCCTCAACTAACTCTCAACTCTTTGTCTCTCCCTTTCCTTCTCTTTTCCCACTGGTCTGCCTCTCTGTTCTTCAGTCACACAGGACCTTGAATAAACTCCAATTCTATCCCTCCCCTCGCTTGGCTTGGGCAAGACGTGTTCCTTGCACAAAAGTTTAATGGGAACAAGATGGCTCCCCCAAAGGATGCTCAGAATGGGAAGCTCCGTTAGTTTCCTCTCCGGATCATCCTGCGAGCTCTTTCAAACCTCCATTCCTTCAGAAAATAGCCTCCACCCTGTCCTCAGTGCTGCAGCATCAAATGTTCCCTGCCTGTTCCAACCTCAGGACCTTTGCACTTGCTGTTCACTCTGCCTGGAATGTTTTTCCTGACACAGCGTGTGACTCACTCCTAGGGTGACCAACTCTCCCCTGTTTTCCCAGGTTTCTGAGGACATGGGACATTCAGTTCAGGGCTGAATGCAGACACTCCTATCCCCTCAGCAACTTCAAATTCTGTGGAAAGGTCACCTTCTCAGTGAAGTTTCCCTGACCATTCTAGTTAAGCATCATATATTTTTAAGGATGGCAAGGTAACCAACTCTGTAGGAGCTGACTTTCTTTGGGCAGCACGGAGGCTCTTAGTTCCCTGACTGGGGATTGAACCCACGCCCCCACAGTGGAAGCGTGGACTCTTAATCACAGGCAACACTGGGGAAGTCCCTACCATTCTATTTAAAACTACAACCTGCCTACCCGTGGGTCCCCAGCCGTTTCGCTCCCTCCACCTCTTCCTTGGGGCCAAGCCCAGTCTAGTCACCTCATCTCGGCAATGGTCATGTGCTGGCAGTGTTCAGTAAATATTTGTCCCGAGCTCCGCTCCTGTGGCCCCTGTCCAACCCTCCCATGCACTCCTTGGCTGGCATCGTCCCCCTCTCCTCCCGCCAAGGTTGCCAATGCCTTGGCATGTACATCAAGGACACTCTCGTCTCTTATCAGCCTGACCTCTCCCCTTCTCTTCCTCCCTTCAAACAACCCGATCTGAAAGAACCTGGCTTCACCCAGAGGATGTCTTGTGGCCTCCCTCTGGCCTGACTCCATTTCCCCTAAATGTTGGGGTCCCTGGGTCTGCTTCTTGCCGTCCCTGCTCTGCCGTGGGAACCCCACTTGGTTGGGTTTCCACCAGCATCTCCTAAGTCTCCCTCAGAGCGCCCTTCTGGAGCTCAGGACCTGCTGCTCTTCACTACCTGCAGCTATTTCCATCTCTGTGGCTCAAGGGCAAAACTTCCCCTGCAGAATCCCCCTAAAACCTGCTGCCATTCCTGACCTCCAGCCTCTGACGTGGCGTCCATGCCTATTCAGCCTCTCAAGCCGGAGACCTCAGAAATCTGGGGGGGTGGAGTTCAGGAGCCTCCCCCGTGGATCCTCATCAGACCCATCACTAAGGTGCTCTTGAATCTCTACAATTCCACCCAACATTTTGTGAGGACTTAACATGCACCAAGTAACAGGGTAAATGCTGGGGATACGGCAGGAAACAAGACTAGGAGAGATTTCTGCCCTCATAGAGCTCAAGTTCCATGGGGAGACAGCCAGAAACAAACGCAAGCACACTGTGGAATGTTCTGGAGTGACTGGGCTTTCCTGGTGGCTCAGTGGTAAACAATCTGCCTGCCCGTGTGAGAGCCGCAGCCTTGATCCCTGGGTCAGGAACAGGCCCTGGAGAAGGAAACAGCAACCCACTCTGGTATTCTTGCCTGGGAAATCTCACAGACAGAGGAGCCTGGCGGGCTACGTGTAGTCCACAGAAGTCGCAAAAAGAGTCAGACGCGACTTAGCGACTAAACAACAAACAAGGAGAGGCGAAACAAGGAGAGCAGAATGAAGGGGGACGGGAGGGCTGGACCGGGAGCAATTTCAAACAGGGTCTCCAAGGGAGGGCTTTGGGAAGGTACATGTGTGCCTCCTAAGTCACTTCAGTCGTGTCCAGTTCTGTGTGACCCTATGGACTTGCAGTCCTCCAAGCGCCTCTGTCCGTGAGATTCTCCAGGCAAGCATACTGAAGTGGGGTGCCCGTGCCCTCCTCCAGGGGACCTTCCAGACTCAGGGATCAAACCTGCATGCAAAGTTCCAATCCTTGGACAGCCAGGAAAATCCCCGAGTGGAGCACTTTTTTAAGTCCAGATGTGAGCTGTGGGCATATCTTAAAGAAAGCCATGCCAGGCAGCTGGGAACACAGTGCCAAGGCCCTGACGCAGAACCCTGAGGCGGGTGTGTTTGGCAGCAACGAGGCCACTGGGGAGGGAGGTGAGATTAGAGGAGCCACAGGGGCCAGAACGCTTGAGGCCTGGAAGGCCACCTCATGTCACATGTGTGAGTGTAATCAGCTCCCGATCACTTTGCCCTCTGACCATTCTCCATACCAGGGCCAGAGCGTTCTGTTTCTACTCATGATCTTAGCAGTAATGGGCTGACGTCATCTTCCCAGGCAGTCCTGGTGGTAAAGGACCGCTCTGCCAATGCAAGAGTTGTAAGAGACGCAGGTTCCATCCCAGGGTGGGGAACATCCCCCCAGAGGAGGGCATGGCAACCCGCTCGTGGACTGAGCAGGCTGGTGGGTTGCAGTCCGTGGGGTCGCAGAGTTGGACACGACTGAGCGACTTGGCATGCGCTGCTCTTGAGGAAAAGACTAGATGCCTCAGGAACGTCCCTGGTGGTCCAGTGGTTGAGACTCCGCGCTAGCAAGGCGGGGTGCGAGTTCTATCGCTGGTCAGGGGCCTAAGATCCCACAGGCCACTTGGCGTGACCGAAACTCATTTTAAAAAAGACCAGATGCCTCCTCATGGCCCTCCAGTGCCCGCCAGCCCTGCCTGCACCAGCCTCTTCACTCACTGCGCTCAGCACCTTCTTCCTCTCACGGCCCAGTCCTCTGCACAGGCTGCTCCCTGCCAGGAACACGGCACCTCCGTGTAACTCCAGCAAGGACCCACGGGACGCTTCACGGCCTGGCTGCCTGCCCTCCAGACACCAATCTGCCCCGCCTCTGCCCTCGTTCATACCGCTTCTCTCTCATTTCCTCCACGAAGCCGACCATAACTCCCAGAACACACTCGCTCATAAACCCGTCTCGTGTGTGCTTAGTAACACTTGGCTGCCCCGTGACTATTAACTCCGCAAGGACAAAGACCACACGGCGCAGCCCTGGCGCCTACAAACATGCACTCCTGAGCACTGGTACCGAGCTCGGTAGCGAGACTGCTTGGATGAATAAATAGAGAAATGAATGAGCAGGTCTCTAAGAACCAACCCGGATCTGAGTGTTGATAATGGACACTTACCTGTGCAAACATCTTCCAGGGATCCCCTACTGACGAGATCTCATTTCCTTAACGATCTTAATATCCTGACTTCCTCTGGTGTTTTCTCTAACCTAGAGGATGGCTAACTTCATGTCAGAATCTGTCAGGGAGGCCAAAGACCCAGAGATTTTTGACTCAGGAGGCCTGGGCTGCAATCCCAGAATCAACCACATATACAGCCTGAAAGGTGGGCCTTCCCTGGTGGTCCAGTGGCTAAGACTCCACGCTCCCAATGCAGGGGGCCCGGGTTTGATCCCCGGTCAGGGAACTAGATCCCTTGTGCGGCAACGAATAGCAGGCACAGCTAAATAAATAAATACATGTTTTTAAAAAATAAACAAAGAGCTTGCAAGGGACGGTGGTGATGATGATGACGGTGGTGATGGCAGGAATGAGGATGATGGGAACAATGGGGATCATGACTAAAATGATGACGATGGGGGAGATGGTTATGATGATGTTAATGACGACAACAGTGGCGGTCACGGCGGCGAGAGTCACAATGACAGTGGAGGCGATGGCAGAAACCCACGCACGCTGACCGATCTCTCTGCGACAAGCACTGGGATAGAGGCACGAGCAAGCAGACAAGAGTTTCTGCCCTCTGAAACCCCCAACACAAGGGCCAAATTTTGGAGCCTGGTGTGCACAAACCAGCCATATTAACAGTCAGACATCTGGGAACAACTAGGTGAATTTAAGAGAAGCAAATGGCAACCCACTCCAGTATTCTTGCCTGGAAATTTTTCATGGACGGAGAAGCCAGTCCATGGGGTCTCAAATACGCGTGTGTGCGCGCGCGTATGGCTTCCCTGATGGCTCAGTGGTGAGGAATCTGCCTGCAGTGCCGGAGACCCGGTGTCCATCTCTGGGCTGGAAAGGTCCCCCTGAAGGAGAGCATGGCAACCCGCTCCCGCAGGCTCGCCTGGAGAATTCCGTGGACAGAGAGGAGCCTGGCGGGCTGCAGTTCATGGGTCACACAGAGTCAGACACAACTGAAGTGACTAAGCAGCAGCTGGTGAATTTAAATAGGGCTTGGGTACCAGATGGTATTAAGAAATAACTGCTAATTTTCTTAGGAGATCTAATATTAATTGGGTCATTAAAAAAAAGTCTTAACATTTTTAACAGGAAGTTAAACTTTTTCTTGATATTCTTGTTGGTGTTGTTATTTTTGCCAGCCCCGAGCCACCTGGGGGAGCTTTAGTTCCCTGACCAGGTATTGAACCCACACCCTCATCTGTGAAAGCATGGATCTCAACCCTGGACCGCCAGGGAATTCCCTAAAATGTATCTTAAAATTAAAACAGTATTTGAATTAAAAAAAAAAATACAGGAATAGCAAAAGAGGCACACTGTACCTTGGGAGAAGAGCAAGTGGGCTATTACTGTATGAGATATGAAATTCAAACTGAAAATTAAACCCAAGCTTAGTTCATCACACAGGCGCTCGACAGTCTTACTCTGCGGTGGCTGATGAGTTTGGCGTGAGAACTTGCACTCCACTATTCTAGAATATGTCTATGTCTACGGTACAAAATCTTAAACTATGACATGAACAGACTTCCAAACCCCACCTGTCCATGTCTCTTACTCTTGACTTGACTCTCATCACCCCATACTGATATCATAGAGGGAAAAGATGAGTAAAAAATAATAATAAAATTTAAAAAATCAGTATTTGGCTCTCCCTAGACTCTTGGGCAGGCGGTGACTCTGAGATGCGTATTTCTCTTGGACTCCCAGAGTGTCCCCAGGGGGTGGCCCCCCACTTGTCCTGGTGATGACTTGCTTAGCAATGGCCTTCCTTGGCTGCCTGGCAACTGCCCCTCACGCTGAAGACAATGATTCCTGGGATCGCTTTCCATCCACCCTGCCCTTCAATCCCCCCACGCTGTGCTTCTGGGGGGAAACCCAACTAACACAGGTGTGGCCATGGTATCGTGATGATGTAAGAATTTTAAAAATCTGAATAAGAAAGTCTTAAGATCAGGCTTCCCTGGTGATCCGGTGGGTAAGGACACCGCCTTGCAGTGCAGGGGGCGTCGGTTCGATCCCTGGCCTGGGAAGATCCGTGTGCAGCGGAGCGGCTGGACAGATGTGTCCAATCACCGAGCCCGAGCTCTGGGCGCGTTTGCCCAGAGCCGGCGCTCTGTGACAACAGAGGCCACCACGATGGGAGGCCCACACGGGCCAAAGAACAAAGATGGATGAAAATAGATAAATGAAAGACCAATAGAAGTGGCCCGCCCGCTCCCCGCCAAAATAAATAAATAAATAAATAAATGTTAAAAAAAAGATAATAATAAAGTACAGCTCAAACTTCACCTTTTCCCTTCTACTCCTCCTAGGCTTCATTTGCCCGATATGTATCTTGGAGACTAGAGACTGAGTGGCTACAAGACAGAGAATGGGACAAGGCTGGCAATAAACAATCTTATCTTGCAGAGACAGAGAGTAAACTGTGTGCCAGGCATGTTCTAAGAGCGTTGTGGGTATTTCATTTAATCTCATTCAATTCTCAGGACAACCCTGTGAATTAGTTACCACTAATCAGCTTCTTCTTAAATTCAAACTGAAAATTCCAAGCTTAGTTCATCACACAGCGTCGACAGACTTACTCTGCGGTGGCTGATGAGTTTGGCGTGAGAACTTGCACTCCACTATTCTAGAATATGTCTATGTCTACGGTACAAAATCTTAAACTATGACATGAACAGACTTCCAAACCCCACCTGTCCATGTCTCTTACTCTTGACTTGACTCTCATCACCCCATACTGATATCATAGAGGGAAAAGATGAGTAAAAAATAATAATAAAATTTAAAAAATCAGTATTTGGCTCTCCCTAGACTCTTGGGCAGGCGGTGACTCTGAGATGCGTATTTCTCTTGGACTCCCAGAGTGTCCCCAGGGGGTGGCCCCCCACTTGTCCTGGTGATGACTTGCTTAGCAATGGCCTTCCTTGGCTGCCTGGCAACTGCCCCTCACGCTGAAGACAATGATTCCTGGGATCGCTTTCCATCCACCCTGCCCTTCAATCCCCCCACGCTGTGCTTCTGGGGGGAAACCCAACTAACACAGGTGTGGCCATGGTATCGTGATGATGTAAGAATTTTAAAAATCTGAATAAGAAAGTCTTAAGATCAGGCTTCCCTGGTGATCCGGTGGGTAAGGACACCGCCTTGCAGTGCAGGGGGCGTCGGTTCGATCCCTGGCCTGGGAAGATCCCGTGTGCCGCGGAGCGGCTGGACAGATGTGTCCAATCACCGAGCCCGAGCTCTGGAGCGCATTAGCCCAGAGCCGGCGCTCTGTGACAACAGAGGCCACCGCGATGGGAGGCCCACAAGAGCCAAAGAACAAAGATGGATGAAAATAGACAAATGAAAGACCAATAGAAGTGGCCTGCCCACCCCCTCCCTCCCCAACCCGCCCCCGCCAAAATAAATAAATAAATAAATAAATGTTAAAAAAAAGATAATAATAAAGTACAGCTCAAACTTCACCTTTTCCCTTCTACTCCTCCTAGGCTTCATTTGCCCGATATGTATCTTGGAGACTAGAGACTGAGTGGCTACAAGACAGAGAATGGGACAAGGCTGGCAATAAACAATCTTATCTTGCAGAGACAGAGAGTAAACTGTGTGCCAGGCATGTTCTAAGAGCGTTGTGGGTATTTCATTTAATCTCATTCAATTCTCAGGACAACCCTGTGAATTAGTTACCACTAATCAGCTTCCTTCTATAGACAAGAAAACCTAGATGCAGACAGACTGAATACCTTGCCCGACATTACAAGTGGAAAGTGACTAAGGGGCTTCCCTGGTCATCTAGTGAGTAAGGACACCGCCTTGCAGTGCAAGGGGCGCCGGTTCAATCCTTGGCCTGAGAAGCCCATGGGCCGCGAAGCAGCTGGACGGATGTGTCCAACTATGTAGCCCGAGCTCTGGAGCAAGAGAGGCCACTGTGATGGGAGGCCCACACAGGCCAAAGAACAAAGATGGATGAAAATAAATAAATAAAAAACCGATGGGCCTCTGTTCTCTGTTGATATATGTATATTTTTAGTATCTATTTATTTGGGTGCGCCAGGACTTAGTTGCATCATGCAGGGCCTATTCAGTTGGGGCATGTGGGATCTTTTAGTGTGGCCTATGGGGTCTAGTTCCCTCACCAGGTATCGAACTTGGATCCCTGACATTGGGGGTGCGGAGTCTTAGCCACTGGACCACCAGGAAAGCGCCAGTTTCCTTTTTTTCTTTTCCTGTGTTCCTCTAGCCCTGAGTTGGAGTTCCAAACTGATGTCTCCAGGCCTCAACCCCTGCCCTGGACCCAGGGCTTCCACATGGGCAGCCCTGGAGGCCCTCTGCTCCTCTCTCAGCTTCCCCAGGGCAGTGGATCACTGGGGACGGGGTGGGAGAAACAAATGAATCAAAAAAAAACTCAAGCAAATGAAACAACAGACAAAGAATTAATCCCCAAAATCTACAAGTAACTCAGACAACTTCTCACCGGAAAAGTGAATAACCCAATCAAAAAATGGGAAAAAGATCTAAACAGACACCTCTCCAAAGAGAACATACAGATGGCCAAAAAACACAGGAAACAATGCTCAACCTCACTTATTATTAGAGAAATGTAAATCAAAACTACAATGAGATATCACCTCATACCAGTCAGAATGGCCATCATCAACAAATCTACAGACAATAAATGCTACAAAGGGTGCAGAGAAAAGGGAACAATCTTGCATTGCTGGTTAGAACGTAAATTGATACCCTGGAAATGAGAAGCGTTGTGGGTATTTCATTTAATCTCATTCAATTCTCAGGACAACCCTGTGAATTAGTTACCACTAATCAGCTTCCTTCTATAGACAAGAAAACCTAGATGCAGACAGACTGAATACCTTGCCCGACATTACAAGTGGAAAGTGACTAAGGGGCTTCCCTGGTCATCTAGTGAGTAAGGACACCGCCTTGCAGTGCAAGGGGCGCCGGTTCAATCCTTGGCCTGAGAAGCCCATGGGCCGCGAAGCAGCTGGACGGATGTGTCCAACTATGTAGCCCGAGCTCTGGAGCAAGAGAGGCCACTGTGATGGGAGGCCCACACAGGCCAAAGAACAAAGATGGATGAAAATAAATAAATAAAAAACCGATGGGCCTCTGTTCTCTGTTGATATATGTATATTTTTAGTATCTATTTATTTGGGTGCGCCAGGACTTAGTTGCATCATGCAGGGCCTATTCAGTTGGGGCATGTGGGATCTTTAGTGTGGCCTATGGGGTCTAGTTCCCTCACCAGGTATCGAACTTGGATCCCTGACATTGGGGGTGCGGAGTCTTAGCCACTGGACCACCAGGAAAGCGCCAGTTTCCTTTTTTTCTTTTCCTGTGTTCCTCTAGCCCTGAGTTGGAGTTCCAAACTGATGTCTCCAGGCCTCAACCCCTGCCCTGGACCCAGGGCTTCCACATGGGCAGCCCTGGAGGCCCTCTGCTCCTCTCTCAGCTTCCCCAGGGCAGTGGATCACTGGGGACGGGGTGGGAGAAACAAATGAATCAAAAAAAAACTCAAGCAAATGAAACAACAGACAAAGAATTAATCCCCAAAATCTACAAGTAACTCAGACAACTTCTCACCGGAAAAGTGAATAACCCAATCAAAAAATGGGAAAAAGATCTAAACAGACACCTCTCCAAAGAGAACATACAGATGGCCAAAAAACACAGGAAACAATGCTCAACCTCACTTATTATTAGAGAAATGTAAATCAAAACTACAATGAGATATCACCTCATACCAGTCAGAATGGCCATCATCAACAAATCTACAGACAATAAATGCTACAAAGGGTGCAGAGAAAAGGGAACACTCTTGCATTGCTGGTTAGAACGTAAATTGATACAGCCGCTATGGAAGACAGTATGGAGATTCCTTAAAAAACTGAAAATAGAAGCACCATACGACCCAGCAATCCCACTATTAAGCTTATACCCTGATGAAATCAAAAATGAAAGAGGTACCTGAACCCCAATGTTCATTGCAGCACTCTATACAATAGCTAGAACATGGAAGCAACCTAGATGTCCACTGAGGAATGAATAAATACAAAAGCTCTGGTACATATATACAATGGAGTACTACTCAGCTGTAAAAAGAAATTCAGAAGATTCAGTCCCAATGAGGTGGATGGATCTAGAACCTATTATAAAAAGTGAAGTAAGTCAAAAAGAGAAAGACAATTACAGTATACTAACACATATATATGGAATCTAGTAAGAGGTAATGATAACACATGCAGTGAAGCGATGAAAAAACATAGAGAACTGACATATGGACATTGTGGGGAACGAACAGTGGGTGGGAGGCATAGAGGGAGTAACAAGGAAACTGATACTATCATATGTGAAAAAGATAGCTATTGTCATTGCGCTGTGGGAATAGGGGATCCTGCAAGGGTGCTGTGAGATAGCCTGGAGGGATACGACTGGGGACAGGGGGACTGGGAGTGGGGTGGAGGAGGGATGGGGGCCAGGGATATACATATGACTAATCTGGGATCATACATATCTGTAAACAACAAAACTCTATAAAAGTAAAAGGTAAATAAAAATTTAAAAAACAACAATAAAACTTTGTGAAAGCAAAAAGTAAAATTAAGAACAAAAAAACTCGACCACTCCTTTCTTTCTCAAATCCATCCTCACCTCTAGTCGACTATCAAGCAATCTTAACAAATCCACCAGCACAAATGCATCCAGAATCGAACCGTTTCTCACCAAATCGACGGGCCACTAGCTTCCTGGGCTCCCAACATCACTTCCCCTGGATTGGCTTCCCGGCTTCGGCCCGCCCCACTCGGTTCCCCGACGCGGCCGCCAGATGGCGCAGGATCCCACTTTCAATAGTTGGCATTCCTCAGCTTTGAGCCTTCTTTCGACTGGCTCAGTCAGTGTCAGTCAGCCTTCTCCGTGGCTGACAAGCTCCATCATCCTCTGCCCTCAGCTTCTGCCCTCTCCCTGCTTCAGCCCGCTTCAGTCACGCAGCGCGCCTCGCTGTACCTCCCGCGCCCCAAGCATTCCCACCCCGGGACCTTTGCCCCGGCATTCCCTCTGCCGCATTGCAGTCGCTCAGACACCTCCTTGGGGGCTTGACTCTTAGAGAAGCCTTCTGACTACCTACCCTGTCTAAAAGAGTACACACACACACACACACACACACACACACACACACACAAAGCCAACAAACAGGAAACCTTATCTAGTAAAGATCATACTGAATTATTTACACGTGAAATGAGATCTGCTTCCCTGGTGGTTCAGACAGTAAAGAATCTGACTGCAATGCAGGAGTCCCAGTTTGCATCCTTGGGCCTGGAAGATTCCCTGCAGAAGGAAATGGCAACCTGCTCCAGTGTTCTTGACTGGGGAATTCTATGGACAAAGGAGCCTGGTGGGCTACAGTCCGTCCGGTCCGCCTGAGCGACTGACATTTTCACTTTTCACTCCAGAAAGGTAAAGAAAAGAGAAAGTGAGGCGTCGACAAGAAGCAAGGACAGAATGTTGATTGTTAGCACTAGGTGATGGGTATGTGGATTCAGTAATATTATCCCAGGTCTCTCTGCTTTCATGTGTGTTTGTAAAATGCCACAATAAAAAGTTTGATAACATTTTCACTTGCCCATCCCTCTCTATCCCCTGACCTCTCTTCACTTTTTGGCACAGAATTGATCACTCCCTGACAGTACATCCTGGGCGTCCCTGGGAGCTCAGCTGGTAGAGAATCCACCTGCAGTGTAGGAGACCTCTGTTCGATTCCTGGGTCGGGAAGATCCTCTGGAGAAGGGATAGGCTGCCCACTCCAGTATTCTAGGGCTTTTCTTGTGGCTCAGACAGTAAAGAATCCACCTGCAAAGTGGGAGACCTGGGTTCAATCTGTGGGTTGGGAAGACTCTCTGGAGGAGGAAATGGCAACCCACTCCAGTATTCTTTTTTTTTTAATTTTTTAAAATTTATTTATTTATCTTTTGGGGGTGGTGTGGGGAGGGAGGGGGATGGGCGGGCCACTTCTATTGGTCTTTCATATCTCTATTTTCATCCGTCTTTGTTCTTGGGCTCCTGTGGGCCTCCCATCGCGGTGGCTTCTGTCGTCCAAGAGCGCTGGCTCTGGGCGCACGCGCGCCAGAGCTCCGGCTCGGTAATTGGACATATCGGTTCAGCCGCTCCGCGGCACGTGGGATCTTCCCAGGCCAGGGATCGAACCGGCGCCCCTTGCACTGCAAGGCGGCGTCCTTACCCACTGGACCACCAGGGGAAGCCCTCCAGTATTCTTGTCTGGAGAATCCCATGGCTTATCCATGGATTCCGAAGAGTCGGATATACATGAGTGGACACACAGCATTTATCACCCTCTGACGATATTTTCTATTTCTTGTCTTATCGTCTGTCTCCCCAGGAGAATCCTGCCACCCCAGGGTCCAGCTCTTTGTTTTGTCCCCTGCTGTATGGTCACTGCTTAGCACATGTCTGGTGCTAACTAAATATTCACTGAATGAGTGAATACAGAAGTATATGATGGGGGTCTTCCTGGTGGTCCGATGGGTAAAGAGTCTGCCTTGCAGTGCAAGGGGCACCAGTTCAATCCCTGGCACAGGAAGATCCCGTATGCCGTGGAGTGGCTGGACCAGTGTGTTCAATGACGAGTCAGCACTCTGGAGCGCATGCGCCCAGAGCCAGTGCTCTGCAACGAGAGAGGCCACTGTGATGGGAGGCCCACACAGGTCAAAGAATTAAGATGGATGAAAATAAATAAATGAAGGACCAATAAAAGAGGCCAAAATTTAAAAAAAAGAAGAAGAAGAAGTATATGATGGGAATTCCTGGGTGGTCCAGTGGTCAGGAGTCTGAGTTCCTGCTGCAGGGGGCACGGGTTCCATCCCTGGTTGGAAAAATTAGACCTGGCAAGATGCCAAGTAGCCCAAAAACTGTATTATGATGAAAAATAAAAGTAATTCATTCCTTAAAATTTCTTTATTTTTATCTAATAAAGATGAGACTTCCCTAGTATACTAGTGGTTCTCCTTCCAGTGCAAGGGGTGAGGGTGTGATCCCTGGTCAGGGAGCTAAGATCCCACATGCCTTCAGCACCCCCAAAATAAAATATAAAGTAGAAGAAATATTGTAACAAATTAAATAAAGACTTTCTAAATGGTCCACATTAAAAATTTTTTTACCAAAAATAAAGAGCAAGCTATAATATATATATATATATATATTTTTTTTTTTTTTTAAAAAAAGCACTCCAGGGCTTCCCTGGTAGCTCAGTGGTAAAGAATTTGTCTGCCAATGAAGGAGACATGGGTTCAATCCCTGATCCGGGAAGATCCCATATGCTGCGGAGCAACTAAGCCCATGAGCCACAACTATAGAGCCTGTGCTCTAGAGCCTCGGAGCCGCAACTATGAAGCCCACGGGCCGCAACGACTGAGGTCCGTGTGCCTTAGAGCCTGAGTTCCACAAGAGAAGTCACCGCAAGGATAAGCCTGCTCACCTCCACTAGAGAGTGGCCCCTACTCCCTGCAACTAGAGAAGAGCCTGTGGCAGCAGTGAAAACCCAGAATAGCCAAAAAGAAATATATAGATAAATTAATTTTAAAAAAACCACTTTGATGAAAATAAGCTGTTATCCTAGAGAATGAATATGTACATGTAGGTGCCCCATAAGCAAGGCTGGTCGGGAAAGGCCTTTCTGAAGAGGTGGTATTTTGAACCGAGATAGGAAGCAGGAGTCAATTATGGCAGCATTCAGAGGAAAGGCGTAGAGAGGTAGAGAAGAGACACTCTTTGCTCCTAACAGCTATTCATTGGGTGGCAAAGCTGTAACCGTCTATTACCGATTCCTCATCCCCACGCCTCCCTCCATATCATTAATATCCCCCACCACACCATACTAAAAGATTCCATGAGGTTCCTAAGAAGACTAGGCTAAGTGGCTTTGGCTCAATATAGGGATCTGCATGCATTTCCTTCCAGAATAAGATCAAAGCAAGGCTCTGTAGACAAAGTGGGTCTGACAATCTCACATTCAGGAGGTCACCTGGGCCTGGGCCCCAGCCTCACCTTGGTCAGGGTGTACGTCCCCAGCAGGTTCAGCTCCAGCAGCTGCCGGAAGCCCTGGGCGGAGGTCTCCTCGGGCCACTGCGGAGGTGGATCTAAGGGAGGGGGTGGGAGAGACAGAGGAGAGGATGAGGGACCCATGAAGACAGGAGACCAGGGAAGGGAAAGGCGGGATAGGGGGAGAGGGTGGGCACAGTGGCAGACAAGGGGGTCAGGGGTCCTGGAAAGGAAAGGAGGTTGCACAGTGCAGACTAGAAGAGCAGTCCCTCAGTGGGGTTAACAAGATGTGGTTATCCTGATCGTCCACCTGCCAGTGCAGGGGACATGGGTTTGATCCCTGGTCCAGGAAGATTTCACATGCCAAAGGGCCACCAAGCCCACGTGCCACAGCCACTGAGCCTACGCATTGCAACAACTGAAGCCCGTGAGCCTAGGGCCCGGGCTTTACAAGAGGATCTGCTGCCGTGAGAAGTGCGAGCCCCTCAGTTCGAGTGTGGGCCCTGCTCTCTGAGACTAGAGAAAGTCCTTGAGTAGCAAAGATGACCCAATACAACCAAACACATTTTAAAAATTTTTTTTTAAGATGTGACTTATATGTACAAATGAAATATCACTCGGCTTTAAGAATGAAAAAAAAAAAAGAATGAAACACTATCATTTGCAATAACCTAGAGAATATTACGCTTAGTGAAATAAGCGTAATATGATGCTGTATGATATTAGAAATAATATAAATAAATATATTAATGCACGCAAAATGGAAACAGACTCAGCTATAGAAAACAAGCTTGTGGTTACCAAAGGGGTGAAGGAAGGAGGGAGAGGCAAATTAGGAGTATACAAGATGAAAAAAAAACAAACAAAAAAGCTAGGGGCATACAAACTACAACAGATACAAACTACTATGTTAAAATAGATAAGCCACAAAGATACACTCTATAGCACAAAGAATTACAGCCATATCTTGAAATAAGCTACAATGGAATATAGTCTGCAAAAACATTGAATCACTATGTTGTATACCTGAAGCTAACATAATACTGTAAGTCAATTATACTTCAATTAAAAACGTTCAAAACCAGCAGCAAAAGGAAACAAAAAAACCTACAACCCTTAAAAGCAGTCGCAGGGCCAACCCACCCACTTCTTAGCTGCGTGATGTCAGGCAAGTCACTTAGCTCCTCTGTGCCTGTTTCCTCATGTGCAGAATGAGGGTCACACTTTGTTCTTGAGTTTAGAGATTTCACAAGTCAATATTTGTGCCTGACATCTAGTATAAAAAATGTTTATTAAGTAAACAGAAAAAAACTGAGTAGATAGTAGAGGAATAGAAAAACTAACATTCAGAAGAAAAGAGTTAGGAAAGACAGGAATAAGAACAGGAAAAAATAAAATCAAATGGGAAAAGTGGATCCCGAAACTTCCAAAGAGTCAAAGTGGATGAAGGGGGTCTTCCCTGGAGGTCCAGTGACTAAAGACTCCACACGCCGAATGCTAGGGGCCTTGGTTCGATCCCCGGCCAGGGAACCACATCCCACATGCGGCAACTAAGACCCAGCATAGCCAAATAAATAAATATTTTTTAAAGTGGATGAAGGGACAGAGAGATGGGAAACCAAAGGAAATATTGGGGTTATTCCTCCCATTTTTGAGAAGTTCAAACAGTTTTTTTAAAAGATGTGATTTATATGTACAAATGAAATATCACTCGGCTTTAAGAATGAAAAAAAAAAAAAGAATGAAACACTATCATTTGCAATAACCTAGAGAATATTACGCTTAGTGAAATAAGCGTAATATGATGCTGTATGATATTAGAAATAATATAAATAAATATATTAATGCACGCAAAATGGAAACAGACTCAGCTATAGAAAACAAGCTTGTGGTTACCAAAGGGGTGAAGGAAGGAGGGAGAGGCAAATTAGGAGTATACAAGATGAAAAAAAAACAAACAAAAAAGCTAGGGGCATACAAACTACAACAGATACAAACTACTATGTTAAAATAGATAAGCCACAAAGATACACTCTATAGCACAAAGAATTACAGCCATATCTTGAAATAAGCTACAATGGAATATAGTCTGCAAAAACATTGAATCACTATGTTGTATACCTGAAGCTAACATAATACTGTAAGTCAATTATACTTCAATTAAAAACGTTCAAAACCAGCAGCAAAAGGAAACAAAAAAACCTACAACCCTTAAAAGCAGTCGCCGGGCCAACCCACCCACTTCTTAGCTGCGTGATGTCAGGCAAGTCACTTAGCTCCTCTGTGCCTGTTTCCTCATGTGCAGAATGAGGGTCACACTTTGTTCTTGAGTTTAGAGATTTCACAAGTCAATATTTGTGCCTGACATCTAGTATAAAAAATGTTTATTAAGTAAACAGAAAAAAACTGAGTAGATAGTAGAGGAATAGAAAAACTAACATTCAGAAGAAAAGAGTTAGGAAAGACAGGAATAAGAACAGGAAAAAATAAAATCAAATGGGAAAAGTGGATCCCGAAACTTCCAAAGAGTCAAAGTGGATGAAGGGGGTCTTCCCTGGAGGTCCAGTGACTAAAGACTCCACACGCCGAATGCTAGGGGCCTTGGTTCGATCCCCGGCCAGGGAACCACATCCCACATGCGGCAACTAAGACCCAGCATAGCCAAATAAATAAATATTTTTTAAAGTGGATGAAGGGACAGAGAGATGGGAAACCAAAGGAAATATTGGGGTTATTCCTCCCATAGATCCAGGGCTTATAGCCTTGTCTCTTTCAGAGAACAGTTCAAACAGTTTCAGAGACTCCATCCCAGATTCTATATCCAAAACTGCCCCTGACATTCTCTAAGCCATCAATCAACTTTGTTTTTCTTCACTATGGGACATGCTAATATATACAGCCAGTTCTCGTTATTCAAGGCAGCTAGAGTCCCCAAAGTTACAGCAAACACTGCATTAGTGAATAGCAACTGATTGTTCCTAAGGGGAAATATGTACATATAATATTACATTATAACATATACCTAATAAGGACTGAATGTTTCTGCCCTCCCCCAGATTTCATACATTCAAACTCTAACCTTACGGCTTCCCTGGTGACTCAGTGCTAAGAAATCCACCTGGCAATGCATGAGACAAGAGTCTGACCCCTGGTCCAGGAAGATCCTCCATGTTGAGGCACAGCTAAGTCCATGAGCCACAACTACTGAGCCTGTGCTCTAGAGTCTGGGAGATGCAATTATTATTATTATTATTTTTAATTTTGGCCTCTTTTATTATTTTAAAAAAATATGGAACGCTTCACGAATTTGCGTGTCATCCTTGCGCAGGGGCTGCGCTAATCTTCTCTGTATCGTTCCAATTTTAGTATATGTGCTGCCGAAGTGAGCACGAGCTGCAATTATTGAAGCCCACTCACCCTAGAGCCTGTGCTCTATAACAAGGAAGGCACCACAGTGATAAGCCTGGCACAACAACTGGACAGTAGATTTTGGAACCCAAGAAAACAGGCTGTTTCCATTGTTTGCCCATTATTTATCATGAAGTGATGGGACCAGATGCCGTGATCCTCATTCTTTGAATGTTGAGTTTTAAGCCAGGGCTTCCCTAGTGGTACAGTAGGTAAGAAAAGAGTTAGGAAAGACAGGAATAAGAACAGGAAAAAATAAAATCAAATGGGAAAAGTGGATCCCGAAACTTCCAAAGAGTCAAAGTGGATGAAGGGGGTCTTCCCTGGAGGTCCAGTGACTAAAGACTCCACACGCCGAATGCTAGGGCCTTGGTTCGATCCCCGGCCAGGGAACCACATCCCACATGCGGCAACTAAGACCCAGCATAGCCAAATAAATAAATATTTTTTAAAGTGGATGAAGGGACAGAGAGATGGGAAACCAAAGGAAATATTGGGGTTATTCCTCCCATAGATCCAGGGCTTATAGCCTTGTCTCTTTCAGAGAACAGTTCAAACAGTTTCAGAGACTCCATCCCAGATTCTATATCCAAAACTGCCCCTGACATTCTCTAAGCCATCAATCAACTTTGTTTTTCTTCACTATGGGACATGCTAATATATACAGCCAGTTCTCGTTATTCAAGGCAGCTAGAGTCCCCAAAGTTACAGCAAACACTGCATTAGTGAATAGCAACTGATTGTTCCTAAGGGGAAATATGTACATATAATATTACATTATAACATATACCTAATAAGGACTGAATGTTTCTGCCCTCCCCCAGATTTCATACATTCAAACTCTAACCTTACGGCTTCCCTGGTGACTCAGTGCTAAGAAATCCACCTGGCAATGCATGAGACAAGAGTCTGACCCCTGGTCCAGGAAGATCCTCCATGTTGAGGCACAGCTAAGTCCATGAGCCACAACTACTGAGCCTGTGCTCTAGAGTCTGGGAGATGCAATTATTATTATTATTATTTTTAATTTTGGCCTCTTTTATTATTT
The DNA here is from genome assembly GCA_022376925.1 of Tragulus kanchil. Taxonomy (NCBI): domain Eukaryota; kingdom Metazoa; phylum Chordata; class Mammalia; order Artiodactyla; family Tragulidae; genus Tragulus; species Tragulus kanchil. The sequence continues at coordinate 129,284,256 of JAIOJX010000031.1, forward strand.
TAAAAAAATATGGAACGCTTCACGAATTTGCGTGTCATCCTTGCGCAGGGGCTGCGCTAATCTTCTCTGTATCGTTCCAATTTTAGTATATGTGCTGCCGAAGTGAGCACGAGCTGCAATTATTGAAGCCCACTCACCCTAGAGCCTGTGCTCTATAACAAGGAAGGCACCACAGTGATAAGCCTGGCACAACAACTGGACAGTAGATTTTGGAACCCAAGAAAACAGGCTGTTTCCATTGTTTGCCCATTATTTATCATGAAGTGATGGGACCAGATGCCGTGATCCTCATTTTTTGAATGTTGAGTTTTAAGCCAGGGCTTCCCTAGTGGTACAGTAGGTAAGGAGTCCGCCTTGCAGTGCAAGGGACACCAGTTCGATCCCTGGCCCAGGAAGATCCCACATGCCGTGGAGCAGCTAGACTAGTGAGTCCAATTACAAGCCAGCGTTCTGGAGCGCATGCGCCCAGAGCCGGAGCTCTGAAACAAGAGAGGCCACTGCGATGGGAGGCCCACCAAAGAATAAAGATGGAAGAAATATAAATGGATAAAAAAATCAATTAAAAAAGAGTTTTAAGCCAGCTTTTTCACTCTCCTCTTTCACCTTCATCAAGAGGCTCTTTAGTTCATCTTTGCTTTCTCCCATAAGGGTGATGCCATCTGCATACCCGAGGTTGTTGGTATTTCTCCTGGCAATCTTGATTCCAGCTTGTGCTTCATCCAGACTGACATTTCATATGATGTATTCTGCATATAAGTTAAATAAGCATTGTGACAATATACAGACTTGACGTACTCCTTTCCCAGTTTGGAACCAGTCTGTTGCTCCACGTCCAGTTCTAGCTGTTGCTTCTTGTTCTACATACAGGTTTCGCAGGAGGCAAGTAAGGTAGCCTGATATTCCCATCTCTTTCAGAATTTTCCGGTTTGTTGTGATCCACACAGTCAAAGGTTTTAGCGTAGTTCATGAGGCAGAATTAGATGTTTTTCTGGAATTCCCTTGCTCTTTCTATGATCCAGCGGATGTTGGCAATTTGATCTCTGGTTCCTCTAACTTTTCTAAATCCAGTTTGTACATCTGGAAGTTCTCGGTTCCAGTACTGTTGAAACCTAGCTTGGAGGATTCTGAGCGTTACTTTGCTAGCATGTGAAATGAGTGCAATGGCGGGGTAGTTTGAACATTCTTTGGCACTGCCCTTCTTTGGTATTGGAATGAAAACTCATACTGGTGGACTTTATTTTTTTGCAAATAAGGTATTGGTGGTTAGAACCGACTTGGCAGAGGCTGTCCCCATGCACAGCTGCCAGAGTTGGGATTCAAACAGGTCTTGCTGGCCCCAGAGAAAGTGCCTTAGGAGACATGGCCCTCCTCCATCTCCGCCTCTGGGCATCTCTCTTTGAAAGCTAAACCCAGAGGGCAGAGCATCAACTTGTTTGACCTTAGCTGGGAACATGCACCACTCAAACTGTTGCCTCTCTGAGCTTGTCCAGAAATGCCGGGAAAGCACACAGCGAGTATGGATTCTGAGATTATATCCCCCCACACCCGCCCCAAGTAAGTGAATTCTCAGATAAGGGAATTCACCATTAATAAGGACGGACTGTATACGTCTTTTCTGGTCTATTTTTTTTTAGTTTACAATGTGAATGCCATTAGACTAGAAAGCTGGGTCGATTTTGTTCACTGCTAAATCTCTTAGTCCCTAGGACAGAAGATGGAGCATAGCAGATGCTCAGTAACACAGACAGAAAGGATGCACTCGTACCTGGCATCTCTTTTGAATCCTTCCAAGAGAAGGAAGCTGCAGTCCAGAGAGGGTAAGTGATTTCCTCAGAGTTGCCCAGCCTCCCTGTGTGCACCTTGCCCAACCAGTTCCCTCCTCTCAGTCTCAGTTTACCCACGTGAGGCATTCTTATGAAAGGTAGTCATGATGCTGATGGTAATTTCCCTTCAACGCCTCCACACCAAGCCCTATAAACCATGTGTGGAGATACCTCTCCTCAGTCCTGGAAAAAGAGAAGGGCTATCAGCTTCGCTTCCTAGATATGAAACTGAGGCTACAAGAGGGAAATTATTCTTCCAAGATAGTTCCAGTCATTCTGTGGCTGAGCAGTTACTCTAGTCAATACAATGACCCTGTCGTGATGAGGAGGAGGGTCATCTTCATGTTAGAAATGCAGAAATGGATGCAGAAAGGGCTAAGGGCACAGGCCAGGGGCACATGGCAGGGGTGAGAAGCCAGGAGGTGGGTTGACACACCAGTGGGGAACGGCCCGCAGGCCCCATGACTCACGGGAGCCAGCGTTGTTGACGACACAGTCCAGGCGGCCAAAACGGCGGATGGTCTCGGACACAAGGGTCTGGGGAGACGGAGAGATCCTGTGAGTGCCGGGGCTGCCCCCGGCCGTGTAGAGCCAGGGGTCCCCGAAGCCAGGTGGGGAGCCGTGTAGAGCCAGGAGTCCCAGCAGAGGGGGCCGAGCCCAGAGCACTGGTGGCACACTGTGGCCATTCCTAAGAGAGCCGGGGCTGGAGCGAGGGGAGGGCGTGGGGCGGGGAGCGAACTATACAGAAGGAATGGAACCTAAGGAAAGAGCAAAACTCGGCTCTCTGAGCTTGTCCAGAAATGCCGGAAAGCACACAGCAGTATGGATTCTGAGATTATATCCCCACACCGCCCCAAGTAAGTGAATTCTCAGATAAGGAATTCACCATTAATAAGGACGGACTGTATACGTCTTTTCTGGTCTATTTTTTAATTTACAATGTGAATGCCATTAGACTAGAAAGCTGGGTCGATTTTGTTCACTGCTAAATCTCTTAGTCCCTAGGACAGAAGATGGAGCATAGCAGATGCTCAGTAACACAGACAGAAAGGATGCACTCGTACCTGGCATCTCTTTGAATCCTTCCAAGAGAAGGAAGCTGCAGTCCAGAGAGGGTAAGTGATTTCCTCAGAGTTGCCCAGCCTCCCTGTGTGCACCTTGCCCAACCAGTTCCCTCCTCTCAGTCTCAGTTTACCCACGTGAGGCATTCTTATGAAAGGTAGTCATGATGCTGATGGTAATTTCCCTTCAACGCCTCCACACCAAGCCCTATAAACCATGTGTGGAGATACCTCTCCTCAGTCCTGGAAAAAGAGAAGGGCTATCAGCTTCGCTTCCTAGATATGAAACTGAGGCTACAAGAGGGAAATTATTCTTCCAAGATAGTTCCAGTCATTCTGTGGCTGAGCAGTTACTCTAGTCAATACAATGACCCTGTCGTGATGAGGAGGAGGGTCATCTTCATGTTAGAAATGCAGAAATGGATGCAGAAAGGGCTAAGGGCACAGGCCAGGGGCACATGGCAGGGGTGAGAAGCCAGGAGGTGGGTTGACACACCAGTGGGGAACGGCCCGCAGGCCCCATGACTCACGGGAGCCAGCGTTGTTGACGACACAGTCCAGGCGGCCAAAACGGCGGATGGTCTCGGACACAAGGGTCTGGGGAGACGGAGAGATCCTGTGAGTGCCGGGGCTGCCCCCGGCCGTGTAGAGCCAGGGGTCCCCGAAGCCAGGTGGGGAGCCGTGTAGAGCCAGGAGTCCCAGCAGAGGGGGCCGAGCCCAGAGCACTGGTGGCACACTGTGGCCATTCCTAAGAGAGCCGGGGCTGGAGCGAGGGGAGGGCGTGGGGCGGGGAGCGAACTATACAGAAGGAATGGAACCTAAGGAAAGAGCAAAACTCTTACAGAACGCGAGACCGCGAGACCCGTTGTAAGGAATTCCTTTGCCGCCACCGACGTGACAGGTGTGGCAGAGCCTTGAAAGTGTGAGAGACAAAGGCGACTCCTCCCAGGAGACACAAGACCTGGCCAGCACAGTCAGGGAAAGCCTGGAAGTGCCACGGAGCTGGAATCTTTGGGAATGCCACACAGAGCCAGGAGAACGGGAAAATAGAGAAGGCAGCCCGGGCACAAGCCTTAGAGCAGGGAGGGAGAAAACCAGCTGGATACGGGGTGGTGGAGGCCGAAAGGAGGCTCACCCTCATGTCTTCCTCTCGAGTCACGTCACAGAGCAGAAAGACGGTGCCAGGGAGCTCCCGCTCCAGCGCCTGGGCCCTGGCCTCTGCAGGAAGAGAAGGGCTGGAGGCCTGGGCTCCTGGGGCTGAGGGAAGAGGGGCTGGGGGCCTGGGGCTGAAGGAGGAAGGGGCTGGAGGTCTGGACTCCTGGATCTGAAAATAGGAGAGGTCAGGGGGTCTGAATCCTGAGTCTAAGGGAAGAAGTGGCTGGGGGCCTGGGGCCTGAGTCTGAGGAGGAGGCTGGAGGCCTGGACTCCTGGGTCTGAAGGAGGAAGGGGCTGGGGGGCCTGGATCCCGGGTCTAAGGGAGGAAAGGGCGGGAGGTATGGGTCCTGGGTCTGAGGGAGGAAGCAGCTGGGGGGCCTGAACTCCTGGGTCTAAGGGAGGAAGAGGCTGGGGGTCTGGAGCCTGGGGCTCAGGAAGGAGGGGCCCGGGAGTTTGAACTCTTGGGTCTAAGAGGAGGCGTCAGGGGGCCTGGACTCCTCCTGGAGGGGTGAGGGCGAGGACTGAGGGACCCTCACTCACCATCTTTGTCACAGATAACCACCTGGGCACCGCTTTCCACTGAGAATAGAAAGAGAAAAGGTTAGCCCGGAGCAGACCTTGGCGAAGGCCTCTGCTGCTCTCTAGTGGCCACTTGGAGTGGGGCTCCTCTCACACGGGGCTCCCCTCGTGACCCCAAAGTCTCATGATGACGCCCGAACAGAGGACAGAAGTTTCGCTACTCTAGGTGCCTGCTATGGCTCCCGAGCCTCCCTCCCTGGGTTCCAGAATAAACCCTAAATCTGCAAGAGACATATTCCCCCAAACTGTCTGTTTTGTAGCGCTAACTGAGACCACAGAAAGGCAGGTTAAAAGGCGTTTGGAAATCCGCCCAAATCTCGGGCCCCAGGCCTGCACTGCTTACCTTTTCGTTAACTTTGCAAACTGGATCTTGTAAGAATCTAGATCCCATTACAGGACATACTTCTTCCCATTAATGAGCCCTGCGGATGCCTCCTCTCCCAGACTCCCCGTATTTGGAGCCAGCCAGACCCCACTCACCGAAAGCTCGAACGATCGCGGCTCCGATACCGCGCCCGCCCCCGGTCACGATGACCACCTTGCCGGCATAGCGCGCTCCTGGGGCCATTCCACCCGAGACGGTCTTCTGCCTCTGCGCCTCACTCCCAAGTCTGGGGAGGTCGTGGAGTCGAATCCTTAATAGGGGCCGGATCCTGGAAGCCCGGCCCCGGCGGGGGGCGTTGCCAAGAAAGCCAGAACCTGAAAGCTTGATCCTCCCTTAGACCCAGGAATCTAGATCCCGAAACTCTCTGCCCTCAAACTCAGAATGCCTGGCGTGTCCGGCCACCTCTGCCCTCGGACCTAAAAGTCCAGGTCCCTAGTTCCCCTTCAGACCCAGGAATCCGGGTCCCCAACCCTGTCCTCCCCAAACCCAGTACTGGACCCTGACTCCTCCTGCCCCCACCTACAAGCCCGAGGTCCCGATCCTCCTTACCAACTCCAGCTAGCCCCCCAGAGACACCAGTGTCACAACCTCAGACAAAACGTTATTGACCAAAATCATACTGGACCCAGGAAGGAGGGCCCGAGTTTGAACTCTTGGGGCTAAGGGGAGGCGTCAGGGGGCCTGGACTCCTCCTGGAGGGGTGAGGGCGAGGACTGAGGGACCCTCACTCACCATCTTTGTCACAGATAACCACCTGGGCACCGCTTTCCACTGAGAATAGAAAGAGAAAAGGTTAGCCCGGAGCAGACCTTGGCGAAGGCCTCTGCTGCTCTCTAGTGGCCACTTGGAGTGGGGCTCCTCTCACACGGGGCTCCCCTCGTGACCCCAAAGTCTCATGATGACGCCCGAACAGAGGACAGAAGTTTCGCTACTCTAGGTGCCTGCTATGGCTCCCGAGCCTCCCTCCCTGGGTTCCAGAATAAACCCTAAATCTGCAAGAGACATATTCCCCCAAACTGTCTGTTTTGTAGCGCTAACTGAGACCACAGAAAGGCAGGTTAAAAGGCGTTTGGAAATCCGCCCAAATCTCGGGCCCCAGGCCTGCACTGCTTACCTTTTCGTTAACTTTGCAAACTGGATCTTGTAAGAATCTAGATCCCATTACAGGACATACTTCTTCCCATTAATGAGCCCTGCGGATGCCTCCTCTCCCAGACTCCCCGTATTTGGAGCCAGCCAGACCCCACTCACCGAAAGCTCGAACGATCGCGGCTCCGATACCGCGCCCGCCCCCGGTCACGATGACCACCTTGCCGGCATAGCGCGCTCCTGGGGCCATTCCACCCGAGACGGTCTTCTGCCTCTGCGCCTCACTCCCAAGTCTGGGGAGGTCGTGGAGTCGAATCCTTAATAGGGGCCGGATCCTGGAAGCCCGGCCCCGGCGGGGGGCGTTGCCAAGAAAGCCAGAACCTGAAAGCTTGATCCCTCCCTTAGACCCAGGAATCTAGATCCCGAAACTCTCTGCCCTCAAACTCAGAATGCCTGGCGTGTCCGGCCACCCTCTGCCCTCGGACCTAAAAGTCCAGGTCCCTAGTTCCCCTTCAGACCCAGGAATCCGGGTCCCCAACCCCGTCCTCCCCCAAACCCAGTACTCCGGACCCTGACCCTCCTCCTGCCCCCACCTACAAGCCCGAGGTCCCGATCCCCTCCTCCTTTGGGACTCAGACGTCCACGACTCCAGTCCTACCCCTCAGAGACACCAGTGTCACAACCTCAGACAAAACGTTATTGACCAAAAGTTCAAAGTTTTAATCCAAATTTGGACAAGTGCTGGGAAAATCAAACTTTGGCCGTATACACCATTTCAAAGTCAAGAGACGGGAGAGGTTCCAGATCTCCCGGGGGTACCTCAAGACCACGCCCCCTCGCTCTGACTGGCTGCCAGGTTTGGGGGCGGGGCTAGAAGCTGGACTGAAGGAGAGTGACTCTCAGAGGCCACGCCCCCTCGTCCTGGGTTAGGGCCGGAGGGGCGGGCCCGGAATCCCAGGTCGGCTCCCAGGAGGCGGGGCCTGCGCCGCGCCCACTACCTCTGGGCGAGAAACCTGTGGAACAGGAATTGGCTGTTGGAGGAGATCTTGGGGGTGAGGACACCTGGGGCGTGGGATCTGATGGAGAGGGCGGAGCAGGGGGGAGAGGGTCTCCTCGAGAGTCCAAGTTTCCACCTGGAGAGGACGAATAGGGAATGAGAATGCAAACTCCGGGGTTCAGAAGTCCAGACCTCCCCGCTCCCAGACCTTTCTTCTTGGACCTAGGAGTCTGTCCTCGCTCAGACTAAGCAGTCCTGCACCCCGCCCCCTTCTGCCTAGGATCCCTAACTCCCAAGCCCTATCTATCTCTGTTCTCGTCACGACAGAGGATTCTTAGGGGCCCGCAGACCCTCCTCATCAGGACTTGGGATTCCAGGCCTCGGAACCCCTCATCCTTAAAACCCGGGAGCCCTAAGCCCCCAGCTCATTCTCACCTGTCATCATTCTGTGCCACTGCGACGCTTCAGTGGCCAGGGCTTGAGAGAGGCTGAGAACTCGCTCCCGGTGCCCTTCAGAGGTCAGCAAATAAGGGGTGGCGTTCCGTGGACTACAAAAAAAATAAAAAAGAATTTGGGGGAACTTGTACACTTAGCCAGTACAGTAAGGACCATAGTGCCGCGTGTGTACTTCTGGGAGTTGTAGTCCCTAGCACGTGTCGCTAAAGGATTTTTAAACACCCTTTTTATAGAAGCCCGCATGCATTGTGGAGTTTGTAATCCAGTGGCCAGAAAAAGTCTCCGATTTGTTCCCCAGAAACTCAAGCGGCTCTGAAAGGTCCTGCCACCCGCACTTCGGTCCTCAGGAGACATTAATACTACTCCTCGCCTCTTCGTTGATTTCCCTTCTGTTGCCTCGATCTCTAACTCCTTACCTGCTCCAGGACCCCGAGCTTCTGAGCCATTTCTGGGCTCCTGAGTGCCCCAAGACAGGCTGCAAAGGAATGGAGGCATTAGAATTCCTCACCCTGGAAGTCCCCATGTTCCCATTTTGAGGGTGAAGGGGTTCAGAGAGGGGGTAAAACTGCCCTAAAGCCACTAACTCTTAACTTTACCTGAGCTCCTGGAAAAGAGGAAAGAGTTTGGAAAATCACCCCTCCCCTTTCCAACCACGCCCCCCACGCTCCTTTGCATTCTGGGAAACGGCTTCATCCTATACCTTAGATAAGCCCGAGGACGTAAAGTTGATTTTTTTTTTTTGGCGGGGGGGGGCAGTTAGGGAGGGAGCAGGGCGGGCGGGCCACTTCAGTTGGTCTTTCATTTCTCTATTTTCATCCATCTTTCTTCTTTGGCCCCTGTGGGCCTCCCATTGCCGTGGCCTCTGTTGTCGCAGAGCACCGGCTCTGGGCGCAGGCGCTCCAGAGCGCCGGCTCGGTAATTGGACACATCGGTCCAGCCGCTCCGCGGCATGTGGGATCTTCCCAGGCCAGGGATCGAACCAGCGCCCCTTGCACTACAAGGCAGTGTCCTTACCCACTGGACCACCAGGGAAGCCCTAAAGTTGATATTTTAAGGCAGGACAAGAAAAATTAAACACCAAAGTCTATGTGCTTGCTTAGGGCTTCTCCATCCCTAATGTGCGGTGTGCCCCAGCATGACACGTTCGCCAGGACTCAGAGAGGGCAATGTTTGCTCTGTCCTGAAGACATCCCCCCCCCTTTCTTCTGACACTCCCAACGTAACTTCTCAAAACAAGAGCGTTCTTTCCCAGCTCTGCAGGGGATCATAGTCACTTGCTGATGGCTTCGCAGGTGCTTCCCCAGCCTATCCATCCTTGGTGAACTTTCTGTGAAATAATATCAGGACGTTATTCTGTTTGTTTTTTTTGTTTGTTTAAGTTATTTGGCTGCATGGGCACGGAGTCTTAGTTATGGCCGTCAGCATCTTCGTTGCATCATGTGGGATCTTTTGTTGCTGTGCATGGGGCTTCCCCGGTGACTCAGTGATAAGGACTCCACCTGCCACTGCAGGAGACATGGGTTTGATCCCTAGGTCAGGAAGATCCCTGGAAAAGGAAACAGCAGCCCACTCTAGTGTTCTTGCCTGGAAAAATCCCACGGACAGAGGAGTCTGGAGGGCTACAGTCCGTGCGGGTCCCCATGTTCCCAGAGTAGGGGTTCAAAACTGCCCTAAAGCCACTAACTCTTAACTTTACCTGAGCTCCTGGAAAAGAGGAAAGAGTTTGGAAAATCACCCCTCCCCTTTCCAACCACGCCCCCCACGCTCCTTTGCATTCTGGGAAACGGCTTCATCCTATACCTTAGATAAGCCCGAGGACGTAAAGTTGATTTTTTTTGGCGGGGGCAGTTAGGAGGGAGCAGGGCGGGCGGGCCACTTCAGTTGGTCTTTCATTTCTCTATTTTCATCCATCTTTCTTCTTTGGCCCCTGTGGGCCTCCCATTGCCGTGGCCTCTGTTGTCGCAGAGCACCGGCTCTGGGCGCAGGCGCTCCAGAGCGCCGGCTCGGTAATTGGACACATCGGTCCAGCCGCTCCGCGGCATGTGGGATCTTCCCAGGCCAGGGATCGAACCAGCGCCCCTTGCACTACAAGGCAGTGTCCTTACCCACTGGACCACCAGGGAAGCCCTAAAGTTGATATTTTAAGGCAGGACAAGAAAAATTAAACACCAAAGTCTATGTGCTTGCTTAGGGCTTCTCCATCCCTAATGTGCGGTGTGCCCCAGCATGACACGTTCGCCAGGACTCAGAGAGGGCAATGTTTGCTCTGTCCTGAAGACATCCCCCCCCCTTTCTTCTGACACTCCCAACGTAACTTCTCAAAACAAGAGCGTTCTTTCCCAGCTCTGCAGGGGATCATAGTCACTTGCTGATGGCTTCGCAGGTGCTTCCCCAGCCTATCCATCCTTGGTGAACTTTCTGTGAAATAATATCAGGACGTTATTCTGTTTGTTTTTTTTGTTTGTTTAAGTTATTTGGCTGCATGGGCACGGAGTCTTAGTTATGGCCGTCAGCATCTTCGTTGCATCATGTGGGATCTTTTGTTGCTGTGCATGGGGCTTCCCCGGTGACTCAGTGATAAGGACTCCACCTGCCACTGCAGGAGACATGGGTTTGATCCCTAGGTCAGGAAGATCCCTGGAAAAGGAAACAGCAGCCCACTCTAGTGTTCTTGCCTGGAAAAATCCCACGGACAGAGGAGTCTGGAGGGCTACAGTCCGTGCGGGTCGCAAAAGAGTCATCCACGACTCAGCAACTAAACAACAACAGACTCTGTAAGTTGTGGCGCACAGGTTTAGTTGCCCAGAGACATGCAGGATCTTAGTTCTTGAACCAGGGATGAAACCCACGTGCCCTGAATTACAAGGCAAATTCTTAACCACTGGACCACGTCCATATATCATTCTGATGCTCAATTCTTTGTCTGATAGACAGATATGAGTGTGCCTCTTGACTTCAAACAAATGGAACAGTTCTAAGAACTTTCTGAGAGTCTGTCTCCCAGGTTCTAATCCTGTTTGGCTCAAAAAAAATCCCCTTTTTTTCTTGTTAACTTGTGTTTAATAGAGTTTTCATCGACAAGATTCACAGATGAGCTCCCTTCCCCTCTTGGTTTCCTGTGACAAGGCCAGAAACAGACTCTCCAAATTCACATTCCTTTCGTCGTAAGTGATTAGTTGGACTCCTTGCCTTCCAAACTAGCTCGACACAGAGATAAGCACTTGATATTCAGCGGACTTGAGGTGCTACCTATGAACAAAAACAATTGCAACCACCAAAATCACTCCACTTGTCAAATTCCTCCCTAGAAAAGTCTTAAGATGAAACCATCCATGGGAAATTCCCTGTTGGTCCAGTATGTAGGCCTCTGCACTCTCACTGCCAAGGGCCCAGGCTCAGTCCTCGTTTGCGGAACTAAAATCCCACAAGCCATGCAGTGGCATAGTCAAAAACAAACAAAACAAACAAAAACAAACCCAGGCTTCCTGGTGGCTCCGTGGTGAAGAGTTCACCTGCCATTGCAGGAGGCACCGGTTCGATCCCTGATCCGGGAAAAATCCACATGCTGCAGAGCAACTAAGCATGGGCACGGAGTCTTAGTTATGGCCGTCAGCATCTTCGTTGCATCATGTGGGATCTTTTGTTGCTGTGCATGGGGCTTCCCCGGTGACTCAGTGATAAGGACTCCACCTGCCACTGCAGGAGACATGGGTTTGATCCCTAGGTCAGGAAGATCCCTGGAAAAGGAAACAGCAGCCCACTCTAGTGTTCTTGCCTGGAAAAATCCCACGGACAGAGGAGTCTGGAGGGCTACAGTCCGTGCGGGTCGCAAAAGAGTCATCCACGACTCAGCAACTAAACAACAACAGACTCTGTAAGTTGTGGCGCACAGGTTTAGTTGCCCAGAGACATGCAGGATCTTAGTTCTTGAACCAGGGATGAAACCCACGTGCCCTGAATTACAAGGCAAATTCTTAACCACTGGACCACGTCCATATATCATTCTGATGCTCAATTCTTTGTCTGATAGACAGATATGAGTGTGCCTCTTGACTTCAAACAAATGGAACAGTTCTAAGAACTTTCTGAGAGTCTGTCTCCCAGGTTCTAATCCTGTTTGGCTCAAAAAAAATCCCCTTTTTTTCTTGTTAACTTGTGTTTAATAGAGTTTTCATCGACAAGATTCACAGATGAGCTCCCTTCCCCTCTTGGTTTCCTGTGACAAGGCCAGAAACAGACTCTCCAAATTCACATTCCTTTCGTCGTAAGTGATTAGTTGGACTCCTTGCCTTCCAAACTAGCTCGACACAGAGATAAGCACTTGATATTCAGCGGACTTGAGGTGCTACCTATGAACAAAAACAATTGCAACCACCAAAATCACTCCACTTGTCAAATTCCTCCCTAGAAAAGTCTTAAGATGAAACCATCCATGGGAAATTCCCTGTTGGTCCAGTATGTAGGCCTCTGCACTCTCACTGCCAAGGGCCCAGGCTCAGTCCTCGTTTGCGGAACTAAAATCCCACAAGCCATGCAGTGGCATAGTCAAAAACAAACAAAACAAACAAAAACAAACCCAGGCTTCCCTGGTGGCTCCGTGGTGAAGAGTTCACCTGCCAATGCAGGTGACACGGGTTCGATCCCTGATCCGGGAAAAATCCACATGCTGCAGAGCAACTAAGCCCGTGAGCCACAACTACGGAGCCTGTGCTCTAGAGCCTCAGAGCCACAACTATGGAGGCCATGGGCCACAGCGACTGAAGCCCGTGTGCCCTAGAGCCCGAGCTCCACAACAAGAGCAGTTCCCACAATAAGAAGCCTGCTCACCTCAACTAGAGAGGAGCCCCCTACTCTCTACAACTACAGAAGAGCCTGTGGCAGCAGTGAAAACCCAGAATAGCCCAAAGTAAACAAATAAATAAAAATTTGAAAATAAAAAAAAAAAAGAAACAAACCCATCCTGCCCAGACACTCTGATCTTCCGACTGAGGGTGTGATCCTCATGGAAATAGCGTAAATAAACTTTTTTCTTTTCTTTTCACCTTTGACAACACAGTAACCGAAAAGGAAAACCAGGCTTCCAATCCAGGTTATAACCCCCACGCCTCCCAGAGGAGAGAGAAGGCTGGTAAGGGTGGAGGGATTGTCTCTGGCCCATCCTGTCCTCCCCTGACAAGAGAGACAGGATGCTTAATCCCAAACAAGTAAACTTGGAAATCTATCCTGTCCACGGAGGAAGGAAATATCCCCATTTTACAGAGAGGAAAACTGAGGCTCCGACTAAGCACCGAGAACCCACAGCCCCCTCACTGGCCTACCCCTGCTTCCCTCACTTTCTGTTCCACATCAGGCTGGCGTCTGGCTGGGCACAGTGTCCTCCCCAGGGTGAGGAGCCGGGGGGAGGCTGGGCGAGGGAGAGGCCGTCCACACTCCTGGTTTCGTCGGATTCTCTCCAGCTGCTCCTGAGCACTCATCCGGGGCCGGGCCAGGGGCACCTGGGGAGATGAGAAACATCTCAATAGGGCAACCCCAACCGTGGTCTCTGTTTCCTCTCTTCCTGAACCTCTCGGCCTCATGTTGTGCCCTTCCTAGTATTAGTTCAGCCCTGGACCCCAAGGGGTTTTTTTTTCTACACCTGAAGCTGTCTCTCTACTGATGGAGCCCTTCCATAGTTGCCAAGGCACCCAGGACAAAGGCGTTGGAGTTTCCATGTGGCTGGTCCCCAGCCTCAGCCCCATCAGCTTGCCCTGTTGGAACCTGCAGACCCACACTTCCCTGGATGAAACCAGTCTCTTGGAAGTAGCAGGCAGGCTACCTACGAGAGCAGGTAAAAGTGGAAGCTCCCATTGGACCCAGCCATGACTCGCCCGGTGGGCACTGGCTAGGGGACAAAAGAAACGCTGAAGTAGCTTGAGATTCAGAAAAGGGAGAGGATTACTGCGGAGCTGTGGATGTCGTTGGGGATACAGTGGGAAATCCCCCTACAAAGACAAAAGGATGAAATGAGCAGTCACTTCACTGCTGACCCTCAACAGTATGTGTTTATCAGCAACTAAGAGATTCTAACCAGTTTACTCAATTAAAAGGGCACTGCCAAGACAAGACCCTCTATTAAAGAGTTCGCAATGGTCAGGACTTGACGCTTTCACTGCCGTGGACTGGGGGTCCATTCCCTGTTTGGGGAGCTAAGTTGCACGGGGCAGAAGGGAAACAGGAGCAGAGGAGAAACTCTCCAGAGGCCACCTGCTTCCTTCTGGGGAAATCCCACCCTTGGTCCTGCCTCTTATGTCCACTTGAGGAAGCCATTGCTGGCCCAGCGGAGGAGCCCTGTCCGCAGAGTCCTCAAGCCACCAGATGTCACGAGCACTCACTGCGTGTGAACAGGTCAGTCCTTGGCGTCCTTTGTACCTGGATGTGTGACATGATGTTTTGCTAAACGTTTCCCTGAGAAGGGAAAAGCTCCTGATGTGATCATCTATTTTTATTCCACAGACCCCTTCACTTCAGTCACTCATTGCTCTGTTTCTAACTTGACATGTACGCGGTGATGTTATTTACAGTCTTTATCCCATATCGTGTGCAGATGTGTACATTTTACTGGAGAAATGGTGACGTATTTGATGCAGCGTGCTGCTCCATACACGCATAGGACACAGGATAGGCACCAAATTACCACCCTAGAATCTGCAAAGTTTTGCATTTTAAACATCTGAATTCCCTAGCAGTCCAGTGGTTAGGATCGGGTGCTCTCACTGCCGCAGGCACCCAGGACAAAGGCGTTGGAGTTTCCATGTGGCTGGTCCCCAGCCTCAGCCCCATCAGCTTGCCCTGTTGGAACCTGCAGACCCACACTTCCCTGGATGAAACCAGTCTCTTGGAAGTAGCAGGCAGGCTACCTACGAGAGCAGGTAAAAGTGGAAGCTCCCATTGGACCCAGCCATGACTCGCCCGGTGGGCACTGGCTAGGGGACAAAAGAAACGCTGAAGTAGCTTGAGATTCAGAAAAGGGAGAGGATTACTGCGGAGCTGTGGATGTCGTTGGGGATACAGTGGGAAATCCCCCTACAAAGACAAAAGGATGAAATGAGCAGTCACTTCACTGCTGACCCTCAACAGTATGTGTTTATCAGCAACTAAGAGATTCTAACCAGTTTACTCAATTAAAAGGGCACTGCCAAGACAAGACCCTCTATTAAAGAGTTCGCAATGGTCAGGACTTGACGCTTTCACTGCCGTGGACTGGGGGTCCATTCCCTGTTTGGGGAGCTAAGTTGCACGGGGCAGAAGGGAAACAGGAGCAGAGGAGAAACTCTCCAGAGGCCACCTGCTTCCTTCGGGGGAAGTCCCACCCTAGGGCCCGCCTCGTATGTCCACTTGAGGAAGCCATTGCTGGCCCAGCGGAGGAGCCCTGTCCGCAGAGTCCTCAAGCCACCAGATGTCACGAGCACTCACTGCGTGTGAACAGGTCAGTCCTTGGCGTCCTTTGTACCTGGATGTGTGACATGATGTTTTGCTAAACGTTTCCCTGAGAAGGGAAAAGCTCCTGATGTGATCATCTATTTTTATTCCACAGACCCCTTCACTTCAGTCACTCATTGCTCTGTTTCTAACTTGACATGTACGCGGTGATGTTATTTACAGTCTTTATCCCATATCGTGTGCAGATGTGTACATTTTACTGGAGAAATGGTGACGTATTTGATGCAGCGTGCTGCTCCAGACACGCATAGGACACAGGATAGGCACCAAATTACCACCCTAGAATCTGCAAAGTTTTGCATTTTAAACATCTGAATTCCCTAGCAGTCCAGTGGTTAGGATCGGGTGCTCTCACTGCCAGGACTGGGGTTCCGTCCCTGGTCCCAGAACTAAGAACCTGAAAGCCGTGGTATGCGGCCAAACACAAAAATGCCATCTGGCCCCAAAGGCTTTTGATACAGTTTGAAAACCAGTATGTCTAGACGAACTCCCTCTCAACGTCCCCACTTCTTCTAACTTAGTGCAAACAACTGTTAGCACCCACAAATATCCCACACATCCCCTTACCTTGAGACAACCCATAACCACACAGTCCATTCCCCCACGTGGCCGCCAGAGGGCGCAAGTTCCCATTTAGAGCCTCTCAGGTTCCTGCGCTCAGAACTCAAGTGACTCCAGGCTCTTCCAGGGTCAATGCTAGGTCCTCGCATTGGCCCACAAGGCCAGGTACCATATGCCCTATTACCTCTCTGTCCTTATCAGTGCCCCTCTCCCCGTTACGCAGTTCCATGGTTCCACCACACCGACTTTCTGGTTTCTTCTACAACACGCCAGACTCTTCTACCTCGGAACCTTTGCAAACACTGTTCCCTGTGCCCCTAACGCTCCTACATCAGACATAACCGGGTCTCGCTCCCTGACCTCCTCCTGATATCTGCACAGAAACCTCCCCTGACCAAAACATTTATAATTGCAGCCCTTTATTCACTGAGGATTGACAAAATAATTTATAGCAAAGTATTTATTATCTGCCTCTTCCACCGAGAATGTCAGATTCATGAGAGAATTTTTTTTTTTTTTCTTCTCATCTTGTTCACATTTTGGGTCCTGAGCAAACTTCCCTGAATGATAAACATATTCTATATTCTCACTGTTCAACAAGGCAGTCACTAGCCATGTGCATCTCCTGAACACTTGAACTCCTCAAGGGAAAGTGAAGTTTTTATTTTATGTCATTTAAATTCATTTAAATTTAAATAGCCCCCATGTGGATACTGGCTATCTTGTTGGACAGCAAAAAAGGACATTTAATAAATATCCTGAATGAACGATTGATAAATAAATAACTGAAGGGCTTGCTCTGAGGCACTGTTTTTAAGCTTTAGGAACATTCATCTAATTTGAATCTTCATATCAGCTCTGGGTGGTAGACTCCACTATCAGCTCCATTTTGCAGATGAGAAAATGGAGGCCGAGAGGTTTCATAACTGACCCAAAATCACACAGCTTAGAGGTGGCAGAGACAAAACTCAATCCCAACACGCTTAACAAATCTTGCTCTCTCAGCTCTGAGATGTTGCCTTAGAACACTCCTCTCCCAGACGTTTACCAAAGGGTTAGGGATCTGTGGTAGGCAAAAGGTTACAACAGACCTGAGGAGGTCAGGTGGACCGCCTACCTTGGTCCCTGGCTGTGGTGAAGCGGAGCGGCAACCCTCGGGGCTGGAAGCCCGGGAGACCCTTGGAGATCCAATTCCTGGAGGAGCAGAACAGGGCTGGTGAGGACCCAGAAAGCCGAGGAAGCCCCTCCCAAGCCCAGATGCTCACCTGAGCGAGGGCTGGTGGGCTCTCTGTCGTCCCCTGGGGGCCTCCCCCAGTCAGCCTCTGGGGACCGGGGCGAGCTCAGTTCCAAGGACCCTGGCAGGCTCTGAGAGGTCAGGAAAGGGGAATAACAATTATCATTATCACTCTTATTACCATTTTCAAGCACTTACCAATTGAGACTGAATAACTAGGATTAAGATTAAAAACCAGGGGACTTACTCTGGTGGTCCGGTGGTTAAGACTGTGAAGCTCCCAATGCAGGGGGTCAGGGTTCAATCCCTGGTCAAGGAACTGGATCCTGCATGCTACAACTAAAGTACCTGCATGCTACAGCAAGGATCTAAGATCTGCCACCTTGCAATTAAGAGGCAGGGCAGCCAAATAAATATTAGAGAAAAAAAAAAAAAAAGAGCTGGAAAACCAGGAGCCAGACCTGGTTTTCAAACCTCAACTCTGCTTTTTTTGTTTGTTTTGTTTTTCTGGGTGACCTTGGGCAAGTTACTTTACCTCTCTGAGCCATATTTCACTTTCTGATATGAGGATCAAATTGACACATATAAGGCACTTAGATCAGTGCCTGGCCCGTGACAAGACATTATATATGTAAGGCTTCTCTGTCTGCTTGTTTTTTTCTTTTTTGGTTTTGTTTTAAAATATTTATTTATTTATTTTTGGCTATTCTGGATTTTCACTGCAGCCCCAGGCTCTTCTCTAGTTGCAGTGAGTAGGGGCTCCTCTCTAGCAGAGGTGAGCAGGCTTCTTGGTGCGGTGACTTCTCTTGTTGTGGAACTCGGGCTCTTGGGCTCACAGGCTTCAGTAGTTGCGGCTCCGAGACTCCAAAGCACAGGCTCCATAGTTGTGGCTCTCGGGCTTTGTTGCTCCACAGCATGTGGGATTCTCCCGGATCAGAGATCGAACCCGTGTCTCTTGCCTTGGCAGGCGAACTCTTCACCACTGAGCTACCAAGGAAGCCCTGGCAGGCGGCTTCTAAACCACTGAACCGCCAGGAAGTTCATATGTAAGGCTGTATAATGATATGCATGTGGCACAATGCTAAGTCCTTTGCCAGCATTATTTCATTGAATCCCTTTAGTATATCCACGAGACAATCACTATCCCTACTTGACACATGGGGAAACTGAGGCTTACAGAATGAGGCACATGACCGATGCCACAAAGACAGCAGAGCTGAGATCTAAACCCAGGTCTCCTGGATACATGATCTGAAGGTCAGGGCCGGCAACTGTTCTGCTCAGCTATGAGACAGTAGCTCCTGATACCTGAGGGCGTACTCCATGTTAAGAACTTCTTTCTAGTCATAATTTCATTCTCCTTACAGAACCCTACAGAATGGGGGTTAAGATCAGCAGTGTCAGGTAAATTTTTAACAAATGTGTCTCCGGGAGAGAAGAGCCCTGGTTTGTAGCGTTCGTCAATCTCCATGGTGTGAATACTCCCACCATACTCAGTTTCAAGCTACCAACATGCCATCACTGACTGTGGAGTTGAAACTGAAAAGTGTGAGTCGCTTAGTCCAGTCTGGCTCTTTGTGACCCACAGACTGAAGCCCCGCCAGGCTCCTCTGTCCATGGGATTCTCCAGCTAAGAGTACTGTGGGTTGCCATGCCCTTCTCCAGGGGATCTTCTCAACCCAGGGATCCAACCCGGATCTCCTGCACTGCAGGCAAACGCTTTACCAGCTGAGACTCCAGGGAAGCCGAGATGCAGGCAATTGGACCTCGGGCGGTGTTAGCAACTGGGTCCAGCCCACCATGGGACTATGCCCATCATACACCAAATAAGAAAACACAGGCTTTTAAAGCTTAGCATATGTACCTGAGGTTGGTTAGCTGGTCAAGGGAGAAAGAGCTGAGAGTGGAATGAGTTGGGCCAGGGGAAGACCGGACAGGAAACTGGGGTGGGGAAAGACGCGTGAGTCTCACCTCCCTCTCCGAGGATGCCTCGCCTTGGAGTGAAAGGGATGGAGAGTCAGGTTCAGTGTGGACGGGTGGTTTCTGGGGGCCCCCCAGGCCTGCCAGTGTGTCTTCTACCATCCACAGCTGCTGCTGAGCAGATGATCTCTCCTGGGAAGAGGAAAGAAATGTGTTATTCAAAGGTGAGAGCCTGCAAGAAGGGTGAACATCGATAGGCCATGGAAAGGCTCTGAAATTTTGCCATCCCATTGACTCATTACCGTTGATCATAAACACTGTCTTTTCTGCACTGCTCCACAGTGCTACCTTTGTTATAAATAGGTGATCATATAAGTAACTGTGAATCTGTTTCCGCATTCCGTTCCTCTGGCCTATTTGTCTAAACTTGGGTTGATACTATCCTGCCTTCTTAGTCACTGCGGCTTTAAAGTTGACCTAACGTCCTGTTGGGTTGGTCCTCCAGCTTTGTTCTTGGAGGCTGCCTCGGCTACTCTCTGCCTTCCGCACTTCCAGATACGGTTTAGAGTCAGCCCATCTGTCTTCACATGTTTGTATTGGAACTGCAGATCCCCACGAGGGAAATGAATCTGGGGAGACCACGTCTTTGTATTAGTACATTTCCTATCCATGAACATGATTTACCCCTTCATTTATATAGGTCTCCTTTAATTTCTCTCGGTGACCTTTTGTGGCTCTCAGAGGAGATGTCTTGCATATCTTTCATTAGACTTCTCCCCGATAGTTAATTTGTTTGTCTTAATGGTAAACACTAGTGTTTATAAATACTTATTTCCTCATGATTTGGTATTAGCATACAGGAAGATGATTTTTGCATCTTATTCTTGCATCCAGTTACCTTGCTGGATATGTTTATGCTAACTGTTTATTTTAACAGTTTATCAGAGATTATTTTGGATTATCTACATATACAATTTTGTCATCTGTAAATAAAAACAGCTTTACTTCTTTCTCTGTGGTCCTTATACCTTTGCTTTATTTCTTAGACTTTACTTGTGTTTCTAGGATTCCTGCTACAATGCTGCCTGTGGCTGGCAATAGCACATATCCTGGTATAAGACATCCTGCAATAGCATACATCCCATATACTGAGGGAAAGATTTCAGTATTTCACTGCCGACAATAATGCTTGATGTATAATTTCTTATAGATGCCTCATCAGACTAAGGAAGTTGCTTTATATTCCTAGTTTGCTGAGAGACTTAATCATGAACAGATATTATATTTTTTTCATACATTTATGTATTTATTTGGCTGTGCTGCGTCTTAGTCACTAGCATGCGGGATCTTCAGCTGCGGCGTGTGGGATCTAGTTCCCTGACCAGAGATCAAACCCAGGTCCCCTGCATTGGGAGCGTAGAGTCTGAGCCACTGGACCTCCAGGGAAGTCCCAGATATTATATTTTAAGAATGTTTTCCCTGTAATTATTGAGAGGACCTGCGGGTTTTCTCCTTTATTTGATTAAATGGGGTGAAAATCCACAGAGGACAAACCTATTTTCAAGTTTTAATTAACCTTGCATTCCTGTAATACCTAATTTGGTTGTGATGCGCCATTCTTTTCATGTATTGCTGGTGCTCAGTAACATAACACCAACAGGTGGGAGATTAGAGCTGAGGGGTGGATTTTAGGAAGAAGTGGGAGGGGCTAGTGTGAAGAGGGTGTGACTTAAATCTGTGACTATGCATTTAACACTAGAAACCAGAGATTTTAACTGAACATACATGATTTAGAAACTCTGTTGATAGGCTTAGAACTAAGCTACGGGTCTGAGGCCAAGCAACGAGGCTTCAAGAATGAAACTTGAAGTAAGGGATTGGATTTAGAAGTGGAGCCTCCAGAGTACACATTTAACAGCAAAACTTGGGATGCAGAATGCAAGAGATACCCCTGGGAGATGGGACAGAGTTGAAGGGCAGAGTTTTGACCCCAAGGATAAGGCTGCAAAATAAAAGAGAATAAATAAATTAAGGAAAAAACGTTTTTAAAAAATATGAGGAGAGGGCTTCCCTGGTAGTTCAGTGGTAAAGAGTTCACCTGCCGATGCAGGAGACACGGGTTCAAACCCTGATTCAAGAAGAGCCCACATGATGCAGAGCAACTATGAAGCCTGTGCTCTAGAGCCTTAGGAGCCGCAACTATGGAGCCCATGGGTCACGACTACTGAAGCCTGTGTGCCCTAGAGCCCGAGTTCCACAACAAGAGAAGTCACTGCAACAAGAAGCCTGCTCACCTCCACTAGAGAGGAGCCCCCACTCCCTGCAACTAGAGAAGAGCCTGTGGCAGCTGTGAAAACCCAAAATAGCCCGAAATAAATAAAAATTAAAAAAAAAAGAATATCTAAAGTTTTCTTTTTTTTTTTTTTTGGTAAATAAGGTGAGAGTGGTTCCAAACATGAATACACATCTTGAAATGAAAGGCACTGTCTTATATACAATAACGGGTTTTTAACGAAAAGAAAGGACTGAGAGGGAGGGGCTTGAGATAAGTTGAGAGGTGGAACTTCCCCTGTGGTCTAGGTGCAATCCCTGGGTCAGGAAGATCCCCAGAACACAGAAATGGCAACCCACTCCAGTATTCTTGTCAGGGAAATCCTGGCAAGAATACTGAAAGAGGAGCCTGGCAGGCAACAGTCCATGAGATCACAGAGTCAGACACGACTTAGTCACTAAACAGCAACAAAACAGCAGGAAGGGGCTTCCCTGGTGGTCCAGTGGGTAAGGACACCGCCTTGCAGTGCAAGGGGCGTCAGTTCGATCCCTGGCCTGGGAGATCCCACGCGCTGCGGAGCCGCTAGACCGATGTGTCCAATTACCGAGCTGCAGCTCTGGAGCGCATGAGCCCAGAGCCGGTGCTCCGCGACAACGGAGGCCATTGCGATGGGAGGCCCACATGGGCCAAAGAACAAAGACGGATGAAAACAGGAAGATTTCACATGCCGCAGTGTGGCTCCGCTGAGGCCCGCCCTGCTCAGCTCGCACTCTAGAGCCCTCAGGCAGCAACAGAGACTCTGTGCAGCCAAATACATACACAAATAAATAATGGCAGACAGGCTTTGATTCTGCTGTGCTTACGCTCAGACGCCCAGTCATGTCCGACTGTGACAACATCCCGCCAGACTCCTCTGTCTGTGGAATTCTCCAGGCAAGAATACTAGACTGGGCTGCCATTCCCTCCTCTAGGGGATCTCCCCTGCCCAGGGATGAAATCTGGATCTTCTGTACGGTAGCCGGATTCCTGAGCAGCTGAGCCACCAGGGAGCCCCTTTGTTTCTACAGGGTGGGCTAGAATGCTGAAAGGGTTTCCAAGTGAACATGGAGTGCAACATGGGCCTTGGGGGCTTGGGTCAGGGGCTTACCTGGGGGGACCCGAGGTGCAGCAAGTACTCCAGGGTCTCTCTCAAGGTGCCCAGCTCCTGCTCGAGGCCGCTGTATGTGTCCCAAACACGCTCTCGCTCCTCCGGTCCCAGAACAGGGGAGACGCAGAGTTAGCATACCCACCCACCACATCTCTCCTGACTCTGTCTTTTCCTAGCTGAGCGGGAGGAAGGGTTCCCTGGGGCTACATGGACTACCATCCCAAGGGCCTCTTTGCTCAGGCTACTGGGAACTCCAGAGTCTGTAGGGAGCCTGCCATTCTGATAAATGGCTAGTACGGACACAGAACAGATTTCCCTGAATCTTCTGGATGACCTCTGCTCTCCTCTCGGGGGACAGAGCCCACAGATCTAACGAATTCTTAGAATGGACAATACCACGCGTCTTAGGCCTCCCTGGGCAGCAGAAACTTCTTTGCCAATACCAGTAATAATAATAACAGATAACATTCTCTTGTGTACTGGCCACTGTTCTCAGCTCTCATTTAATTCCTGTGAGGGAGGTACTATCCCTGTCTCCACTTTACAGTAATAATGATTACAACTCACACAAGTAATGCTTACTGTATATTAGGTGCCTAAGGGTTAAATATTCTTTGGTTCATTTACATATAGTTATGAAAGCTTCACAATGGCCCTAAGAAGCACACGTGACTTTTATCATCTCACGTTTCCAGAAGAGGCATCCGAGGCCCAGAGAGGTTAAACAACTTTTCTAAGGTCACACAGCCACTGTAAACAGGAGTTGAAATTCAAAGCCACGAAGTCCATATCGAAATCACGCCCTTAAACGGCTAAATTAAAAAATAGTACTGCTGTTTCTTGGCTGTTTGCCCCTCACCCTCCAGGATGATCAAAATCATTGGTTTAAAATGGGGCGGGGGGAGTGATTCTCAAGAACTACCTTCCCAAGAGTCTCTGGGGGTAAGTTCCTTTAATAACAAATTGTAGAGTCCTGGGGTCTCCCGGGAGGTGTGCCCCTTCTCAGACACTCACCTGGGTCAGGTGACAGAGCGTGGCCCTCACACTGACTAATCGGTCCTGCAGGAGGCGCTGGTGCCCCCAAGCCCTCCCGGGGGCTGCCGGCTCCCTGGCTGTCTGGCCTAGCTGCTGTCGGGTCAATTCCAGAGCTGCCTCTAGCTGCTCCTGCACCCAGAGAAAAGACAGTTAGACTCCTGAAACCACACCCAGACTCAGGGAAAGAGAAAAGCTCTCTTCCGGTATCCTCCTGTCTCCTGAGGATCGATCAGAAGGGGCTAAGGGCAGGTGGAGAGGCCAGGTGTCCCTCCTGTGTCCCAGAGCCCAGTACCTTCTCCTCCTGCCTCTGATCTATGTCCTCCTGCAGCCTCCTCAGGAGCCGGTCCTGACCACACAGCTTGGTCAACAGAGCCTGGAGAAAGGACAGGAGCTATTGATGGACCGGATCTGGATCTCTTCTCCCTGCCCACCCTCCCACCTTCCAAAACATTCTTTCCCCAGTTCTGGGAATTCAACCAGGGTTCAGTCAGGAGAGCTTACATCTGTCTCCAAGCTTTGAGGGAAGCTTGAGTCTAGAGGGGGTCCTGGCTGAAGAGAAAGAGAAAAGTTGGAGGTCACCGGCCCAAACTAGCCCTCACTGTAGTGCGGTGCTGAGCGGAGCCCTGTTTCTCCTGACAGACACCCCTGTCCTTATGAGCTCTGTTCCAAGCTTGAGCAAACCTCAGGGCCAACTGGCAGATCTGGGGGGTTAGGAAGATGCCGTGGGCTTTGCTACCGGATAACTATAGCAAATGCAATAAAAGATGGCGAAAATTTAGTCATCAGTTCCTTGATGACTGAAAAATTAAACAAGGACACTCACTACTGCTATTAGAGTTCAATACAGTATTAGAGACCTTGACCACTGCTGTAATAAAAAGAAAGCAAAAAGTGTAAGGATAGGAAGGAGCAGGATAAAAACATCATTTACAGACAAGCGGCTCATCCACTCTGACCAATCAACAGAATAATAAAAAAAAAAATAGAACAAATATGAGAAATCGGGTGCTGTGTGACGGTCTGGAGGGGTGGGATGGGGGGGATATACATATGACTAATCTGGGAACATACATATCTGTAAACAACAAAACTCTGTAAAAGTTAAAAGTAAAATAAAAGTTTAAAAAAAGAGAGAGAAATCAGCAAGGATGCCAGATGTCCAATGAAGCTATACACATTAGTCACATGTCTCTGCATCAGCAATAACGACTAACAGAAAATAATTTTCAAGAAAAGAATAGGCCATTCAAATAACTACAGCACTACCTTAAACTAACAGCACTAAAATCTCCATGGAAAAACTTCAAGACTCAAATGAAACATGTAGAATATTATATGAACAAATGGAGTGATATTCTGAATACATATGCCCCCAACTTTCCAGCAGCCCTCGGAAATGAACCTAAGCTCCTATGCCCAGTCTCAAAACGCCCAGTCTCCTCTAGGCACGCGAGTCAATGAGATGACATTCACTATAGCAAAGAAGTCACGGGAGAGGGCACTGGCTGATTCGAGGTGCCCCGGGGTACCTACCAATAAAACCATGGAAGCCTGGGTCCCCGGAGGCCTCGGAGGGAGCTGGAGATACGTGGGGGTCCCAGGGTGGGCCTGAGAGGAATCATGAAATAGAGGTGTTTAGACATGGGCATGTCTTACGGACAAATACTAGAATGGATGTGTCTGGAACTGAAGTGCCATAAGACACTCTTTGGGGTTCAGAACCGGGCCCCCAGAACTTCCTCCACTGTCTTCTCTCCAGCTGCGTCCCTCTGTGGGGACACGGAGAAGGCTCACCCATGGAAAGCCTAGCCAAACAGGCCCAGGGACCAAGGAAAGTTGCGCTCTACGCTCATTCTCCCATTTGCGGTCAGCTGTGGATTTTCCGGGCTACAATCACATGATGCTCAGAGAAAACAGTAGGTGACCAACTTGGAAAGATAAATTGGAGACACAAGGCAGATGCGATCCACCCTGCCTCTCACAGCCCTGTATTAGAGGAGAACATTCCACACTACCATCCCCATACTGTTCAAGGGGTAATTGCCAAAGAGCCGCCTGAAGACACCCCTGAGAACTGATGGGAAAGTTCACTCTCCCTTTCACATGTCAACCTCTCCGTGATTATGTGGAACCACGATCGCCATGACACCCGGGGGCCAAAGGCTGAGAATTGGAAAGGCAGCCCCATGGCCCCATGGGAGTTGTAGTCTTTCCGCTCACCGGTGTCCTGGCCTCTTGACTCCAAGGCGGAGGGCTTCTGGGGGCTCTTCCTCCCCCAGCCTCAGAGGAGGGTCCTCGGCGGGGCGTGGGGGGCCTGGAGAGGGTCTGGCGCTGGGGGCCCCAATCCAGGGGCGGCCGGACGTCGATGCGACTCATGGGGGTGTGGGGCCTGGTGGAAGGTACTGCGTCTCCAGAGGAGAGAGGGGGTCTGCGTGCTGGAGCAGACCGGGGCCGGGGGAGGCTCAGAGGGGAAGGAGGGCGAGAGAGGGGTGTAAACAGGCTGTGGAAAGGAGAGAAAAGGTAAACCGCTTCAACAAGAGTCAAGTCAGGTCTCCCTTCAGTGTGTCTCATCTGAAGAAGAACCCTCCACTAGCAGCCAGATCCCGAATACTTTCCCCGCTTGTGATATCCCCTCCTTAGGACTCCTTGGAAGCTCTGACCCATAAGAATCCAAGTCACACTGGCCACCAAGAAAGCACTAAGCCGCACCCCTAATCAGTCCCAGCCCGGCCCTTTGGCCACGCCCTCTAGATATCCTCCGAAGCTCACCCCTATAGAAATTCCTCATCCCAGGCTCCCTCGTCCAACTCACTCTGGGCTTCTCGTCCTCCGAATTTGGGATCCGGACTGGAGGTCTGCCGTGGGGCTGGGACGGAGCAGTCCGGGTCGGCCACGATCTCTGGACAGCCGAGCCACCTCTGGGGATTCTGAACCGCGCCCCACGTCCCCTCTGTTCACTTCTGGGGGACCACCAGGGCCGCCCGGGCCCTCCCCAATCTGGGGACGTGCAGATGACCTCGGTTGTCCACTAACGAATGGACACAGAAAAAAGACATCACTCCTTTGAACCTTATAACAGCCCTTATTCTCATTTCACAGACAAGGACACAGGGATCTACAAAGAAAAAAAAAAAAAAAGAGGAGGTAATGCACTATCCACCGTTGTCCCCATTTTGCAGATGGGGAAACTGAGACCTGAGTAGTCTCTTGTGCTCATCCCGGTCGCTGGGCCCAGACTCTTGTCTCCAGCCTAAAAACTGGGGCAGGTAGACAGAGATCGCCTGGAGCCTTTCTTTTTTTAATCTGACAAGGTCTGGTGGCAACCTCAGGGGGGTGGAGATTTCTGCGGGATCCAATTAGAGAGTGAGAAATGCCGATGGACAAAATGGTGGGCGGAGCTTACGAGAGCGCGCTACATTTTGCTGATTGGAGATGACTCCTGGAAGGGCGGAGTCGCCTTAGCTTGGAAGACTTATGATTAGACACTGAAGGCGGCAGGTCTCAAAGGAAGGAGTTTGCGACGATGAGCCTGATCCAGATTGGCGGTATAGAGTCAGGGGCGTGGCCTATACCTACACTCACCAATCGTCCCCCTCCGCTCGAGAGGCCCGGCCCAGCGCGCGTAGCCAACCCCTCAAGTCCTCCAGCGTGTCAGCCGCCAAAACGTAGGTCCTCATGCCCGGGTGCTCCGCCTGCGGGAAGAGAGAGCTGGGGGACTCGAACGCCAGGGCCCTCTAAAAACAAGGATGCCATGGACCCTGGTCAAGGGCTTTTATCTCCAATAATGGAAGTTCCACGCCTGCCTCCATTGCCTAGTGTCTTAATGCCCACTGGGGATGGAGAGACTCACGGTGAAGGTGAAGCGCCGCCCTCGGGGGGCTCCAGGCCCATCTGCCCTGATACTGTAGCTGGGCAGCAGGACGCTTCCCAGGACGCTCTCCTCGCGGCTGTCTGCAAAAGAGGGGCCGGGATCAGAGATCACACAGAGGCTCGAGGAAAGAGAGGACGGGAGGGGGCCCCGCCCACCCCATGCCAGCTGGGACACTGACCCTTGTAATAGAAGAGGCAATGGCCAGAGAGGACGAACCAGCGGCGTTTCCAGAGCCGGAGCCCAGAGCTGTCCTGGGGAGACAGAGTGGGAGTAGAGGGGGGAGGGAAAAGAGACGGAGGCAGTGGCACTTGGGGGGTATAGACAGGAGGCCAAGAGCCATGTGTTAGGTGTATCAGATTCAGACGGAGAACTGGAAACCAGTGGGTTGCAGCTGAAGGAACACACATTTTAGTTACAGCCAGACCTGAGCTTGACTCCTAATGGTGGCTCAGATGGTCAAGAATCTGCCCACAATGCGGGAGACCTAGGTTTGATCCCCAGATTGGGAAGATCCCTTGGTGAAGGGATAGGCTACTCACTCTAGTATTATTATTAATTTTTAAATTTATTGATTTATTTGGTTGCTCTGGGTCTTAGTTGCAGAACACAGGATCTTCAGTCTTTAGTTGCAGCATGTGGAATCTAGTTCCCTGGCCAGGGATTGAATGTAGGCCCATTGCTTTGGGAGTCTTAGCCCCCGAACCTCAGGGAAGTGCCTCTCTCCAGTAATTCTGCCTGGAGAATTCCAAGGCTCGTCATGAGTTGCAAAGAGTAGGACACGACTGAGCAACTTTCACGTTTCTTTCCAGCACGTTCACACTGTGCCTTGAAGCATGTAATTTCTCCACTAGGAACTTCATGCTTTCTCATCTGCCACTTGGCAATTGAGACATTACATGAAGTCTGGGACAGAAAGATACTTGACCACACACGGGCAGTGGCTTTATATAGGAAGACCTGGCCCAGTAAATATGGAATCTGAGACACAGAGATGCCAGGAAGGTGCCGCTACACCATACTCTGCATCTCCCCATTTCCTCTGCCAGAACTTCTCTGTCTCCAAATTTTTGCCCTTCTTCTCTTCAATCTATTCCCACAGAAGCAGCAGGATCTTTTTTTAATTCACGAATTTGGCCATGCCGGGTCTTAATTGCAACAATTGGGATCTTCACTGTGGCATGTGGGATTTTTAGTTGCAGTGTGTGGGATCTAGTTCCAAGATGAGGGATGGAATTGGGGCCCCCAAATTGGGAGTAAGGAGGCTTAGCCACTGGACCACCAGGGAAGTCCTCAAGCATGGTCTTGTAAAGTTATACATCAGGGACTTCCCTGGTGGTTCAGTGGCTCAGACTCTGAGCTCCCAGTGCAGGGGACCTGGGTTCAATCCCTGGTCAGGGAACTAGATCCCACATGCCCCAACTAAAAAAAAAACAAAATAAAAAATTAAAATAAATCAGATCACGTGAATCCTCTGCTCCAAACAGAGATGACCACCACACTTAGAAAAAAGTCTCAAATTCTTTACCCTAATTTGCTGGCTTACAGAGAATCTCAAACTTGAGTGCACGTAAGAGTTACCAGGAGGGCTTATTAAAACACAGATGTGAAAAAAGTAGGACTTCCCTGGTGGGCCAGTGGCTAAGACACCGTGCTCCTAATGCTGGGGGCCTAGGTTCGATCCCTGGTCAGGGAACTAGATCCCACATGCTGCAACTAAAGATTCCAAGTTCCACAACTAAGACCCAGCACAGCCAAATAAATAAATATTTAAAAAAAAAAGAAAAAAGTAAACAAACAAACAAAACACACAGATGCGGGGCTTCCCTGGTGGTCCTATGGGTAAAAGAGTCTGCCTTGCAGTTCAAGAGGCACTGGTTTGATCCCTGTTCCGGGAAGATCCCAGGTGCCACAGAGTGGCTGGACTGGTGTGTCCAATTATAAGCCAGCACTCTGGAGGGCATGCGCCCAGAGCTGATGCTCTGCGACAAGGGAGGCCACTGCAGTGGGAGGCCCACAGAGGCGGAAGAATAAAGATGGATGATAAATAAATAAAAAGAAGCCAGAATTATTTATATATATATCCCAGTAAATATGGAATCTGAGACACAGAGATGCCAGGAAGGTGCCTACACCATACTCTGCATCTCCCCATTTCCTCTGCCAGAACTTCTCTGTCTCCAAATTTTGCCCTTCTTCTTCAATCTATTCCCACAGAAGCAGCAGGATCTTTTTTTAATTCACGAATTTGGCCATGCCGGGTCTTAATTGCAACAATTGGGATCTTCACTGTGGCATGTGGGATTTTTAGTTGCAGTGTGTGGGATCTAGTTCCAAGATGAGGGATGGAATTGGGGCCCCCAAATTGGGAGTAAGGAGGCTTAGCCACTGGACCACCAGGGAAGTCCTCAAGCATGGTCTTGTAAAGTTATACATCAGGGACTTCCCTGGTGGTTCAGTGGCTCAGACTCTGAGCTCCCAGTGCAGGGGACCTGGGTTCAATCCCTGGTCAGGGAACTAGATCCCACATGCCCCAACTAAAAAAAAAACAAAATAAAAAATTAAAATAAATCAGATCACGTGAATCCTCTGCTCCAAACAGAGATGACCACCACACTTAGAAAAAAGTCTCAAATTCTTTACCCTAATTTGCTGGCTTACAGAGAATCTCAAACTTGAGTGCACGTAAGAGTTACCAGGAGGGCTTATTAAAACACAGATGTGAAAAAAGTAGGACTTCCCTGGTGGGCCAGTGGCTAAGACACCGTGCTCCTAATGCTGGGGGCCTAGGTTCGATCCCTGGTCAGGGAACTAGATCCCACATGCTGCAACTAAAGATTCCAAGTTCCACAACTAAGACCCAGCACAGCCAAATAAATAAATATTTAAAAAAAAAAGAAAAAAGTAAACAAACAAACAAAACACACAGATGCGGGGCTTCCCTGGTGGTCCTATGGGTAAAAGAGTCTGCCTTGCAGTTCAAGAGGCACTGGTTTGATCCCTGTTCCGGGAAGATCCCAGGTGCCACAGAGTGGCTGGACTGGTGTGTCCAATTATAAGCCAGCACTCTGGAGGGCATGCGCCCAGAGCTGATGCTCTGCGACAAGGGAGGCCACTGCAGTGGGAGGCCCACAGAGGCGGAAGAATAAAGATGGATGATAAATAAATAAAAAGAAGCCAGAATTATTTATATATATATATATATATATATATATATATATATATATATATAAACACAGATGCCTGTAGATCTGGGGTGGGAGCTGACAATCTGAATTTCTAGAAAGTTCCCAGGTGATGCTGATACTGCTGACCTGGGGTCACACTTGGAGAACCCCTCCGTGCCTCCTGCTGTCCCTCCTCTCTCTCACCATGATTGGTTCCAAACACCAAACTTTGGCCTCCTGCAGGTCCCTTTGATTTCAGATTCCCTCTGCCCTGCAGATCGTCACACAATGGGATTCTTCCTGACATATAATTCTCAGCTCAAATGTCATTTCTTCAGAGATGCCTTCTCTGACCAAGAGTCAAACGTAGGGCTTCCCCTGGTGGTCCAGCGGGTAAGGACACAGCCTTGCAGTGCAAGGGGCGCCGGTTCGATCCCTGGCCTGGGAAGATCCCACGTGCCGCGGAGCGGCTGGACCAATGTGTCCAATTGCCGAGCCGGAGCTCTGGAGCGCATGTGCCCAGAGCTGGTGCTCTGCAACAACAGAGGCCACCGCGATGGGAGGCCCATAGGAGCCAAAGAACAAAGACGGATGAAAACAGAGAAATGACCAATAGAAGTGGCCTGCCCACTCCCCTCCCTTCCCAACCCGACCCCCGCCCCCCCAAAAAAAGAGTCAAACGTAGCTCTCATCCTTCAGACGCTTTCCAGCACATTCCCCAGTATTATCTCTACGAGCTCAGTCACTTACTCATGTCTGGGTCTTTGTGACCCCATGGACCGTAACCCGCTAGGCTCCTCTTGTGCATGGGATTTCCCAGGCAAGAATACTGGAGAAGGGGCTTCCCTTGTGGCTCAGTGGATAAGAACCTGTCTGCCAATGCAGGAGACAAAGGTTTGATCCCTGACCCGGGAAGATCCCACATACCGCAGAGCAGCTAAACCCACACATCAACAAAGACCCAGCACAGCCAAAAATAAATAAATAAAAGGTTTTTTTTTTTTTTTTTAAAAAAAAAAAAGAATACTGGACGGGGTTTCTATTTCCTTCTCCAGGGGATCTTCCCAAATCAGGGTCCAAACCTGCGTCTTCTGCATAAGCAGACAGGTTTTTCATTGCTGAGTCGCCGGGGAAGCCCATGGTATTTCTTCACGGCGTTTCATTTCCCACCATCAGAAGTCATCCAACCCATTTTTATATGTTAATGTATTAATCCACCCCTCCCCTTCCCCCATCTTGGATGTGGATACATAGTTGTTTGTCTTATTTGCATGTGCCATCTGCTTGGCAGACGGGAAGTGTTTAAGAAGTGATCATTGCAGGAATGAATGAATGGACTGAGTAAGGGAGGAAGCAGTGATCTGGAAAGAAAAAGAAATGTATTTGGAGACTTGGAAGTAGAGAAATGGTGGAGAGCCAAGGGCACAGCCGCTGACATCACCTGGAGAGTCCTTTCACTTTTCTCGCTCTGTACCTGTTTATGAAGCCAGCCTCGGATGTGCACGGGGAGGTTGGGATCCCTTCTGAGCGCATTGCCCCTCTTGCCGAAGGCGTGCACCTTGCTTACTGCCCGGGTGGACTTCTGAGGAGACGAGTACAGAGGTGAATGGGGACTTGGGATGGGCTTGCAGAGGGGGATGCAGTGGGACCCAGGCAACCCGAGACACTCGCTCAGCTCGGCAGCCTTTAAAAACCCTGTCACGGAGGGCGCTGAGGGTGGGGATCAGAATTGTATGTGCCTGGTACAGAACTGAGAGACACTTTCCAGGGTAGAGGGAAGTGTTTGGAGTCAAAGAAAAGGCTACGGACCCCTGGAGAGGGACTTTGGGAATCAAGTTTCCAGGTCCAAGGAGAAGATGCCCTTGGCCACCAAAGCCAGAGATGGAGTGGAGCCTTGGGGACCTGAACTTGCAATTCTGTTGAGCCCCTGGTGATGGATCAGCTGGAATCAAAGAAGACTTTTGATTTGCCAGGAAATGACATTCCACAGCGACCATGTGTGTCCGGGGTGGGGTGGAGTGGACCTCGAAATCCCTCCATCCCATCACAGGCCTCCCTCTCCTGTCCACACAGATGTCCCAGGATTCCCACCAGATGCCCTTCCTTGGCAAAGGTGCTGATGAAGGTCAGAATCAAATCTATAGAATCTGAACTTGGGAAGCTGGAAATGAGTGAGGGGAGGGGCAGAAGGACAAGAAAATGAATGTCACTGCTGAACTTTGAGCTGGGGTGACGATTTGAGAGGCCAGTATCTCAGACCACAAGAGCCCTTATGGTCAGAGAAGGGGCTTTCCTTTATTAGATTTCAGAATGGGGTAGATGAGATGGCTAGAGACAGGATTTCTTAGCCCCAGTAAGAGCGCCTGGTGAGGAGGTGGAGGTCATTGTTGGGGAGTGGCTTTATCTTAGCAACCAGTGTCAAGAAGTCTTGTGAGTCTTAGCTTCAAATTAGGAAAATACTCAGGGTGGAGACAGCTGGGAGTGCCTCTAAATTCCTAGCTGCAGCGGATGGGCAATTTGGGATCTTCCTAGGTCTGGCAGACCCCATTGCTAAAGATCCCTGCTGTTGACAACGAGTCCCTGGCTGGGGGCGGGGGGTAGGGGGGTGCACTATCAAGACATAGAAACTGGAGGACGGAGCAGCCCAGAGCACCCTCCCCCCCACTCCTCCCCAGCCCCAACCAAGACGGCAAACCTTGGTGCTCAGGCTGCCGAGCGAGGAGATGGTAGAGGCGCTGCTGGCCAGGCTGAGGCTGCTCCGAGGTCTGCTGTCCTCCATCGGGGGCTCTGGGAGAGAAAAATGGGAGCTGTGTGCGCCTCTCTGCAGATAACCCGGCTGGGGACAGAGACAGGGTCAGGGACTTGCAGGTCGGAGGAGGCGGAGGAGAAAGAGCCTGTTGTCTGGAGCCTGGGGTGCTGGGGAGGCCCGGCCCGCATACCAAGAGTGATGCCAAGAGGGGTGGGCGGCACTGGCAGCTGTGGGGAGGGGGCAGCTGTCTGCAGCCGGGGACAGAGAATAGGGGCCCCTTTATTCTTGCTGCCCCCCACGAACTCGGGCCAGGAATGTGACCCTCTCTGTGCTCAGCAGCCCTCATCCCCTGACTCTTTCCTGGGCTGCCCACCCTCCCCACCCCAGCTACCTGTCTCCTGCCCTCCCACATGCACCCGCAAAAACATCCCTGCCAAGTCCCAGGACACCAGGAATGTGCACTGTGGCAGCTCCTCCCAGCCTGTCAGGGAACTTACCAGCTCCGGGGTCCCAAGGACAGAAGGCACCAGAGGGCAGCGAGGGCTCTGGGGCACCCAGCCACCGCGCCTCCTCCTCCTCAGGGGCTGCCTCTCATCTCGGCTCCACCTGCTCACCCACACCCTTTCGGTCTCTTTGTCTCTGATTTAAGTCTTCCTCTCACACTCTCTCCTAAAGTCTCTCTCCAGTCTCACCTTTTGTCTGTCCCTCACGAATCTCTTCCTCTTACACGGTCTCTTCCAGTCTCTCTCTTACACCTCCTCTTCTCTGCCGCACCCCCACCCTGCATAACACTTTCTCTCTCAATCTTGTCGTTTCTGTCGAAATCTTTTTCTGGGACTCACGGAGTCTCTTCTTTAAATCTCCATCCCGTTTTCTCTCTCTCCCTCTGTCTCGCCCTCTCTCTCTCTTCCCTTACAGTCTTTTTCTTTTTTTTTCTCTCTCTCTCTCTCCGTGGCCCTCCACAACCGCTGTTTCCTTCTCTCGACCGCGGTTTCCTCCTCTCCCGTATTCCCCTTCTCACTTTGCCCCTTCCTCGCTCGCCCAGTTTCTCTTTCCTCTCTGTGGGTCCTTCCCTCCTTCTGCCCGCCGCCCACGCCGCTGTCTCCCCTCCCAATCCCGGCTGACCCCGCCCCTCTTGGCCTTCCACCGCAGCCTGACCTCTGGCTTAGCTGCCCCCGCAGGCGAGGGAGGGGCTGGGGGCCACGTACACCCAGCTCCCCGACTCCTAGATCCCTGCTGGGCTGAAGCCTGGAGAACCGGGGTCCCATGGAGGTTGCAGCTGGGATTCCTAACTATTTGGAGAATTAGAACTGGGCCTGGCCTCCAGGGCCTCCACGGACTGGCTGCAGTCGGGAGCCTGGGTCCTTGGCGCCCCCTGCATGGAGATCAATAGAATCTTGGAAGGGGTGAGGCTCAGGCTTCTGGATACCTGGAAAGGTGAGAGCTAGGCGTCAGGACTGCTGGCTTGTGGATGGAACTGGGCTGTGGAAGAGCGGCTTTAAGTGGACAGGTCCAAGTCCCCCAGTGAAGACGAGTGGCCCAGATGTCCTGGCACGGTCAGGTGGCCAGGATCAGTCTCCACCTCAGATTCAGGTGAGAATTCTATTCTAGACTGAGGACGACCCCCTCAGGAGGGAGACATGAGTCCTGAGCATATTTTGAAGGATGAGAGTATACACCAGGTTGCGGGGGAGGGGCGTGGGTGATACAGGGAGACTGGGACTATGTTCTTGGGCCTGAAATTTGTGGCAGAAGACCCCATTCACATGAGGGTCCGTTGGTGCTACACAGCCAGAATTCCATTGACAGAGGGTTTTGTTTTTGTTTTTTTAATAAACTTGAAACAGGTGAAATCTAGGAATGGAACCTTGTGTCTGAGACAAGGAAGGGGTCTGAGTTTTGGGGTTAGCATTTGTTGAGCACCTACTATGTGCCAGGCAGTGAGCAAGGCAAACTGCCTGCCTTTAGGGGGCTTAGAGTCTGTCTCTTGGAATCTAGACTTTGCTGTGACCGCCTTGAGAAAGCGGTTTCATTCCCAAGCCTCCGTTTCCCCATGTGTGAAACTCTCTCCCCCGGAGAGGAAACCGAAAGGATGAGAAAGGGGGAGTCTCTAAACTGGGGTCTGAGGGTTAAATTGGAGGCGAGGTATCTGCCTAGCACAAGGGTGGAACGAGCTCGCTCCGGCTTGAGCGGTACACGCGTCTGAGTGACAGCTCACTTGCTTGGGGCGTGGCCACGCTTGGAAACTCCGCTGCCACGTGATGTTACGAAGTCCGGAATCTCCGCGAGAAGTCCAGCCTTGTTTTCCATTCCCCGCCCTCACGTTTACGTTTAGAAACCTCGCCTCCCCTCTGATGTCAGCACGTCCGGCTGCCTGGGCCTATAAATGCGTTGCGGGTAGCGTCCTCTCTTGCGTTCATTTCCCGGCTTGCGTGTATTTGCGTGTTTCCTTAGACGATCCTACGACCGTTTGTCGCGACAGCTTTTGCAGTAGCCGGTGACAACAGGAGTCTTCGAGCTCGACGCTGCAGGGCGAGATGAACGCGCGGGCATCCCTAGCCGTTCGAACCTGCGATCGCTTGTGGCAACCTCAGCCGGCGCTCCTGCCTCCAGGTTGACACGCACTCCCGAGCTGGTGAGTTGAGGGGATCGGAACACCGAGGTCCCCAGCGGTTTGGGAGCTGGGACCAGACCCCTGGCCCGTTATGAGACGGAGCTCGGACCTCTGGGGTCGGATGGGTCCAAAGGAGGGTCCGGGAGCCTGAACTCTTGTGTCTGGAGAGGTGGACGGGACTCCAGAGCTGCGACTTACAAAACAGAAAGAATTGGGAACTTGGAGTCCTGAGCCAGACGGAGGAGGGGTCTGGGAGCCAGACTCCTGTGTCCCCAAAATAAGCAACCATCTAGGTAGGGATTGGGCTTGTTGAGTTTCTAAGGGGAGGTGGGTGATAGGGGCCTAGTTTGTCAGTCCTCGGGAGGGTGAGAGAAACAGACACTAGGATTTTGTCCCCAAGAGAAGCAAGTAGAGGGCCAGTGTTCTGGCTTCCTGGGACTAGGACTTAAGGGTTTAAGAGCAGATAGGACCGTGGGCTTGTTGGACTAAGGAAGGAGAGAACTGGGGACGCCTGGGTATTGAGAAAAGAGGTGGGAAACAAGGGACAGAGATGGGAGGGGCTGGGATCTGAAGCCCTTGTTTGGCAGGGACTCCTGCGTTGCTATTGTGTTACTATTTCCGTTGCTATGACTCAGGGTCATCCTCTGATGTTACTCCCTAAATGGCTTCTAAACTTGACTCATTTTTTTCTCCTCCCTTTTCCCCAGCCCAGACAGATGGCCCGGCCAAGCACCCCCTCAGCCTGCCCCCTGGAATGGTACCCACCCCTTCCTCCTGTCGCCTCTGATGGGCCTTCTCAGCTGGGCCCGGAGCCACCTGAGGGGCCCAGGCCCTCTAGCGCCCTGGCTGGTGGGAGCAGCAGCCAGAGCAGATCAAGGAGAAGCTGGCCGGGAAGGTGAAGCCAAGGCTGCTCTGGGCACCTGCCACGCCCCCTGGGGCCAGCACCCTCAGGAGGAGCCTGGAGACAGCGGAGCTGCCGCGGAGGGTGCAGAGGCCTCCCCGGGGACCTTCCTGACCCGGACGTGAAGTGTTCTCTTCTGGAAGGCTGGGGGCTTTCAGGTGACGCTGCTGACGAAGAGTGTGATGGGGAAGAACCAGCTGATGTCCCAAGAGAGCAGGAAGAATTTACGGATGGCCAGCCTGGTCCCCCGGTCCCCAGCCTTCTGATAAGATCTCTGCCAGACCTTTCTGGAGAGGAAGACTCTAAGGAAGAAGCAGTTACTGAAGACAAAGCAGCGATCACGTCCTCGTCTCCGGGAGCCCGGAGCTCGGACCTCTGGGGTCGGATGGGTCCAAAGGAGGGTCCGGGAGCCTGAACTCTTGTGTCTGGAGAGGTGGACGGGACTCCAGAGCTGCGACTTACAAAACAGAAAGAATTGGGAACTTGGAGTCCTGAGCCAGACGGAGGAGGGGTCTGGGAGCCAGACTCCTGTGTCCCCAAAATAAGCAACCATCTAGGTAGGGATTGGGCTTGTTGAGTTTCTAAGGGGAGGTGGGTGATAGGGGCCTAGTTTGTCAGTCCTCGGGAGGGTGAGAGAAACAGACACTAGGATTTTGTCCCCAAGAGAAGCAAGTAGAGGGCCAGTGTTCTGGCTTCCTGGGACTAGGACTTAAGGGTTTAAGAGCAGATAGGACCGTGGGCTTGTTGGACTAAGGAAGGAGAGAACTGGGGACGCCTGGGTATTGAGAAAAGAGGTGGGAAACAAGGGACAGAGATGGGAGGGGCTGGGATCTGAAGCCCTTGTTTGGCAGGGACTCCTGCGTTGCTATTGTGTTACTATTTCCGTTGCTATGACTCAGGGTCATCCTCTGATGTTACTCCCTAAATGGCTTCTAAACTTGACTCATTTTTTTCTCCTCCCTTTTCCCCAGCCCAGACAGATGGCCCCGGGCCAAGCACCCCCTCAGCCTGCCCCCTGGAATGGTACCCACCCCTTCCTCCTGTCGCCTCTGATGGGCCTTCTCAGCTGGGCCCGGAGCCACCTGAGGGGCCCAGGCCCTCTAGCGCCCTGGCTGGTGGGAGCAGCAGCCAGAGCAGATCAAGGAGAAGCTGGCCGGGAAGGTGAAGCCAAGGCTGCTCTGGGCACCTGCCACGCCCCCTGGGGCCAGCACCCTCAGGAGGAGCCTGGAGACAGCGGAGCTGCCGCGGAGGGTGCAGAGGCCTCCCTGGGGACCTTCCCTGACCCGGACGTGAAGTGTTCTCTTCTGGAAGGCTGGGGGCTTTCAGGTGACGCTGCTGACGAAGAGTGTGATGGGGAAGAACCAGCTGATGTCCCAAGAGAGCAGGAAGAATTTACGGATGGCCAGCCTGGTCCCCCGGTCCCCAGCCTTCTGATAAGATCTCTGCCAGACCTTTCTGGAGAGGAAGACTCTAAGGAAGAAGCAGTTACTGAAGACAAAGCAGCGATCACGTCCTCGTCTCCTCTGTCACACTGGGAGTGTTGCCTGGGGGTGGAGCAGGAGGAGGAGGAGGCTGTAACTAAAGAAGCTCCTAGAACATCAACCTCTTTCTTAGCTCAGGGATTCAAGCCCAGAACTTGGGTGAGCTACCCTGTGGATGGAGCCACAGAAGAAAATAGAAAAGAGAATAAAGCAGCCGCGAAGACCTCCTTGGCCCCCTTATCTGTCGGCTCCCACCTTGGGGCCTGGGAATGTTTTTCAGGAGAGGAGCCTGAGGAGGACAAAACGGCCGAGAAAGGAGAAGCTGACCCGGAGCCGCGTTCCACAAGTCTCGCCCCGAGGCCCCCACTCAGGACCTGGCAGCATCAGTCCAACAAGATCACAGAGGAGGAGGAGGACAGTGATTCAGAAGTCACCAAGGCTTCCTCTTCCGTCCCACCCACAAGTGTCTTCTTGAGGGCCTGGGTGTATCGACCAGGAGAAGACACAGAGGAGGAGGAAGAGGAGGAGGAGGAGAGCGATTCAGGATCAGCTGAAGAGGACAGAGAACCTGAGGTCTCTTCCGTCCCTCCCACAAGTGCCTTCCTGAGGGCCTGGGTGTATCGACCAGGAGAAGACACGGAGGAGGAGGAAGAGGAGGGGGAGGAGGAGGACAGCGATTCAGGATCAGCTGAAGAGGACAGAGAACCTGAGGTCTCTTCCATCCCTCCCACAAATGCCTTCCTGAGGGCCTGGGTGTATCGACCAGGAGAAGACACGGAGGAGGAGGAAGAGGAGGCGGGGGAGGAGGAGGAGGAAGAGGAGGAGGAGGACAGCAATTCGGGATCAGCTGAAGAGGACAGAGAACCTGAGGTCTCTTCCGTCCCTCCCACAAGTGCCTTCCTGAGGGCCTGGGTGTATCGACCAGGAGAAGACACGGAGGAAGAGGAGGAGAATGAGGAAGATGATGAATCAGAAGCAGCTGACTTGGGACCAAGTCCCTCCCTACAGGCCCAGAGTGCCCTCCTCAGGGACCAGATACATCAACCTGGAGAGAAAACAGATCGAAGGGAAGCTGCTGAGAAGTGGGGAGAAGCCGAGCCCTGCCCCTTCCGAGTGGCCATCTATCTACCTGGAGAGGAGGCCCCACCTCTGTGGGCCCCTCCTCGACTGCCCCTCCGACTGCAAAGACGGCTCAAGTCCACACAAAACTCCACCAGGCAGTCGGACCTTGAACCTCCCACCAAGACCAGAAAGGTGGGTACTGAGAGCTTGGATTCTTGAGGCTAGGGAGGAAGGCTGGGAGTTGGCTCTCCTGGGCCTGGAGGCCAAAGGGCTGGAGGCCCGGTTCCCCATGTTGCAGAGGGTTGCATCGTGAGCTCCTTGGAGAGGGCTGTGTTCATTGTAACGCAATGCTTTGCAAGAGGCTGGTCCCGGGAGAGGAAAGAGCAGCTGAGCTCCCATCAGCCCCAGGGACCCACCTCTACTTTCAGTGAGTCAGATGGGGAATCCCTTGGCAGGCGAGGAACCAGCCAGTAACAAGCATGGTCACGCAACTCATTTTTTTGTTTCTCTCTTCCCCACCTCCCATCATTCCTTATCTTGCGTCTGGATTGCTGCCTCCCCGTGTCTGTCCCTGGTCCCTCTCCAGGTGCGCTTCTCTGAGAAGGTCTCCGTCCATCTCCTGGCTGTCTGGGCAGGACCAGCCCAGGCCACCCGCAGAGGCCCCTGGGAACAGTTTGCCCGAGATCGAAGCCGCTTCGCCCGACGCATCGCCCAGGCCCAAGAGGAGCTGGGCCCCTACCTCACCCCTGCTGCCCGGGCCAGGGCCTGGGCACGCCTCGGGAACCCTCCCACTTCCTGGCCACCATCCCGCCCCAAGAGGAGGCGGGGAGGAGGAGGAGGAGAGGAGGAGGAGGACAGCAATTCGGGATCAGCTGAAGAGGACAGAGAACCTGAGGTCTCTTCCGTCCCTCCCACAAGTGCCTTCCTGAGGGCCTGGGTGTATCGACCAGGAGAAGACACGGAGGAAGAGGAGGAGAATGAGGAAGATGATGAATCAGAAGCAGCTGACTTGGGACCAAGTCCCTCCCTACAGGCCCAGAGTGCCCTCCTCAGGGACCAGATACATCAACCTGGAGAGAAAACAGATCGAAGGGAAGCTGCTGAGAAGTGGGGAGAAGCCGAGCCCTGCCCCTTCCGAGTGGCCATCTATCTACCTGGAGAGGAGGCCCCACCTCTGTGGGCCCCTCCTCGACTGCCCCTCCGACTGCAAAGACGGCTCAAGTCCACACAAAACTCCACCAGGCAGTCGGACCTTGAACCTCCCACCAAGACCAGAAAGGTGGGTACTGAGAGCTTGGATTCTTGAGGCTAGGGAGGAAGGCTGGGAGTTGGCTCTCCTGGGCCTGGAGGCCAAAGGGCTGGAGGCCCGGTTCCCCATGTTGCAGAGGGTTGCATCGTGAGCTCCTTGGAGAGGGCTGTGTTCATTGTAACGCAATGCTTTGCAAGAGGCTGGTCCCGGGAGAGGAAAGAGCAGCTGAGCTCCCATCAGCCCCAGGGACCCACCTCTACTTTCAGTGAGTCAGATGGGGAATCCCTTGGCAGGCGAGGAACCAGCCAGTAACAAGCATGGTCACGCAACTCATTTTTTTGTTTCTCTCTTCCCCACCTCCCATCATTCCTTATCTTGCGTCTGGATTGCTGCCTCCCCGTGTCTGTCCCTGGTCCCTCTCCAGGTGCGCTTCTCTGAGAAGGTCTCCGTCCATCTCCTGGCTGTCTGGGCAGGACCAGCCCAGGCCACCCGCAGAGGCCCCTGGGAACAGTTTGCCCGAGATCGAAGCCGCTTCGCCCGACGCATCGCCCAGGCCCAAGAGGAGCTGGGCCCCTACCTCACCCCTGCTGCCCGGGCCAGGGCCTGGGCACGCCTCGGGAACCCTCCCACTTCCCTGGCCACCATCCCCGCCCCTGCCCAAACCTTACCCATGTGCCCCACCCAGGCCACGCCCTTGAGCCATGCTCTGGCCTCCCCCTCCCCGTCCTGTGAGTCTCCTTGCCTAAACCTCAGTGGAAGATGGGGCTAATAGTTTTCCTGTTATTAATTTTTTTTTTTTAAATTTTTTTTTTTAACAACTTTTATTTATTTATTTTTGGCTCTGCTGGGTCTTTGTTGATGTGTGAGTTTAGGTGCTCTGCGGTATGTGGGATCTTCCCGGATTAGGGCTCGAACCTATGTCTTCTGCCTTGGCAGACGGGTTCTTATCCACTGAGCCACAAGGGAAGCCCTATTTATTTTTTTTTAAACATTTATTTTATTTATTTATCTTTTGGGGGGTGGGGTGGGGAGGGAGGGGAACGGGCGGGCCACTTCTATTGGTCTTTCATTTCTCTATTTTTCATCCGTCTTTGTTCTTTGGCTTCTGTGGGCCTCCCATCGCGGTGGCCTCTGTCATCACAGAGCGCCGGCTCTGGGCACATGCGCTCCAGAGCGCCGGCTCGGTAATTGGACACATCGGTCCAGCCGCTCCGCGGCACGTGGGGTCTTCCCAGGCCAGGGATCGAACCGGCGCCGCTTGCACTGCAAGGCAGTGTCCTTACCCACTGGACCACCAGGGAAGCCCAACTATTTATTTTTAATGTTGGTTTATATAAGGAATAAAGCTTTTTGTATTGAGCAGCGTCTCCTTGTTTGAACTTAGAGCATCCACTATTCCCGAGTCCCCAGGACAGTTGAGGGGGGAGCAAGCGTAAAGGCCAGCACCTCCAAAGAGCATGAACCACACTTCCCATCATCCCTTGAATCTGCCTCTTCCCATCCTGAGGCTTCTTTGGAACTAAGGATTGGTGGGTTTTGCTGTTTTTCTTTGGCTTCTGCCTACATTTTATTAAACCTAGGAAAGTTATCTCCCCATGGAGGGGCTGGGAACTGGACTCCTTAATTCTTTTTTTTTTATTTTTAATTAATTAATTTATTTTGGGGGGTGGGGTGGGGAGGGAGGGGAGCAGGCGGGCTACTTCTATTGGTCTTTCATTTGTCTATTTTCATCCATCTTTGTTCTTTGGCCCGTGTGGGCCTCCCATCGCGGTGGCCTCTGTTGTCGCAGAGCACCGGCTCTGGGAGCATGCGCTCCAGAGCTCCGGCTCGGTAATCGGACACATCAGTCCAGCTGCTCCGCGGCACGTGGGATCCTCCCAGGCCAGGGATCAAACCGGCGCCCCTTGCACTGCAAGGCGGTGTCCTTACCCACTGGACCACCAGGGAAGCCCAACTATTTATTTTTAATGTTGGTTTATATAAGGAATAAAGCTTTTTGTATTGAGCAGCGTCTCCTTGTTTGAACTTAGAGCATCCACTATTCCCGAGTCCCCAGGACAGTTGAGGGGGGAGCAAGCGTAAAGGCCAGCACCTCCAAAGAGCATGGACCACACTTCCCATCATCCCTTGAATCTGCCTCTTCCCATCCTGAGGCTTCTTTGGAACTAAGGATTGGTGGGTTTTGCTGTTTTTCTTTGGCTTCTGCCTACATTTTATTAAACCTAGGAAAGTTATCTCCCCATGGAGGGGCTGGGAACTGGACTCCTTAATTCTTTTTTTTTTATTTTTAATTAATTAATTTATTTTGGGGGGGGGGGTGGGGGGGGGGGGGAGCAGGCGGGCTACTTCTATTGGTCTTTCATTTGTCTATTTTCATCCATCTTTGTTCTTTGGCCCGTGTGGGCCTCCCATCGCGGTGGCCTCTGTTGTCGCAGAGCACCGGCTCTGGGAGCATGCGCTCCAGAGCTCCGGCTCGGTAATCGGACACATCAGTCCAGCTGCTCCGCGGCACGTGGGATCCTCCCAGGCCAGGGATCAAACCGGCGCCCCTTGCACTGCAAGGCGGTGTCCTTACCCACTGGACCACCAGGGAAGCCCTCCTTAATTCTTTAAAAAGGGTTAAGCTCCAGTTTTCGGTGTGCTCCTGGAATACAGAGACTAATCCTCCCTACTGGCAGATGTGGTGAGTTCCCCCAAGGCTTTCCCACTTACAAATGTGCCCGATTTCACATTTATAAATCCTGTGTCCATAAGCTCAGTTTCCTTAACCTGTAAAATGTAGCTAACAAAACTGCACATGCCTTACGTGTTGGTAAGATCCCAAAGGAAGTCATAATTAAAACAATGTCAAATGACATGTGTTGCCTAGAATTGTAATTATTCTCTCACTGGTGCATGTCTTCCATCACCCATCCTTACTGACCCATACTGCTCCAGCTTCAACTCCTCAGCAGTTCAAACAAGAGTGCCCCAGATGTCCTGCAGTCTGTCCAGCCTCCTGGCCTGCCCCTCCGCATAGGCTCCCAAGGCTGATGCTACACCAACCTTTCATTCCCAAACCAAGCCCTCTTCCACCTTAAGACCTTTGTATGAGCTGTGGCTACTGCCGATGCTCCAATCCCTGACCCCTCTCGATCAGCTAGTTTCTTGGGGTTCCTCAGAGGTAGCATGAAAGTAATTTTTTAGAGATGTCTTGCTCTGACCCAGCCAACTTCGTGTGTATTCCTTCTTTATATAGCAGGCAAGCTGATTTTTTTGGTAAGACCCATCCCTCATGATCAGACAAGGATTTCAGGAGAGCAGCTGCTGTTGCTTACTCACTTCCGTTGTGTCTGACTGTGTGACCCCATGGACTGCAGCCCGTTAGGCTCCTCTATCCATGGAATTCTCCAGGCAAGACTTGAGTGTGGCTTCCCTGGTGGTCCAGTGGATAAGGACACTGCCTTTCAGTGCAAGGGGCACCAGTTCAATCCCTGACCTGGGAGGATCCCACGTGCCGCGGAGCAGCTGGACCGATGTGTTCAACTACTGAGCCAGAGCTCAGGTGCATGTGCACAGAGCCAGTGCTCTGTAGCGAGAGAGGCCGCTGTGATGGGAGGCCCACACAGGCCAAAGAGCAAAGATGGATGAAAATAAGTGAATGAAACACCAATAGAAGTGGCCAAAAAAAAAATAAAAAAGAATACTTGAGTGGGTTGCCATGCCTTCCTCCAGGGGGACTTTTCCAACCCAGGTCTCCTACTTTGCAGGCAGATTCCTCAACACTGAGCCATCAGGGAGGCCCTATGTATATATGTCTATCTGAGACCCCATGGACTGTAGCTCACCAGGCTTCTCCCATCTATGGAACTTTCCAGGCAAGAATACTGGAGCGGGTTGCCATTTCCTTCTCCCTTTCAGGAGAGTGAGTGCCGTGAAACAGTCCACTCCCTAGAGCACAGACCAGGGCACCCAGGAGGCATCTGATAAGGGTTGGTTATTACTAAACTGATCCAAATGAAGGCATGCCGAGGCCGTTTCTCTACATAAACAGGCACAGACGCTGATGAGAGTATTTCTTTTCTTTTTTTTAAAGATTTATTTATTTTGGGCGGGGGTCGGGTTGGGGAGGGAGGGGAGCGTGTGGGCCACTTCTATTGGTCTTTCATTTCTCTATTTTCATCCGTCTTTGTTCTTTGGCTCCTGTGGGCCTCCCACCGCGGTGGCATCTGTCGTCGCAGAGCGCGGCTCTGGGCGCATGCGCTCCAGAGCTCCTGCTTGTCAATTGGACACATTGGTCCAGCCGCTCCGCGGCACGTGGGATCTTCCCAGGCCAGGGATCGAACCGGCGCCCCTTACACTGCAAGGCGGTGTCCTTACCCACTGGACCACCAGGGGAAGCCCTGATTAGAGTATTTCAATGAATTTACTCACATGCTAGCTTCCCATCGAAACGGCACAAGCAGAGCGCAAAGGCTTGGAGCGGGCAAAGTGGGAAGCAGAAGTCCATGGTGAACGTGTCTGGGGCCAAGCGACCGAACTGGAGCACGGGTTTGTTTGCTGCGGAAGAAGCCAGGAACTGAGCTTAGAGGGTGTTATTTCCGAGCCACGTGTCTTTGAGTCACAAGAACGATGACTCCGAGGAGGCTGTGCAGCGGCTTGACACCGCCCAGAATCCCGAAGTGTATTTTACACGGCGCTCTGCCATGTAAACTACAC
This sequence comes from Tragulus kanchil, assembly GCA_022376925.1. Taxonomy (NCBI): domain Eukaryota; kingdom Metazoa; phylum Chordata; class Mammalia; order Artiodactyla; family Tragulidae; genus Tragulus; species Tragulus kanchil. The sequence continues at coordinate 129,329,238 of JAIOJX010000031.1, forward strand.
TTCCCAGAAGGCTTTGCTACAGCATGGAGTCGGCCCTGCCTACCAAAACGCTGACGTGCTAAAGAGAGAATAGTTCTCTTCCTGCCCCCCTGCCCAGGTAAACCGGTTCCTAGGAGCTCACGGTCATCCGGATGCACGATCTGGAAATTCTTGACTGAGGCCTGCGTGACCCGACCATGAAAATCGAGCACGTAGGAGCCGTTATCTTCGCTCCACGTTGGAATTTTACTTTGCATCAGAACCAGCCCCTGGCTGGCCCCGCGTTGGAAGCGACTCAGTAGCGACCCCTGTTCCTATAGAGTAAAGCAAGGGGCATGGTTAACCAGCAACCAACCAGCTTTTTTTCTCCCGGCACAGAATTTTGAGTCCGTAGTTTTCCCTTCCTGAGACATCTAAATCTGACAAAATCCTCCCAGGTTTATATGTGACTTTATGCAACCATCAGCCCCTTCTCCTCTTAGGACCTATAGCCAGTCCCCTGGCCCTTCCTCTTCCACTGACCTAGAGCTTCTCAACCTTGGCGGACTCACATTTAGTGGCTGGACACAGAGTCTCTGGTTCTGTGCGTTGACTCCTGGAATGATCACAGTCATTTTCCGGGGCCCTTGGAATCCCCTGACGTTGGTCTCCTATGGGGTAGTAATCTCCATTTGCCCTGCTTCTTTCTGCCTGCCCACCATTCTCCACTTTCTTGTTTCCCAGACACTCACATAACATACAGCGCCCAGCTCCTCCCTGATCCGAGCAGTCTGCGAAACACAATTTCTCCTTTCTGGATTCACCCCATTGTTGAAGATCGTGAACCTGGTGCCCAAGACATTAGACCTGCTCCGGGAGGAAATGGTCAGAATAAAAACAGTAATTATTCCTGTTTTCTTGGACATTCACCGCTTTCCCATGTCATGTCATTGACACTTCCAATTGATCCTCTACAAAAGACTCATGTTCCTTGTATCCAGTGTCAGACCCCCTCTCTGTCTTTAGGGAGCCATGATTTTTAGTCTCCTGCCTTGGCCCTTTAGCAATGCTCTTCCTCTAAGACAAAAGAACTCACATATCCCAGCCCACTTCTCTCACAGGAACTTAGAAGTCCCAGCCCCCTGCCTCTCAAGAGGTCAAATGTTTTGAATGCCAGCCTTGGTTCCAGAGCCTTAAGTTCTGTTCCCAACCACCCTGGGATTACAACTGGAAGGAATGTGTCCAACCCTAAAAAGTTTTGTAGTAGATGGAACGGGTACTCTATGGCCTGCTGGGAAATATACTTCAACCCGACCATGAAAATCGAGCACGTAGGAGCCGTTATCTTCGCTCCACGTTGGAATTTTACTTTGCATCAGAACCAGCCCCTGGCTGGCCCCGCGTTGGAAGCGACTCAGTAGCGACCCCTGTTCCTATAGAGTAAAGCAAGGGGCATGGTTAACCAGCAACCAACCAGCTTTTTTTCTCCCGGCACAGAATTTTGAGTCCGTAGTTTTCCCTTCCTGAGACATCTAAATCTGACAAAATCCTCCCAGGTTTATATGTGACTTTATGCAACCATCAGCCCCTTCTCCTCTTAGGACCTATAGCCAGTCCCCTGGCCCTTCCTCTTCCACTGACCTAGAGCTTCTCAACCTTGGCGGACTCACATTTAGTGGCTGGACACAGAGTCTCTGGTTCTGTGCGTTGACTCCTGGAATGATCACAGTCATTTTCCGGGGCCCTTGGAATCCCCTGACGTTGGTCTCCTATGGGGTAGTAATCTCCATTTGCCCTGCTTCTTTCTGCCTGCCCACCATTCTCCACTTTCTTGTTTCCCAGACACTCACATAACATACAGCGCCCAGCTCCTCCCTGATCCGAGCAGTCTGCGAAACACAATTTCTCCTTTCTGGATTCACCCCATTGTTGAAGATCGTGAACCTGGTGCCCAAGACATTAGACCTGCTCCGGGAGGAAATGGTCAGAATAAAAACAGTAATTATTCCTGTTTTCTTGGACATTCACCGCTTTCCCATGTCATGTCATTGACACTTCCAATTGATCCTCTACAAAAGACTCATGTTCCTTGTATCCAGTGTCAGACCCCCTCTCTGTCTTTAGGGAGCCATGATTTTTAGTCTCCTGCCTTGGCCCTTTAGCAATGCTCTTCCTCTAAGACAAAAGAACTCACATATCCCAGCCCACTTCTCTCACAGGAACTTAGAAGTCCCAGCCCCCTGCCTCTCAAGAGGTCAAATGTTTTGAATGCCAGCCTTGGTTCCAGAGCCTTAAGTTCTGTTCCCAACCACCCTGGGATTACAACTGGAAGGAATGTGTCCAACCCTAAAAAGTTTTGTAGTAGATGGAACGGGTACTCTATGGCCTGCTGGGAAATATACTTCAACTGCCCCCTTCCTCCCGCCCCTTGCTTCCTATTTATCATACCAAAACTCTGCCCACCTGACTTTGCCCACAAAATTGTCCCCATTCCGAGACAGGTCTGTATGGTTCAGGGAGATGAGGTAATTTGAAGTTCTGCTCCTTTTTCTCTTGCGCCCAGATAGAAGGAAGTACTGTGGGTGGGACAAATAGCTCATTGGAATCGATTTCTGCTATTTGGCTAGGGCTAGGAGGTCCAAAGACCAGGGCTTCCCTGGTGGCAGCGGTAGTAAAGGACCGGTCTGCCAATACAGGAGACCTAAGAGACCTGGGTTTGATCCCTGGATCAGGAAGATGCCCTGGAGAAAGGCATGGCAACCCACTCCAGTATTCTTGCCGGGAGAATCCCATGGGCAGAGGAGCCTGGTGCCTACAGTTCACAGGCTCTCAAAGAGTCGGGCATGACTGCAGCGACTTAGCACACACACAGGGGTTCAAAGGTAAGGAAATACCTTGTCTCAAAACAGAGGAAAGGGTATTACATGTCCCAAGGCTTGCTGGGAGATGCAGTTCTCACTGAAGGAAGTCATCAGCAGGGTCCTGGATGGGGAGCTTCATTTCACATCTTACTATCTTCGCCTATCCCTTTGGCTATTGGGTCCAGGGATGGGGCAAACCCAAGGCAGGGGCGAACCTGACCAGCAGGCAGGGTCTGGCTTTGGAATAGGGTAGGGCCTCTCTTGGAACACTGGGGTAGGACTTTAGTAGGTGTTTCATCCAGGAGAACCAGATCTGGCCCTGAATAGCGGAGCAGACTCTTTCTGAGAATAATTGAGGAGAGGCGGTCACATGAGAAGTGACCAGACTGAAAGGGAAAATCTACAAGAGAGAAGCTCGGCTCCTAAGAGGCGAGGCCTGTCTCAGGTTTGGATGGGACTAGGGCCCAGATTTGGATCCACAAAGATGCAGCCAATACCTGGAGAGGGTCTGTAAGGACCTTAAGTTCTGTTCCCAACCACCCTGGGATTACAACTGGAAGGAATGTGTCCAACCCTAAAAAGTTTTGTAGTAGATGGAACGGGTACTCTATGGCCTGCTGGGAAATATACTTCAACTGCCCCTTCCTCCCGCCCCTTGCTTCCTATTTATCATAGCAAAACTCTGCCCACCTGACTTTGCCCACAAAATTGTCCCCATTCCGAGACAGGTCTGTATGGTTCAGGGAGATGAGGTAATTTGAAGTTCTGCTCCTTTTTCTCTTGCGCCCAGATAGAAGGAAGTACTGTGGGTGGGACAAATAGCTCATTGGAATCGATTTCTGCTATTTGGCTAGGGCTAGGAGGTCCAAAGACCAGGGCTTCCCTGGTGGCAGCGGTAGTAAAGGACCGGTCTGCCAATACAGGAGACCTAAGAGACCTGGGTTTGATCCCTGGATCAGGAAGATGCCCTGGAGAAAGGCATGGCAACCCACTCCAGTATTCTTGCCGGGAGAATCCCATGGGCAGAGGAGCCTGGTGCCTACAGTTCACAGGCTCTCAAAGAGTCGGGCATGACTGCAGCGACTTAGCACACACACAGGGGTTCAAAGGTAAGGAAATACCTTGTCTCAAAACAGAGGAAAGGGTATTACATGTCCCAAGGCTTGCTGGGAGATGCAGTTCTCACTGAAGGAAGTCATCAGCAGGGTCCTGGATGGGGAGCTTCATTTCACATCTTACTATCTTCGCCTATCCCTTTGGCTATTGGGTCCAGGGATGGGGCAAACCCAAGGCAGGGGCGAACCTGACCAGCAGGCAGGGTCTGGCTTTGGAATAGGGTAGGGCCTCTCTTGGAACACTGGGGTAGGACTTTAGTAGGTGTTTCATCCAGGAGAACCAGATCTGGCCCTGAATAGCGGAGCAGACTCTTTCTGAGAATAATTGAGGAGAGGCGGTCACATGAGAAGTGACCAGACTGAAAGGGGAAAATCTACAAAGAGAGAAGCTCGGCTCCTAAGAGGCGAGGCCTGTCTCAGGTTTGGATGGGACTAGGGCCCAGATTTGGATCCACAAAGATGCAGCCAATACCTGGAGAGGGTCTGTAAGGAGTGGGGTTTGGGGCCAGAAGGGGGCGTGGCCTACCTTTGGGACAGACCTCCTCTGTCCGCCCCCGCCCAAAAAGAGAGGACACGGCTGCGTTATGGGACGAGGAGGGCCTTTGCCACTGGGCTCTGAAAATAAAGGAGCCTAATTCTGTGAAGGGCAGGGCTTGGCGTTGGAGCTGACGGTTTCTAGTTCAATGACGAGCAAGGCCTGGATTCGCCCAAGTCTTGACCTCACTCAAGTCTTGACCCTGGGCAGTGGGGCTTGCTTTGGGGCTGCCAGACCGCACCTTCCGGCCGTCCTCCGCCTCCATGTGCAGATAGTAGAAAGGGAACATGCTCTTGTCTAGCCCACGCTTGTTGCGGCTGATGTGGCACTGCACCACGAGACCGCGCAGCGCTGGCCGCAGCACATACGCTTCCATGTTCTCGTGCAGCCGAAGGCCTGGGCTGTGGGGAGGCGAGTGGGGCCAGCTCCCCATCGCTGCTGCCCTTGTCTTCAGGGGGCTCGAGCATCTCTCTGTTGGCCGGCCCTAGGGAATTTCTCACGGTAGAATCCATCTTCTCTTCGTTCTCTTCCGGGTCTTCGCCCTAGCCGAAAGGTCAAATTAGAGTTGAGGGATAGGCTAGACCCGCCCTCCCCCTATTGATTGGCTATCCCAGCTCAGGGTTACGCCCTCCCCCGACCAAGTTTTCTATTGGTCGATCAAATATCTCAGTCATCTGCTGATTAGCCAATACGTTCAAGGGGCCCACCTCCCAAGACGTCTTCGTTTGTTGATTGACCAGTAACGTTAGCCTCCCTCTGCAGACCATTTACCCCGAACATCGTTTAAGTAGGTTGTTTTTCATCCAGGAGAACCAGATCTGGCCCTGAATAGCGGAGCAGACTCTTTCTGAGAATAATTGAGGAGGCGGACACATGAGAAGTGACCAGACTGAAAGGGGAAAATCTACAAAGAGAGAAGCTCGGCTCCTAAGAGGCGAGGCCTGTCTCAGGTTTGGATGGGACTAGGGCCCAGATTTGGATCCACAAAGATGCAGCCAATACCTGGAGAGGGTCTGTAAGGAGTGGGGTTTGGGGCCAGAAGGGGGCGTGGCCTACCTTTGGGACAGACCTCCTCTGTCCGCCCCCGCCCAAAAAGAGAGGACACGGCTGCGTTATGGGACGAGGAGGGCCTTTGCCACTGGGCTCTGAAAATAAAGGAGCCTAATTCTGTGAAGGGCAGGGCTTGGCGTTGGAGCTGACGGTTTCTAGTTCAATGACGAGCAAGGCCTGGATTCGCCCAAGTCTTGACCTCACTCAAGTCTTGACCCTGGGCAGTGGGGCTTGCTTTGGGGCTGCCAGACCGCACCTTCCGGCCGTCCTCCGCCTCCATGTGCAGATAGTAGAAAGGGAACATGCTCTTGTCTAGCCCACGCTTGTTGCGGCTGATGTGGCACTGCACCACGAGACCGCGCAGCGCTGGCCGCAGCACATACGCTTCCATGTTCTCGTGCAGCCGAAGGCCTGGGCTGTGGGGAGGCGAGTGGGGCCAGCTCCCCACATCGCTGCTGCCCTTGTCTTCAGGGGGCTCGAGCATCTCTCTGTTGGCCGGCCCTAGGGAATTTCTCACGGTAGAATCCATCTTCTCTTCGTTCTCTTCCGGGTCTTCGCCCTAGCCGAAAGGTCAAATTAGAGTTGAGGGATAGGCTAGACCCGCCCTCCCCCTATTGATTGGCTATCCCAGCTCAGGGTTACGCCCTCCCCCGACCAAGTTTTCTATTGGTCGATCAAATATCTCAGTCATCTGCTGATTAGCCAATACGTTCAAGGGGCCCACCTCCCAAGACGTCTTCGTTTGTTGATTGACCAGTAACGTTAGCCTCCCTCTGCAGCCATATCCATTTCACCTACCCATTTTGCGAAACCCTCTGAAAGCACTGCGCGTTCCTTTAATACCTGGGTTCACTGGGTCTAGATATTCATAACCTACACTACGGCTCCGATCTTCTCAGCTGAAACTATCCCGCTTTCATCAAGTACCAAAATGAGGGCCAACTGACCCTTTGCTGTGTTTAACCCTCTCCAAAACTCGCTACTTTTTGCTGGGATGGGTTGTAAGGTATATGATATCCTCCCATCAATTCACATCCTCGAGAGTGACTTAATGGCACGCACATACAGCCTCTGCTAACCCAGACATACCAGGTTCCACCCACCAGTCAAAACGGACCTTGACTGGGCTGCAGCATTTTAGCGCTCCGTCGTTCGGACAGTCTGAGACTAGCCCTCCTCCTTCTGTATCCTTATTGGCTGTGCCACCTCCCGCCTGGAAAGAGGCCAAGTCTCCAAGGCCCCCGTCACCATCCATTGCAGAGTTTGATCTCGTGCTGGGCACCTCGTGTTCATCTTCAACATCCTGACATTCGCTCTCATCATCAGCTCTGGCATCTAAGGGGTGGAAGAAACTCTAAGAAGACTGTGCTCAGGACACCTGGGCCCCAGGAGCTTGGGACAAGGTCATCACTTGCTAGCGGAAGAAGGCCAGAATTCCTGGGTTTCCAATGACTACTTATTTCTCACATACCTCACTTTCCAGATCCTCCTCCTCCCCTGGGGGCATAGGTGAGTTGATACAAGTGGGAGAAGTCTATGACTGCCATAGGGACATCTTCTGTTGGCCGGCCCTAGAATTTCTCACGGTAGAATCCATCTTCTCTTCGTTCTCTTCCGGGTCTTCGCCCTAGCCGAAGGTCAAATTAGAGTTGAGGGATAGGCTAGACCCGCCCTCCCCCTATTGATTGGCTATCCCAGCTCAGGGTTACGCCCTCCCCCGACCAAGTTTTCTATTGGTCGATCAAATATCTCAGTCATCTGCTGATTAGCCAATACGTTCAAGGGGCCCACCTCCCAAGACGTCTTCGTTTGTTGATTGACCAGTAACGTTAGCCTCCCTCTGCAGCCATATCCATTTCACCTACCCATTTTGCGAAACCCTCTGAAAGCACTGCGCGTTCCTTTAATACCTGGGTTCACTGGGTCTAGATATTCATAACCTACACTACGGCTCCGATCTTCTCAGCTGAAACTATCCCGCTTTCATCAAGTACCAAAATGAGGGCCAACTGACCCTTTGCTGTGTTTAACCCTCTCCAAAACTCGCTACTTTTTGCTGGGATGGGTTGTAAGGTATATGATATCCTCCCATCAATTCACATCCTCGAGAGTGACTTAATGGCACGCACATACAGCCTCTGCTAACCCAGACATACCAGGTTCCACCCACCAGTCAAAACGGACCTTGACTGGGCTGCAGCATTTTAGCGCTCCGTCGTTCGGACAGTCTGAGACTAGCCCTCCTCCTTCTGTATCCTTATTGGCTGTGCCACCTCCCGCCTGGAAAGAGGCCAAGTCTCCAAGGCCCCCGTCACCATCCATTGCAGAGTTTGATCTCGTGCTGGGCACCTCGTGTTCATCTTCAACATCCTGACATTCGCTCTCATCATCAGCTCTGGCATCTAAGGGGTGGAAGAAACTCTAAGAAGACTGTGCTCAGGACACCTGGGCCCCAGGAGCTTGGGACAAGGTCATCACTTGCTAGCGGAAGAAGGCCAGAATTCCTGGGTTTCCAATGACTACTTATTTCTCACATACCTCACTTTCCAGATCCTCCTCCTCCCCTGGGGGCATAGGTGAGTTGATACAAGTGGGGAGAAGTCTATGACTGCCATGGATCTAAGGACAGGAAGGAGCTAGAGTCCTCCCTTACTCTTGTTCCAGAGAGAGCATCCGGGAGACTGCAGAACTTAGAATGGGAGGAGGGAGAACATTTGGGGTGATAACCCAGAGTCCTGTTATTGAAATCACTGGTCAAGTCACGAGATTAAAAGGAAAATGTCGGGACTTCCCTGGTGGTCCAGTGGTTAAGAATCTGCCTTCCAATCCAGGGGATGCAGGTTCGATCCCTGGTCAGGGAACTAAGATCCCACATACCACAAGCTGACTAAGCTCACATGCCTCAACTAAGACCCTGTGCAGCCAAATAAATAAATACTAAAAAAAAAGAAAAAAGGAAAATGTCACTACAATTGAATACTCTTAAGAAATAAAAAGAAAAGAAATACTGCTAATGCTACAAAACAGAAACACTGAAAACATGCTAAGCAAAAGAAGCCAATTACAAGAGACTATATCCTGTATTTTCCTATATATGAAAGGTCCAGAATAGGCAAATCTAAAGAGACAGAAATTAAATTAGTGATTACAAGGTCTGGGAGAAGTGGGGGGAGGGGCAGTGACAGGTAAGACGTACAGGGATTTCTTCTGTGTATAATAGCCTAGAATTCATGGTGGTGATTGTTGAACCTCTGGGCATATATACTGAAAGCTATGGAATTGTACATTTTAAATGAGTGAGTTTGTATAGCATGTGAAATATATCTCAACCGAGCTATCAGAAAAAAAAAGGGGGAGGAAGTGCCTGAACCAGGGGACCAGATTTCACCCAGTGTCACAGAAATTACCAGGTTGTGGGCAGGCTGACCAGCACCTGCGCCGAGCCCCCGGAGGCTCCTCATAAGGAGGTGGCAAAGCAGGAACATTCTCCAACGAGACTTCCTCCAACCCCAGATCAGAAGTATCTGGTGGCGAAGAAATGGGGGAGGGCTGGAGCCTGGGATTTTGGAATATTTGGGAGGAGAGGGCTGGGGATGCAGCTTCCTGGGTGTTGGAGGGGAAAGTCCACAACCCGGACTCCTCATGAGGAAGGATAACAGGGACCGCGGAGGTCCTTTGGCGAGCAAGGACAGAGTGGTTCCAGACTCCCGGTTTCCTGTGGGAGTGGAGTTCTAGGGCATCGGCAGCCCAGGGATGGGAGATTACCTGCTTCTGTTGGTGCCATCAGGGGGCTAAACTTGCCACTGCCATCTCTACCGCTGCTCACGGTGAGCAGGACACGCTGGAACCCAGTGTGCACATGTGCCCCTAGCACATTCTCCCAAAGGCAGGGGCTCCTGGAACCTGGGAGAAGGGGCGGCAGGGCCTATGAACACCACATACAAATTCTGGTCCTCTGAGATCTGTCTCCTCGCTTGTCTGCCAGACCTCGTCCCTGATTGACGACCCAACCCCAATTCCAAGTTTCCGACAAGTACAGTCCTACCACTAAATTGTTACGGGCTTCCGTGTATAAACAGTCCCACACGGGCTCTCCAGTCCATCGGCTTGAAGTTACCCAGGCCTGGCTTCAGTCCCCAGGTTTCTTCTGAGTCTTGTAAGGACACTCTTCCAAGCCCTGCCTCCCGCTCTACCAGGCCCAGTTCCACGGCTCCTTAGACCAGGTCCCCTGCACTCTCTGGGCCCTCCCGACTCTCCCAGGCTAAATGCCAGAGCTCTAACAAGCCAAAGCACAGAATTATTTCGGGCTCCATCCCTAGTTGGGCTTCCCGGGTGGAGCTAGGAGTGAGGAACCTGCCTGTCAATGCAGGAGACATGAGCTCGATCCCTGGGTCGGAAAGATCCCCTGGAGAAAGGCATGGCAACCCACTCCAGTACTCTTGTCTGGAGACTACCATGGACAGAGGAGCCTGGTAGACTACAGTTCATGGAGTCGCAAAGAGTCACACATGACTGAAGCGACTTAGCACCACCTCTAGATGCCCCATACTCTGCACTCGATCTCTCTGGTCACATTCGGGAACTCTCAGATCCGACCTCTAAGCCCTCACAGGCCACAAACTCTGGCTCTCCCGGACCTCGCCCACGGCTACATCAGGCCACGCCTCCGAGCTCTATCAAGGCCCCGCCCTCGAGCTCCACCTGGCCCCTACCCTCTAAGCCCTTTAGACGCCCCCACTCCCACAGACCCCTCCCTTCAGTCCTGTGCTCCTGCCTGATCTTGGCCGCCTTTCGTCACCATTGCCAGCCGAGAAGGATTCCTCCCACCTACTTGGGCGCCGGGGCCGCACTGAAGCATCAGGATTGGCCTGAACCATGAGCAGCTCTTGGCGCTTCCGTTGCTGCTTCTTTTCAAACAGACTCAACTGCGGGTGTGGGGAAAGAGGTGGAGGAGGGGGGCTAGGAACGGAACCGGATGACAGGGGTGAAAGAGGACCTGGGGCAAGGGGCCTTCAGTTCCTTGTCCCAAGCCTTCAGCCCCGCGGTAACTCCTGTGGATGCGTGAGTCCTGGCATCCAGGGCCGCTCCTCCCGCAGGACCTAGGAGCCCTAATCTCCAGAATACTCGTTCCTTAAAAATTTTGGAGTCTTGGGCTTTCCTGGTGGCTCAGTGAAGAGTCCCGCCACGCAGGAGACACGAGCTCGATCCCTGGGTCGGAAAGATCCCCTGGAGAAAGGCATGGCAACCCACTCCAGTACTCTTGTCTGGAGACTACCATGGACAGAGGAGCCTGGTAGACTACAGTTCATGGAGTCGCAAAGAGTCACACATGACTGAAGCGACTTAGCACCACCTCTAGATGCCCCATACTCTGCACTCGATCTCTCTGGTCACATTCGGGAACTCTCAGATCCGACCTCTAAGCCCTCACAGGCCACAAACTCTGGCTCTCCCGGACCTCGCCCAAGGCTACATCAGGCCACGCCTCCGAGCTCTATCAAGGCCCCGCCCTCGAGCTCCACCTGGCCCCTACCCTCTAAGCCCTTTAGACGCCCCCACTCCCACAGACCCCTCCCTTCAGTCCTGTGCTCCTGCCTGATCTTGGCCGCCTTTCGTCACCATTGCCAGCCGAGAAGGATTCCTCCCACCTACTTGGGCGCCGGGGCCGCACTGAAGCATCAGGATTGGCCTGAACCATGAGCAGCTCTTGGCGCTTCCGTTGCTGCTTCTTTTCAAACAGACTCAACTGCGGGTGTGGGGAAAGAGGTGGAGGAGGGGGGCTAGGAACGGAACCGGATGACAGGGGTGAAAGAGGACCTGGGGCAAGGGGCCTTCAGTTCCTTGTCCCAAGCCTTCAGCCCCTCGGTAACTCCTGTGGATTCCTGAGTCCTGGCATCCAGGGCCGCTCCTCCCGCAGGACCTAGGAGCCCTAATCTCCAGAATACTCGTTCCTTAAAAATTTTGGAGTCTTGGGCTTTCCTGGTGGCTCAGTGAAGAGTTCGCCTGCCAACGCAGGAGACACGAGTTCAATCCCTGATCCGGGAAGATCCCACATGCTGCGAAGCAACTAAGCTCGCGAGCCACAACTACGGAGCCGTGCTCTAGAGCCTCGAAGCCACAACTATGGAGCCCACGGGCTGCAACTACTGAAGCCCATGTGCCTTAGAGCCCGAGTTCCACAAGAGAAGTCACTGCAACAAGAAGCCTGCTCACATCAACGAGAGAGTAGTCCCCCACTCCCTGCAACTAGAGAAGAGCCTGCAGCAACAGTGAAAACCCAGAATAGCCAAAAATGAATAAATAAATTAAAAAATATATCTTTTTGGAGTCTCAACACCAAGGTTTGCTTCTCAGGGATGCTGAATTCCTATTTTCTTGTTTCTCCATTGCAAAACTTAGGCTCTGAGAAAGCCAAGGAGGACCAGGATTCCTAGAGCAAGTCCTTGGGGTGGGGCTCTGGAGGTGGTACGGAAGATGAGGGGAGGACGGGGTGGCAGGATTCCCGGGCACAGTACCTGCTGTTCCAGCTTCTTCAGTCTCAGAGCAGCAAGATCACCTCCCAGAGTCCTGAGAGAGGGGCAGGCTCATAATGGCAGCACGCCCAAGAGCCCTTCCCCTTCCTCCCGCAAGGGCTCTGAACACTTGTGAGGTCAGACAAGGTAGAACCTGAGCCTGCTTCACCAGGGCTGAAGCTCTTTCTCCCTGCACCGGCCTATCTAGCGTCCACGACCCAGAAATCCCAGGCCCATCCTATCTCAGGACTCAAAGCCCCCAGCCCATCCTCTTTCAGACCCAGGAGTCCTCATCTGTAGCTCCCTCTCTTTAAGTGGGTAGGACCCAGGAGTCTAAGCCCCCAGCCCCTCCCTACAAGGCAAACATCATTATGAGGCCACAGCTGCTGAGCAGGTGTGGACGTAATCAGAGCTCCCCCATGCACCCCATCTCCATCCCGCCCATTTCCCCACTTACTCTTTCTTCCTTGTATTCTCCCGAGACATTCTGAAGAGGCAAAACAAGGAGTCAAGACCCTGACTCAGCAATCCAATGGACTCTGCCCTCCAATGCCTGATCTTAAGCTTGAAATTTTCCAGACCCAGGAAGCCCAAATCCCAGTGCCAATACTTGTTAGGGACCCCAAAGCCCATTTCCAGCTTTCACCACTATCAGGAGCCCAGGAGTTCAGCTTGCTCTTCCCCCAGTACCTAACTCTTTCCTTCACTTAGACAAGCGCACTCAAGACTCTGGACCCCAAACACCCCATCCCCAGCGAGCTTAGACCCGCAATACCCACTTGCCTGGGATACTGGAGACCTTCTCTCAGTGCCTGGAGAGGTCTTTGACATTCACGCCTCAATTCCTTGCCACTCTGGCCAGTTTCTAAACATACCTGACCTTCTCTTTGGGAAACAGGGACACAATTTATGGGTTGCTGGGGAATTAGAAGGGGAATAAAGAGGGCTCAGAGGGAAGTGGGGGTTCCTGGGACCTGCCTAATCCTCGCCTAAGTTCCACTTCCAACAAAGCAATGACCTTTGGCCTCCGCTACAGCCCAGCAACCCTGCTCCACGGAGTTCTAAATGAGACGAGCATGCAAGTGCTTCTTAAAGGGACCTGACTGAGGCCGCATTGTCAGCTCTCTTCTGTCTTACATAAGAAACATAGCGAGACCTGTGCCCATTGCTCCCGATCTGTAATTCACAGCTACTTCTTGGCGAGAACATAAATGAGAAAACTACAACTCCCATGAGGCGAAGAGGCCAAGAGGCCCACGGAAGTCGATTCATTCTCCCCCGCCCCCCACCCCGGTCCAAGAGGTAGTGGTAATTTTCTTTGAAAGTCTCCGTTGTTTCGCCTGAAAAGCCGGATATGCGGCGTGAAACGTAGGGCTTCTAAGAAAGGGAGGCTAGGCTTTCGAGAAAAGGCCAGCGACTTCGGCAGGGGGCGGAGCCGCTAGACGCGGGCCCGGAGCCTGAAGCCAGCGTGGACCAACCAGGCTGCTGAGACCCGGTCTTCTGCGGGAAAGCAGGCGTGGCCTAGAGGGGAAATCCCAAGAACGCTCCCGAGGTCCTACGCCAGGAAGACGCCCTCTGCGGTGAAGGAGAGGTAAGGACTGAAGGGTCCTAGACTCTAGGGACCCATCAGCATCCAATGCCTCCCCATCTTAAGCTTGAAATTTTCCAGACCCAGGAAGCCCAAATCCCAGTGCCAATACTTGTTAGGGACCCCAAAGCCCATTTCCAGCTTTCACCACTATCAGGAGCCCAGGAGTTCAGCTTGCTCTTCCCCCAGTACCTAACTCTTTCCTTCACTTAGACAAGCGCACTCAAGACTCTGGACCCCAAACACCCCATCCCCAGCGAGCTTAGACCCGCAATACCCACTTGCCTGGGATACTGGAGACCTCCTCTCAGTGCCTGGAGAGGTCTTTGACATTCACGCCTCAATTCCTTGCCACTCTGGCCAGTTTCTAAACATACCTGACCTTCTCTTTGGGAAACAGGGACACAATTTATGGGTTGCTGGGGAATTAGAAGGGGAATAAAGAGGGCTCAGAGGGAAGTGGGGGTTCCTGGGACCTGCCTAATCCTCGCCTAAGTTCCACTTCCAACAAAGCAATGACCTTTGGCCTCCGCTACAGCCCAGCAACCCTGCTCCACGGAGTTCTAAATGAGACGAGCATGCAAGTGCTTCTTAAAGGGACCTGACTGAGGCCGCATTGTCAGCTCTCTTCTGTCTTACATAAGAAACATAGCGAGACCTGTGCCCATTGCTCCCGATCTGTAATTCACAGCTACTTCTTGGCGAGAACATAAATGAGAAAACTACAACTCCCATGAGGCGAAGAGGCCAAGAGGCCCACGGAAGTCGATTCATTCTCCCCCGCCCCCCACCCCGGTCCCAGAGGGCGCGTTAATTTTCTTTGAAAGTCTCCGTTGTTTCGCCTGAAAAGCCGGATATGCGGCGTGAAACGTAGGGCTTCTAAGAAAGGGAGGCTAGGCTTTCGAGAAAAGGCCAGCGACTTCGGCAGGGGGCGGAGCCGCTAGACGCGGGCCCGGAGCCTGAAGCCAGCGTGGACCAACCAGGCTGCTGAGACCCGGTCTTCTGCGGGAAAGCAGGCGTGGCCTAGAGGGGAAATCGCAAGAACGCTCCCGAGGTCCTACGCCAGGAAGACGCCCTCTGCGGTGAAGGAGAGGTAAGGGACTGAAGGGTCCTAGACTCTAGGGACCTGGTTAGAAGGAAGTCGGGGGACTAGAGGGCTGGAAAACTGGGTCTCGGAAGAAGACACCAGGACCTCTAGATTCTGGGCAAAGAGGATGCTGGGGGCCCTTTTGGTTTAGGGGGAAAAGGGGGTCGAGATCCTGCATTCCTGAGTCTAAGCGAAGAGGCTACTGGAAACCAGGACTCCTGGGTCTGGGGACGGAAAAGCTGGAGGCTCGGAATCCTGGGTCCGGAGAACGAGATGCTTTGAATCTTGATTCTTGGAAGGGAGCGGGGAGCGTCTCTGGAAGCCTGGACTTCTGGGTCCAGGGGAGAAGGACGCCGGGGTCAGACATCCCACCTCTCTGCCCCAACAGACCACGTCGTGATGCCTCCCTCGGTGCCCCGTGCAGCCCTCCTGCTCTTGCCGCCCCTGCTGTTGCTGCGCGCTGTTCTGGCCGTGCCCCTGGAGCGGGGGGCGCCCAAGGAGGAGAATCCCGCGACCGAGAGCCCCGTGAGTGGTCCTGCCTGCTTCCAGACAGGTGGTGGCAGTGGGACAATTGGCGCGCCCCTGTAGCTCCTCGGTGGCTACGGACGTGGCTTGGAGTTTGCCTGCCGGTCTTCGCAGTCCCAAGGCTTTGACGTGGTGAAAAACTTGAGGGCGGGGTTGTGTGTGTGTCCGATTTTAAGTCCCTGACTTTGAGGTATGGGGAATCAGGTCAGATTTTAGATGGAAAATCTCCATCATGCCCCTTAACCCTCCCAATCTCTCGGCTCTTTTAAGATGCCCTCCCCACAAGAAGGACTCTGGAGGGAAAAAAAAAAAAAAAAATGAACTACATTACCCAGGAGCACCTTGAGCAGGTGGTGTTAGCTAACTGGAGAGTTCCCACATCAGGGAGCTCATGGGAGTTGTAGTTTTAAAGTATGATGGGCATGGGACATGGAAATTGCCCATTTATTCCAGTGTGTGGCTATCAAACACCATGAAACCTTCAGTCTTAGGGAATTTGGAGCTTTAAAAGATCCTCAAGGCCAATGCCCCGATTCGTGGCCCGAATCCTACAGCTTAGGCTAGGAATGGACATGCTGTTCTCTTTGGAATAGATCATTCCAAGTGTCTGTGTGTGGTTGTGGCAGGTCCCCTCCAAGCAAGCCAGGCCTTTGCTTGGTGAAATTTCTGCAGACACAGAAGTGGAGCTTGAGTTCCCTTTCCCTTAGTTCATTCAAGCAAGCCTCCTGCCCTCACAGACCTGCCTGGCTCCCTGGAAAGGCTGGACCTGCTGAGAATGGACACCAGCAGGAATGGTCAGGGAGGGAGGAAGGGTCATTGGAGCTGAAATCTGGAGTGCCAGGAAGAATATTCCAGCACAAAGGCGGGGGGAGAACTTTGAATCTTGATTCTTGGAAGGGAGCGGGGAGCGTCTCTGGAAGCCTGGACTTCTGGGTCCAGGGGAGAAGGACGCCGGGGTCAGACATCCCACCTCTCTGCCCCAACAGACCACGTCGTGATGCCTCCCTCGGTGCCCCGTGCAGCCCTCCTGCTCTTGCCGCCCCTGCTGTTGCTGCGCGCTGTTCTGGCCGTGCCCCTGGAGCGGGGGGCGCCCAAGGAGGAGAATCCCGCGACCGAGAGCCCCGTGAGTGGTCCTGCCTGCTTCCAGACAGGTGGTGGCAGTGGGACAATTGGCGCGCCCCTGTAGCTCCTCGGTGGCTACGGACGTGGCTTGGAGTTTGCCTGCCGGTCTTCGCAGTCCCAAGGCTTTGACGTGGTGAAAAACTTGAGGGCGGGGTTGTGTGTGTGTCCGATTTTAAGTCCCTGACTTTGAGGTATGGGGAATCAGGTCAGATTTTAGATGGAAAATCTCCATCATGCCCCTTAACCCTCCCAATCTCTCGGCTCTTTTAAGATGCCCTCCCCACAAGAAGGACTCTGGAGGGGAAAAAAAAAAAAAATGAACTACATTACCCAGGAGCACCTTGAGCAGGTGGTGTTAGCTAACTGGAGAGTTCCCACATCAGGGAGCTCATGGGAGTTGTAGTTTTAAAGTATGATGGGCATGGGACATGGAAATTGCCCATTTATTCCAGTGTGTGGCTATCAAACACCATGAAACCTTCAGTCTTAGGGAATTTGGAGCTTTAAAAGATCCTCAAGGCCAATGCCCCGATTCGTGGCCCGAATCCTACAGCTTAGGCTAGGAATGGACATGCTGTTCTCTTTGGAATAGATCATTCCAAGTGTCTGTGTGTGGTTGTGGCAGGTCCCCTCCAAGCAAGCCAGGCCTTTGCTTGGTGAAATTTCTGCAGACACAGAAGTGGAGCTTGAGTTCCCTTTCCCTTAGTTCATTCAAGCAAGCCTCCTGCCCTCACAGACCTGCCTGGCTCCCTGGAAAGGCTGGACCTGCTGAGAATGGACACCAGCAGGAATGGTCAGGGAGGGAGGAAGGGTCATTGGAGCTGAAATCTGGAGTGCCAGGAAGAATATTCCAGACAGAAGGAACAGCCTAGTCAAAGGCTGTGTGGTGGAGGAGAACGGGGTGAGTGGAAAAGACACAGAGGAGAGGCTAGTGTGGGCCAAGATAGAAGAGGAGACGAGGTCAGAGATGGGCCAGATCACACGGGGTCTGGTGGACCATGGCAGAGACTTTACCCTGAGGCAGCTAGAGGGGTTACATACCTCCATAGCAGCGATCACAAGAACACTGACAGTTCCTAGTAAGTGCTGAAGGCAAAAGCAGGGGGCAGCAGAGGATGCGATGGCTAGATAGCATCTCCGACTCAGTGGACATGAGTCTGAGGAATCCTCACCCTCACGGCAGCCCCTAGGACATAGATTCTCGTCAGCCTTACTGTACAGGTGAGGAAACTGAGGCACAGTGTTAAGTATCTTGCCCAAAACCTATGGTTGCCAGTGCCAGACTTAGCAAATAAAGGATGCTCAGTTAAAATTAAATTTCAGAGATACGATGAATAATTATTAGTATAAGTGCCCTCCAGGCTGTATCCATATTCTGAAAGTTATTTGTTTCAGCTGAAATTGAAATTAACTGGGCATCCCAGCAGTCCTAACGAGGTTGCAAAGCTAGTCATGGCAGATTTGGGATTCCGGCCCGCTGGGTTGGGTTGAATAACGGCCCACGAAGCTGTCCGTGCCCAGGACCTGAGAATGGATGGCTAAAGAGTGGTGGCAGGTGTGGCTGAGTTAGGTGGAGACGTTATCCTGTTGTGATTTTTTTTTTCTGTATACAGACTATGACTTGACTTTTATCAAACAAACAAACACTTGTATCTGAATATATATGTCTAGTGCCGGACACACACAGAGGGGTATGTCCCTGTGCAGAAAAAGTTGTAAAAACATTTCATGCTGCCAACTTTGTTTTTCTCGTTCACTTTTTTTTTCTCCACAATTCTGTATACGATAGTACTTTTTGTTTTGTTGTTGAGTCACTAAGTCATGTCTGACTCCTTGCGACCCCACGGGCTGTAGCCCACCAGGCTCTTCTATCTATGGACTTTCATAGGCAGGAATACTGGAGTGGATGGCCATGTCCTTCTCCATATCCTGTATTGTTCGGATGGACCCAGTGGACCCACCAGGGTCCCCTCTCAGAGCGAGGCAGGGTTAGAGTCAAGAGGCGGTGTGAGGATGTAAGCCGAGGTCAGAGTGAGGCAAGGCCACGAGCCAAGGGATGCAGGCAGCGTCTAGCCTAGGAATGCTGGGAAGGGACAAGGAAGCAGAGAGATCCAAGGCTCCAGGATAAACCCAGCCCTGCTGAACCATTAGTGTGGACCTGTGACCTCCAGAACCCTAAGAGAATACATTTTGATGGCCCTACGTCACTTAGTTTGTGATACTTTGTTGGAGCAGCAATAGGAAATTAGTACACCCACAGTGGGATAGCTGAGCCATCTCTTCCTATTTATCAACATATGGTAGACTGGGTGTCTTCTAAAGCCATACCAGGGTGCCAGGCTTTTTATCTCAGTATTTTTCACTATAGCTCTGAGAGGTTGGGAATTTTTTTTTTTTTAAAGAATAAACGGTCTGTTTTCTTGGGTTCAGGCGTCTTGAGGACCTCTGTGAATGTGTCAGTGTTCTTCTCGATGTTCTTTTCAGCCTGCTTCCATAGCCTCATGGGCCGCTGCTTTTTCTGGTAATGGATCTTGGCCGACCCTCTTCCTCCAGGGTGGCTGTTACCGCCTGGTACTTCCAGCCAACCTCATGGGCCAGGCGCCCGAGCAGGCTTCAGAGGCACAAGCCTGAGGGCCGCAGAAACCACCACCCGCTTTCTTTTGTCAGAGGGTGGCGGGATCCCGTCAACCCCCTGGAGGCGGTTCAGAGCCCCGCTGGCTCTCGCAGGGCCGCATGCCTCCGCGCTGTCTGCCAGACGATGCACCTGGGGAAGTGGTAGGGGCCACAGGAGGGGTTGGCATTCATCCGCTTGTGGAGAAAGGCCGGGTACTTCAACTTATTTCTGTAGAAATTGCCAGAGATGTTGATACCCTCACGGCTCATGACCACAAGAGAGGTCGGGAATTTTACGTCTATGGAAGAGTGAGGCCCAGGAAAAGGAAAATTCTAGCCATCTATGGGCAGCCGCATTAGGACCCAGAGCCCAGGGCTTTTTCTGGTTCTTTTTTTTCTGGCCATGCCTCCAAGGCACGTGGGATCTTAGTTTCGCATCTAGGGATCCAACCCGCACCTCCTGCATTGGAAGCGTAAAATCTTAACCACGGCACCATCAGGAAAGTTCTGATTTTTGTCCCTGGCTGTGTCCTCTAGAATAACGCCTGGGACACAGTAGGGCCTCGGTGAATGCTTGTGGAATGAATGAATGTATGTTTCACTGCTTGCCAACAAATCGCAGTGTGTCCACTCTGTGGGCAGAGTGGGCTGGGTGTTTGTTTACGCATGTGATTTTCGTTCTGTTTCCGCCACGGACTGAGCTGGGAGGAGGTGAGCACTGTGGCGCAGAATCTCAAGCCCCGCTGGCTCTGGAGCCGGCGTCCCCTGGGGCCAGCCTCCTGCGCGGGGGTGGCGGGTGGTCTCTGGGGCTCGCGGCCGGAACCCAGGGGAGCGCAGCTTGGCTCCTACCTGCAGGCAGACTAGAGAAGGGCCTGGGCTGGGGCTACCATGTTCCTCTTTGTCGCCCAGGACACAGGCCTGTACTATCATCGCTACCTCCAAGAAGTCATCAATGTGCTGGAGACGGATGGGCACTTCCGGGAGAAGCTGCAGGCTGCCAACGCGGAGGACATCAAGGTGCGGCCGGGCTCGAGCGCGGGCGGGGATGAGTGGGTGCAGGCTCGGAGGGCAGAGTGTCAGCCTGGGGAGAAGTCGCTTCTCTGGGCCACACGGCTGGGAAGGGATCTGGGGAACACCGGATGTGTGGTTAAGCACAGATGTGGGAGGCCCTTGGCTCCCAGTCCCAGCTCTACCGGCTGTGTGGCTTCGCTGTGCCGTGCCTCAGTTTCCCCATCTGTAAAGTGGGGGGGATAAGAGGACTGTCCGAGGTAAAATATGTGAAAGGCGTGGACGGGCACAGTGGCCATCCCCAGGAAGCACCCTGTGAGGGCTGGTTCTGCGAGTTCTCGGTGAAGTGCTCTCTACATGAATCTAAAACATGGGACGCGCAGTCATCACGCACGCCTCCTCTCTCACGTCAGGCCTCCAAAGCAGCGGGCATGCTCCCCGTCTCACAGAGGCAGACCCTGGTGGCCGGGGATGACCTTCCTGGAGGCCTGGGTCTCAATCCCTGGACTGACCGAGCCCTGAGCCCACATCCCGCCTCATCCCCCAAACAAAGGCTCTTGGAAAGAATCCACACACACACACACACAAAATAAGGAGACAGGACTGCCTGCTCCGCTTCTCCACCCAGCCCCCCACCTCGATCCCCTTTCCCGTTTGGGTGCATGTTGGAATGTCTGATGTGGGGGACCTATCCCGAGTTCTCCCCACACCTTGACACAGAGGAAACCCCAGGGCCTGGACTGCTGAGGAGGCAGCCCCGCCCCCTACAAACCTGCCAGCATTGCTCGAGCGCTCACCCGGCCCTGACAAGGGACGGACAGGACTAGCGATCACGGAGCCCAGCCCGTCCCGCTGCCTCGCCAGAGAATAGCGACCCTAGAGACGACCCAGCTTGTTCAAGATCATACACGAGGGAAACGCGTCAGAAACAGCAGCCATGTAGAGTGGGATGGTGCTGGGGTCCCAGCTTTCCCTCACACAGACCTGGGCCAATGGCCTCACCCCTCTGTGCCTCGGTTTCCTTTTCAGAAAACCAGGAGGCTCGGGCAGCACTCTCGCTCTGTTGCGGGGGTGAGGGGGGGGTGTTGTGCGAGTCCGCGTTCAGTAATTGTTGATAGCATCTAGGGGGCTCTGGAGCACCCCCGGAGGCCCCAGAAAGCTTGTAGAGGGCCAGAGAGGGCAGCCTGACCCTTGTCCCCTCCCTCTCGGGCAGAGCGGGAAGCTGAGCCGGGAGCTGGACTTCGTCAGCCACCACGTCCGCACCAAACTGGACGAGCTTAAGCGGCAGGAGGTGTCTAGGCTGAGGATGCTGCTCAAGGCCAAGATGGACGCCCAGCAGGAGCCCAGTAAGCCCCGGTGGGGTGGGCGGGGTCAGCGGCGTGGGCGGGGCAGGTGGGGTCTCCTAGAGCCTCGTTCTCCCCACCCCTGTAAGGTGTGTGTGGAAGATTGCTGAAATTTTCTTCCAAGCAACATATACTTTTCTTTTAAGTTTAATTTTATTTATTTATGGGTCTTTGTTGTATTTCTCTAGTTTCGGTGAACGGGTGAATTCCCTAGTTGCGATGTGTGGGCTTCTCATCGCAGTGGCTTCTCTTGTTGCGGCTCCAGCTCTAGAGCACAGGCTCAATAGTTGTGGTGCTCTGAGGCTCAGCGGCTCCCTGGCATGTGGGATCTTCCTGGACCAGGGATGGAACCTGTGTATCCTGCCGTAGCCGGCGGATTCTTCACCACAGAGCCACCAGGGAGACCCCCAAAGTTTCTGTTTTTATAAGGACTCCCGTCATATGGGATTAGGGCTCACCCTCGTGACCTCATTTTAACTTGATCGCCTCTGTAAAGCCCTCTCTCCACATAAAGTCACCTTCTGAGATATGGGGGGTTAGGACTTAACTCTCGTGTGGATGTTGGGCACGCAGCTCAACCCGTAGCAGAGGCGGAGTGTCATGTGCTCTGGAGCCTCACGAATTGTCCGCCTCTTCCTGGATGGTGACCTAGACGTCCCTTCCCCTCTCTGTGCCTCAATTTCTGCATCTATAAAGTGGAGATAATTGCAGAAACCTATGTGAGATTTTTGTGAAAAGTACTCACACGGGCTTCCCTGGTGGTCCAGTGAGTGAAGAGTTCGCCTTGCAGTGTAGGGAGCACCAGTTTCATCCCTGACCTGGGAAGATCCCACATGCCACGGAGCAGCTGGACTGGTGTGTCCAATGACGAGCCAGCGCTCTGGAGCGCATGCGCCCAGAGCTGGTGCTCTGCAACGAGAGGCCACTGCAGCGGGAGGCGCACACAGGCCAAAGAATAAAGATGGATGAAAACAAATGATGACTTAGAAGCAAAACATAAATAAATAAAGTACTAATACACTTTTCACTTTTGTATTACTATAATTAATATGTCTAGGGAGCAGGGCCTGGCAAATAGTCTGTGTTGGATACATGTTAGTTATTATCATGGTGATGATCATTTTCAGCATAAGACTCAGTTGTATTCACTGCCTCCTCCAGGAAGCTCTCCCTGATTGCTCCCTACCTATTCATGCCGTCCTCTGTGGGCTTATTTCGTGCCCTCTGTAACTTCCTCTAGAGCACATCCAGCCCAAGACAGGGATTTTTAAAAAATTATTATTTATTTATTTTTGGCTATTCTGGGCCTTTTCACTGCTGCTGTAGGCTCTTCTCTAGTTGCAGGGAGTGGGGGGCTACTCTCTGAGGTGAGCAGGCTTCTTGTTGTGGCGGCTTCTCTTGTTGTGGAGCTCGGGCTCTAGGGCACACGGCCTTCAGCAGTTGCAGCCCATGGGCTCCATTGTTGCGGCTCCAAGGCTCTAGAGCACAGGCTCCATAGTTATGGCTCACAAGCTCAGTTGCTCCACTGCATGTGGGATCCTCTCGGATCAGGGATTGAACTCGTGTCTCCCGCATGGGCAGGTGAACTCGTTATCACTGAGCCACCAGGGAAGCCCAAGGGATTTTGACAGAAGGAACATTCCATGAGTTGTTCACTCTTTTCCCCCCTCATTTTCCCTCTCATCCAGATGTACAGCTGGATCACCTGAACCTGCTGAAGCAGTTTGAACACCTGGACCCTCAGAATCAGCACACATTTGAGGCCCGGGACCTAGAGCTGCTGATCCAGACGGTAGCTTGAGGGGGACCTGATGGCTGAGGACTGAGGGAAGCTTTGTGGAGGGGGAGAAGAGAATGGGTCCTTGGGACTCAGTCTGCTTCCCCCGGCCTGGTATTCTCTGAGGCCCTAAATTCTCTACAGGAAAGCAGAGTTGAGGGCAGACAGAGTTGGCTCCATTTTCACCTGAATCCAAATCCCTCCCCTGTGACTGGGGCGAGAGATCTCCTCTGTGTCCTTGTTTTAGGCAGAATAATGGCCCTTGGAAAGATGTTTCCTGTCACAGTGTGACCTGATGTGGCAAGAGGGAGTGTGTGTTTGTGATTAAGCCAAAGATCTTAAGATGGGAGGACGAGCCTGGCTTATCCAGGTGGGCGCTTAGTGTCATCAAAAGGGTCCCTGTAGGACTCCCTGGTGTCCTAGCATTAAGAGTCTAGCCTTTTGCTACCAAGGCCCAGGTTCCATCCTTAATCAGGAAACTGAGATCTTGCCAACCGTGTGGCGTGTCAAAGAAAAAAAATTGAATTTACTTCTGGATGTTCCCTGGGGGCCCAGTGGTTAGGGTTCGGAGCTTTCACTGCCTAGGGTGCCGGTTCATTCCCTGATCAGGGCAGCCCCAAAAAAGGTCTTTGTGAAAGCTAGAAAAGGCAAAGAGAAGGTTTCTCTCCTAGACTCTCTGGAGGGAGCATGGCTTTACCAGCCCTCACTCTAATTGCAGCCTGTTGAAACTAATTTTAGACTCTGGACTCGATCCTCTAAGATGATAAGTGTGCGTTGTTTTAAGCCACAAAATTGACGATAATTTGTTAGAGCGCCATAGCATCTAATACAGCCCTCGTGTGAGAAGTGGGATCCACAACCCTGCCTCATGGGGAAGGCCAGGTGTGGAGGGGAAATGCGGAGGGACGCTCAGACCTGCCTGCTCCTGCCTCTCCCTGGCTCACAGCCTGTAGCTCCCTAGCGCCCCCTGGACAGGACCCACCGAGCCGCCTGACCCGAGCCTCAGCCCGCTTTTCTGGCTGACTGGAGCGCCATCTAGTGGCCGTAAAGACAACCGCACCCATTTGATTGCATCCTTGCCTGACTGCCACTTATTTCCAGAACATTCCAGAAACTGTCCACTTGCCTCCAGCCGCACTATCATTCTCCTGGTACAGTGAGAGCTGGGCTTCTGCCTTCTGCCTTTCACGCGGGCCAGCAGGGTTTCTCGACACTTTCCTTATTATTTATTCCTCCAAGATCTTGAGATGGTAGAGGACTTGAAAGAGGGGGGTTCATGTTGCTATTGTATAACCTTCCTCACCTTTTTGTGAGCAAAGAGGGGAGACTGTGTGTTAGGACTTAAGACCCAGCACAGGTAGGAAGGGGGGTCAGGTTTGGAGCTAGGGGCCAGTCCTTTGAGGCTGGAATTAGAGGCTGGCTGAGGTGGGAGTGACCAGCTGCCTTTTCCCAGGCCACCCGGGACCTGGCCCAATACGACGCAGCCCATCATGAAGAGTTCAAGCGCTACGAAATGCTCAAGGAACATGAGAGCGCGCTATCTGGAGTCCCTGGGGAAGAGCAGCGGAAGGAGTCAGAGAGGAAGCTGGAAGAGCAACAGCGCGGCACCGAGAACACCCCAAAGTCAATGTGCCTGTAAGGACCCCCATTCAGGAAACTGAGATCTTGCCAACCGTGTGGCGTGTCAAAGAAAAAATTGAATTTACTTCTGGATGTTCCTGGGGCCCAGTGGTTAGGGTTCGGAGCTTTCACTGCCTAGGGTGCCGGTTCATTCCCTGATCAGGGCAGCCCCAAAAAAGGTCTTTGTGAAAGCTAGAAAAGGCAAAGAGAAGGTTTCTCTCCTAGACTCTCTGGAGGGAGCATGGCTTTACCAGCCCTCACTCTAATTGCAGCCTGTTGAAACTAATTTTAGACTCTGGACTCGATCCTCTAAGATGATAAGTGTGCGTTGTTTTAAGCCACAAAATTGACGATAATTTGTTAGAGCGCCATAGCATCTAATACAGCCCTCGTGTGAGAAGTGGGATCCACAACCCTGCCTCATGGGGAAGGCCAGGTGTGGAGGGGAAATGCGGAGGGACGCTCAGACCTGCCTGCTCCTGCCTCTCCCTGGCTCACAGCCTGTAGCTCCCTAGCGCCCCCTGGACAGGACCCACCGAGCCGCCTGACCCGAGCCTCAGCCCGCTTTTCTGGCTGACTGGAGCGCCATCTAGTGGCCGTAAAGACAACCGCACCCATTTGATTGCATCCTTGCCTGACTGCCACTTATTTCCAGAACATTCCAGAAACTGTCCACTTGCCTCCAGCCGCACTATCATTCTCCTGGTACAGTGAGAGCTGGGCTTCTGCCTTCTGCCTTTCACGCGGGCCAGCAGGGTTTCTCGACACTTTCCTTATTATTTATTCCTCCAAGATCTTGAGATGGTAGAGGACTTGAAAGAGGGGGGTTCATGTTGCTATTGTATAACCTTCCTCACCTTTTTGTGAGCAAAGAGGGGAGACTGTGTGTTAGGACTTAAGACCCAGCACAGGTAGGAAGGGGGGTCAGGTTTGGAGCTAGGGGCCAGTCCTTTGAGGCTGGAATTAGAGGCTGGCTGAGGTGGGAGTGACCAGCTGCCTTTTCCCAGGCCACCCGGGACCTGGCCCAATACGACGCAGCCCATCATGAAGAGTTCAAGCGCTACGAAATGCTCAAGGAACATGAGAGACGCCGCTATCTGGAGTCCCTGGGGGAAGAGCAGCGGAAGGAGGCAGAGAGGAAGCTGGAAGAGCAACAGCGCCGGCACCGAGAACACCCCAAAGTCAATGTGCCTGTAAGGACCCCCATTCATGCCCACCCCACCCCCCATATGCAACTTATCAAGCACAGCAAGAAAGTAGCTGAAAAACTACAACTCCCAGCAGACCCCGAGGCAAAAAAGACCCTTTAAGTGCCTAGCTACCTCCAGGGACTGCTGGGAGTTGTAGTTTTCTTCATTATCTTGCTTGAGGGATAGAGGGTAAAGGGTTCTCTAGCTTCACCCTGTAGCACCCAGCCCTTTTGTTCATGAGCCCCTGGCTCTCCCTTCCACAGGGCAGCCAAGCCCAGTTGAAGGAGGTGTGGGAGGAACTGGACGGATTGGACCCCAACAGGTTTAATCCCAAGACCTTCTTCATACTGCACGGTAAGGTGGGGAGGAAGTCCCAACTCAGGCTAACGCTGAGCTCTGACCTTTCTGGGGCTTAAATGCTGAAAAGGGGGTCTCCTTATCTCATGGGCTTAAGAAGCCCAAAGAGCTCTGAGCCCCTCTCCCCAGTGGTCTGGAACGCCCTGTTGCTTCCTGTTGTCGGGGTCAAGCCCCACCCTGGAAGAGCTGGGCCACAGCAGAGCTCTGGGTTGTGAGGACCGACCAGTGTCCCTGACAGAGTCAACCAGGCTTGGCTGGTGACAGCAGCCCAGAAGCCCTGGTCCCTTCCAGGGTCCTATGGCTAAGTGTTGGGGGGGGGTGCACCCTAGTCTCCAGGGACCCAGGAAGTGCCTTCTGCATGCTCATTCAGGGGCACATTCCCCTCATTCTCTTCCGGTCTAGAAACATCACCTTTATCACTCACTCACTCGTCACACTTGGTTGTGTCAAATCGCAACCCTTTGGACTGCAACTTAACCAGGCTCCTCTGTCCATGGGAGTTTTCAAGCAGGAATACTGGAGTGGGTTATAGTTTCCTCCTCCAGGGGATCTTCCCGACCCAAGGATAGAACCTCTGTCTCCTGCCTTGCAAGCAGATTCTTTTTTTTTTTTTAATTTTGGCTTCTTTTATTGGTTTTCTATTTATTTTCATCCATCTTTGTTCTTTGGCCTGTGTGGGCCTCCCATTGCAGTGGCCTCTCTCGTTGCAGAGCACCGGCTCTGGGTACATGTGCTCCAGAGCGTTGGCTCATAATTGGACACACCGATCCAGCCGCTCTGTGGCACATGGGCTCTTCCTGTGCCAGGGATCCCCCCCACCCCCATATGCAACTTATCAAGCACAGCAAAGTAGCTGAAAACTACAACTCCCAGCAGACCCGAGGCAAAAAGACCCTTTAAGTGCCTAGCTACCTCCAGGGACTGCTGGGAGTTGTAGTCTTCATTATCTTGCTTGAGGGATAGAGGTAAAGGGTTCTCTAGCTTCACCCTGTAGCACCCAGCCCTTTTGTTCATGAGCCCCTGGCTCTCCCTTCCACAGGGCAGCCAAGCCCAGTTGAAGGAGGTGTGGGAGGAACTGGACGGATTGGACCCCAACAGGTTTAATCCCAAGACCTTCTTCATACTGCACGGTAAGGTGGGGAGGAAGTCCCAACTCAGGCTAACGCTGAGCTCTGACCTTTCTGGGGCTTAAATGCTGAAAAGGGGGTCTCCTTATCTCATGGGCTTAAGAAGCCCAAAGAGCTCTGAGCCCCTCTCCCCAGTGGTCTGGAACGCCCTGTTGCTTCCTGTTGTCGGGGTCAAGCCCCACCCTGGAAGAGCTGGGCCACAGCAGAGCTCTGGGTTGTGAGGACCGACCAGTGTCCCTGACAGAGTCAACCAGGCTTGGCTGGTGACAGCAGCCCAGAAGCCCTGGTCCCTTCCAGGGTCCTATGGCTAAGTGTTGGGGGGGGGTGCACCCTAGTCTCCAGGGACCCAGGAAGTGCCTTCTGCATGCTCATTCAGGGGCACATTCCCCTCATTCTCTTCCGGTCTAGAAACATCACCTTTATCACTCACTCACTCGTCACACTTGGTTGTGTCAAATCGCAACCCTTTGGACTGCAACTTAACCAGGCTCCTCTGTCCATGGGAGTTTTCAAGCAGGAATACTGGAGTGGGTTATAGTTTCCTCCTCCAGGGGATCTTCCCGACCCAAGGATAGAACCTCTGTCTCCTGCCTTGCAAGCAGATTCCTTTTTTTTTTTTAATTTTGGCTTCTTTTATTGGTTTTCTATTTATTTTCATCCATCTTTGTTCTTTGGCCTGTGTGGGCCTCCCATTGCAGTGGCCTCTCTCGTTGCAGAGCACCGGCTCTGGGTACATGTGCTCCAGAGCGTTGGCTCATAATTGGACACACCGATCCAGCCGCTCTGTGGCACATGGGCTCTTCCTGTGCCAGGGATCGAACCGGCGCCCCTTGCACTGCAAGGCGGACCCCTTACCTACTGGACCACCAGGGAAGCCCACAAGCAGATTCCTTACCACTGAGTCACCGTGGAAGCCTCTATGTCCAGCCTCTAATTCCAAAACCTTCAAATGCCAGGCGTTTGGCTCTGAATCTGGCCTGTGTTGGGTCTGTTGGGTCTTACGTCCCAAGGTCCTTTTTTTTTTGTTTTGGCTGTACTTTGAGGCTTGCAGGATCTTAGTTCCCCGACTGGGGACTGAACCGCGGTCCTTGGCAGTAAAAGCATGGAGTCCTAACCACAGGACTGCCAGGGAGCTCCTCTGATGTCACTTCTTGCCAGGCCCCCCTCAGGCGTGCTCAGGACCCTGACCCAAAACCTATAGCCTGTCACCAGAGCTTAGAAATACCCGATTTGTTTATTCAGCAAATGTTTGCTAAGCAGTTTCTAAGGACCAAGCTTCCCAGAGACCATGTGGATAGAGATGTGAACAAAGAACAAAGATATGAACAAGGAAAGTCCCTCTGCTGTCACAGAGCCAGTGATCACACAAATACTCTATTTCAGTGAATCACAGTGACCTTGGAATGTAAGATACACTTGATACATTTTATACCAACTGTCCATTAAGCTGACACACCATTAGTGATACGATGCTTCCCAGTTTCATGGATGATAAAATATGGGGAGGAAGAGAAGTACCTCTTTAGAATAGATGAAGTCGGTTCTATAGTAGATGATCAGAGAGTCCCATGTACCATGGAAACAAAGACCGTGGAATTAAGGGTCTACAGTGATGATTTCTAGATAGCTTGGTCTGGAAAGCTGTTTGCTCGATCAGCATTGTCGAATAAACGTTCTATGCGGATGGAAACGTTCCGTGTCTGTGTTGTCCAGTGCAGTCGCCACCAGCCTCGTGGGGCTTTTTTTTTTTTTTTGCCATGCCACACAAAATTCAGGATCTTAGTTCCCCAATAGAGATCGAACCCGTGCCCTCTGCAGTAGAGTCTTAACCACTGTATCACTCACGAAGTCCCTTTTTCTTTTAACGAATGGAGCCAAAGGCAGAAAGTCAAGTAAGGTGCCAGCTAAAGACTCACCACTGGATTTGCAAGGTCAGGGTTCCTACCTCCCTCCAGTGTGAGTGCAGGTCTGAGTGAGCCTAGGAAGTGGGAGCAGTGAGCAAGGTGCATTCGGCACCTTGGCAAGGAGAAGCTCCAGAGTCAGCCTGGGATCCTGGCCAGATCACGGGTAGCTAGAGGTCAAGCTGTCCATTCTTAGGACCCTAGTAGGGAAAGAGCTGTCCCAGCATCAGGCCTGAAGGCCACCATCTTAACCACCATCCTGTTCCCCAATCCTCTGAGAACAGACCTCGCATCAGCCCAGAATTCCTTCCCCAGAAGATCACTTAGGAACCTGACCCACTCTGTCCTCAGTCCCCCAAGATACCTTGTTGTCTCCTCCTCAGATATCAACAGCGATGGTGTCCTGGATGAGCAGGAGCTGGAGGCCCTCTTCACCAAGGAGGTGAGCCTGTGGGTGCAGAGGATGCCCAGAGCAGCCACGTGTCCCCTCAGGATCCTAGGGGTCCCCTTGGGTCCCCCTGGATGTGGATTCAGGGGGAAACTACAACTCCCAGCAGCCCCTGGGGCAAAAAGGCTGCCAGGAGTGGTGGGGTGTCCCAAGGGCTGATGGGAGTTGAAGTTTTCTATGGAGGTAGGGGAGATGGGCTAGCCTGCGAAGGAGCTTGCCCTGAACTTCATGGTACATCCTGCCTTGCACTTGACCCTGCAGCTGGAGAAGGTGTATGACCCAAAGAATGAGGAAGACGACATGCGGGAGATGGAGGAGGAGCGGCTGCGCATGCGGGAGCACGTGATGAAGAATGTGAGAAGAGGGACTGGAGCCGGGGGTGGGGCGGGCGGGCGGGCAGGTGGAGGGAGGTCCAGCTCTGTGGCTTACCTTTCTCTGGCTCTCCAGGTGGACACCAACCAAGACCGCCTCGTGACCCTGGAGGAGTTCCTCGCGTCCACGCAGAGGAAGGAGTTTGGGGACAATGGAGAGGGCTGGGAGGTGAGGACACAGGTCCTGGGTCCTGACTGTATCCCTGCCTCCCAGACCTAATCCTTCCTTCAGGGTCTCCCGCCACTTCTTTCTCCCTGGGTGTCTGACCTCCCACCCCCAGCTCTCTGTTCCCCCAGCGCCCTAGTCTTTATCTGCCTGCTCTCTGGGTCCCTGTTCTCCCCTCCACTCTGGTCTTCAGCCCCTTTCCCACTTCCCACTCACACGCCTGGTTCAGGCCTCCCCACCTGCCCTGAACCTCCCCCGTTAACAGGGCCAAGGCTGGCGTCCCCTTGCTGATGGCCCCTGTCCTCACCCTGCAGACGGTAGAGATGCACCCTGCCTACACGGAGGAGGAGCTGAGGCGTTTCGAGGAGGAGCTGGCCGCCCGGGAGGCAGAGCTCAACGCCAAGGCCCAGCGCCTCAGTCAGGAAACGGAGGCTCTGGGGCGCTCCCAGGGACGCCTGGAAGCCCAGAAGAGAGAGCTGCAGCAGGTGACTGGCCAGGGAAATGGGTCCATCCTCTGATTCCCTGGTGGCCCCTGTCCTAGCGTGGGGAAGGCCTGCAGCCACTGTGTTAATCACTGGTAGATCCCTGGGTGGCGGCCACCGTCTTGAGTAAGAGCAGACATCGTCCCCATCCCTGGCTACTCTGTGGCTGCTGTGTTGGATAAGGGCAACAAGGTGGTCAGCCCCTCGTAAAAAGACTGGTCCTTGACCACTTAGCAGGTTGCCATGGAGACTCCACATCATACCTTCTTGCCTCTGTGATCTCCCCCAACCCCTGCAGGCCGTTCTGCAAATGGAACAGAGGAAGCAGCAGCAGCAAAGCCTCAACAACCCAGCCCAGGGCCCCGAGGGCCAGCTCCAGTTCCACCCGGACACAGGTACTGGCCCCAGGGTCCAGGAGGCAGGGAGGAAGCTGGCGGCCCAGACTTTCAGGTCTGAGGCAGGAGGGGCTGGGATGTCGACTCCCGTCTCCCTCCGTTTCCAGACGATGCACCTGTCCCAGCTCCTGCCGGTGACCAAAAGGATGTGGATGCTTCAGAAAAGAAGGTCCCACCACAGACCCCTGAGCTGCCTCAGCTGGATTCACAGCACCTGTGACCCTTCCAGGACCGCAGCACACTCTGGGTTCCTCCCGAGCCTGATGGGAGGGGGACAGAGTGTCACAATCGACCTCCTCTGGGGATCCAGCAACCCCCGTCGCCTCCAGGGGGAGGGGGCGCAGGATGGCCGTTCCCTTCTCGTATTGCTGCCCGGGCCCCGGATCTGCTGCCTCAGCTTCCACAGCCTTTCAGTCTGTGGGTCCCCTTATGTTCCCTCCAAGGGACCTGCCTTCTCACCACCAGTCGAGTGCTCACTGGCTCAGCCTAACTTAGGAAAGCCCCTGCCCTTGAGAGAGGGTCTGCTCACGCCTGCCTTTCTGGTGGGTTTGGCCTTGATGCTCAGATGGTGGCCGCCCGGGAGGCAGAGCTCAACGCCAAGGCCCAGCGCCTCAGTCAGGAAACGGAGGCTCTGGGGCGCTCCCAGGGACGCCTGGAAGCCCAGAAGAGAGCTGCAGCAGGTGACTGGCCAGGGAAATGGGTCCATCCTCTGATTCCCTGGTGGCCCCTGTCCTAGCGTGGGGAAGGCCTGCAGCCACTGTGTTAATCACTGGTAGATCCCTGGGTGGCGGCCACCGTCTTGAGTAAGAGCAGACATCGTCCCCATCCCTGGCTACTCTGTGGCTGCTGTGTTGGATAAGGGCAACAAGGTGGTCAGCCCCTCGTAAAAAGACTGGTCCTTGACCACTTAGCAGGTTGCCATGGAGACTCCACATCATACCTTCTTGCCTCTGTGATCTCCCCCAACCCCTGCAGGCCGTTCTGCAAATGGAACAGAGGAAGCAGCAGCAGCAAAGCCTCAACAACCCAGCCCAGGGCCCCGAGGGCCAGCTCCAGTTCCACCCGGACACAGGTACTGGCCCCAGGGTCCAGGAGGCAGGGAGGAAGCTGGCGGCCCAGACTTTCAGGTCTGAGGCAGGAGGGGCTGGGATGTCGACTCCCGTCTCCCTCCGTTTCCAGACGATGCACCTGTCCCAGCTCCTGCCGGTGACCAAAAGGATGTGGATGCTTCAGAAAAGAAGGTCCCACCACAGACCCCTGAGCTGCCTCAGCTGGATTCACAGCACCTGTGACCCTTCCAGGACCGCAGCACACTCTGGGTTCCTCCCGAGCCTGATGGGAGGGGGACAGAGTGTCACAATCGACCTCCTCTGGGGATCCAGCAACCCCCGTCGCCTCCAGGGGGAGGGGGCGCAGGATGGCCGTTCCCTTCTCGTATTGCTGCCCGGGCCCCGGATCTGCTGCCTCAGCTTCCACAGCCTTTCAGTCTGTGGGTCCCCTTATGTTCCCCTCCAAGGGACCTGCCTTCTCACCACCAGTCGAGTGCTCACTGGCTCAGCCTAACTTAGGAAAGCCCCTGCCCTTGAGAGAGGGTCTGCTCACGCCTGCCTTTCTGGTGGGTTTGGCCTTGATGCTCAGATGGTGGCCGTCCCCACAGCTCCTGGAATCCTGCCTGCTGCTCTGGGCCCAGCTTCTGCAGGTTTCTGAGGCCTCAGAGGCCTCTCAACACCTTCCTCTACCTTCTGTGGGACCAGCGATGTCTCAAAGACAGCGTCTCCCCCACGACCGGGTGTGGGGGCCAGAAGAGTCCTCGGTGTCGCTGATCAACGCTGATACCAGGAGCCCTGACTCTCCTCACTCCTGGCTTCCAGCCATCTCAGCCTCCTCCCTGACATCATGACCCCTAGCCCCTTCTGTCCACAGCCCCAGAGGATCACTGAGCTGACCCCACCCCAGGATCCGGTTCCAGCCCTCAGCCTTTCTGGCCTTGTCTCACACGGCTCCCTACCCTGCTCTGTATGCTGGTTCCATCCAAGTACACTTTCTGGAACCCAAACCATGCCTCTCTCTGTTCCTTTGGAAATCCTGTTCCTTCTGAAGCGCCATCTTTGATTCTCCTGCCAAAGTCCTCCTCGATTCTGTAAGAATCAATTCAAGCCTCATTTCTGAGAGGCTCTGTCGCGGCATCTTTGAACCATCCTGATGGGTCCACCACCTACACATATGTACATACCTTCAGCAGGTTCCCTGCAGCCACAAGGACGGAAAACCCAAACCTAGGCTTACACAATAAAGAAAAGTGTCTTATCGCCCAAAACAAGAAGACCTACGGTTAAGTGACTCCAAGCCTTTGGGGAACCAGGGCCTGCCATCTGCTAGTCCTGCTGTAGGGGGTGGGGTGAGCGGGGGTGCTGCACGCCTCTTGTCCCAAAGTGGCTGACGCTGCTCTGGGTATCACACCTACCTGCACTAACAGCTGCCAAAAGAGATGGGCAGTGGCTGAAGATCAGAGCCTCCTGAGCACCCCCAGAGCCTGTTTACCAGCATGCCACTGGGCATAAGGCAGGTCTAGGTTAGCATCCACAAAGAGGAAGAAATGTAAAGGAGGTCCCAGTGATATAAATTACTGGGGAGGGCCATTAACCGTACATATTCTCAGGACTTCCCTGGTGGCCCATAAGAATCTGCCTAGCAACGCAGAGGGAACTCAGGTTCAATGCCTGGTCTGGGATGATCCCACATGCTGTGAAGCAACGAAGCCTGAGTGCCACACTTGCTGACCCCACGCTCTAGGGCCCGTGGCCTGCGACAAATGAAGCTTGTGTGCCTAGGGCTCGTGTTCCTCAATAAAAGAGAAGCCTCTACAATGAGAAGCCCTCACACCACAACAAAGAGTAGCCCCGACTGCCACTAAGAGAGAAAACCCAGTGCAATGAAACTAATGAAAAAATATATATGTCCCCACATCCTGGAACGTCCAAAGAAGTTTCCTGGGAAGATGCATGTGGCACACACCCCCTTTCCTGCAGACCCTCAGTGACCTTCACAAACATCAGCCACAGCCTTTCTCTGCATCTCTCTGAAAACTGGGAGGTGGGCCTCAGTGACCCAATATGGAAAATGGGCTTAAAATGCAGCTCTCCAGCACTCTGAAGAATCTGATAATAATATACCTAAGCAGCAGAACTTCTAGCCTAAAATAAAAGGTTAGCAAGTTATAGCTGTTATTAAATGGACATGTCTAAACACCTAGAATGACGCCAGGTGGCGCTCGTGGTAAAGAATTCTGCTAATGCAGGAGCCACAAGAGGAAATGGTTTGATCCCTGGGTTGGGAAGATCCCAAGGAGATCGCTCACACAAATATTTAGTTATTTTATTTGGCTGTGCTGAGCTTTGCTGTGGCACAACCCAAACCTAGGCTTACACAATAAAGAAAAGTGTATTATCGCCCAAAACAAGAAGACCTACGGTTAAGTGACTCCAAGCCTTTGGGGAACCAGGGCCTGCCATCTGCTAGTCCTGCTGTAGGGGGTGGGGTGAGCGGGGGTGCTGCACGCCTCTTGTCCCAAAGTGGCTGACGCTGCTCTGGGTATCACACCTACCTGCACTAACAGCTGCCAAAAGAGATGGGCAGTGGCTGAAGATCAGAGCCTCCTGAGCACCCCCAGAGCCTGTTTACCAGCATGCCACTGGGCATAAGGCAGGTCTAGGTTAGCATCCACAAAGAGGAAGAAATGTAAAGGAGGTCCCAGTGATATAAATTACTGGGGAGGGCCATTAACCGTACATATTCTCAGGACTTCCCTGGTGGCCCATAAGAATCTGCCTAGCAACGCAGAGGGAACTCAGGTTCAATGCCTGGTCTGGGATGATCCCACATGCTGTGAAGCAACGAAGCCTGAGTGCCACACTTGCTGACCCCACGCTCTAGGGCCCGTGGCCTGCGACAAATGAAGCTTGTGTGCCTAGGGCTCGTGTTCCTCAATAAAAGAGAAGCCTCTACAATGAGAAGCCCTCACACCACAACAAAGAGTAGCCCCGACTGCCACTAAGAGAGAAAACCCAGTGCAATGAAACTAATGAAAAAATATATATGTCCCCACATCCTGGAACGTCCAAAGAAGTTTCCTGGGAAGATGCATGTGGCACACACCCCCTTTCCTGCAGACCCTCAGTGACCTTCACAAACATCAGCCACAGCCTTTCTCTGCATCTCTCTGAAAACTGGGAGGTGGGCCTCAGTGACCCAATATGGAAAATGGGCTTAAAATGCAGCTCTCCAGCACTCTGAAGAATCTGATAATAATATACCTAAGCAGCAGAACTTCTAGCCTAAAATAAAAGGTTAGCAAGTTATAGCTGTTATTAAATGGACATGTCTAAACACCTAGAATGACGCCAGGTGGCGCTCGTGGTAAAGAATTCTGCTAATGCAGGAGCCACAAGAGGAAATGGTTTGATCCCTGGGTTGGGAAGATCCCAAGGAGATCGCTCACACAAATATTTAGTTATTTTATTTGGCTGTGCTGAGCCTTTGCTGTGGCATGCAAACTCTAAGTTGCGGCATGTGGGATCTAGTTCCTTGACCAAGGATTGAACCTGGGCTCCCTGCACTGCGGACACGGAGTCTTAGCCACTGGACCACCAGACAAGTCCCTGCCCTGGCCTCGTGTGTGTGTGTGTGTGTGTGTGTGTGTGTGTGTGTGTGTGCATGCTAAGTCGCTTCAGTCGTGTCCAACTCTTTGTGACTGTAGTCCTCCAGGTTCCTCTGTCCATGGAAGTCTCCAGGCAAGAATACTGGAGTGGTTGCCATGGCCTCCTCCAGGGAAGGGATTTTCCTGACTCTGGGCAGGAACCCGAGTCTTCTGCAGCTCCTGCACTGCGGGTGGATTCTTTACCGCTGAGCCACCGGGGAAGTAAGTCCTTGTTGGCCCCACCACGTTGTTGTTCAATTGCCCAGTCGTGTCCGATTCTTTGCGACCCCATGGGCTGCAGCACGCCAGATGTCTTTCACCATCTCCAAGTTCATGTCCATTGCACTGGTGATGTCCTCCAGCCATCTCATCCTCTGACGCCCTCTTCCGCTCTCAGTCTTTGCCAGCATTTGGGGACTTTTCCAGTGAGCCGTCTCTTTGCATCAGATGACCAAAATCCTGGAACTTCAATTTCAGCATCGGTCCTTCCAATGAATATTCAGCCTCACCATACTTGAAAACAGCAGGACCTACATTTTTCTTTTTAATGGAATCACCTCATCTTGAAACTTACTTCTCTTTCTCTTTTATTTATTTCTTTACTTATGGCTCTGTTGGGTCTTTGTTGCAGAGCACAGGCTTCTCATTGGCTTCTCTTGTTGTGGCTCAAGGGCTCCAGAGTGTGGGCTTCAGTAGTTGCAGTACTTGGGCTCGACAGTGGCAGATCCTGGGCTCTAGAGCACAAACTCAGTAGCTGTGGCATGCACGGTTAGCTGCTCTGAAGTACGTGGGATCTTCCTGGACCAGGGATCGAACCCGTGTCTCCTGGATTGGCAGACAGATTCTTTACCACTGAGCTACCAGGGAAGCCCAAGACCTACTTTTTTTTTTTTTTTTTAAAGATTTATTTATTTATTTATTTTGGGGCGGGGGTCGGGTTGGGGAGGGAGGAGAGCGGGTGGGCCACTTCTATTGGTCTTTCATTTCTCTGTTTTCATCCGTCTTTGTTCTTTGGCTCCTGTGGGCCTCCCATCGCGGTGACATCTGTCGTCGCAGAGCGCCGGCTCTGGGCACATGCACTCTAGAGCTCCGGCTCGGTGATTGGACACCTTGGTCCAGCCGCTCCGCGGCACGTGGGATTTTCCCAGGCCAGGGATCGAACCGGCTCCCCTTGCACTGCAAGGCAGTGTCCTTACCAACTGGACCACCAGGGGAAGCCCCAGGACCTACATTTTTAAACACTCTCTCTATAGGTCTCTCTGGTGGGAAGAATAATGGCTTCTCAGAATACCCATATCCTAATCCACAGAACCTTCTGCAGCAGGAAGGGCTTTGCAGATGATCACGTCTCCTGAGATGATCAAGGTTCTTGAGATGGGAAGATGATCATGGGTTGTCTAGATGGGCCCAGTGTAATCTCAATGGTCTGCCTAAGAGATAGGCAAGTGGGGGGCCTTCCTGGTGGCTCAGTAGTAAGGAATCTACCTGCCAATGCAGGAGACACAGATTCAGACCCTGGTCCCGGAAGATTTCCCGCCAGGGCAACAACTTTTCCAGTGAGCCGTCTTTGCATCAGATGACCAAAATCCTGGAACTTCAATTTCAGCATCGGTCCTTCCAATGAATATTCAGCCTCACCATACTTGAAAACAGCAGGACCTACATTTTTCTTTTTAATGGAATCACCTCATCTTGAAACTTACTTCTCTTTCTCTTTTATTTATTTCTTTACTTATGGCTCTGTTGGGTCTTTGTTGCAGAGCACAGGCTTCTCATTGGCTTCTCTTGTTGTGGCTCAAGGGCTCCAGAGTGTGGGCTTCAGTAGTTGCAGTACTTGGGCTCGACAGTGGCAGATCCTGGGCTCTAGAGCACAAACTCAGTAGCTGTGGCATGCACGGTTAGCTGCTCTGAAGTACGTGGGATCTTCCTGGACCAGGGATCGAACCCGTGTCTCCTGGATTGGCAGACAGATTCTTTACCACTGAGCTACCAGGGAAGCCCAAGACCTACTTTTTTTTTTTTTTTTTAAAGATTTATTTATTTATTTGTTTTGGGTGGGGGTCGGGTTGGGGAGGGAGGAGAGCGGGTGGGCCACTTCTATTGGTCTTTCATTTCTCTGTTTTCATCCGTCTTTGTTCTTTGGCTCCTGTGGGCCTCCCATCGCGGTGACATCTGTCGTCGCAGAGCGCCGGCTCTGGGCACATGCACTCTAGAGCTCCGGCTCGGTGATTGGACACCTTGGTCCAGCCGCTCCGCGGCACGTGGGATTTTCCCAGGCCAGGGATCGAACCGGCTCCCCTTGCACTGCAAGGCAGTGTCCTTACCAACTGGACCACCAGGGGAAGCCCCAGGACCTACATTTTTAAACACTCTCTCTATAGGTCTCTCTGGTGGGAAGAATAATGGCTTCTCAGAATACCCATATCCTAATCCACAGAACCTTCTGCAGCAGGAAGGGCTTTGCAGATGATCACGTCTCCTGAGATGATCAAGGTTCTTGAGATGGGAAGATGATCATGGGTTGTCTAGATGGGCCCAGTGTAATCTCAATGGTCTGCCTAAGAGATAGGCAAGTGGGGGGCCTTCCTGGTGGCTCAGTAGTAAGGAATCTACCTGCCAATGCAGGAGACACAGATTCAGACCCTGGTCCCGGAAGATTTCACCCGTCCCAGGGCAACCAAGGCCGTTTTGCGCAACTACTGAGCCCATGCTTTAGACTCTGTGCTCTGCAACAAGAGAAGCCACCGCATTGAGGCACGATCACCACAACTAGAGAGTAGCCTCTGCTCTGCCGTGCAACTAGAGAAAAGCCCACGCGGCAATGAAAACCCAGCACAGACAAAAATAAATAAATATTAAGAAAAAACAGGGTCGGGAGGGGAGGGAAGTGGGGGATATACATATGACTAATCTGAGAACATACATATCTGTAAACAACAAAACTCTGTAAAAGTTAAAAGTAAAATAAAGGTTTAAAAAAAAAAAAAAAAACAGGAAGGCAAGGGGATGACAGAGAAGGAGACGCGGCCACAGATGGTCAAGCTGACATAGGCCCATGACCCAAGACGTATGAGTGGATGGACTCTAGATGCTAAAAAAGGCAGGGAAATCAATTCCTCCATCAGAGTCCGCCAAAGAACAGGTCCTGCTGACCATCTGATGTTACTTGACAGAGACCCATTTTGGACTTCCCACATCCAGAACTGTAGGAGAATACATTGTATTGTTTAAAGTCACAGACGGTGGGGGGGTGGGTAGAAATAAAGGCACAAAGCTTGTGGCAGTTTGTAAAGCAGCTGCAGGAAATGAATACAGGTTTTACCCTTCTCTCTTGGGTCCTGCATGGGTTCTTTCTCCTGTCTGGAAGGTCACCTCTCCTCTACCCAGAAAACCTCCATCAAAATCTTTCAGAAGGACACCCCTGGAGGCACAGTGGATGAGACCCGCCTGCCAATGCAGGAGACACAGGCTCAATCCCTGATCCAGGAGGATTCCACATGCCACCGGGCAACTAAGCTTATGAGCCACACGCGTGAGTCCCTGAGCTGCAACTACTGCAGTCCACGTGCCTAGAGCCCATGCTCTGCAACAAGAGAAGCCACCGCAGTGAGAAGCCTGTGTGCCGCAACTAGAGAGGAGCTCTGACCCTCCCAACTAGAGAACGCCCACATACAGCAATGAAGAGTCAGGGCAGCCAGAAGTAAATCTTTCGGGCTTCCCTTGTGGCTCAGTGGATAAGAACCCGTCCGCCAATGCAGGAGACACAGGTTCGATCCCCGACCCCAGAAGACCCCACATACCACAGAGCAGCTAAACCCACACATCAACAAAGACCCAGCACAGCCAAAAATAAATAAATAAATAAATAAATAAAAGAGGGGGAGGTTAAAAAAAAAAAAAAGAAAGAAATCTTTCCACTCTTAAAAAAAATCTTCCAAAATGCACTTCGATCATGACTTCAGCTTCATCGGCTTCTCTGGTCCTCACGCTGGGCCAGGCGTGCCACCCCATCCTGGCCTCTATATTGCCTAGCGTTTCCACCATTATGACATGTGATAGGTGATAGATGACGGTAAGTTATCGTGAACAGTGTCAGATTCTTAATCTCCAGCGGAGAAGAATTCACATTGGAATCAAAAAGACTCAGCGATGGTCACTCAGAGCTTCGTGCACTGAAAAGTTTATTAAAGTGAGAAAGGATAGGGAAAAGCTTCCAGCACAGACACTGCAAGGGGGATAGAAGAGTACCCCCCTTGCCAGTCTAAGCATGACAATTTGTGTTTTCCAATCAGTTGTTAAAACAATAGCTAAAGGTTGGAAAGGCCTTGCAGTCCCACACCCACAACAGGAGATTAGCCAGGGGACAGTCTCTGGGCTAGGTGAGACATTCTGGATAAAGGCCTTTCTAGGCCCACATTTTAAAGAAAAGCTGGCAGTTTGTAAAGCAGCTGCAGGAAATGAATACAGGTTTTACCCTTCTCTCTTGGGTCCTGCATGGGTTCTTTCTCCTGTCTGGAAGGTCACCTCCTCTACCTAGAAAACCTCCATCAAAATCTTTCAGAAGGACACCCCTGGAGGCACAGTGGATGAGACCCGCCTGCCAATGCAGGAGACACAGGCTCAATCCCTGATCCAGGAGGATTCCACATGCCACCGGGCAACTAAGCTTATGAGCCACACGCGTGAGTCCCTGAGCTGCAACTACTGCAGTCCACGTGCCTAGAGCCCATGCTCTGCAACAAGAGAAGCCACCGCAGTGAGAAGCCTGTGTGCCGCAACTAGAGAGGAGCTCTGACCC
Source organism: Tragulus kanchil (assembly GCA_022376925.1). Classification (NCBI taxonomy): domain Eukaryota; kingdom Metazoa; phylum Chordata; class Mammalia; order Artiodactyla; family Tragulidae; genus Tragulus; species Tragulus kanchil. The sequence goes on from JAIOJX010000031.1 coordinate 129,369,883, forward strand.
TCCCAACTAGAGAACGCCCACATACAGCAATGAAGAGTCAGGGCAGCCAGAAGTAAATCTTTCGGGCTTCCCTTGTGGCTCAGTGGATAAGAACCCGTCCGCCAATGCAGGAGACACAGGTTCGATCCCTGACCCCAGAAGATCCCACATACCACAGAGCAGCTAAACCCACACATCAACAAAGACCCAGCACAGCCAAAAATAAATAAATAAATAAATAAATAAAAGAGGGGGAGGTTAAAAAAAAAAAAAAGAAAGAAATCTTTCCACTCTTAAAAAAAATCTTCCAAAATGCACTTCGATCATGACTTCAGCTTCATCGGCTTCTCTGGTCCTCACGCTGGGCCAGGCGTGCCACCCCATCCTGGCCTCTATATTGCCTAGCGTTTCCACCATTATGACATGTGATAGGTGATAGATGACGGTAAGTTATCGTGAACAGTGTCAGATTCTTAATCTCCAGCGGAGAAGAATTCACATTGGAATCAAAAAGACTCAGCGATGGTCACTCAGAGCTTCGTGCACTGAAAAGTTTATTAAAGTGAGAAAGGATAGGGAAAAGCTTCCAGCACAGACACTGCAAGGGGGATAGAAGAGTACCCCCCTTGCCAGTCTAAGCATGACAATTTGTGTTTTCCAATCAGTTGTTAAAACAATAGCTAAAGGTTGGAAAGGCCTTGCAGTCCCACACCCACAACAGGAGATTAGCCAGGGGACAGTCTCTGGGCTAGGTGAGACATTCTGGATAAAGGCCTTTCTAGGCCCACAGTGTCAACATAAGACAATACACTTACGTTTTTTTTTTTTCATATATTTTTTTGGCCACTTCTGCTGATCTTTCATTTATTTATCTTTGTTCTTTGGCCCGTGTGGGCCTCCCATCACAGTGGCCTCTCTAGTCGCAGAGCATCGGCTCTGGGCGCACACGCTCCAGAGCTCCAGCTCGGTAGTTGGATGCATAGGTCCAGTCTCTCCGCGGCATGTAGGATCTTCTAAGGCCAGGGATCAAATCGGCACCCTTGCACTGCAAGGCAGTGTCCTTACCCACTGGACCACCAGGGAAGCCCTAAACTTAGTTTTGGGTTGACCTTATCATAACAAACATTTCAGGTTAGAAAAAATACTTGTCCTTTTTTTTTTTTTGGCCACTTCTATTGGTCTTTCATTTATTTCCATCTTTGTTCTTTGGCCTGCGTGGGCCTCCCATCACAGTGGCCTCTCTCGCTGCAGAGCACCGGCTCTAGGCACATGCTCCAGAGCTCCAGCTCGGTAGTTGGACACATCAGTCCAGCCGCTCTGCGGCACGTGGGATCTTCCCAGGCCAGGGATTGAACCGGCGCCCCTTGCACTGCAAGGCGGTGTCCTTACCCACTGGACCACCAGGGAAGCCCTGTCCTCCTTTTTGTCCCTCACCTCCTTCTCCTTAGGAGCCCACTCACCTCTCTATCAAATCTGCCTATTAATCTAGCTATTAAACCCTTTCACATGTACCATCCAGGAGCTGAGATGGCTGGAGCTGTGTATTAATTTCCAACTGCTGCTACAACAAGGCATCAGAAACTTAATGTCTTAAAACACAATGTATTATCTGACAGCTCTGGAGGTCAGAAGTATAAAATGGTCTTTTCTGGTTAATACCAAGGTGTCTGCAGGGCTGCATTCCTTCTAGAAGTTCTAAAGAAAAATATCTTTCCTTGTGGTTTTTTTTTTTCCCAGCTAGATGACGGTAAGTTATCGTGAACAGTGTCAGATTCTTAATCTCCAGCGGAGAAGAATTCACATTGGAATCAAAAAGACTCAGCGATGGTCACTCAGAGCTTCGTGCACTGAAAAGTTTATTAAAGTGAGAAAGGATAGGGAAAAGCTTCCAGCACAGACACTGCAAGGGGGATAGAAGAGTACCCCCCTTGCCAGTCTAAGCATGACAATTTGTGTTTTCCAATCAGTTGTTAAAACAATAGCTAAAGGTTGGAAAGGCCTTGCAGTCCCACACCCACAACAGGAGATTAGCCAGGGGACAGTCTCTGGGCTAGGTGAGACATTCTGGATAAAGGCCTTTCTAGGCCCACAGTGTCAACATAAGACAATACACTTACGTTTTTTTTTTCATATATTTTTTTGGCCACTTCTGCTGATCTTTCATTTATTTATCTTTGTTCTTTGGCCCGTGTGGGCCTCCCATCACAGTGGCCTCTCTAGTCGCAGAGCATCGGCTCTGGGCGCACCGCTCAGAGCTCCAGCTCGGTAGTTGGATGCATAGGTCCAGTCTCTCCGGCATGTAGGATCTTCTAAGGCCAGGGATCAAATCGGCACCCTTGCACTGCAAGGCAGTGTCCTTACCCACTGGACCACCAGGGAAGCCCTAAACTTAGTTTTGGGTTGACCTTATCATAACAAACATTTCAGGTTAGAAAAAATACTTGTCCTTTTTTTTTTTTTGGCCACTTCTATTGGTCTTTCATTTATTTCCATCTTTGTTCTTTGGCCTGCGTGGGCCTCCCATCACAGTGGCCTCTCTCGCTGCAGAGCACCGGCTCTAGGCACATGCTCCAGAGCTCCAGCTCGGTAGTTGGACACATCAGTCCAGCCGCTCTGCGGCACGTGGGATCTTCCCAGGCCAGGGATTGAACCGGCGCCCCTTGCACTGCAAGGCGGTGTCCTTACCCACTGGACCACCAGGGAAGCCCTGTCCTCCTTTTTGTCCCTCACCTCCTTCTCCTTAGGAGCCCACTCACCTCTCTATCAAATCTGCCTATTAATCTAGCTATTAAACCCTTTCACATGTACCATCCAGGAGCTGAGATGGCTGGAGCTGTGTATTAATTTCCAACTGCTGCTACAACAAGGCATCAGAAACTTAATGTCTTAAAACACAATGTATTATCTGACAGCTCTGGAGGTCAGAAGTATAAAATGGTCTTTTCTGGTTAATACCAAGGTGTCTGCAGGGCTGCATTCCTTCTAGAAGTTCTAAAGAAAAATATCTTTCCTTGTGGTTTTTTTTTTTCCCCAGCTTCTAGAGGCTGCCTGCATTTGCTGCCTCATGGCCCTCTCCTCTGTCATCAAAGCCAGCAGAGTAGCATTTAAAAATCTCTCTTGGGGGACTTTCCTGGTAGTCCAGTGGCTAAGACTCTTGGCTTCCAATACAGGTGACCAGGGTTCAAACCCCAGTCAGGGAACTAAGATCCCATATGCCATGGGGCACCACCAAAAAACGAAAAAGAAATCTCACACCTCCTTCCCTGATTCTGACTTTCCTCCCTCCCTCTCTTAAGGGCATTTGTATTTATATTGAGCCCACCAGGCAATGCAGGGTAACTTCCCCCATCTCAGTGTCCTTAACTGAATCTCATCTGCAAGGACCCTTTCACCAGGTAAGGTCACATACCCACAGGTCGTGGTGACCAGGAGGTGCCCATCTTTGGGAAGGTGCATTATTGTGTCTGCCACAGACTATTCTCTTTCCCCGACCAAAGGAGTCAGGGAGCGGAAGGAAATTCATCTCTGGTCCCAAGCATTGCCCAGTACACAACCTTGTCAAGAGCAGAAGTGTTTGGCACTTTCTGGTGGTCCCGAGGATAAGACTCCATGCTCCCAATGCAGGGGCCCAAGTGTTCTATCTTCTGCCTGAATGAAAATCACCAGACCATGAAGGACTGCATATTTTCTGCTTAGCTGGATACTGCAAATGATTCTTCTGGCAACAAATTTTAACTATGACTTTTGATTCTGAAATCACTGAAGAAGTTGCAAAAACAGTACAGAGAATTGTTTATACCTTGACCCACTGGGACCACCAGGGAAGCCCTGTCCTCCTTTTTGTCCCTCACCTCCTTCTCCTTAGGAGCCCACTCACCTCTCTATCAAATCTGCCTATTAATCTAGCTATTAAACCCTTTCACATGTACCATCCAGGAGCTGAGATGGCTGGAGCTGTGTATTAATTTCCAACTGCTGCTACAACAAGGCATCAGAAACTTAATGTCTTAAAACACAATGTATTATCTGACAGCTCTGGAGGTCAGAAGTATAAAATGGTCTTTTCTGGTTAATACCAAGGTGTCTGCAGGGCTGCATTCCTTCTAGAAGTTCTAAAGAAAAATATCTTTCCTTGTGGTTTTTTTTTTTCCCCAGCTTCTAGAGGCTGCCTGCATTTGCTGCCTCATGGCCCTCTCCTCTGTCATCAAAGCCAGCAGAGTAGCATTTAAAAATCTCTCTTGGGGGACTTTCCTGGTAGTCCAGTGGCTAAGACTCTTGGCTTCCAATACAGGTGACCAGGGTTCAAACCCCAGTCAGGGAACTAAGATCCCATATGCCATGGGGCACCACCAAAAAACGAAAAAGAAATCTCACACCTCCTTCCCTGATTCTGACTTTCCTCCCTCCCTCTCTTAAGGGCATTTGTATTTATATTGAGCCCACCAGGCAATGCAGGGTAACTTCCCCCATCTCAGTGTCCTTAACTGAATCTCATCTGCAAGGACCCTTTCACCAGGTAAGGTCACATACCCACAGGTCGTGGTGACCAGGAGGTGCCCATCTTTGGGAAGGTGCATTATTGTGTCTGCCACAGACTATTCTCTTTCCCCGACCAAAGGAGTCAGGGAGCGGAAGGAAATTCATCTCTGGTCCCAAGCATTGCCCAGTACACAACCTTGTCAAGAGCAGAAGTGTTTGGCACTTTCTGGTGGTCCCGAGGATAAGACTCCATGCTCCCAATGCAGGGGCCCAAGTGTTCTATCTTCTGCCTGAATGAAAATCACCAGACCATGAAGGACTGCATATTTTCTGCTTAGCTGGATACTGCAAATGATTCTTCTGGCAACAAATTTTAACTATGACTTTTGATTCTGAAATCACTGAAGAAGTTGCAAAAACAGTACAGAGAATTGTTTATACCCTAAACCCAGCTTCCCCCTACAGTAATGCTATCACAGGTGACCAGAACACATTTTCAAAACTAGACATTGATGTTGCAACATTGCCCAGGATGAGATGGTTGGATGGCATCATCCACTCAGTGGACACGAGCCTGAGAAAACGCCGGGACATAGTGAAGGACAGAGAAGCCGGGTGTGCTGCCATCCACGGGGCTGCAATGACTCAGACACGACTGAGCGACGTGACAACAACAAACAGGGCAACAAACAGAACCTCATTCGCAGGTTTGTGGTGAGAAATTAGGGATGGGGAAAGAAACGGAGCCGGGGGCCTGGACTACCGGAAGCATTCTACAAATACTAATAATTAAGAAATACTAGCGAAAATATTACCTTTGCTATGAATATCCTCTCTCTTCCTCTGGACAACTCCTACGGGTGCGCGGCTTTCTGAGCAAAAATGAAGGGTACCTTCCAAGGGTCGAAGCTGACTAGAAAAGCAAGGCCCCTCTGTTTGTGTCACGTGGTTAGTTAGAAACCGCCTAGGGGCTTAGACTCTCAAAATGTTTGGGGTCCACCCCTTTTAGGCGGAGCCTACAGTTCGCTCTTCCAATGGAAATGCTAGAATAAAATAAGCTCCTCCTTTGCATTGGGACCAGGGGGCAGAGACAAGGGCCACGCTCTGGTCCGCGGGGCTTCGGGTCCTTAGCTCTCACCGCGGACAGGTAGGGGCTGTTGGGGTCCGGGTGACGGCGATGGCGCTTCGCTGGGGCATCGTGTCGGCTGGCCTTATCTCCAACGATTTCACGACGGCGCTGCGGATGCTGCCTCCCTCTGAGCACCAGGTCCGCCCTTTCTCCGGAGACCGAGGGGCGCGGGCGAGGGGTGGGGGGATTCCTGGGTCTAAGGGAGGAGGGAACTAGGCTTCTGGACTTCTGAGCAACCCCCTCCCCGCCAAGGCTGTGAAGCGACCTCAAAATCCCTACCGCGCCTTTCTCCTCTTCGATCTTTTAAACACAAATTTCGCGAGGTTTGGGAGAGCCTTGATCAGATTTGTTGTGGAAAGAAAAAAATATTAGAGGGTGTAATCATCGCCTGCCTTAGGTCTCTCTTTCCCCACTCCAGGTGTCCAGTCCCCAGAACACATTCCCCGTGCTCCGTGTGGGGGGACGTGCATTTCTCGCTTCCCGAGGCCTTCTCCTTCACCTCCCTCCCGTCGATCCGTCTTCCTTATCTGCCCCAGACCTTGCAGCCTGACTCGGGCGTCCTTCCAGGTAGTAGCGATAGCGGCCCGGGACCTGAGCCGGGCGGAGGCGTTTGCGAAGACACACGACATCCCCAAGGCCTACGGATCCTATGAGGAGCTGGCCAAGGACCCGAACGTGGGTGAGCGACCAGGGTGGCGGCGGAAGGCCGGGGCCTGGACTACCGGAAGCATTCTACAAATACTAATAATTAAGAAATACTAGCGAAAATATTACCTTTGCTATGAATATCCTCTCTCTTCCTCTGGACAACTCCTACGGGTGCGCGGCTTTCTGAGCAAAAATGAAGGGTACCTTCCAAGGGTCGAAGCTGACTAGAAAAGCAAGGCCCCTCTGTTTGTGTCACGTGGTTAGTTAGAAACCGCCTAGGGGCTTAGACTCTCAAAATGTTTGGGGTCCACCCCTTTTAGGCGGAGCCTACAGTTCGCTCTTCCAATGGAAATGCTAGAATAAAATAAGCTCCTCCTTTGCATTGGGACCAGGGGGCAGAGACAAGGGCCACGCTCTGGTCCGCGGGGCTTCGGGTCCTTAGCTCTCACCGCGGACAGGTAGGGGCTGTTGGGGTCCGGGTGACGGCGATGGCGCTTCGCTGGGGCATCGTGTCGGCTGGCCTTATCTCCAACGATTTCACGACGGCGCTGCGGATGCTGCCTCCCTCTGAGCACCAGGTCCGCCCTTTCTCCGGAGACCGAGGGGCGCGGGCGAGGGGTGGGGGGATTCCTGGGTCTAAGGGAGGAGGGAACTAGGCTTCTGGACTTCTGAGCAACCCCCTCCCCGCCAAGGCTGTGAAGCGACCTCAAAATCCCTACCGCGCCTTTCTCCTCTTCGATCTTTTAAACACAAATTTCGCGAGGTTTGGGAGAGCCTTGATCAGATTTGTTGTGGAAAGAAAAAAATATTAGAGGGTGTAATCATCGCCTGCCTTAGGTCTCTCTTTCCCCACTCCAGGTGTCCAGTCCCCAGAACACATTCCCCGTGCTCCGTGTGGGGGGACGTGCATTTCTCGCTTCCCGAGGCCTTCTCCTTCACCTCCCTCCCGTCGATCCGTCTTCCTTATCTGCCCCAGACCTTGCAGCCTGACTCGGGCGTCCTTCCAGGTAGTAGCGATAGCGGCCCGGGACCTGAGCCGGGCGGAGGCGTTTGCGAAGACACACGACATCCCCAAGGCCTACGGATCCTATGAGGAGCTGGCCAAGGACCCGAACGTGGGTGAGCGACCAGGGTGGCGGCGGAAGGCCGGGGTGTGGGCGTGGGGTCCCCAGGGGCAGTGCCTTCAGGCTGCTCCGTAGGAGGTGCAAGCCTCTGCGCGTTCAGCCAGTCCCCCTGGCCTGCCGAAAGGCCTCTGGGCTGGGAGGCGGAGCGATAAGAACCGGTTTTGTCTCAAATTAGCTGACTGGCGTGAAAAAAGGGGTTTTGGGGGCCCCACCTCCGAGATGAAAGCACGGGTTGAATTTCTGAGCGAGGCTTTTCAGGCTTTAAATATGACCTGTGGCTCGGGCTTGGGCGTGCCAGAGGACCCTGGATTGGGGAGGCAGGACGGCATAGCTAGGCAATGGCCTGGCCCAGGAGTCAGATTGTCTCAGCATTTTCCTGTCTGCTGCTTGCCCTTCTCAGTTTCCTCATTTGTGAGACCGGCAAACTAATCTCTGCTTCTTGGTGGTGTTGTGAGGATTCAATAATTTCAGACGTCTGGAAGTAATCTGAAGGAAATAGAGTGATAGTCGAGAATGTTTATAGTTGTTTAGTCGCTAAATCGTGTTCAGCTCTTCTGCAACCGCTTGGACTGTAGCCTGCCAGGCTCCTCTGTCCATGCGATTTCCCAGGCAAAAATACTCGAAGAGGTTGCCATTTCCTTCTCCTGGGGATCTTCCCGTCACAGGGGTCGAACCTGCGTTTTCTGCTTGGGAGGTGGGTTCTTTACCACTTCCTAGCTCTTAGGGAGTAGGGTTTGGGAGAGCCTTGATCAGATTTGTTGTGGAAAGAAAAAATATTAGAGGGTGTAATCATCGTCCCCCCACTCCAGGTGTCCAGTCCCCAGAACACATTCCCGTGCTCCGTGTGGGGGGACGTGCATTTCTCGCTTCCCGAGGCCTTCTCCTTCACCTCCCTCCCGTCGATCCGTCTTCCTTATCTGCCCCAGACCTTGCAGCCTGACTCGGGCGTCCTTCCAGGTAGTAGCGATAGCGGCCCGGGACCTGAGCCGGGCGGAGGCGTTTGCGAAGACACACGACATCCCCAAGGCCTACGGATCCTATGAGGAGCTGGCCAAGGACCCGAACGTGGGTGAGCGACCAGGGTGGCGGCGGAAGGCCGGGGTGTGGGCGTGGGGTCCCCAGGGGCAGTGCCTTCAGGCTGCTCCGTAGGAGGTGCAAGCCTCTGCGCGTTCAGCCAGTCCCCCTGGCCTGCCGAAAGGCCTCTGGGCTGGGAGGCGGAGCGATAAGAACCGGTTTTGTCTCAAATTAGCTGACTGGCGTGAAAAAGGGTTTGGGGCCACACCTCCGAGATGAAAGCACGGGTTGAATTTCTGAGCGAGGCTTTTCAGGCTTTAAATATGACCTGTGGCTCGGGCTTGGGCGTGCCAGAGGACCCTGGATTGGGGAGGCAGGACGGCATAGCTAGGCAATGGCCTGGCCCAGGAGTCAGATTGTCTCAGCATTTTCCTGTCTGCTGCTTGCCCTTCTCAGTTTCCTCATTTGTGAGACCGGCAAACTAATCTCTGCTTCTTGGTGGTGTTGTGAGGATTCAATAATTTCAGACGTCTGGAAGTAATCTGAAGGAAATAGAGTGATAGTCGAGAATGTTTATAGTTGTTTAGTCGCTAAGTCGTGTTCAGCTCTTCTGCAACCGCTTGGACTGTAGCCTGCCAGGCTCCTCTGTCCATGCGATTTCCCAGGCAAAAATACTCGAAGAGGTTGCCATTTCCTTCTCCTGGGGATCTTCCCGTCACAGGGGTCGAACCTGCGTTTTCTGCTTGGGAGGTGGGTTCTTTACCACTGAGCCACCCAGGGAAGTCCTCAGCTCGGTCCTAATGGGAGGTGAGGGTTTGCCCAGGGCAGTAGGACTTGGTCCCTGCTTGGAGAGAGTCAGGCTTTCGGGTGCTGAGGGCGAACGGTGGGTGGTCCCGGAGGTCTCAGTGGGCCGGGCTACTGATCTCTATACTTTTTTCCTCCCACCCTAGAGGTGGCCTACATTGGCACGCAGCACCCCCAGCACAAGGCTGCGGTGTTGCTCTGCCTGGCAGCGGGCAAGGCTGTGCTGTGTGAGAAGCCCATGGGCGTGAACGCTGCAGAAGTGCACGAAATGGTGGCTGAGGCCCGTTCCCGAGGCCTCTTCCTTATGGAGGTGAGGGTCGAGGGCCCTGCCACCCGCCCAACGGAGGGCTACTCTCCGTTACTGACCGCGGTCGTCGGTTGACAGGCACGGGTTGCCAAGAGTTAAGATAACCACGCGATGAATCGGGGTTTTTGCGCTTGTCCGGGGCTGACCTGTGCCTCACAGAAAAGTTGAATGGCATGGGTAAATAGGCCAGAGAGGGACAACAGAGTTAAGACTTAAAGGACTGGCAGATTTCATTTCCTTCTTGTGAAGGTTTTCTGGCTCTAGCATCAGAGGACTCTAGACTCCAGTTCCCTAGTTCCTAGTTCTGTGACCCTGGGCAAGTAATTTGACTCAACTTGAGCCTCAGTTTTCCTGTCTATAAAATGGACCTAATAATAGCTGCCTGGCAGGGATGTTGGGAGGTCTCATTATGCAAAGCACGGACACATTGTCTTGCTCATAACAGATACCCAACAAATGCAAGCTGATATTAAGCAAGGGGGGACTATTTGGCTCTAAAGGTGGTGTTGTGAGGATTCAATAATTTCAGACGTCTGGAAGTAATCTGAAGGAAATAGAGTGATAGTCGAGAATGTTTATAGTTGTTTAGTCGCTAAGTCGTGTTCAGCTCTTCTGCAACCGCTTGGACTGTAGCCTGCCAGGCTCCTCTGTCCATGCGATTTCCCAGGCAAAAATACTCGAAGAGGTTGCCATTTCCTTCTCCTGGGGATCTTCCCGTCACAGGGGTCGAACCTGCGTTTTCTGCTTGGGAGGTGGGTTCTTTACCACTGAGCCACCCAGGGAAGTCCTCAGCTCGGTCCTAATGGGAGGTGAGGGTTTGCCCAGGGCAGTAGGACTTGGTCCCTGCTTGGAGAGAGTCAGGCTTTCGGGTGCTGAGGGCGAACGGTGGGTGGTCCCGGAGGTCTCAGTGGGCCGGGCTACTGATCTCTATACTTTTTTCCTCCCACCCTAGAGGTGGCCTACATTGGCACGCAGCACCCCCAGCACAAGGCTGCGGTGTTGCTCTGCCTGGCAGCGGGCAAGGCTGTGCTGTGTGAGAAGCCCATGGGCGTGAACGCTGCAGAAGTGCACGAAATGGTGGCTGAGGCCCGTTCCCGAGGCCTCTTCCTTATGGAGGTGAGGGTCGAGGGCCCTTCCAACCTCCCAACAGAGAGCTACTCTCCGTTACTGAACGCGGTCGTCGGTTGACAAGCACGGGTTGCCAAGAGTTAAGATAACCACGCGATGAATCGGGGTTTTTGCGCTTGTCCGGGGCTGACCTGTGCCTCACAGAAAAGTTGAATGGCATGGGTAAATAGGCCAGAGAGGGACAACAGAGTTAAGACTTAAAGGACTGGCAGATTTCATTTCCTTCTTGTGAAGGTTTTCTGGCTCTAGCATCAGAGGACTCTAGACTCCAGTTCCCTAGTTCCTAGTTCTGTGACCCTGGGCAAGTAATTTGACTCAACTTGAGCCTCAGTTTTCCTGTCTATAAAATGGACCTAATAATAGCTGCCTGGCAGGGATGTTGGGAGGTCTCATTATGCAAAGCACGGACACATTGTCTTGCTCATAACAGATACCCAACAAATGCAAGCTGATATTAAGCAATGGGGAGCGACGGAAGGGGACTGGGCAGGGGTGAGACAACTGTCGGCTCTTAACATGTTTGATCTTAGCCAAAAGGTGGAGAAGCGATAGGGTTGGCTCTTAGAGAAGAAGAGATCCCTCTGGGCCACGTGGGGGACGGACCCGAGGGGAGAGACCGCGTGTGCTCCTTTGCTGGGGGCTGCGGGAACAAAGTGCCGCTAACCCAGCCGGTGGGTTCAACAGCAGAGATTTATTTTCCCACACCTCTGGGGGGGGCCCCTGGTGGCCTCGTGGTTAGAGCTCTGGGCTCTCACTACTGCGGCCTGGATTCAAAATTGAGATCTGCCGGCCTTGCAGCACAGTCAAAAAATATTAATTCTTTTTTAAAAATTTAAAAGTAAACATTTAAAAAATTTTTTTTTAAATTTTTATTTATTTTTTGGCTATTCTGGGTTTTCACTGCTGCCACAGGCTCTTCTCTCGTTGCAGGGAGTGGGGGTGCGTCTCTAGTGGAGGTGAGCAGGTTTCTTGTTGCAGTGACTTCTCTTGTGGAACTCAGGCTCTAGGGCACACGGCTTCAGTAGTTGCAGCCCATGGGCTCCATGGCTGGGGCTCGAGCCTCTAGAGCACAGGCTCCGTAGTTGTGGGCTGAGTTTCTCCGCAGCATGTGGGATCATCCCGGGCCAGGGATCAAACTCGCATCGCCTGTATTGGCAGGCGAACTCTTCACCACTGGGCGACCAGGAAAGCCCAAAGTAAAAATTTTTAAAGCAAATCTTTTCTCACACACTGGGGGCTAGAAGTCAGGGCTTCAGCAGCGATTGTTCCCCCTGAGGCCTCTCTCTTGGGCTTACAGATGGCGGTCTCGTCTCTGTGTCTTCCCTCTGTGCCTATTTGTAGCCTAACTTCCTCTTCTTATAAGGACCCCAGTCCTATTAGATGAGGGCCCACCTTAAGGACCTCATGCTAACTTAAATGCCTCTTTAAAAACTCCATCTCTGGGAACTTCCGGGTTGTCCAGTGGTTAAGACTCCTTGCTTCCACCTCAGGGGTCAAAGCACGGACACATTGTCTTGCTCATAACAGATACCCAACAAATGCAAGCTGATATTAAGCAATGGGGAGCGACGGAAGGGACTGGGCAGGGGTGAGACAACTGTCGGCTCTTAACATGTTTGATCTTAGCCAAAAGGTGGAGAAGCGATAGGGTTGGCTCTTAGAGAAGAAGAGATCCCTCTGGGCCACGTGGGGGACGGACCCGAGGGAGAGACCGCGTGTGCTCCTTTGCTGGGGCTGCGGGAACAAAGTGCCGCTAACCCAGCCGGTGGGTTCAACAGCAGAGATTTATTTTCCCACACCTCTGGGGGGGGCCCCTGGTGGCCTCGTGGTTAGAGCTCTGGGCTCTCACTACTGCGGCCTGGATTCAAAATTGAGATCTGCCGGCCTTGCAGCACAGTCAAAAAATATTAATTCTTTTTTAAAAATTTAAAAGTAAACATTTAAAAAAATTTTTTTTAAATTTTTATTTATTTTTTGGCTATTCTGGGTTTTCACTGCTGCCACAGGCTCTTCTCTCGTTGCAGGGAGTGGGGGTGCGTCTCTAGTGGAGGTGAGCAGGTTTCTTGTTGCAGTGACTTCTCTTGTGGAACTCAGGCTCTAGGGCACACGGCTTCAGTAGTTGCAGCCCATGGGCTCCATGGCTGGGGCTCGAGCCTCTAGAGCACAGGCTCCGTAGTTGTGGGCTGAGTTTCTCCGCAGCATGTGGGATCATCCCGGGCCAGGGATCAAACTCGCATCGCCTGTATTGGCAGGCGAACTCTTCACCACTGGGCGACCAGGAAAGCCCAAAGTAAAAATTTTTAAAGCAAATCTTTTCTCACACACTGGGGGCTAGAAGTCAGGGCTTCAGCAGCGATTGTTCCCCCTGAGGCCTCTCTCTTGGGCTTACAGATGGCGGTCTCGTCTCTGTGTCTTCCCTCTGTGCCTATTTGTAGCCTAACTTCCTCTTCTTATAAGGACCCCAGTCCTATTAGATGAGGGCCCACCTTAAGGACCTCATGCTAACTTAAATGCCTCTTTAAAAACTCCATCTCTGGGAACTTCCGGGTTGTCCAGTGGTTAAGACTCCTTGCTTCCACCTCAGGGGTCATGGGTTTGATCCCTGCTCGGGGAACTAGGATCCCGCGTGGCACACAGTGTAGCAAACACACACACACACACACTCCAGATACACTCACATTGGGAGGTACTGGGGGATTCGGGCCTCAACATGAATTTGATGGGGAAACAATTCAGCCTGTAACAGTAGGAGACAGGTGTAATGGTTCAGATGAGGAAGGACAAGGCTGGCCTTGGGGCTACAGGATTGCAGAGAAGAGAAAGAGGCAGAGAGGGTCAGGCTGGACCCAACTTGGGGACTGCCAGGCTGTGGAAAGAAGGGGGAGGTGCCTTGTTTGGGAAGAAGTGGGTACACCCCACCCCAGGACTGGGTCCTCACAGGGAGAAGAACTGGTTGGTGAACTCCTGGGTCCTGACCCCTTCTCTTTCTGCATCCTGCTTTCTTCCCTTTGTTGTCTGCAGGCCATCTGGACCCGCTTCTTTCCTGCTGTAGAAGCTTTGCAGTCTGTCCTAGCCCAGGGAACCCTGGGGGACCTGCGGGTGCTTCGGGCAGAATTTGGGAAGAATCTCACCCACGTGCCCCGGGCCACAGACTGGGCCCAGGCTGGAGGCGGCTTGCTAGACCTTGGCATCTACTGCCTCCAGTTCATCTCCATGGTCTTCGGTAGACAGAAGCTGAAGAAGCTTTCCGCTGTGGGAAGGCTCCATGAAACAGGTATGATCTATCCTGGGCGTGGTTGGTCAATTGCTAAGGTGTCTCCGACTCTGCGACCCGATGGACCATAACCTGCCAGGCTCCTCTGTCCATGGGGTTCTCCGGGCAAAAATACTGGAGTGGATTGCCATTCCCTTTTCTGGGGGATCTTCCAGGACCAGGGATTAAACCTGTGTCTCCTGCATTGGCAGGTGGATTCTTGATCACTGAGCCACCAAGAGAGCCCTCAGGCAGGACTTGAGGCCAAGCTGGCCCCTGTCCTGTGCCTTCCCCCAGGTGTGGACGACACGGTCACGGTGCTGCTCGAGTACCCAGGTGGGGTCCACGGCAGCTTCACCTGCAGCATCAGTGCCCAGCTCTCCAACACGGTCTCCGTGAGCGGTACCAAGGGCTTGGCCCAGGTGAGGCACGATTGGTGGAGCCAGCTTGGGCCCAAGTCCTGGGAAGCCTGGCCCTTAGCGAGAGGAATAGGCCAGCCGTGGCTGTGGGAGCTGGGGGAGGGCTGTAACAGCCTCTTCCTACACCAGGGCTACGAAATCTGTCCTCAGCTAACAGGCCGTGGGATGGAGTTTGGACCTCCAGGCGGCTTCCTGAGGGCAAACCCATTGGTCTGACAAAAGTCTGAAGTCCTTTCTTAGGAGAAACCCGTTCTTGTCCACCATCCTTGGAAAGCAGCTGTAACCTCTGGTATTGCGTTCAGGAGAGAACATGGGCTTAATCAAAGAGTGGCTTCCTGGAGCGATGTGGCTAGAAAGTTCTATCCTTGGCAGAAGCGTTTAGACCCAGCTCCAAACTGGAACTGCAGAATGTGCCCCAGCTGTAACTGTATTTCCATTTTGACTTACATTTGGGGATGGGGATAATTGCGGGTTCCTCGGGGCTAAAACAAAATGGCTAAGAAGGTGATGGGTTGTCTCAGCTCCTCCTTGCAAAGGGGATTTCATGGAAGCAGTGATAAGCTGTCTTCCGAAGGCCTGAGCTTAGGGTTAAAGAGAGGTTTGTTCCTGGGGAAATGAACAGACAAGACAGGCTTGTAGTGTGGTAACCTTGATGCTAAGGCAACCAGAGCAGGGCTAGGGGTGAGGTGGGGCCCCAAACCTCCCTGAGGATGGAGGGTGATCAGCCCTTCGCTGATGAGACAGAGGCTTCTGGGTATCCCTGTTGGCAAGGGCAGTAGGATCACTTTTTATCTCCCCACTCAGCTCCTCGACCCCTGCTGGGCCCCAACACAGCTGGTGGTGAAGGGGGAACATAAGGAGTTCCCACTGCCCCCAGCCCCAGGCAAGAAGTTCAACTTTACAAATGGAATGGGCATGAGTTATGAGGCCCAGCATGTCCGAGAATGCCTGAAGAAGGGTAAGGATGTGGAGAATGGGAGGCGTGTGGCGGGCAAGCCTGGTAGGAGGTGGGTATCCTCTACCTCACGCCAGTACCCAGGTGGGGTCCACGGCAGCTTCACCTGCAGCATCAGTGCCCAGCTCTCCAACACGGTCTCCGTGAGCGGTACCAAGGGCTTGGCCCAGGTGAGGCACGATTGGTGGAGCCAGCTTGGGCCCAAGTCCTGGGAAGCCTGGCCCTTAGCGAGAGGAATAGGCCAGCCGTGGCTGTGGGAGCTGGGGGAGGGCTGTAACAGCCTCTTCCTACACCAGGGCTACGAAATCTGTCCTCAGCTAACAGGCCGTGGGATGGAGTTTGGACCTCCAGGCGGCTTCCTGAGGGCAAACCCATTGGTCTGACAAAAGTCTGAAGTCCTTTCTTAGGAGAAACCCGTTCTTGTCCACCATCCTTGGAAAGCAGCTGTAACCTCTGGTATTGCGTTCAGGAGAGAACATGGGCTTAATCAAAGAGTGGCTTCCTGGAGCGATGTGGCTAGAAAGTTCTATCCTTGGCAGAAGCGTTTAGACCCAGCTCCAAACTGGAACTGCAGAATGTGCCCCAGCTGTAACTGTATTTCCATTTTGACTTACATTTGGGGATGGGGATAATTGCGGGTTCCTCGGGGCTAAAACAAAATGGCTAAGAAGGTGATGGGTTGTCTCAGCTCCTCCTTGCAAAGGGGATTTCATGGAAGCAGTGATAAGCTGTCTTCCGAAGGCCTGAGCTTAGGGTTAAAGAGAGGTTTGTTCCTGGGGAAATGAACAGACAAGACAGGCTTGTAGTGTGGTAACCTTGATGCTAAGGCAACCAGAGCAGGGCTAGGGGTGAGGTGGGGCCCCAAACCTCCCTGAGGATGGAGGGTGATCAGCCCTTCGCTGATGAGACAGAGGCTTCTGGGTATCCCTGTTGGCAAGGGCAGTAGGATCACTTTTTATCTCCCCACTCAGCTCCTCGACCCCTGCTGGGCCCCAACACAGCTGGTGGTGAAGGGGGAACATAAGGAGTTCCCACTGCCCCCAGCCCCAGGCAAGAAGTTCAACTTTACAAATGGAATGGGCATGAGTTATGAGGCCCAGCATGTCCGAGAATGCCTGAAGAAGGGTAAGGATGTGGAGAATGGGGAGGGGCGTGTGGGGCGGGGCAAGCCTGGTAGGGGAGGTGGGTATCCTCTCTACCCCTCACCCATGCAAGCAACTGTTTAGAACTACATCTCCCAGGATCCTCCTGTGGCACCCATATGCCAGAACCATGTATTGCTGTGTCTAACAGTCTTCTGGGAATTGTAGTTCTTCTGATCTTTGGGCAGTGCATAGGAGGGGGGAAACCCTAACTGTACTCTCCCCCAGGCCTGAAGGAAAGTCCTGTGATGCCTCTGGCGGAAAGTGAGCTCCTGGCTGACATCCTTGAGGAGGTGGGGAAGGCCATTGGAATCACCTTCCCCCAAGACAAACACTGATGTACACCCTGAATAAATAAAGACATGCAGGAAATTCTTTGGCTTTCAGTTAAGACATGGCCCTGTCACTGCTAGGACCCGGGTTCAATCCCTGGTCAGGGAACAAAGATCTGGCAAGTCACGGGACATGGCAAATTAAACACCTACTTAAAATTAAAAATAAACATGAAGGGCCTTCCCTGGTGCTCCAGTGGGTAAGGACACCGCCTTGCATTGCAAGGGGCGCTGGTTAGATCCCTGGCCAGGGAAGATCCCACGTGCTGCGGAGCGGCTGGACCGATGTGTCCAACTACCGAGCCGGAGCTCTGGAGAGCATGCGCCCAGAGCTTGTGCTCTGCAGCGAGAGAAGCCACTGTGATGGGAGGGCCGCACAGGTCAAGGAATTGAGAGAGATGAAAATAAATAAATGAAGGACCAATAAAAGAGGCCAAAATTTAAAAAAAGAAATGTTAAAAAAAAAATTAAAAATAAACATGAAGGGGCTTCCCTGGTGGTCCAGTGGGTGAGGACACCATCTTGCAGTGCAAGGGATGCATGTTCAATCCCTGGCCTGGGAAGATCCCACGTGCTGCGGAGCGGCTGGACCGATGTGACCAACTACCGAGCTGGAGCTCTGGAGCGCAAGCGCCCAGAGCCGGTGTTCTGCACCGAGAGAGGCCACTGCGATGGGAGGCCCATACAGGCCAAAGAAGAAAGATGGATGAAACAGAAATCAATGAAAGCCGAATAGAAGTGGCCAAAAAAAACCACACACACACACATGAAATATAAATAAATAAAAATAAAGACGTGCTTTCCATGGAGATCTTGGTGGTGGCAGTTTGATGGGACCTAGAGAGTCCACCATCAAAGAGGTCACTAGAACGTACATTAGGTGGAAGTGGGGGAAGGTGGGGTCAGGACCATATTTCCCACAAGCTCCTGGAGCAGATATGTGGGGGCAGATCCACAGCTGGTCTGTGGCTTCAGCCTGTGTGTGACCTTGAGGAGGGAACAGTATATGGGTTGAAGCTGTCCAGAAGTGCACCTTTGTACCCTCCCCTACCCGGTCTCTGACTTTGTCTGCTGTCAGTAAAGGGGAAATACCACACTAAGCCATCTGGTGAGGATTAAACGGGATGTTTTGTGAAGCACACAGCAGGTTCTCTGTAGATGTTAACTGATGGCCCTTCACTTTGAGGTCAGGCCTCCAGAAGCTCCAGGCCTCCATTAAGGTATGGAGAGGCATGGGACTTCCCTGGTGGTCCAGTGGCCAAGATACTGAGCTCCCAGTCCAGAGAGCCCTCGTCAGCGAACTGGATTCCACATGCCGCAACTGAGACTTCACATGCCACAGCTGAAGATCACCGTTCCCAGGTGGTGCAGTGGTAAAGAATCAATACACTGTCTAGGTTTGTTACGGCTTTTCTTCCAAGGAGCAAGCATCTTTTAATCTCATGGCTGCAGTCTCCATCCACAGTGATTTTGGAGCCCCAGAAAATAAAGTCTGTCAGTGTTTCCATTGTTTCCCCATCTATTTGCCATGAAGTGATGGGACTGGATGACCTACGTGATCTTCGTTTTTTGAATGTTGAGATTTCAGCCAGCTTTTTCGCTCTCCTCTTTCACCTTTACTAGTCTGAGGCATATACAGTCTTTCCATACTAGGGATCGAACTCATGTCCCCTGCATTGACAGGTTGATTCATTTTTTAAAAAATTTTTATTTATGTATTTATTTGGGGGTTTTCTGGGTTTTCACTGCGGCCACAGGTTCTTCTCTAGTCGCAGGGAGTGGGGGCTACTCTCTAGTGGAGGTGAGCAGGCTTCATATTGTGGTGATTTCTCTTGTTGTGGAACTTGGGCTGTAGGGCACACAGGCTTCAGTAGATGCAGCACGTGGGCTCCACAGTTGCGGCTTCGAGGCTGTAGAGCACAGGCTCTATAGTTGTGGCTCATGGGCTAAGTTGCTCTGCAGCATGTGAGATCTTCCCAGATCAGGGATCGAACCTCCTGCATTGGCAGGATTCTTTACCACTGAGCCATCAGGAAGCCCGACAGGTTGATTCTTAGCTATTGGACCATGAGGAAGTCCTCCATATAGTCTATAAAATATGTGGGGCAGATCCACAGCTGGTCTGTGGCTTCAGCCTGTGTGTGACCTTGAGGAGGGAACAGTATATGGGTTGAAGCTGTCCAGAAGTGCACCTTTGTACCCTCCCCTACCCGGTCTCTGACTTTGTCTGCTGTCAGTAAAGGGGAAATACCACACTAAGCCATCTGGTGAGGATTAAACGGGATGTTTTGTGAAGCACACAGCAGGTTCTCTGTAGATGTTAACTGATGGCCCTTCACTTTGAGGTCAGGCCTCCAGAAGCTCCAGGCCTCCATTAAGGTATGGAGAGGCATGGGACTTCCCTGGTGGTCCAGTGGCCAAGATACTGAGCTCCCAGTCCAGAGAGCCCTCGTCAGCGAACTGGATTCCACATGCCGCAACTGAGACTTCACATGCCACAGCTGAAGATCACCGTTCCCAGGTGGTGCAGTGGTAAAGAATCAATACACTGTCTAGGTTTGTTACGGCTTTTCTTCCAAGGAGCAAGCATCTTTTAATCTCATGGCTGCAGTCTCCATCCACAGTGATTTTGGAGCCCCAGAAAATAAAGTCTGTCAGTGTTTCCATTGTTTCCCCATCTATTTGCCATGAAGTGATGGGACTGGATGACCTACGTGATCTTCGTTTTTTGAATGTTGAGATTTCAGCCAGCTTTTTCGCTCTCCTCTTTCACCTTTACTAGTCTGAGGCATATACAGTCTTTCCATACTAGGGATCGAACTCATGTCCCCTGCATTGACAGGTTGATTCATTTTTTAAAAAATTTTTATTTATGTATTTATTTGGGGGTTTTCTGGGTTTTCACTGCGGCCACAGGTTCTTCTCTAGTCGCAGGGAGTGGGGGCTACTCTCTAGTGGAGGTGAGCAGGCTTCATATTGTGGTGATTTCTCTTGTTGTGGAACTTGGGCTGTAGGGCACACAGGCTTCAGTAGATGCAGCACGTGGGCTCCACAGTTGCGGCTTCGAGGCTGTAGAGCACAGGCTCTATAGTTGTGGCTCATGGGCTAAGTTGCTCTGCAGCATGTGAGATCTTCCCAGATCAGGGATCGAACCTCCTGCATTGGCAGGCGGATTCTTTACCACTGAGCCATCAGGGAAGCCCGACAGGTTGATTCTTAGCTATTGGACCATGAGGGAAGTCCTCCATTATAAGTTACTATTAAAAGATACTGAGGGGGCTTCCCTGGTGGTCCAGTGGGTAAGGACACCGCCTTGGAGTGCAAGGGGCGCTGGTTCGATCCCTGGCCTGGGAAGATCCCACATGTCGCAGAGCGGCTGGACCAATGTGTCCAACTATCCAGACGGAGCTCTGGAGCACATGCGCCCAGAGCCAGCGCTCTGCGGCAAGAGGGGCCACTGCAATGGGAGGCCCACACAGGCCAAAGAACACAGATGGATGAAAATGAATAAATGAAAGATCGATCGAAGTGGCCAAAAAAAAAAAAAAAAAAGTTTTTTTTTTTTTAAAAAGATACTGAGGGACTTCTCTCGTGGTCCAGTGGCTCAGATTCTGCACTTACAATGCAGGGGTCGCAGGTTCAATCCCTGGTCAGAGAACTAGATCTCTCAGGCTGCAACTAAAGGTCCCACATGCCACAGTAAAGATGGAAGATCTTGTGTGCCACAACAAAGACCAGGCACACCAAAGACATAAATGTTTTTTAAAGGTGTCAAAGATAAAAGAGCAAATTGCAAAATAAAAAGTTTCAGAGGAAAAAAAAAAAAAAACAGAAAAGAAAACCCTGTCTAAGTGACACAGTTCAGCTGGGGACAGCACCCAAGAACTGTACAATTTTAGCAAATCTATCTCCTCCTCTGGACTCTGGTTTCCTCATCTGTAAAGAGGCCATACTTAATCCTAGATGTATTTGTTATCTGTTGTGTGTGTAACAGATTGCCCCCAAATTTAGCAGCTTAAGGCAACCATAAATGTTTATTCTCTCACACAGTTTTTGAGGGTTGGAAATCCACTGAGTGGCTTGGCGCTGTGGTTCTGGCTTAGGATCTCGTGTGAGGTTCCTGTCTGGATGTTGGTGGAGACAGCTGTCATGGTAAAACTCGACTGGGACTGGAGGCTGTGCTACCAAAGCAGCTCATTCATGTGGCCAGAGGAATTGGCTCTTTAATATGTGTATTTCTTGGTTCTTTGACATGTATATGACATGTGTGACTGCTTGAATGTCCTCATGACATGGCAGCTACTTCCTCTAATAAAGTGAGTGATCCAAGAAAGTCAGGCAGAAGCTGCAGTGATTTTTATGACCTAACCTTGAAAGTTACATTCTGTCATTTTCACAATATCCTATTGGTCACACTGTCAGCCTATGCAGTCTGGGAGGGGACCACACCGGGCAATGAATATCTGGAGGTGAGACTCATTGGGACCCATCTTGGAGGGGGGCTACATTGTTCTGATATAGCATCTTTATTATTTTAAACAATTTTAACTTCATAAATATCCCAATTAATAGTTGTAGGGTTTAGATGTCTGTGGCTGCATGGGAAGCTTTTTCTTCCTTCTCTGTAATCAGGATGGAAGGAGGCTAACTCACTGGGCTGGAATACCAGAGGCAAGTAAAGCCAGCTTCTAAATTAATAGGAAACACTGTCTCTCCCAAACACATGCTTTCTTTCTCCCAGAGAAGCTTTGTTCTCTAAAATCATCCTGTGGGAAATTCTATCATTAAAAATGCAACATCCCTCTCTTGCCTGTGGGATCTAACTCATGTGATACAGAGTAGCAGCCTCAACTTCCAACTTAAGGGCAGAGCAGAGGGTTTCTGGACCCAAATCTGGGTCCAGAATTTACCTTCTGGAGCCCAAATCTACCTTTATCTTGTAAATTTGCAAGGATACAGGACCCAGGTTCCTTTCACAGTCCACAAACTGCTTGGCTTTGAGCCTATCATATAATCATCACCCAAACTCCACTTTTCCTTCAAATCCAGTAGTAACTCTACCTTTTCCTTCATCAAGATGCTCCGTGATTTCTCTTTGCATATGCCCCAAATTTAGCAGCTTAAGGCAACCATAAATGTTTATTCTCTCACACAGTTTTTGAGGGTTGGAAATCCACTGAGTGGCTTGGCGCTGTGGTTCTGGCTTAGGATCTCGTGTGAGGTTCCTGTCTGGATGTTGGTGGAGACAGCTGTCATGGTAAAACTCGACTGGGACTGGAGGCTGTGCTACCAAAGCAGCTCATTCATGTGGCCAGAGGAATTGGCTCTTTAATATGTGTATTTCTTGGTTCTTTGACATGTATATGACATGTGTGACTGCTTGAATGTCCTCATGACATGGCAGCTACTTCCTCTAATAAAGTGAGTGATCCAAGAAAGTCAGGCAGAAGCTGCAGTGATTTTTATGACCTAACCTTGAAAGTTACATTCTGTCATTTTCACAATATCCTATTGGTCACACTGTCAGCCTATGCAGTCTGGGAGGGGACCACACCGGGCAATGAATATCTGGAGGTGAGACTCATTGGGACCCATCTTGGAGGGGGGCTACATTGTTCTGATATAGCATCTTTATTATTTTAAACAATTTTAACTTCATAAATATCCCAATTAATAGTTGTAGGGTTTAGATGTCTGTGGCTGCATGGGAAGCTTTTTCTTCCTTCTCTGTAATCAGGATGGAAGGAGGCTAACTCACTGGGCTGGAATACCAGAGGCAAGTAAAGCCAGCTTCTAAATTAATAGGAAACACTGTCTCTCCCAAACACATGCTTTCTTTCTCCCAGAGAAGCTTTGTTCTCTAAAATCATCCTGTGGGAAATTCTATCATTAAAAATGCAACATCCCTCTCTTGCCTGTGGGATCTAACTCATGTGATACAGAGTAGCAGCCTCAACTTCCAACTTAAGGGCAGAGCAGAGGGTTTCTGGACCCAAATCTGGGTCCAGAATTTACCTTCTGGAGCCCAAATCTACCTTTATCTTGTAAATTTGCAAGGATACAGGACCCAGGTTCCTTTCACAGTCCACAAACTGCTTGGCTTTGAGCCTATCATATAATCATCACCCAAACTCCACTTTTCCTTCAAATCCAGTAGTAACTCTACCTTTTCCTTCATCAAGATGCTCCGTGATTTCTCTGTTGCATTACTTTCACCATATCAATGGATTGATACATTTTATTTTGTCAGACTGTATTACTGATGTTGTTAGGCTGATGGGCGTAAAACACTCATCTTCGATGGCCATGGCTCCCTGGCACCCTTCGGACATAGATTCCATTCTCCTCTATGCCTAATCTGTTCATCGTCTGACTCAGCTCATTATTCTAATCTTATTTCCTTTTTCTTCTGGTTTCTTTTTTTACCTTTTTATTTATTTATTTTTTCTCCATCATCCCTCTTTTACTTTTATATTTATTTTCATTCATCTTTTATTCTTTGGCATGTGTGGGTCTCCCTCCCATCGCAGTGGCCTCTCTCGCTGCAGAGCACCGGCTCTGGGCGCATGCGCTCCAGAGCACTGGCGTGTCATTGGACACAATGGTCCAGCTGCCCCCACGGCACGTGGGATCTTCCCCGGGCCAAGGATTGAACCGGCGCCCCATGCACTGCAAGGCGGACTTTCTACGCACTGGACCATCAGGGAAGCCCTTCTGTTTTCTTTCTTTTTTTTTTTAAAGATTTATTTATTTATTTATTTTTGCGGGAGTCGGGTTGGGGAGGAAGAGGAGCGGGTGGGCCACTTCTATTGGTCTTTCATTTCTCTATTTTCATTCGTCTTTGTTCTTTGGTCCACGTGGGCCTCCCATGCGGTGGTGTCTGTCGTTGCCGAGCGTAGCTCCCGCTCGGCAATTGGACACATCGGTCCAGCCACTCCGCGGCACGTGGGATCTTCCCAGGCCAGGGATCGAACCGGTGCCCCTTGCACTGCAAGGCGGCGTCCCTATCCACTGGACCACCAGGGGAAGCCCTTCTGTTTTCTTTTTAAAAGAAAATAAAGCGCTCGTCTTACGTGTATAGCTCAATGAATTTTTAGGTTAAGTGTATGGCCTTCCCAGGTGGCTTAGTGCTGAAGAATCCGCCTATCAATACAGGAGCAAGAGATGTGACTTGGATCCCTGGGTTGAGAAAATCCCCTCAAGAAGGAAGTGGCCACCCACTCTGGTATTCTTGAGCCTGGCGTCACAAAGAGTGGCACAGCACGTTTCTGGCACCCCAGAAATCCCTCTTGGGGCCCCTCTCTGCCACTCTAGCACCAGTCTTAACACTTTTGGAAGTTCAAATTCCTTTTTATTTCCTCCCCACATAAACATTCACAGACTTTTAGTCATCTGGATCGTCCTGCCTGTATGAATGCTGTTTTCGGCCTCTGATGCTCCTTCGGGCCGGGGAATGCCGCCAGTACCGTTTGGAAACACTGCAGGAATGAATGAATGAGTGAAAGTCACCGCTGCGACGGACCGCGAGGCCGGCGGGAGGACGCCGCGCCCGGCCTCCCAGGGGAGGGCCGCGTGGGGTCGCGTGGCCGGGCCGCGCCCCCCGGAGCCGCGGCGGCCATTTTGAGGGGCGGTCACGTGAGGCACGCACGCCCAGCGGGGCGCTCACGTGAGCGGGACGCGCAGCGGCCGCCCGGGCGGACCCGGCGAGAGGCGGCGGCGGGAGCGGCGGTGATGGACGGGTCCGGGGAGCAACCCAGAGGCGAGGGTGAGGCGGGAGGCCGCCGGGCGGGAGGAGGGCGAGCCCCCAGCCGGTCCACCCCGCGGCCCCGCTCGCCGGTCCCGGGCCGTGCGATCGCCGAGCGCTCGGGGACAGAAAACTCCCGGATCCGGCGCCGCCAGCTCCATCCCCTGCCGCCCCGGGGGTCCCCGGCTCCCTGGCCTCCGCGCCCCGAGCCCTTCCTGCCGGGTGCGCTCGGACCCCGGGAAGCTGGCGCACCCCCTCCTCCGAGCCCCGGGGGCAGGCCCGGGCTTGTCGCCGGCACCACTTCCTGGTGGGAGGGGCGGGTGTCCCCTCCGGCGCCTGCGGCCCGGGGTCTGGATGCTCGCGGCGTTCCGCAGCCTCCGCCCCGCCCCCGCAGGAGTGAAGGAGACGGCCCGGGACCCCTGCCTCTTCCTTCATGGGGGGTTTAGTTGTCTGGGCCCCCACTTGACTTCATCAGGGACCGAGAGATGCAGGGCCCCCTAGCGTTGTCCCCCCTCCTCCCTCGGGGACCATGAGCCCCTCCAGTTCCCTGGATCCCTCTGGGACCCAGGAGTCCTGGCACCTCTTCCTTCCTTTCTCCTCTAGGGCCCACCAGCGAGCAGATCATGAAGACAGGGGCCCTTCTGCTTCAGGGGTGAGTCTGAGGTCTGATTATGGCAGAGCGGATTTGAGGAATGAGGCCCCGTTCTGATTCTTCATCCCACCCCTCCATTCCCACTCTAGCTTCATCCAGGATCGAGCCGGGCGAATGGGGGGAGAGACGCCCGAGCTGGGCCTGGAGCAGGTGCCTCAGGACGCGTCCACCAAGAAGCTGAGCGAGTGTCTCAAGCGCATTGGAGATGAACTGGACAGTAACGTGGAACTGCAGAGGTGTGACCCCGCGACCCAGGAGTCCAGCCACTCGGCCCCTTCTCTCGGAAGCCAGGAGTCTCAGCTCCCAATCCCTGCTTCCACTGAGAGACTGGAGTCCAGCCCCCTTTTCCTTCGGACCCAGAGTTCCAGGGCTCCCTCACTCAGCTCCGCACTCTGGCCTCCCAGCATCCCCCCCCAATGCCCCCGTGCTCTCTGAAATTGAAGCTCTCCTTCAGGGAGTCCCTTCCCCCCACATCCTCACTGTCCTTCTTGCGGCTTTCCCCAGGACAGCCTCTTTGGACTTCAGCCTGGCTCGGACCTCAGCTTTATCTTTGGGATGGGGTGCACGCCAGAGTTGCCACGCTCAGCCTGACCTTCCGACCCCCAGCTCTGGCTCTCCTCTCTCCCACAGGATGATCGCCGCTGTGGACACAAACTCCACCCGAGAGGTCTTTGTCCGAGTGGCGACCGAAATGTTTTCCGACGGCTTCAACTGGGGCCGGGTGGTTGCCCTTTTCTACTTTGCCAGCAAACTGGTGCTCAAGGTGGGCGGCCACAGGGCCCTGAGCCCAGGGAGGCTCCCCTGAGACCCAGGGAGGCTCCCCTGAGACCCAGGAGGACCTGGGAGTCATGAGGTTCCCCCGTGACTGCCCAGTAGCCACAGACGGAATGGAGACAGCCAGAAATGGGCCACTCAGCTTTTCAGTCATATATTCACTCTTTAAAACCAGGGCTTCAAAAACAGAAAAACAAAACCAGGGCTTCCCTGGTGGTTCAGGTGGTAAAGAGTCCACCTGCTCATGCAGGAGACCTGGGTTCGATCCCTGGGTCGGGAAGATCCCCTGGAGAAGGAACTGGCCACCCACTCCAGTATCCTCGCCTGGAGATTCCCATGGACAGGTCTGGCCAGCTGCAGTCCATGGAGTCGCCAAGAGTCGGACACGACTCAGCGGTGCACACACACATTCATTCAACAAACATCTGTGTTTGTTGTGTGCACTAGACTTGGCATCCAGCACACAGAACAGACCGAGGCTGGGTCCCTGGTCTCAAGTGCCTGTGTTGTGTGATGAGCACTGAGCAAAGTCAACTAGGGTGGCATGATGGTGCCAGGTGGTCACAAGACCACTTCTCAGAGGAGGTGGCATTAAACCCAAAGGTGAAATGACCAGGAAGATGCAGTGGTATGTAAAGATGGCAAG
Organism: Tragulus kanchil; assembly: GCA_022376925.1. NCBI lineage: Eukaryota > Metazoa > Chordata > Mammalia > Artiodactyla > Tragulidae > Tragulus > Tragulus kanchil. The sequence continues at coordinate 129,396,412 of JAIOJX010000031.1, forward strand.
AGCTCACCCCCAATCCCTCTCACTGAGAGACTGGAGTCCAGCCCCCTTTTCCTTCGGACCCAGAGTTCCAGGGCTCCCTCACTCAGCTCCGCACTCTGGCCTCCCAGCATCCCCCAATGCCCCCGTGCTCTCTGAAATTGAAGCTCTCCTTCAGGGAGTCCCTTCCCCCCACATCCTCACTGTCCTTCTTGCGGCTTTCCCCAGGACAGCCTCTTTGGACTTCAGCCTGGCTCGGACCTCAGCTTTATCTTTGGGATGGGGTGCACGCCAGAGTTGCCACGCTCAGCCTGACCTTCCGACCCCCAGCTCTGGCTCTCCTCTCTCCCACAGGATGATCGCCGCTGTGGACACAAACTCCACCCGAGAGGTCTTTGTCCGAGTGGCGACCGAAATGTTTTCCGACGGCTTCAACTGGGGCCGGGTGGTTGCCCTTTTCTACTTTGCCAGCAAACTGGTGCTCAAGGTGGGCGGCCACAGGGCCCTGAGCCCAGGGAGGCTCCCCTGAGACCCAGGAGGCCCCCCTGAGACCCAGGAGGACCTGGGAGTCATGAGGTTCCCCCGTGACTGCCCAGTAGCCACAGACGGAATGGAGACAGCCAGAAATGGGCCACTCAGCTTTTCAGTCATATATTCACTCTTTAAAACCAGGGCTTCAAAAACAGAAAAACAAAACCAGGGCTTCCCTGGTGGTTCAGGTGGTAAAGAGTCCACCTGCTCATGCAGGAGACCTGGGTTCGATCCCTGGGTCGGGAAGATCCCCTGGAGAAGGAACTGGCCACCCACTCCAGTATCCTCGCCTGGAGATTCCCATGGACAGGTCTGGCCAGCTGCAGTCCATGGAGTCGCCAAGAGTCGGACACGACTCAGCGGTGCACACACACATTCATTCAACAAACATCTGTGTTTGTTGTGTGCACCTTAGACTTGGCATCCAGCACACAGAACAGACCGAGGCTGGGTCCCTGGTCTCAAGTGCCTGTGTTGTGTGATGAGCACTGAGCAAAGTCAACTAGGGTGGCATGATGGTGCCAGGTGGTCACAAGACCACTTCTCAGAGGAGGTGGCATTAAACCCAAAGGTGAAATGACCAGGAAGATGCAGTGGTATGTAAAGATGGCCGAAGAGGCGTCTGCCTGGTAGAGGGCGTGGCACATGCAAAGGCCTGGTGGCAGGACCAAGCCCGGTGTTGAAGGCCATGAGGATGCCCACATGGCTGGAACAGAGTGGGACGGGGACGAAGGTGAGCCCTGAGGGCAGATTGCAAAGGGCCTGTGGGTCACTATGAAGCTCAGCCCGCTTTACTCTGAGTGCAGCCGGAGTGATTGGTTGGTTTAATCGAGAGTGACGTGCCTGATTTATAAATAGAATTGATCATTCTAGCAAGGATTGTTGTTAAGTGACTAAGTTGTGTCCACCTGTTTGCCGACCCCATGGACTGCAGCATGCCAGGCTTCCCTGTCCTTCACTATTTCCTAGAGTTTGCTTAAACTCAGGTCCATTGAGTCAGTGAAGCCATCCAACCATCTCATCCTGTGTCTAGCAAGGATAGCAAAATGTCAATTGTAGAATCTAGGTTGTGTGTATAGACCTGTTGACTGAAAATTTTTTTTAACTTTTCTATCTGAAGATTCTCCTGATGAAATATTGGGAAAGGGGAAGCCCAGCAAATTATTTTGGCCATTTTGGGTAGAAAAAGGGATCATGAGGCACAAGGGCAACGACTGGGAAGCTGATGAAGAGGTTACCTATGATAGACCTGGCGAACAGACCACTGACCCAGAGTCAGGTGGCAGCAGTGGAGGTGGGGAAGCTGATCTCTTGATGTGTTTGCAAGACTGAGCTGATGGGGCTTGAATGTTAGAGGTGAGGGGACAGCAGCCAGGGTGGTGGGAGCGCTGTATAGAGCTGGGACAACAGGTGAGAAGCAGCAAGATGAAGGGTGAGTAGGGAAGCTTAGGGAGCTTAAGAGCAATGGGTATGGGGTGTGTCAAGCCTTACCTGGTCTGAAGGTCAGAAAGCCCTCTCTGGGGAAGTAACGTTAGACCTGAGCTTCAAGGGGTGAGTGGAAATTCCCTTGCTTGAGGCCTGCTGAGGCCGAAGAATCAGCACCTGCCAAGGTCCTGAGGTAGGTTCAGAATTTGGTGGGAAGGAAAACATGGAAGAAGGGCAACGAGGCACAGAAACCAAGAGGAAAATTGGAGTGTGATCCGGCCGGAGCCTTCGCACATGGCCTTGTGGGCCAAGCTGTGCTTTTGATTTTGTATCCTGGGGGCACCAGGGAGCCATAGATGGTTTGTGAGCAGGGCGGTCGACAGTGACGACATCCACGTGACCGTTGGTGAGGCTGATTCTCTGAGTGGAAAAGAGCCGGCAAAAGGAGGGAGGCAGAGTGAGAGAGAGGAGGCTGGGGGCCAGGGGCCCCAGGCAGCAGGGACAAGGCTTGGTCCCTGAGGCCCATCCCACTTCCCACAGGCCCTGTGCACCAAGGTGCCCGAGATGATCAGGACCATCATGGGCTGGACACTGGACTTCCTTCGAGAGCGGCTGCTGCGCTGGATTCAGGACCAGGGTGGTTGGGTGAGGCCCCTAAACCCAGCCCATCCCTCCCTCTTCTGGACCCCTGGGGGTCGTCAGACGTGCTCTGTAACATATCTGATCAGCCGTGTCTAGCAAGGATAGCAAAATGTCAATTGTAGAATCTAGGTTGTGTGTATAGACCTGTTGACTGAAAATTTTTTTTAACTTTTCTATCTGAAGATTCTCCTGATGAAATATTGGGAAAGGGGAAGCCCAGCAAATTATTTTGGCCATTTTGGGTAGAAAAAGGGATCATGAGGCACAAGGGCAACGACTGGGAAGCTGATGAAGAGGTTACCTATGATAGACCTGGCGAACAGACCACTGACCCAGAGTCAGGTGGCAGCAGTGGAGGTGGGGAAGCTGATCTCTTGATGTGTTTGCAAGACTGAGCTGATGGGGCTTGAATGTTAGAGGTGAGGGGACAGCAGCCAGGGTGGTGGGAGCGCTGTATAGAGCTGGGACAACAGGTGAGAAGCAGCAAGATGAAGGGTGAGTAGGGAAGCTTAGGGAGCTTAAGAGCAATGGGTATGGGGTGTGTCAAGCCTTACCTGGTCTGAAGGTCAGAAAGCCCTCTCTGGGGAAGTAACGTTAGACCTGAGCTTCAAGGGGTGAGTGGAAATTCCCTTGCTTGAGGCCTGCTGAGGCCGAAGAATCAGCACCTGCCAAGGTCCTGAGGTAGGTTCAGAATTTGGTGGGAAGGAAAACATGGAAGAAGGGCAACGAGGCACAGAAACCAAGAGGAAAATTGGAGTGTGATCCGGCCGGAGCCTTCGCACATGGCCTTGTGGGCCAAGCTGTGCTTTTGATTTTGTATCCTGGGGGCACCAGGGAGCCATAGATGGTTTGTGAGCAGGGCGGTCGACAGTGACGACATCCACGTGACCGTTGGTGAGGCTGATTCTCTGAGTGGAAAAGAGCCGGCAAAAGGAGGGAGGCAGAGTGAGAGAGAGGAGGCTGGGGGCCAGGGGCCCCAGGCAGCAGGGACAAGGCTTGGTCCCTGAGGCCCATCCCACTTCCCACAGGCCCTGTGCACCAAGGTGCCCGAGATGATCAGGACCATCATGGGCTGGACACTGGACTTCCTTCGAGAGCGGCTGCTGCGCTGGATTCAGGACCAGGGTGGTTGGGTGAGGCCCCTAAACCCAGCCCATCCCTCCCTCTTCTGGACCCCTGGGGGTCGTCAGACGTGCTCTGTAACATATCTGATCAGCCCCTGATTCACATGGTGCCCACTGACCTATGACCCTTAGCCCCATGACCTCTGATCTCATGACCCCTGACCCGACTAGTGCTTTCTGCCCTTCCTGTGCCTCCACTTCCTCTGGAGTGCCTCGAGTTCTAGGATAATCCTGTAACCCTCCTCTCTCAGGCCTTTGCTCCTCCACGTGCCCTCTGACCTCTCCCTGACCCCGCATGTGCTGGCCCAGGGGCTGCTCCCTGGCTGAGTCCCTGACGTGCCTGATGTCCCTGTCCCCAGGACGGCCTCCTCTCCTACTGTGGGACACCCACGTGGCAGACACTGACCATCTTTGTGGCCGGGGTGATCACGGCTTCGCTGACCATCTGGAGGAATCTGGGCTGAGGCCACCAGCTGCCTTGGACTCTGTCTTTTCTGCATAAATTATGGCATTTTTCAAGGAGGGGTGGGGACTGGGGGCCATGGGAATTTTTCTTACTTTTGTAATTATTGGGGTGGGGCGGGGTGGGGAGGCGTGGTCTGGGGTGGTGGCAATAAACCTCTTTGGGACCACACTTCGGAGTCCTGAGTCGCTGGCCCCACTAGCGGGCTGTCGCAGGAGACCAGGCTTCATGCGCCGGTAGGTCTCTCTTCTGAGTCACCACTGCCCTCGGTGGGGTAGCGGTGCCTTCAGTCCTGGCTCTGCCTTCAGGGAGCCCGCAGCCTCGAGGGGAACCAAGGTTGTCTCGAGGTCGCGTGGGTCCCGTGTCTGCACTTCCCTGACGGCTCAGCGGGTACGGGATCTGCCCGCAGTGCAGCAGACCCAGGAGATGTGGGTTTGATCCCTGAATCAGGAAGACCTCTCGGAGGAGGAAATGGCTACCCAGTATTGTCTGACTCTCACAGACAGAGAGGCCTGGTGGGCTGCAGTCTGTGGGGTCACAAAGAGGCCGAGTGAGTGACTAAGGACAGGAGCAGGCGTCCCATGTCACAGCCCAGGGGTGTGTGCTGGAAAGAGCACTGGGCCAGGCCCAAGTCCAGCAGAAGAGGCTGGGGGTGGGCGGTGGGGGGTGGGGTGGAGGTCTGGGCAGCAGGGTGTGCCAAGCAGGCCTCCTAGACCCTAGGAACTATGGCCTGGAAGTTTCCACCGAAGGGGACCTCAAGAGTTTATACACTTACTGAGGTGGAGAAATGGGGAAGGAGCGGGCGTACATGCCTGGGGAGGACGACGAGAGCCGGGGAGGGCGCTGGAGCTTTTGCGGGGAATCCCCCTGGAGGATGGAAGACTGAGGAGGCGGGAGAGGGTCCAAGGGAGACGGGGAGGAGGCCTGAGCTACAGCTGTCTGGCCTGAGAGACACGGGGAGACTGGCAGGCTTTGGGAGGAGGAGCAGGAGACGGGTCTGGCCTATAGCTGGAAGGGTCTCCTAGGAGAGGAGCCAGCCAGTGTCAGCAAGAGCCACTGGTGGTCAGTGGCTAGAGGCTCACACTCCCAGTCCAGGGGCCTCGTTTCATAGACCCCCAAATGCCGCAACTAAAAAGATCTCGCATGCTGAAACAGAGATCCCACATGCACAACTAAGACCTGGTGCAGCCAAATAATGTTTTCTTTTTTTTTTTTAAAGGACTTCCCTGGTGGTTCAGTCGTTATAAATCCACCTGCCATTCCAGGGAACATGAGTTTGATCCCTGCTCTCCGGGCAACTAAGCCAATAAGCAAAGCCACGGTAATGAGAAGCCCACATACCACCATGAGAGTAGCCCTCACTAGACATAGCTAGAGAAAGCCCACATGCAGCAACGAAGACCCAGCACAGCCAAAAATAAATACAGTTTTTAAAAAGAAGGGGAATCAGAAAAGGGGATTACAGAGAGCAAGGGCACCCAGATAGTCGCAGTTGGCTGTCACCTTTCTGGCTCTGTCCCCGCCTGTCTCTATCCCCTCTCTTTGGGTCCCTCTGTCCCTTTCTGCCTCTTTCCCTATCTTACTATTTTTTTTTCAATTTTCATCTTACTTTTACAGTTTTGTTGTTTACAGATATGTATGATCCCAGATTCGTCATATGTATATCCCCGCCATCCCACCCTCCAGGCCCTCACGCAGCACCCCTGCAGGATCCCTATCTTTTGTCTCTGGGTCTTTGCTACCCTTTTCTTTGTGCTGGAAAGAGCACTGGGCCAGGCCCAAGTCCAGCAGAAGAGGCTGGGGGTGGGGGGTGGGGGGTGGGGTGGAGGTCTGGGCAGCAGGGTGTGCCAAGCAGGCCTCCTAGACCCTAGGAACTATGGCCTGGAAGTTTCCACCGAAGGGGACCTCAAGAGTTTATACACTTACTGAGGTGGAGAAATGGGGAAGGAGCGGGCGTACATGCCTGGGGAGGACGACGAGAGCCGGGGAGGGCGCTGGAGCTTTTGCGGGGAATCCCCCTGGAGGATGGAAGACTGAGGAGGCGGGAGAGGGTCCAAGGGAGACGGGGAGGAGGCCTGAGCTACAGCTGTCTGGCCTGAGAGACACGGGGAGACTGGCAGGCTTTGGGAGGAGGAGCAGGAGACGGGTCTGGCCTATAGCTGGAAGGGTCTCCTAGGAGAGGAGCCAGCCAGTGTCAGCAAGAGCCACTGGTGGTCAGTGGCTAGAGGCTCACACTCCCAGTCCAGGGGCCTCGTTTCATAGACCCCCAAATGCCGCAACTAAAAAGATCTCGCATGCTGAAACAGAGATCCCACATGCACAACTAAGACCTGGTGCAGCCAAATAATGTTTTCTTTTTTTTTTTTAAAGGACTTCCCTGGTGGTTCAGTCGTTATAAATCCACCTGCCATTCCAGGGAACATGAGTTTGATCCCTGCTCTCCGGGCAACTAAGCCAATAAGCAAAGCCACGGTAATGAGAAGCCCACATACCACCATGAGAGTAGCCCTCACTAGACATAGCTAGAGAAAGCCCACATGCAGCAACGAAGACCCAGCACAGCCAAAAATAAATACAGTTTTTAAAAAGAAGGGGAATCAGAAAAGGGGATTACAGAGAGCAAGGGCACCCAGATAGTCGCAGTTGGCTGTCACCTTTCTGGCTCTGTCCCCGCCTGTCTCTATCCCCTCTCTTTGGGTCCCTCTGTCCCTTTCTGCCTCTTTCCCTATCTTACTATTTTTTTTTCAATTTTCATCTTACTTTTACAGTTTTGTTGTTTACAGATATGTATGATCCCAGATTCGTCATATGTATATCCCCGCCATCCCACCCCTCCAGGCCCTCACGCAGCACCCCTGCAGGATCCCCTATCTTTTTGTCTCTGGGTCTTTGCTACCCTCTCTTTCTGGGTCTGTCCCTGTCCCCCTGGGTCATGTGTCTTCTCCTATCCCTCCCTCTCCAACAGTCCTTCCTCGAAACACCTTTATCACACCTTCCTCTCCCTCCCCTTTCCAGGTCTCTGCTCCTTTAGCCAGAGGCTAAAGGTCTCTGGGCCGAAGTAACACATTTAGTGAATGAGTAACTCAGTCCCCATTGTGACTGTGTGCCTGGGCAGCTGCTCCTCCCCCAGAGACACCCGGAGAGGGGAGAGAGGGAAAACCGCTCTGAGGGGAGACTGCCTCAGCGCCCAGAGACTGGGAACAATATGGCCACAGGCATGACCTCAGGGAAACCATCAAGGGAACTAAAAGGACAGTAAGACTCACAAAGACAGTGAGACAAAGCACTGGAGGGCAGCATATTGCGGGAGGGGAGGGGGCCAGACTTGGGGCCCAGCCAGACTGCAGTCCACCCCACAGAGATGAGGTCAGTGAGCCGGCCTCACCCACCCCCACTACCGGAGCCCCTTTCCGGAGCTGAGTTCAGCATGACTCAGCATGGCTGCTCGCCTGGCCAAGAGCCAAGACACCCCTTGAGGACCCCAGATACCAGCCTGGCTGGCCTCCCTTGATGGGTCCCGGAGGGCCCGGAGCCCTCTCAGCATTGGGACTCAAGGCATGCTAGTCGTTATAAATCCACCTGCCATTCCACATACCCCCACGCATGAAGCCACGGTAATGAGAAGCCCACATACCACCATGAGAGTAGCCCTCACTAGACATAGCTAGAGAAAGCCCACATGCAGCAACGAAGACCCAGCACAGCCAAAAATAAATACAGTTTTTAAAAAGAAGGGGAATCAGAAAAGGGGATTACAGAGAGCAAGGGCACCCAGATAGTCGCAGTTGGCTGTCACCTTTCTGGCTCTGTCCCCGCCTGTCTCTATCCCCTCTCTTTGGGTCCCTCTGTCCCTTTCTGCCTCTTTCCCTATCTTACTATTTTTTTTTCAATTTTCATCTTACTTTTACAGTTTTGTTGTTTACAGATATGTATGATCCCAGATTCGTCATATGTATATCCCCGCCATCCCACCCCTCCAGGCCCTCACGCAGCACCCCTGCAGGATCCCCTATCTTTTTGTCTCTGGGTCTTTGCTACCCTCTCTTTCTGGGTCTGTCCCTGTCCCCCTGGGTCATGTGTCTTCTCCTATCCCTCCCTCTCCAACAGTCCTTCCTCGAAACACCTTTATCACACCTTCCTCTCCCTCCCCTTTCCAGGTCTCTGCTCCTTTAGCCAGAGGCTAAAGGTCTCTGGGCCAAGTAACACATTTAGTGAATGAGTAACTCAGTCCCCATTGTGACTGTGTGCCTGGGCAGCTGCTCCTCCCCCAGAGACACCCGGAGAGGGGAGAGAGGGAAAACCGCTCTGAGGGGAGACTGCCTCAGCGCCCAGAGACTGGGAACAATATGGCCACAGGCATGACCTCAGGGAAACCATCAAGGGAACTAAAAGGACAGTAAGACTCACAAAGACAGTGAGACAAAGCACTGGAGGGCAGCATATTGCGGGAGGGGAGGGGGCCAGACTTGGGGCCCAGCCAGACTGCAGTCCACCCCACAGAGATGAGGTCAGTGAGCCGGCCTCACCCACCCCCACTACCGGAGCCCCTTTCCGGAGCTGAGTTCAGCATGACTCAGCATGGCTGCTCGCCTGGCCAAGAGCCAAGACACCCCTTGAGGACCCCAGATACCAGCCTGGCTGGCCTCCCCTTGATCAGGGGGGACCCTGCCCCGGGGGCTTGGAAAGGCTGCTTCTCTACAAGGCAAGCCCTAACCTCTGCCCCTCACACCCCAGTGGCTTCAGCTTCCCTGCCCCAGCCAGCCAGCGGCCTCCACTTACAGAGGGCCAAATGCCTTTGTTTCTCCTTTGCCCCATCAACGGGGAGCTGCTTAAAGGCAGAGTCCTGTGATGAACCAGGTCTGGCACAGAGGCACCCACCTGAACCAGACATACTTTAAAAACGTCTATTGGTTAAACAGAGGCACCCATCCGCAGGTCCCTAGACCCTTCTTGTTTCTGCAGGAAACCAGTGCTTCTCCGTAATCTTGAAGCAGTGTGTCAGGCAAGGCAGGGACAACTTGAGAGTTTCCTTCAGAGCCCAAAAAGAATTCTCAAGTCTCTGGCTGCCTTCAAAGTAATCTTCAGGAAATGCAGCCTGAGAGAGACCCCCCCCCTTCCCCAACTCAGCTCCCAGAAAAAGGGAGCGCCCTAAAATACCCGCTAGGTTTTCCAAGTGGCCCAGACAATATTCCCAGGACTTCAAACACCTCTCCAAGGCCCCTGACCTGTTTGAAAAGCCCTTACAAAACTTCTAGAAACATTCCTTCCCCAAACTGCCCCCCACTCCGGGGCTGGACGCCAAGGGTTCTATGACTGTCGACTGTCTTCTCAATCTCGAAGATTACCTCCAGGGCCTAAAGGCCTCCCCCAGAAAGTTTCCGGAAAAATATGGACTTCCATTGTGAACTCTAACGCTGCAGAAACTGCCCCCAACCTTTGAACCCGGGGCTCCAGGTCCTCCCAGAGAGAGACCCAAGGTTCTAGGAAATACCATCTCACAGTTTTTCAAACTTCTCACTGATCCGGAGACCCCCTTATCTTCCAAAGCAAACGACAGTCATCTGCAGGTTTCGGGCCCTCTACGGAACCCCCAAGACTCCAGTAACGTCCGAGCTGAGCAACCGCCAGAATCCAGACTACTTTCCTGAGACACCCCGGGGCCCCATGGATCAGTACTTAGGGCTCATTCATCTTTCACTTATCAGAGAGACCCGTCCAGAATCCCTCAGCTTCCCAGAATTGGCCCCAGAGCCCTTGAAGGCGGCAAGAGCCCCCAACCCCAACCCCCAGCCCCCATTGCACAACAGCCTCTTGCTGCCAGCGCGTGACTCTCCCACCTCCGAGCGGGGGGCGGGGAGCCTCAGCTGCTCCTGATTGGTAGCGTGCGGGCACCCGGTCCCGCCTCCCGCCACCGCAGATTGGCTCATCGCCCTCCGCGACCGCCCCACTTCCGAGGGCCCCGCGCGCTATAAAAGCAGCCGCCTTTACCAGAAGCTTTCCAAGTGCGCTCGGTGTCCTGCGGTCTGTCTCTTGCTCCAACAGTGCTTGGACGGAACAGACCGAGGGACGCCCCTTGCTCCAACCTTCGACCACTCGCCAACATTTTTTCCAGTCGCAGCCTTCGGAATCACACATCCGGCTGTGCGCGACCACCGGGAGCAGCCACCAGTTTTCGAGCCTAAGTCCTTACTGCCGATCAACCATGAGCTCCCAGATTCGTCAGAATTATTCCACCGAAGTGGAGGCCGCCGTCAACCGCCTGGTCAACATGCACCTGCGGGCCTCCTACACCTACCTCTCTCTGGTGAGTTTCCCCCAGACGCCCCCGGCCCTAGTTTCCCTCTGCTACGCACCTCTGACCCTTTGCGCACGCGCTGGCCTTCTTTGTTCCCCCGTCCGAAGGCGGAGTCCGCCCGCCTGGCCTCTCCTCTTGCTTACCGTGTTCCCGCTCTCTCTGCCTGCAGGGCTTCTATTTCGACCGCGACGATGTGGCTCTGAAGGGTGTGAGCCACTTTTTTCGCGAATTGGCTAAGGAGAAGCGCGAGGGCGCGGAGCGGCTCTTGAAAATGCAAAACCAGCGTGGTGGCCGCGCCCTCTTCCTGGACGTGCAGGTAAATAGTGTGTGGGCAGCGGACTACATCTCCCAGCAATCCCCGGTCTGGAGACCCCCTTGGTCGTCGCGGTTTAGGCACAGCGCAGGCCCTTGGGAGATGGAGTTCACCCTTGTGTGGGTTGTTTATTATGACTGGAAATGGAGGCGCAGCCACTTCCCCCTAGACGTGGCCCCAGAGCCCTTGAAGGCGGCAAGAGCCCCAACCCCAACCCCAGCCCCATTGCACAACAGCCTCTTGCTGCCAGCGCGTGACTCTCCCACCTCCGAGCGGGGGGCGGGGAGCCTCAGCTGCTCCTGATTGGTAGCGTGCGGGCACCCGGTCCCGCCTCCCGCCACCGCAGATTGGCTCATCGCCCTCCGCGACCGCCCCACTTCCGAGGGCCCCGCGCGCTATAAAAGCAGCCGCCTTTACCAGAAGCTTTCCAAGTGCGCTCGGTGTCCTGCGGTCTGTCTCTTGCTCCAACAGTGCTTGGACGGAACAGACCGAGGGACGCCCCTTGCTCCAACCTTCGACCACTCGCCAACATTTTTTCCAGTCGCAGCCTTCGGAATCACACATCCGGCTGTGCGCGACCACCGGGAGCAGCCACCAGTTTTCGAGCCTAAGTCCTTACTGCCGATCAACCATGAGCTCCCAGATTCGTCAGAATTATTCCACCGAAGTGGAGGCCGCCGTCAACCGCCTGGTCAACATGCACCTGCGGGCCTCCTACACCTACCTCTCTCTGGTGAGTTTCCCCCAGACGCCCCCGGCCCTAGTTTCCCTCTGCTACGCACCTCTGACCCTTTGCGCACGCGCTGGCCTTCTTTGTTCCCCCGTCCGAAGGCGGAGTCCGCCCGCCTGGCCTCTCCTCTTGCTTACCGTGTTCCCGCTCTCTCTGCCTGCAGGGCTTCTATTTCGACCGCGACGATGTGGCTCTGAAGGGTGTGAGCCACTTTTTTCGCGAATTGGCTAAGGAGAAGCGCGAGGGCGCGGAGCGGCTCTTGAAAATGCAAAACCAGCGTGGTGGCCGCGCCCTCTTCCTGGACGTGCAGGTAAATAGTGTGTGGGCAGCGGACTACATCTCCCAGCAATCCCCGGTCTGGAGACCCCCTTGGTCGTCGCGGTTTAGGCACAGCGCAGGCCCTTGGGAGATGGAGTTCACCCTTGTGTGGGTTGTTTATTATGACTGGAAATGGAGGCGCAGCCACTTCCCCCTAGACGTGGCGGTCCAGAGTGCGGCTTGTGGTCTCTTGGGACGTGGAGTTGTAGGATACTGAGGCTGAAAGATACAACCTCTTAAGACCTTTTTTTCCCTCCTGGGCTAAACCAAATTAGTTGTTAGTCCTTTCCAGAGTGGCTAGTACTGTTACATCTCTTGTTTTCGGTATAGAAGCCATCTCAAGATGAGTGGGGTAAAGCCCAGGACGCTATGGAAGCTGCCCTTCTCGCAGAGAAGAACCTGAACCAGGCTCTTTTGGAATTGCATGGCCTGGGTTCTTCCCACGCAGACCCGCATGTAAGTGTCTCCATTCCCGCCAGCCCATCCTAAGACCTTCCCCAGGATGTTGTTTACCTTCTCACTAAGCACTGACCTCTTTTCGTGGAGCAGATTTCCTTCGGAGCCTGGTTCCCCCATCTGCCCCATTGTTAGATCTCCTAAGTGGCAACATTTTTTCTTCTACCCCACAGATCTGTGACTTCCTGGAGAAGCACTTCCTAGATCAGGAGGTGGAACTCCTCAAGAAGGTGGGGGATCACCTGACCAACCTCCGCAGGCTGGCTGGTCCCCAGGCGGGGCTGGGTGAATATCTCTTTGAAAGGCTCACCCTCAAGCACGACTAGGAGCCTCTGGAGACCAGTGGCCATTGAGGAGCGCCCGTTGGGGCTACCTGAAGCCTCTCTCTGCAGCCATTAGGCAGCTTTTTTTTGGAACGCCTTGGAGCCCTCAAACCTAGGACCAAGTGGAAACAGTAAAGCCTTTTTGCAGCATCTCTTGGTTGTGTGTTTATCAACCTTTGGAGGGCTGGCTGGCAGGAGAAAGGAGTCAAAAATTGTTTAGGGGGAGCCCTTGGTGGGGGGGGAGGCTCTTGAAAATGCAAAACCAGCGTGGTGGCCGCGCCCTCTTCCTGGACGTGCAGGTAAATAGTGTGTGGGCAGCGGACTACATCTCCCAGCAATCCCCGGTCTGGAGACCCCCTTGGTCGTCGCGGTTTAGGCACAGCGCAGGCCCTTGGGAGATGGAGTTCACCCTTGTGTGGGTTGTTTATTATGACTGGAAATGGAGGCGCAGCCACTTCCCCCTAGACGTGGCGGTCCAGAGTGCGGCTTGTGGTCTCTTGGGACGTGGAGTTGTAGGATACTGAGGCTGAAAGATACAACCTCTTAAGACCTTTTTTTCCCTCCTGGGCTAAACCAAATTAGTTGTTAGTCCTTTCCAGAGTGGCTAGTACTGTTACATCTCTTGTTTTCGGTATAGAAGCCATCTCAAGATGAGTGGGGTAAAGCCCAGGACGCTATGGAAGCTGCCCTTCTCGCAGAGAAGAACCTGAACCAGGCTCTTTTGGAATTGCATGGCCTGGGTTCTTCCCACGCAGACCCGCATGTAAGTGTCTCCATTCCCGCCAGCCCATCCTAAGACCTTCCCCAGGATGTTGTTTACCTTCTCACTAAGCACTGACCTCTTTTCGTGGAGCAGATTTCCTTCGGAGCCTGGTTCCCCCATCTGCCCCATTGTTAGATCTCCTAAGTGGCAACATTTTTTCTTCTACCCCACAGATCTGTGACTTCCTGGAGAAGCACTTCCTAGATCAGGAGGTGGAACTCCTCAAGAAGGTGGGGGATCACCTGACCAACCTCCGCAGGCTGGCTGGTCCCCAGGCGGGGCTGGGTGAATATCTCTTTGAAAGGCTCACCCTCAAGCACGACTAGGAGCCTCTGGAGACCAGTGGCCATTGAGGAGCGCCCGTTGGGGCTACCTGAAGCCTCTCTCTGCAGCCATTAGGCAGCTTTTTTTTGGAACGCCTTGGAGCCCTCAAACCTAGGACCAAGTGGAAACAGTAAAGCCTTTTTGCAGCATCTCTTGGTTGTGTGTTTATCATGGAGCCGGGTGGGGGTGTTCTCTGTTAACAAGGCTGGCAGGACTGGGCTGGGCTGGCAGGGAGAAAGGAGTCGGTTGTTTATTGTCCAAAGACAACATCTGTGGGGTGTCGCAGCAGTGGCTTCCTTGCTCTGCCAGGCTGTTAACCGCCCTGGCTAAAATGGTAGAACCTAGACTCCAGGGAGAAGTCTGGTAAGGCCTGGGGTGGGTAACTGGAAGCAGACAGCTGTTCACCAGTCACTAGAAACTGGTTCAGATGAGTTAGGTTGCCAGGTGCTTGCCATGCTCTGAAAGTAGTACGGTCTGGCTCAATTCTGGGAGGCTCAGCAGTCACAGAATTCCCAGCTCCTTGATAAGGGGGACTTGAGACAATTGCTGTGTAAATTACCCATGGTAACCGGGAGACACACCCAGCTCTGTACTCAAGGCAGTTTATTCCAGGTATGGAATTAAAGGCACACAGGACACGGCCCATGCGTCTGAGCAGCTGAGAGGACATCATATGAAAGGAGTGCTGAGCTAGACTGCCAGGCTCAGCACAGACGGGGTGTGAAACTGTTCAAAAGGAAACAGAAGCTTGATGCCTTGGCAGGCAGCTGCTGGGTCCAAGAGAAAAAAAAACTAAGTGACCCCCTACCCACTGCCTAAATGGCTGCTGGACACGGGTTTTGCCTGCTCAACACAATGCCCCTCTTGCTTAATTCTGGTGGGGGAGGGGACTTCTGGGTGTCTTGCAAACTAAGGGAAGGATGCTCACATGTACGAATTCAAACAGCCTTCTACTCCCCTCAGTAGCGAGTGGTGTGGAGACGCACATGGAGCCCAGGGAAGATAAGAACTGAAAGATCTGTTCCAAAAAGAGACTCATTCAGGGGACAGTAGGGCGGAAGTCCAGAGGCCACAGAGTTCCAGAAATGTGCTCTGACCCAGTGCTGTCCAACAACTGTTTGCAATGATGGATATGTTCTGTGTCTGCTCACTAGGATAGCTGTGGGCCACGTGTGGCCACAGCAGCTATTAAGCCCCTGCCTATGGCTAGTGCTATTGAGATACCTGAAAAGCCACAAGCGGCTCATGGCTACCCTGTACCACTGGTCATTTTTCCAGTGACAGCCCCTTCCTGCCAAAGAGCTTGAGCCAACTTTGCTACTTACGAATTGAAAACAAGAGGTGCCTTGCTTTGAAAGAACGGTGGAATCCAATGGCGAGCCAAGGCTCAGAGAGTAGAAACAGGAACTGGGACTCAGCAATGGGCAGGGGGCAGAATAGGAGGCAAAGAGGAGGGCGGGGTCCACCAAGCCCTCTGGTCAGACTAGACCTGAGATTCTTAAATATAGATGTATTTTTTCATCTCTGGACACACTTCAGTCACACCCCCTCCCAACTGCAAACCAAGTGCAGCAGACACAGCACACGTGAGGGGCCCCTCCCTTTCACCAAAGCTGGGGGCTGGGCACAGCTTGAGGACGGAAGAGCCTGGAGGTAAATGTGGAAGTCCTTGAATCCAGGGGACTGAGTTCTAGATCGCGGGAGGGGACCAGGATGCAGCACAGTGAGGAGGTTCTAGATTCAGCAGCCAGGACCTAGAACCCAGTGGTTTCCTGACAGGTCTAGCAGTTGGTTGGGGGTTGTGGGGAGGTGCAGTGAGGAGACAGCCAGTTGTCCTCCGTAGAGGGATTGATTCCCTGGAGGACGCAAGGGTCTAGAGATATGAGGGAGTTCAGACTCAGGGAAGGGCATGTACCGTCTGGTTCAGAAAAGCCCACAAAGGCATCTAGACCAAGACCGAGTGTTCTCCAGTAGGAATTAAAAGCCAAGGGGTTCTGCCCCCCATTTGCTTGGCCAAAACAAAGTGCAGAGGAAGAAGGAAGCAGGGGCGGAGGGATCCTCCCGACAGAGTTCACTGCCCCAGAGAGAGCTAACTCACAGTAAACATCAGTGCGCTGGCCTGGAGCCCGAATTCTGGAGTTGAAATGGAGGACCCGCACTCAAGTTAAGTCCCTGAAAGGGCCCCAGCTCTGGACTTGATTGTCTCATTAGCAAGGAGGCCAAGTGGTTTCCAGTGTCCAGGGCCCCGAGGCCAGGCCCGAAGGCGGCAAGCTCTGTATGCTGTCGAATTAGCCAGCTGCAAGGGGTTCTAGGAGTCCCCGCATAAAAGGCAACAGAGCAGGTTTCTGAAAACCTCTGGCACCACGGCAGGGTAATGGCAGATCCCTGGCATCTACGATGGCCAGGGGGGACTCCAGGGCACAGGTGATGCATTCTGGAACCCAAGAAAGGCACAATGTTGTAGATTCTGGAGTGTTCCAAGGGCTGGGCTCCATGGGCTGGACTCTATGGCGGAGGAGGCGGGGCTGTGGACCCCACAGAGGGCTGGAGATCCAGAGGAGCTTTGGGACAGCGCCATTCTGCGTATGTTCTCTGGTTAAGGGAGGCAGGGCTGCCAGGGCGGGGGAGGCGGCACGGGGATGTGGGGCAGGGGACTTAGTTGCGTTCCTCGCCCAGGGAGCTGGCGGGGCTGAGGGGCTCACTGGGGGTGCTGAGTGAGCTGGAGGGCGCCGTGTCCACCGAGCCGCGCTTGCTCCCGCTGGTGGAGGAGGTGCAGGAGGCGCGGCGCGGCCACTCCGGGGCGCGGATGTTGCGCCGGTCCTTGGCGGCCTCCTCATCCTCATCGTAGCGTTCCCCATCTTCATCCGGTGGGAAGTCTCGGGGCTCCTCCTCATCCTCGCTCTGGTGCGGGCTGGAGTGTCGCGACAGCGAGGGTGACGGCGGCACGGACGCCGGCCGTGGGTAGCGGTAGCCCTGGGTCTGTGTACGGAGGCGTGGGCACAAACTGCAGTGAGCAGAGACCCCCCCCCACACACAGCCTGCCTGGGCGACCAGCGTCTCTGAGACCTCGCGACTCCAGGCGGGGCACCCCACCTCACCTCAGCTGTCAAGCTTCTGGCTCACCAGAGAGGCCTGGGATCCACTTACCGCGTCAGCCTCGTGAGGCTCGTAGGTGAAGTGTTCTGGAAAGGCCTTCGCCAGAGCCATGTGGCGCGCTGACATGTAGTACTTGTTGAGGGGAAAGAAGGGGAGTGGGCATCAGGTGGCAGGAACCGACCCCGGCCTCCATTAGATTTGGAGGCGGGGTGAACCCTGGCTATACCATTTTTTTTCTTTTTTTGGGAGGGCCTCTTTTATTTCATTTTTTAAAATTAATTTATTTATTTTCATCCATCTTTATTATTTGGCCTGTGTGGGCCTCCCATTGCTGTGGCCTCTCTCCTTGCAGAGCACCGGCTCTGGGCGCGTGAGCTCCAGAGCACAGGCTCGTCATTGGATACATCAGTCCAGCCGCTGCACAGCACGTGGGATCCTCCCGGGCCAGGGATCGAACCCGTGCCCTTGCACTAAAAGGCGGACTCTGGAGTGTTCCAAGGGCTGGGCTCCATGGGCTGGACTCTATGGCGGAGGAGGCGGGGCTGTGGACCCCACAGAGGGCTGGAGATCCAGAGGAGCTTTGGGACAGCGCCATTCTGCGTATGTTCTCTGGTTAAGGGAGGCAGGGCTGCCAGGGCGGGGGAGGCGGCACGGGGATGTGGGGCAGGGGACTTAGTTGCGTTCCTCGCCCAGGGAGCTGGCGGGGCTGAGGGGCTCACTGGGGGTGCTGAGTGAGCTGGAGGGCGCCGTGTCCACCGAGCCGCGCTTGCTCCCGCTGGTGGAGGAGGTGCAGGAGGCGCGGCGCGGCCACTCCGGGGCGCGGATGTTGCGCCGGTCCTTGGCGGCCTCCTCATCCTCATCGTAGCGTTCCCCATCTTCATCCGGTGGGAAGTCTCGGGGCTCCTCCTCATCCTCGCTCTGGTGCGGGCTGGAGTGTCGCGACAGCGAGGGTGACGGCGGCACGGACGCCGGCCGTGGGTAGCGGTAGCCCTGGGTCTGTGTACGGAGGCGTGGGCACAAACTGCAGTGAGCAGAGACCCCCCCCCACACACAGCCTGCCTGGGCGACCAGCGTCTCTGAGACCTCGCGACTCCAGGCGGGGCACCCCACCTCACCTCAGCTGTCAAGCTTCTGGCTCACCAGAGAGGCCTGGGATCCACTTACCGCGTCAGCCTCGTGAGGCTCGTAGGTGAAGTGTTCTGGAAAGGCCTTCGCCAGAGCCATGTGGCGCGCTGACATGTAGTACTTGTTGAGGGGAAAGAAGGGGAGTGGGCATCAGGTGGCAGGAACCGACCCCGGCCTCCATTAGATTTGGAGGCGGGGTGAACCCTGGCTATACCATTTTTTTTCTTTTTTTGGGAGGGCCTCTTTTATTTCATTTTTTAAAATTAATTTATTTATTTTCATCCATCTTTATTATTTGGCCTGTGTGGGCCTCCCATTGCTGTGGCCTCTCTCCTTGCAGAGCACCGGCTCTGGGCGCGTGAGCTCCAGAGCACAGGCTCGTCATTGGATACATCAGTCCAGCCGCTGCACAGCACGTGGGATCCTCCCGGGCCAGGGATCGAACCCGTGCCCTTGCACTAAAAGGCGGACTCTACCCACTGGACCACCAGGGAAGCCCTCTGATTACAAATAAACGCACCCTGTGGGGATCTCCAGTTGGCTCCTCGGCCAATCAACCGCCTCAGGCTCCACCCCTTATGCAGATAGGCAGAGCTGCGAACAGTCTCTGAGCCACATCCATTAAGTGGTGCCAGCCAGGTATCTCTCTGGCCACAGCCTTATGCAAATAGAGAACTTCCAACCCTGGTATCTTCCAACTAGTCGGGACCTTAGTTTCTTAAAGGAACAGCAAGCATGACAAATCCCTTGCACAAGCTTTCCAGGCTTGGGGAATCAGACACCCAGAGCCGGAAGTGACTGATTCACCAGCAGAAAGGAAGGAGGGGAGTTATACCCGGCCTAGGTATTTCCAGTCCAGAAGGTCAGAGAGGCGCTCCGTGCGGTTCCGCTGGATAATGCGCTGCCGCCGGCTCTGCTGGCAGAAACTGTAGAGGAAGGAGGTGAGCTGCGAGCAGGAATCGTCCAGGCTGCGGAACCTCCGGTCCAGAATGTAGATGCCTGTCGGGGCCAGGACACCGGGACAGGGGTCTCAGAAAACAGATTGAAACCTTCATTCTCTCTGGGACTCTGCGGGCACCAGGATGCCTCGTCCCAAAGGGACTCAGAGGTTCACCCCGCTCCTCTTAGTGGCCCAAGAGTCCACGCCCCACCTTCCCAGGATTCTAGAGCCCCGGCTCTCAGTCCGGGCGCTGACCGTAAGCTGAGGGGTCTGCGATGTGTTCCTCCATGAAGCAGCCGAAGCCGGAGAGGTTGGTGGAGACACTGGGGATACCCATAACCGTGCACTCAGCTGCGGGAAGGCGTTAAGAAAGGTCCGCTTAGCTTTCCCTCTTTATTTCATTTTTAAAATTAATTTATTTATTTTCATCCATCTTTATTATTTGGCCTGTGTGGGCCTCCCATCGCGGTGGCCTCTGTTGTCGCAGAGCACCGGCTCTGGGCGTGAGCTCCAGAGCACAGGCTCGTCATTGGATACATCAGTCCAGCCGCTGCACAGCACGTGGGATCCTCCCGGGCCAGGGATCGAACCCGTGCCCTTGCACTAAAAGGCGGACTCTACCCACTGGACCACCAGGAAGCCCTCTGATTACAAATAAACGCACCCTGTGGGGATCTCCAGTTGGCTCCTCGGCCAATCAACCGCCTCAGGCTCCACCCCTTATGCAGATAGGCAGAGCTGCGAACAGTCTCTGAGCCACATCCATTAAGTGGTGCCAGCCAGGTATCTCTCTGGCCACAGCCTTATGCAAATAGAGAACTTCCAACCCTGGTATCTTCCAACTAGTCGGGACCTTAGTTTCTTAAAGGAACAGCAAGCATGACAAATCCCTTGCACAAGCTTTCCAGGCTTGGGGAATCAGACACCCAGAGCCGGAAGTGACTGATTCACCAGCAGAAAGGAAGGAGGGGAGTTATACCCGGCCTAGGTATTTCCAGTCCAGAAGGTCAGAGAGGCGCTCCGTGCGGTTCCGCTGGATAATGCGCTGCCGCCGGCTCTGCTGGCAGAAACTGTAGAGGAAGGAGGTGAGCTGCGAGCAGGAATCGTCCAGGCTGCGGAACCTCCGGTCCAGAATGTAGATGCCTGTCGGGGCCAGGACACCGGGACAGGGGTCTCAGAAAACAGATTGAAACCTTCATTCTCTCTGGGACTCTGCGGGCACCAGGATGCCTCGTCCCAAAGGGACTCAGAGGTTCACCCCGCTCCTCTTAGTGGCCCAAGAGTCCACGCCCCACCTTCCCAGGATTCTAGAGCCCCGGCTCTCAGTCCGGGCGCTGACCGTAAGCTGAGGGGTCTGCGATGTGTTCCTCCATGAAGCAGCCGAAGCCGGAGAGGTTGGTGGAGACACTGGGGATACCCATAACCGTGCACTCAGCTGCGGGAAGGCGTTAAGAAAGGTCCGCTTAGCTTTCCCCTCTTTACAGCATTGTCTTAAATCTCAATAAAAGCCTCAATGGCGCCCTCTATTGGCGCCTTTAATAAATGCCGGGCACTGTGCTGGGGGCCAGAAGAATCAGGCATTAGCGCAGGTATGAACCCTGTTTCTTAGAGAGGAAGCTAAAAGGCCCAAAAAAAGGAATTCACTTTCCCCAAGGCCTCAGGGTAAGAACAAGTCTACAGTTGGGCAATAAGGATGCTAACTTATTGAGCATGGTACTCCGGGCCAATGTCTACCATTTTAATTAGTCCTCACAACCTGTAAGATACTTTGCTGTGCCAGATTATACTGTTTTGGTTATCATAGCTTCATGGTCTGTTTTTTTTCATTGTTGTTCATCTTTTTTATTTTTCCTTCAAAACTTATGAAAATAGCTTGACTATTAGTGAACCATGCATTTCGCTGTTGTCTGGGGGAACCAAACAGTAGCCAATGTAGAGAAATCACGTGTGCACTCTGGCATCAGCCCTCCAGCTACTCATCACATGAGCCACTGTGTCAAAAACACATGCACAGACTGTTCCCACTGTTCCTGTTTTGCAAAGGAGGCGCCCAGAGCTCAAGGAGGGCGAGTCCCTTGACCCAGGACTGTGCCAGGTGCTGGACTCACCTGGTGTGTAGCCCCAGGGCTCGTAGTAGGAGGGGAAGACGCCAAGGTGGCAGCCACGAACAAACTCCTCGTAGTCCACAGGGAGCAGGGGGCTCGTAGAGGAGAGGAACTCTGGGTGAAAAATCACCTGGCAGTGGAAAACAAGGGCTCAGCCCAAGCCCCTTAGTCAACTCCTCCCTGGGGATCTCAGAGTAGCCCAGAGAGGATGCAGAACTGGTCCAAAGCCACACAAGTCAATGTTAGGAGACAGAATGGAAGCCAAGGTTGTCTGCCTCGGAAGCAAAGGTTCTTTCTAAACATCGCCATCCTTTCATAAACTAAGGGAGATGAGGAAATGTGAGGACCAGCCTCCACCCCTCAAGTCACACCCCCCACCAAGCCCCTGCCCTCCAACCATGCCCAACCCACCCTGGCCAGAGCCCTCACCTTGACCCTGTCAGCGCTGCTATTGAAGAGGCCGATTCGGCGGATGGTGGTCAAGATGGGGTCTGAGGAATCATCCAGCATGTTGTGGGTACACACAGGGGGGAAAGACTGCCGCTGTGGGGGCACAAGTGGGTGGGGGTTCAGAGAAGGGACAGAGGTCTCCCTACTTCCCCAGGAGCCATGCGGATCCTGGGGAGCTAAGGCGATGGTAATTCCCACCAGGCTGTGGAGTAACAAACCAAAGAGATGACCAAGTGTTGGAGATCTTCTACTTGGCTCTACCGGTAAAGGTATTCTTTTCCCTTTAACCACCATGAGGTGAAAAGAAACTATCATCCTCAGCTGTCTTGGAGGCAGCGCCAATGTTAATGTGCCTCACAGATCGCAGGGAGTTGTATCTTTTTATTTTTCCTTCAAAACTTATGAAAGTAGCTTGACTATTAGTGAACCATGCATTTCGCTGTTGTCTGGGGGAACCAAACAGTAGCCAATGTAGAGAAATCACGTGTGCACTCTGGCATCAGCCCTCCAGCTACTCATCACATGAGCCACTGTGTCAAAAACACATGCACAGACTGTTCCCACTGTTCCTGTTTTGCAAAGGAGGCGCCCAGAGCTCAAGGAGGGCGAGTCCCTTGACCCAGGACTGTGCCAGGTGCTGGACTCACCTGGTGTGTAGCCCCAGGGCTCGTAGTAGGAGGGGAAGACGCCAAGGTGGCAGCCACGAACAAACTCCTCGTAGTCCACAGGGAGCAGGGGGCTCGTAGAGGAGAGGAACTCTGGGTGAAAAATCACCTGGCAGTGGAAAACAAGGGCTCAGCCCAAGCCCCTTAGTCAACTCCTCCCTGGGGATCTCAGAGTAGCCCAGAGAGGATGCAGAACTGGTCCAAAGCCACACAAGTCAATGTTAGGAGACAGAATGGAAGCCAAGGTTGTCTGCCTCGGAAGCAAAGGTTCTTTCTAAACATCGCCATCCTTTCATAAACTAAGGGAGATGAGGAAATGTGAGGACCAGCCTCCACCCCTCAAGTCACACCCCCCACCAAGCCCCTGCCCTCCAACCATGCCCAACCCACCCTGGCCAGAGCCCTCACCTTGACCCTGTCAGCGCTGCTATTGAAGAGGCCGATTCGGCGGATGGTGGTCAAGATGGGGTCTGAGGAATCATCCAGCATGTTGTGGGTACACACAGGGGGGAAAGACTGCCGCTGTGGGGGCACAAGTGGGTGGGGGTTCAGAGAAGGGACAGAGGTCTCCCTACTTCCCCAGGAGCCATGCGGATCCTGGGGAGCTAAGGCGATGGTAATTCCCACCAGGCTGTGGAGTAACAAACCAAAGAGATGACCAAGTGTTGGAGATCTTCTACTTGGCTCTACCGGTAAAGGTATTCTTTTCCCTTTAACCACCATGAGGTGAAAAGAAACTATCATCCTCAGCTGTCTTGGAGGCAGCGCCAATGTTAATGTGCCTCACAGATCGCAGGGAGTTGTAGCTATCTTGTTCTGTACTCTGAGCTGTCATCAAAAAACATCCAAAGGACAATGACTTAGAGGCAAAAAAGAAAAGAAAAAAAAATCCGAAGAGACTACAGGCGTGTGTGTTAGTCGCTCAGTCGTGTTCGACTCATTGTGACCCCATGGACTGCAGCCCTCCAAGTTCCTCTGTCCATGCAATTCTCCAGGCAACAACACTGGAGTGGGTTGCCATTCTCTTCTCCAGGGGATCTTCCCCGACCCAGGGATCGAGCCCGGGTCAACGTGCATTGCAGGCAGATTCTGTTCTGTCTGAGCCATCAGGGAAGCCCCATCAAAGCGAGTGTAACTCCCAGCAATTGACAGGAGCAAAGACTGTGCCTTTCAGAGGCTACTTGCTGAAAGTTAAATAGTTTTCTTACGAAAATCCTGAATCTCCTTCTCTCCACCTTGACCCTCAAAAGAGGCCCAAAGAGGGACTTCCCTGGTGGTCCAGTGGTTGAGACTCTGTGCTCCCAATGCAGGGGGCCAGGGTTCGATTCCTGGTCGGGGAACTAGATCCCACATGCTGCAACTAAAGATCCCATATGCTGCAACTAAGACACAGTGTGGTCAAATAAATAAATAAAAATAAGTTAAAAAAATAAAAATAAAAAGAGGCCCAAAGAAACTACAGTTCCCAAGAGTTCCTGGAGGTAGAGAGCTAGTGTGATAGCAGTCCTGGGGGCTGCTGGGATGTAGAGTTCTTTGCAGCTGTCCCATCATTCTGCTCATTAAAAGGTCTATTCATCTTCAGTTTACTGACACTAGGAGCCCAGGAAACTACAAGTCCCAGCAGCCCTGTGGCATAAACATCCTCGGTGAGGCCAACTGCCTTAGGAACTATTGGACCTTATAATATGGCCTAAAACAGTTCATACATTATTTGAGCAGCCTGGCTGTCTTGGTTTCCATTCCCCAGGTAATGGATCACAAACCCTGACCACAGAAACTAAACACCGGTCAGCTCTCCCTTGAGCCCTTCTACTTGGCTCTACCGGTAAAGGTATTCTTTTCCCTTTAACCACCATGAGGTGAAAAGAAACTATCATCCTCAGCTGTCTTGGAGGCAGCGCCAATGTTAATGTGCCTCACAGATCGCAGGGAGTTGTAGCTATGTTGTTCTGTACTCTGAGCTGTCATCAAAAAACATCCAAAGGACAATGACTTAGAGGCAAAAAGAAAAAAAAATCCGAAGAGACTACAGGCGTGTGTGTTAGTCGCTCAGTCGTGTTCGACTCATTGTGACCCCATGGACTGCAGCCCTCCAAGTTCCTCTGTCCATGCAATTCTCCAGGCAACAACACTGGAGTGGGTTGCCATATTTTTTTCTCAGGGGATCTTCCCGACCCAGGGATCGAGCCCGGGTCAACGTGCATTGCAGGCAGATTCTGTTCTGTCTGAGCCATCAGGGAAGCCCCATCAAAGCGAGTGTAACTCCCAGCAATTGACAGGAGCAAAGACTGTGCCTTTCAGAGGCTACTTGCTGAAAGTTAAATAGTTTTCTTACGAAAATCCTGAATCTCCTTCTCTCCACCTTGACCCTCAAAAGAGGCCCAAAGAGGGACTTCCCTGGTGGTCCAGTGGTTGAGACTCTGTGCTCCCAATGCAGGGGGCCAGGGTTCGATTCCTGGTCGGGGAACTAGATCCCACATGCTGCAACTAAAGATCCCATATGCTGCAACTAAGACACAGTGTGGTCAAATAAATAAATAAAAATAAGTTAAAAAAATAAAAATAAAAAGAGGCCCAAAGAAACTACAGTTCCCAAGAGTTCCTGGAGGTAGAGAGCTAGTGTGATAGCAGTCCTGGGGGCTGCTGGGATGTAGAGTTCTTTGCAGCTGTCCCATCATTCTGCTCATTAAAAGGTCTATTCATCTTCAGTTTACTGACACTAGGAGCCCAGGAAACTACAAGTCCCAGCAGCCCTGTGGCATAAACATCCTCGGTGAGGCCAACTGCCTTAGGAACTATTGGACCTTATAATATGGCCTAAAACAGTTCATACATTATTTGAGCAGCCTGGCTGTCTTGGTTTCCATTCCCCAGGTAATGGATCACAAACCCTGACCACAGAAACTAAACACCGGTCAGCTCTCCCTTGAGCCCGCCCACTGTTCTCACAGCATCTCCACTTTCTCCCTTAAGTCGACCCACTGTCCTGGCAGCAACTCTCCCTTCCCCAACTCTAATAAACTGTACTTTCCTCTCAAAAAAAAAAAAGAAAGAAAGAAACCAAAAACCCTTGACGTCAGAGAACAAAGAAACTCTAATTCCCAAAGTCTCTGGGGCAAAAGGAGAGTCAAGATCCCAAAAAGTCCCAGGGGCTGCTGGGAACTGTAGTTTTCATTTTGTGGCTACCAATTTTTCCTCTAAGGTTTCCCATCCATCCAATTAACCCCAAGTACTTAAAGAAGCTACAACCCCCAGGGGTATCTGGGGACTAAGTCACAACCCATGGGAAGAACAGCAGTTGCTGAGTTTTTGGTGTTCTTCAGGGAATAAATGTTTCAGTTGACCTGGTCTACCGCTTGAGGACCAACAAAACTACCACTCCCAGCAGTCTCTGGGGGAAAGGGGGTAGTCACATGCATCAAGTCCCAAGGTCAGCTGGGAGTTGTAGTTCTTTTTTTGTAGTACTCTGCAAAAAGTCAGACACAACTGACTGACTAACACTTTTGGACGTTAAGGTCTTTTCTATCTTTTGTTCATGGATCTCCAAGGACTCAAAGAAACTACAACTCCCAGCAAGCCTCTGTGGCAGAATAAGCTGTGGGAGCACTAGTTGCCCTAAAAGCTTCTGGGAATATAAATTCTAACAGTCAGCTCACACCTTTCTGACTTTAAAACTGATTCCTGGAATAAGGGCTGCCAATAAAGCGGAGCTCCCAGCCATCTCTAGGGTCAGAGTTAACATAGCCATCGGTCTCAGGGGCTGCGGGGAATCCCCATCACTCAACTCAGGAGTCCAAACCATACCTGCGTGGCAAAGATGGCTCGAGTCCTTCCCCTTGTTCATCTCATTAAAAGGTCTATTCATCTTCAGTTTACTGACACTAGGAGCCCAGGAAACTACAAGTCCCAGCAGCCCTGTGGCATAAACATCCTCGGTGAGGCCAACTGCCTTAGGAACTATTGGACCTTATAATATGGCCTAAAACAGTTCATACATTATTTGAGCAGCCTGGCTGTCTTGGTTTCCATTCCCCAGGTAATGGATCACAAACCCTGACCACAGAAACTAAACACCGGTCAGCTCTCCCTTGAGCCCGCCCACTGTTCTCACAGCATCTCCACTTTCTCCCTTAAGTCGACCCACTGTCCTGGCAGCAACTCTCCCTTCCCCAACTCTAATAAACTGTACTTTCCTCTCAAAAAAAAAAAAGAAAGAAAGAAACCAAAAACCCTTGACGTCAGAGAACAAAGAAACTCTAATTCCCAAAGTCTCTGGGGCAAAAGGAGAGTCAAGATCCCAAAAAGTCCCAGGGGCTGCTGGGAACTGTAGTTTTCATTTTGTGGCTACCAATTTTTCCTCTAAGGTTTCCCATCCATCCAATTAACCCCAAGTACTTAAAGAAGCTACAACCCCCAGGGGTATCTGGGGACTAAGTCACAACCCATGGGAAGAACAGCAGTTGCTGAGTTTTTGGTGTTCTTCAGGGAATAAATGTTTCAGTTGACCTGGTCTACCGCTTGAGGACCAACAAAACTACCACTCCCAGCAGTCTCTGGGGGAAAGGGGGTAGTCACATGCATCAAGTCCCAAGGTCAGCTGGGAGTTGTAGTTCTTTTTTTGTAGTACTCTGCAAAAAGTCAGACACAACTGACTGACTAACACTTTTGGACGTTAAGGTCTTTTCTATCTTTTGTTCATGGATCTCCAAGGACTCAAAGAAACTACAACTCCCAGCAAGCCTCTGTGGCAGAATAAGCTGTGGGAGCACTAGTTGCCCTAAAAGCTTCTGGGAATATAAATTCTAACAGTCAGCTCACACCTTTCTGACTTTAAAACTGATTCCTGGAATAAGGGCTGCCAATAAAGCGGAGCTCCCAGCCATCTCTAGGGTCAGAGTTAACATAGCCATCGGTCTCAGGGGCTGCGGGGAATCCCCATCACTCAACTCAGGAGTCCAAACCATACCTGCGTGGCAAAGATGGCTCTCTTCATCATAGTGAAGTCCTCCTTGTCCAGCATCTTGTTCATGTCTGGGAGGCTTCCCCTGTAAGGCGAGCAGGGGGATGCATCTAGGCATGGCTGATGAGAGGGTTTAGAGCCCAGGAGGATGCAGGGCTGAGGGCAGGGCACTCACACCAGCAAGGATTCATAAAGCTTCCTTCCAAACTTCTCCTTCACTGTATTGGCCGTATCCCTGGAGGAAGCAGAAAGGCAACATGACATAGAGAACAGCTGGCATTCATTGTTAGGCTTCTGGGGCAGCTAGGAAGTTGAAGTCTGAGCAGAGAGAAGTCCTTGGGGATTTCCGGATGGAGAATGGGGATTTGGGGAATGAAGTTCCGGAAGGCTCAGCTCCCTTGTGCCTTGCATCAGCTGTGTGGCCAGGGACAGATGGCCTTCCCTCTCTGACTTCAATGACTCATCCGTCAGAAGGGGATAAAAATAGAAGCAACCTCAAAGGTTTGCAGTGAGCATTCGATGAGGTCATGACAAAAAATGCGCAGTGCCCAGCACACAGCGAGCCTCCAGAAATGTCAGCTATTATTAGGATTTGCACTAGTGATGCTAAGCCCCATTTTATGAAAAGGGAAAGTATGTTCTGAGAGGGAAATGTATGGACACAAGTAAAGGTAGCCAGCAGGGATTTTATCTTCCTGGTTCACAGCTGTGTTCCCAGTGCCTGGAGCAGCACCTGGCACACAGGAGGAGCTCAAGGACTTGTGGATGGCTCGTGAGTGGGTTTTACCAATGAAGAAATTCAGCCTTGGACGCCCCTGGTAGTCCAGTGGTTAGAATCTACCTGCCCGTGTAGGGGACACAGGTCCGATTCCTGGTCCAGCAGGATCCCACAGGCCCCGGACAACTAACTTGTGCGTCACAACTACTGAGGTCATGCTCTGGAGCCCACGAGCCACAACCCCTAAGGCCTGTGTGCCCTGGAGACCATGCTCCGCAACAAGAGCAGCCACCCCAATGAGAGGCGTGTGCACCGCACCCGAAGAGGAGCCCCAGCTCCCCACAACGAGAGAAAGCTCATGCATGGCAACAAAGACCCAGCGCAGCCAAAAATAAACTAATTCATTTTTTAAAAAGAAACTGCAGCTTGTGCAAGTATGAGTCCACATGCGGTCACTAAAGATTCCGTGCACCACACCTAAGACCCAGTGCAGCCAGATAAATAATCAATATTTTTTTAAAAAAAGGAAGGAAGCAAGAAAGGTTTGAGAGGCAGAGAGATGTGCCTCCCATCGCAAAGCCAGGCCGGGACAGGGGCCTAAGCAGGACCTTGCAGTCTGATAGCAGAGCCCTGGTCTTGCTGACCCCTTCACCCTGCCTGTGACCGCAACTTTGTATTGCTCCCGGGATGGGGACATTTGAAGCAAATGTCTTTGCTAAGAATCACGTCACAGATGACAAAACTGAGACTCCAGAAGCAACGGGGGACCCAAAGCACACAGCTGAACTGGAGCGGCAGGGCTGCTGGGCCAAGGGCTGCTGACCAAAGCTGCTTGCGCACGGCCTGGCCCTTAAGGGTTTCCACGTTGAAATTGTTGGTCCGAGCCGGCATGATGAAGAAGGCGACCACCGTCTGCTCGCTGCCGTTCACCTGGGGTGGAGGAAAGGGAGGGGCTTGTGCATGTGTGTGTGTGGATCGCCTGGGACAAGGCTGAGACGCCCAAAGACCTCTAGGACCCTGCTGTGTCCCTTCCTGTCAAGGAGAATGACATCCCCACTGGCATTTGGATCTTTCTGGATCCCTACACGGAGTGTAGTGTTTCACACACACGTTTCCCTGACCCCACCTCCCCAGGTCTCCGTTCTCCTCAGTCACGAATTCATTTTCTCCTCCTCCTTGTCCCCTTGCAGTCCAGGCCTTACTCTGAGCAGATAGTTGAGCCGGGCCAAGGCCTCCAGGAAGACGTCGGCCCCCTTGTTGGAGAACTCATAGCGGCCGGCGATAAAGAAGTACAAGGTCTTGTCCAAGTTGAAGTCCAGGTGCCTGGAGAAGCCAGAAGTCAGGGTGAGGCCAAGACCCTCACCCACCAGCCCTAGCCTTGAAACTACAAACCCCAGAAGGCACAGGGGCAAAGAACATCTTAGGAGAGAGGCATCATGGGATCTCCTGGCAACGGTGGTTCTTTTCTCCTTAGACAGGGATTTCCTTCAACACTCAGCCATTGTGATGGTGTTCAAGAACTCAACAGGCTGAGGCCTCAGCTGTCCCCACTGTGGGTCCCAAAAGCCTGGGTTCCCAACCCCTTCCTCTCTCAGGACCTAGGTATCTGGCCTACATACCCATAAAAATGGCCCCGCACAAACTCCTGGATTCGAGCCTTGCTCTGAGCATGGAGGTTCTGGAACTCATGCATGGCAGAGAATTTCTTCACATTCAGTCCATTGGGGGTCACGATATCTGGGATTGGGATAGAAGGTCCCACATTTCATTTCTTCATTCAGATCCATGTGTCTGAATGAGTAAATGAAGAAAAGACCCCATTCCTTTCACAATGTCTTCATTTCCATAGCTGCTCTGTCAGCTCCTATGGTGACCCAGCTGCCCTACCGTCAGATACCTTCTTGTCCATTATTGCTTGCGTCTATTCACAAGCCTAACTACAACTCCCATAAGCCCCTGTAAATGGCTGACCAGACAGGGAACCGATCAGCATCGAGGCTTCTGGGAGTTGTAGTTCATTTGTTTCCCCTATGCCACCCTGAGCCAGGGAACGAGTCATTGTCCCCATCAGGCTTCTCTACCTTCAGGTCTCTTTTAGGGCCCCAACCATTTCCTATTCCCAAAGAAATTAAAGCATCCCTGTGAAAAACTGTAACCCCCCAGCAGCTCCTGGGGCAAAATTCCAGGAATATAAGCAGCTGACCAGCCAAAGGCCTCCTGAGAGTTGTGCCCATGGAGAATGGATGCCCGTGTTTGGGAAGAATAACTGCCTCCAACACTGCTTTTCTCAAAAACAAAACCCAAGGAACCTCTCTTCTCTTTCGAAGACCAATATCTATACTAGCCAATAAAAGAATTTTGCCATTTCTGAAATTAAAGAAATGACACCTCCCATTAGCCTCAAGGGTATACAGTCTGGCAGTCTCATATTCAGGTCAGCAACCTAGGGCCTTCTGAGAGTTGTAGTTCTCTGCTCTTGACAGCAAAAACTAAAAAGTTGGTATAAGCCTTGGCACAGACTACCTGGTTTTTGTCTATGGTCCCCAGCCTATTTCCTACCTGGTTTCCTTTTGAGTAGGTGCTGAGCCTCGATGGCGGTTATCTGGGACACAGTAGTGAAGACGTGAGCGCAGTGGGCTGCCGCCCGCTCCATGCAGTAGCGGTGATAGATCTGCCTCTCACCTGCTTCCTTGTCCACATTGAACTGGGCAGGCAGAAAGGGCGATCAGGTTAGAAGAAGTGGGGAAAAGACAGGAGGTCCAGCTCCAAGGTCTTAGGCGGCTGGACGCAGGACTCCTGGGTCTAAGGGAGGAGGGGACCAGGGATGTGGGCTCCTGGGTCCTAGAGGAAGCGGGAACTTGATCACCCTTGGACTTTAAAGACAGCTTTGGGCTGGCCTGAAACACGGGCAACCCCCAGGGGCCACACTCCCAGCTCACATTCTCCAGGTTGTTGTAGAAGTCCACGGCCCCGGCACACAGGTATCGCCCCAGCAGCGTGGCGTGGGTGGTAAAGATGGTAGCCACAGGCAGCCGCCTGGCTCGGCACAGGCAGAGCCCGACGCCGGCCAACCACTCGTGGAAATGGGCAACCACATGTGGCTTGTCCTCGCTCTGGGCCAGGAACTGTGGAGCAGCAGGGACAGGGTCACCGTGTCTCCACGTGTGTTGTGAAGACAAATAGCGATTCCCAACGTGACAAGGGGGCAGGGGAGCGGTAAATCTACTCCGACGACCGCAGAGTGGGTGCCGACCCAATGCAATCCCGGACATCGGACAAGGAACTAAATCCTTGAGGCCGCCAGGCTAACTGACCTCATCCCCAGAGAATGATGGGAGCTATTTTCTTGGCCAAACTTCTAAGTGCCAGCAGGGCCGAACTGGAAAGACTGAAGTTTTAGTGTCCCCAAGTTATGAACATAATTCCTGGAGACCTTTTATGTCAATTCAGAGTAAATCTGTAGCCAACACAGGTTGAAGGACTACAACTCCCAGAATGCTGTAGAAGCAGCCCATTCATAGCTTGTCTCAGAGTACGGCTTAATGAAGTATCTTGGGTCTTTTAAAACTTAGAAGAGAGTCAGAAACAGGATTCCTGAGTCTCAGATAGGCTGGGAATCCATAAACACCTACCTGGTTTCCCCTTTTGTAGTAGGTGCTGAGCCTCGATGGCGGTTATCTGGGACACAGTAGTGAAGACGTGAGCGCAGTGGGCTGCCGCCCGCTCCATGCAGTAGCGGTGATAGATCTGCCTCTCACCTGCTTCCTTGTCCACATTGAACTGGGCAGGCAGAAAGGGCGATCAGGTTAGAAGAAGTGGGGAAAAGACAGGAGGTCCAGCTCCAAGGTCTTAGGCGGCTGGACGCAGGACTCCTGGGTCTAAGGGAGGAGGGGACCAGGGATGTGGGCTCCTGGGTCCTAGAGGAAGCGGGAACTTGATCACCCTTGGACTTTAAAGACAGCTTTGGGCTGGCCTGAAACACGGGCAACCCCCAGGGGCCACACTCCCAGCTCACATTCTCCAGGTTGTTGTAGAAGTCCACGGCCCCGGCACACAGGTATCGCCCCAGCAGCGTGGCGTGGGTGGTAAAGATGGTAGCCACAGGCAGCCGCCTGGCTCGGCACAGGCAGAGCCCGACGCCGGCCAACCACTCGTGGAAATGGGCAACCACATGTGGCTTGTCCTCGCTCTGGGCCAGGAACTGTGGAGCAGCAGGGACAGGGTCACCGTGTCTCCACGTGTGTTGTGAAGACAA
Source organism: Tragulus kanchil (assembly GCA_022376925.1). Classification (NCBI taxonomy): domain Eukaryota; kingdom Metazoa; phylum Chordata; class Mammalia; order Artiodactyla; family Tragulidae; genus Tragulus; species Tragulus kanchil. Next base: position 129,428,409 of record JAIOJX010000031.1, read on the forward strand.
ATAGCGATTCCCAACGTGACAAGGGGGCAGGGGAGCGGTAAATCTACTCCGACGACCGCAGAGTGGGTGCCGACCCAATGCAATCCCGGACATCGGACAAGGAACTAAATCCTTGAGGCCGCCAGGCTAACTGACCTCATCCCCAGAGAATGATGGGAGCTATTTTCTTGGCCAAACTTCTAAGTGCCAGCAGGGCCGAACTGGAAAGACTGAAGTTTTAGTGTCCCCAAGTTATGAACATAATTCCTGGAGACCTTTTATGTCAATTCAGAGTAAATCTGTAGCCAACACAGGTTGAAGGACTACAACTCCCAGAATGCTGTAGAAGCAGCCCATTCATAGCTTGTCTCAGAGTACGGCTTAATGAAGTATCTTGGGTCTTTTAAAACTTAGAAGAGAGTCAGAAACAGGATTCCTGAGTCTCAGATAGGCTGGGAATCCATAAACACCAGGGACCCACCTGACAGTCTAGTAAATATTGGATTAAAGTACTACAACTCCCAGAATTCCTTGGGCGCGGGCGTGAACCCTCCCTGTAAAACCACCCAATAGCTTCATTAGCCAATCAGAGCTAACATTTGAATTAAAGGACTACAATCCCCAGAATGCTCTGGGAGAACACAACCATCCTCTGACGAGGGGCTGATGGTCACTGTAATTTGGGTCCTAGGGTCGAAAGGAATGACGTGGGGACCGCTAGAAGGACTTACCTCACCCAGGAACCAGGTGGTGAGGAAACCAAAAAGGACGGCATCGTTGGCCTCCCGGTCGTACCAGGGGACCCCAATGTTGCACGTGTCCCAAAGCTCTCCCTTCCAGCGCTCCAGGGCCCAGGCTGAGGCCCCCACGTCGAGGAGCACCACCAGGGGGCCCCCCTCGATCAGCCAGCGGCCGAAATACACCTGCAGGGGGTGACACATAAGGCTTCGGGTGTGGGCCACTTGTCTCTGGGCACAGCATCTGTGTTTCTCCCATCCCTTTTTCTTTATCTGCTGCTCATTTCTCACCTGCTCGTTATTTCTCTGTTTGCCATTAGTTATTCCTGCCAGTCCATCATACTGCCTGGCACAAATGGTAAAGAAACTGCCTGCAATGCAGGAGACCCGGATTGGGTCCTTGGGTCGGGAAGCTCCCCTGGAGGAAGACATGGCAACCTCATCCAGTATTCTTGCCTGGAGAATCCCATGGACAGAGGAGCCTGGTGGGCTACAGTCCATGGGGTCGCAAAGAGTCAGACACAACTGAAGCGACTAACACTTTCACTTGCATTCTTACAGTCTTTTCTCATCCCTGCTGCAGCATCTCCCCCATTCCTTGCTTAGTTTCTTTCCTAATTTTTCGACACCACTCAGCATGTGGGACCAGGGATTGAACTTGCACCCCCTGCATGGGAAGTGCAGCATCTTAACCCCTGCACCACCAGCAAAGTCCCCCTTGCTTAGCTTCTATAACAGCTGCCTCCCTTCTCTACTTATGACTCCCTCTGCGCATGTCCAGTCTCTGTGCCCTCCGCCTTGTTGTTCCACCCTGCTAGTCATCTCTCCAACCCGCTGCCTTGTCTCTCTGCACTGTCACGGGTTTCTCATCAGTCATCCAGCAGCTTTCTTCCATCACCTTCCCTTTCTGCAGCTCGCTGGCTGCTGCTTTTCCTGTTCTCGCTGCCTCCTCCCTTCTACTCGCTGCCTTGTTTCGGATCCTTTCACCTGCTTCCTCTTTCCCTGTGGAGGCCCATCCTGGACCCTGCAGCCTTCTTTCTAATACTGCCCGCCCACTCTCCACACCCCGGGGCTATCTTTTCCCACCCATGGCTGGGTCTCTAAGCCTCGAGGTCACACGTCTGCCCCCCGCCACATTTCTCTGATGGGTTGGTTTCCTTCAGGGACGGTGGCCCAGGCTCTGGGCCTGCTGCCACAGCTCCATCCGGCTGGGCCACCTACTCCTCCCAATCTGGCTTTTCCCAGCTTTGGGAGCCAAGCTCCGATGCCCCTCCCCCTCCCAGCTGCTGTCTGCCCTTTTGCTGGGGGGGCTATTCTTAGGCCCCCAGCACGTGGACAGCAGCTGCCCTGGGGGAGGGACCATGCTGTCCTAAGGTTCCCTAGGGACACCGTCCCACCTGATTGGACTCCAGACCCCACCCCAAACCAGAGGCCGTGAATGAATGAGGGCAACACAGCTCTCCCTCCCAGACCCCAACCTGTCTGTGCCTCAGCCCTGCTGGCTTCAGGCCTAACCTCTCTGTCCTCATCCTTCAGTCTTCACCGGGTGCCTGGCACTCTCCCCTCCTCTTTCTTATTTTTTATTTTTCCCCTCCTCTTTTTGATTCCTGACTCTGCCCACCTGAAACTCTGTGCCCTGGATCTGCCTGCCTCCCCTCCTTTCTTCCTCAATGATCCACCTTCCTCTCTCCTTTGGGACCCTTCTTTCTGAAACGTCAGCTACGTCACCTCTGTCTCCAGACTCTATCTCCCCATTGCTCTAACCACTGGGAAACCGCCACTTTTGGGGACAGGCAGCCTGTCTCCATCGGCTCTCTCCTTTGTCTGCCTGTCCACCTCACTCTGCGAGCTGTTTTCAGTCATAATGATGTGATAATAATAACCACAAAGATACTAGCTCATAGACAGGGCGAACTGCATGCTGGGACCTGGGCTGAAGACTTTTTAGAAACTGTTTCATCCTTCCAAGAAATCAATACAGTCGATGCTATCAGCATGTTCATTAGCCAAGGTCACAAGGGAGGATGCAGAGACAGTGAATTTGTGTGTGTGTGTGTGTGAGAGAGAGATCCATTTTAGAGTCTTTACTGAATTCGTTGCAATATTCCTTCTGTTTTATGTTTTGGTTTTTTGGCAACAAGGATGTGGGATCTTAGCTCCCTGACCAGGGACTGAACCCACACCCCTTGCTATCATTGGTAGACAAAGTGTTAACCACTGGACCACCAGGGAAGTCCCCAGAGAAGGTGAATTTGAACTTCAGGCTCCAGAATTCCTACTCTGACTTTCTGCCTCACCCCAAGCCCACCCTCCCTAGGTTTTCTTTGCGGGGGGGCACTTCTATTTGTCTTTCATCTATTTATCTGTTTTTGTTCTTTGGCCTGTGTGGGGCTCCCATCGCAGTGGCCTCTCTCACTGCAGAGCACCGGCACTGGGCGCATGCACTCCAGAGCTCCAGCTCGGTAGTTGGACACATTGGTCCAGCCGCTCCGTGGCAGGTGGGATCTTCCCAGGTCAGGGATTGAACCAGCGCCCGTTGCACTGCAAGGCGGTGTCCTTATCCACTGGACCACCAGGGGAAGCCCCCTAGGTTTTGTCTTGCTGTCTGTCTGTCTCTTTTCCTCTCTCTCTGCATCTGAGGATCTTGGCACCATCTTTCAGTCTGTCTTGTACCTGCTGTCTGTCTGTCCACTCACCAATGTCTTAGAGCTGGGGGTTCACCCACTCACTTCATGGAGTCCTGCATCTCTCGGCCAGTCTTACCTCTCCATGTCTGCCTGGGAACTACGGGGTCATCCTGAGAGCCTGTCCACGCCTCCCTCTCTCCCTGGGACTGCCACCCCCAGCTCCTTCCCCTTCCGCTGCCCCCACCCTGCCCTCTGCCGGGCCAAGTCCCACCTTGCAGCCCTTGCTGTTCATGGAGTCCAGCGTCCTCTTCAGGGCCAGGGTCGGGGGCTCGAGCAGCTCCACCTGGGTCCTCACGCCCTGCTCCGTGTACGGTCCCACCAGGTAGTAGTTGTCACCCCACTCGTCCCCGGTCACCTTCGCCTTCGTCTGCAGCACCGTGTAGATGCCACCCACTGTGGGCCCAAGGGCGTGAGGGCAGGCCCCTGTGGAGGCCCACCGATCTGGGGCCTGGGGTAGGGGGCGAGCAGGATGGGGGCCCAGGAGCCCCGGACCTCTGGCTCAGAGGGAACTGGGAGCCCACACTTCAGAGTCAGAGAGAGCTGATGGACCGGTGTACTCCCATCCTGGGTCACGGGAGAAGGGGGCTGGAGGGAGGAGAGGGTTCAGGCTGACTTCTGAGTCTGAGAGAAGGGGCTGGGGGCTGGGGCTCCCAGGTGTGAGGGACTTAGGGGCTGGGGCGGAGGAGGAAAGAAGCTGACAAGGGTTATCAGGGTCCAGATTCTCGAGTTCCCAGCTTCAAGGAGCTGAGTTTAAATCCCCAGTCTGGCTCCAGGACACGGTAAGGGACAATCCCTCTTCACGGCCTCACGTGGGTTCCCACAGGTGCCCGAAAGAAGCCAGAGCTCTCATTCCTCACCCACCAGGGACTCTGCCGACCTGTCCCCCAGTTCCCTCTCCCTACATGGGGACACAAGCATGCAGGGTCCTGCCCCTCCCATGACTCCATTCCAGACCCAGGAGTCCGGCCTCTGGACTCATCTCCTGGACCCTGGAGATCCATGGCTCCGTGTTCACAGACCCACCCCACCCTACCCCACTCCAACCCCCTTTTCTCTTCCAAGACTCAGCAAAGCAAGATCCCAGCTCCCTTCCTTCTGTGGAGCTAGACAGCCTCGCTCCTGGGTTTCCAGCTCCAGCCTTCTCCAAACCCAGAACCTCAGGCTCTTTGGAGCCTGGGACCCAGAAATCCAGGCTCCCCGCCACTCCCATTCCAGGCCCAGCCCCTGACCAACTTAGGACTTCCCAGCCTTCCCCCATCCCAGCGCGCATGTGTCTGAGGCCACAGGCTCCTCAACTTCTCGGAACCCTGCACTCAGGCCCACAGAATCCTGCCATCCAGGCCCCAGTTCTCTCTCACCTTAGGATCTAAGAATCAGGGTGTCCCGCCTCCTTGCATATTTACTCTCAAATGACCCGTTCCCCAAATTCTCCCACCACGATTCATGCATCCCGTCTCCAAGAGGGCTTTCTCCCACATCCGGAGTTACATCCCAAGTCCCTTCCCTCAAGGGCCACAGTTCTGAAGTGCCAAGCCCTTCCCCCCATCTCCTTCCCTATTGAGGACCCAGGTCTCTGGTCTTTTTCATTTTAGCCCCCTTTCCCCTAGGACCCACGACTGGGGTTTCCAGCCTCCAATCTTAGGCGATTCGTCCCCTCCCTCCAGGGCCCAGGAGACAAACTCCAGCCCCTCTCCAAGGGCACAGGAGTCACAGGCTCCTTGCCCAGGACCCAAGAATCATGCCATGCAGACTCGTCCCCCTGTTACTCAACATTCCGGGCCCCCATCCCCGCCTGCTCTTCTCGTCCGGGTCCCTCCGCCCGATGTGCTCACCCTTGTTGGCTACTTCCCAGGCCACCTCGAAGAGGACGGCGTTCTCCAGGTCGAATTCATCCTCCCAATCCTCCAGTCCTGGCAGGGAGGACACAGACAAACTGCGGTTTAGAGGCATGGCCGACGCGGTTGGAGGGCTCCGGAGGGCCACCGGTCGGGGTCCCGGAGGTGTCGAAGGAATGCACTGGGCAGGGCGCTGGGTCAGGTAGCTGGTGCCCGACGGGAAGCTCGCACCGCCCTCGGCTTCCTATTGCACGACCGCACCCCCGCCCGGAGCGGTCAGACCGGGGCTGCAAGAGGCCGCAGCGTCACTGAACCCAGGGGGGCTCCTGCAGTGAAGCCTTGGGGCAACCAGGAGGCGGTGCCCGCCCCCTGGCCAGCGCCATTGGTCTGCGCCCGGGGGCAGGGCTCCCGCGTCTTCTCATTGGTGGACAGTGTGGGGTTCTCTGGGTTCGGCCCCGCCTCCGCCTCAATTGCTTGGGAAAGCTCCCCAGAGCAGGGCTTGCTGCTGCGCAGCTAATTGGTCTTCAGCTCTGTCAATCCGAAGCGTGAGGCCCCTGAGTTGGAGTGGGCGGGGAGACGGCGGATAAGGAGGAAAGGAAGCGTGGGGGACGTGTGGTTGCCCAAAGGAGTGCTAAGAGTTTTGCAATCGCCTTACCAAGAAGGCGCTGGGTAAAAAGAGGAGGAGCCCGGAGGCGTGAGGAATAGACGCGGCCTCGACGCGTGGGCGTGGCCTACAAAGTGACGCCACGCCTCACAGGAGAGTTTGCATATTTATGAGGAACCACCGAGATTTTTGGATGACCTGGCAGTCTAGAGGGGCCAGAACGCTTCATTTCTAGCGCGTTTCCGTTTCCGCTAGGATATTGGCGGTTGGTGAGCATCATGGCAACCGTGGTGAGTGTAGGCGTGCGGAGGGCTGGGGAGTCCTCAGGAGGGGACTGGACGGGCACTCTTGGTCTTTAGCAGAGAGGAGGATGAGGACGGAGAGATCTTGGGGCCCAGGCTTCTAGATCTGGAAGAAGAAAGGAAGGTCCGAGGATCCCGGCATTCTGAGTTCCAAGTGAACATTTACAGAATGAATAGTCAAATCTGACTCCATCCTCTTGTAGGAACTCCAACGTCCAGTCCTCTGGGCGCATCCATTAGCCAGTTCTGCCGTCTCCTGCCTTAACGTCTGATGAGTGTTGTAGCGTCTTGGGCTCCAGGCCACCCAGCAGTCTTGGGGTGGCTGGTGGAGTGGGTGGCACCTGAGAAGAAGGGAGAAACACAAGCAGGAGCTGCCCTCTGTGCTTCAAATCGGGATGTTTCTTTACTGAGTCTTGGGCCAAAAGAATGTTGGGAACACAGAGGGTATCAGTGGGGGTCGGAAAGGGCGGGAGTGGGACACAGAGGCCTTCATAGACCCAACACGTCATCGGGGCGTGCCCAGTGCGGATGCTCAATAAGTTATCGCTTCACTGAATGCATGTGAACTCCATAAAGGAGAGACCACGTACCCTGGGCGAAGCCCCGAGTCCTTTTCTGAAAAACATCTGAATGAAGAAGGGGTGTAGCCTTTAGCTTGGGGGTTGGATATGGCTTCCAGATGCCTCGGTTCCCATAGTGACCCCAGTCAATGTGGGGCTGGGTTGGGGACGAGAGTTAAGGTGCCCACGGTGTGAAATGTGAGTCTCTTCCTGTAGTCATGGTGAAGGGGGTGGATGGGAAAGTGGAAGAGGAAAGGGCGGTGGCCACCCTCCTGAGACCCAGTGCCCATGGGTGGGGACATAGAATTGGAAGCGTGAAGAGGTGGTAGGAGCAGAGTTTTATAGGGACCTCTGCTTCCATGTGATCCGCAGGCAGCAGGGCATAGGAGAGGCTTATGGTGAAAGGAAAGGTTTTTGTAGGAGGCAGAACTGTTTATGTTGGGATTGCTAAGGGTGGGATTCCCGGATCCATGTCTATTTTCTGTCCCAAGAAGAGTCTGACAGGCTATGGAGGGGTGGGTGGGAGTATGTTCTCAATCTTCTGGTGGTGGTTTGGGGGCAGTGACCACCCTCTGATGAGGAAGAGTAAGCAGGAAGGGTCACAAACAGTGGGAGAGCAGGCTTGTGACCATGCGGTGATCAGAAGCAGCATGACGTCTTCGTTCGAGAGAGAGCAGGGTTTTCCTTGGGTCCGATACTGGATCTCCTCTCATTCTGGTTGGGAGACCTGTGAGGAGGAAGAGGCTGGGGGCCAAGGAGCTGGCTCAGCATGCTGGCTTCTAAGGCTTGCCTTTCTGTATTCACCCCGGGCAGCCCCTAATCTACTTTGTGTCTCTGGACTTTCCTATTCTGGACTTATTCTATTTCATGTAAATGGAATCATATGACAGGTGACCTTTTGTGTCTAGCTTCTTTTGCTCAGCAGAGTGTGTTCAAGGTTCATCTGTGTTGTAGCATGGATCAGAGCTTCAGCCCCTTATATGGCTGAATAATATTCTGTTGTGTGGCCACCCTGTATTTCGTTTATTCATCCATGATGGATGTCTTGGGTTATGGGTAACACTGCCATGAATATCTGAGAGGATCTCCACTGGGTTCTTGAATTGTCCCAGGCGGCTTTTGCTCGTCTCTCTCCCCTTTGTGAGAAGGGATAGTGTCTGACTTTACTCTTTGGAGGGCTGGGGACACAGGAGGCCTCAGTACCTGCTTGTTGAATGAGCTCAGGGTGTCATTCACTCCAAACCCAAACTTGAGCCCCTGAAGCAGTGAGACGTGGGCTTCGCCCTTCATAGGGTGCACATCCAACGGAGCTGAGAACATTGATCCGACAGTCTCTCATGAGGGTGAGGTTGGGCTCCCAGAGGAGGCACTTCCTTCCCCTTGGACATCCAGAGGCCCTAGAACTAGAGGGCAGGGGCTAAGGCGAGCCAGGGCTTCCCTTAACGTGTGATGCTTGATTGGATTCCGTGAGGAGGGTGGGGAGAGCAGGACCCAGGGACCGCTACACACAGAGGCCTTGTGACCGAGAGCTGGGGTGAGGGCAGGGCGGGCTGGGAGATCAGCAGGGGCCGCGGTACATCCAAGCCGAGGCCTGCTCTGTGTCGGTCCTCACCACTCTGGGTGACTGGAAGGACTTCTTCCTTCAGTAAATGCTTCCTGGGCACCAAAGATGGGTCTGACGCTGGGGTGGGGCTGTGAACGAGAGACAGGGTCCTTGGCCTACTGGGACTGGCAGCTTCATGGGGTCAACCACCAGCCTCAGTGGGTGACTGGTAAGGAGGGTCTGGTGTTTGGGCTGCAAGCCTGCCTCTGAGGGGAGGTGAGAAGGACGGAGGGGTGCGTGGTAACAGCTGGGACCACAGTCTGTGCTGACGCCTCTTCCTCCAACCCCAGACGGCCACAACCAAGGTCCCAGAGGTCCGTGATGTGACGAGGATCGAGCGTATTGGTGAGCGAGCGTGGATCCAAACGGGCCTACCTCCGGCCTGCCCCCCATGCCCTTGCCACAGCCACTTAAGACCCCCAAGAGGGAGCTGTCCTGCCCACCATCCCCCGGCCCTCCGCCACCTAAGCATATGGCTGAATAATATGCTGTTGTGTGGCCACCCTGTATTTCGTTTATTCATCCATGATGGATGTCTTGGGTTATGGGTAACACTGCCATGAATATCTGAGAGGATCTCCACTGGGTTCTTGAATTGTCCCAGGCGGCTTTTGCTCGTCTCTCTCCCCTTTGTGAGAAGGGATAGTGTCTGACTTTACTCTTTGGAGGGCTGGGGACACAGGAGGCCTCAGTACCTGCTTGTTGAATGAGCTCAGGGTGTCATTCACTCCAAACCCAAACTTGAGCCCCTGAAGCAGTGAGACGTGGGCTTCGCCCTTCATAGGGTGCACATCCAACGGAGCTGAGAACATTGATCCGACAGTCTCTCATGAGGGTGAGGTTGGGCTCCCAGAGGAGGCACTTCCTTCCCCTTGGACATCCAGAGGCCCTAGAACTAGAGGGCAGGGGCTAAGGCGAGCCAGGGCTTCCCTTAACGTGTGATGCTTGATTGGATTCCGTGAGGAGGGTGGGGAGAGCAGGACCCAGGGACCGCTACACACAGAGGCCTTGTGACCGAGAGCTGGGGTGAGGGCAGGGCGGGCTGGGAGATCAGCAGGGGCCGCGGTACATCCAAGCCGAGGCCTGCTCTGTGTCGGTCCTCACCACTCTGGGTGACTGGAAGGACTTCTTCCTTCAGTAAATGCTTCCTGGGCACCAAAGATGGGTCTGACGCTGGGGTGGGGCTGTGAACGAGAGACAGGGTCCTTGGCCTACTGGGACTGGCAGCTTCATGGGGTCAACCACCAGCCTCAGTGGGTGACTGGTAAGGAGGGTCTGGTGTTTGGGCTGCAAGCCTGCCTCTGAGGGGAGGTGAGAAGGACGGAGGGGTGCGTGGTAACAGCTGGGACCACAGTCTGTGCTGACGCCTCTTCCTCCAACCCCAGACGGCCACAACCAAGGTCCCAGAGGTCCGTGATGTGACGAGGATCGAGCGTATTGGTGAGCGAGCGTGGATCCAAACGGGCCTACCTCCGGCCTGCCCCCCATGCCCTTGCCACAGCCACTTAAGACCCCCAAGAGGGAGCTGTCCTGCCCACCATCCCCCGGCCCTCCGCCACCTAAGCAGGAAGGATCCTGAGTTCCAGAGCAGGTCACATGCCTGCGGGTGGGGTCAGGGGGTGGGCCAAGCCAAGCCCCCTGTCCCTCAGGCCACACGTTGACAGGAACTGGCTGGTAACCTTGTCTTCTGGTTCTTTCCCCGCACGCAGGCGCTCACTCCCACATCCGGGGGCTGGGACTCGACGATGCCTTGGAGCCGCGGCAGGTAGAGCCCAGGGTGCCGGGGTGGGGAGGCTGCTCCAGGGAGGCCTCGGCGGGAGGAGGACCTAGGGCTCTGGGGCGTGTGGGGACTGCATTGTGTTCTTCCAGATCTTTGACTAGGTCATGTTTATAAAATTCAGCCACGCATGGGTCTTTAAGAAATGGGACTGGAAAAAAGCCTTTTTTCTGAAGTCCCAGCCAGCAAGGTCCTGCTTGATCTCACCAGCTTGGAGGTGGTAGAAATGCAGTAGTCAGTCAGTAGCAAGTCACCTTCCTGGTGTGCTCTGTCCCCTCCCACCCCCAGGCTTCCCAGGGTATGGTGGGCCAGCTGGCAGCCCGGAGGGCAGCCGGCGTGGTGCTGGAGATGATCCGAGAAGGGAAGATCGCCGGGCGGGCGGTTCTCATCGCTGGCCAGCCGGGCACTGGGAAGACGGCCATCGCCATGGGTAAGTCACCTCCCTGGGCAGTGGCTCCTCTGGCCTCACCAGATGAACCTCCCGTGTACGTCAGGGTCAGGTGCAGCCATGTTCAACGGACTCCACTGAATAGCAGTGACTTACACACCAAGAGTTCATTCTCTTACATAGAAGTACCGATGTGAGATTTGGGCTTGTTAAACCGTCCCATGAAGCCTCCCACCATCCTGCTTCATCGCTTGCGTCCATGTCAGAGTCACCTCGTGTGGCGCGAAGGTGGCCTATGCTCCGTCCGTCCCACCGGGACTCGGAGGAAGGAGAAAGAGAGACCACAGTGAGGGTGTCCTTCCTGGGGACAGCTCCTTTTCCGTAGCTGTCTCGGGGCACCCACACTCCCTTGCGTGTATTTAATTGACTGAAACTTAATGACTGCACTCTACTGCAGAGGAGAGAGAGAGACATTAACGCTTTCTTTTTTTAATGTTTTAATTGGGACGACTGGTCCCTTAGAACAGGTGGGGTTCTGGAACAAAGGAAGATGTGCAAGACGGCGCTGTGGAGAGAGCCAGCAGTCTCTTTTACAGCCATTAGTGATTGAAAAACTTTTCACCCACAGCCATCCTCCTGCTTGCTGGGCTCTTACCTATCCTTCAAAACCCTATTCTGACATCTTCTCCTTGGTGAAGGTTTCCTGAACTCTGCTCTCTTCCCACTCACTCTCATCTTGGTACCTGGGCTGTGGGGCCAGGCAGTGAGACTCGAGGTAATAGCCAGGTCTTCAGTTAAGAAAATGTAACACGTATGGGTGGCCTGGTGTACCTGGCCCTCGACCAGACACTGGAGACCCCAAGATGGTTTAGGACCAGTGTCCAGATTGTAAGGAGCTTCTGGCCAGGGACCCGGTCCCGTTCAGGGTAGAAAAGAGAGGAAGCTTCTCCCGACGGAGGAGGTGGGGAGAGAATAGGATGGAGGTTTTCAGGAGAGATCCCAGGTAAGTCAGTGTTGTGGCTGAGGCTCACAGGAAGCCTGGGAATCTCCTGGACAGACAGACAGTAGGGAGCAGGACACCCAGGCACGGAGCATGGCCCGCGTCTGGTAAGGGGACCAAGAAGAGTTCCCGCCTCGCGTTGGTCAGGAGGGTTCCATTGGGGAGACTCGGCTTAGAGCTGGGCACAGCCGTCAGGAAGGGGAGCTGGCAGAGGGGCCTGGCGCTTGGAGTGATGGCAGGAACTGCCTGCTGTTTGTCCGCCAACCCCAGGCCCCGGACTGTAGAGGAGGCCTGTCCCTGGGCTGATTCTAGGCCACACGTCGGGGTCACAGTGAGCATCGGCGCCTGCCTGCCCGTCCCTGTTACTGCTCCTGTGCAGTGATGACATCCTATGCCCGCGCTTGTTATATGATGGTTCCCATTACACAGGGGGCAAACCAGCTCCGGAGCAGCCTAGGTTCCATTACCAGGGGCACCCACACTCCTTGCGTGTATTTAATTGACTGAAACTTAATGACTGCACTCTACTGCAGAGGAGAGAGAGACATTAACGCTTTCTTTTTTTAATGTTTTAATTGGGACGACTGGTCCCTTAGAACAGGTGGGGTTCTGGAACAAAGGAAGATGTGCAAGACGGCGCTGTGGAGAGAGCCAGCAGTCTCTTTTACAGCCATTAGTGATTGAAAAACTTTTCACCCACAGCCATCCTCCTGCTTGCTGGGCTCTTACCTATCCTTCAAAACCCTATTCTGACATCTTCTCCTTGGTGAAGGTTTCCTGAACTCTGCTCTCTTCCCACTCACTCTCATCTTGGTACCTGGGCTGTGGGGCCAGGCAGTGAGACTCGAGGTAATAGCCAGGTCTTCAGTTAAGAAAATGTAACACGTATGGGTGGCCTGGTGTACCTGGCCCTCGACCAGACACTGGAGACCCCAAGATGGTTTAGGACCAGTGTCCAGATTGTAAGGAGCTTCTGGCCAGGGACCCGGTCCCGTTCAGGGTAGAAAAGAGAGGAAGCTTCTCCCCCGACGGAGGAGGTGGGGAGAGAATAGGATGGAGGTTTTCAGGAGAGATCCCAGGTAAGTCAGTGTTGTGGCTGAGGCTCACAGGAAGCCTGGGAATCTCCTGGACAGACAGACAGTAGGGAGCAGGACACCCAGGCACGGAGCATGGCCCGCGTCTGGTAAGGGGACCAAGAAGAGTTCCCGCCTCGCGTTGGTCAGGAGGGTTCCATTGGGGAGACTCGGCTTAGAGCTGGGCACAGCCGTCAGGAAGGGGAGCTGGCAGAGGGGCCTGGCGCTTGGAGTGATGGCAGGAACTGCCTGCTGTTTGTCCGCCAACCCCAGGCCCCGGACTGTAGAGGAGGCCTGTCCCTGGGCTGATTCTAGGCCACACGTCGGGGTCACAGTGAGCATCGGCGCCTGCCTGCCCGTCCCTGTTACTGCTCCTGTGCAGTGATGACATCCTATGCCCGCGCTTGTTATATGATGGTTCCCATTACACAGGGGGGCAAACCAGCTCCGGGAGCAGCCTAGGCTTCTCAGCATCACCCAGTGCCGAGCACTGCAGCCTGGTTTCGAACCTGCACAGTCTCTTTTTTTTTTTTTTTAAGATTTATTTATTTATTATTTATTTTTGGGCGGGGGTCAGGTTGGGGAGGGAGAGGAGCAGGCGGGCCACTTGTATTGGTCTTTCGTTTCTCTTTGTTCATTCGTCTTTGTTCTTTGGCTCCTGTGGGCCTCCCATCGCGGTGACGTCTGTCGTTGCAGAGCACCGGCTCTGGGCGCATGCGCTCCAGAGCTCTGGCTCGGTGATTGGACACATCAGTCCAGCCGCTCCGCGGCACGTGGGATCTTCCCAGGCCAGGGCTCGAACCGGCGCCCCTTGCACTGCAAGGCGGTGTCCTTACCCACTGGACCACCAGGGAAGCCCTGCACAGTCTCTCTTGCCTTCTCTTTCAGCCCCCTGCCTCCACCCTTGCCTATCTCCCCCAAGCCCTGAGGCTCAGTAGCTCTTAGAGGTGGGGAGGCAGGCCTGGCATGGTTAGAGTCGAAAGGTTTCTGCTCAGGGCATCGTGGGGTTCTAATCCAGGGCCTCCTGACGTGGCCTCCCCCCTCGCTTTCTCGAGTTTCCCTGTCTGCCCCACAGCCGCCAGCCCCTCTCCTGCTGTCCTTCCTGAGGAAGGAGGAGAGCTAATTTACCACAGGGTGGGTGTCGGGGGCCTGGTGCCGGGGCTGCTTCCACTCGCCCAAACTGCCTCTTGTCCTCCCCAGGCATGGCGCAGGCCCTGGGCCCCGACACCCCGTTCACAGCCATCGCAGGCAGCGAGATCTTCTCCCTGGAGATGAGCAAGACGGAGGCGCTGACCCAGGCCTTCCGGCGCTCTATTGGCGTGCGCATCAAGTAAGCAGGGGTGGTGGCTGCTCCCTGCGGCCTCGGGACACCCCCGGCCCTGGCCAGCTTGTCCTTCACCCAGAGGCTCCCAGGAGGGAGCGGCTCCTGAGGGCCCAGGCCGCAGGCTGTCTCCTTAGATCTCTTCTCTGGCCAGGGAGGAGACAGAGATCATCGAAGGGGAGGTGGTGGAGATCCAGTGATGACATCCTATGCCCGCGCTTGTTATATGATGGTTCCCATTACACAGGGGGGCAAACCAGCTCCGGGAGCAGCCTAGGCTTCTCAGCATCACCCAGTGCCGAGCACTGCAGCCTGGTTTCGAACCTGCACAGTCTCTTTTTTTTTTTTTTTAAGATTTATTTATTTATTATTTATTTTTGGGCGGGGGTCAGGTTGGGGAGGGAGAGGAGCAGGCGGGCCACTTGTATTGGTCTTTCGTTTCTCTTTGTTCATTCGTCTTTGTTCTTTGGCTCCTGTGGGCCTCCCATCGCGGTGACGTCTGTCGTTGCAGAGCACCGGCTCTGGGCGCATGCGCTCCAGAGCTCTGGCTCGGTGATTGGACACATCAGTCCAGCCGCTCCGCGGCACGTGGGATCTTCCCAGGCCAGGGCTCGAACCGGCGCCCCTTGCACTGCAAGGCGGTGTCCTTACCCACTGGACCACCAGGGAAGCCCTGCACAGTCTCTCTTGCCTTCTCTTTCAGCCCCCTGCCTCCACCCTTGCCTATCTCCCCCAAGCCCTGAGGCTCAGTAGCTCTTAGAGGTGGGGAGGCAGGCCTGGCATGGTTAGAGTCGAAAGGTTTCTGCTCAGGGCATCGTGGGGTTCTAATCCAGGGCCTCCTGACGTGGCCTCCCCCCTCGCTTTCTCGAGTTTCCCTGTCTGCCCCACAGCCGCCAGCCCCTCTCCTGCTGTCCTTCCTGAGGAAGGAGGAGAGCTAATTTACCACAGGGTGGGTGTCGGGGGCCTGGTGCCGGGGCTGCTTCCACTCGCCCAAACTGCCTCTTGTCCTCCCCAGGCATGGCGCAGGCCCTGGGCCCCGACACCCCGTTCACAGCCATCGCAGGCAGCGAGATCTTCTCCCTGGAGATGAGCAAGACGGAGGCGCTGACCCAGGCCTTCCGGCGCTCTATTGGCGTGCGCATCAAGTAAGCAGGGGTGGTGGCTGCTCCCTGCGGCCTCGGGACACCCCCGGCCCTGGCCAGCTTGTCCTTCACCCAGAGGCTCCCAGGAGGGAGCGGCTCCTGAGGGCCCAGGCCGCAGGCTGTCTCCTTAGATCTCTTCTCTGGCCAGGGAGGAGACAGAGATCATCGAAGGGGAGGTGGTGGAGATCCAGATTGATCGCCCGGCCACAGGGACGGTGAGTTGGCTCCTGAGTTTAGGCTACCCCCAGGGCTGGAGGCAGGGCGGTGCCGGATCTGCTGTGAGGTCAGAATCCCATGGAAGGTTCGAGATGCAGATTAGTGCTGTCTGCATGCCAACAGGAGGGAGTCAGTTGAATGAATTTTCAGTGGAAATAATTTAT
Organism: Tragulus kanchil; assembly: GCA_022376925.1. Taxonomy (NCBI): domain Eukaryota; kingdom Metazoa; phylum Chordata; class Mammalia; order Artiodactyla; family Tragulidae; genus Tragulus; species Tragulus kanchil. The sequence continues at coordinate 129,443,797 of JAIOJX010000031.1, forward strand.
AAGTGCATAATTACAGTCAACTTGGACTTTTAACACTTCTAACATCCTCTTAACATAGTCTCATTTATTAGCTATTAAATTTTGAATTTTAGAAACATGGTGGGAGACTCTTTAAATATACAGAAAGCTATTCCCCAGGTAGTTCTTTAAATTTGGTTTTGATTACAGAAGAAATCCATGGGTATATCTTGCCTTTAAAAAGAAATAACCAAGAACTTCGCTGACAGTCCAGTGGTTGGGAATCTGTGCTTCCAAGCCAGGGGGCCCTGGGTTTGATCCCTGGTCAGGAAACTAAGATCCTATATGCCCCAGCCAAGACCTAGCACAGCCAAAAAGAAAACTAAAATAAAAACTAAAAATAAAAGCTCCTTTTGACTCCCTCCCCAAACACACCTGCCACCTGTCCCTACAAAGGGAGCATCTCACTGTGGAAACCACTCCCGGAAGCAGGCGCGGCCGGATATGCTGGGAGAAACCCAGACCTGGTGGCAGTGTCTCTTGCAGGGAGAGAGGGTGACACTGTTTCCTTAGCTTATCTGGTGGGCAGGGGGTGTGGCATTTTTGTTTTCTTAGCTTATCTCCTGGGGAGCAGAGGGGCATTTTTGTTGTCTTAGGTGTGTTTAGCTGTGTTTTTCTGGGTTTGTGATTAACAAAAAAAACACCTTTTCTTTGGGTATGAAAAACAAATGGTACAGTGGCACCCCTCTTGGCCATTCGGTGGGACGTCAGGTACCTATTGTTTTTATACGTTTTGTCCTTTGGGTTTTTGTTTGTTTCTCTCTTTCTCTCTCTCTTTTTTTTTTTTTGGCTGCATGGCATGTGGGATTTGAGTTCCTCAGCCAGGGATTGAACTCATGCCTGTTGCATTGGAAGTGTGGACTTTTAACTGGACCACCAGGGGAGTCCCTATTTGTTTCAACAGCTTTATTAAGGAGCAGCTGACATCCTGCACCCCTGAAGGTCGACTGAATGCTAGGGTTTGACACCCACACACGCCAAGCTGTCACGAGGCTGTGACAGTGCATATCTTCATCGAGCCCCAAAGCTGCCCTACGTCATGGCTGGTTCTGAAGCTGTCGGGAAGACCTCATGGCCCTCGCTGACCCCCTTACCTGTCACCCCTCAGGGCTCCAAGGTGGGCAAGCTGACCCTCAAGACCACAGAGATGGAGACCATATATGATCTGGGCACCAAGATGATCGAATCCCTGACCAAGGACAAGGTCCAGGCCGGGTGAGCCGTGGGGGCCGCACCAGGTGGCCAGGGTAGGGGAGCTCCGGCCCTTCCTGTCCTCACCCTGCCCTCCTTCCCCTGCAGGGACGTGATCACCATTGACAAGGCCACGGGCAAGATCTCCAAGCTGGGACGCTCCTTCACGCGCGCTCGCGACTATGATGCCATGGGGTCCCAGGTGGGCAGGGCCCTGGATCCCCTCGCTCGGGCACCAGCATGCTCCTCCTCCATCCTCCCCACACCCACCGGGTCTGGGTCCTCCTGTGCCCCAGCCCTGTGTCCCTGGTACTCCTGGTTCTTCCCTGGATCCTCTGAGACCGCTGGGAACCTTCAGCTTCCTGGTTTATGGGGTCCTCCAGGAACCCCCGTATTCTTCAGTGCTCTGGACTGCCCTCGTCTTTACCCCTTGGGCCGTGGGTTTCTGGGTAACCCCCATTTGGATTCCTAGCTCCATTCCAGGGAGCCCCAGTCTCCTGTAGACAACCCTGTGGGGTACCCCCTTCATGTTCTTTTCTGCCTTTGTCCACCTCAAACACCGCCCGGCCCCATAGACGAAGTTCGTGCAGTGCCCAGACGGAGAGCTCCAGAAGCGGAAGGAGGTGGTGCACACAGTGTCCCTGCACGAGATCGACGTCATCAACTCCCGCACCCAGGGCTTCCTGGCCCTCTTCTCAGGTGAGGTGTGCGTGCCATCCCCAGCCCAGTAGCTCCACTCCCACCCCGGCCCTGGATCCCTGTCTCCTCTCTGACACCCCTGCCTCCCGCAGGTGACACAGGAGAGATCAAGTCAGAAGTCCGAGAGCAGATCAATGCCAAGGTAGCCGAGTGGCGGGAGGAGGGCAAGGCCGAGATCATCCCCGGCGTGAGTACCAGTGCGAGCCCAGGGCCAGCGGCATTTGTGAGGGGGACGCAGGAGAAGAGGGGCACAGGAGGGGGTTTGACAGCTGCTCCAACGGCCCCCCAGGTGCTATTTATCGACGAGGTCCACATGTTGGACATTGAGAGCTTCTCCTTTCTCAACCGGGCCCTGGAGAGTGACATGGCGCCTGTCCTCATCATGGCCACCAACCGCGGCATCACCCGGTGAGCCCCTGCCAGCCCTCAGAGGCCCCTGGGAGTGCAGGGAGCGAGTCGCTTATATCTAACTGCTTTGTAGAAATAGGGGGGACCAAGCCTAGTATTCTCTTGACCTAAGGATACAGTGGAAACCCTGAGACATAAAGGGGACCAGGTGCCATAAAGCTTGGGAACCTCTGCCCTGTCCTCCCTGCTGGCTCTGCGTCACCTCATCTTCTAAAGTCCCTAGGAAGGGAAAAGGAAATTGGGGGCCAAGAGCTGAAGAGAGCCTGGAGTCTGAAAGCTGCACCCTGCACAGCCGCCTGGACCCATTGCCCAGAGCTGCTTGGGTGCATGCTGGTGGCCATGTACCAGCTGAAGCGCTGGGAAGAAAGGGACGTGGCTACTGCGGGGGGTAACCGGCAGGTTGTCCCTGATGCTATGCTCAACTTTTTCCAGAATCAACTGCTTGGTCCCTCAAAAGGAGCAAGGGGCTTCCCTGGTCGTCCAGTGGGAAAAGTCCGCCTTGCAGTGCACGGGGCACCTGTTCAATCACTGGCCGGGGAAGATCCCAGGTGCCACAGCGCAGCTGGACCGGTGTGTCCAGTTACGAGCTAGCACTCTGGAGCGTGTGTGTCCAGAGCAGGTGCTCTGCAATGAGAGAGGCCACTGCAATGGGAGGCCCACACAGGCCAAAGAATAAAAATGGATGAAAATAAAAACCAATAAAAGAGGCCAAATTTTAAAAAAGGAGCTCAAGTGGTAGATACTGTCTCAGCCCCATGCCATTCCACCCCCGCTTCCCACAAAACACAGCTGCGGGGCCTGTGGGATCTTAGTTCCCCAACCAGAGATCTAACCTGCACCCCCTGCACTGGAAGCCTGGAGTCTTACTAATGTCTGGACTGTCAGGGAAGCCTCTTACTTCATTAATTTTGCTTTTTTTTTGGCCACTCCACATGTCATGCTGAATCTTAGTTCCCCCACCAGGTGCTTTGGGTGTGAGTTCAGCATGAATAAAGCAATAATATATTCTTTAAACAGAAACACCTAAAACCAGTCTGTCTATTGGTTGCTTGCCAAAAAGGGTGACTAGAGGTTCCCAAGAGTCCAGCCTAATTTTTCCCCAAGAGCAGTGGTTCAGTACTTGCTACTTGAGCAATCCCCCCAAGTTATAGATCACAGCTCCCACGCACAATAGGAATCTGCTATTTCTGTGTCAGGCAGAGGAGTGGGGCCTTGGTCCAGTAATCCCAGACATAAATACCAAGCTCAGACCAGCTGGCTTCTGAGCTGGGCGAGGCAGTCAGGGGCAGCTATGACGTCAGCTGGTGACGCCAGCCGGGAGGTGAAGGCTAAGTAGTGTTTGGCCCAGTGAGTGGGCTGTGGTGGAGCTGGTGGGAGGAACGGAGAGCCAGGTTCTAGGAGCATGACCCTGACCGCCCTGCCTTCCTCATCCTCCTCCCCAGGATCCGGGGCACCAGCTACCAGAGCCCCCCTGGCATCCCCATTGACCTGCTGGACCGGCTGCTCATCGTCTCCACCTCCCCTACAGCGAGAAAGACACAAACAGATCCTCCGCATCCGGTGCGGGCAGGCTTCAGCGTCCAGGGCAGGACCAGGCTGCGGGCCTGAGGCCAGGCTGGTGTCCACCCTGTTGACGGTGGGACTACAGAGGTCTTTGGGGGGGCAGGGGCTTCAGCTGTGCCACGGGCAGGACCAGCGGGGCTAGCCAGCTGGTGCTCTGCAATGAGAGAGGCCACTGCAATGGGAGGCCCACACAGGCCAAAGAATAAAAATGGATGAAAATAAAAACCAATAAAAGAGGCCAAATTTTAAAAAAGGAGCTCAAGTGGTAGATACTGTCTCAGCCCCATGCCATTCCACCCCCGCTTCCCACAAAACACAGCTGCGGGGCCTGTGGGATCTTAGTTCCCCAACCAGAGATCTAACCTGCACCCCCTGCACTGGAAGCCTGGAGTCTTACTAATGTCTGGACTGTCAGGGAAGCCTCTTACTTCATTAATTTTGCTTTTTTTTTGGCCACTCCACATGTCATGCTGAATCTTAGTTCCCCCACCAGGTGCTTTGGGTGTGAGTTCAGCATGAATAAAGCAATAATATATTCTTTAAACAGAAACACCTAAAACCAGTCTGTCTATTGGTTGCTTGCCAAAAAGGGTGACTAGAGGTTCCCAAGAGTCCAGCCTAATTTTTCCCCAAGAGCAGTGGTTCAGTACTTGCTACTTGAGCAATCCCCCCAAGTTATAGATCACAGCTCCCACGCACAATAGGAATCTGCTATTTCTGTGTCAGGCAGAGGAGTGGGGCCTTGGTCCAGTAATCCCAGACATAAATACCAAGCTCAGACCAGCTGGCTTCTGAGCTGGGCGAGGCAGTCAGGGGCAGCTATGACGTCAGCTGGTGACGCCAGCCGGGAGGTGAAGGCTAAGTAGTGTTTGGCCCAGTGAGTGGGCTGTGGTGGAGCTGGTGGGAGGAACGGAGAGCCAGGTTCTAGGAGCATGACCCTGACCGCCCTGCCTTCCTCATCCTCCTCCCCAGGATCCGGGGCACCAGCTACCAGAGCCCCCATGGCATCCCCATTGACCTGCTGGACCGGCTGCTCATCGTCTCCACCTCCCCCTACAGCGAGAAAGACACAAAACAGATCCTCCGCATCCGGTGCGGGCAGGGGCTTCAGCGTCCAGGGCAGGACCAGGCTGCGGGCCTGAGGCCAGGCTGGTGTCCACCCTGTTGACGTGTGGGGACTACAGAGGTCTTTGGGGGAGGTCACTGGCCCGGCAGCAGCAGGGCTGCATGGTGCATGCAAGCTGTGGCCTCTGCTGCACGGGTGGGGAGGGCTGTGCCTGACTCTGGGGAACGAGCCCTGGAAGGAGGAGGCTTGGGAGGCCCGAGGTTGAGGTCCAGCCCCTGCCTCGGTGGCATTCTGAAGCACAGCATTCTGTGCCTCAGAGGACACTAGCTCCACATGGCTTCCGTGAGGTGCGGCAGAGCCCCGCCCTGGCTGAACACCCCGCTCCTCCTGCCCGCAGGTGCGAGGAGGAAGACGTGGAGATGAGCGAGGACGCCTACACGGTGCTGACCCGCATCGGGCTGGAGACCTCGCTCCGCTATGCTATCCAGCTCATCACGGCTGCCAGCCTGGTGTGCCGGAAACGCAAGGTGAGCTGCTGCGTCCACCTGGCGTCAGAAGAGTGAGCAGAGGACCCACCAGTCCAGGGTTTTCCCTGGACGGTTGTGTTTACTCCCAGAACTTAAGTTTTTGAAGGCGGGGAGCTTCAGTTTTGGATTTATTTCCAAGGTTCCCAGCCTGATATGGGAGGTGCTGAGTAATATCTGCAGGCTGCCAGTTGGTGCCATTAAGTCCATTTTAGAGATGGAGAATCTGAGGGGGGAGAGGTGGGACCCACAGCCAGGATGGGGCCTGGTGGGACGTGCCTCCTCCCAAGAGGAGCCCCGCTGAGGTCTCCTGTCCCTGTCAGGGCACCGAGGTGCAGGTGGATGACATCAAGCGGGTGTACTCGCTCTTCCTGGACGAGTCGCGCTCCACGCAGTACATGAAGGAGTACCAGGACGCCTTCCTCTTCAACGAACTCAGTGAGGGTCCCCGCTGCGCCAGCCCCGGGAGTGGGGAGGGAACCCCGGCCCTGCCTGCTGTGCCACGCTGACCATGTGGTCTTCCTTCTCCCCACAGAAGGCGAGACCATGGACACCTCCTGAGCTGATCCTCCTCCTCCCCCCTCCCCCAGTTTTCTACCAGAGTTCTGACACTGTGACTTTGTATAAAATGGTTCTGAAACTGGACCCAGCGTGTGTGTGCGCGTGTGCGCGTGTGTGCATGGGCGGGCACACACCCCCAAGCCCCTGGAAAGACAACCTTGGAATGCAGTTTGAGAAGTCTTTATTGGGACGGAAGGGGAGGAGTGTCGGCCAGCTCCAGGAGTTGGGGTGGGCATGGAGGTTGAAGTGGGGGATCTTTAGAGGAAGAGGATGTCTGGGAGAGCGGGGTGGTCACAGGCCAAGGGCTGGGTTCTGGGACCCCCGCAGTCGGTACTGCTGAGGCGACAGGGCCCACAGTGACAACTGAGGGCCACGGGGTAGGAGACCATTGGGTCCACGCCAGGTGGGCAGCCGGGGAGACGAACGGAGGCGAACTGCAGCTCCTGGTAGGTGCACACCCGCTGGGGCATGGGCGGCAGGAGGACCGGCAGCACCCGCCTCTGGGGGGGTTGGGCTTGAGCGTCTCCCTGGGGCCAAGCCCCCCCAGCTCCCCCACTGCACCCAACAGACCTCAGACTCCAGGGGACCCTCTGTGCTCCCCCTCCCATGTGCACAGCCCCTTCCACCCCAGGGCCACTTCTGGCCTTCTGTGGGCCTGGCCCCAAGTAATCTACCTGGAGCTGGGGTGGGGACACCCGCCCGCCCCGGGCCGCTCACCATGCTCGGGCAGTAGCCAGCACAGATGCTGGTGGTGAAGGTGATGCAGACAGGGCAGGCCTCCTTCTCAGCAGCCAGGGTGGCGTTGATGGGCTGGCACAGCGGCCGCAGTGGCCCTCTGGACGCCCACACCCCGGCCACGCTCAGCAGCAGCCACAGCAGCAGCCCCTGGGACGAGGCCAGGGCCTCAGGGCCAGCTGGACCCTCACCCCACCCCACCCCCGGCCCTGCAGACGCGCGTCCAGGGACCCAGCTCCTGTGCCAGCCATCTTTCATTCAAGGATTTCTCATCCCCATCTCCAGGGACCCCAGAGACCCCATCACCTCAGATACCCACCCTCAGGTCCCACCTGCTGCCCTCCTCCTGCCAGGAAACCTCTTGTTCTCTCCATAGCCTTCTAGAAAGAGGCCGCCTTCACCAGATCACAGGACTCCCACTGCCTGCCAGCTGTGGCCTGGCTGGAGGCCCAAGGGGCCCTGCAGTCTTACCTGGAGCATCTCCATCCTTGATATCGCCCCTGTTGTGTTTACCTGGTCTTATACCTGCAGGCTGTGGGGGCGGCAAGGCCACTGGGGGTGGCAGCATGGCGGGGTAACCTGGACACTAATCTCCTCAGGGGCAGGCAGCAGACAAGGTCAGGAGATGCAGGCGTGGCTCAGTGGGGCACCCCTCCCCCAGTCCCTGAGTGGCCCCCGCACCATGAAGTGGAAAACACCCAAGGCGAAGCGGACTTCACAGTTTCAGCCCCCAGGTGCTAGGGAGGTCGTGGTGGGAGCACAGGAAAGAGGATATAGGAGGCCCTTAGCTGTGCCCCTCGTCTTTGTGAGAGCGCCTCTACCCGTCATGAGGGGACCCCGGGTGAGACTGGAGAAGTGCCCCTCTGACAGTTCTCTGATGGTGATTGGTCACAGCCTCGACCCAGCTCTACCGGGCAAAGCCCGAGTCCGACTTCTCAGGAGGAGCATAGCTTCGATACTGGATTCTGTGGCTGGGGGTAGCGGGGGAGACCCGCACCCTCACCCAGACGCACTGCCAGTCCACGAGGGATTCAGCGGGAATCCCACCTGCCCCACACTCAGGCCCCCAGAAGCCAGGATACTGGAACCGAACCCAGAGCGTGGTTTAGTGTATTTAACTCTTCGACCAAGATAAGCTGTGCGCCTTCGGCTGCGGAAGGCGAGTCCCACCAGGAGCCCACAGCCCCAAGGTACGTTTTCCAGGCTTGGTCCCGCCCCCTCAGCTGAGTGGATGAGCTCGATTCGCCCCGCCCAAGGGCTAAGATCTGACCCGCTCCCAGATAGGGCGGAGGCGCGCTCCTAGCCCCGCCCAGGGTACCCTTCCTCTTCTTCCATGCGGGGCCCCGCCTCCGCTCGGGGGCGTGTCCGAGGCGGGGCCGGCCTGTCGTATTCAGTCCTGCGCGGGCCTCCAGCTGCCGGAGTTGGAGCGCTCGGTGCGGTAGGCTGGAGGCACGCTGTGGGGGCCTGACAGCGGCTGTGGGGCCGCCCCAGGGCAGCTCCAGCGGACAGAAACGGTCGAGCCGGCGGAGTGGGTGCAGCGGGAGGCTGTGGCCTGGCTGGAGGCCCAAGGGGCCCTGCAGTCTTACCTGGAGCATCTCCATCCTTGATATCGCCCCTGTTGTGTTTACCTGGTCTTATACCTGCAGGCTGTGGGGGCGGCAAGGCCACTGGGGGTGGCAGCATGGCGGGGTAACCTGGACACTAATCTCCTCAGGGGCAGGCAGCAGACAAGGTCAGGAGATGCAGGCGTGGCTCAGTGGGGCACCCCTCCCCCAGTCCCTGAGTGGCCCCCGCACCATGAAGTGGAAAACACCCAAGGCGAAGCGGACTTCACAGTTTCAGCCCCCAGGTGCTAGGGAGGTCGTGGTGGGAGCACAGGAAAGAGGATATAGGAGGCCCTTAGCTGTGCCCCTCGTCTTTGTGAGAGCGCCTCTACCCGTCATGAGGGGACCCCGGGTGAGACTGGAGAAGTGCCCCTCTGACAGTTCTCTGATGGTGATTGGTCACAGCCTCGACCCAGCTCTACCGGGCAAAGCCCGAGTCCGACTTCTCAGGAGGAGCATAGCTTCGATACTGGATTCTGTGGCTGGGGGTAGCGGGGGAGACCCGCACCCTCACCCAGACGCACTGCCAGTCCACGAGGGATTCAGCGGGAATCCCACCTGCCCCACACTCAGGCCCCCAGAAGCCAGGATACTGGAACCGAACCCAGAGCGTGGTTTAGTGTATTTAACTCTTCGACCAAGATAAGCTGTGCGCCTTCGGCTGCGGAAGGCGAGTCCCACCAGGAGCCCACAGCCCCAAGGTACGTTTTCCAGGCTTGGTCCCGCCCCCTCAGCTGAGTGGATGAGCTCGATTCGCCCCGCCCAAGGGCTAAGATCTGACCCGCTCCCAGATAGGGCGGAGGCGCGCTCCTAGCCCCGCCCAGGGTACCCTTCCTCTTCTTCCATGCGGGGCCCCGCCTCCGCTCGGGGGCGTGTCCGGGGCGGGGCCGGCCCGTCGGATTCAGACCAGCGCGGGCCTCCAGCTGCCGTAGTTGGAGCTCTCGGTGCGGTAGGCTTGAGGCACGCTGTGGAGGCCTGACAGCGGCTTCCAGTGGGGGCCGCCCCAGGGCAGCTCCAGCGGACAGAAACGGTCGAGCCGGCGGAGTGGGTGCAGCGGGAGGCTGTAGGACTCCTGAGCCAGAGACAGCGCCCCGCGATGCGGCACGACGGCCGTCGCCAGGCGGCCCCGAGGCACGCGGATCTGCAGCCGGGGTGGCCGAGAGGAGTACGCACCCAGCTGCTGCTTGTGGCCGTGGCCGCCGGCCAGGGGGCTCTCCCCGAAGTTTGAGGTCATTGAGTCCTTAGGGTAGCTGGACAACTCCTTCCTGTTGGTTGGAGTGGAGACAGGATGGGGAGGGGACAGCTGGATCCTCGAGGGCACATTTGTAGGAGTCAGGGGCCCTTTAGGAGGCATGGGACTGGGGAGTTATCTGGGGACTCAGATGCCAAAAGAGGCCCGCCTTAGACCCTCAGGGCCACGCACTCAGATCAGGAACTCCCTCGTGGGCCCTTTGCAGGCTTCTTGTTCCTGAGAGTCGACACTAAGTAAACCGGGGCGCGAAAAAAGGTAGGGGCTGGGTCTGAACCTTTGGCTCTTGCGCGCTCAGGGACTGAAAGCCAAGACTGCTGAGTCAGAGGCGGGGAGTCAGCACGGGGGGGGGGGGGGGGGCTCAGCGTCCCATCGACCTATGTGAGGTCTACGCCAAGGGGGCGGTTCCTAACGAGGACCCTGGCTCACTTGGAATAGGGCTGGAAGTCCTGGGCTGAAGTGGTCAGATAGAGCTGATGGCGGTCCAGGATGCCCTGGTCAGAAACTGTGAAAGGCCGGCTGGCCAGCTTGGGGTTCCTGGTCCAGGGAATTAGAGCCTGAGGAGGATCAGGGGAAGAGGAATGAGCAAGAAAGTTTTCATAACCCGTTCCATGCCTTGGGTCCCAGACTAATAAAGAACTCCTTTCGGTCTCAACAGTCCCTCTGAACCGGGCCCTGATACCCGCCCCCAGAATCAGAATCCTTCGTGGCCCATTGCCCGCTATTGCACTTCCGTTTCACTCTCCAAACCAGAACCCTTACTAACCTCACCTCCAAAATCTAAGTTTACTCCCTGCCTGCCAAGGCCCCAGTCACTGAAAAACCTTCCTGGCTCCTCCCCCAGATTCAAACCTTTCTGGTCCCGCCACTGGAATTCAGCGGAAACTATTCCTCCTGACATCCCCGCTAACTTGGGAAGCCAGCTCTGCCTCGCGCCCCAAACCGGCCTCAGAATAGTCAAGCTCCGCCCACGCGTGCTTTAGGCTACCTAGCTCCGCCCCCAGCCTCAGAAAGGTCTCCTAGGCCAGCCCCAGGATTTAATAGCCTTTCCTAGCCGAGCCCCCGGCCTCAGAGCTGGGATTCCGGGTTTCCAGTCCCGTCCTCCTCCTGGCTCCGCCTCTAAAGGGCCGAGTCTCTGTAACCTCAACTTTGGTACCACTCTTTAGAGCCAGAGACTTAAAATTCCTTCCGAACCCACCCTAGGGTCCCAGTCCAGTTCTTGGCCTCTGAGCCTCGCTGTCTCCGCCCCAGGCGCTCAGAGCTCTCTGCCAGATCCCGCCACTATGGTCTTCTCCGCTACCTGGGAAGGGCCGCCTCGGTGGTGGTCCGCAAGCTCTAGGGGCTGGGGCCCAAAGTGGGAGATGAGGCCTCGATTCAGGTCGGGCCAGTCGCTGTACCGCGCCTTCGTCTCACTGCACTGGTGTTTTGTGATCAGAGGGAGACGCCAGCCACGATGTCTGAACTGCGAGAAGGCAACGCGTCGACTCAACGTGAGGGCGCACGGGATTCCAGGGCGGTTCCCAGCCCTCTCTCCCCCGGACCTGGGCACCCCAGAATCTTACTTTTTCCCCTAAATCCTTGATCCCCAGAGTCCGAGTGGGGTCCGCAAGTTCTGGGGCCTTGGGCTGCGCACAGGGCCCGCCGTGGGTCTTGGGCACGAGCGCTGAGCCCGAGCTTGTCTCCCATCTGCTGATGACCTCGTCGAAAGCCCGGATATGCAGACCCTGCTTCACGGCTGGGGGCAGGGGCTCCGCGACCGTGGACTGAGAAGGTGCGCTCTCTCACTGAAAGGACTCGGGAGTCTCCCAGCCGTTTCCTCCCGCTGGTTTCAGGCAATCCGGGCTTGCTGGGCCTCCTCTCTGGGCCCCAGACCCTGGGACCCTCCTCCTTCGGTCAGGTGGGAGTCTTAAGTCCCCAATCCCCCTTTCTCTCAGCAAGTGTCTGGATCTCCAGACCCCTCCTTCAGGTTGGCCCCCCAGTCTCCTCTTGACCAAGAGGCTGGGGTCTCCTCACCTGCACCGTGGGCGGTGGGAAAGACGCCGGCGGGATGAAGTGATGGGCGACGCCACTGCTGGTGAGGTGCCAGCTGGGCCAGGATTCAGGCACCTCGGACCTAGAGATGGGGGACCACGGGGGCCCACAGCGCAGAGCTAGGGTCCGACCGACCATGGTCCCACCCCCGCTCCGTAGCCTAGCAGGAGCAGGCTTGTTGTGGCTGTTGCCCGGGGTGACAGAACCCGCCCACCCTAACGCAGCCAATGGAGGGCCTTATAGGCCTGTGGCTGGACGGATAGAGTGAGAAAGGCACGGAGAGGACGGGGACCTTGAGAGAATAGAGACCCCAAGAAGAAGGCAAAAATTCTGAGAAATGGCGTGTGATGTGGGGAGACCCAGAGGGAAAAGAGGGTAGAAGGGGGAGCGAGTTGGGGGAGAACAGAAATTCAGAATTTGGAGTTAGAGACATAGAAGCCCCTAGAAGTAGGGGAGACACAGACCCAGAGAGAGGGAAGGAAGAGAGCAGAGCATGGGGAGACGGAGATCTGGGGGCGTGTCAGAGATCCAGATACAGAGGAACAGAGGGGGAGGAGGACAGAGGCACCCGGCCCATCAGGGAATCCACGAGAACACCCCCCTTTCCTACAGGGTCCCAGCCCTCTCGGCTACCTCCTCCCTCTGCCAGGACAGCCCACCCCCAGGGCAGAGCGGGGGATGGGGTGAGGGGGTAGGTAACGATTTCCAGACTTCCCCTGGGCTCCCCCTCCCTCCCTGCGTGTGCCGAGGGCGTCAGCCTCAGCTTGGGCTTCTTCTGTCCTGCCTGCCTTTGATTTGGTTGAAAACTTCCACCTGGGTATGGGGGTGGGCGAAGAAGTGGGAGGGACCTACAGGGAAATACTTCGCAATACGGAGGGGGATGTGGAAAGAGCGCTGATGAATGAGAAAGAAATACAAGAGTGGGTGAGAGACAGCGCGTGAGACACGGGGCAGAAAGAGAGCTGACCCAGAGGTGATGGGATAGGCGTTTAGACAGCACCAGCAAAGGAGGCGGCAGAAAAGAGAGCGGGAACCGAGATCAGAACACAGAGATGTAGAAACAAAGGCACACACGCATGTGTGCACGCGGGTGTGTGCACATGTGGGTGGCTATGGAGCAGTGATACACGAAGGAGGGACCTGAAGCCATGGGGTCTACCCCTGAGTTTTCTTATCAGTTCTTTACTACCCTTTTGGCCAAAGCCTCTGCCTCCTCAACCCCTGTTAGCTCACCCCACCAGCCCATTCTTCAGAGAGGGAAAACTGAGGCTGCCCTCTGTAGCTTCCCCCAGATTCCGTGAACCTCCTCATTCAGGCTTCTGGGGCTGCTTCTCCTGCTGAACTTTCCTGGCTCATTCTAGGCTGATCATTGTCCAAACCACGCTGAACCCAGCCAGGGATCAGGCCAATTGGTCAAAACCTCATGCCCTACTCCAGCTGGACAATAAGGTCTATTTCTTTCTGAGGCTAGGATGAAGGCTGGGATGGGGAAAGGGGTGGAAATCTGACTCCAACTCCCCACCAAGGCCAAACTCTTAGGCATCCTGACCTCTGGTCATTCAGCCTTGCTTGCGCTCATGTCATTGGTAGCTCACCACCCCAAAACAGGATATTCTAAGCCAACACTTGTCCCACATGACCACATAAGATTTCCCATTCGAACACCAGCTTCCAACTTAGTTGCCCACATGTTCCAGTTTTTGTATTTCCTTGCACACTTCTTGATGTATCCCCTCCTTGTCACTCTCTTCAGGGTAGTTAAGGCAATGTCCTTTGAGATCACATGGTCAGCAGCTTAGAAACTGAGGAACTCCAAAGGTCAAATCCACCAGAGTTGATCTGACAAGTTGTGTATTAGAGTTCATAAACAGTAGGCATTCACAAAATATTGGCTGTTATCATCATCATCATCATTACCCTCAAGTTCACCCAGGAGAACTCCTATTCATCTTTCAAAACCCCATTTGCTTTCACCATCTCTCTTGCCCAGAATGAGCTCTCAAAAATCAGAGAGCTGTGACTTTTGTGATCCTTTGACAAGTTCCCAGACTGAGGCCCAGAACAGCCAGGCCAGTCCTGAGGTCTTTCAGCACCCAGCTCTCTTCTTCCTCTACCTTCCCAGTTCCTGGGCATGGGCCTCAGGCCCGGCCAGTCCGGCTGAGCAGCGTGCAGACACAGGCAGTGTCAATTCGAATCCATCGCCAGCCCACACGGCCCTGGGCATCAGTGGTCAACGCCCGCACGTAGGACTGCTTGGCCTTACACTCGGACACCCAGTGCCTCCGGTCCACACCCCGGCAGCCTCCTCCGCCCCCACCGGGGCCACCTTCCCCAACACTGGCAGCCTTGCAGCGAGTTTCAAAGAAGTACTGGCGAAGGGGGCTGCCGCCAGCTGCAGGCACCTCGCCCAGCACCTCCACCTCGCGCCCACGCAGGTCCACAGCAGTTCGGCGGTCTGTCACCCAGCCACTGACGGCGTCACACACGGCCAGCTCTCCACGGCGACTGGCTGGTGCTGTCTCGCTCACCCCTCGCCGACTGCGGTTGGCGGGGCTGCCTGCTGGCTCCCCGAAGGCCCCAGCCTCCAGCAGAAAGAGCAGAGGGGGGCCCGTGGGGGTACCCCTGGACAGGGCCACTCGGGGGGACAAGAGGTCCCACTCGGGGGCTGGAAATGGGGGCAGGGGCGAGGGTGGGGGGTGGGGCTCCATCGGGACTCCGGGGAGGAGGATAAGGAGGAGGATGAGGAGGGAGCCTGAGGGGCAGGGGAGCATCTCGCTGGGCACCTGAGGACGGAGAGAGGGAAGCCAGACTTAGAGAGGAGGGTGACAGAGGAGCCTGGGGGCTACAGTCCATGGGGTCGCAAGGAGTCGGACACAATAGAGTGACAAACGTGATAACTTCAGACAGATGGCAACTCCAGGGCACCTGCACGCCAGAACCCTTGTTCTAGAGGTTTGGGGGACCGCTCTATTCTCTGACTTCAATAAAGCCCAACTGCTAGATTATTATTCTACTATTAATGACAATGATATTCTACTATTAGTCTACTTCATTGACTAATAATAGTCAACAAAGAGGACATACAGGCTCAGAGAGGTTAGTAACTTGCACCAGGCCACACAGCCAGCAAATGCCAGAGGTGGGACTCGAAACCTGTCCCAGCAATTCTGCTCTGCCATCTTGCCTCTACAACCCCAAGAGACCCTAAGTCCTGCAGCCTGGATGAGGGCTGAGGTTCCCAAATTCTGAGAATGAGCGTGTCCTGGAATTCTAGGAGGACCCAAGTTCAGTCTGAAACTGCGTCTAAGAAGGTAAGATACTTCCTCTCTCTGGGGCTCTGGGTTTCCTCCCTGTGCATGAAACTAGCCCAGGGCTGGTGGGGGCATAGATGTTGCAGTTTCTCTAGAACATTCTGGAAGCCTGTGGGTTCTGGGAAAGGACTGAGCAACAGTGGGTGGTTACCGGACCTGTCAGCACCTCTTCCACCTCCGAGCTCCGGGGCTGGGGGCCCCCAGGCTCCAGGGGGCCCCTGTTGGGGACACAGGTGGCCCCCTCCTTCCTGACATCTCAGGAGATGGAGGGGGCAACCGCCTACGGGAGGAAGGGAACAGGCAGGTTAGAGAGCCGGGTGGGGGAGGGCGTCAGAACCCCTCAACACTCCCCTGCTCAGTGTACCCCTTAAAGCCTAGGGGACCAAGAGTCAAGGCTGCAGCCCCTCCCAGAGGCCTGCCCTGCCCAGGTGATGGCTTCTGGATGGAAAGCAGATGAGGGCAGGAGAGGGGAGAGGCTGAGGATGAAGGAGGCTGGAAAAGATTACATCCTCCTCGGCCCATTCATCTCTCAGACGGAGCGGGGGCGGGGCTGGCCTGGACACCCGGGTCCTGAGGGCCCACACTTTAGAAGTCCTGGGTCCCCGAGGCTGCTTCCTGGAATGTTCTCTCCTCGCAGGACAGGCCGGGGCCCGTCCAAGGTTTCTACTGCACATACCTGGAGTGGCTGCCTGTCCCGGCTGGGAGATGGGGAAATGGGAAGGGGGAGTGTGAACAGGGGCACCTGGTGACCCAGCCAGAACCGGGAGCGTGGGTTCCCAGATGCCTCCACCCTCAGACCGGGAGTCGTGGTTCCCAGGTGCTGCCTCCCTCTGACCGAGAATCGCGGGTGCCAGCGCGCCCCCACCTCCGCCCTTTCAGGAATCCATGCTCTTGCCCCCTCCTCGCTCAGCCCCCAAAGCCCCGGGCCCCAGCTCTCTCCTCCTTCAGGGGGCATGTCTGCCATCTTGCCTCTACAACCCCAAGAGACCCTAAGTCCTGCAGCCTGGATGAGGGCTGAGGTTCCCAAATTCTGAGAATGAGCGTGTCCTGGAATTCTAGGAGGACCCAAGTTCAGTCTGAAACTGCGTCTAAGAAGGTAAGATACTTCCTCTCTCTGGGGCTCTGGGTTTCCTCCCTGTGCATGAAACTAGCCCAGGGCTGGTGGGGGCATAGATGTTGCAGTTTCTCTAGAACATTCTGGAAGCCTGTGGGTTCTGGGAAAGGACTGAGCAACAGTGGGTGGTTACCGGACCTGTCAGCACCTCTTCCACCTCCGAGCTCCGGGGCTGGGGGCCCCCAGGCTCCAGGGGGCCCCTGTTGGGGACACAGGTGGCCCCCTCCTTCCTGACATCTCAGGAGATGGAGGGGGCAACCGCCTACGGGAGGAAGGGAACAGGCAGGTTAGAGAGCCGGGTGGGGAGGCGTCAGAACCCTCAACACTCCCCTGCTCAGTGTACCCCTTAAAGCCTAGGGGACCAAGAGTCAAGGCTGCAGCCCCTCCCAGAGGCCTGCCCTGCCCAGGTGATGGCTTCTGGATGGAAAGCAGATGAGGGCAGGAGAGGGGAGAGGCTGAGGATGAAGGAGGCTGGAAAAGATTACATCCTCCTCGGCCCATTCATCTCTCAGACGGAGCGGGGGCGGGGCTGGCCTGGACACCCGGGTCCTGAGGGCCCACACTTTAGAAGTCCTGGGTCCCCGAGGCTGCTTCCTGGAATGTTCTCTCCTCGCAGGACAGGCCGGGGCCCGTCCAAGGTTTCTACTGCACATACCTGGAGTGGCTGCCTGTCCCGGCTGGGAGATGGGGAAATGGGAAGGGGGAGTGTGAACAGGGGCACCTGGTGACCCAGCCAGAACCGGGAGCGTGGGTTCCCAGATGCCTCCACCCTCAGACCGGGAGTCGTGGTTCCCAGGTGCTGCCTCCCTCTGACCGAGAATCGCGGGTGCCAGCGCGCCCCCACCTCCGCCCTTTCAGGAATCCATGCTCTTGCCCCCTCCTCGCTCAGCCCCCAAAGCCCCGGGCCCCAGCTCTCTCCTCCTTCAGGGACCCAGGTTGCCAGCTCCTTTTCTCAGATGCAGGAGTCTGGCCCCCGAATCCCTCTTCTCACGGACCCAGAAGTCGGGACCCCCAGTCCCTTCCTGCTTCAGACCCTGGAGCTCTGGAGTTCAAGCCCCTCCTTCCCAGGTACTCAGAAGTACGGACTCCCCGGCTCCTTCTCTCCTAGTGAGTGTAAGCTTGGGGTCCGGACTCCGGAGACCCGCATGAGCGGGGGCTGGGGGTCAGGGGCTGTCCCTCCGAGACGCTGCCCTCCTGCCTCAGTTTCCTCCGCCAAGCCCCGCCCCCGCCGGCCCCGCCCCCGGCCCTCCCTACCCGAGGGCAGGGCGACCCGGCCGCCGGAATCCCGGGGGAGGCGGCGCGGAGGCGCTTACCTGGGGCGCCCTCCTCGGCTCTCCCGGCTGCCCCTGGCGCGGCGGCGGCTCCTCCTCCTGCTCGCTGGCTGCAGGGACGCCCGCTCGCCCGCCGGCTTCTCGCTGCACACGCTCCGGAGGGCCCGGGTCGGGGGCGGGGGCGAGGCGGCGCCCGACGGCGGAGGAGGGGCCGGGGGATCCCGCCTTCCTCACGCGTGCTGAGACCTCGGAAGCCCGGCCTGGCTCGCTCAGCCCTCCGCCCGCCTCAGTCCCAGGAGGCCCGGCGCCAGCCCCCCAGCTCCCTCCCTCAGACTCAGGAGTGCGGGTCCGCAGCCCCCTCCTCCCCCGGACACCGGAGTTTAGACCCGCAGCCCCTCCTCTCGCAGACGCCAGAGTCTGGGCCCCCAGCTTCCTCCTCCATAGGACCCTGGAGTCTGGACTCCCACCCCCCAGCCCTTCTTCCTCAGCTCCAACCCCCTCCTCTCGCAGATCCAGGAGTCCAGACCCCAAGCCCTCTCCTCCACAGACCCAGGAGTCCCGACCCCAAGCCCCCTCCTCTCGCGGACCCAGGAGTCCAGACCCCAAGCCCCCTCCTCTCGCGGACCCAGGAGTCCAGACCCCAAGCCCCCTCCTCTCGCGGACCCAGGAGTCCAGACCCCAAGCCCCCTCCTCTCGCGGACCCAGGAGTCCAGACCCCAAGCCCCCTCCTCTCGCGGACCCAGGAGTCCAGACCCCAAGCCCCTCCTCCGCAGACCCATGAGTCTGGGCCTGATTCCTTCGCGTTGTCTCGCCAGTTAAGTGTCAATCCCCGGGCAGATTCCCACCCTCTGCTCTCATCCCCGGACGCTCCCAAGAGCTCCTGGCCAGACATTAACCAGCTGGGCTCGGGGAGTGATAAGGCCCCGAGGCCCGGGGAGACGGTGGATGCGGGGGTCTCTCTCACATAAGTCCTCTCTGCTGGAATTTCCTGGGTGGGGACTGGAGAGAGGGTCTAGTCCTGAGTTTCAGATAAGAGAAACTCAAGGTATTCTAGGACTCGGAGACGAAGATATGACTTGAGACCAGAATGACCTGCCTAGAGAAGAAAGTGAACAGTGACAGATGAAGCGAGATAGGGAGAAGAAAAGGGGACAGACACCCAGAGAGAGAAGAGGCACAGACCCAGAGAGGGGACAGACACGCCCAGAAAAGGGGAGAGAAGCCCACGACGGGGAGAGAGACCCAGAGACAGAGAGACCTTAAGACAGACAGAGATCAGAGGGGAGTTGGGAGTCCCCAGGGCAGACTTAACGTTTCCCTCTCCCCTGCAGCTATTTTCAGAAGGAAAACGGACACCCGCCTTGGTGGGGGGGCAGGGGTCATCCCGTACCCCCTCCCTCAGCCTAAATATAGCATGGCAAGGTGGCAGGAAGGGTGTCCCCGGATTAGGGTGTTCCCCTCGCCTCTCGCTTCTCGTCCTCCTGGCCAAGGCAACCGACCGAGAAGGCGGCTGCGGCTGTTTATTGGGGTGGGGGAGGGACACTTCCCACCGGAGCGTCCCCTGGAGTCTCTCGCCTGACCTCAACAAGTCTCCCCCTGTCCCTAGGCACCCAACACGCCCCACCGCCTACCGGAGGAACTCTATGGAACTTCCATTCCCTGATGGGATAGAAGGGGTGAATGTTCCGAGTGATAGGAAAGTTTCTGTCTCTACTTCTCTTTGGGTCTCTGCTCCCCTCCCTCTGGGTCCTTGTCCCCCTCTCTCTTGGTCTCTGCCCCGCTCTGTCTGGGTTCCTGCCCCTTACCTCTCCAGGTCCCTGTCCCCTCTGTCTAGGTCCCTGACCCTCTCTCATCTCTGGTCTCCCCTCTCTGGTCTCTTTCTCCTTCTCTGAGTCTTTGTCCTCTCTCCAGGGCTTATTACCCTCTCCCAAGCCTCTACCCTTGACTGCCCCGCTCTCCCACCTCCCCTTGGGCATCTCTGTCCGCACAGTACGTGTCTTTTCCTCTTTGGGTTCTTGTGCTGGGCTCCATGCCTGCCTCCCAGACTCTGCCTTGTGTCTGTCACTGCGGGGCGGGGGGGTCTGTCTCCATTTCTGTCTCGAAATGTGCCTTTCCCTCCCTTTCGGAGAGAAGTGTTAAATTATTTAAAGGTTACATTATTTTCGACCTTTATCAAATGCTTCCCACAATCTGTACCTTCTAATCTCTCTGTGTAAAACGGTGGTTGGATTATATCAGGGGTTTCCAAATGGAATCTGTTAGCCGCAGACCCAGTTGTCAAGAGAGATTACATACAGGGGTAGGTTCCCCTCAAACCAGTTCAAGCCCTCGAATGGGTCACTGTGGTGCCAAGCAAGACTTCATTTGAACCAAAAAGAAAGGAGTTGGGGGTCTCCAGCTAAAAATAACAACAACAACTCTAAACTACAGGATGGATTTTAATAAATTAATACAAGTCCTTTGCATGTCACCTGTCACATAGGAAGCCCTATATGTATTAGTGATTGAATCATTCTCCTCGTCCCCCTCCAAATGCCCTTTTAGTACTGAAAGATCTCTGACCTTTGGAAAACCCTCTAGTCTGAGGCTCAGTTTCCTCATTTGTGAAGAAACGAGAAGGCGGCTGCGGCTGTTTATTGGGGTGGGGGAGGGACACTTCCCACCGGAGCGTCCCCTGGAGTCTCTCGCCTGACCTCAACAAGTCTCCCCCTGTCCCTAGGCACCCAACACGCCCCACCGCCTACCGGAGGAACTCTATGGAACTTCCATTCCCTGATGGGATAGAAGGGGTGAATGTTCCGAGTGATAGGAAAGTTTCTGTCTCTACTTCTCTTTGGGTCTCTGCTCCCCTCCCTCTGGGTCCTTGTCCCCCTCTCTCTTGGTCTCTGCCCCGCTCTGTCTGGGTTCCTGCCCCTTACCTCTCCAGGTCCCTGTCCCCTCTGTCTAGGTCCCTGACCCTCTCTCATCTCTGGTCTCCCCTCTCTGGTCTCTTTCTCCTTCTCTGAGTCTTTGTCCTCTCTCCAGGGCTTATTACCCTCTCCCAAGCCTCTACCCTTGACTGCCCCGCTCTCCCACCTCCCCTTGGGCATCTCTGTCCGCACAGTACGTGTCTTTTCCTCTTTGGGTTCTTGTGCTGGGCTCCATGCCTGCCTCCCAGACTCTGCCTTGTGTCTGTCACTGCGGGGCGGGGGGGTCTGTCTCCATTTCTGTCTCGAAATGTGCCTTTCCCTCCCTTTCGGAGAGAAGTGTTAAATTATTTAAAGGTTACATTATTTTCGACCTTTATCAAATGCTTCCCACAATCTGTACCTTCTAATCTCTCTGTGTAAAACGGTGGTTGGATTATATCAGGGGTTTCCAAATGGAATCTGTTAGCCGCAGACCCAGTTGTCAAGAGAGATTACATACAGGGGTAGGTTCCCCTCAAACCAGTTCAAGCCCTCGAATGGGTCACTGTGGTGCCAAGCAAGACTTCATTTGAACCAAAAAGAAAGGAGTTGGGGGTCTCCAGCTAAAAATAACAACAACAACTCTAAACTACAGGATGGATTTTAATAAATTAATACAAGTCCTTTGCATGTCACCTGTCACATAGGAAGCCCTATATGTATTAGTGATTGAATCATTCTCCTCGTCCCCCTCCAAATGCCCTTTTAGTACTGAAAGATCTCTGACCTTTGGAAAACCCCTCTAGTCTGAGGCTCAGTTTCCTCATTTGTGAGAAACGAGGCTGTTAGGTTCTGGTGCTGATCAGCAGGCCAATGGGGACACGTGGGGTCAGGCAGCTGACCACCTGTCCTGGCCACCCCCACCACGGGACACACCGCGACCTTGGGAAGCCACTCCCGTGTTCAGAGGCACTGGTTTCTCCCCAGGAAAATCCAGTGGGCCCTGCAATGTGTCAGATACATTTCTTGAACTACGGGAGGATGGGGTGGCACACCCCAATTTGGAATCTTTCTGTGATTCCATGGAATACACTGGCATCTCTCTTGGGTTTAGGGGCACTGACTTTTTCAGCCTTTTTGCTTCTCTTTCTCTGGGGTGCGCTGGTCTCTTTTCCAACTCTAGGTTTCTGTCCCTCTCTCTCTGGGCGCCTGACACCTGTGCCCTCTGGATCTCTGTCTTCCCCTCTCTTGGGGTCTTTTTTCCCTCTTTGGGTTTCTCTCTGGGTCTCGGTCCCTTTCCAGCTCTCTGTCCCCCTCCTCTGGATCTCTATTCCTCCATCATATCTGAACAGAGTACAGTTTCTACCCCTTTTCCCTTCCCTTGTGGCTCTGATCTCCAGGTCTGGAAGCAAAACTCTAGGAGAAGACAGTTTGAGAATGGGTTTGAATGGCAAAACAAGGCAAGTATGCAGTAAACGGAAGGGGTATCTGTTCTTGCTAGTTCACCCAGAAGCCCTCTGCAGGACCAACTGAATCTACAGATGCAGAACCCAGCTCTGCCCCTTATAGGGATGACACTGGGCAAACCAGTTCAGTGGGTCTCCTAGAATCCACCCACGACTTTCAGTCTTTGACACATGATTCTTCTCTAGTGCTATTAGCCCTAGGTCCGCTAAATGCAAAGGAAACCAACATGGCCCTATAGAGCTCATACATACAGTCCAACTCAACCCAACATTCCTACAGAACTCAATGAACCCACCTTGATGTACTCAACTCAGTTTTATGACCCAACTGAACCAACACTATGGGACTCAAAAGATTATACAACTCATTATGACTCTACTCAACGTTCTCCTCGTCCCCCTCCAAATGCCCTTTTAGTACTGAAAGATCTCTGACCTTTGGAAAACCCCTCTAGTCTGAGGCTCAGTTTCCTCATTTGTGAGAAACGAGGCTGTTAGGTTCTGGTGCTGATCAGCAGGCCAATGGGGACACGTGGGGTCAGGCAGCTGACCACCTGTCCTGGCCACCCCCACCACGGGACACACCGCGACCTTGGGAAGCCACTCCCGTGTTCAGAGGCACTGGTTTCTCCCCAGGAAAATCCAGTGGGCCCTGCAATGTGTCAGATACATTTCTTGAACTACGGGAGGATGGGGTGGCACACCCCAATTTGGAATCTTTCTGTGATTCCATGGAATACACTGGCATCTCTCTTGGGTTTAGGGGCACTGACTTTTTCAGCCTTTTTGCTTCTCTTTCTCTGGGGTGCGCTGGTCTCTTTTCCAACTCTAGGTTTCTGTCCCTCTCTCTCTGGGCGCCTGACACCTGTGCCCTCTGGATCTCTGTCTTCCCCTCTCTTGGGGTCTTTTTTCCCTCTTTGGGTTTCTCTCTGGGTCTCGGTCCCTTTCCAGCTCTCTGTCCCCCTCCTCTGGATCTCTATTCCTCCATCATATCTGAACAGAGTACAGTTTCTACCCCTTTTCCCTTCCCTTGTGGCTCTGATCTCCAGGTCTGGAAGCAAAACTCTAGGAGAAGACAGTTTGAGAATGGGTTTGAATGGCAAAACAAGGCAAGTATGCAGTAAACGGAAGGGGTATCTGTTCTTGCTAGTTCACCCAGAAGCCCTCTGCAGGACCAACTGAATCTACAGATGCAGAACCCAGCTCTGCCCCTTATAGGGATGACACTGGGCAAACCAGTTCAGTGGGTCTCCTAGAATCCACCCACGACTTTCAGTCTTTGACACATGATTCTTCTCTAGTGCTATTAGCCCTAGGTCCGCTAAATGCAAAGGAAACCAACATGGCCCTATAGAGCTCATACATACAGTCCAACTCAACCCAACATTCCTACAGAACTCAATGAACCCACCTTGATGTACTCAACTCAGTTTTATGACCCAACTGAACCAACACTATGGGACTCAAAAGATTATACAACTCATTATGACTCTACTCAACGTTGCCCTGAAAAGCTTCTAGCCACATAACTCTACGCAACTCGACATAACAGAACACTGAAAGACTCCTGCGTTTGTACATTCCAACCCAAGTTGACCTCATGTGACCTAGAAAGCTCACAGTCTATCACTTGACTCTTCGTATTTCTACATGGCTCACAAGTTCCCAGAACCTAAAATAACATGGCCCTAGAAGAATCACAAAGCCATGCAGTTTCCAACGTCTCGATTCTACTCCACAACACCATGCATGAACATACAATCAGCCCCACCAAGGCCACGGGTGATCGCCTTACTTCATCCAACACGGTCCCAGGGGACTCATAAAACCACAGAATCCTGCACAATGCAGCTGAACAAGATTCACAGCCCAACCCAACGCAATCCAACATGGAACGAAGAAACTCACAAAACTATGTGACCAAACCTATCTCAACACTACCTCCAAAAGGCTCCACAAGCATCGCACAACCCAGTGCAGGACAAACCAATGACGTATACCCCTCGACTCAGCATAACCCACTGCCATTCATGGTCACCTCGGGAGGCACCCACAGGAGTGACTGATCCACAACTCAGGACCCAGTAAGACATAGTGTTCCCCAGCTCGTTACCTCTTAACTTAGTTCTTCCTAGAAACCACACCCTCCCCCCAGCTCTTCCCTCTTCCCTTCCCTCCCTCCCTCCCTCCAAGGAAATGTGAGGACCTCAGACCTCAACTGCCCCTCACACTTCAGTGACCATGTGTTTCCCAGGGGGTGCCCAGAGTGGAGGTGGGAGCTCAGGGACCTCTTGGTCCATCAATCCCCCATTGACCTTGCCCTCCAGTGGGCCACAGGGCTGCGTGTCCACATGGCTGTACATCCCGGCCTCTTCGTCATCCGTCTCCCGGTGGTAAAAGTAGCTGAAGTTGGAGACGATGACCGGCACAGGTAGGGAAATGGTCAGCACGCCGGCGATGGCGCACAGAGAGCCCACTATCTTGCCACCCACAGTGACGGGCGCCATGTCTCCGTAGCCAACTGTGGTCATGGTCACCACTGCCCACCAGAAGGATTCGGGGATGCTGGTGAAATGGGACTCTGCCCGGTCGACCTCGGCAAAGTAGACGGCGCTGGAGAAGAGGACCACGCCGATGAAGAGGAAGAAGATGAGGAGGCCCAGCTCACGCATGGAGGCCCTTAAGGTCTGGCCCAAGATCTGCAGGCCCTTTGAGTGCCGGGACAGCTTGAAGATGCGGAAGACGCGTACCAGTCGGATGACTCGCAGGATGGCCAGGGACATGGCTGGCTGGCCCACCCCCCGCTGCCGGGCCAGCTCGGTACCCAGTGCCACAAAGTAGGGCAGGATGGCCACGAAATCGATGAGGTTCATCACATTCTTGAAGAAGGCTGCCTTGCTTGGGCAGGCCGCCAGGCGCACCAGCAGCTCAAAGGAGAACCAACAGATGCACAGAGTCTCCACCACAAAGAATGGGTCGTCGAAGGGCAAGCGAGGCGGGGGTCCAGGCACTGGGCTGGAGCCATTCAGCCGAGCTGGGAACTGCAGGGAAGAAGGGATTCAGGAAGGACCATGCCAGGGCTGAGACACACCGAAACAGCCATCTTTGCAGGTCAAATATACAAATACTTCTTTTACAAATTGCCAATAACCACTGTCCCCAGAACCCCACTGACCTGTCATAGCCTTCCTACCAGGACCTCAGGGATCGTTCCAGCAGGCTGACTTTAGGGTCCCTGATCCTTCACTGACAGGGCCTCTTGAAATGATGCTTGAGTGGGGCTCAACCTTTTCCCTTCTGAAACCTCACCCCAGTACAGATAGGGAGGCTTCCAGTCCTGGCCCCGCTCCCCTCCTCTTAATGCCCTCAGTTCCAGTTTATGATGGATGCCTCTTGTCCCAGCCCTCAGGCCCCACCCCTCTATCTCCAGCTTCCCCTGTACCTTTCTTGGACCCCAGCTCTCCATGCCTCCAACCCATCCTTCCCATTGGTTACCGCCACCTGCACAGATGGCTGATTTTCCAGTTTCTTCTTACCCCTCAGTTTTAATTTAATACACCCTTTCTTCTGCGGTCCTGCTCTCCACAAGCTGGGTTTCTCACCTACCTCAACACAGGCCTTCTGATAAGGCAGGTTTTCCTATTCAGATCCCGGGTGCCCGCCCCATTAAGCTACATACTTCCCGTACCCAGCCCAGCTTTAAATGGTAGAATCCCCTGGTCGGGCGCTGTCCCTGGGTTGCTCACTTCTCACACTCCCTTGCCCCCATTCTGATCTTCCAACCCCAACGCCCTGCCCAGCCTCGGCCAGGCCCCACCTTCCTAAGAGGCCCCGCCTCCCAATGCCCCTTCCCCCACCTTATGATTGGCCGGGACCCCGTGGGCGCGGTCCACTTCCTCCCAAACCCCGCCTCTCCACACTCGGGCCCCGCCCCCTTACCGGGCCCGCTGCAGCCACCGCGGCGAGCCCCGCGCTGTCGCGGTCGTCGCGAAAGTCGGGCAGCGTCTCGAGGCAGAAGACGACGATGGAGACGAGAATGACAAGCACGGAGACGACGGCGAGCACGCGTGCCGCCTGCGAGCTCTCGGGGAACTCGAAGAGTAGCCAGAGCTGGCGCGCGAAGGCGTGGCGGGGAAGGGGGCGCTCGGCGGGCAAGGGGCAGCCCTCGTCCTCGCGCAGGCGCGCTAGGGCCGCGCCGCCCAGCCCGTAGAAGGCCACCTCCTCCAGGAAGACGTCGAGCGGCACGTGCGCTGGCCGCCGCAGCCGCCCGCCCGACTGGTAGTAGTAGAGGACCGCGTCGAAGCTGGGCCGATGCCGGTCGAAAAAGTACTCGCGGCGCGCGCCGTCGTAGAAGCGGCTGCGGCGCACCGGATCCCCGAGCAGCGTGTCCGGGAAGCGGCCCAGCGTGCGGGCCCGGGTCTCGAACCGCAGCCCGGCCACGTTGAGCACCACCCGCTCACAGCAGCCGCAGGGCGGCGGGCACCCGGGCTCCATGGCGCGCGCAGCCCCGGCGACCCGCGGACGGACGTGTGGCCCCGGCGCCCGACCCGGCCCGGCCCGGCCCCGCCTCGGCCGCCGCCGCCGCCGCCCCAGTCTGGTGTCCGGTGTCCACGCGTAAAAATAGCCCGACCGTGAGGCCAGGGCGCGGGGGAGGGGGCGCCGTGACCCCGGCGGGGCAGAGGGCGGCCGCGCGCCCTCTACCGGGGCGCTCGCCCTTTCCCCCGGGCCTTCGGTGCGCTGCGTTTTCTCCGGGCTCATTCCGCCTTCGGGGCCTCTTTCCCTCTGTCTCCCCGTCTCCTGGGACCTCTGTCCTCCGCCTCTCCGGGTTTCCGTGTGTGTCTCTCGTCTATTATTACTATTGTTTTAACGAGTAGCTGAGCCTCTCTGTTGGAGTCACAGATTTCCGTCTCTCTTATTTGGTCTGTCTCTACGTCTGGCTACGTCTTCGCTTTGGGTCTCTCCGTCTCATCTCAGGGATGTGGCTCTGAGTATCTCTCTGGGTCAGTTATCTCTGGGTTTTGCCGTTCTAAAGTCATCTGTGTCTAGGGATTCCCATCAGTCTCTCTCTTGGTCTCTCGGAATCTCCCGTCTTCAGTTTGATTCTTGTATTACTATCTCTCTATCTCGTTTCTCTTGGTCTCTGTTTTTCCTCTCTCTCTGGGTCTCTCTGCTTCTTGTCTCTCCGGGTCTCTTCTCTCTGATCTCTTAGCTTGCTGTATGTCTGACTCTGGGATTATCTGGGGCTCCCCTTTGGATAGCTTTCTTTCCCTGTCTTAAGGCCTCCTTAGGACTGAGTCACTCGGAATCGTATCTCTGAATCTCTCTCCGACCACCACTCTAGTTGACTCTGCCACTGTCCTGGTGACCCATCCTGCTACGGACGCTCCAGCAGCTGCTCATGAACGTGAGCCCCCCACACCGGGTCCTCTCGCTCTGCCCACCCCACCCCACCTCCCAAGGTCTCCACTTGCATTCTCTACCAGACTTTCTGAGCCCAAGCAAGGCCTGAACTGCAGCCCTGAATACTGCGCAAGGAGGCCGGGTTTGCCAGGAACAGGTGGGGGGGTGGGCTGGGAGGATGCCGCAGGGTCACTCGAAGGGACCAAAGGACAGACAGACGATGGCCTTCCAGTCATTGGTGTCCTATGACACGGGGTAAAAATAGCCGCATCCGATGAGCTTGCGGGGAAGCAGTGGGGACTCCTGGGAACGAAGCCTCGGGCGCCCTCTGCTGGGGGAAAAGAGCGAGACACTAAAGGTTTTAACTTGTAGGAATTCTGGCTCTCTTTCTCTTCTTGTCCACAGTTTCTTTCTGTGATACTTTGTCACAATACATCTGGGTTTGCGACCCTCTCTTTGTGTCTGTGTCCCTTTCTTTCTTGGCCTTTGACCCTGCCTGTGTCCGAATCTCTGTCCCCCAATCTCTCTGGCCTTTTCTTTTCCCTTCTCTCTGGTCTTTTTTTTGAGAAGGCCCATGTGGAGAGGACCCTAGGCTACTAAATTCACAGCTAATTGCCAGCATCAGCCTGCAGCCATGTGAATGAGCCATGTCTTTCTCCGCCAGCCAAGCTACCACTGGAGAAGAGATGAGCCGTCTTCCTGAGCCCTGCCCAGCTCCTAGCCTTGTGAGCAAAATGAATGATCTCTGTTGTTTTCAGTTATACAGGCTTTGGGTGGTTTGTTACATACACCATGATAATAGATAATCCACACAGGACCTCTAGGTACTCTGAGCCTCATTTCCGTCCAATCTATTCTAACCTCCTCCCTTCCTCCCTCCCTCTCTTCCATTTTGAAAGTTTCATCAAGCCACAATTCACCCATTTCAAGTACAGGACACACGACTTCCTGGGTGGTCCAATGGCTAAGACTTGGCTAAGACAGCCAATGCAGGGGGCCTGGGTTCAATCCCTGGTCAGGGAACTAGATCCCATATGCCGTAATGAAGATCCATGATCCCACATGCTGCAACTAAAACCCCAAGTAGCCTAAATAAATATTAAAGAATAAAAATAAATATTAAAGAATAAAAAAGCAGGGCTTCCCTGGTTGTCCAGTGGGTAGGGACACCGCCTTGCAGTGCGAGGGGCGCTGGTTTGATCCCTGGCCTGGGAGGATCCCATGTGCCGCGGAGCGGCTGGACCAATGTGTCCAGTTACCGAGTCGAAGCTCTGGCGTGCGTGCTCCCAGAGCCAGCGCTCTATGACGACAGAGGCCACCGCGATGGGAGGCCCGCAGGAGCCAAAGAACAAAGACGGATGAAAATAGAGAAATGAAAGACCAATAGAAGTGGCCTGCCCGCCTCCCCTCCCTCCCCAACCCATCCCCCCTGCAAAAAAGAATAAAAAAGCATACAAGCCAGTGTCCTGTATTCATAAGAGTCCTGCATCTATTGCCACAATCAAATGTAGATTATTTTGGGCTTCCCTGGCAGTCTAGTGTGTAAAGAGTCCGCCTTAAAGTGCAAGGGGCACCGCTTTGATCCCTGGCCCAGGATGATCCCACGTACAGCGGAGTTGCTGGACTGGTGCGTCCAATTACGAGTCATCGTTCTGGAGCACAAGTGCTCAGAGTCGGTGCAGAGAGGCCAGTGCAATGGGAGGCCCACACAGGCCAAGGAATAAAGATGGATGAAAACAAATAAATAAAAAGAAATCAGTAAAAGAGGCCAAAATTAAAACAAAAAAGAAAGACAGACATAGGCCCAGCTCTTAGCAAAATGAATGATCTCTGTTGTTTTCAGTTATACAGGCTTTGGGTGGTTTGTTACATACACCATGATAATAGATAATCCACACAGGACCTCTAGGTACTCTGAGCCTCATTTCCGTCCAATCTATTCTAACCTCCTCCCTTCCTCCCTCCCTCTCTTCCATTTTGAAAGTTTCATCAAGCCACAATTCACCCATTTCAAGTACAGGACACACGACTTCCTGGGTGGTCCAATGGCTAAGACTTGGCTAAGACAGCCAATGCAGGGGGCCTGGGTTCAATCCCTGGTCAGGGAACTAGATCCCATATGCCGTAATGAAGATCCATGATCCCACATGCTGCAACTAAAACCCCAAGTAGCCTAAATAAATATTAAAGAATAAAAATAAATATTAAAGAATAAAAAAGCAGGGCTTCCCTGGTTGTCCAGTGGGTAGGGACACCGCCTTGCAGTGCGAGGGGCGCTGGTTTGATCCCTGGCCTGGGAGGATCCCATGTGCATGGAGCGCTGGACCAATGTGTCCAGTTACCGAGTCGAAGCTCTGGCGTGCGTGCTCCCAGAGCCAGCGCTCTATGACGACAGAGGCCACCGCGATGGGAGGCCCGCAGGAGCCAAAGAACAAAGACGGATGAAAATAGAGAAATGAAAGACCAATAGAAGTGGCCTGCCCGCCTCCCCTCCCTCCCCAACCCATCCCCCCTGCAAAAAAGAATAAAAAAGCATACAAGCCAGTGTCCTGTATTCATAAGAGTCCTGCATCTATTGCCACAATCAAATGTAGATTATTTTGGGCTTCCCTGGCAGTCTAGTGTGTAAAGAGTCCGCCTTAAAGTGCAAGGGGCACCGCTTTGATCCCTGGCCCAGGATGATCCCACGTACAGCGGAGTTGCTGGACTGGTGCGTCCAATTACGAGTCATCGTTCTGGAGCACAAGTGCTCAGAGTCGGTGCAGAGAGGCCAGTGCAATGGGAGGCCCACACAGGCCAAGGAATAAAGATGGATGAAAACAAATAAATAAAAAGAAATCAGTAAAAGAGGCCAAAATTAAAAAAACAAAAAAAAGAAGAAGAAAACCACGATGCATTGAGCTCTCATGTCCCCTTCATCTCGGGCAGTTCAGCAATCTTTCTTTACCTTTTTCTTGTCTTTGATAACCTTCACACTTTTGAAGAATATTGGTCAGTTATTGTGTAGACTGTACTTCCGTTTGCATTTATTTGGTGTCTTGTTTTGATGAGATTGAGATGAGAGAGAATTTGGTTGGGGGTGGGAGGGAGAACGCCACACCCAGGTGTTCCCTTTTCATCACATCACTCTGGGGGCATCTGATGTTGCTGTACCTTAGTATTGGTGACAGTAACTTAGATCATTTGGTTAGGCTAGTGTCTGCTGGGTTCTTCAACTAGAAAGATATGATCTTTCCCTTTATGATTAATGAATTAATTTGGGGAAGCCAGTTTCTTTTCTTTTTTTCCCTCTGGTCGAGTTTATTGAGATTTGATTCTCCTTAAACCTGACGCTTTACCATGTACACGTCTGTAAATTTTGGCAAAAGTAGAGTCACGTAACTGGCACTACGGTAAACATTTAGAACCATTCATCCCCTGCCCCAAAGTTCCCTTCTTCCCTTTGTAGTCAACTGCCTCGCACACCTCCAGCTCTTGGAAACTACTGCCCTGTTTGCTCTCCTCTCCTCCCATAGTTTAGCCTTTTTCAGAATGTCAAATGTAGCTGAACTTGAGGAGAGCTCCAGGGTGGAGAAGGTTGCTGATGGTCTACCCAACTAAAAATACGAGGTTGTGATTCCTCTGCACCCAAGGCTCCGCTTTCAGAAATTTAAGCAACCAGACTGCAGTCTTGACCGCTTGACCGCTGAGGCAAACCCACGTACAAGTAGACCCATGCAGTTCAAACCTGTGTTGTTCAAGGGCCGAGTGTAAATGAAACCAGACAGTATGTAGCCTTTTCAACATGGCTTCTGACTTAGCACACCCCAGGACTCTAGCTCAGAATGTAAAGAATCTGTCTGTGGTGTGGGAGACCTGAATTCGATCGCTGGGTAGTTGGGAAGATCCCCTGGAAAAAGGAATGGCAACCCACTTCAATATTCATGCCTGGAGAATTCCATGGATAGAGGAACCTGGTGGGCTATATACATTCATGGGGTCACAAAGAGTCAGACACGGTTGAGTGACTTTCTCTCCTTTGTATTTCTTATACTTGGCATAACGCATGCAAGAACTATTCCTGCT
This sequence comes from Tragulus kanchil, assembly GCA_022376925.1. NCBI lineage: Eukaryota > Metazoa > Chordata > Mammalia > Artiodactyla > Tragulidae > Tragulus > Tragulus kanchil. Next base: position 129,474,961 of record JAIOJX010000031.1, read on the forward strand.
TTGTATCACTGGCTCTTTCCTTTTATTTTTTAATGAAGTCTAGTTGACTTTCCTTCTCTTTTTTTGAATAAGAATTCAGGATTCAGTCCCCTTCTCTCTCTCTGTCTCTCTCTTTAATTAATTTGTTTTTAGCTGCACTGGGTCTTTGTTGGAGGCTTCTCTTCTTGCAGAGCACAGGTTCTAGGCTCGTGGGCTCGGCAGTTGCAGCTCATGGGCCCTAGAGGGTGGGCTGAGTAGTTGTGACACAGGAGCTTGGTTGCTCTGAGGTATGTGGAATCTGCCTGGACCAAACCCATGTCCTCTGCACTGGCAGGCAGATTCTTATCCAATGCGCCACCAGAGAAGTCCTTCTTTAAAAAATTATTTATGTATTCATTTGTGGCTGTGCTGAGTTTCTCCTGTTGCTCTGAGCGGGGGCTGCTCTTTGTTGCAGTACACGGGCTTCTCATTATGCTGGTTTCTCTCTCTCTCTTCTTAAAATTCTATTTATTTATTTTATTTATTTAATTTTTAGCTATTCTGGGTTTTCACTGTTGCCACAGGCTCTTCTCTAGTTTGCAGGGAGTGGGGGCTACTCTAGTTGAGGTGAGTAGGCTTCTTGTTGCGGTGACTTTTTCTTGTTGTGGAACTCAGGCTCAGAGCACACGGGCTTCAGTGGTTGCAGCCCATGGGCTCCACAGTTGTGGCTCCGAGGCTCTAGAGCACAGGCTCCATAGTTGTGGCTCTTGGGCTTTGTTGCTCCACAGTATGTGGGATCCTCCTGGATAAGGGATCGAACCCATGTCTCCTGTATTGGCAGGCAAACTCTTTACCACTGAGCTACCGGGGTAGCCCATGCTGGCTTCTCTTGTTGCAGAGCATCGGTTCTAGGGCACAAGAGCTTCAGGAGCTGCAGCTCGTGGTCTCACTAGTAGGGCTCCTGGGCTCTCTATAGAGCACAGGCTCATTAGCTGGGACGTACATGGGCTTAGTTGGTCTTCAAGTACCACCTCTACTCTGATGACTCCCAAATCTAGGTTTCTAGCCCCAAACTCTTCTGCACTTGGTGTTTCTCCCAAGTTTCAACTCCCCAGTTCCATCTGAGTGTCACACTGACACCTTTGACATGTCCACACCCAGAACTCCTCGATAGCCCCGATCTTGCCTATGTCTTCCCTCTCTATTGAATGGCACCCTCAGTCACCAGGGAGCTTAGCCTACAGATCTAGGAGTGAGGGCTATTAGCAACGGAAAGTTAACTGTATTTAAATCACCTTCCAACACAGGGGATGCAGGTTCGATCCCTGGTCAGGGAGCTAGGATTTCACATGCCAAGTGGCCCAGAATTCAAAACATAAAAGAAACAGAAACAATATTGCAGCAAACTCACTAAAGACTTTAAAAGTGGTCCACATCAAACACAAATCTTTTAAAACGTTTTTCTTTAAGCTTGCTATTCTGAAATAATTTCAGACTTAGAGAACATTTGCCAAGAGTGTTAACAGCACAGAGTTCTCATATATCCTTCACACACCTTCGCCAAGATCAGCTTCTTACATAACCATAGTACAATTATCTGTCAGGAAGTTAACAGTGGTATAATACTATTAACCAATAATGCTACAGACCTCATTTGAATCTCAACAATTTTCCACTCATGTTCTTTTTTCCAGTTTTGAATCTAATACAGGATCTCACATTACATTGAGCTGCCTCTTTAATTTCCTCTAGGAATTATTTTTAATGTCTCAGTTTTCCACTCCCATAGCACTTGAATTCCACTCCTCCAGCAACTGAGTAAGTGAGATGCATTCACAACAGACCCTAAATCTTACCACTTCTTTCCACTCCACTGCTGCAGTACGTGGGCAGGACCCTAGGAGGTCTACCCAGGACAATCTCCACCCCGCCTTGTCGTCCACCGGCCTTTTATCCATAAAAACATTCTGCCAAAGAATAAATTTCATCTTAAAAAAATGAAAAAATGCGGAAGCAAAGAAAAGCACTCAAGGCTTCCCTGATAGCTCAGTGGTGAAGCGTTCACCTGCCAATGCAGGAGTCACGGGTTTGATCCCTGATCCAGGAAGATCCCACATGCTGCGGAGCAGCGAAGTCCATAAGCCACAATTATGGAGCCTGTGCTCTAGAGCCTCGGAGCCACAACTATTGAGCCCATGTGCTGCAACTACTGAAGCCCGTGTGCCCTAGAGCCAGACTTCCACAACAAGAGAAGTCACCACAACAAAAAGCCTGCTCACCTCAACTAGAGAGTAGCCCCCACTCCCTGCAACTAGAGAAGAGCCTGTGGCAGCAGTGAAAATCCAGAATAGCCCTAAATAAAGCAAATTGTCATTAAAACTTACTATAACCTATTAACAAGTTGTTAATTAAAAAAAAAAGGAAAAGCACTCAAAGAAATACTAGTTTAATCATTAAACAAAGTCAACGACCTTTAGTTCCTCTTCAAGGACTAGAGATAATATTCTGAGCCATCTCCTTTGAGATGTTTTGCAGACACCAAAACCTACGCCGGGAGAAGAAGTCAATGACATAACCTGACTGTGGCCATGACGTAAGCAGCTTCAACTTGCACAGCCGCCTCAAAGAAATGGGAACAACCTGCCTCTGGAACTGAAAGTGAACTGTTACTTCAGACAATTAAGATGCTGTTGACCAGATGACGGCATGACCAATTTCACCATAACTGTCAGAGCCGACTGCACTTTTCTGTATATGGCCCCTTCCTTCTGCCTATGCGTCCCTGAAACTCTCCAGGATCTCACATTACATTGAGCTGCCTCTTTAATTTCCTCTAGGAATTATTTTTAATGTCTCAGTTTTCCACTCCCATAGCACTTGAATTCCACTCCTCCAGCAACTGAGTAAGTGAGATGCATTCACAACAGACCCTAAATCTTACCACTTCTTTCCACTCCACTGCTGCAGTACGTGGGCAGGACCCTAGGAGGTCTACCCAGGACAATCTCCACCCCGCCTTGTCGTCCACCGGCCTTTTATCCATAAAAACATTCTGCCAAAGAATAAATTTCATCTTAAAAAAATGAAAAAATGCGGAAGCAAAGAAAAGCACTCAAGGCTTCCCTGATAGCTCAGTGGTGAAGCGTTCACCTGCCAATGCAGGAGTCACGGGTTTGATCCCTGATCCAGGAAGATCCCACATGCTGCGGAGCAGCGAAGTCCATAAGCCACAATTATGGAGCCTGTGCTCTAGAGCCTCGGAGCCACAACTATTGAGCCCATGTGCTGCAACTACTGAAGCCCGTGTGCCCTAGAGCCAGACTTCCACAACAAGAGAAGTCACCACAACAAAAAGCCTGCTCACCTCAACTAGAGAGTAGCCCCCACTCCCTGCAACTAGAGAAGAGCCTGTGGCAGCAGTGAAAATCCAGAATAGCCCTAAATAAAGCAAATTGTCATTAAAACTTACTATAACCTATTAACAAGTTGTTAATTAAAAAAAAAAGGAAAAGCACTCAAAGAAATACTAGTTTAATCATTAAACAAAGTCAACGACCTTTAGTTCCTCTTCAAGGACTAGAGATAATATTCTGAGCCATCTCCTTTGAGATGTTTTGCAGACACCAAAACCTACGCCGGGAGAAGAAGTCAATGACATAACCTGACTGTGGCCATGACGTAAGCAGCTTCACCTTGCACAGCGCCGCCTCAAAGAAATGGGAACAACCTGCCTCTGGAACTGAAAGTGAACTGTTACTTCAGACAATTAAGATGCTGTTGACCAGATGACGGCATGACCAATTTCACCATAACTGTCAGAGCCGACTGCACTTTTCTGTATATGGCCCCTTCCTTCTGCCTATGCGTCCCTGAAACTCTCCTTTACAAGTTCTTGGGGGGTACTTCCAGTTCAAAATGGTGGAGCAGAAGGTTGTGTGCTCCATCTTTTCCCGTGAGAACACCCAAACTGCAACTAGCTGTTGAATAACCATCGATAGGACATTGGAACCCACTGAAAAGGATACCATCCATCCAAAGATAAAGAAGAAGCTGCAGCAAGGCAATGGTAGGAGGAGCTTGGTCAGGATCAAATCAAATCCCATCCCCGCTGGATGGGTGACCCACGGACTGGAGAACAATAATACCAAAGAGGGCTTCCCTTGTGGCTCAGTGGATAAGAACCCGTCTGCCAATGCAGGACACACAGGTTCAATCCCTGATCCGGGAAGATCCCACATACCGCAGAGCAGCTAAACCCACACATCAACAAAGACCCAGCACCGCCAAAAATAAATAAATTAAAAAATAATAATAATAATACCAAAGAAGTTCTCCCACAGTTGTGAAGGTTCTTAATTCTACGCCAGGCTTCCCAGCACGGGGGTCTGATAAAGGGACTGGGAATCTCCAGGGAATCTAGCCTCGAAGGCCAGTGGGATTTGACTGTAGGACTTCCACAGGATGGGCAGAAACAGTCGCCAGTCTTGGAGGGCACAAACAAAGTCTTGCATGCACCAAGATCCAGAGGAGAGAAGCAATGACCCCACAGGTGACTGAACCAGAACTCCTGCTGATGTTGGAGGGTCTCCTGTGGAGGTGTGCACAGCAGGAGCTCCCCACATGCATGGGGGCACTGGCACCATCAGGCTGGGAAGACACCCCCCCTCCATGGCATAAATCCTCTTGGAGGGTACTATGAACACTAGCATAGAGCACATAGACCCCAAGGCTGGGTGCTTCATGCTAAACAACTACCAGGGAGGGGGTGCAACCCTACCCAGCAGCAGATAATTGGATTAACGTTTTCCTGAACAAGACCCTGCCTACCAGAGCAAGACCTTGTTTTCCCTATCACCAGTCCCTCCCATCAGGAAGCTTACACAAGCTTCTTAGCCTCCTCCATCAGAGGGCAGATAGAAGAAGCAAGAAACACAGTCCCGGGCTTCCCCTGGTGGTCCAGTGGATAAGGACACTGCCTTGCAGTGCAAGGGGCGCCGGTTCCATCCCTGGTCTGGGAAGATCCCACGTGCCGCGGAGCGGCTGGACTGATGTGTCCAATCACTGAGCCGGAGCTCTGGAGCGCATGCGCCCAGAGCTGGCGCTCTGCGACAACAGACGCCACCGCGATGGGAGGCCCACAGGAGCCAAAGAACAAAGACGGATGAAAACAGAGAAATGAAAGACCAGTAGAAGTGGCCCGCCCGCTCCCCTCCCTCCCCAACCCGATCCCCGCCCCAAATAAATAAATAAATAAATCTTTAAAAAAATAAAAGAAACACAGTCCCACAGCAGGTAAAACAAAAACCGTATCACAGGGAGGGTGGGGGTGCAGCGCTGCCGTGGAAAAAAAAAACCCCAAACAACCGTATCACAGAAAGTTAGTCACAATGAAAAGCAGAACGTTATGTACCAGATGAAGGGACAAGATAAAACCCCAGAAAAAAAAAAACAAAACAAAACAAAAACACAACACTAAATGAGGGCTTCCCTGGTCCAGTGGGTAAGGACACCGCCTTGCAGTGCAAGGGGCGCCAGTTCGATTCCTGGCCTGGGAAGATCCCACGTGCTGCGGAGCAGCTGGACTGATGTGTCCAATCACCGAGCCGGAGCTCTGGAGCGCATGCGCCCAGAGCTGGCGCTCTGCGACAACAGACGCCACCGCGATGGGAGGCCCACAGGAGCCAAAGAACAAAGACGGATGAAAACAGAGAAATGAAAGACCAGTAGAAGTGGCCCGCCCGCTCCCCTCCCTCCCCAACCCGATCCCCGCCCCAAATAAATAAATAAATAAATCTTTAAAAAAATAAAAGAAACACAGTCCCACAGCAGGTAAAACAAAAACCGTATCACAGGGAGGGTGGGGGTGCAGCGCTGCCGTGGAAAAAAAAAACCCCAAACAACCGTATCACAGAAAGTTAGTCACAATGAAAAGCAGAACGTTATGTACCAGATGAAGGGACAAGATAAAACCCCAGAAAAAAAAAAACAAAACAAAACAAAAACACAACACTAAATGAGGGCTTCCCTGGTCCAGTGGGTAAGGACACCGCCTTGCAGTGCAAGGGGCGCCAGTTCGATTCCTGGCCTGGGAAGATCCCACGTGCTGCGGAGCAGCTGGACTGATATGTCCAATTACCGAGGGGGAGCCCTGGAGCACGTGCGCCCAGAACTGGCGCTCTGCGACAACAGAGGCCAGCACGATGGGAGGCCCACACGGGCCAAAGAACAAAATAAAGATGGATGAAAATAGATAAATGAAAGAGCAATAGAAGAGGCCCGCCCGCCCCGCTCCCTTCCCAGCCTGCTCCCCGCCAAATAAATAAATAAATACACATATGTTAAAAAAAAAAAAAAAAAAAGCACTAAATGAACTAGAGACAGACAACCTGCCAGAAGAATTTGGAATAATAATAGTGAATATGATTTAGGATCTTGGGAACAATGGAAAAGATGGAAGAAATGTTTACCAAAGACCTATAAGAACTAAAGAACAAAGAAACAGAGATGACTAATACACTAGAAGGCATCAACAGCAGAATAGCTGAGGCAGAACAGATAAATGACCTGGAGGACAGAGTGATTGAAATCACTGCTGCAGAACAGAGTATAGAGAAAAGAATGAAAAGAAATGAAGACAGCCTAAGAGATGGCTGGGACAACATTAAATCCACAAACACTCATATTATAGGGGTCCCAGATGAGAAGAGAGAAAGGACCTGAGAAAATACTTGAAGAACTGATAGCTGAAAACTTCCCTAACATGGGAAAGGAGATTGTCATCCAAGTCCAGGAAGCACAGAGTTCCAGGCAGGATAAACCCAAGGAGGAACACACTAAGACACAGAGTAATCAAACTGACAAAAATGAAAGATAAACATAAAATATTATAAACAACAAGGGACACATGACAACATACAAGGGCACTCCCATCAGACGATCAGCTGATTTCACAACAGAAACTCTACAAGCCAGAAGGGAATGGCACAATATATTCAAAGTGATGAAAGGGAAGAACTTGCAACCAAGAATACTCTACCCAGCAAGAGTCTCATTCAGTTTGATGCCTAAATCAAAAGCTTTCCAGACAAGCAAAAGTTCAGAGAATTCAGCATGACCAAACCACCTTTAAAACAAATGGCTAGAGGCTTCCCTGGTGGTCCAGTGGGTAAGGACACTGCCTTGCAGTGCAAGGGGCCCTGGAGAGATCCCTGGCCTGGGAAGATCCCACGTGCCGCAGAGCGGCTGGACCAACGTGTCCAACTACTGAGCCAGAGCTCTGAAGCACGTGCGCCCAGAGCCAGTGCTCTGCAGTGAGAGAGGCCACTGCGATGGGAGGCCCACACAGGCTAAAAGAACAAAGATGGAAATAAATGAAAGACCAATAGAAGTGGCCAAAAAAAAAAAAAAAAAACCACCAAAACCAAATGGCTAGGGCTTCCCTGGTGGTCCCGTGGGTGAAGGGTCCGCCTTTCAGTGCAAGGGGCACCGGCTGAATCCCTGCCCTGGGATGATCCCACGTGGAGCAGAGCGGCTGGACGGGTGTGTTCAATTAGGAGCCAGCGCTCTGGAGCACATGCGCGCAGAACTGAAGCTCTGCAACAAGAGAGGCCATTGCGATGAGAGGCCCACACAAGCCAAAGAATAAAGATGGATGAAAATAAATGGATAAAAAATCAATAAAAGAGGCCAAATTTGGGCTTCCCTGGTGGTCCTGTGGGTAAGGACACCGCCTTGCAGTGCAAGGAGCGCCAGTTCGGTCCCTGGCCTGGGAAGATCCCACGTACCGCGGAGCAGCTGGACCGATGTGTCCAATTACCGAGCTGGAGCTCTGGAGCGCATGTGCCCAGAGCTGGTGCTCTGCGACAACAGAGGCCACCGCGATGGGAGGCCCACGGGGGCCAAAGAACAAAGATGGATGGAAATAGAGAAATGAAAGACCAATAGAAGTGGCCCGCCTGCTGCCCTCCCCCCCCCCCCCCCCCCCCCCAAAAAAAAAAAAAAAAAAATCTTTAAAAAAAAAAAAAAAAGAGGCCAAATTTAAGGAAAAAAAAAAAAAAGGCTAAAGGAATTTTTCCAGGCAGGAAACACAAGACAAGGAAAAGACCTATCAGAAAGTAAACCCAAAACAAGTAAGAAAACGTAATAGGATCATACATAATTACCTTAAATGTAAATAGATTAAATGACCCAATCAGAAGGCACAGATTGGCTGCGCGGATGAAAAGTGTGCCTGTGTGCTATACTTCCGCTCACCACGTCCCTCTGCTTGATGCCCCGAATTGCCTTTAATTGTTTCATTTTACATTATTAAGTCACTCATATTCCCATTATGGTTTACAATCATAATTACCTTTTTTTGGTCCAGCTACTGATTGTGAAAACTGATAAACATCTTTCACTATTGTAAATAAGTAAATAAATAATAAGCAACCAAAAGTTTTTGCTAAAAATGCCCAACATCCTCTTCCCTTCCAATAGAAGTGGCCAAAAAAAAAAAAAAAAACCACCAAAACCAAATGGCTAGGGCTTCCCTGGTGGTCCCGTGGGTGAAGGGTCCGCCTTTCAGTGCAAGGGGCACCGGCTGAATCCCTGCCCTGGGATGATCCCACGTGGAGCAGAGCGGCTGGACGGGTGTGTTCAATTAGGAGCCAGCGCTCTGGAGCACATGCGCGCAGAACTGAAGCTCTGCAACAAGAGAGGCCATTGCGATGAGAGGCCCACACAAGCCAAAGAATAAAGATGGATGAAAATAAATGGATAAAAAATCAATAAAAGAGGCCAAATTTGGGCTTCCCTGGTGGTCCTGTGGGTAAGGACACCGCCTTGCAGTGCAAGGAGCGCCAGTTCGGTCCCTGGCCTGGGAAGATCCCACGTACCGCGGAGCAGCTGGACCGATGTGTCCAATTACCGAGCTGGAGCTCTGGAGCGCATGTGCCCAGAGCTGGTGCTCTGCGACAACAGAGGCCACCGCGATGGGAGGCCCACGGGGGCCAAAGAACAAAGATGGATGGAAATAGAGAAATGAAAGACCAATAGAAGTGGCCCGCCTGCTGCCCTCCCTCCCCACCCCACCCCCGCAAAATAAATAAATAAATAATTCTTTAAAAAAAAAAAAAAAAGAGGCCAAATTTAAGGAAAAAAAAAAAAAAAGGCTAAAGGAATTTTTCCAGGCAGGAAACACAAGACAAGGAAAAGACCTATCAGAAAGTAAACCCAAAACAAGTAAGAAAACGTAATAGGATCATACATAATTACCTTAAATGTAAATAGATTAAATGACCCAATCAGAAGGCACAGATTGGCTGCGCGGATGAAAAGTGTGCCTGTGTGCTATACTTCCGCTCACCACGTCCCTCTGCTTGATGCCCCGAATTGCCTTTAATTGTTTCATTTTACATTATTAAGTCACTCATATTCCCATTATGGTTTACAATCATAATTACCTTTTTTTGGTCCAGCTACTGATTGTGAAAACTGATAAACATCTTTCACTATTGTAAATAAGTAAATAAATAATAAGCAACCAAAAGTTTTTGCTAAAAATGCCCAACATCCTCTTCCCTTCTGTGGCCATCGCTGAGGCGCCAGCGGCCAAAATGAAGTTCAATCCCTTTGTGACTTCTGACCGAAGCAAGAACCAAAAAAGGCATTTCAATGCACCTTCCCACATTCGCAGGAAGATTATGTCTTCTCCTCTTTGTAAAGAGCTGAGACAGAAGTACAACGTTCACTCCATGCCCATCCGAAAGGATGATGAAGTTAAGGTTGTACAAGGGCACTACAAAGGACAGCAAATTGGCAAAGTAGTCCAGGTTTACAGGAAGAAATACGTCATCTACATTGAACGAGTGCAGCAGGAGAAGGCTAATAGCACGACTGTCCATGTGGGCATTCACCCCAGCAAGGTAGTTATTACCAGACTAAAACTGGACAAAGACTGCAAAAAGATCCTCGAACGTAAAGCCAAATCTCGCCAAGTAGGAAAGGAAAAGGGCAAATACAAGAAAGAAACCATTGAGAAGATGCAGGAATAAAATCATCTTGTTTACAGCTCTAATTAAAAATTTAAAATGAAGAGAAAAAAAAATGCCCAACATCAGTCTATTCAAACTTCAGGCTCAATCTCCATTTTACAGGCCAACAGGGGTAGTGGAAGACACTATAAATACCATGAAGAAATAATCAGACAGACTCAGAATGTGGGACATTCTACTGGAAACTGCTCTGAACTCTGGGAAGAACCAACAACATAATGGGACAAAAAGGGTATGTGTCTGTATTCTATATTAAAAGCGAATAAAGAGACAGGACAACCAAGTGCAATGCATGAAACTTGACCCCAAAAACAAGTAAGAAAACGTAATAGGATCATACATAATTACCTTAAATGTAAATAGATTAAATGACCCAATCAGAAGGCACAGATTGGCTGCGCGGATGAAAAGTGTGCCTGTGTGCTATACTTCCGCTCACCACGTCCCTCTGCTTGATGCCCCGAATTGCCTTTAATTGTTTCATTTTACATTATTAAGTCACTCATATTCCCATTATGGTTTACAATCATAATTACCTTTTTTTGGTCCAGCTACTGATTGTGAAAACTGATAAACATCTTTCACTATTGTAAATAAGTAAATAAATAATAAGCAACCAAAAGTTTTTGCTAAAAATGCCCAACATCCTCTTCCCTTCTGTGGCCATCGCTGAGGCGCCAGCGGCCAAAATGAAGTTCAATCCCTTTGTGACTTCTGACTGAAGCAAGAACCGAAAAAGGCATTTCAATACACCTTCCCACATTCGCAGGAAGATCATGTCTTCTCCTCTTTGTAAAGAGCTGAGACAGAAGTACAACGTTCACTCCATGCCCATCCGAAAGGATGATGAAGTTAAGGTTGTACAAGGGCACTACAAAGGACAGCAAATTGGCAAAGTAGTCCAGGTTTACAGGAAGAAATACGTCATCTACATTGAACGAGTGCAGCAGGAGAAGGCTAATAGCACGACTGTCCATGTGGGCATTCACCCCAGCAAGGTAGTTATTACCAGACTAAAACTGGACAAAGACTGCAAAAAGATCCTCGAACGTAAAGCCAAATCTCGCCAAGTAGGAAAGGAAAAGGGCAAATACAAGAAAGAAACCATTGAGAAGATGCAGGAATAAAATCATCTTGTTTACAGCTCTAATTAAAAATTTAAAATGAAGAGAAAAAAAAATGCCCAACATCAGTCTATTCAAACTTCAGGCTCAATCTCCATTTTACAGGCCAACAGGGGTAGTGGAAGACACTATAAATACCATGAAGAAATAATCAGACAGACTCAGAATGTGGGACATTCTACTGGAAACTGCTCTGAACTCTGGGGAAGAACCAACAACATAATGGGACAAAAAAAGGGTATGTGTCTGTATTCTATATTAAAAGCGAATAAAGAGACAGGACAACCAAGTGCAATGCATGAAACTTGACTGGCTCCTGGTTCAGATTAAAACAAAATACTTGTGGGTCAATTGGGAAAATCTGAATAGCGAATGAATAAACTTCCGTAGGAGTGAAAATAGTTTTGTGGTAGTGTAGAAGAATGCCCTTCTTCTTAGGAGATGCATGCTGAAACACGGAGAAGTGCTGTGCCTAAGCAATTTACTATAAAATGGTACAGAAAAAATTATTAAAGCACATTTAGCTTTATTTTTTTTAATTATTGTAAATTTTGAAATATTTTTAGAATTTTGGGAAAGCTCAAGAAAATAGTTCAGAGGGGTCCCACATATATACATACATACAGAAACTATGTCAAAATATTTTAAATAATAATAGTCATTTACATTTTATAATAATTCCTGTAATTATTGTTAAATAGGCAATTTAATCTATCCAACAAACTTTAAATACTTAACTTTTTTACAGGTTTACACGGCCCTAAATAACAGGGACACCAGTTCTGAGGTCTCCACCAACCACGTGGGACTCTGCCATCCTTCCTAAGCCAGGGCCTCTGCACTTGCTGTTAACCCTGCTCCGATTGCTCTTCCCTCAGGCCTCTGTTTAAATGTCACCACTCCAGAAGAACCTTCCATTATCATCTTTTCTAGGAGTGTTTTTTTCTTTCTGACCACACCACACAGCAGGTTGGATCTTAGTTACCTGCCCAGGGATTGAACCTGCAACTGCCTGCAGTGCAAACAAGGAGTCTTAACCACTAGACCACCAGGGAAACCCGACCATCCTTTCTAAAATAGCTGCTCCTTCACTGACCAACACTTTATTCTGCCCTATTTTTCTTTATTATGATGACTATCAGAAATTAATTTTTGAATGTCTGTATGGTCTCCCACGGGACGATGCAAGTTCATAAAAGAAAGGCTTTGCTTTAGTCACCTGCTACATCCTCAGAATCCAAACAGTGTCGAGTACTATGGTGGGCGCTGGATGATCAGTTAATTGGTTTAGTTGATTAGGTTTAGTTGATGAGGTAATCACACTCTACACGTAGGGACTCTTTGCCAGGCAGCGGAAGGGTATAAAACCGTACCTGCTGATCCGCGCATGCGCGCAAGATCTGGGCAGTATATTAGGGAAAGGGGAGGTGCATAGTGAACAGTCTCGCCGACCGAGACGGTTGGAGCCCGGAGCGCGAGGAGGAAGGGGACCGCTTGGGGCGCAGCGCGCTTGCGCACTGTGATTCCCCGCCTGCTGGGGCTGAGGCGTTTCAGGGGCCATAAGGCGGGGGCAGGAGCCGCGCGCGTGCGCAGTGCCCGCGGCGGCGCCAGGGTCCCCGGGTCCGAGTTGTGATTGACTCGTGTGGCGCCTGCGCCCTGCGAACGGCGGAGGGATTTGCGGCTGGTCCCACCTCCCCTTGCCCCTGTCGCGAACCGAGGCCGCGCGGGCTCGTGAGCTGTGGCCTGGTGCGCGCGCTGGGAAGTCGACGGAGCCTGAGGGACGCTGACGCCGTCGGAGTCGGAGCCAGAGCCAGACCAGCTGCTGCTGAGGGGCCGCCGGAGGCGCCGCGAGCCCCCGGACCGTCGCCAGGCCGAGGAGGGCGCCGCGCGGCGGGTGAGTGTAGCTGAGTGGCCTTAGCGGGTGCGGGACCGCTACCCACAAGCCCTTGCGGTGGGCCCCGGTGCCTTCCCTGTGGCTGTGTGCCCTTCCCGCGCCACCGCACCCTTTTGCACCACTCAGTCGGAGTTCTCTGGTCACTGAAGTCCCTCTTCCCCGCAGCACTTACCCAGAGGCCTTTGCGGGGTGGTGCCTTTTTTCCTCCTCGCCTCCGCGGACCCTTACCCATAATCCATTTCGCCCGTAGGGGTCCCGCTCTATTACCCATAATCCCCTGCTCTGAGAGGCTTGCCGCTTTTGACCCCCTTCCTTGATCGGAGACTTCCTGCGCCCCTCACCCGGTGACCTGTTAGCCAAGGTTGGGACCGCCATCCGCCGCTGCCCGGGACCTGTTTGCTCAGGATCCTTGATGCCCCCCAAGCCCCCAGGGACCCTCAGCCCCGCGGTTCCTTCCAGGACTCGGAGACTTCCCTACTCAGTAGAAGCCGCTTTTCAGCCTTTGTTTTTCCTTACGGGCTTGGCCCGCCTTCACACAGCCCTCCCCGCTACGAAACCTGCTTTCTCATTTAGATTTGCCCCTTTCCCCTGTGGTTTGGGAGCACTCTGTACAGAGCTTGTTTTGCTGAGGTTTTTGCCCCCGTTTCCCTCTTTCTCTGGGAGCCACGGGCATACAGGGGCCCCCTCTCTCCCAGCCCGCCCTAACGTAAGGCGGTCCTGCTTCTGCTCTCAGACTTGGCAAGATGACCCAGTTCCTGCCGCCCAACCTTCTGGCCCTCTTTGCTCCCCGTGACCCCATCCCGTACCTCCCACCCCTGGAGAAACTGCCACACGAAAAGCACCACAATCAACCTTACTGTGGCATCGCGCCGTACATCCGAGAATTTGAGGTGAGTTCACTGAGCCAGACTTTGGATGGGGTGGGTTCTGGCGGGGCTTGGGGCCGGACTGGGGAGTCCAATGTCTAGCCACTTTTCTACCTTTGTGGTTTAATTTATTTAGCTGTGCCGGGTCTTAGGTGTGGCATGTGGAATCTTTTTGTTGCGGCTGAAAACTTAGTTGCTGCGTGTGGGATCTAGTTTCCTGAGCAGGGATCCAGCCCAGATCCCCTGCATTGGGATCGAGGAGTCTTAGCCACTGGACCACACCGGAAGTCCAAGTTTTCTTCTCTTGATCGGGGTTTATCATGTAGCCTTCGCTGAAGTTTTGTGACTGTTCAATGGCTACTAGTTGAGGATTCAGGCTTTCAAGCTGTCCTTGGGACCTTTAGTAGCTGTGTGACCTTGGGCAGGTGGTGGGTTCTGTTAGTGTTACGGTTGCTTCATCAGTAGCGAGGGAATGTTAGTATCCTGGTTGTGATAGTGACCGGGGATTAATTGAAAACTTTACGGGGCTTGGCACCATTCAGCACAGGTCCGTGTTTTTTATCGTATTCACCATTTTTGTCATTAAGAGAGTGGTTTTTGTGAAGGGTTAACACCAGGTCACGAGCTGTTAGACTGTGGGCTTGAGAACTGCAGCTTTGTACTTGTAGGACAAACGTAAATAAATGACTTAGGCTCAGGGGCCTCCCTTTTTTGTCTGTGAAGTTGGGGTATCGATATCCACCTCTTAAGGTGATCAGAGAACACCTGAGTATACTAGCACACAACCAGAAGTCAAAAAAAGAACATTCCGGTGTCGAGTGGGAAAGGGGAGGAGGAAGAAATCGCAGAGCAGAAGTTAGTAGCAAGACGACAAGATTGCTTCTTCAGTGTGATGTCCCATTCTCCATGGACTGGTACTTAGAACACGTTGTTACCCAATGAAACTAATGTAATAGCTACAGGCCTGTGGCAGCCGCAGGTCGTGTGCCAGGTGCTGTTTGATGGGAGCTTGCTGAGGCCTGTAAGAGCAGCCCTGTTTCCCCTGAGCTCTGCGCTGTCCCCTGCGTTTGCTGCAAGCCTGGTCCCAGTGCCTACCTGTGAGAGAGGACACAAGCACACTGTAGATGCTCTGATAACTACAAGAGGGTTGTTTTCTCTTTTAAGTTCAGTGAACATGAGAGGCTCTGTCAGATTGCTGTAGAAGTTTCTCATACTTGGTCTCATATTCTCTGCTTCCATCGTCACAGACCAGTGACCATGCACAGATAACGCCGGTCTAGGGAGCATACGGTGATCTGCACCATCCCCCGCCTCCTTCACTCGCCTGGGAACTGGCTGTGTTTCTGTGGGCGTGTGTGTACACCTGCAGGGGAGGCTGAGCAGGACGCCTGTTTGGCTGTCCCTGGCTGTCCTCCCACCTCCTGTCACCTCTTCTTGTTCTCAGGACCCTCGCGATGCCCCTCCTCCCACTCGAGCAGAAACCCGGGAGGAGCGCATGGAGAGGAAGGTATGTGATGTTTGCTTTCTGGCTTTTTTTATTTGTCTCTTCAGGACGTTCCCTGACATCAGGGTCCTTCTGTCTGTATTCACTTGTCTGCTTTTCTCCTGACAGAGACGGGAAAAGATTGAGCGGCGACAGCAGGAAGTGGAGACAGAGCTGAAAATGTGTAAGTCGCTTTCCTTTTTTCGGCTCTTGTTCAAGCACTCTGGGGTGTCTCTCCCTGACATCCACCCCAGGACTCTAATTCGGGAAGTGGGTTGTCAGTTCACTTTTTTAGCCCCCCCATTTGCCAAGCCCTGTGTTTGGTTTAGGCATATAAGCAGGTGAGTGTGGAATAAGAGCAGACAGGCAGGGAACCTGGCGCCCTGGGCTGCGCCCTGCAGCGGCTGCGCTTGGAGAGGCGGCCTCTGCCTACCCACATCTCCCAGGCCAAGGCAGTGAGGTCCCAGCTAGTGAGGCAGTTCTGGCTCTACCTTAGCTCCCTGATCCTTGAGCTGGGAGTGCACTGTCCCTTCCAGGTACAGGGGGACTTGGAGGTGGGGGACGGGGCAGTGGCGTTGTAGTCATTTACCATACTTCACAAGAGGGTCACAGCGTCCTCAGGCGGCCTCTTCTTGTAAGGGCTGTGTCGTCAGAAGACGGATTTTCCTGCTGGGCGCGTGGGGCTCTGGTGAATCACATTGCTCAGGACCGCACTCCCTGGAGGGGTCTGTTTCTCAGGGAGCTCACCAGACACCTGACAACCGAGCACCTGAATGTCTAGCTGAGCGCTCTGAGCCCTGGTTGTCACTACTTTCCTGTCTTTTCTTGGATGCCTCACAGGCATCGCGAACTCGGTGTCCAAATCAGAGTCAGGATTTCCTCTCCCCAACAGCATGGTCTTTGAATGTTTCCTTCACTGGCACATGGTCATCCTGCTTTGCAAGTCAGGACTTCAGTTGGTACCACTCAGTTTGCTTTAAACACATTTTTTTTGGCCACTTCTACTGATCTTTCATTTATTTACCATCCATCTTTGTTCTTCGGCCCGTGTGGACCTCCCATTGCAGTGGCCTCTCGCGCTGCAGAGCACTGGCTCTGGGAGCATGCGCTGGACACATCGGTCCAGCCGCTCCGCGTCACGTGGGATCTTCCCAGGCCAGGGAGCGCTCCAGAGCTCCGGCTTGGTAGTTGGACACATCGGTCCAGCCGTTCCGCGTCATGTGGGATCTCAGGCCAGGGGTCGAACCGGCACCGCTTGCACTGCAAGGCGGTGTCCTTACCCACTGGACCACCAGGGAAGCCCGAGTGTTAACTTTTTAAGGTGTAACAACAGTACTGTGGTTGTTATTATTTTAAGTCTTTATTGGCAGCTACAGTGGTATGGTGTGATCTGGAGTTGGACCTAACATACTGCTTGGGGTGGAGATGTAACAAGTATAGCCCTGTGGTAATCGTTGAGGCTGGTTCAGATGGGTTTATTGTCCTGTTCTCTCCTTCCTTAAGTGCTGAACTTCCCCCTGATGGAACAGGAAAAGAAAAGAACGGGTCAGGTACAGCAGGCCTTCTCTGGCCTTGAAACTTCGTCCCCCAGGACAGACACCGGCTGTGCCTTCTCGCAGTCAACAGCTCCCCCTCAAGGGGACCTTGCTCCTGGCTGATGTGTTTCGTGATTTTTGCTTATCGCTTCCAAGAGCAGCAGGGGTTATTACTTCTGTTTTTAAAGACAAAGAAAATGGAGGTTTGTGGGGTCTGGGTCTGCTTAGCAAGAGCCAGAGTTCTGAGACACTTTCTCGTTTCTCAGCCCCCAGTCTAGTTCTTTGGGCAGCTGTGGGCTGTTACCTAGATAACCCCTTTACCCAAGGATTCCCCAGGGGCAGAGAACAGAGTGGAGTGGAGAAGGGTGTGTGCATGTTGACAGTAAACTGCTGGTTCACTTTCAGTTCGTTGCCACCCTCTTTTAGCTCAGATGTGCCGGGACTGTTGGCTCAGTTGTGCCAGCCCCTTCCTTGGGTCGTGCTCCTGGGCCTCTTGGTTAAGCCGAAACTATAGAGTCTCATGTGCCAGAGTGGTTTCCCCATGTCTGCCGGGCACCTCCGGCTGCCCATCTGGAAGCTCTGCCCTGTGCCCTTTGGGCTCCATCTGCTCCTCCGGGTGGTGATGGGTTTCCTTTGTACTCCTCTCGCTTTGCCTCTTCCCGCCTGGTGGTGGTGAGGTTTACCTCCTGTTAAATGCACCTTCAGGTCATGTGAGGCGTTTGCAGACCTTCCCATTAAAACGCTTCTCCCCATCTCTCTGCTGTTACCGGATGGAGCCTGATGTTGTCCGTCTTAGGTTGTTGACCCCCGTCAGCCTCCCTCCAGTGATAGGAGCTGTCCAGGAAGGCGTGGGTCTTTTTTGTCTCGTTCACTATTGTTCCCCCGCACCTATGGGAGTTTCAAGTACTTTTTTTTTAAGGCAGCTACAGTGGTATGGTGTGATCTGGAGTTGGACCTAACATACTGCTTGGGGTGGAGATGTAACAAGTATAGCCCTGTGGTAATCGTTGAGGCTGGTTCAGATGGGTTTATTGTCCTGTTCTCTCCTTCCTTAAGTGCTGAACTTCCCCCTGATGGAACAGGAAAAGAAAAGAACGGGTCAGGTACAGCAGGCCTTCTCTGGCCTTGAAACTTCGTCCCCCAGGACAGACACCGGCTGTGCCTTCTCGCAGTCAACAGCTCCCCCTCAAGGGGACCTTGCTCCTGGCTGATGTGTTTCGTGATTTTTGCTTATCGCTTCCAAGAGCAGCAGGGGTTATTACTTCTGTTTTTAAAGACAAAGAAAATGGAGGTTTGTGGGGTCTGGGTCTGCTTAGCAAGAGCCAGAGTTCTGAGACACTTTCTCGTTTCTCAGCCCCCAGTCTAGTTCTTTGGGCAGCTGTGGGCTGTTACCTAGATAACCCCTTTACCCAAGGATTCCCCAGGGGCAGAGAACAGAGTGGAGTGGAGAAGGGTGTGTGCATGTTGACAGTAAACTGCTGGTTCACTTTCAGTTCGTTGCCACCCTCTTTTAGCTCAGATGTGCCGGGACTGTTGGCTCAGTTGTGCCAGCCCCTTCCTTGGGTCGTGCTCCTGGGCCTCTTGGTTAAGCCGAAACTATAGAGTCTCATGTGCCAGAGTGGTTTCCCCATGTCTGCCGGGCACCTCCGGCTGCCCATCTGGAAGCTCTGCCCTGTGCCCTTTGGGCTCCATCTGCTCCTCCGGGTGGTGATGGGTTTCCTTTGTACTCCTCTCGCTTTGCCTCTTCCCGCCTGGTGGTGGTGAGGTTTACCTCCTGTTAAATGCACCTTCAGGTCATGTGAGGCGTTTGCAGACCTTCCCATTAAAACGCTTCTCCCCATCTCTCTGCTGTTACCGGATGGAGCCTGATGTTGTCCGTCTTAGGTTGTTGACCCCCGTCAGCCTCCCTCCAGTGATAGGAGCTGTCCAGGAAGGCGTGGGTCTTTTTTGTCTCGTTCACTATTGTTCCCCAGCACCTATGGGAGTTTCAGGCACATAGGACTTTCCCTGTTGGCACACGAGACTCTATAATGGACTCAGATTGAGACACATGGGCACAGAAAGTTACAACCTAGAGGGATGGAGTTGGGTGAGGACGTGCGGGGCAGGCATAGGGATGGAGTGGCCTTCCCAGGCCTGACCCATTCAAATCACCTGGAATTGGTTTTGTAATCATCTGGTCCTGTTGGTGGAGATGGTTATTCCTGAGTGGCCTGGTGTTAGTAAGGCTGGGAGTTCAGAATCCCAGCTGCCTCAGGGCTTTGGTGTCAGCTGAGGGTTCCTCCCTGAGCCACGGGGCAGAGGGAAGGAGACAGGGCTTGGCCTCTGCTAGGCTCCCATAGGCTGCAGTTGCAGGCCCTGCCGGTGGGTGGCACTGCGGCCCTGCTGGTGGGGGAGGAAACAGCGTGCCTGGCAGGATCAGGCTGCTTCTCCAGAGATGCCCCTTTGGGCTTAGCTGCTCACATGTGGGAGGGACCTGGACCTCGGGATACCTACCTCTGAAGAGGGGCCGTTAGGCTGGCCTCTATCCTGTCAGCTTAGGGTCCGTCTCATCCCCTCCCTTCGTCAGCTGCGCAGGTGAGAGCTGCCGTGCCTCAGGGCGCGGAGCCTGCCCGCGGTGGCCAGTAGTGCTGGGCCTCTGTCCACCAGTCTATTTCATCCTCGCTCTGTGATACTGTTGACAACTTCTGCTTACAGACTTTCATTTTCTCCCACACAGGGGACCCTCACAATGATCCCAATGCTCAGGGTGATGCCTTCAAGACTCTCTTTGTGGCTAGAGTGGTAAGTCCCCCGCTTCCAACCCCTGGAGCCCTCAGGTGCTCAGCGCGTGGGGATGGCGAGCAGACTGCGGGACCTTCTGAGGGCTTCTCTTACTTAACTTTGTTTCCATCTCCTTGTAGAATTATGACACGACAGAGTCCAAACTCCGGAGAGAGTTTGAGGTGTATGGACCCATCAAAAGGGTGAGTGGGCTGGGGCGGGGTGGTGAGTTGAAGGCGGGTGGGGGGCTCCCAGCGCTGAGGTGACATTGACTCGTTTTGGGTTTTAGAGTCCATGGCCTGGGTTTCTGTCCTGCCTGCATGTCCATGCAGGAGACGCGGGATGCAGCAGGGAAGCCAAGAAGTGAGGGCGACTTGCTGCAGCTGGAGAGCCCAGGTCGGCAAACTGCAGACTTAGTGTCTGTGAGGTGCTGCTGGTCTCCAGCCAGCCACTGGATCACCTGCAGCGGCTCTCGCGGCAAGGCAGAGGGAGGCGGGGGCCGCAGACTGTGGCCCTCAGAGCTGGAAGTACCTGCTCTCTGACCCTGTTGACGCGTGTTTTAGAGCCAGACTTCATGTTTAACTGACGTTTCCTTATTTAATTGAAAGGTCACTTAACTGCTCTGGGCTGTACCGAAGGGTTTAGGCTGTGGGACAGGGTGAGGTTTCCTGTGTCAGAACTGACCTCTGTCTCCCGCCCCCAGATACACATGGTCTACAGTAAGCGGTCAGGAAAGCCCCGGGGCTACGCCTTCATCGAGTACGAACATGAGCGGGACATGCACTGTGAGTACCTCCCACCTGCCCCTGCCCTCGGACCCTCTCTTCTCTGCTGCCCCAGCCCCTTCCCGTCGTCTGTCCCCACCCCCTCCCCGCCAGACCTGACATTAGCGATGTCTCTTTTCCTCCTCCCTCTGTTTCTGATAAATCTTTTTTTTTTTTGTATACGTGTTTTTTAAAAAACAAAAACCAAAATCCCCCACAACGTGTGTGTGTGTGTGTGAACCCGGGGAGGTAAGTGTCACACGTTGAACCTCAGGGGCAAGGAGAGAACGGGGCAGGGGCTTGGGGCTAGCTGGAGGTGGGGGGAGGGGTCGGATTTTCGGGGAGCCTCTCCCCATTCCCCCCACCGGATTTGGGGGCGGCCAGGTTGCAGTGAGGACTGGCCTCTGAACCTGCCCTCTCTTTCCCCCAGCTGAGCTGGGGCCGGGCCACCCGACCCTCCGCCTCCCCAGCCCTGGCCCCCACTCTGTTCCTCCGTGGGCCGGTCGGCGTGTTCAGCGCCTGCCCCCCCATCTCCCGAGCCCCCGTTGAGGCCGCGGCGGCGTCCACCTGGGCAGGGCTGGGTGGGCGGGGTGGGCAGGGCTGCGGCGCGTCCAGGGGCCGCCGTATTAATTGACTGTTCTTATTGTCACTGCAGCCACCACGCAGCTGGCTTGCAGCTGATGCTTACGCTCCCCTTACAACACCTCAGTGTATGGTTGGTATAAGGGTTTGTATCATGGGTAAGATCACTCAGCACCGCACACCAGCCCAGCTTAGCCAGGCAGCTCAGGAGCAGCGAGGCCTCCCTCCCACCCCCAGTCGCCCTCAGCCTCCCCGCACCCAGGACCCTTTCCTTGTTTGGGTGCCCGTGGTCCCTTCTGCCCCCCTTCTGTCCACGTGCTGGCCGATAGTCTTGCCGATCCCACGAGGGCACGTGTGACCCCAATGGGACAGGCCGCGGGCCTCTCCAGCTGGGCTTAGCTTACTCTCCGCATACCTGGCTTCTTGACGCCCCGGCACGGCGGGGGGCCGCACTGGGGCCAGGGCTCCTGCTGGAACCCTCCAGCCCTGCCTCCACTCCCGGCCCTCACACCTGCGGGGCAGTCACCTTGGCGGCCCTGGAGAATCTTTCTGGTAGCTAGACCTGGGGTGCTGTGCCCCCTTCTTGTCTTGTATGGTGGAGGCCTCCTGAGAGGCCGTGGAGCCCAGCTGCTCTCCAGAGTGCATGGACTTGGGGATTGGGGTGTGGGAGGGATCAAGCGTGTCACAGGCCGTAAACAGCTGGAGGTGTTGGAGCTTTTACTTTAAACCCTTCCACTGGCTGGAGAGCTGAGAGAGGGAGAGAGAGTGAAGCCTAGAGACACACACGTCATACTTTTCTCTGCTCTTACTCCGGGTGGGGCCTCTTCTGGGGTTTGGGACACGACCAGAGCAGGGCTCCTTTGCCTGACGGTGTCCCCGGTTCTTAAATCCCCGCCGGCGACCCTCTGGGTTCAGGGGCCCAGTGGCCCCTCTGCCTTGGGTCGCGGGCAGCCCTCCATCTCCTGGACCCCCAAAGCTGTCCCTTCATGCGCCCACCTTTGGGCTGAAGCAGGCGGTGGGGGGTAGTGAGGAGGTCGAGGTGGAGAGGTCATTCCTTGTGCTGAGGGGGGCGGGGCCTGTGCCTAGGTGAGTGGATTTTATTGGGAAAAAGGGATGCTGGACAGGTTTGCTCAGGCCTCCCTAGCCTTCTTTTAGAATTCAAACAAGATAGTCCTTTTTAGTCCCAAACTTGATGTGAATCCTCGTCTCCCCCCTCTTCCCAAGCCTCCATGAGGTTACTTTGGGGTCCACCACTTCCTCTGCCTGTCTCCAGGCGTGCAGGAGATGTGGTTCCTCTCCCCTTCCGGGGGAACCCCCTGGCTTCCCTGCCCTGTAGCCTTAGCTGACCCCGTGGGGGTGGGGGTGGGGTCTGTGCGCATGCTCAGGTAAGCTTGGGGGCTCCAGGTAAGCGGTCCCGTGTCCCCCCCCCGGGAAGCCCGCCTCCTCGCCAGGCCCCCAGGAGTTGCCGAGCCCCCCCCATCCCGCTCGGTTTGGACACCCGCAAGGCCGGCATCGGTAAATGGCACCTTTTTCTCTTCCTCTGGTTGTTATTTGGGGGGGAGAGGGCTGGGGCGGGGCCGGGTATCGTGGCTGGTTGAGGACGACCCCCTCAGCCAGGGCTGGGGGTGGGAAATGGACTTTTTTGGCCTTCCCAGTGGCCCCCCATGAGACAGGCCAGGGCTCCAGCCTGTCCTGCACTGTGTCCTGCCCCTCAGGCCATGCCTCTCTCCGCACCTCCCCCTCTCCGCCTCACCCTTCCTGAGAGGCTCAGGCCGGGTTCGGCCTCCGGAGTGTGTTGCCCTGGGGTGTGGAGGGAGAGATGGGCCGGGTGGGTGCGTCTTCTCAGGTAAGGCAGGGATTTTCCGTAGGACCGCACGTCTCCCGTGCCTCCTCAACTTCCCTCTCCCCCCACCTGCTGTAGGGGGCCCCCGTCACCCGCCCTCTTCTCCCTGCCATCTCCTGAAGATTTCTCCTGCCCCCTTCTGGTTCATTTTCTGTTCTGATGTCTGTTCCCCCCACACTCACCGCCCCCCCAAAAACAAAAAGAGAAAAAGGAAACCGGTGTGAACTGGGGTGCGGAGCAGCCTGCCTGGGCCTCTGCCCCCAGCATGATGTTTTAGGGTGCATGCCTGGGGTTGTGGAGGAACCTCCCCCACAGCAGAGGCCAGCCTTAAGTTAACCTCCAGTTTCTTTGCAGCGACTTTGGCCGCCTTGGTGGGAGGGGGCTGCTCTATCGCAGAGCAGGGGGCCCTGAGCAGCGGGGTGGTAGGAAGTTTTTTGCTGAGGGGCGGGCCTGTGCCTAGGTGAGTGGATTTTATTGGGAAAGGGATGCTGGACAGGTTTGCTCAGGCCTCCCTAGCCTTCTTTTAGAATTCAAACAAGATAGTCCTTTTTAGTCCCAAACTTGATGTGAATCCTCGTCTCCCCCCTCTTCCCAAGCCTCCATGAGGTTACTTTGGGGTCCACCACTTCCTCTGCCTGTCTCCAGGCGTGCAGGAGATGTGGTTCCTCTCCCCTTCCGGGGGAACCCCCTGGCTTCCCTGCCCTGTAGCCTTAGCTGACCCCGTGGGGGTGGGGGTGGGGTCTGTGCGCATGCTCAGGTAAGCTTGGGGGCTCCAGGTAAGCGGTCCCGTGTCCCCCCCCCGGGAAGCCCGCCTCCTCGCCAGGCCCCCAGGAGTTGCCGAGCCCCCCCCATCCCGCTCGGTTTGGACACCCGCAAGGCCGGCATCGGTAAATGGCACCTTTTTCTCTTCCTCTGGTCGTTATGTGGGGGGGGGAGGGCGGGGGCGGGGCCGGGTATCGTGGCTGGTTGAGGACGCCCCCCTCAGCCAGGGCTGGGGGTGGGAAATGGACTTTTTTGGCCTTCCCAGTGGCCCCCCATGAGACAGGCCAGGGCTCCAGCCTGTCCTGCACTGTGTCCTGCCCCTCAGGCCATGCCTCTCTCCGCACCTCCCCCTCTCCGCCTCACCCTTCCTGAGAGGCTCAGGCCGGGTTCGGCCTCCGGAGTGTGTTGCCCTGGGGTGTGGAGGGAGAGATGGGCCGGGTGGGTGCGTCTTCTCAGGTAAGGCAGGGATTTTCCGTAGGACCGCACGTCTCCCGTGCCTCCTCAACTTCCCTCTCCCCCCACCTGCTGTAGGGGGCCCCCGTCACCCGCCCTCTTCTCCCTGCCATCTCCTGAAGATTTCTCCTGCCCCCTTCTGGTTCATTTTCTGTTCTGATGTCTGTTCCCCCCACACTCACCGCCCCCCCAAAAACAAAAAGAGAAAAAGGAAACCGGTGTGAACTGGGGTGCGGAGCAGCCTGCCTGGGCCTCTGCCCCCAGCATGATGTTTTAGGGTGCATGCCTGGGGTTGTGGAGGAACCTCCCCCACAGCAGAGGCCAGCCTTAAGTTAACCTCCAGTTTCTTTGCAGCGACTTTGGCCGCCTTGGTGGGAGGGGGCTGCTCTATCGCACGGGAGCAGGGCTGGCCTGGCAGCCAGGGGGTGGGTAGGGTTAGGATGTGGCTGGGAGTGCGCTGGCCCCCCAGTCGTGTTTGGGGGTGATGAAGATGTAGGTGCTGAGATGGAGCAGGCCCCTCCCGGGTTGGGAGAGGGTTGTCTGGCTGTCAGTTGCCTGGCTGTCTGGTGGGCCTGTGTGTGCGTGTGCGTGCGTGCAGGTGCGCTACTGGGGACGTGGGGTGGGTGCCACAGAGCCGGGGCCTGGCCTGACTAGAGGACCCTCTGGGGACTCCTCCCCGCCCCCTCCCCCGTCTGTTGCAGCCGCTTACAAGCACGCAGACGGCAAGAAGATCGACGGCAGGAGAGTGCTCGTGGACGTGGAGAGGGGCCGCACCGTGAAGGGCTGGAGGCCCCGGCGGCTGGGTGAGTGCCCTGCGCTGCCAGCTCCTGCTGGCTCCTCTCCCCTCTCCTCCTCCCTCTCCCCTCCGCTTCCTGTCTGCTCTGCCCTTCCAGCTGTGCTCATGCCTTCTCCCTCCCGCAGCCTTTCTCAGTCACCAGCATTCTCTCGGTCTCTTTCTGTTTATTCTGGGTTACCAGTTAGGAGCAAGAGTACGGACCTTGAGAGGCCAGTCTGGGATCCAGTTCTGGCCTGTGCACTACCTGGCTGATGGATTTTCCCGTTTCTGTCTCGTTTTCCTCATCCGGGGAAGTGGGAATAGCCCCAAGAGTTTACCGAGCTCCGAGCCGCAGACCTCCCGAGGCTCATGTGTTCTGTCCGTTCATGGGTTCGGTGAAGGCCAGTTTGGTCACCAGCTGCGCAGAAGGCTTCTCGTCAAGGGCAAGACATACGCCGTCTGCCTCTGCCCCCAGAGCCTCCTGTGTGCAGTCCTTCATGCTGTTAACTCTGATTGTCAGTCACCATCTCAGTTAAGGTCAATTTGGTAGCGAGTGCCAGAAATACATTTAAGCTTCCTGCAGCCTGAAGGGGCCTTGCTAGTGTGGAATCCCAGTGTCTTGGGGCCCAGAGACGTGCGGTGTCGGGGGGCCTCGAGGACCTGGTAGCCGAACCTTAACCGTCAGGAATTATTTCTGGCGTCTCTGCGGGCCGCTTCTGCCTTGTTCACTGTTGTGTGGCTCTTTGCTGTTGATGTGGACTGGTCTCTTGTGGGTCTCTCCCCGTTGAGCCCGTGCCTCACCCTGCACAGCAGTGCCGGGTGAGTCTGCGGTTCTGCGTGGGTGGATCTCAGTGGCTCTTGTTGGCCCTGGACCTGGCGCTGAGGTCCTGCCATCCAGACGTGGCTGTGAGGACCAGCTTCTTTGAGGGTGAGGGACATGACTGGCAGAGAAATGATCCTTGCTGCCAGACCCGGCGGGCCGGCACCCGCTGGCCTTGTTGCTGCCCTCCAGCCCGCCGTGCTCGCGGCTGACCCGCCTTTCCTGCGCAGACCACACTCAAGCTGCTGAGCGTCAGTCAGCTCAATAGCCGGGTCCTCGTCTCACTCTCTGGTCTCTGGGTTGGAGTGAGTCCTTCAGGGTCTGCTTTTGCCTGTTAACCCAAGCAAAAGTCTGACGGATCAGAAATTGTCTCTTCTACAGGCAGCATGTACTAGTATTTTGTATTCTCTTTATCTTTTAAAGATGTATTGGTTGCACCCTGTCACATTTGATGATGTGACGCGTGGCTGGGTGGTGATCCGAATACTGGAAACTGGTCTCTCCCTCCCCACATCTGGGACGTTCCAGATGTCTGCTGGTGGCTTGTCCCATTTGCTTGTTCCACAGTCAGGCTGCCGTGGGAAGGAGACCAGCCGCTGCTCCTCGCGGTGGTTCAGCCCGCCATTTTCCGCTCGTGCGGTTTTGTGTGCTGGGTCCAGTACAGCAGGCTGAGCGGGGCAGTGCGGGCTGGTGGCAGAGGCCACTGTAGGTCAGCCCCACACGTCCACGTAGGACTGGAAGCTCCCCCTGGAGTTCTGAGCCAGAAAGTGTGTGGCCTCTGGTGGAGGACGGGCTCTTAGGTCAGGGCAGGCTGGGGAGGAGGCGAGGCTTGGGGTGGTGTGTGTGATGGGTAGTAGGGAGGGGTTCATTAGACAAGGGAGCGGAGCTTCCAGGGGAAGAGGCCAGTGATCCCTGAAGCAGAGAGAGCAGCAGGAGACTGGAAAATGCCCGGAATGGGAAGAGCCCGGGGCCCTGGCAGTGAAGGACCAGGAGGGAGCCCACATCTGAGCTTGGCTTTGGGTGGTGGGGGGCCGGCGGCGGCTCAGGAGCAGGCCGGGTTTTCAGTTAGAAGGGCGGTTGCTGGGCCTGGTGGGGAGGAGGTGGAAGGGAAGACAAGGCCGGTCAGGAGGCGGGGCTCCCGCGGTGGAGACCGTCTGATTTCCCGGCTTCAGGTTGGCGCTGGCCACCTGATCTGTGCACTGCCTGCCGCCCTGGCCTCGAAGACCAGACCGGGGACTAAGGAGCCCGGGGCCTTCCCTTCGCTCGCTGCTGCCCCCCCCCCCGCCCCCACTGGGCCCAGAGTGACTGGCCTTCTGTCCCGCCCGCAGGAGGTGGCCTCGGCGGGACCCGGAGAGGCGGGGCTGACGTCAACATCCGGCACTCGGGCAGGGACGACACCTCCCGCTATGATGAGAGGTGAGATTGGGGCCTGGTGTCCTGGGAGGGCGCAGCCGGTGGGGGAGCCCGGCCGCAGACCTCTGCCCACCTCATCCAGGCCCGGCCCCTCGCCGCTCCCCCACAGGGACCGGGATCGGGACCGCGAGCGGGAGCGCCGGGAGCGAAGCCGCGAGCGAGACAAGGAGCGGGAACGACGACGCTCCCGCTCTCGGGACCGGCGGCGGCGCTCGAGAAGTCGCGACAAGGACGAGCGGCGGCGCTCCAGGGAGCGGAGCAAGGACAAGGACCGGGATCGGAAGCGGCGCAGCAGCCGGAGCCGGGAGCGGGCGCGGCGGGAGCGGGAGCGCAAGGAGGAGCTGCGCGGCGGCGGAGGTGGCGGCGACCTGGCCGAGCCCTCCGAGGCCGGCGACGCGCCCCCGGATGACGGGCCCCCCGGGGACCTGGGTCCCGACGGCCCAGACGGCCCAGAGGAGAAGGGCCGGGATCGTGACAGGGAGCGACGCCGGAGCCACCGCAGCGATCGCGACCGGCGCCGGGACCGCGATCGCGACCGGGACCGGGAGCACAAGCGGGGGGAGCGGGGCGGTGAGCGGGGCAGGGATGAGGCCCGAGGCGGGGGCGGCGGGGGCCAGGACAACGGGCTCGAGGGTCTGGGTAGCGATGGGCGAGACATGTACCTGGAGCCCGAGGCGGGTGACGGGTATCTTGCTCCGGAGAACGGGTACCTGATGGAGGCCGCGCCAGAGTGAGGGGCCTCAGCCGCTGCTGGACCTGCGCCTCCGCCCTGCTGTCCCCTCTCCCCGCCTTCCTGGGCACCACCTGAATCTGCCAGCCACGGGCAGGCGTCTCCTTGTTTGGGTCTCTTGGATTTAAAAATAAAATTAATTTCTTGTTGATGATGGGCACTCGGTTCCTTCACTGCGCTTCCTGTCTTCTCAGGAGGGTGTCTCCTGAGGACGTCGACAGCCCTCCTCTGGTTGGTGTTGAGGACTCGAGCTGTATGATCCGAGGCTGGGGCTACTCCCAGGACAGCAGAGCTGTATAATAGGCTAGGGAAGCCCTTCCTCAGGGTCCTTGACCCCTCAGTATCTCTCCTGCCCCCCTTTGCCAGCTCTCTCAGACATTTCCTTTGGAGCGGTTTATTTCTCTGCCTTGGAGTGGGGGTGGGGCTCTAGACCAGCACGTGGAACACTCCGTGGAAGCCACAACTTTTGTGTTTCACAAAGGAAACGAGAGCAAGGTATAACGGTAAAGACTGGGACAGCTGGACAGCTGCATTAAAAAAAAATGAAAGCGTTCTCTGATACCATATACAAAAAATCAAATGGATCAGGACGTCCCTGGTGGTCTAGCAGTGACCAGTCTGCCTGCTGGTGCAGGGGACACAGGTTCCACTCCTGGTCTGGGAAGAGCCCAGGTGCCACAGGAAGAAACCACTGCGAGCAAAGGCTGCACACTGATGATCCAGGAGCCAAGACCTGGAAGCAGCCTACCTGTCTATCGACAGGAACGAGTAAGGAAGATGCAGTCTGCACATAACCGTGGGCTATTATTTCTCAGCCATGAAGCCACAGAAATAATGCCATTTGCTCCAACATGGATGGATCTAGAGATTATCATATTAACTGAAGTGAAAAACAGACAAATGTAACATTGTTTGTATGGGGAATCTAAAAAGAAAGCTACAAATGAACTTATTCACAAAATAGAAACAGACACAAAACAAATTTATGGTTAGAAAGGAAGAAGGAGGAGAGGGATGAACTAGGAGTTTGGGATTAGCAAATACACACTACTGTATGTAAAATAACAAGGACCTGCTATGTAACATAGGGCACTATGCTCAGTAGAGCTTGTCATCTATAATGGAAAAGAATATGAAAAAGCATACACAAGTGTGCATAACTGAGTCACTCTGCTGTACATCTGAAGCATTGCGAATCTGTATTTTCATGAAAAAGATTAATTTTTTTTTTTGTCAAAAAAGATATAAGGGTAGAAAGGTTGGGTAGAGGGACTTTCCTGGTAGTCCTGTGGTTATGACTCCTACCTCCCAACCCAGGGGGCCTGGGTTTGATCCCTGGTCAGGGAGCTAGATCCCACAACGCTGCAACTAAGACTTCGCATGCCACACGGAAGATGCAAGAAGCCGCAAGGAAGGCTGGCCTCTAGGGTCCTTGACCTATTTCCCCCAGCTCTCTCAGACATTTCCTTTGGAGCGGTTTATTTCTCTGCCTTGGAGTGGGGGTGGGGCTCTAGACCAGCACGTGGAACACTCCGTGGAAGCCACAACTTTTGTGTTTCACAAAGGAAACGAGAGCAAGGTATAACGGTAAAGACTGGGACAGCTGGACAGCTGCATTAAAAAAAAATGAAAGCGTTCTCTGATACCATATACAAAAAATCAAATGGATCAGGACGTCCCTGGTGGTCTAGCAGTGACCAGTCTGCCTGCTGGTGCAGGGGACACAGGTTCCACTCCTGGTCTGGGAAGAGCCCAGGTGCCACAGGAAGAAACCACTGCGAGCAAAGGCTGCACACTGATGATCCAGGAGCCAAGACCTGGAAGCAGCCTACCTGTCTATCGACAGGAACGAGTAAGGAAGATGCAGTCTGCACATAACCGTGGGCTATTATTTCTCAGCCATGAAGCCACAGAAATAATGCCATTTGCTCCAACATGGATGGATCTAGAGATTATCATATTAACTGAAGTGAAAAACAGACAAATGTAACATTGTTTGTATGGGGAATCTAAAAAGAAAGCTACAAATGAACTTATTCACAAAATAGAAACAGACACAAAACAAATTTATGGTTAGAAAGGAAGAAGGAGGAGAGGGATGAACTAGGAGTTTGGGATTAGCAAATACACACTACTGTATGTAAAATAACAAGGACCTGCTATGTAACATAGGGCACTATGCTCAGTAGAGCTTGTCATCTATAATGGAAAAGAATATGAAAAAGCATACACAAGTGTGCATAACTGAGTCACTCTGCTGTACATCTGAAGCATTGCGAATCTGTATTTTCATGAAAAAGATTAATTTTTTTTTTTGTCAAAAAAGATATAAGGGTAGAAAGGTTGGGTAGAGGGACTTTCCTGGTAGTCCTGTGGTTATGACTCCTACCTCCCAACCCAGGGGGCCTGGGTTTGATCCCTGGTCAGGGAGCTAGATCCCACAACGCTGCAACTAAGACTTCGCATGCCACACGGAAGATGCAAGAAGCCGCAAGGAAGATCCTACGGGTTGCAACTAAGAACCAGCAAAGCATAAATAAATAAAATGTTTTTTTTTTTAATGGTAGAGCAGGGCTTCCCTGGTGGGTGGGTAAAGAGTCCGCCTTGCTGTGCAAGGAGCACCGGTTTGATCCCTGGCTTGGGAAGATCGCTTTGCGACTGGACCGGTGTGTCCAATTATGAGCCAGCGCTCTGGAGCGCATGCACCCAGAGCCAGTGCTCTGCAACGAGAGTGGCCACTATAATGGGAGGCCCACACAGGCCAAAGAATAAAGATGAATGAAAATAAATATAAAACCAATGAAAGAGGCCAAAATTAAAACAAAAAAACGGTCGGGCAGAACGTCCTCAAGGGCCAAAACAGAAAATGGCCTACAGTTCACGATGGCAGGTTCACAGTCTGTGTTTTCACTTTCTCGTGATCGTGGAGGAGTGGCAGAACAAGGGGTTCTTGTCAACACTGAGGATGACCTAGGACAATAGTTGAGGATACTTCAGGCTGGTGGCCACTGGAGAAGGGAGCCAGCAGCCACAGACCTTGCAAAACACTTAGAAAGGCTCAAGGCTGCAACTCCAGGTAGACAAGGTTCGGAGATTCGAATAGGATCTGTCCAGATGCCTAGGAGCTGGGTGTTTTCAAATACAAGTTTCTCAGCCTGAAGGCAAAGTTGGCTTGATAATCGAGAGGCAATCTGTCAGTAAAATCTGACTGATACACAGGATTCTAGCATGTTTTTTCACAGCCTCAGTTTTTACAAGCATACAACCAAAGATCCCAGATATTTGAAAAACATCTGCCAAAAGAAACCACAAGATAAACAGAGAAACGGGTACTGGAGAAAACAATTTAGGGAATAAAATGATACCTCTGATTAGTGTATTTTCATAGATACCCCAGATGTTGAAGCCAGACTCCTGGAACTGTTGATGAAAAATAGCCCATTTTGGACTTCCTGGCATAGACCAGGTAGATAAAGACTGGACAAGGGCTTCCCTGGTGGCTCAATGAGAAAGAATTCGCTTGCCAATGCAGGAGACAAGGGTTTGATCCCTGGTCCAGGAAGATCCCACATTTCTCAGTGCAACTAAGCCTGTGTACCAGAGCTACAGTGCCTGTACACTAGGGGAAAAAAAAAAAAAAAAGACAATAGAAACAGGCTGGAGTTATCAGAGGCTGAAATAACTATGTTCCCAACATAAAGAAAAACAGAATTTCAAGAGATCTTAAATCTTAAATTTAACAGGAATGTTAAAAAGAAAAAAAGTCAAATGGAAATTTTAGAATTGGCACACAGCAACTGAAATTAGGAGATGCATTTGTAGTTGATTAGATACTAAATGTGCTAAGGGAGAAAAAAAAATAGGAGCTTTCTTGAAGGACAAATCTCACAATCTTCCCCTACTCACACGTCTTTTTTAGGAAGTTATTAATAATGGGATATACTTTACCAAAAGCTGGGATTTAAAGGAGAGGACCCGGTTCAGCAGAGCAGTGCAGAGGCATCTCAGGATGCCAGTTTCTTGGTCCAGACTGGGGTCAGAGGACGGAAGTTTCCAAGAAGTTTCAGGATAAAAAAAGTAAAGTGTGTGTTGTGATGCAGAGTTTGAAAGAAATTAAGAATGTGACAAAAGAAACAGAAGTAGACAGACGTTACAGAAAAACAAAACAGCCAGCGGTTTCTCAAGGCTGCAACTCCAGGTAGACAAGGTTCGAGATTAATAGGATCTGTCCAGATGCCTAGGAGCTGGGTGTTTTCAAATACAAGTTTCTCAGCCTGAAGGCAAAGTTGGCTTGATAATCGAGAGGCAATCTGTCAGTAAAATCTGACTGATACACAGGATTCTAGCATGTTTTTTCACAGCCTCAGTTTTTACAAGCATACAACCAAAGATCCCAGATATTTGAAAAACATCTGCCAAAAGAAACCACAAGATAAACAGAGAAACGGGTACTGGAGAAAACAATTTAGGGAATAAAATGATACCTCTGATTAGTGTATTTTCATAGATACCCCAGATGTTGAAGCCAGACTCCTGGAACTGTTGATGAAAAATAGCCCATTTTGGACTTCCTGGCATAGACCAGGTAGATAAAGACTGGACAAGGGCTTCCCTGGTGGCTCAATGAGAAAGAATTCGCTTGCCAATGCAGGAGACAAGGGTTTGATCCCTGGTCCAGGAAGATCCCACATTTCTCAGTGCAACTAAGCCTGTGTACCAGAGCTACAGTGCCTGTACACTAGGGGAAAAAAAAAAAAAAAAGACAATAGAAACAGGCTGGAGTTATCAGAGGCTGAAATAACTATGTTCCCAACATAAAGAAAAACAGAATTTCAAGAGATCTTAAATCTTAAATTTAACAGGAATGTTAAAAAGAAAAAAAGTCAAATGGAAATTTTAGAATTGGCACACAGCAACTGAAATTAGGAGATGCATTTGTAGTTGATTAGATACTAAATGTGCTAAGGGAGAAAAAAAAATAGGAGCTTTCTTGAAGGACAAATCTCACAATCTTCCCCTACTCACACGTCTTTTTTAGGAAGTTATTAATAATGGGATATACTTTACCAAAAGCTGGGATTTAAAGGAGAGGACCCGGTTCAGCAGAGCAGTGCAGAGGCATCTCAGGATGCCAGTTTCTTGGTCCAGACTGGGGTCAGAGGACGGAAGTTTCCAAGAAGTTTCAGGATAAAAAAAGTAAAGTGTGTGTTGTGATGCAGAGTTTGAAAGAAATTAAGAATGTGACAAAAGAAACAGAAGTAGACAGACGTTACAGAAAAACAAAACCAGAAGCTGTTCAGGAAAGGAAATGTGATCATAGGACAATTCTCGAGCTCTTCACAGCAAACAGTAAGTACTGAATACTTAGACATAATGTGAACACTTTATTGATTGACCTAAAAACTAGTACCATAAAACTACCATGGGAAAAGAGGGGGAAGGTTTAAGAGCAGAAAATCAATAGGTAATATATTGCTAACATCTGAAATTGAAAAATGGTAAGTTACTTAGCTACAGAAGCAAATAGCAGATCAAACATCTATACTTTGTTGCCTCTTGCAGGGAGATGAATTAGGACAGAGACACAGGCTGGTGTTTTTCTTTTCATGTGTGTCTTTGGGTTGGTTTTGTTTGTTTCTAATTTTTTAAATTTGTTTGTTTAATTTTCTTGGTACCAACACACGACATGTGGGACCTCAGTTCCCTGACCAGGGATCAAACCCACGTCCCTTGTGCTGGAAGAGCAGCATCTTAACCACGGGGCCACCGGGGAAGTCTCATGGGGCGCATGCTTTTCAATATTCATACTTCTGGGTCATGGACACACTACTATATTTAAAATGGAGAACCAGGGCTTCCCTGGTGGTCCAGTGGGTCAAGAGTCTGCCTTGCAGTGCAAGGGGCACTGGTTCGATCCCTGTCCTGGTAAGATCCTACCTGCTCGGAGCGGCTGGGTCGGTGTGTCCAATTACAAGCCAGCGCTCTGGAGCGCATGCGCCCAGAGCCGGTGTTTGGCAATGAGAGAGGTCACTGCGATGGGAGGCCCACACAGGCCAAAAAATAAAGATGGATGAAAATGGATAAATAGAGAACCAATAAAAGAGACCAAAGATTAAAAAAAAAAAAATGGAGAACCGACAAGGGCCTACTGTATAGCACATGGAATGCAATGCTATGTGCCAGCCTGGATGAGAGGGGAGTCTGAGGGAGAAGGGATACATGTCTATGTAGGGCTGAGTCCCTGCGCTGTTCACCTGAAACTACCACAGCATTGTTAATCAGCTACCCGCTAATACAAAAGAAAGTTCGGAAAAAAATAAAATGGACAAAAAATTCATCCTTCTGTATCATTTGATTTTTGCTTTAAACTCTGTAACTATGTTCTTTTGTTGTTGTTGTTAAAATAAGAAGAGAAAAATACCACGAAGGCCAGAAGGTAGACAAACCTGCTCTAGTCCTCTCGCTTTGCAAAACCCCTTTCCTGGACTCCATCTCATGAATGGTGAGGGTCACTGAGCACGCCCTGCACGCATCCACCGATGGTGGAGCAACAGTCAGACTTCTCCAGCTTCGTCTGCATCGACAAGTCTTTGACGCTTTTCTAAAGCGTCTGATGGCCCTGCCCACTTCATTTTTCAAAAACACATTCTTCTCATGATTTCTCCCACCCGAGCTTGCCTCCAACTTTTCTGGCCATTCTTGGTCGTCGTCTTGACATTTAAATGTTAGGAGTTTGGAGGACTCGTTCTCGGTCCTCTTTGTGCTATAGTCTTTTCCTCCAGCATTCCTGTTCATTCTTACGGTTTCATTTACCACCTTTGCCTAAATTCTCAAAATTGGGCCCTGAATACTGCATAGGCTCCTTGAAGTGAAAATATCCAAGGTCTCATCACCAGCATAAAGCATCTTAGCCATAGGCCCCACCAGCACCTTAGTATTCCCTTCTCCTCCACTGCTCAGGCCTCAGACTCAGTCAAGACACGGCCAAGCACTTGCAAACCTGTGCACGTACCCTCCACCTCTGCCTGGGCCCATCTATCAAGGGGTTACAGGGATAGCCTCCAGATCTGTCCCCTCTGCTCCCACTTCTGCTCCATCGACTCCTGTCTCCACACGGTGTCCACCATTGTGGGGAAACAAGCTGGTGCAGGTTTTGTAACAAAGCCTCTGGCCCCGCTGGCAAACGTCCCTTTCTTTTTTCTGCATTGTTGACAGTGTGTCCTGCCATTCCACAATTAAAACAGTTACTGGGCAATTTGTTTCCAACTCTTAAGGTGGCCATGGCTTGCACCCACATATTTGCTTTAAAACGTTCCCACTTCTTGGCAAAGTTTTAGAGTCTGCTAAAGTACTGTTGCCTTTAAGATACCCAGTGGCCTTTTTACAATCTGTATGAGCACTGTGGTGGCCACTAATTGTAATATAATATCAGCTGCCTTCACATTGTTTATCTGTCTGTGGATGGCCTCTTGCAGTTGTACAATAAATTCAGTATAAGGTTCTTTAGGTCCATGAATAATTTTCTGGAAAGACGTACATGTTTGTCCCCGAGATTCTACTTTTTTCCCAAGCTCTTAAGCAACAACGTCTTACTTGTTCAATAGCCCGATCATCATTATTTGATCCTGTACTCGTCCCTAGTTGCCTGAGCCAATAGAAAGAAATCAGAATTTGTTGTGCCTGATTATGTGCAGCCGTGATTTGTCCGTGGCCACACCACCAAGTTTTAAATTGAAGAAATTCTTTGGGTGCTAAGACAGTACTGGCCAGGGCTTCCCCTGGTGGTCTAGTGGGTAAGGACACCGCCTTGCAGTGCAAGGGGCGCCGGTTCGAGCCCTGGCCTGGGAAGATCCCACGTGCCGCGGAGCGGCTGGACCGATGTGTCCAATTACCAAGCCAGAGTTCTGGAGCGCATGCGCCCAGAGCCGGTGCTCTGCGACGACAGACGCCACCGCGATGGGAGGCCCACAGGAGCCAAAGAACAAAGACGGATGAACACAGAGAAACGAAAGACCAATAGAAGTGGCTCGCCTGCTCCCCTCCCTCCCCAACCCGACCCCCGCCCAAAATAAATAAATAAATAAATCTTTAAAAAAAAAAAAAGACAGTACTGGCCAGAGCTGCCCAATCAGATGGAATTAGGCAACTCCCCTCAGCTAATTCTTGTAAAATTCCCAGAGTACAAGGAAAGTTAACTCCATAATTTTGAACTACTTGTTTCAACTCTTTCAAAACTTGTCCACCATTGTGGGGAAACAAGCTGGTGCAGGTTTTGTAACAAAGCCTCTGGCCCCGCTGGCAAACGTCCCTTTCTTTTTTCTGCATTGTTGACAGTGTGTCCTGCCATTCCACAATTAAAACAGTTACTGGGCAATTTGTTTCCAACTCTTAAGGTGGCCATGGCTTGCACCCACATATTTGCTTTAAAACGTTCCCACTTCTTGGCAAAGTTTTAGAGTCTGCTAAAGTACTGTTGCCTTTAAGATACCCAGTGGCCTTTTTACAATCTGTATGAGCACTGTGGTGGCCACTAATTGTAATATAATATCAGCTGCCTTCACATTGTTTATCTGTCTGTGGATGGCCTCTTGCAGTTGTACAATAAATTCAGTATAAGGTTCTTTAGGTCCATGAATAATTTTCTGGAAAGACGTACATGTTTGTCCCCGAGATTCTACTTTTTTCCCAAGCTCTTAAGCAACAATGTCTTACTTGTTCAGTAGCCTGATCATTCAGCATTATTTGATCCTGTACTCGTCCCCAGTAGCCTGAGCCAATAAGCTGATCCAAAGAAATCAGAATTTGTTGTGCCTGATTATGTGCAGCCGTGATTTGTCCGTGGCCACACCACCAAGTTTTAAATTGAAGAAATTCTTTGGGTGCTAAGACAGTACTGGCCAGGGCTTCCCCTGGTGGTCTAGTGGGTAAGGACACCGCCTTGCAGTGCAAGGGGCGCCGGTTCGAGCCCTGGCCTGGGAAGATCCCACGTGCCGCGGAGCGGCTGGACCGATGTGTCCAATTACCAAGCCAGAGTTCTGGAGCGCATGCGCCCAGAGCCGGTGCTCTGCGACGACAGACGCCACCGCGATGGGAGGCCCACAGGAGCCAAAGAACAAAGACGGATGAACACAGAGAAACGAAAGACCAATAGAAGTGGCTCGCCTGCTCCCCTCCCTCCCCAACCCGACCCCCGCCCAAAATAAATAAATAAATAAATCTTTAAAAAAAAAAAAAGACAGTACTGGCCAGAGCTGCCCAATCAGATGGAATTAGGCAACTCCCCTCAGCTAATTCTTGTAAAATTCCCAGAGTACAAGGAAAGTTAACTCCATAATTTTGAACTACTTGTTTCAACTCTTTCAAAACTTTAAACGGTATCTGTATTGCTTCATATACTCTGGATTGGCAGTATCAACCCCAGGGGCCACCCATTCATGAATACTGACTGGAAATGCCCTCTGCACAGGGTCTAATCTCCTTCCTGTTTAGCCTGCAAAATTCCTTTCTGTAAAGGAGACATTAGTGGTTTAGGTGCAGCTGATCCCAGGCTTACCCCAGACAGGGATGGTGCCAGAAGAGGAGGTGGCAGAAAATCTATCTCCTCAAAAGCGGGTTACTACAGCCACGAGCCCTCTCTGACAAAATATCCAGTGTTTCTGGAGGCATATTCCAGACTAGCAACAGATGCCTCATCTCCCTCATCAAAACTATAATCTGGGGCTTCCCTGGTGGTCCAGTGGGTAAGGACACCGCCTTGCATTGCAAGGGGCCCCGGTTCGATTCCTGGCCTGGGAAGATCCCACATGCCTCGGAGCGGCTGGACCGATGTGTCCACTACAGAGGCGGAGCTCTGGAGCGCATGTGCCCAGAGCCGGTGCTCTGCAGCAAGAGAGGCCACTGCGATGGGAAGCCCACATAGGCCAAAAAAGAACAAAGATGGATGATAAATGAAAGACCAATACAAGTGGCCAAAAAACACAAAAAACAAAAAAACCCTATCATCTGAGCTGCCTGAAATCTGCAACGGTTACAATACAGATTAATAAGAGCCCACATGGATCAGGTAGATATCAGCAAAGGCACGCCTTTAAGATGCAGCGCTTTTTTTTTTTTGCTAGTCTTTTTTTTTTAATCTTACTTTTTATTTTTACCGTTTTGTTGTTTACAGATATGTATAATCGCAGATCAGTCATATGTATATCCCTGGCCCCCTCCCTCCTCCACCCCCCTCCCAGTACCCCCCACAATCCTACCCCTCCAGGCCTTTGCACCGTGCCCCTGCAGGATCCCCTATTCCCACAGCGCAATGACAAAAGCTATCTTTTTCACATATAATAGTATAGGTTTCCATGTTACTCCCTCTATGCCACCCACCCCCTGTTCATTCCCTACAATGTCCATGTCTGTTCTTTGTTTTTCCATCGCTTTACTGTGTGTGTTATCATTACCTCTTACTAGATTCCATATATATGTGCTAGTATACTGTACTTGTCTTTCTCTTTTTGACCTACTTCACTTTTTATAATAGGTTCTAGATCCATCCCCCTCATTAGGACTGATTCTTCTGCATTTCTTTTTACAGATGAGAAGTACTCCATTGTATATGTGTACTAGAGGTTTTTTATCCATTCATTGGTTGATGGACATCTAGGTTAAAAGATGCAGCTTCTTTATTTAGCTCACCACCTACCTCTTCCCAAGTTTTAGGATCTAAAGTCCTTAAAGAAGGAAACTAAGTACAATACTTTTCTATAGTTTGCAAAAGTTCCAATAGCCGCCCTTTACTAATCTCCACTCCTCCTGCTTTCAGGAGCGGTCTTAGAAGACAAACATATGTGCGGTATTGTTCCGGACTTTCGGAACTCCCCATACATTACTCTGTTATTTCCTGAAAGGGTCACTTACCAGCAGGAATCTGTCAGAGGTCTCAGTCACCTGTGGCTCCTCTGGGCGTCTCATCACACTGGTACGTACAAGTTTCGCTTTCTGAGAGCCTTTGCTGTTCGGGCCCCAGAGCTCGGGCCCCAGGGCTCAAGCCCCGCGTTGGGCATCACTTGCCGCAGGACGTCAGCAGGTGCAAAGAGAATAACAGGTGCAGCAAGACATGAAGAAATACACACACATACAGACAAAGGATGGAAATGGGGGGCTCAAGACCTCATGGATCAAGAGCCCCGAACACATTCACTGGTCTGCTTCAAGCACTTAAGCCTTCAGGTGTTTGCAGGGAATGATATCAACATGGGCTGGGACTCAGTCACAACTTTGGTCAATAATTACCCTCGTGACTCTAAGAATGCTCCAGCTGGGGGGCAACTAGGCCAGCTAGAAGAAGTCTGTTCTGCGTACACAGGCAGCGTTTTAACATGCGCTGACCCGGAGTTCCAAAGGCCACCGCGGATCTCCCACCTGTTGCTGATCAGTATGACCCCAGCTAATGAGCCCATGTGAATCGAATCAACTTGTTTTTTCTCATTCCCAATTTATTTTTCTCCAGGCTCAACCAAAGCTGCGAAAACCTGCACCAGCTTGTTTCCCCCCACACACGGATCTTAACACACATTTGAACATCACATTTTACTCTTAGGCGTTACCATGAGATCCAATATTCTCAACATGAGTAAGCCAACTCGAACGGCTGTGCATTAGCTGTACCCTGTCAGACTTCCCACCTAAACCATTCCAATCCTTACTCTTTTATCCAGCCATGGGGGAATCTTTCTGCCTGGAAAGTGACCCACGGCGCAACTCTTGATGATTTTTTCCTCCAAGGACTTTCTATCAGTGACCGTCTTAGATCGTCACCTTTTGATCACAGCCCTGGTCAGTTGTCTACCCGCCAAGTACAATACTTTTCTATAGTTTGCAAAAGTTCCAATAGCCGCCTTTACTAATCTCCACCTCCGGCTTTCAGGAGCGGTCTTAGAAGACAAACATATGTGCGGTATTGTTCCGGACTTTCGGAACTCCCCATACATTACTCTGTTATTTCCTGAAAGGGTCACTTACCAGCAGGAATCTGTCAGAGGTCTCAGTCACCTGTGGCTCCTCTGGGCGTCTCATCACACTGGTACGTACAAGTTTCGCTTTCTGAGAGCCTTTGCTGTTCGGGCCCCAGAGCTCGGGCCCCAGGGCTCAAGCCCCGCGTTGGGCATCACTTGCCGCAGGACGTCAGCAGGTGCAAAGAGAATAACAGGTGCAGCAAGACATGAAGAAATACACACACATACAGACAAAGGATGGAAATGGGGGGCTCAAGACCTCATGGATCAAGAGCCCCGAACACATTCACTGGTCTGCTTCAAGCACTTAAGCCTTCAGGTGTTTGCAGGGAATGATATCAACATGGGCTGGGACTCAGTCACAACTTTGGTCAATAATTACCCTCGTGACTCTAAGAATGCTCCAGCTGGGGGGCAACTAGGCCAGCTAGAAGAAGTCTGTTCTGCGTACACAGGCAGCGTTTTAACATGCGCTGACCCGGAGTTCCAAAGGCCACCGCGGATCTCCCACCTGTTGCTGATCAGTATGACCCCAGCTAATGAGCCCATGTGAATCGAATCAACTTGTTTTTTCTCATTCCCAATTTATTTTTCTCCAGGCTCAACCAAAGCTGCGAAAACCTGCACCAGCTTGTTTCCCCCCACACACGGATCTTAACACACATTTGAACATCACATTTTACTCTTAGGCGTTACCATGAGATCCAATATTCTCAACATGAGTAAGCCAACTCGAACGGCTGTGCATTAGCTGTACCCTGTCAGACTTCCCACCTAAACCATTCCAATCCTTACTCTTTTATCCAGCCATGGGGGAATCTTTCTGCCTGGAAAGTGACCCACGGCGCAACTCTTGATGATTTTTTCCTCCAAGGACTTTCTATCAGTGACCGTCTTAGATCGTCACCTTTTGATCACAGCCCTGGTCAGTTGTCTACCCGCCTCCCTTCCACCACCCGCGTCATAGAATAAAGTCCTGGAGGACAGTGGGCTGCTTTGCCCTGCTCACCATCGTGCCCATGCTCCTGGGCCCAATGTTTAACACGAGTTTGTCCAATGAATGTAGAAAAAAGGGATAGAAAGGGACAGACAGGTGAGGCGGACAGGACAGAAAGAGGAGATGGAACGTGGCACAGACAGACAGAAGCGGCATTAGGAGGGGTCACTAACCCAACAGGCCCTTGGAGTCCGAGGACCGGGCAGTGAGACCCGACCAGCGGCAGGTGCGGCGGAGCGCACGCCGGCCCGGCTTCCGCAGGGGGCGCTCGTCTCCGGGGCGTGGCCTCGCGCAGCCCCGCCCTCCTCGCCGGCGACCGACAGGCGGGTGCCTCGCAGCGGCGGCGCGGACATGGCTGCGCTGGTGGAGCCGCTGGGGCTGGAGCGGGGTAAGCGCGCCAGGGGGCCCTGCCCACCCGGCCCCCGCCTGCGTCCCCGTCCCCTGCCCCTCCCCCGGCAGGGCCCGGCGAGGGTGGGCGGGCCCGGCGGGGGTGGGCGGGGCGGCGAGAGTCCGATCGTCGGAGGGTGTGGGAGGGTCTGTGGGCGAGCGAGCCAGGGAGGGAGCGCCCGCTGCACACCCCTGCGTGGGTGTCTACGGGGATCCTGGGGACGCAGGGCGCCCGGCTGGCCGCAGTCTCTCCAGTGCCACCGGCGACCCTGCGGGTGTCCGACTGGGACTCAGCTGCCCTTCCCGGGGTCTGCGCTCGCCCTTACTTTGGTCTTGGCCGCATCTCTCCGCGTTCTCTGCGTCTTCGCGTCTCTTGACTCTGTCTGTGCGCCCCGCCCCGCAGAAGTGTCCCGGGCGGTGGAGCTCCTCGAGCGGCTCCAGCGGAGCGGGGAGCTGCCCCCGCAGAAGCTGCAGGCCCTCCAGAGAGTCCTGCAGAGCCGCTTCTGCGCTGCCATCCGGGAGGTGAGAGCGCCGGGGCGCGGGCGGGCGTCCGTGGTTCTCCTCCTGGTCGCCCGGAGCCGAGGGACTACGCCTCCCAGCAGCGTCCGGGGCGGCCCTCCTTGGGGTGCCCGTGCTTCAGCTCAGGGCTTCTTCGGGAGTTGTAGTTCTCAGGGCCTCGTGGTGGGTGGGGGTACCCTTGGATGGGAGGGTCTGCAGGCCTAGGCTCTTGTGTTGAGGAGGGGGACTGGCGGCTCCCTGAGCTGGGCTGCGTCCTCACCAGGTGTATGAGCAGCTCTATGACACGTTGGACATCACCGGCAGTGCTGAGATCCGGGCCCACGCCACAGCCAAGGTAGGCGCCCACCACCCCGAGGCTCATGGTGTCCACGGAATCGCAGGGTCTAGCTCAGTGTTTTCCTAATTGTCAGTCATTCCTGTTTCCTCCATGATTTTTGCATATCTATCTACCACCCTTACTAGTGTTTATTTATAATGCGTTTTAAATAATCTCACATTTTTAGCTTAAATGTCATACAAGTAGAAACTAGTATGAAATGCCTGACTTTATAACCTTAAACCTTTACACAGTGAAAAACAATGAAGTCGGGTGAAACACGGAAATCTTACTAAACTACGGTGGGAGGCTGTTGGCTTGCTGGAGGCTCTCGGCGGGGTGGGCGGGGCGGCGAGAGTCCGATCGTCGGAGGGTGTGGGAGGGTCTGTGGGCGAGCGAGCCAGGGAGGGAGCGCCCGCTGCACACCCCTGCGTGGGTGTCTACGGGGATCCTGGGGACGCAGGGCGCCCGGCTGGCCGCAGTCTCTCCAGTGCCACCGGCGACCCTGCGGGTGTCCGACTGGGACTCAGCTGCCCTTCCCGGGGTCTGCGCTCGCCCTTACTTTGGTCTTGGCCGCATCTCTCCGCGTTCTCTGCGTCTTCGCGTCTCTTGACTCTGTCTGTGCGCCCCGCCCCGCAGAAGTGTCCCGGGCGGTGGAGCTCCTCGAGCGGCTCCAGCGGAGCGGGGAGCTGCCCCCGCAGAAGCTGCAGGCCCTCCAGAGAGTCCTGCAGAGCCGCTTCTGCGCTGCCATCCGGGAGGTGAGAGCGCCGGGGCGCGGGCGGGCGTCCGTGGTTCTCCTCCTGGTCGCCCGGAGCCGAGGGACTACGCCTCCCAGCAGCGTCCGGGGCGGCCCTCCTTGGGGTGCCCGTGCTTCAGCTCAGGGCTTCTTCGGGAGTTGTAGTTCTCAGGGCCTCGTGGTGGGTGGGGGTACCCTTGGATGGGAGGGTCTGCAGGCCTAGGCTCTTGTGTTGAGGAGGGGGACTGGCGGCTCCCTGAGCTGGGCTGCGTCCTCACCAGGTGTATGAGCAGCTCTATGACACGTTGGACATCACCGGCAGTGCTGAGATCCGGGCCCACGCCACAGCCAAGGTAGGCGCCCACCACCCCGAGGCTCATGGTGTCCACGGAATCGCAGGGTCTAGCTCAGTGTTTTCCTAATTGTCAGTCATTCCTGTTTCCTCCATGATTTTTGCATATCTATCTACCACCCTTACTAGTGTTTATTTATAATGCGTTTTAAATAATCTCACATTTTTAGCTTAAATGTCATACAAGTAGAAACTAGTATGAAATGCCTGACTTTATAACCTTAAACCTTTACACAGTGAAAAACAATGAAGTCGGGTGAAACACGGAAATCTTACTAAACTACGGTGGGAGGCTGTTGGCTTGCTGGAGGCTCTCGGCTCTGTCCAGGCCTTGTTTCTCTCTATTACCAAGTGGGGTTGGCACGTGTTGAGTATTCAAGACACACGCACACCAAATGGAGACTTTTTTCTCTTCGACAGTCTGAAGTGTCCAAAGTGACTAAACGTCCCTGTCACTAGAGAGTGATCTTGTCTTGATTTGTGTAGCAGACTCCCCGTTCTTGAGGCAAGCTCCCTGG
This sequence comes from Tragulus kanchil, assembly GCA_022376925.1. Classification (NCBI taxonomy): domain Eukaryota; kingdom Metazoa; phylum Chordata; class Mammalia; order Artiodactyla; family Tragulidae; genus Tragulus; species Tragulus kanchil. The sequence continues at coordinate 129,518,587 of JAIOJX010000031.1, forward strand.
CCTAAACCCACTCACCCGAATGCACATGCCCCTTGTGGAGGGGTCCTCACCTCCTCAGGCTCTCTCTCTCTCTCCCCCAGGCCACGGTGGCTGCCTTCACAGCCAGTGAGGGCCACGCACATCCCAGGGTAGTGGAGCTGCCCAAGACGGACGAGGGTCTGGGCTTCAACATCATGGGAGGCAAGGAGCAGAATTCGCCCATCTACATCTCCCGAGTCATCCCTGGGGGCGTGGCTGACCGCCACGGAGGCCTCAAGCGTGGGGACCAGCTGCTGTCAGTGAATGGTGTGGTGAGTTGGGAGCTGAGCCTGGGCTGGAGGTCATAGTCTGCCCAAGGTAGCAGCATCCCTGTTTTCCGTATTCACTCAATACCGAGCACTGCCTCCGTGTCTGACCCTGTGCAGGGCTTTCCGTCCCTGAGAGGGACGGGCCTCTGCTCCTAAATTCAGGGACACCCTCTCTGGTGTAGGAAATAGACCCTGACTGAAATAGTTCTAAACCAGGGAGATCATGAGGAAGCACAGGGCACTGTGACAGCCCAGATGGGGCACCAGACCAGTGTGCACAAGGGAAGTTTTTGCAGATTAAGGAACATTTGAGGGGTTTTGGGTGGGGGCGCTGATCTGGTCTTAGTTGCCACATGTGGGATCTGGTTCCCTGACCGGGGATCAAACCTGGGCCCCCTGCATTGGGAGCACAGAGTCTTAACCATTGGACCACCAGGAAGTCCCCTTGAGTTGGGTTTTGAAGGATGAATAGGAGCTGGGGGAGAAGAGTGTTTCTGTCTGAGGGTACTGTAGGTAGAGAGTAAGACTGCTCTCCTATGAGCAGAGGAGGAAGGGCTTGGTTCTGAGGAAGGACTTGGGCGTGTAGGTAATTCAAATCACTGTGGTTAGGGCTGGTGGAGGCAGAGCTGGATAGGGGGTTGGAGCCAGCCTGGGAGGGCTGTGCGTGGCAGAAGGATAGGCTCAGCCTGGGAGTGTAGAAAGATCCCTTTGGAACTCTGTGGGAAACAAGAGCCTGGAAGCCAGAGGCCAAGGAGGCCTGAGCCGGCAGGGATGGAGAAGAGGGAGGCAGGGCAGGAGGGACGGGACACAGGGCTTCCGGAAGGCAGGGGGTACAGTCGAGCGTCCGCACGGCCCCTGCAGAGTGTGGAGGGCGAGCAGCACGAGAAGGCCGTGGAACTGCTGAAGGCGGCCCAGGGCTCGGTGAAGCTGGTGGTGCGCTACACCCCTCGCGTGCTGGAGGAGATGGAAGCCCGCTTTGAGAAGATGCGCTCTGCCAGGCGGCGCCAGCAACATCAGAGCTACTCGTGAGCCCTTTGCCACCGCGCCCCCGGGGCCTCCTCTGCCTCCCTTATCCCCGACTCCCAAACCAGGCCAGTGATTTCTGAGACCCTGATTGCCACCCCAGCCCTGGCTCCTTTCCCTGGGGCTCTGACCCTTGACCCAGGCTCTCACTCCAAGCCATTCTGACTACCTTGGGGCCCCCTAGCTCACTCCCACCCTGAGATGGGAAACCTGCTTTCTCTGGAATTCCTGTTGAGGAATTCCTGTTGAGCCCACTTCCCTGGGCTCTTGACTCTGGAACCCCAGTCCTGGCTCTCTCCCATGCCTGCCGCAGCCTCCTCCCCTGAGCCTGGCTCCCCTCTCTTCACCCTCCTTTTAGGTCCTTGGAGTCTCGAGGCTGAAACCAGACATCTGGACCCTTACCCCCTCCCCTGTACAGTATTTATTGTCACCAGCTCCTTATTTAAAGATCTTTGACCCTCATTGAGTGTCTATGTCTGTCCTGCATCCAGAGGTTGGAGCGTCTGGAGATGGCGGGGGAAGGGAGAGAAACTGAGGTCGAGACCAGACGCTTTTCAGGGTCTGAGAGCGGAGGTTGAGACTTTTCGCCAGGTCCGAAGACAGAGGCTGGCCGGGATGGAGGCTCGGACGCGGTCTGGGTCTGAGCGCCGCGTCAGAACTTAAGACGTCTGCCCCTACCTTTCAAAGATTCCGAGGCCGGAGGCCAAGCCCCTTTTTCCGTAGCTGGTCTGACGGAGGAGTTCTGAAACGCGCAAGAGACAGTGGGCGGCCTCTGTGTGGGCGGGGCGGAGCGAACCATTAGCCTAGTCCGCCGGGGGAGCCCTGCCGGCCGCGCAATAGTCTGCGGAGGAGGCGGGGGTGCCACGTGCAGTTCCGGAGGCGGGCGCAAGGAGGGCAGAGTAAGGTGCTCTCGCCGACCAGACATTCACCCCACCTTCCAACCCGAGCGCGTGTCTCCGGGAGCCGCCCCCATCTTTAAATCCATCCCTTACTGCCACCTAGCCTCCCGCCCAACCCTCCTGTCCCGTGCGGCGCGAGAGCCGGCGCGCGCCACCGCCGGAATACGGAGTCGCGACTGGCGTTCCACGCCGCGTGCCACTCGCTCCAGGTGACATCATCCCCATGCTGTGCTCCGCCTCCCGCCCCAGCCGTCTCACGCCGCCTGCCTATTGGTCGGCCCGCCTTAGCCCCTCCTCCCTCTCTCCGCCCGCGCGACCCCTCCCAGGCAGTGAGGGGGCGGAGTTTAGCCGCCGGCCGGCATCGACATCGCCTCCCATTGGCCGTTCGGCGCCGTCTGTCAGTCTCCTGTTAAAGGGGCCACGACCGCCTCGGAGCTGGTTGGGGGGGAGGAGGGAGGAGGAATTTTTTGGCGGGGGAAGGTGGGATTTGGGGGGGCGCTGGTGAGCACCCCTGGATCTGGCGGCTGCGGCCTCGCGGGGGGAGGCTGAACGGTGACAGGGGCAGGGGGCTATTTTAGGGGGTAAAGGGCTGTGAGACGGTGAAGGGGAAGGGGTTCCCCAGCGCCCAAGCCGGAGCAAGAGACGCGGAGCCCGCGCGAGCGGCGGAGACAGGGCTCCAGAGCTACAGATCCGGGCCCCGGCCGCCGCCAGGGGCCCCGCCCGGTCCCCCCACCCCACCCCCACGTCCCTCCTGCAGCCCAGCTCCGCCCGCAGCCGCCGCGGACCAGGTAGGTAAGAGCCCAGCTTGGCAAGCCTGGCAGCGCCCACCCCGGGGACCCCTCGCCGAGCTTCCCCCGCCTCCCCGAGAACCTGGATTCTCTTCTTCATCCCCGGGGACCTCAGAGCCCAGATTTCACAGCCCGACCCCAGAGACTCAGGCGTGTCCCTCCCGGTTCTCAGAGTCCCCCAACCGAACCCTAGAATCCCAGGCGTACTGCCGCCTTGCGCCTCCTCCAGGGCCCAGGAGCCTGAATTTCCCAGGTCAGTCCCAGGAACCCCCTCTGGACCTAGATCCTCCTCCTTGGCCCAGTCCTGGCAGATCCAGACACCGGCCACGGCTGTGTCTGGCTCCCCCAGCTAGAGCCGGCCCCCCCTCACCCCACCCCGGCCGCGTCCGCATAGGCCCCCATTCGTGGACCCAACCAGCCCATCTCTCATCCTCCAGCCTGTACAGCCGGCCGAGTCCCTCAGCCCAGGCCGGCTCAACGGCCGCCCTGGACACAGGCCCGCTCTGGAGCTGTCCATGGTCACCATTCTCGGCAGCCTTGCCTCCCCCATCTCCTGCTGCCGCCGCCGGGGTGGGGGCGCCGGCGAAGCGGGGATCCCCCTCGCCGCGCCTTTGACCTGGGGATACCCGGGCCCTCCCCGACCTGGGCGCCCAGGCCTCAGGACTCCGCTGGCCAGGCGCTCAGCCCTATCCTCAGCACCTCAGTTGGGGAGACCACAGCTGTTACTTGAGGAGTCAGGGCTTTTGAATCTTCCTGCCTGGTCCACCTTGGGGATCCCGGCATCCGGGGATCCAGCGCCTACCCGGCTCTGGGAGCCTTGTCAGTCCTCACTTCCTCTGGCTAGAGGCCCCAGCTGATAGCCATCACCCCCCAGCTTCCCACCCCAGGATCTAGAAATCCAGTTTCCCAGCCTTTGCCCCTTTAGAGATCCAGTTCCACAGCCCCCGTGTTCCTCCGATATATATACCAGCCTTCTGGCACCCCACCATCTGCCCCCTGAGGGATTCAGGTGCCATGACTCTCTCCCTTTCAGGGACTCAGAATGCGATTCTTAATGCAATTCTCTGGCTTCTGCCCACCCTCCCTCTTGGAGACCTAGTCGCCTTGTCCGCGATCCTGCCTCCCCTTAGGGACGCAGGAGTTCAGACCCCACTCTCTGTAACTGCCCACCAAAGCCATCTACCTGTGCCCTCCCTTCCAACAAGGACTCAGGCTTCAAACTTCCATCTCCTGTCTTTTGTCTCCACAAAGATTCAGCAGGTAAAAAGAAAAGAAAAAAAAGATTCCAGAGTCCAGTTTCCCAACTCTGCCCTCCCTGCACTCCAAGTATCTAGTTGCTCAGCTGCTACTTTTAGGGACCCGAGTACCTGGAGACTCAGAGTTGCCCATCAACCTGACATCTCTGGTGGCTTTGAAAACCCCCTGCCTCTGCCCCATATCATTTCATGTTTGGGGCTTCCTGGGGGGGTCTGCCCCTAAGACCCAGCTTCTTGAGATGCTTCCAGCACCCCATCATGATGTTTTCATATCTGTGACATCCTATCCTTCAAAGTTCATTCTCAAACTCAGCCTGGCATACACCCCTTCCTCCAGATGTGCTCTGTGACCTAGGTTCATTTCGCGATCTAGACTAGTCCTCCACATTTCCAACTAAACCTGCAGCCTGGCAGTGCCTCATGGAATTTTTTCTAAATCTAGAATACTCCCAGTCAACGTCTGTTCCTTCTTTTCCCAAGTTATGTTCTAAAGTCTAGGTTAGATGCTAAATTCGAGGCATGACTTTGCCCAGGTAAATTCAAATATCTAGACAATGTTCCTAAGCCAAATTCTCCACCTTCCTCCCCTTGACGTGTTCCTTTCCCACTCCCACCTCCTTTCCACAATGAATCTTAGTGCCCTGATCCCTGGTCAGGCCCCAGCAGTGAAGGCACCTAGTCCTAACCATTGGACCGCCAAGTAATTCCTGAAAAAAACCAGCGCTATGTCCTAATTCATTTGGGTGTGTTTCCCAGCCTTTCCCAGAGATCCAGTTCCACAGCCCCCGTGTTCCTCCGATATATATACCAGCCTTCTGGCACCCCACCATCTGCCCCCTGAGGGATTCAGGTGCCATGACTCTCTCCCTTTCAGGGACTCAGAATGCGATTCTTAATGCAATTCTCTGGCTTCTGCCCACCCTCCCTCTTGGAGACCTAGTCGCCTTGTCCGCGATCCTGCCTCCCCTTAGGGACGCAGGAGTTCAGACCCCACTCTCTGTAACTGCCCACCAAAGCCATCTACCTGTGCCCTCCCTTCCAACAAGGACTCAGGCTTCAAACTTCCATCTCCTGTCTTTTGTCTCCACAAAGATTCAGCAGGTAAAAAGAAAAGAAAAAAAAGATTCCAGAGTCCAGTTTCCCAACTCTGCCCTCCCTGCACTCCAAGTATCTAGTTGCTCAGCTGCTACTTTTAGGGACCCAGTACCTGGAGACTCAGAGTTGCCCATCAACCTGACATCTCTGGTGGCTTTGAAAACCCCCTGCCTCTGCCCCATATCATTTCATGTTTGGGGCTTCCTGGGGGGGTCTGCCCCTAAGACCCAGCTTCTTGAGATGCTTCCAGCACCCCATCATGATGTTTTCATATCTGTGACATCCTATCCTTCAAAGTTCATTCTCAAACTCAGCCTGGCATACACCCCTTCCTCCAGATGTGCTCTGTGACCTAGGTTCATTTCGCGATCTAGACTAGTCCTCCACATTTCCAACTAAACCTGCAGCCTGGCAGTGCCTCATGGAATTTTTTCTAAATCTAGAATACTCCCAGTCAACGTCTGTTCCTTCTTTTCCCAAGTTATGTTCTAAAGTCTAGGTTAGATGCTAAATTCGAGGCATGACTTTGCCCAGGTAAATTCAAATATCTAGACAATGTTCCTAAGCCAAATTCTCCACCTTCCTCCCCTTGACGTGTTCCTTTCCCACTCCCACCTCCTTTCCACAATGAATCTTAGTGCCCTGATCCCTGGTCAGGCCCCAGCAGTGAAGGCACCTAGTCCTAACCATTGGACCGCCAAGTAATTCCTGACATATTCCAATATTTACAAAGCCAGTCTTTGCTTATTTGTCTTCTAAAATTTCATTTGGGTGTGTTCTAGGTTCTAGCCGCATCTTGGGCATTGTTCTAGGTTCCGTTCTTTTCCCAGGGGCACTCTAAGTGCTAGAATGTGTGCGTTCCACTTATGTGCACTAGCTGTCTCCAAACTGCACTATCAATTCTAGAATACGCTTCCATATTTCACTTTCTTTATTTTTAATTCTGGTCTCTTTTATTGGTTTTATTTATTTATTTTCATACATCTTTATTCTCTGGCCTGTGTGGGCCTTCCATTGCAGTGGCCTCTCGTTGCAGAGCACCGGCTCTGGGCGCATGTGCTCCAGAGCACTGGCTCATAATTGGACACATTGGTCCAGCCACTCCACGGCACGTGGGATCTTCCCAGACCCTTCCCAGGGATCGAACCAGTGCGCCTTGCACTGCAAGGCGGACTCTTCACCCACTGGACCACCAGGGAAGCCCTATTTTATTTATTTTTTGATTGCACAGTGAGGTATGCGGGATCTTACTTCTTTGACCAAGGATTGAACCCACACCCCCTGCAGTGGAAGGGCAGAGTCTTTACCACTGAACTTCTTGGGAAGTCCCCACACTTCTCTGTTTTAGATACCATTCAATTCTACAGTCTTAAATCTCGAGGATTTCCACTGAAGTTCTGTACATTGCCTCTTCCTTCCTCAGGTTCTGTGTTCTAGGGCCATCTTTTCTGTCTATATTTTCCCTAGTGTGACCTTGGCTTAGAATTTGTTCCCTGTTGGATTGTGGGTTTCCTCCATCTGCAGCTTCAGCATTCTAAACATGCTGTGGGCTCTTTCCTCTTCTGGAGTCTTCAGCCGAGAAATGTCCTCATTTCTAGAACACACCACCCCCACCTCTTTTGCCAGCTCAGTCCTTCTGCCAGTAAATTCTCAATTGCCAGAAGGCATCTTTCTGCATTTTCCCCCAGGCAGTTCTAAGTTCTGGGCAAACTCCTTGCTATTTTCTAGGTTTTTCTTTGCCTCTAGGGCATGCTCTGAATTCTGGAGCATATAGTCTGCCCTCTGAGTTCTAACTTATTCTAGATGCATGAACAAGTTAAGAATGCGATCTTCTGCTCTATTCTGTGTTTTACTTTCATCCCTGGTAGGTTCTGAGTTCTGGATTATCTCTCCTGACTTAGGTTTGTTTTGTGTTGCACCACATCAGTCCTTAGATGTCATCAGCATCCCCTCTGGGCTTGGGGTTCTTTTTTGTGGAGGAGGTTCTTTGCAGTTATTGGCTTGCTCTTGGCTGGTTCAAACTTCCAGACCTGGGTTCCAGAATAGACCCCTGTATTTGGCCCCATGTGTGGATCTTACCCCAAGCACACTGTCAGTATGGACGTGCATATCTTTTCTGTACACTCTACTGTGCCCTTCTAGAGTCTCCACTCAGCCTTGCTGTGTTTTGTTTCTTTCTCAGAATTTGAAATTCTAGAGCACCCTCCTGAAAGCATCCCTAGTTGCATGAGTAGGTTCTGGGTTTTAGATACCATGCTAGCTTTTGGCCTAAGGCTGACCTGCCCTCTTAGAAACATTTTCTTGAATCTGACCTCTAAGTGTTGGGACTCAGATGTCTAGATTCCCAGGTGCACCTCTTCAAAGACCAAATGGTACAGGTCCCCAGTTATCTCCTCTCCCAGTTCCCAGGGCTCTCGGTCCCTACCTCTTCTCCCGGGAGTCCAAGGCTCCAGTCCCAGGCTTTAGATAGAGTCCAGATATTGGGTGGGGCTGAGAATTATCCATGCTGAGAACTGGTTAGACCTCCGCCTGAAGGGAGAGGAAGAAAGGAGAGAACAGAGTGAAACTCCCTCCTGCTTTCGGCTGGGCCAGCCAGACCCGTCTGAGCTGATGTGTGCGGAGGGAGTGGCTCAGGAGAGCTTCCTTTGTCCCCGCCCACGGCTTGTGAACCCTGACTCCTGCGGCCTGGGGGCCTGGATGCCTGGGTTCTGAGGAAAGAGAAATCCGAAGGCTGAGATCTCTGGGTATCTGGTTGGAGGTTGAAAGCCCAGGCTCTGTGTCCTGGGAGGAGAGCGATCTGGTCCCTGACCCCTGGCTCTGGGGAGAAGGATGGAGGCTCAGACTCCTCTCTCTGGGGGACAGGAAGGACAGGGGGCCTAGATTCCTGTGACCTGGGAGAAGAGATGGCTGGATCTAGGGCCCCTGTGTAGTGTGAAACAGCTAGCATCGTCCACATGATCTTTTTTTTTTTTTTCCCCAACTGGAGTGCATCTTTAAATTCTCCTGGAGCTAGATAGCTAAGATATCTGGGCAGTTGAAGGAGAAAGGAGTTGAGTTGAATAGCAATGACCTTGTGACATTATACAGGTGACCACCTAGCAGTGACTTCATTCTGTGACTCCAGTTTTGCGATCTCTTGAAGATCTGGTCTCCCTCTCCGGGGCCTGAGTTCTCACTCGTACAGTTAGGTTGAAGGGGATTCTCAGCAGGGCCAGAATAGGTAGACTGATATTCCCACAGTGCCATTGTTGGGCAGGACCTGAGCTGCTTGCTTGGGCGGGACTTGGGCTGGAGGGGAGTGCATGCACACTCGGTCGTGTATGATTGACCCTGAGACCCTATGCACTGTAGCCCACCAGGCTCCTCTGTCCATGGGATTTCCCAGGCAAGAATACTGGAGTGGGTAGCCAATCCCTTCTGCAGGGGGTCTTCCCAACCCAGGGATCTAACCCGTGTCTCCTGTTTCTCCTGCATTGGCAGGCAGATTTTTTTGCCAGAGACACCCGCGAAGCCCTTGGAAGGACAGGGAGGGGCCTGCAAACTTTCCACTTTTGATCACGGAGTGGGTCACTCTTAATTGGCTGAGACTAGATTTGCTGCCCATGTCAGATGAAGTCCAACTTCAGTTTCTCCAAGTGCTCTCACCCAGATGGTCAGGCCTGGTTTCCGGGGAGCAACGGGTTTCTGTTTATCTTGCACCATGATTGGAATCGATGGGCCTCAGTTCTTGCTGTGCAGTCGCTTGGGTTGTCCTGCCTCAGTTTTCACTATGCAGTGTCCCAGTGACATGCTTAAGTTTCGTTGCCTGTGCTTTGACGAAGCCGCTCTCATCCCCTGCCCCCTCCCCGTACACGCAGGCCAGCACCGCCGCCATGATGTGCGAGGTGATGCCCACCATCAGCGAGGATGGCCGGCGGGGCTCGGCGCTGGGCCCGGACGAGGCGGGCGGCGAGCTGGAGCGCCTCATGGTCACGATGCTCACCGAGCGCGAGCGCCTGCTCGAAACGCTGCGCGAGGCGCAGGACGGGCTTGCTACGGCGCAGTTGCGGCTGCGCGAGCTGGGCCACGAGAAAGACTCCTTGCAGCGCCAGCTCAGCATCGCGCTGCCCCAGGTCTGGGCGGGGCCGGGGCGGGGCTGGAGGGAGGCGGGGCCTCGGCTCGAGGAGGTGCGGGTAAAGGCATCCGGAAGGGGCGGGGCTTTACATATGGTAGAGGGAGGGGCTTGCCGGTGATGGGCGGAGCCTGAGCCGCTTGAAGGGGCGGGATTTGGTGGAAAGGGGAGGGACTTCCTAACCTCCCATTTCTTTGGAATGAGGGAGATGGGGAAAAAAGACTGATCTGATCGTACAATTCTGCCCGTATCTGGACAGGAGTTCGCGGCTCTGACGAAGGAGCTGAACTTGTGTCGGGAGCAGCTACTGGAACGGGAGGAAGAGATTGCAGAGCTGAAGGCGGAGCGGAACAACACGCGGGTGAGGGGACTTGGGGGCGGGACTTAAGTGGGGTGGGCGGAGCCTTGGGTGTTGCCTCCTGACCCATCTTTTTTCCCTTTTTTCCTTTCTTCTCTTGCTTCCACAACTTGGGGCGGCGGGTCTCCTCTGGTCCCCTCCTTCCTTCATGTCCCCTTCCCTATTTCCATAACCGTTCTCATTTTTGGTACCACTCCTCCCTGAATGCCACTCCTCCCTGAATGCCACCCCAACCTCTGTTATCTGTCTCTCTCTTTTCGTGACCTGTCTCTCTTCACACCTCTTTGCTTGGCTCCACCTTTTCCATGTGTCTTCCCCACCTGTCTGAATCCTCTTCCTCCACTCTGCCTTTCTTCCCTTGACACTTATCCTTGGCCCGATGCCTATCCCTGTAGCTTCTCCTAGAACATCTGGAGTGCCTGGTGTCCAGGCACGAGAGGTCACTGCGCATGACCGTCGTAAAACGGCAAGCCCAGTCTCCGGGCGGTGTCTCTTCTGAGGTGGAAGTACTCAAGGCTTTAAAATCCCTCTTTGAGCACCACAAGGCCCTGGATGAGAAGGTATGAGACTCAGAAGAGCCTGCATGCAGAACTGAAATCAGTGGTTGGCGGATAGCCGTCTTGAATGGCAGAAATTCTGGCTGTGATTGGTTGGAGATGGCCCACGTGGGAAGGGTGTTTATTAAAGATTTATTTATTTATTTATGGGGGGGGTAGGGTGGGGAGGAATGGGAGCAGGCGGGCCACTTCTATTGGTCTTTCATTTCTCCATTTTCATCCATCTTTGTTCTTTGGCCCGTGTGGGCCTCCCATCGCGGTGGCCTCTGTTGTCGCAGAGCGCCGGCTCTGGGCGCATGCGCTCCAGAGCTGCGGCTCAGTAATTGGACACATTGGTCCAGCTGCTCCGCGGCACGTGGGATCTTCCCAGGCCAGGGATCGAACCGGCGCCCCTTGCACTGCAAGGCGGTGTCCTTACCCACTGGGCCACCAGGGAAGCCCGGGAAGGGTGTTGTCTATCTCGAAACTGATTGAAACGGGCTATGCAGACTGAGACCTGAGTGGCCGATAAAAGAAAAGAAAAAAAAAGATGGGGTCTACCAGCGGGTGAAGCTGCCTCGGTAACTGGTTGGGGCTACCTACCTGTTATAAACAGCGGAATGATAATGTCAGCCTATCAGGTCCATCCCAAGGTGTTCTGCACCAGCTGTCCTTGATCGGGTATGATCTCCATCTCACTGGTCTCGCCTCGGTCCCCAGGTCCGGGAGCGGCTGCGAATGGCGCTGGAACGGGTGGCTGTGCTAGAGGAAGAACTGGAGCTGAGCAATCAGGAGGTGGGGGTGTGGCCAAGAAGAAGGCGGGAGTAATGAACTACCAATGGGGTGGAGGTGATTGGGTGGGTCCTAGAATCTGCTAGGGGCAGAATTAGGGCACAGGACCAATGAGGTTGGACTTTGGAGAGAACCGGATTCCTAAGGTGAAGTCCCCTGGGCAGGACGAAGGGGAGTGCTGCTGGGTGACAGTGAGTGAGAACCTGGGCTGGAGCTGCGGGGAGGCACTGACTGCGGAGGAAGTGGGCCAGGGAAGTAAGGGCGGGCTTCCTCTCCGGGGTGGTTGACGAGAGCTATGAGCACGCAGGGCCTAAGGGTAGACTATGGAATAAGGGGTGCCCAGCAGGACCAGTGCTCGTGGGAAGTAGAACGGGGGTTCTAGGGCCCCCTTTACCCTGATTTCCGTTTCTGTTGCCAGACTCTGAGCCTTCGAGAGCAGCTGTCTAGGCGCCGGTCAGGGCTAGAGGAGCCCGGCAAGGATGGGGATGGCCAGGTAAGAGGTGGAAGTCTTTCCCTCTCCTTGGTCTTCATTGGCCCTGATCCTGGGGTTCCTACTCTACTCCTTGACTCTGTGATGGTCCTTTTAATGTTTGGGATGATCCTCACAGACCCTAGGACATCTGAATCCCTCAGACCCTTGCTGACCTTTGACCTCTGATTCAGGTCAGCTGGCTGACTTTTGTGACCACCATGGTTCTAACTGATCTGTGGTTCCCCCTCACTCCCATCAGCTTTCTCCTTGCATTCTCTATCTCTGTGTTCCCCAATCTGAGTTCTGTTCCTTCCTGCCTCATTGTCTGTACTCCAGACTCTTGCCAATGGCCTGGGTCCTGGAGGGGATTCGAACCGGCGCACAGCAGAGCTGGAGGAGGCCCTGGAGCGGCAGCGGGCAGAGGTGTGCCAGCTGCGGGAGCGCCTGGCGGTGTTGTGCCGCCAGATGAGCCAGCTGGAGGAGGAGCTGGGCACCGCCCACCGCGAGCTGGGTAAGGCCGAGGAAGCTAACGCCAAGCTCCAGCGCGACCTCAAGGAGGTGAGGCCGGAGCCCTTGGTGGGCTGCCCTCTGTCCCTCTCTTCCCTTCAGCCCTCGCTGCTCCCCTCTGCCCAGCAGTCACAGAGCTCACAACCTGGATTCAGTCCACAAGGTGTGTGGACTCTTCTTCTCTCTGTAAAATGGGGTTTATGCCCCTTGTCAGAGAGTTGGCATGTGGCACCTACATGGTAGTCACCCAGGGTCTGGTTGTAGTTATTACGTTACCACTAGGAGATGCTCTCTCACCTCTGAACTGAGCTCCTTTGGCTGCATTTCACCCCATCCTGGCTGAGGCCCCTTGATCTTAACTCCCACGCTCCAGGGACTGTGGAGAAATGTAGGCATGGATTCTTTTTTTTTTTTTTTTTTCTGGTAATCTGTGCAGGTGACCAGAGCCCCAGGGTGAAGGAGCACTCTTTTTTTTTAAAAAAAAGATTTATTTATTTATTTATTTTGGATGGGGGTTGGATTGAGGAGGGAGGGGAACGGGCGGGCCACTTCTATTGGTCTTTCATTTATCTGTTTTCATCTGTCTTTTGTTCTTTGGCTCCTGTGGGCCTCCCATCGCAGTGGCCTCTCTTGCTGCAGAGCATCAGCTCTGGGCGCATGCGCTCCAGCGCTCCGGCTCGGTAATTGGACACATCGGTCCAGCTGCTCCGCAGCACATGGGATCTTCCCAGGCCAGGGATTGAACCAGCGTCCCTTGCACTGCAAGGTGGTGTCCTTACCCACTGGACCACCAGGGGAAGCCCGATGTTTGTTTTTTATGAGACCCTAGGGCACTTGCTCCTGATGCTAAACCTGAGCTGTGCCAGAAGTTGCTGAAAAATCTCAGAAATGTTTTCTTATATATAAAAAGAAGTTGCTGAGAAAATCTAAGGTCTGGATTTTTGAGGCGAGTGGGCCAAGAAGAGTGGAGCCTTTCCATCCCTGGAGTCTTAGGTCATCCATATAAGGAGAGACTAAGCCAGTTCTGTCCTGGAAGTTCAAAGGAGGTGCTGTACAGCCACTTTAACTATCAGGTGACATGGGGCAGACAATCAAATGTTGGCTATTTCCAGGAGCTCTTGGCAGACACGGTTCCATCATTCTGACCCCCGTTTGGCAAGGGACTTCATTTCCCAGGGTACCCTGGCGTGCCTGAATTGGGGTTCCAAGCCTAGGCTACCCCCATGACCTTCCGGGAGCTGTAGTCCACGCGGTCCTTTGTCACCTCTGCAGGCACTGGCACAACGGGAGGATATGGAGGAAAGAATCACAACGCTAGAGAAGCGCTACTTAAGTGCCCAGCGCGAGGCCACATCTCTCCACGACGCCAACGACAAGTTGGAAAACGAATTGGCCAGCAAGGAGTCATTGTACCGACAGGTGGGGGCACGGCCGGGGAGGGGCGATGGGGGTGAAGCTGTGGCCCATTGGACCTAGCTCCTCCCTTCCCCTTGTCTGTGGCCCCCAGAGTGAAGAGAAGAGCCGGCAGCTGGCCGAGTGGCTGGACGACGCCAAGCAGAAGCTGCAGCAGACTCTGCAGAAGGCAGAGACCTTGCCAGAGATTGAGGCCCAGCTGGCCCAGCGCGTGGCGGCACTCAATAAAGTGAGGGAGGCCAGGGACAGGGCCTTGAGTATGGGGCAAGAGTGGGGCTTAGAGGGGGCGGGGCCTGGAGACACCATTAAAATTCTGCAGCAAAGGGACCTGAGATCCTCATGTAGAATGAAGGAAGGGCCTAGAGGTTGAGTGGGAGGTGGTGTTCTCTAGTTTGGACTAAAAGGATGGGTGGGCAAGCTGAGAAGGAGACTGTGTTATGGAAGAGGACAGAGCTTGAAACTGAAGTGCAAGGTTTGGAGCTCTGTGGGGGAGGAGCCTAGAGCTCCAGGGGCGGGGCCTGGAAGCCAGTCCTGGAAGAGGAGGGGCCTGAGGTCTGACTGGACCGTTGTGGGACAGTCAGATGCCATGGGCTCCAACTTCTAGGCTGAGGAACGCCATGGGAATTTTGAGGAGCGACTTCGGCAGCTGGAGGCCCAGTTGGAGGAGAAGAACCAGGAGCTGCAGCGGGTGAGGGGGCTTTGAGGCTTAGGGGAGGAGCCTAGATGAGGGGGCTGGGCTGGAGGGGTGGGAGTTGCCAGAAGGGACTGTGCTCGGGGCCCCAGCACCTCTGCTCTGCTCTCTTCTGGGCAGGCCCGGCAGCGGGAGAAGATGAATGATGACCACAACAAGCGGTTGTCCGAGACAGTGGACAAGCTGCTGAGTGAGTCCAACGAACGACTGCAGCTACACCTCAAGGAGCGCATGGGGGCTCTGGAGGAGAAGGTGTGCCCCAACCCAGGACTCCCATAAGCTGGAATCTGGGGGGCCCAGACCTTTCACCAAACCATTAGCTGAGATCACCCCAAATATGGGCACCCCGAATCTAACAAACTGCTCTCTTGCTGGGACCAGCACTCTTTCACCTAAACACCCTACAGCTGACTTCCAGGCCGCCTATCCTGAATCTTTGGTGCAAATTGTACCGACAGGTGGCACGGCCGGAGGCGTTGGGGACTGGCCCATTGGACCTAGCTCCTCCCTTCCCCTTGTCTGTGGCCCCCAGAGTGAAGAGAAGAGCCGGCAGCTGGCCGAGTGGCTGGACGACGCCAAGCAGAAGCTGCAGCAGACTCTGCAGAAGGCAGAGACCTTGCCAGAGATTGAGGCCCAGCTGGCCCAGCGCGTGGCGGCACTCAATAAAGTGAGGGAGGCCAGGGACAGGGCCTTGAGTATGGGGCAAGAGTGGGGCTTAGAGGGGGCGGGGCCTGGAGACACCATTAAAATTCTGCAGCAAAGGGACCTGAGATCCTCATGTAGAATGAAGGAAGGGCCTAGAGGTTGAGTGGGAGGTGGTGTTCTCTAGTTTGGACTAAAAGGATGGGTGGGCAAGCTGAGAAGGAGACTGTGTTATGGAAGAGGACAGAGCTTGAAACTGAAGTGCAAGGTTTGGAGCTCTGTGGGGGAGGAGCCTAGAGCTCCAGGGGCGGGGCCTGGAAGCCAGTCCTGGAAGAGGAGGGGCCTGAGGTCTGACTGGACCGTTGTGGGACAGTCAGATGCCATGGGCTCCAACTTCTAGGCTGAGGAACGCCATGGGAATTTTGAGGAGCGACTTCGGCAGCTGGAGGCCCAGTTGGAGGAGAAGAACCAGGAGCTGCAGCGGGTGAGGGGGCTTTGAGGCTTAGGGGAGGAGCCTAGATGAGGGGGCTGGGCTGGAGGGGTGGGAGTTGCCAGAAGGGACTGTGCTCGGGGCCCCAGCACCTCTGCTCTGCTCTCTTCTGGGCAGGCCCGGCAGCGGGAGAAGATGAATGATGACCACAACAAGCGGTTGTCCGAGACAGTGGACAAGCTGCTGAGTGAGTCCAACGAACGACTGCAGCTACACCTCAAGGAGCGCATGGGGGCTCTGGAGGAGAAGGTGTGCCCCAACCCAGGACTCCCATAAGCTGGAATCTGGGGGGCCCAGACCTTTCACCAAACCATTAGCTGAGATCACCCCAAATATGGGCACCCCGAATCTAACAAACTGCTCTCTTGCTGGGACCAGCACTCTTTCACCTAAACACCCTACAGCTGACTTCCAGGCCGCCTATCCCCTGAATTCTTGGCTTTCCCCCAAGCCTCTAACCCTATGGACTCTCAAACTCTGAATCCACTGAAATTACACAGGACGCTGAATTCTGGGCTCCCAGGGACCTCTCTTCAGCAGCGTCTTCACTCTACAGCCCTCTCCCCCCTCCATCTCACCATTCCAGCCCACCTCATTTCCCCTGGGGTCTCCTCAGACCTGCCTCTGTGCCCTGGAGGCTGCTTCCAGGTTCCAACCCCTCACCACACCCCTGTCCCCCACAGAACTCACTGAGCGAGGAGATTGCCAACATGAAGAAGCTTCAGGATGAGCTGTTGCTCAACAAGGTAGGGAGGAAGCTGGAGGAGCGGGCCTCGGGGCTGAGGGCCAGGGACATGGTGCAGGCATTGCTGGGCTTGGAATCAGCCTGGCTGGGAGGCGCTGAGCCCCAGGAGGGGCCAGATTCTGACCTGACCTCGCCAACCTCCTCCTCCAGGAGCAGCTCCTGGCCGAGATGGAGCGGATGCAGATGGAGATCGACCAGCTTCGGGGGAGGCCACCCTCCTCCTACTCCAGGTGACAGCAGCTTTCCAGCCCCACCTGTGCCATGGAGCCCACTCGGCCAAACACCTCCCTTCTGCGTCCAAGTCTCCCCATCCCACTCCCTGTCCTCCTGAGACTTCCCTGAAGTCTGGGTCCCTCTTATTTTTGACCCCTGACTTCAGATCTCTGACCCCAGACCTTTTTAACATAAGATCCTTCTTCCAGTCCTCTGACCCCAAGCCCTTGCACATGACCGCTGACCTCGATTTCCTTTTCCTGACTCTTTGGTCTCTGCTCTCTCCATGTCCACAGATCGCTCCCTGGCAGTGCCCTGGAGCTCCGTTACTCTCAGGCGCCCACCTTGCCTTCTGGCGCCCACCTGGACCCCTATGGGGCTGGCAGTGGCCGAGCAAGCAAGAGGGGCCGCTGGTCGGGGGTCAAGGATGAGCCCTCTAAGGTCAGCAGCCACTGCTGGGGTCCGGACTGAGCAGGGCTTGGGAGGGCAGCAGGAGGAGGTGGCACCCCGCGTGCGGGGCTCTGGGAGGGGACTGAACTGAGAAGCAAAGGCTCCTGGGCCCACACTGTCCTCTCTCCTTTCATCATCCCCACTTGCCTTGATGTCTCCTCCCGTGGCTGTCCTGCTGCCTGGTGAGAACTACAGAGGAACGATGGGGTGGGAAGAGGGGCAGATCTGGGGGGAGGATATGCAGGGTGTGGAATCCTAGAATGGAGGGGGCCCAGTGAAGACAGGAAGTGGGCTGGGTCAGAGGAAACAGTGGACTCAGGGGAGGCGGCAGAGGCTGGGGTGGTCAAGAAAGGGGACCCACCAGGAGAGAAAGGTGGGCTGGGGAAAGTGGGGGACTGGGTCCCAGGGTGAAGGGCAGTTAATGTGGGGCCCGGGGGCAGCGTGGTAGAGAATGGGAAAGGCCAGGAGCGGCGAGGCCCTAAGTCTGGCTCCTGTCCACCTGTCGTTCTCTGCCCCCACACAGAGACAGGAGTGGGAGCGGTCTGCCTCTGCAGGGTCCATGCCGCCTCCGTTCCCTGGCGAGCTGGATGGCTCAGATGAAGAGGAGGCGGAGGGGGTGTTTGGGGCTGAGCTGCTGTCCCCCAGTGGGCAGGCCGATGTGCAGACGCTGGCCATCATGCTTCAGGAGCAGCTGGAGGCCATCAACAAGGAGATCAAGTAAGTCCTGTCCCCGCTCTCTCTCATCCTGCCCGAGCTGAACTCACAGCCCCTCTGGCTCCGGAGATGGATCTGAACACCTAAGCCCACCTTCTTTACTACCTATCCTCCAGGAATTCTCCCAGCCTAACGCTATTCAGGAATCTCTGAGGAAACATCCAGACATCTCCCGTGTGGTCTTTAAACATTAAACACTGCTCCCCTACAAACAGCACTCAAAATTTCCCAAAATAGGGCTTCCCTGATGGTCCAGTGGGTAAAGAGTCTGCCTTGCCGTGCAAGGGGCACCAGTTCGATCCCTGGCCCAGGAAGATCCCACACACTGTGGAGAGGCTGGACCAGTGTGTCCAATTCCAAGCCAGCGCTCTGGAGCACATGCACCCAGAGCCGCTGCTCTGCAGTGACAGAGGCCACTGCAACGGGAGGCCCATACAGGCCAAAGAGTAAAAAGATCAATGAAAAGAAATATAAATAAAAGAGGCATGATGGGGGGAAAAGAAAAAAAAAAAACATTAAAAAAAATCTCCCAAAATACCCAAGACGACATTATCAAATACCGCAAATCACAATCCAATCCATCAAGATTCCTCCATGATATCATGGCTTCAAGCAGCCATTACTCAGAGACTGCCAGTGCCCTACGTATCTCGACCTGAAGTCCCCCATCCAAAACACCTTGAGAACCTCCACTCTAGACAATAGGAATTTCTCCCTGATAGAAGAAGAATCCTCAGTGTCTTAAGAATCCCCCACCTCATTAAGTCTACCCAGATTCCTCAGCAGTTGTCCTGTTTAGCAGTTCTCTAAGAACACCCTTGCACTGGGCCCCAGCAAACAAATCAACCTGACCGCCATCTTCATTCCAGCACATTCTGACTGGACATACTGACTCTTTTAACAAATGTCTCTGTGACCTTCCCATATCCCAGACTGACCTCAGAGTCCCTGATCTCACCCTGTGAGCTTGTTCTCACTGCCCTGCGTAGAGCTTGACCTCTTGCCCTTTGTCACCCATTTATGGAAGTCACCCCAGGCTCCCTCTCCTGTGGTCTGCCTCGCCCTCTCCTCCCATCTCCCCATTTCCCTCCTCAGGTTGATCCAAGAGGAGAAGGAGACAACTGAACAACGGGCAGAAGAGCTGGAGAGCCGGGTGTCGGGCTCCGGCCTGGACTCCCTGGGCCGCTACCGCAGTAGCTGCTCACTGCCCCCCTCCCTCACCACCTCTACCCTCGCCAGCCCCTCCCCTCCCAGCTCCGGCCACTCAACACCCCGTCTGGCACCCCCCAGCCCCGCCCGCGAGGGCACCGACAAACCCGTGAGTATTCTTAAGTCTCCTTGGCTTGGGTGGCAGGGAGGCCGTAAAAGGGGTTCCCTAACACACAGCAGCAATGACTGCCACATCAATGATTTTCAAAAGCAACCTTGGCTTTCCCTGTAAATTCCAAAAGGAGGATTTTCCTGGAGGTCCAGTGGTTGGGCGTCTGCCTGCCAGTGCAGGGGACACAGGTTTGATCCCTTCTCCAGGAAGATTCCATGTGCTGTGGGTGGCTAAGCCCACGTGCCACAACTATTGAGCCTGTGCTCGAGAGCCCACGCTCCGCAACAAGAGAAGCCACTGCAATGAGAAGCTCAGGTGCCACGACTGGGGAGCAGCCTTTGCTCACCCCAGCTAGAGCAAGCCCGTGTGCAGCAACAAAGACCCAGTGCCACTAAAAATAATTTTTTTTTAATTAATAAAAAAAGAGGGGGAAACAAAAGAGGAGCAAAAGGGAGGCTGAGTCCCTGAATTCCTGAACCCTGACTTGTACTTAAGTCAGATCTGATCTACTTCAACCTATTTTAGGCATTACATTTCTGCGTGGGATTTTTATTTTCAATTATTTTCGGCCATGCCATGCAGCTTGCTAGATTTGAGTTCCCCAATCAGGGATCAAACCCTGGGCCCCAGCAGTGAAAGCACCAAGTCCTAACCACTGGACCACCAGGGAATTCTCACTGCATAGCACTTTTACAAAAATGTTTCTGTTGACTAACTATGTATTTGAGAGCAACCATTACATCCTCAGAATTGACCTCAGAGGGAGGCACAAGAGCTGTACGCCCTATCTTATTGCCCTGAACTCAGCTTTCCTATTTTCAGAACTCGTAACTCATGAGATGTCCTTGAGGCTGAGCAGATTCCACTCCTCACACCAGAAGCTCAGTTCAGTTCAGTTCAGTCACTCAGGGCTTATCAGGCTCCAGGGGGACTGCAGTTATCGTCTTTATATTTTTTCAGCTCACCCTTACTTAATCTAGTCAATCTTTAGAAGTGGTATCCCAAATCAGGGGTATTGCAGACACCTAATAGACCTCCCAACTGATGAGGAGCCCCCAACGCGATCCCTCCAACTCAGTATACTGTCTCTGCCTCTCTGTCTCCAGAATCACGTCCCCAAGGAGGAACCCGTGGCTCCACGGGGGGAGGGGCCGGCCATCCCAGGAGACACCCCGCCTCCCACCCCTCGCTCTGCCCGCCTTGAGAGAATGACCCAGGCCTTGGCTCTGCAGGCAGGATCCCTGGAGGATGGAGGGCCACCACGGGGAAGGTCAGTAAGAACAAGGGACGAGGCGGGGAGGGGCTCGCTTGGGAGGAGGTGATGGGAGGGGACAAAGACTGGGAAGGAGAGGAGGCCTCCCGGGTGGGCTCTACTTTCCCCCTGTCCTGCTCGCCTAGTGAGGGTGCCCCGGATTCCCCTCCAAGGCACGACTGGGAGCAGCCTTTGCTCACCCCAGCTAGAGCAAGCCCGTGTGCAGCAACAAAGACCCAGTGCCACTAAAAATAATTTTTTAATTAATAAAAGAGGGGGAAACAAAAGAGGAGCAAAAGGGAGGCTGAGTCCCTGAATTCCTGAACCCTGACTTGTACTTAAGTCAGATCTGATCTACTTCAACCTATTTTAGGCATTACATTTCTGCGTGGGATTTTTATTTTCAATTATTTTCGGCCATGCCATGCAGCTTGCTAGATTTGAGTTCCCCAATCAGGGATCAAACCCTGGGCCCCAGCAGTGAAAGCACCAAGTCCTAACCACTGGACCACCAGGGAATTCTCACTGCATAGCACTTTTACAAAAATGTTTCTGTTGACTAACTATGTATTTGAGAGCAACCATTACATCCTCAGAATTGACCTCAGAGGGAGGCACAAGAGCTGTACGCCCTATCTTATTGCCCTGAACTCAGCTTTCCTATTTTCAGAACTCGTAACTCATGAGATGTCCTTGAGGCTGAGCAGATTCCACTCCTCACACCAGAAGCTCAGTTCAGTTCAGTTCAGTCACTCAGGGCTTATCAGGCTCCAGGGGGACTGCAGTTATCGTCTTTATATTTTTTCAGCTCACCCTTACTTAATCTAGTCAATCTTCAGAAGTGGTATCCCAAATCAGGGCTATTGCAGACACCTAATAGACCTCCCAACTGATGAGGAGCCCCCAACGCGATCCCTCCAACTCAGTATACTGTCTCTGCCTCTCTGTCTCCAGAATCACGTCCCCAAGGAGGAACCCGTGGCTCCACGGGGGGAGGGGCCGGCCATCCCAGGAGACACCCCGCCTCCCACCCCTCGCTCTGCCCGCCTTGAGAGAATGACCCAGGCCTTGGCTCTGCAGGCAGGATCCCTGGAGGATGGAGGGCCACCACGGGGAAGGTCAGTAAGAACAAGGGACGAGGCGGGGAGGGGCTCGCTTGGGAGGAGGTGATGGGAGGGGACAAAGACTGGGAAGGAGAGGAGGCCTCCCGGGTGGGCTCTACTTTCCCCCTGTCCTGCTCGCCTAGTGAGGGTGCCCCGGATTCCCTGCACAAAGCTCCCAAGAAGAAGAGCATCAAGTCGTCCATAGGCCGTCTCTTTGGCAAGAAGGAGAAGGGGCGAATGGGACCCCCAGGTCGGGACAGCTCTTCTCTGGGTGAGTCCCCGGACCCTCTCTCTCCCTTCCTTTATTCCTTCCTTCTTTACATATGCACTTGACAGGCAGTCCTGTCTGCATTCATTTGGTCATGCATTTACAACACTGGAACCTTGGCAGAGGTTGAGGGAAGAGAAGGGACAAGAAGGGCCCTCGGAGGCCTGCCCACGTGACTATGGGGCAGATGGACTTGTGATGTCACTAGCCTATTTTTTCAATAGAGAGGAGTGTCCTACTTGCTTGTCTGGCTTGTGAAATCCAAGTTAGTCAAATTTTCAGAAATCTTATGAGCTGCTTTGACATCACATTGGTAGCTTAAAATTGGTGGGATTATTTACACCACCCCCTGGAGGAGGGCAAGGCAGCCTGCTCCAGTCTTCTCGCCGGGAGACTTCCATGGACCAAGGAGCCTGGCGGGCTACAGTCCATGAGGTTGCAAAGAGTCGGACACAACTGAAGCAACTAACACACATTTACACCATCGAAACTGGCAAATATTACACATTAGGAGACACCCTCTCCTTCCCCAGGAAGCCAGTTGTTAAGTATTCACCAGCACACCACTGCCACCTTACCAGGGCCAGTCCAGTGAGTCCAGCCACTGTGGGGAATTTCTCCAATTCCCTGCCTCGGAGGTGACATTGGCTCCTGTCTGGTTTTGTCACTCCCTCATTTGTTAAGTCCTCTGGGCCTCTGCTTTCCTGGCCTCCTTCTCAACCCCGCAGCATGAAAGAGTCTGCCCGCACTTTGAGACTCTCTAAATTTTGGCCCCTTCCTGCCTCCAGCTGGAACACCCTCAGATGAGACATTGGCCACTGACCCTCTGGGGCTGGCCAAGCTGACGGGCCCAGGGGACAAGGACCGAAGGAACAAGAGGAAGTGAGTGTGGGTTTGTGGGGTGTGTGTGGGGGGGGTTTGGTTGGTCATGAGTAAGGAGACAATTCTGGGAGGGGGTGTCCGCGAGCCTAAATTTGCTTGCCAGGGAGTTTGGGAACCCTTAAGGCTTTTTCTTTTTTTTCCTCTTTTTTTTTTTTTTGGTGTGTGTGTGGGTATTGGTGGAGGAGGGATTACAAAGGTTCACCTGTATTTTTTTTTTTTTTTAACCTTCTGCTGTGTTTTCTACACTCATAAACATTGCTTTGGTGGAGAGGGGAGCGGTTGGTGAAGGGGCCATCTAAAAGGGCCAGGAATCTCTACCCCTGAGACCTCCTGCCCTGGCCCCATCTCCCCAGGCATGAACTTCTGGAAGAGGCCTGCCGTCAGGGCCTGCCTTTTGCTGCCTGGGATGGGCCTACTGTGGTCTCCTGGCTAGAGGTACTGGGGCCCAGAAATGTCCTGACTCTTCATCCCCAGTCCCTCTGAGAACCCCACCATCAGGGCTGGCTGGGTCCTCCTGAGGGGAAAAGGGGTTCGGGTGGGGTAGGCCCTAGGGTGGGATTATTTACACCACCCCCTGGAGGAGGGCAAGGCAGCCTGCTCCAGTCTTCTCGCCGGGAGACTTCCATGGACCAAGGAGCCTGGCGGGCTACAGTCCATGAGGTTGCAAAGAGTCGGACACAACTGAAGCAACTAACACACATTTACACCATCGAAACTGGCAAATATTACACATTAGGAGACACCCTCTCCTTCCCCAGGAAGCCAGTTGTTAAGTATTCACCAGCACACCACTGCCACCTTACCAGGGCCAGTCCAGTGAGTCCAGCCACTGTGGGGAATTTCTCCAATTCCCTGCCTCGGAGGTGACATTGGCTCCTGTCTGGTTTTGTCACTCCCTCATTTGTTAAGTCCTCTGGGCCTCTGCTTTCCTGGCCTCCTTCTCAACCCCGCAGCATGAAAGAGTCTGCCCGCACTTTGAGACTCTCTAAATTTTGGCCCCTTCCTGCCTCCAGCTGGAACACCCTCAGATGAGACATTGGCCACTGACCCTCTGGGGCTGGCCAAGCTGACGGGCCCAGGGGACAAGGACCGAAGGAACAAGAGGAAGTGAGTGTGGGTTTGTGGGGTGTGTGTGGGGGGGGTTTGGTTGGTCATGAGTAAGGAGACAATTCTGGGAGGGGGTGTCCGCGAGCCTAAATTTGCTTGCCAGGGAGTTTGGGAACCCTTAAGGCTTTTTCTTTTTTTTCCTCTTTTTTTTTTTTTTGGTGTGTGTGTGGGTATTGGTGGAGGAGGGATTACAAAGGTTCACCTGTATTTTTTTTTTTTTTTAACCTTCTGCTGTGTTTTCTACACTCATAAACATTGCTTTGGTGGAGAGGGGAGCGGTTGGTGAAGGGGCCATCTAAAAGGGCCAGGAATCTCTACCCCTGAGACCTCCTGCCCTGGCCCCATCTCCCCAGGCATGAACTTCTGGAAGAGGCCTGCCGTCAGGGCCTGCCTTTTGCTGCCTGGGATGGGCCTACTGTGGTCTCCTGGCTAGAGGTACTGGGGCCCAGAAATGTCCTGACTCTTCATCCCCAGTCCCTCTGAGAACCCCACCATCAGGGCTGGCTGGGTCCTCCTAGCCAGAGACAGCGGGGAAGGGAGTTCGGGGTGGGGTGGTGGTGAGGCCCTGGGAGGGGTCAGGCTTCTTGAAGGCCTTCCAGTTGCTCATTTTCCTTCTCCTCTCACCTCCGGCCATGCCTGTCTCGGTCCTCTTGTCCTCTCTTTGTGTCTTCCCGTGCCTGTCTCTGGGATTCTTTTTCTCTATTTTTCTGCTTCTCTCCCCGTCTTTTTGCCATTCCCTGTATTTCTTCGCATGCCTTTCTCTCAATGTGTTTTGCTCCCTTCTCTCTGCCGCCTGTCATTTCTGTCTCTCCTCATCTCTGTGTGTCTCTCCCCATCTCTCTCGTCCCCCTCTGACTCTGGTCTGACCCTTCTCTGACTGTCCTCTGTCTGTTTGTGTCTCCCTCTGACTCTTGATCTCTCTGCCTCACTGATAATTTTGTTTCTCTTCCCCTTGCCCTTGCTCATCTGTTTCCTTCTCCCCCTTTCTTTCTGCCCTTCTCCCATTTCTCCTCTGATACATCTCTGTCCCTCCTGCTCATTTTCCCGCTCTTCCTTCCTCCCTCTGGTCCAGCTGTGGGTAGGCATGCCAGCCTGGTATGTGGCCGCCTGCCGGGCCAACGTCAAGAGTGGTGCCATCATGGCCAACTTGTCAGACACGGAAATCCAGCGCGAGATCGGCATCAGCAACCCCCTGCACCGGCTCAAGCTGCGCCTGGCCATCCAGGAGATGGTCTCGCTCACCTCTCCCTCTGCTCCTGCCTCCTCTCGCACTGTGAGTGTCAGGGGCCAATACCAGCCCCTGCTGTGGTCCCGCCTACTGTCCTCAGAGTAGCCAATCCTGAGCGTGCTCACTCTTTGGCCTGTGACATGTCCTGTTCTGCACAGTCTCTCACCTGGATTGTATCTGAGGGTGGGACCTACCTTCAGGTCTCCCTGCGTCCTCTCTACTTCCAGTCCTCAGTCTGTCTTCCACACCACAGTCAGCAGGATCCTATCCTGTACAAAACCCCCAATTCATATGGTTCTCTACAGGTCTCTTGATGGGACGCCCCTTCCCCTGCTCCTCTCTACTCTGCTCCTTGTCACTTGCTGCTGCCTTTCCTTGGACCCCCCACTTTTCACCCCAAGGCTGGCTCCTGCTCATCCCCGAGGTCTTAGGTCAAATGTCACCACCTCCAAGAGGCCTCCCTCTCAACAGTTAAAGTGTTAGTCACCTGCCCCAACACCCCAATACACGAACGCCCATTTTCCCTCCCCCATGGCAGTTACTGCTTCCTAACGCTTTATCATTTTGTTCCATACGGAAAATTGTGTTCTCATGACGAATTCGGCTCCTCCAGGAGTACAACCCCCTTCCCCTCCCCTGTCTAGAAGCCCTTTCTCAACCTCCAACCATAACACCTCTCGCCTCAGTCCACAGGAAATGTGTGGATGACACACGAGGAGATGGAATCCCTTACCGCGACGACCAAGCCTGTGAGTGCCCCCTGCCCACGGCCTTGGGGGTGGCACTAACTTTCCCTCAGGGTGGGGTGGAGGGTGAGCCAGTGGTTGTCCGTCTGTTCGTCCCTCCCGCCCTCCTCCGCCTGCCCCGTAACCCACCCCTTCTCTCCCCTCTTCCCACTAACTGGTCAGGAGACCAAGGAGATCAGCTGGGAGCAGGTAGGGGCGCGGGGCGGGCTGTGGGCGCATGAACAGGTTGTGCACGCTGCATGGACGCCCCTCCTTCTCCGAGCCCCGCCCCGCCCCTCCCCTCGCCCGAGCGTTTCATCCTCACCGCTGGGGGGCGCTGCGCGGAGCTCTGCGCTGGGCTGTCGTTGCGGCTTGGTGGGTTCAGTGTAAGCCCTACTGGTCCATTGTCAGTGGTGCACGGGTCATTCCATTATGGTTGGATGCGGGGCTCAGGGGCAGTTCATTGCTGTAACTAGAGAGTACGCTGAGTAGCTTCGTGGACATGTCCTGTTCTGCACAGTCTCTCACCTGGATTGTATCTGAGGGTGGGACCTACCTTCAGGTCTCCCTCGTCCTCTCTACTTCCAGTCCTCAGTCTGTCTTCCACACCACAGTCAGCAGGATCCTATCCTGTACAAAACCCCCAATTCATATGGTTCTCTACAGGTCTCTTGATGGGACGCCCCTTCCCCTGCTCCTCTCTACTCTGCTCCTTGTCACTTGCTGCTGCCTTTCCTTGGACCCCCCACTTTTCACCCCAAGGCTGGCTCCTGCTCATCCCCGAGGTCTTAGGTCAAATGTCACCACCTCCAAGAGGCCTCCCTCTCAACAGTTAAAGTGTTAGTCACCTGCCCCAACACCCCAATACACGAACGCCCATTTTCCCTCCCCCATGGCAGTTACTGCTTCCTAACGCTTTATCATTTTGTTCCATACGGAAAATTGTGTTCTCATGACGAATTCGGCTCCTCCAGGAGTACAACCCCCTTCCCCTCCCCTGTCTAGAAGCCCTTTCTCAACCTCCAACCATAACACCTCTCGCCCCTCAGTCCACAGGAAATGTGTGGATGACACACGAGGAGATGGAATCCCTTACCGCGACGACCAAGCCTGTGAGTGCCCCCTGCCCACGGCCTTGGGGGTGGCACTAACTTTCCCTCAGGGTGGGGTGGAGGGTGAGCCAGTGGTTGTCCGTCTGTTCGTCCCTCCCGCCCTCCTCCGCCTGCCCCGTAACCCACCCCTTCTCTCCCCTCTTCCCACTAACTGGTCAGGAGACCAAGGAGATCAGCTGGGAGCAGGTAGGGGCGCGGGGCGGGCTGTGGGCGCATGAACAGGTTGTGCACGCTGCATGGACGCCCCTCCTTCTCCGAGCCCCGCCCCGCCCCTCCCCTCGCCCGAGCGTTTCATCCTCACCGCTGGGGGGCGCTGCGCGGAGCTCTGCGCTGGGCTGTCGTTGCGGCTTGGTGGGTTCAGTGTAGAAGCCCTACTGGTCCATTGTCAGTGGTGCACGGGTCATTCCATTATGGTTGGATGCGGGGGCTCAGGGGCAGTTTCATTGCTGTAACTAGAGAGTACGCTGAGTAGCTCTTTGCCCTAAGGTTGAGAGGGAAGTGGGGCTGTTCCACTGTCCTGGGGCGCATTTGGGGTGGATGGCGGGACACATCAGGCTGAGAAGTTGGGGAGAAGGAGCTACGTTTTGTTCTTAAGAGGGTGAGAGGTATGAACTCACCAGAAGTACAGGAACTATGCTGGGTCTTTGTTTCCAACAATCCAAGGTATATGGATTGTTTCCTCATGCTGGGAGGAGTGAAGGCCTTGGGACTGAGCCAGAGTCTGTCCTGGGCCAGATGTAGCATCAGGCTAGTATCTGGGGGACAGTGCAAGAGTGGTAGATAGATCCATTATCCTTTGTTGGGGAGGGCACTATGTTGGAAGAATCCATTGTGCGGACTTGGTGGAAGAGTGACATTGGACTGGCCCATTGTTCTGAGCTGGGACGATGCTAGAGGAGTACTTCCTAAATGCACTGTTCAGAAAGCCTGAGGATCTTGTGAGAATGCAGTTCAATTCAGTAGCCTAGGGTCTAAGACTCTACAATTCCAGCCATTTCACAAGTAATGAGGATCCTTTGGGTCCAGAACCACACTTGGAGTAGACAAAGGTCTGTTTGTCATGATGAGGGAGAAAGAAATCATTTTGGATTGTCCAAAATCCTGAGCAGAGACTGGGCATTGTCCTGCTATGGGATAGAGCAAGAACAACTTTGAATTGTAGCGGGGGGGTTGGACTGTACTCTTTCATACATACATGGGAAGGCCTTGATCGGAGGGCCTGACCGCTCCCCCACCTGCCCATGGCCTCAGATCCTGGCATATGGCGACATGAACCACGAATGGGTGGGGAACGACTGGCTGCCCAGCCTGGGGCTGCCCCAATACCGCAGCTACTTCATGGAGTCGCTGGTGGATGCCCGGATGTTAGATCATCTTAACAAGAAGGAGCTCCGGGGCCAACTCAAGATGGTGGACAGCTTTCACAGGTGGGCTTGCCTGGCCAATGGCGACAGGCTACGTGTGGGAGGCCTTACTTCCAGGGAGTCTTTGGCAAATAGGACCAGTGATGGGAAATTCATCTTGGACTATCTTTGGTCCTTTAGCCTGGATTGTCAGGAAAACCAGACTCCTGACTTCCACCCATTAAGATGACCCACCAGGAAAAGTGCAAGTCCTGAGACAGCTTGGCTAGTTGACCCCACACCCCTTACAGGCTGGCTAGCCAGAACTGCCTTTGGAAACTCTCCCAGCTCCTGGGAGAGGTCAGCCAGCAATAGGACAGATCTAGTAGAGCAAGTCCCCAACCTCTCCCAGAAGACCACAAGTAACAGGGAGCAGTGGTCCCTGGGGCTTTGAGGGCTCTCCTATAAATCCCCTATCTCTGCTACCCAGGGTGAGTCTGCATTATGGGATCATGTGCCTGAAACGGCTCAACTATGACCGGAAGGACTTGGAGCGGAGGCGGGAAGAGAGTCAGACCCAGATCCGAGGTGAGTAAAAAAGTATAAGGGTCCAGCTGGGACCTGTGTGGAGGGGTCTGGGGGCATCAATAGGGAAGAAGAGGGAGGCCAGGGAAGGGGGGTGGAGCCAGGAAGAGGAAATGAGGTGTAGACATGGGATAAGTTGGAAGGGCCAGACCCCATTAGGGGTGCAACTGAGGGTCCCTTCCGTCCCCAGACGTGATGGTGTGGTCCAATGAGCGGGTCATGGGTTGGGTGTCCGGGCTGGGCCTGAAGGAATTCGCCACGAACCTCGCGGAGAGCGGGGTGCACGGGGGACTGCTTGCCCTGGACGAGACCTTCGACTGCTCCGACCTGGCCTTGCTCCTGCAGATCCCCACGCAGAATGCACAGGTGAGCTGCCGCTGGGCCCCGGGCACTCTGGGAATCCCCACCTCGCAACCTGCACGCTGCAACCTCTCTCCCTTCCTCTCCTCCCCAGGCCCGGCAGCTCTTGGAGAAGGAATTCAGCAACCTCATCTCCTTGGGCACTGACAGGCGGCTGGATGAGGTGGGCGCAGCAGCAGCCTAGGAGATTCCACTCACAGCCGCACCTCTAGGCTCCGAGCTGTAGGGGTGGGGCTTGACTTAGGGCTGGCGTGCCACCAAAGGGGCTTTCACAGGTGGGCTTGCCTGGCCAATGGCGACAGGCTACGTGGGAGGCCTTACTTCCAGGGAGTCTTTGGCAAATAGGACCAGTGATGGGAAATTCATCTTGGACTATCTTTGGTCCTTTAGCCTGGATTGTCAGGAAAACCAGACTCCTGACTTCCACCCATTAAGATGACCCACCAGGAAAAGTGCAAGTCCTGAGACAGCTTGGCTAGTTGACCCCACACCCCTTACAGGCTGGCTAGCCAGAACTGCCTTTGGAAACTCTCCCAGCTCCTGGGAGAGGTCAGCCAGCAATAGGACAGATCTAGTAGAGCAAGTCCCCAACCTCTCCCAGAAGACCACAAGTAACAGGGAGCAGTGGTCCCTGGGGCTTTGAGGGCTCTCCTATAAATCCCCTATCTCTGCTACCCAGGGTGAGTCTGCATTATGGGATCATGTGCCTGAAACGGCTCAACTATGACCGGAAGGACTTGGAGCGGAGGCGGGAAGAGAGTCAGACCCAGATCCGAGGTGAGTAAAAAAGTATAAGGGTCCAGCTGGGACCTGTGTGGAGGGGTCTGGGGGCATCAATAGGGAAGAAGAGGGAGGCCAGGGAAGGGGGGTGGAGCCAGGAAGAGGAAATGAGGTGTAGACATGGGATAAGTTGGAAGGGCCAGACCCCATTAGGGGTGCAACTGAGGGTCCCTTCCGTCCCCAGACGTGATGGTGTGGTCCAATGAGCGGGTCATGGGTTGGGTGTCCGGGCTGGGCCTGAAGGAATTCGCCACGAACCTCGCGGAGAGCGGGGTGCACGGGGCACTGCTTGCCCTGGACGAGACCTTCGACTGCTCCGACCTGGCCTTGCTCCTGCAGATCCCCACGCAGAATGCACAGGTGAGCTGCCGCTGGGCCCCGGGCACTCTGGGAATCCCCACCTCGCAACCTGCACGCTGCAACCTCTCTCCCTTCCTCTCCTCCCCAGGCCCGGCAGCTCTTGGAGAAGGAATTCAGCAACCTCATCTCCTTGGGCACTGACAGGCGGCTGGATGAGGTGGGCGCAGCAGCAGCCTAGGAGATTCCACTCACAGCCGCACCTCTAGGCTCCGAGCTGTAGGGGTGGGGCTTGACTTGGCCAAGGGGTCGCGGTTGGAGGCGGTGCCAGGGAAGGGGCGGAGCTAAAGGAGGGCAGGTACTCGGAGAGGGGTGGGACCAAAAGAAGGGGCGAAGTCGGAACGCGGCCTTAGCCCCTCACCGGCTGCCGGACCCCTATACCTAGGACAGTGCCAAGTCCTTCAGCCGCTCCCCATCCTGGCGGAAGATGTTCCGAGAGAAGGACCTCCGAGGCGTGACCCCCGACTCAGCTGAGATGTTGCCCCCCAACTTTCGTTCGGCCGCAGCAGGGGCTCTGGGCTCGCCCGGGCTCCCTCTCCGCAAGCTGCAGCCGGAAGGTGGGCGGATCCTAAATTGGGACAACCTCTCCTCCCCTCCCCTTCGAAGGGGGACCATCTGCACATTCCAGCAGCCTCTCTAGGTTCTGAAATGGCCTAGTCCTTTCTCCCCCACCCACGAAAAATAGACCGCTCCAAGAAGCCAACTCCCTCCTTAGGGTGTGGAATGGATTAACCCCACCATACCCATTTTCCAGGGTGGGAAATGAACTAGTCCAGTGTCACCGGAGACACTGAAGGCTTTGGGAAAGGAAGGGAAACTGGCTTGGAGCCAGACGGTCGTCTTCTCGGGAGGGGTTTGAGGGTTTGAGAAACACTGGAGGAGGAACTGGGCAGTGTGTGTGTGCGCGCTTGCTTGCTTGCTTTGCTGAACCGCTGCTCACTCTCCCTCCAGGTCAGACTTCTGGAAGTTCCCGGGCAGACGGCGTTTCTGTCCGGGGGGCCTGGGCCTGAGCCAGAACCTCGCGGAGGCGGGTGCACGGGCACTGCTTGCCCTGGACGAGACCTTCGACTGCTCCGACCTGGCCTTGCTCCTGCAGATCCCCACGCAGAATGCACAGGTGAGCTGCCGCTGGGCCCCGGGCACTCTGGGAATCCCCACCTCGCAACCTGCACGCTGCAACCTCTCTCCCTTCCTCTCCTCCCCAGGCCCGGCAGCTCTTGGAGAAGGAATTCAGCAACCTCATCTCCTTGGGCACTGACAGGCGGCTGGATGAGGTGGGCGCAGCAGCAGCCTAGGAGATTCCACTCACAGCCGCACCTCTAGGCTCCGAGCTGTAGGGGTGGGGCTTGACTTGGCCAAGGGGTCGCGGTTGGAGGCGGTGCCAGGGAAGGGGCGGAGCTAAAGGAGGGCAGGTACTCGGAGAGGGGTGGGACCAAAAGAAGGGGCGAAGTCGGAACGCGGCCTTAGCCCCTCACCGGCTGCCGGACCCCTATACCTAGGACAGTGCCAAGTCCTTCAGCCGCGCGCCATCCTGGCGGAAGATGTTCCGAGAGAAGGACCTCCGAGGCGTGACCCCCGACTCAGCTGAGATGTTGCCCCCCAACTTTCGTTCGGCCGCAGCAGGGGCTCTGGGCTCGCCCGGGCTCCCTCTCCGCAAGCTGCAGCCGGAAGGTGGGCGGATCCTAAATTGGGACAACCTCTCCTCCCCTCCCCTTCGAAGGGGGACCATCTGCACATTCCAGCAGCCTCTCTAGGTTCTGAAATGGCCTAGTCCTTTCTCCCCCACCCACGAAAAATAGACCGCTCCAAGAAGCCAACTCCCTCCTTAGGGTGTGGAATGGATTAACCCCACCATACCCATTTTCCAGGGTGGGAAATGAACTAGTCCAGTGTCACCGGAGACACTGAAGGCTTTGGGAAAGGAAGGGAAACTGGCTTGGAGCCAGACGGTCGTCTTCTCGGGAGGGGTTTGAGGGTTTGAGAAACACTGGAGGAGGAACTGGGCAGTGTGTGTGTGCGCGCTTGCTTGCTTGCTTTGCTGAACCGCTGCTCACTCTCCCTCCAGGTCAGACTTCTGGAAGTTCCCGGGCAGACGGCGTTTCTGTCCGGACCTATTCCTGCTAGTGCAGGCCTCCAGGTGAGGACCGTACTGGGCGATCTTGGGGTTCGGGGCGGCGCAATGGATCTTCACAGCTGTACATACTGCCTGGCGTCAATACAGGTGACCTCACGCGGACGGAAGAGCCTTTCAGAGGCTGGGCTGTTTCCCCTCCGGCCCAGAGTATGGTCTCGCCGGGAAGCGCACAGGGGAGCTCCCGCCGCGGACTGGACCATCTGTACAGACAAGCGGGGGACGCTGGTCCCCGCCTCACAAATGGACTGGGCCTGGACCAAACCACATGCACTGGACTGAGAGGGGGGAAGAAGAGGGCCGGAAGAAATCCCGCCCCAAACTTCCGCCTCCCTTTCCTCTACTTTGTAATTTATTGATCCGTTTCCAATGGGAGATGGGTGCCCTTTCCCCGCGGGAAGAGGGCGGGGCTTCCCTCCCGGGCCGCATGCGGGGAGAGGCTGCCTCCTCCCCTTTCTTCCCAGTTGCGGGGCCCAAGTCTTCCCTCTTCGTCCGAAAGGAGGGGAGGGGGGACTCGCTGCTAAAAGCCTCGCCCCTTGTGCCACTCAGCCCCCGCCCCGCAGCGTCCCGTCGCCGGTGCCTGGGGTCAGCGACGGGCGGGGTTCCCTCTTCTCCCCAGTGTCTCGTGTCCCCGAGGCCCCTCCGCCCCCCGTGCTGTGGCCGTGTTCGTGCCCCGGGGGTAGGGGGTGCAGAACTGCGCGCCCCACTTCGCTCCGGCTCCGGGGTTTGCATGGGAGAATCCTCTTTCCACGAGGCCACTGGGCGACGTGGCGTGGGGGGAGGAAGGACGGTGGGGGAGCCCTCGCCCCCGACTCTTGGTCGGCCTCTCCGCCCGAGGCGTCACTCAGTGATCACGGGTAAAGAGAACTGTTTCAAAAAACTCCCGTGTTGACTGATTTATTTCTCTAGCACACCAACCACCTCGAGGAGTTCAAACCTTTTCTCCCTCAAACCCGCGACCCCACGCCCGACAGTGAGATTTCGGGGAGCATGTTTATTCAGAGAAATAAATATGGCTCGTGGAAAGGGGCGGGAGGGCCAGGTAGATGTGTCTGCGCCCCAGCCGTGAGGCTGGGTCAGGGTTCCGGAGTTTCCAGCATGTCTGCCAGGGCTCTGGAGAGAAGGACCCAGAGGTTGGACAGCCGAAGTGGCCTCAGCTCACCCCAGGACGCTTGGAGGTGGTTAACCTGCCCATTTTACCAAGGGAGAGACAGAATCCCAAGGTGGTCCAATAATTCATAGGGGGACAGCACCGTTCTAAACAGGTCCCTCAAACTTTCCCCTCCACATACTTACTGGTACAGGGACGAGGAGAAATAGTCGACGTAGCTTCCTGTGGGAGAGAAGAGGCTTGAGGGGTCCACCCCGGCTTGAAATTGGGGGTCACTTTTCACTCAGTCCAGGATCAGGGCTAGCTCCGCCCCCTTTTCTGGGTGTCTTCCCCCCAAAGAATTCCTTCGGGGACTTCTTCGGAGGTCCCACTCCTTCCCCCAGGCTCTGGGTGTTCCCACTTTCCAGTAATCCCATCCTTGCTTTGGCCCCACCCTCTGGGTCCTAGGCTCGCCCCTCAACCCTGCAGGCATCCTAACCCCTTAGGTTTTGACACCTATTCCCAGTCTTCCCTCGGTCCAGGTCCACCTCTGTGCACCTCCCATTCCTGTCAAAGACGCCCAGTTGCGGCTACGTCTCTCACGTAGCCACGCCCACACTCCTCCGGTTGGCTCTGCCCCATTAGGCCCCGCCCTACCCACCAGGTTTCTCTTGGGCCCCGCTCATGCTCACCCGGAGAGCAGACTGTTTCGCAGACCAGCGGGCAGAGGTAGCAGAACTGACAGTGCTGGGGGCGAGGGTGGAGAGAGAGAGCGGAAGGAAGTCGTAGTCAGAATGGCGCATGGTCCTTCCTAGGATAGGAGGCTAGCTAGGTGGAGGTTAAGGTCAGAGGCAGGGTCGGGTTGGGAGTCCAGCTTGCACGGGGAGTAAGGACTTGGGTCAGTTTGAGGTCAGAGGCCTGGACTGGAGGCTAGGGGTGCTCAGATGGTCCCGGGTCATCCTGAAGACTGGTGGACTTCTGAGTCTGGGAGAAGCCTCACCTGGCACTGGTCACAGTGCTCTCCCATGTTCTCCTCATCACAATGACAGTTCTCACATTCAGTGCATCGCTGGGAACCAGAAAGGCCTGGTTAGACAGAAGCCTTAGGGAGCCCTCCGCCAGTGCTCCACCCTGCCCGATGGATGTTTCCCCAACTTCTCAGCTTCATTACCTCCAACACTAAGCTCAGTATCTTCCCCAACCTGCTTTCCACCCTCTCGTTGCCCTATTGCAAGGCACCGCGAAGTCCCCTTTCACCGTGGGCTGGACCTTCAGGTACTCTCTTTGCCATCTCTCTCCTTGTTCTCGCCACAGCCTGTCCGTCTCGAGCCTTGTCCCACCTTCCCTGGCTCTACTGTGCACCCTCCTCCCTGTTTCCGCATCTGCAGGTGCAGCTCGGGCCTCACCCTCTCTCTTTCTTAGTCCCAGTCTCCTCCCCAGCCTCCTGGCCTCCAGTCTGTCCCCCAGGTGGTCCCAGAAGTATCCTTCTTCACTCAGAACTATCCCTGACCCTCCTTTGCTCAGGCCTCTCCCAAGGCACACCAAAGCCCTTGAACAAAGCCTGGGAACAGCCTGTTGGGTGAGTGGGTTGTAGACACACATTGCAGAAGGAGCAGTAGCCACATAGGGACCCTGGCTGGTAGTTCCCATAGTCCTGGGCATCCTGCGGACCTGTGGGGACAAGAGGGCAGCTGTGACCCAGGCTGGCTCTGCTCCTCCCCACCCCCTCCAGTCAGATCACTTACCCGTGTCCTCACCACTCTCCTCCTCGCTGGAGGCACCTCCGGACATCTCCTTCCCGGCCAGCGGGTTGGGGATGATGGTGAAGGGGAGCTCCTCCTCCTCCTCCTCTTCTTCCTCCTGGTGGTCCTGGTTCAGTGGGACCCAAACCTCGGCTTTCTCATGTCTCCTCTCCTCCTCTTCTTCCTCCTCCTCCTGGCTCAGGCTGAGGCCGTGGCCTTCCTCTTCGTCTTCCTCATCCTCCTGGTCCAGGCTGCCATGGTGGGGGCCTTCTCCTCTCTCCTCTGAACCCTCATCAGCTTCTTCATGGGAGCTGTGATCTTCTTCCTCCTCAGAATCGCTCTCCCGTAAGTGGCTTCTATCCTTCACCCCCATGTGTTCTGGGGACTGGTGGCTAATCGCTTCTTTGACGGACCCTCTGTGGCCAGTCCCTTCATCTCTGTGGTCTTGCTGCCTGTGGCTGGGACCCTGATGGCCAAGCTCGGCAGAGATGTCCTCATCTTCCTGCTTGGGGACTCCATGGTGCTTATAATCCTCTGGGAAGTCCTCCTCTTTAGGGCTCTTACGGCCTTGAGGTTGGTGACTTGGCACATGGTGGCTGAACCTGACTGCTATCTCCTCCTCGTCGTCCTCCTCCTCGTCTCCAAGGCCATGATAGGTATGTCCGGGAACCTGGTGCCAGTGTTCAGTGGACACGTCCTCATCCTCGTCTTCCTCATCTCTGTGGCCCTGGGGTCTGTGGCTGGGGCCATGGTGGTGGTGGTGTTCATACGAGACATCTTCATCCTCCTCCGTCACATGGTCTTGGTGTCGGTGGACTTGATGTCTGTGCTCAGTGGAGACAACATCATCATCATCATCACCATCATCATCTTCTTTGTGACCCTGGGGTCTGTGGCTGGGGCCATGGTGGTGGTGGTGTTCAAATGAGACATCTTCCTCTTCCTCCATCATGTGGTCTCGGTGTCTGTGGACTTGATGTCTGTGCTCAGTGGAGACAACTTTATCATCATCATCATCATCATCTTCTTCTTCTTTGTGGCCCTGGTGTCTGTGGCCGGGGCTATGGTGGTGGTGGTGTTCAAATGAGACATCTTCATCCTCCTCCGTCACGTGGTCTTGGTGTCTGTGGACTTGATGTCTGTGCTCAGTGGAGACAACATCATCATCATCATCATCTTCTTCTTCTTCCTCTTCTTCTTTGTGGCCCTGGTGTCTGTGGCTGGGGCCATGGTGGTGGTGTTCATCTGAGACATCATCGTCCTCCTCCTTCCCGTGGTCTCCATGTCTGTGGCCCTGGTGTCCATCCTCAGTGGAGAACTTCTCTTCCTCTTCTTCATCTTCCTCCTCTCTGTGGCCTCGGTGGACATGCCTGATAATACGACGGTGATGCTCACTGGACACGACTTCCTCCTCATCCTCGTCGGGATGCCCGTGGCTCCCGTGGCTGGGGGAGCGGTGCCCACGCTCAGCCAAGTCATCCATGTCTTCATGTTTGTGACTTTTGTGTCCATGGGCCTGCTGGGCATGCTCTGCGTATTCCTCCTCATCAGAGACGCTCTCGTCCTCCACTTCGTGGTACCCATGGCCTCGGGATTCTCTGGAGGCATCTTCGTCCTCTTCTCCGTGGCCCCAGAAATGATGCCTGCTGTCCATAGATACATCCTTATTCTCGTCTCCGTGACCTCTATGGCTGTGTGGGGGGTGATCAGATTTGCCCCACTCGTCCTCTGAGGGCCCGGAACCTGCTGCATTGTTATTCCAGTTGCTGGGACCCAGCCCAGCCCCTCTGGGCTGCTGGGTCATGGCAGGGGGGAGGAGCAGGCTGGCCACGGCAGCCCAGAGGAGAGACGCGTGCAGCCATGGCCCACAGTGGCCCATAGGGACAGATAGGCAGCGGAGCCTCTCCCAAGGCAGGCTCCCGCTGCAGCTGGGGCTCCGTGAATGAATGTTGGGCTCCTTGTTCTTTGTGGGGTCCTTCTCTTTCTTTCTCCCTGTGTTGTTCCTGTGCCGTGTCTCTTTCGTCTCTGCCCTCTGGCCCTCACAGCCAGGCTCTGGACACCCCTCTGAGGCAGTCTCCAGAGTCCTCTGACCCCCCCTTGACGGCCCTCCCTCCCACTTCCCAGCCAATAGGGTCTCTCCCCTCCCATTTCTGTGGCTAAATTTACCCCAGCCCAGAGTTATTCTGGGTCAGTCCCCTCCTGCTCCTCCTCCTCTCAGCTGGGGAGGGGGTGGATGAAGGGGTCTCTTTCTGGCCAGGAGAGAGGCATCAAGGGACTTAACTTTGGACTGCCATCGAGTTCATGTTTGGCAGCTGCAAGGACAATGGCTGGATTTTTAGTTGGCCATGGGCCATGGGGGAGGGGAGCAGGAGGGATGTATCTGAGGGGAGAGACCCCCTTGCCAAGGAAGGACTGAAGGTTAGATTCTGGGGCGTTTCTGGCTGGAATGGGCTACATGGCTGAGAAGGTGAATGTCAATATGGAGGCCCTGGGGAGGGGTAAAAGGAATTCCCCTGCAGCATGCATACCCATGACCTCCTGTCCCTGGAACTCAGACCTGGGGGGGCAGGGGATGGGGCAGGCCAGGGCTATAAACAGAGCGGGAGCGGTGGAGGGGAAGGAAGGGCTCAGGTTACCCAGGAGGCCACAGCTGTCTCTGTCAGAGAGCCGGCTGAGAGGGGGATGATCCTCATGTCATCCTTGAGGCCTCGTCCTCCCCGTGGAACCTGGATCTCTGGAGGCATCTTCGCCTCTTCTCCGTGGCCCCAGAAATGATGCCTGCTGTCCATAGATACATCCTTATTCGCTCCGTGACCTCTATGGCTGTGTGGGGTGATCAGATTTGCCCCACTCGTCCTCTGAGGGCCCGGAACCTGCTGCATTGTTATTCCAGTTGCTGGGACCCAGCCCAGCCCCTCTGGGCTGCTGGGTCATGGCAGGGGGGAGGAGCAGGCTGGCCACGGCAGCCCAGAGGAGAGACGCGTGCAGCCATGGCCCACAGTGGCCCATAGGGACAGATAGGCAGCGGAGCCTCTCCCAAGGCAGGCTCCCGCTGCAGCTGGGGCTCCGTGAATGAATGTTGGGCTCCTTGTTCTTTGTGGGGTCCTTCTCTTCTTTCTCCCTGTGTTGTTCCTGTGCCGTGTCTCTTTCGTCTCTGCCCTCTGGCCCTCACAGCCAGGCTCTGGACACCCCTCTGAGGCAGTCTCCAGAGTCCTCTGACCCCCCCTTGACGGCCCTCCCTCCCACTTCCCAGCCAATAGGGTCTCTCCCCTCCCATTTCTGTGGCTAAATTTACCCCAGCCCAGAGTTATTCTGGGTCAGTCCCCTCCTGCTCCTCCTCCTCTCAGCTGGGGAGGGGGTGGATGAAGGGGTCTCTTTCTGGCCAGGAGAGAGGCATCAAGGGACTTAACTTTGGACTGCCATCGAGTTCATGTTTGGCAGCTGCAAGGACAATGGCTGGATTTTTAGTTGGCCATGGGCCATGGGGGAGGGGAGCAGGAGGGATGTATCTGAGGGGAGAGACCCCCTTGCCAAGGAAGGACTGAAGGTTAGATTCTGGGGCGTTTCTGGCTGGAATGGGCTACATGGCTGAGAAGGTGAATGTCAATATGGAGGCCCTGGGGAGGGGTAAAAGGAATTCCCCTGCAGCATGCATACCCATGACCTCCTGTCCCTGGAACTCAGACCTGGGGGGGCAGGGGATGGGGCAGGCCAGGGCTATAAACAGAGCGGGAGCGGTGGAGGGGGGAAGGAAGGGGCTCAGGTTACCCAGGAGGCCACAGCTGTCTCTGTCAGAGAGCCGGCTGGAGTCAGGTGGCCCCGCCTGGCTGCCTGTCAGTACCTCCACCGCCCATGCTACCACTGCCGCTCTGGCTCTTTGGGTCCTCGTCCTTCTCTGTGGTTCCCCTTCTCTCCATCACTGATTCTCCACCTGGCCTCTCCAGGGCCCTGTCTGTCTCCCCTCCTGAGGAGTCTGGCCCCTTCTCCTTCTCACTCTGAGTGTCTCCCTAGCCTCACCCCATCCAAGCCTGTCTCTCTCTCTCTCTCTCTCTTTGGGTCGGGGTAGCCCTCCACTAATCTGATCCTCTGCCCCACCTCAGTTTTTCTGTCCTGCCTCTCTCAGCCCAGGCACACAGCATTTGTCAGGGTTGTCAGTGTACCCTTTCCCTCGTCGCTGGCATTTCCCTCTCTGGGTCCCTGTCCTCCCTCTCTCCCATCTCTGTGCCCTTCTCTGGCGTCTGTTCCTCTCTCCCTGCGCCCCCACTCCCCTCTCTTGATTTGCTCCCCTCTCTTTGCCCCCCTCTCTCTGGGTCTCTGTTCCCCTCTTTCCGGATCCCTGTCTCCCATCTCTGGGTCCTGTCGGATCCTTTGCCCCGCCTCCTGCTCGCTGCGTCTCTGAGGCTCCCCGCCCCGCTAGACCCGGCCCCGCCCCAGGCGGATCCGGTTTGTCTCGGGCGCGTCTAGAACCCCGGGTTGGTGGAGGGAATGCCGGGTGTCAGATAGGTTGCGGTGGCTGCGGCAGCATGGTCGGAACGGAGAAGGAGCAGGTACAGAGGCCGGACTCGGGTCTGTGGGAACAGGGAACTTGGGCCGGGTCTCCTGCCAGAGGGAGAGACCCCTTGCCAAGGAAGGACTGAAGGTTAGATTCTGGGGCGTTTCTGGCTGGAATGGGCTACATGGCTGAGAAGGTGAATGTCAATATGGAGGCCCTGGGGAGGGGTAAAAGGAATTCCCCTGCAGCATGCATACCCATGACCTCCTGTCCCTGGAACTCAGACCTGGGGGGGCAGGGGATGGGGCAGGCCAGGGCTATAAACAGAGCGGGAGCGGTGGAGGGGGGAAGGAAGGGGCTCAGGTTACCCAGGAGGCCACAGCTGTCTCTGTCAGAGAGCCGGCTGGAGTCAGGTGGCCCCGCCTGGCTGCCTGTCAGTACCTCCACCGCCCATGCTACCACTGCCGCTCTGGCTCTTTGGGTCCTCGTCCTTCTCTGTGGTTCCCCTTCTCTCCATCACTGATTCTCCACCTGGCCTCTCCAGGGCCCTGTCTGTCTCCCCTCCTGAGGAGTCTGGCCCCTTCTCCTTCTCACTCTGAGTGTCTCCCTAGCCTCACCCCATCCAAGCCTGTCTCTCTCTCTCTCTCTCTCTGTGGGTCGGGGTAGCCCTCCACTAATCTGATCCTCTGCCCCACCTCAGTTTTTCTGTCCTGCCTCTCTCAGCCCAGGCACACAGCATTTGTCAGGGTTGTCAGTGTACCCTTTCCCTCGTCGCTGGCATTTCCCTCTCTGGGTCCCTGTCCTCCCTCTCTCCCATCTCTGTGCCCTTCTCTGGCGTCTGTTCCTCTCTCCCTGCGCCCCCACTCCCCTCTCTTGATTTGCTCCCCTCTCTTTGCCCCCCTCTCTCTGGGTCTCTGTTCCCCTCTTTCCGGATCCCTGTCTCCCATCTCTGGGTCCTGTCGGATCCTTTGCCCCGCCTCCTGCTCGCTGCGTCTCTGAGGCTCCCCGCCCCGCTAGACCCGGCCCCGCCCCAGGCGGATCCGGTTTGTCTCGGGCGCGTCTAGAACCCCGGGTTGGTGGAGGGAATGCCGGGTGTCAGATAGGTTGCGGTGGCTGCGGCAGCATGGTCGGAACGGAGAAGGAGCAGGTACAGAGGCCGGACTCGGGTCTGTGGGAACAGGGAACTTGGGCCGGGTCTCCTGGTTCCCAGGGAGGAGGGTGCTTGAGCCCCAGATTCTTGGGTCAGACAAAGGAGGGGGGTCCTGGAGGCCGGGACTCCTGGGTCCTTGGGAATGGATAGAAGGGGCGTTGAGGGGAGTCGAGTCTCCTGAGTCCGGGAGAGGAGCGCGCTGGAGATCAGGACTCCTGGGTCTCGGGCTGGGACGCGGGTGGGTCACTCCGTGTCCACAGGGCTGACCTGGATCCCCCCACTCCTTGTTCCTGTCCCCCAGAGCTGGATTCCCAAGATCTTCAAGAAGAAGACATGCACGACTTTCATCGCTGACCCCACAGACTCGGGGTGAGGAGCTCGCCCCGGGAACAGGCCCCCGGGCGTCCCGGGCCCGCTGACCCCGCCCACCGCAGACCCCGCCCTTCAGTTCTTTGCATTCCGGGTCCAGCCGCTGCGGACGCTCCCAAAGGCGTACCCTGGTGGCGTCTATCTCGGGGAGGGCTTGGGTCAGTCTGCAAACACTTTCAACTTCCCGGCCTTGCGCTCAGGGTCAGGGTGAAAGCCCCAGGGCAGGGTGCTGTTTCTGTGCTTCCCGGTGTCACTT
This sequence comes from Tragulus kanchil, assembly GCA_022376925.1. Lineage (NCBI taxonomy): Eukaryota > Metazoa > Chordata > Mammalia > Artiodactyla > Tragulidae > Tragulus > Tragulus kanchil. The sequence continues at coordinate 129,559,722 of JAIOJX010000031.1, forward strand.
TCTCTTTTCTTTCTTGACTGTCTCTGTCTCATTCATTCATTCCTCCGAGAAACTCTCGCTCAGCACTTAAGAGGGAAGCACTGTTTTCAAGAGCACAGGCCCTGCCAGGGTTCGCATTTCAACTGAGACACACATTTCAACTGAAGCGCTGTGTGGCTTCCGGCAAATCATTTTACTTCTCTAGACCTTTTACTCATCTGTCGTCTGGGCATAAAAACAGTCGCTATTTCCTGAGGATGCTGTGCGAATTAAACAAGTTAATGCTTGTGGTATTTCTGAAGCAGCGATCCGCCCTGAGTAAGCAATGACAAATGGGTCGGATTCCCACTGAAAGGTGCAGTGACTAGCATGTGTAGGGCCTGCGCTTGATCGCAGGGTGGCCGGAGGTGGAGGGTGGCTTTAGGAGCTCCTGGCTGTCAGCAATGGTCTCTCAAGGGGGCTATGGCTTTCTGATGTCCTTAAGACCATCTTTAGGGTATGGGAAATGTCAGAGGCCGGACTCGGGTCTGTGGGAACAGGGAACTTGGGCGGGTCTCCTGGTTCCCAGGGAGGAGGGTGCTTGAGCCCCAGATTCTTGGGTCAGACAAAGGAGGGGGGTCCTGGAGGCCGGGACTCCTGGGTCCTTGGGAATGGATAGAAGGGGCGTTGAGGGAGTCGAGTCTCCTGAGTCCGGGAGAGGAGCCCCTGGAGATCAGGACTCCTGGGTCTCGGGCTGGGACGCGGGTGGGTCACTCCGTGTCCACAGGGCTGACCTGGATCCCCCCACTCCTTGTTCCTGTCCCCCAGAGCTGGATTCCCAAGATCTTCAAGAAGAAGACATGCACGACTTTCATCGCTGACCCCACAGACTCGGGGTGAGGAGCTCGCCCCGGGAACAGGCCCCCGGGCGTCCCGGGCCCGCTGACCCCGCCCACCGCAGACCCCGCCCTTCAGTTCTTTGCATTCCGGGTCCAGCCGCTGCGGACGCTCCCAAAGGCGTACCCTGGTGGCGTCTATCTCGGGGAGGGCTTGGGTCAGTCTGCAAACACTTTCAACTTCCCGGCCTTGCGCTCAGGGTCAGGGTGAAAGCCCCAGGGCAGGGTGCTGTTTCTGTGCTTCCCGGTGTCACTTTCTCTTTTCTTTCTTGACTGTCTCTGTCTCATTCATTCATTCCTCCGAGAAACTCTCGCTCAGCACTTAAGAGGGAAGCACTGTTTTCAAGAGCACAGGCCCTGCCAGGGTTCGCATTTCAACTGAGACACACATTTCAACTGAAGCGCTGTGTGGCTTCCGGCAAATCATTTTACTTCTCTAGACCTTTTACTCATCTGTCGTCTGGGCATAAAAACAGTCGCTATTTCCTGAGGATGCTGTGCGAATTAAACAAGTTAATGCTTGTGGTATTTCTGAAGCAGCGATCCGCCCTGAGTAAGCAATGACAAATGGGTCGGATTCCCACTGAAAGGTGCAGTGACTAGCATGTGTAGGGCCTGCGCTTGATCGCAGGGTGGCCGGAGGTGGAGGGTGGCTTTAGGAGCTCCTGGCTGTCAGCAATGGTCTCTCAAGGGGGCTATGGCTTTCTGATGTCCTTAAGACCATCTTTAGGGTATGGGAAATGTCAGTGTTCCTAATTCAGTGTGTGTTTTATTATGAATATATTCTATTAGTGCAAGACGGCTTGCATGATGTATGAATAAACATATATATTATTTGAGGGTGAATGCTCAAAAACTTTTACTGATGGGAGGGGTGGTCAAGGAAGTTTAGAAACCTCTGGTCTGGTGGGAGGAAGCTGGTTCTAAGGCAAGGAGGGAAGAGTTGCAAAGAACACACCGCTGGCTCCCTGGGAAGCCAAGAGGCTTTCTGGTTAAGGCTGGGGAGGGGACCCAGGAGGAGGGGTGATGAGGTGACTCTTGAAGGAGAAAGAGTTGGAGTTTGATAGTTGGAAGAGGACTGGGTTCTAGGAGGGGCAACAGCAAGGATCAATTGGCTCTGTTGACACCGAGGCTTATAGATAGGGCAGAGTTCAGGGTGCAAGGGACATCTGAGAGAGCAGACCAGGAAGAAAGTGGGGCCAGAAGTCACAGGGCCTCTAAGGCCACCCTGAGGGCCTAGGGCCACCTCTGAGTGTTCCAGGGAGCCCTTGGAGGGGCAGGGTCAGCTCTGTGTGTGGAAGGACTCTGAGGGCCTCATAAAGATGAAAAGGAGTTCAGGAAACTGGGGAAGAGGCTGGGCAAGGGTCAGGCGGGAGGAGAAGAGGCCTAAGGTGGGCCAGGGTTGTAGGGGCACAGAGACGAGGGGTCCGGGCAAAGAATCAAGGGGCAGGAGCTGAGGGAACTGATGGATTTTATAACTGTCTACCGGATGCATCTTTCTCTTACCTGCCAGGCCCTTGGGGGCACTGAGTTTGAGATCTATGTCAGGAAGGCAGGCGCCCCTGGCTCTGGGGAACACCTAGACTCCAGGGAGGTGGAGAGGAAGAGAAGGCCACAGATGAGGCTGAGACGGTGCAGCCAGGGGAACGGGTGTGCTCTGCCAAGGGAAAGGTTTTCTAGAATCAGAGTCTTTTGGCCATGACCTGTGCTGTTTCGTCAGCGTCAGAGGAGACCTGAATAGAAGCCATTGTATCTGGGCACTTGCAGGTAACTGCTGATTTTATCGGGGACCATTGTGGTTTCGGTGGCCGTGCAGACTGGGGGTGGGTAGGAGATGAGACGGGCAGCAGAGGGGGCGTCTGGACTGTCCACCAGAGTTTTCTGCAACAGGGAAGATGTTCTAGAGTCCCATCCAGTACGGCACTCAGGGGCCGTGTGTGGCTCCCAATCACCTGACATACGGCCAGAGCAACTGAGGAACTGCATTTTAAAATTGTATTTAATTTTAGCTTATTTGAACACAAGGAGGGCTGTGTGGCTAGAAGCTGCTATACTAGATAGTTCAGGTTCTGGAACATTCCTTGAAGAAACTTTGCCAGGAAGGGCTCCTGGGAATTAGGTGGACAGGAAGGGGGGGGTGGTCCAGGGATAGAGTTGAGATAGGTAGAAGGATCAGGTGGGTAAACTGAGGCAGGACCCTGAAGGTAGACTCCAGAAAGGGGAAGGGATGTGCCCTGTGGCTCTCGGTTGGCCAGGAGCTGATGTAGTCCCTGTATAGGTTGATTCTCTCTATTGTCTTTACAACTTTTTTTACATCCAAGGACCACCTGTACTATCCTTGCTAGAAACATTAGTTTTTTTACCCGTTTACATAAATACAGGCCTCCCAGTATCTGAATCCTTCTGGAATCAGGAAACTGGGAAGAGGCTGGGCAAGGGTCAGGCGGGAGGAGAAGAGGCCTAAGGTGGGCCAGGGTTGTAGGGGCACAGAGACGAGGGGTCCGGGCAAAGAATCAAGGGGCAGGAGCTGAGGGAACTGATGGATTTTATAACTGTCTACCGGATGCATCTTTCTCTTACCTGCCAGGCCCTTGGGGGCACTGAGTTTGAGATCTATGTCAGGAAGGCAGGCGCCCCTGGCTCTGGGGAACACCTAGACTCCAGGGAGGTGGAGAGGAAGAGAAGGCCACAGATGAGGCTGAGACGGTGCAGCCAGGGGAACGGGTGTGCTCTGCCAAGGGAAAGGTTTTCTAGAATCAGAGTCTTTTGGCCATGACCTGTGCTGTTTCGTCAGCGTCAGAGGAGACCTGAATAGAAGCCATTGTATCTGGGCACTTGCAGGTAACTGCTGATTTTATCGGGGACCATTGTGGTTTCGGTGGCCGTGCAGACTGGGGGTGGGTAGGAGATGAGACGGGCAGCAGAGGGGGCGTCTGGACTGTCCACCAGAGTTTTCTGCAACAGGGAAGATGTTCTAGAGTCCCATCCAGTACGGCACTCAGGGGCCGTGTGTGGCTCCCAATCACCTGACATACGGCCAGAGCAACTGAGGAACTGCATTTTAAAATTGTATTTAATTTTAGCTTATTTGAACACAAGGAGGGCTGTGTGGCTAGAAGCTGCTATACTAGATAGTTCAGGTTCTGGAACATTCCTTGAAGAAACTTTGCCAGGAAGGGCTCCTGGGAATTAGGTGGACAGGAAGGGGGGGGTGGTCCAGGGATAGAGTTGAGATAGGTAGAAGGATCAGGTGGGTAAACTGAGGCAGGACCCTGAAGGTAGACTCCAGAAAGGGGAAGGGATGTGCCCTGTGGCTCTCGGTTGGCCAGGAGCTGATGTAGTCCCTGTATAGGTTGATTCTCTCTATTGTCTTTACAACTTTTTTTACATCCAAGGACCACCTGTACTATCCTTGCTAGAAACATTAGTCTTTACGTTGTAGGTTTCCCTGTTTACATAAATACAGGCCTCCCAGTATCTGAATCCTTCTGGAATCAGGGACCAAAGAAATTTAGATACTTTTCCAGATAAATCCCTCATCTCTCAACCTGTGGTGCCTGCCCTTTGAAAACTCAGGTGGCAATCCCATTATAGGGTAATAAGGGATAATTATATATTTATTTAGGGGGAAAAAGTCTCAACATATGGTCACCATAAATGGAAAATCTGTCCCATTTGTCCCAAAGAGAAAGAAACAAGCCATAAAAGACGATTGCAATAAAAACCATGCTAAAGTATTTACCTTCTAAATGGATGCTGTTGCCAGCGGTTTTCTGCACTCGAGGCCAGCTTTCCTCTGTTTTTTAAAAAAGAAAAAGTAGAAAAGAGTTAGGCATTACATGTATTCTGGCATCCCAGCTGAGCCTCTCTCCTTGACAGTAATCAGGACAGCTCAAACAGGAATGACTTTCTCACTGTGTTACTCAAGGTTATTTAAAGCTCTGTGTGGAGTTCACCAAGACTAGATCTGGTATGCAGCCCCCCTTTCAGGAGATGTTATTTCATTGACTACTCAGACTTCTATGAAGTAGGCTGTGCTATGACTGTTCATTTGAGGTGGAGACTGAGGCTCAGAGAGGTGAAGCTACTTGCTCAAAGTCACACAGCTGCCTTGGCCTCTAGAGCATGCAAGCTCTCTGAATCCCTCTCTAGATTTCCCTTTTCATATGAATATCATCTGCCTGGATTGGGGGGCAGCAAGGACACCCTGTTATTTGAACACAAGGAGGGCTGTGTGGCTAGAAGCTGCTATACTAGATAGTTCAGGTTCTGGAACATTCCTTGAAGAAACTTTGCCAGGAAGGGCTCCTGGGAATTAGGTGGACAGGAAGGGGGGGGTGGTCCAGGGATAGAGTTGAGATAGGTAGAAGGATCAGGTGGGTAAACTGAGGCAGGACCCTGAAGGTAGACTCCAGAAAGGGGAAGGGATGTGCCCTGTGGCTCTCGGTTGGCCAGGAGCTGATGTAGTCCCTGTATAGGTTGATTCTCTCTATTGTCTTTACAACTTTTTTTACATCCAAGGACCACCTGTACTATCCTTGCTAGAAACATTAGTCTTTACGTTGTAGGTTTCCCTGTTTACATAAATACAGGCCTCCCCAGTATCTGAATCCCTTCTGGAATCAGGGACCAAAGAAATTTAGATACTTTTCCAGATAAATCCCTCATCTCTCAACCTGTGGTGCCTGCCCTTTGAAAACTCAGGTGGCAATCCCATTATAGGGTAATAAGGGATAATTATATATTTATTTAGGGGGAAAAAGTCTCAACATATGGTCACCATAAATGGAAAATCTGTCCCATTTGTCCCAAAGAGAAAGAAACAAGCCATAAAAGACGATTGCAATAAAAACCATGCTAAAGTATTTACCTTCTAAATGGATGCTGTTGCCAGCGGTTTTCTGCACTCGAGGCCAGCTTTCCTCTGTTTTTAAGAAAGAAAAAGTAGTAAAGAGTTAGGCATTACATGTATTCTGGCATCCCAGCTGAGCCTCTCTCCTTGACAGTAATCAGGACAGCTCAAACAGGAATGACTTTCTCACTGTGTTACTCAAGGTTATTTAAAGCTCTGTGTGGAGTTCACCAAGACTAGATCTGGTATGCAGCCCCCATTTCAGGAGATGTTATTTCATTGACTACTCAGACTTCTATGAAGTAGGCTGTGCTATGACTGTTCATTTGAGGTGGAGACTGAGGCTCAGAGAGGTGAAGCTACTTGCTCAAAGTCACACAGCTGCCTTGGCCTCTAGAGCATGCAAGCTCTCTGAATCCCTCTCTAGATTTCCCTTTTCATATGAATATCATCTGCCTGGATTGGGGGGCAGCAAGGACACCCTGAGGGCCCCCTGTACTTTTCCACTTGGGGTCCTGAAGGCAACAGTGAAAGTGGGGCCCTGTATGTAGACCTCCCCAGCCAGGCTTCCTGGAGCCACTGTGGCTTCCTGAGGGTGGGTGAGGTGACCGCGATCGTTATGCCTCAGTCTCTCCCTCAGGCTCGTCAGAACCACGGACAGGCAGGCCCAGGCTCAGCATGGGCCGTGAGTACCCCCGGGGACACTCAGAAATAGGGACATTTCTACAGGATGCTTGAGGTTGGCGTGGACAGCCCTGGGGTTCATCCTCTTCCTTCCCACTCCCTCACCCCAGGGGGACCTTGTGCCAGTGTGGGCATCCCCGGCGGGCCCACCCATCCGTGGCTGTGCAGGATGCCTTTGGAGCAGCTGTGGTGACCGTATGGGACAGTGATCTGCACACCACGGAGAAGCCCACCGATGCCTTTGGGGACCTGGACTTCCTGGGTGCCGGCCGCAGGACCAGCAACGTGAGGCCTGCATGCCTGGGCAGGGCCAGGGTTGGCCATTGGGCCTGCATGCCTCAGGGGCCCCCGAGCCAGGGTATGGGGGTGTCCCAGCTGAATGCTGTGTCTCCCACTTTGCCCATCCCTGTCTTCACCTCTTTCTGGGTCTCTGTCCCCACTCTTTGGTCTCTGGCTCCCTCTTCCTGTGCTCCTCTCTCCACGTCTCTGTGCCTTTCTGTCTCTGTCCCCCTCCCCATGCCCTGTCCTCTCATGTGTCCACAGTTCCTCCGGCTCTCTGACCGCACGGACCCAGCTACAGTTTATACTCTGGTCACCAACGTGTGGGGCTTCCGGGCCCCGAACCTGGTGGTGTCGGTGCTGGGGGGTTCGGCGGGCCCCACTCTTCAGAGCTGGCTGCAGGACCTGCTGCGACGCGGGCTGGTGCGGGCTGCCCAGAGCACAGGTGACTGAGGCGTGGGGCGTGCCTCCTGGGCCCCAGCCAACGGTCCCCCTGTGTCCCCCAATTCCCTGGAATGCTGTCTTCCCCGCTCCCGTCTCTCTGTGGGTTTGGTCTCCTTCTCTAGTCTGACTCGGCTTCGCAGGTGGTGCTAGTGGGAAAGAACCCGCCTGCCAGTGCAGGAGACCAAAGAGACACAGCTTCAATCCCTGGGTCGGGAAGATGCCCCAGAGGAGAGCATGACAACCCACTCCAGCAGTCTTGCCTGGAGAATCCCATGGAGGGTGAGGTGACGCGATCGTTATGCCTCAGTCTCTCCTCAGGCTCGTCAGAACCACGGACAGGCAGGCCCAGGCTCAGCATGGGCCGTGAGTACCCCCGGGGACACTCAGAAATAGGGACATTTCTACAGGATGCTTGAGGTTGGCGTGGACAGCCCTGGGGTTCATCCTCTTCCTTCCCACTCCCTCACCCCAGGGGGACCTTGTGCCAGTGTGGGCATCCCCGGCGGGCCCACCCATCCGTGGCTGTGCAGGATGCCTTTGGAGCAGCTGTGGTGACCGTATGGGACAGTGATCTGCACACCACGGAGAAGCCCACCGATGCCTTTGGGGACCTGGACTTCCTGGGTGCCGGCCGCAGGACCAGCAACGTGAGGCCTGCATGCCTGGGCAGGGCCAGGGTTGGCCATTGGGCCTGCATGCCTCAGGGGCCCCCGAGCCAGGGTATGGGGGTGTCCCAGCTGAATGCTGTGTCTCCCACTTTGCCCATCCCTGTCTTCACCTCTTTCTGGGTCTCTGTCCCCACTCTTTGGTCTCTGGCTCCCTCTTCCTGTGCTCCTCTCTCCACGTCTCTGTGCCTTTCTGTCTCTGTCCCCCTCCCCATGCCCTGTCCTCTCATGTGTCCACAGTTCCTCCGGCTCTCTGACCGCACGGACCCAGCTACAGTTTATACTCTGGTCACCAACGTGTGGGGCTTCCGGGCCCCGAACCTGGTGGTGTCGGTGCTGGGGGGTTCGGCGGGCCCCACTCTTCAGAGCTGGCTGCAGGACCTGCTGCGACGCGGGCTGGTGCGGGCTGCCCAGAGCACAGGTGACTGAGGCGTGGGGCGTGCCTCCTGGGCCCCAGCCAACGGTCCCCCTGTGTCCCCCAATTCCCTGGAATGCTGTCTTCCCCGCTCCCGTCTCTCTGTGGGTTTGGTCTCCTTCTCTAGTCTGACTCGGCTTCGCAGGTGGTGCTAGTGGGAAAGAACCCGCCTGCCAGTGCAGGAGACCAAAGAGACACAGCTTCAATCCCTGGGTCGGGAAGATGCCCCAGAGGAGAGCATGACAACCCACTCCAGCAGTCTTGCCTGGAGAATCCCATGGAGGGAGGAGCTTGACGGGCTACCGTCCATGGGGTCGCGGAGTCGGACATGACTGAAGCGACTTAGCACACCCACACCCACACCCGCATTTGTCTGACTACACACCTGGGTGTCCCTGGACCTCACTGCCACGCTCTGTGTCGCTGTGTAGGCGCCTGGATTGTCACTGGAGGGCTGCACAAGGGCATTGGCCGGCATGTCGGTGCAGCTGTGCGGGACCACCAAACGGCCAGCACTGGGGGCAACAAGGTGGTGGCCATGGGCGTGGCCCCCTGGGGTGTGGTTCGGAATAGAGACACCCTCACCAACTCCAAGGTGGGACTCAGGGTCCTGGAGGGGGCTGGGGGTTTGAAGTTCCGGGTCTGAGCAAGGCGGGGCTGGGGGTCAGGGTCGGCGTGAGGGGAGGGCAGGAGGGCGGCTGGCTATCCTCCTGGCCCTGATGGGAAGACTCCCTGGTCTGGCCGCTTGTCCCCTAGGGCTCATTCCCCGCAAGGTACCGGTGGCGCGGAGACCCGGAGGACGGGGTTCAGTTTCCTCTCGACTGCAACTATTCCGCCTTCTTCCTGGTGGACGACGGCACGCACGGCCGCCTGGGTGGCGAGAACCGCTTCCGCTTGGGATTCGAGTCTTACCTGGCACAGCAGAAGGCGGGCGTGGGAGGTGAGAGGCTCCGAGGCTCAGGTTCACGGTGGTCTGGTCTTGGGGATTGTAGTCTGCCGAAGTTTTTTTTTTTTTTTTAATCTTCTTCTTGAAGTCTACAATACACAAAGGTGGACAGCTTGATGAATTTTTAACAAACTACACCCACTCACACAACCAGGACCCAGATCAAGAAACAGAGTAATAGCAGCCCCGAGAAGCTTTCTCCCGTCCACACCCAAGGGCCATCTTTTCTTGCCTGTCACAGCAGAAAGTAGTTCTGACCCTGCTTCATACGAATAGAATCACACCATCCACTCGTTTTAAATTCTGGCTTCTCATAGTCAACGTGACTTCTGTGAGATTCATCCATATCACTGAACGAATTGTAGTTTGTGAATAAGCCACAGATCAAAGATGGAAAGAATAAGAAGCTAGATAATATATTGAACTGAATGATGGTTGGGGTGCAGCTGATGCAGTACTTAGAGGGAAATCTGTAGGCTTAAATGCATATATAATAGAAAGATTGCAGCCGGGTGCCTGTCTTCCTGGTCCTGATATCTATATATCTATATATATATATCTCTATATATTTGTGTGTGTGTGTGTGTGCACACGCGCTAAGTCACTTCAGTCGTGTCCAACCCTGTGCAACCCTCTGGACTGTAGCCCGCCAGGCTGCTCTGTCCATGGGATTCTCCAGGCAAGAATGCTGGAGTGGGTTGCCATTTCCTTCGCCAGGGGATCTTCCCAACCCAGGGAATGAACCTGTTTCTCCTACATTGCAGGCAGATTCTTTACCATCTGAGCCACGAGGGAAGCCCCCCGCCCACACACACATCACATCTTCTTAATCAGTCCTCCATGGGTGAACATTTAGGTGTTTCCATACCCTGGCTATTGTAAATAGTGCTCAATTTATATTTGCACCTACAGTGAAGGAAGGTTCTCTTACTCATATATATATATATATATATATATATATAATTTTGGCCTCTTTTTTTATTTATTTTCATCCATCTTTACTTTTTGGTCTGCATGGGCCTCCCATCGCAGTGGCCTCGCTCATTGCAGAGCACTGGCTCTGGGCGTTTCCCTTTAGGTCCAAATGTCTCTCCGTTACATCTCCTAATAGTTGCTTGATATTCCTTGCTAATGTTTGTCCCATCAGGTATTTAGATTTTTCTCAGTTGTTGGATACTTAAAGTGCTATCAGTGTTCGGCCCTACAAACAATGATGAATAAATATCTTTGTATAAACATCCATAATTACATCCGGGTGTTTTATTTCTTTTTTATCAATAATTTATTTTTATTTTACTTTTACAGAGTTTTGTTGTTTTATTATTTTTTAATTAAAAAAATTTTTTTTCTTGGCCATGCCCCATGACTTGCAGGATCTTCCCTCCCCGCTCAGGGATCAAAGCCAGAGCCCCAGCAGTGAGCATGTAGAGTTCTAACCACTGGACAACCAAGGAATTTCCAATATTCAGGTGCTTAAAATTCTATACAGTAGGCCCCAAAGTGAGATTTTGTCTAATTACGTGTGGCGCATGGTCCTTGAATATATATTGAACAATTTGTGTGTGTGATGTGGAAATGAAAAAAACAACGCTGATGCAGTACTTAGAGGGAAATCTGTAGGCTTAAATGCATATATAATAGAAAGATTGCAGCCGGTGCCTGTCTTCCTGGTCCTGATATCTATATATCTATATATATATATCTCTATATATTTGTGTGTGTGTGTGTGTGCACACGCGCTAAGTCACTTCAGTCGTGTCCAACCCTGTGCAACCCTCTGGACTGTAGCCCGCCAGGCTGCTCTGTCCATGGGATTCTCCAGGCAAGAATGCTGGAGTGGGTTGCCATTTCCTTCGCCAGGGGATCTTCCCAACCCAGGGAATGAACCTGTTTCTCCTACATTGCAGGCAGATTCTTTACCATCTGAGCCACGAGGGAAGCCCCCCGCCCACACACACATCACATCTTCTTAATCAGTCCTCCATGGGTGAACATTTAGGGTGTTTCCATACCCTGGCTATTGTAAATAGTGCTCAATTTACATTTGCACCTACAGTGAAGGAAGGTTCCCTTAATCATATATATATATATATATATATATATAATTTTGGCCTCTTTTTTTATTTATTTTCATCCATCTTTACTTTTTGGTCTGCATGGGCCTCCCATCGCAGTGGCCTCGCTCATTGCAGAGCACTGGCTCTGGGCGTTTCCCTTTAGGTCCAAATGTCTCTCCGTTACATCTCCTAATAGTTGCTTGATATTCCTTGCTAATGTTTGTCCCATCAGGTATTTAGATTTTTCTCAGTTGTTGGATACTTAAAGTGCTATCAGTGTTCGGCCCTACAAACAATGATGAATAAATATCTTTGTATAAACATCCATAATTACATCCGGGTGTTTTATTTCTTTTTTATCAATAATTTATTTTTATTTTACTTTTACAGAGTTTTGTTGTTTTATTATTTTTTAATTAAAAAAATTTTTTTTCTTGGCCATGCCCCATGACTTGCAGGATCTTCCCTCCCCGCTCAGGGATCAAAGCCAGAGCCCCAGCAGTGAGCATGTAGAGTTCTAACCACTGGACAACCAAGGAATTTCCAATATTCAGGTGCTTAAAATTCTATACAGTAGGCCCCCAAAGTGAGATTGCTGTGTGTGTACTAATAGACAGTACTTGATGGTGGCGCTAGTGGTAAAGAACCCGCCTGCCAGTGCAGAAGACCTGAGACCTGGGTTGATCCCTCCGTCCGGAAGCTCCCCTGGAGCAGGAAATGGCAGCCCACTCTAGTATTCTTGCCTGGAGAACCCCATGGACAGAGGAACCTGGAGGGCTACAGTCGATAGGATTGCAAAGAGCCAGGCACAACTGAAGCGACTCAGCACACAGAGATGACTTCCTAAAAATGTATAGCAGTTTTCATTCACTCTCTTATCAAGCACATATGAGAGCTTCCTTTTCCTTCCAGTCTTAACCAATTCTGGATAGTCTCACTTGGAATTTTTTCTTGCCAATTTGATGGGCAGAAAGTGACATATCACTTTTTTTTTTTTGACATATCACTTTAGAAATTTTTTAAATTTATTTTATTTTTGGCTTCGCTGGGTCTTCATTGCTGCACTCAGGCTTTCTCTGATTGCAGCACCGGGAATCTACTCTGCAGTTGGGATGTGTGGGTTTCCCATTGCAATGGCTTCTCAGTAGTTGTGGCACAGGGGCTTAGTTGCTCTACAGCCTGTGGAATTGTCCTAGACCAGAGGTTGAATCAGTATCCCCTGCACTGGCAAGCAGATTCTTTTTTTTTTGCCTCTTTTTGTTGATTTTTTACTTATTTAATTTTATCCTTTCTTTTTTCTTCGGCCTGTGTGGGCCACCGATCTCAGTGGCCTCTCTCATTGCAGAGTACTTGCTCTGAGTACATGCGCTCCAGAGCGCTGGCTCCTAACTGGACGCACCGGTCCAGCTGCTCCACAGCATGTGGGATCTTCCTGGGTCAGAGATCAAACTGGTGCCCCTTGCACTGCAAGGCGGACTCTTTACCCACTGGACAACCAGGGAAGCCCAGGCAAGCAGATTCTTAAGCACTGGACCTCCAGGGAAGTCCCAACATCATACTTTTGATGTTTTAATGTATCTAACCATTATTAAAAGATATAAACATATATTTTGTTGGCTGATCAGATTTCCTCAATTATGAATTGTGTAGTCATATTCTTTGTACATTTCTGAATTGGATTGTTTTTTTATATTTTTATAAGAATTCTTTGTATCCTGTTGATACTAAAGTTTTACGTGTTAGATGTATTGTAAAATTTTTAAAAGATACTTTATTTATGGTGTCTACCTCCATAAAAATGACACCATTTTAATGCAGTTAGATATATTTGTTATTCCTTTTATAACCCCTTGGTTTCCCTTGGTCTTTTTAGGAAAGTCTATTCCACACTGATGCTACACAAATATTCTAACTCTTCTTTTTAATATCTTATATTTTTATATTTAAACCTTAATCCATCCGGAAATGATTTTTATGTATTTTGAGGTTAGAGAGCCGACATTTCTTTTTTCCAAATAGAAAGCCATGTTTTTTTCATGGTTATTTAATAAATAAATCATTTTTTTCCAGGCAAATTAAAATGCTACTTCAGTTATATATTCTGTTCCTTTATACACTGAACTATTTCTGAACCTTTTCCTCTTCTACCTCTCTATTTATTTAGTCCTGTGCCCCCAAAATATTTTTTTCACAGCAGTTTAAAGATGTTTGAATTTATATTAGGGAAAGCTCCTCCCTACTGAACTTTCTCAAAAATTTATTAACGCTTTGATATTTATTCTTTCATATGAATTTTAAAAATTATTTTGTTCCATTTAAAAAGAAGGAAAACACACCCTATCTCCTCCTACTTCCCTCTTTCCTCAAGCTGCATTGAATTTATGTGTTACATTGTGCCAGGTTAACATGGTATTGCTTTTCTACTTATTCGGACCTTGTCCTTAAATAAGGTTTTATCAATCTTCTCATAAAACTATCATAACTTTCTGTGCAAATTAATTCCCGGGTACTTTATTATTTTTGTGAAAACATGGATAAGATACATATTATTACTAGTTGGCAAGAATTTTTTTTTTTTAAACCTTTATTTTACTTTTAACTTTTACAGAGTTTTGTTGTTTACAGCCATGCATGTTCCCAGATCAGTCACACGTATATCCCCCCTTCCCACCCCTCCCAACCATCACACAGCACCCCTGAAGGATCCCCTTTTCTCACAGAGCAATGACTAGAGCTGTCTTCTTCAGTTATGATAGTACAGGCCTTCCTGCTACTTCCTTTATGCCTCCCACCCTCTGTTCCTTCCCCACAATGTCCATATGTCCACTGTCCATGTCTGTCTTTCCATTGCTTCACTGCGTGCGCTATCATCACCATCCTACTAGATTCCATATATATGTGTTAATATACTGTGTTTGTCCTTCTCTTTCTGACTGACTTCACTTTTTATGATACGTTCTAGATCCAGCAACCTCATTAGGGCTGATTCTTCTGCATTTCTCTTTACAGCTGTGTAGTATTCCATTGTATCTATGTACCAGAGCTTTTGTATCCATTCATTCGTTGATGGGCATGTAGGTTGCTTCCATGTTCTAGCTATTGTATAGAGAGCTGCAATGAACATTGGGGTACAGGTGCTTCTTTCAGATTTGATTACATCAGGGTATAAGCCTAAGAGTGGGATTGCTGGGTCGTATGGTGCTTCTATTTTTAGTTTTTAAAGAAATCTCCAGACTGTCTCATTAATTTAAACCACTGAACTTTCTGAACCTTTTCCTCTTCTACCTCTCTATTTATTTAGTCCTGTGCCCCCAAAATATTTTTTTCACAGCAGTTTAAAGATGTTTGAATTTATATTAGGGAAAGCTCCTCCCTACTGAACTTTCTCAAAAATTTATTAACGCTTTGATATTTATTCTTTCATATGAATTTTAAAAATTATTTTGTTCCATTTAAAAAGAAGGAAAACACACCCTATCTCCTCCTACTTCCCTCTTTCCTCAAGCTGCATTGAATTTATGTGTTACATTGTGCCAGGTTAACATGGTATTGCTTTTCTACTTATTCGGACCTTGTCCTTAAATAAGGTTTTATCAATCTTCTCATAAAACTATCATAACTTTCTGTGCAAATTAATTCCCGGGTACTTTATTATTTTTGTGAAAACATGGATAAGATACATATTATTACTAGTTGGCAAGAATTTTTTTTTTTTAAACCTTTATTTTACTTTTAACTTTTACAGAGTTTTGTTGTTTACAGCCATGCATGTTCCCAGATCAGTCACACGTATATCCCCCCTTCCCACCCCTCCCAACCATCACACAGCACCCCTGAAGGATCCCCTTTTCTCACAGAGCAATGACTAGAGCTGTCTTCTTCAGTTATGATAGTACAGGCCTTCCTGCTACTTCCTTTATGCCTCCCACCCTCTGTTCCTTCCCCACAATGTCCATATGTCCACTGTCCATGTCTGTCTTTCCATTGCTTCACTGCGTGCGCTATCATCACCATCCTACTAGATTCCATATATATGTGTTAATATACTGTGTTTGTCCTTCTCTTTCTGACTGACTTCACTTTTTATGATACGTTCTAGATCCAGCAACCTCATTAGGGCTGATTCTTCTGCATTTCTCTTTACAGCTGTGTAGTATTCCATTGTATCTATGTACCAGAGCTTTTGTATCCATTCATTCGTTGATGGGCATGTAGGTTGCTTCCATGTTCTAGCTATTGTATAGAGAGCTGCAATGAACATTGGGGTACAGGTGCTTCTTTCAGATTTGATTACATCAGGGTATAAGCCTAAGAGTGGGATTGCTGGGTCGTATGGTGCTTCTATTTTTAGTTTTTAAAGAAATCTCCAGACTGTCTTCCATAGAGGCTGTATCAATCTACATTCCCACCAGCAATGCAGGAGCGTTCCCTTTTCTCCGCACCCTCTCCAGCATTTATTGTCTCTCGATTTCTTGATGATGGCCATTCTGATGGGTGTGAGGTGATAGGCAAGAAGTTTTTTATTTTTGTGTATTTTCTTCTATTAATCCACATAATTCTCTTATTAATATTTAGTTATTTTGAGTGGAGTTTCTAGAATTTTCTGAGAATCACCTTTTCTTCAAATAAATGCCTTTATCTCTTCCAGCTTAGAAAAAAATGCAAGTTTTCATTCCAGTTATTTCATTTTCTTGCATTATTGCATTAGCTCAAGACTCCCAGATAAGTATGAACAGTACCAATGTTGTCTCATTTCTTATTTTAATGGAAGAGAGTTAATAGAAAACTTATATGAGTTTTCTATTAGGCTTTAATAAATCCCTTTATTGTATTTGGATAGTCCTTTTTATGCCTTATTTCCTTCATTGTATGAACTTTCATCCTCTCCTGGCTCTGGATCAGTTAATCAGTTACAGGACTGACTCATGCCTCCTTCAGGAACCCAGGAGTCCAGGCCCCACCCCTGTCCTCCTTTGAGAAGTTAAACACTACTGTCTTCGAGATCCGGCCCCTCCCAACATCCTCAAAGGCATGACAATTTCTATGAGCCTCCCACCCTCTGTTCCTTCCCCACAATGTCCATATGTCCACTGTCCATGTCTGTCTTTCCATTGCTTCACTGCGTGCGCTATCATCACCATCCTACTAGATTCCATATATATGTGTTAATATACTGTGTTTGTCCTTCTCTTTCTGACTGACTTCACTTTTTATGATACGTTCTAGATCCAGCAACCTCATTAGGGCTGATTCTTCTGCATTTCTCTTTACAGCTGTGTAGTATTCCATTGTATCTATGTACCAGAGCTTTTGTATCCATTCATTCGTTGATGGGCATGTAGGTTGCTTCCATGTTCTAGCTATTGTATAGAGAGCTGCAATGAACATTGGGGTACAGGTGCTTCTTTCAGATTTGATTACATCAGGGTATAAGCCTAAGAGTGGGATTGCTGGGTCGTATGGTGCTTCTATTTTTAGTTTTTAAAGAAATCTCCAGACTGTCTTCCATAGAGGCTGTATCAATCTACATTCCCACCAGCAATGCAGGAGCGTTCCCTTTTCTCCGCACCCTCTCCAGCATTTATTGTCTCTCGATTTCTTGATGATGGCCATTCTGATGGGTGTGAGGTGATAGGCAAGAAGTTTTTTATTTTTGTGTATTTTTCTTCTATTAATCCACATAATTCTCTTATTAATATTTAGTTATTTTGAGTGGAGTTTCTAGAATTTTCTGAGAATCACCTTTTCTTCAAATAAATGCCTTTATCTCTTCCAGCTTAGAAAAAAATGCAAGTTTTCATTCCAGTTATTTCATTTTCTTGCATTATTGCATTAGCTCAAGACTCCCAGATAAGTATGAACAGTACCAATGTTGTCTCATTTCTTATTTTAATGGGAAGAGAGTTAATAGAAAACTTATATGAGTTTTCTATTAGGCTTTAATAAATCCCTTTATTGTATTTGGATAGTCCTTTTTATGCCTTATTTCCTTCATTGTATGAACTTTCATCCTCTCCTGGCTCTGGATCAGTTAATCAGTTACAGGACTGACTCATGCCTCCTTCAGGAACCCAGGAGTCCAGGCCCCACCCCTGTCCTCCTTTGAGAAGTTAAACACTACTGTCTTCGAGATCCGGCCCCTCCCAACATCCTCAAAGGCATGACAATTTCTATGAGCCTGAGGATTGAGGATTAGGCAGAAGCCAGGGCTTGTCCCAGGGACTCCTGGGAAATATGAATCTCTCTCAGTCCCTGGCAGAGGCTGATGGGAGGTAACCAAGCCCTCTGCTCTGTCCCCTGCAGGGACTGGCATCGACATCCCTGTCCTCCTTCTTCTGATTGATGGTGATGAGAAGATGCTGAAGGTACAGGCCCGGATGCTGGGTCTGAGGGCGGTAGTAGCTGGGGGCTGCACTCCTTGTTCCCAGTCCTAGGGGAGGAGAGCACCGGGAAGCTAGACCGGGAAGCTTTCCTTCCCTAACCTGACTCTCCCTTTTATTCTGCAGCGGATAGAGAATGCCACCCAGGCTCAGCTGCCCTGTCTCCTGGTGGCTGGGTCTGGGGGAGCTGCAGACTGCCTGGCAGAGATCCTGGAAGACACTCTGGCTCCAGGGAGTGGAGGGGGCAGGCGACGTGAACCCCGAGATCTGATTAAACGTTTCTTCCCCAAAGGGGACCCTGAGGTCCTGGAGGCCCAGGTATGACACTGAGGGCCCAAGTTGGCCCTGAGTTGGGAGAGAGCTGGGGACCTCTTGGTTCTTGAGAGGTGAAGATGCTGAGGATTTGGAGTCCTGGATCCAAGGGAAGGGAGTGTGGGCCCAGTTCATGATTTTGAAGGAGGAAAGGCTGGGAGCCTGGACTCCTGGATCTGAGGGAGGAGAGGCTTTGGGGCCTGGACACCCCCAGATTCAGGGAGTAAAGGGTGCTGGGCACCTAGACTACCGGCTCCTACAAGGGAGTGTTCTCCTGTATCTCTGTGGACAGGGCCAGGGAACTGGGTGGGTGTTGCAGAATCCGGTGTTCTGCAGGTGGAGAGAATTATGACTCGGAAGGAGCTGCTGACAGTCTATTCAACTGATGACGGCCCAGAGGAGTTTGAGACCATCGTTTTAAGGGCCCTTGTCAAGGGTAAGACCTGGACGCCCCAGCCTCTGCCTCTGTCAGCTCAACTCTGGACACCTCTCCTGTCCTCGGCACTTTACCATCTGCTCTAAGCTAAGCTGTGCCACCCTATTTATCTCTCTCCTTCAGTCAGTGCCCTTTGGGGCTTTGCATGGCACTATTTGGACAGTTTTCCCAAGATACTCTCATTATGTGCCAACACTGCTTTCCCCATGGCATCCACCCACTCATCCCTTCATCCAGCCAGCCAGCCATCCACCTGTCGATCCTTCTAGCTACTCATTATTCCACTCATCTTTCTGCTCTACCATCCGTCTACTCATACATCCCTCTTGCCATTCACCCATCCTTCTACCAACTTATTCTCTCATCTGTTGTTACCAATCCCATCCACTCATCATTCTTCCATCCTGTCCATCTTTCATTCATCCATGCATCCTCTTATCTATCCATTCTTCCGTCTCTCCGCCCACTCACCCTTGCAGCCTTTCCCACCTGCCTCCATCAATACATTTTAAGCCCTGAGGGGTGGTGGCGTTAGAGAGGAACCAGAGGGCCATCTCCCAGGGAGGAACGTCTGTTCACTAGAGGAATTAATGATGAAAACCAAGATATGGAGCATAATGGCTCCCTGTTAGAGGCTGAGGCTGGAGCTCATGATTCATTCACCAAAGACTAGCCTAGGCTTCAGAGATGAAAGCAGTTCCTGCCAGGGTTGTTTGGATACAGTCTTAAGTAAAATTCAGCACAAAAGCATGGGAGACAAACTGCTGTCAGAAAGGGGAGAACAATTCAACTAGGGGGTGATACTTGAGTTGGGCCTTGAAGAGCCAGCAGAATTTAGAGTTAGCAGGATGGGGAGGTAGGATAGATGAGGGCTAACGGGGGGATCCCCAGGGCTCTGTGGGAATGTGGGCAGGGAGGGTGGTTTTTGGTGTTGGAAGTTTTACAGGGAAAGTACTCCCTTAGATAAAAACTCCCAAGAGACATAGTGTGATTTAAAAAAAAAAAAATTGGCCTCTTTTCATTGGTTTTTTTTTTTATCCATTTATTTTCATCCATCTTTATTCTTTGGCCTGTGTGGGCCTCTCATCTCAGTGGCCTCTCCCGTTGCAGAGCACTGACTCTGGGAGCATGAGCTCCAGAGTGCTGGCTCGGAATTGGACACACCCGTCTAGCCGCTCTGCGGTACATGGGATCTTCCCGGCCCAGAGATCCAGCTGGTGCCCCTTGCACTGCAAGGTGGACTCTTTACCCAGTGGACCACCAGGGAAGCCCTAGTGTGAATTTTTAATGAGTTCTGAGTCCCAGTTCCCCACCCCAATGGCTTCTACGATGTTCTGTGGTGAGGTAGTTATTTTTGACTTGGGAATCAGAACAAACTAAAATTTGTTTTTTCTTTCTTTTTTTGTTTTCTTCTTTTTTCAAACTAAAATTTGAATACCTGCATGGCTCCACCCCCTCTCTGCTGTGTGCCGTTGAGAAAGACACTTTCCCTCTCTGAGCTTTAGTTTCTCTCTCTGGAAAAATATGGAGGAGATCATACCTGGCAGGAGTGTTGTGAGCCTCAGAGGCAGCTTCTGTGCCGCGCCCGCCCCAAAGGGGAGCCTGGTGCATAGGGGCTCTTCTGAAGAGTAGTCCACTTCTTGTGGGGACACACCCTTTAACAGAGGACGACAGCCAGTGAGCAAACGGGATTCACTTCCCAGAAGTTAACTCAGCAGCCTCCGGGGAGAAAACAGCTGCCCTCTAAGATGTGGTTTGGTGGGGAGCGGGGAGCTCTAAGTCTGGGGCTTGCTACAGTGCAAGGCATCACGCTCTGCTAGGGAAACTGGAGCCAGCTGGACAGGCTCGGTGTGGGCAGAGTTGAAGGGATAGGGTTTCACTAGGTGAAGAAGGAAGGGGGAAGGGGACAAACGCCTCTGAAGAGTCTAGGAACAGCCGCGCCCGTGCTGAGCAGGTAGCTCAGGTCCTCATCCCCGATCCTCCACCCTTGCCTGGAAGGATCGTCCTCCCAATTTGCAGATGAAGAAACCGATACTGAGAGAGTGGGAAAGTGACTTGCCCAAGGTGACTCGAGGTTGAAGGCACACTTTGGGATCCATTTTAATTGTTGGATCAAAGTTTCAAAGGCCACTTGTCCTTCCTGGTTCTTTTTATTGACCTCAGGGTCTCCTGAATCCCACTACTGTCTGGATCTTTTTTTTCTGCCTTAATCTCCCCTTTCTTCTTACAAATACTCCCGCATTGCCGGAAGCCAGAGTGACTCACATTTGCAGTCCCATCCTGTGCTTTCCTTCCCCGAGGCTTCTGCTCAGGCTGCTTCTGCTGCCTTGAAGACTCTTTTCTCATTTTAGATGCACCCCTCCAACTCACGCTCTTATTTCCAAAGCCCTTCCTCCCTGCCCAGCCTCTAGGAGGCTCCCTTGGGTCTCTCCACACCTCTGTGACTCTAGCCTCCTCTGGTCCCTGATCACATTCTATGCCCACCTCCCAGGGCATGGATCACTCTGAGGGTAGGTATGTGGTTCTGGGACTGGAGTGAGCTCCTTCAGGGCAGGCACTGTGTCCAACTTCTTTCTGCATTCCTCTCACGGCCTGGCCCATTGTTTTTCCGTCACTAAGTTATGCTTGACTCTTTGCAACCCCATGGACTGTAGCCCGCCAGGCTCCTCTGTCCATGGGATTCTCCAGGCAAGAATACTGGAGAGGGTAGCCATTCCCTTCTCCAGGGGATCTTACCGACCCAGGGATCAAACCTCCGTCTCCTGCATCACAGGCAGATTCTTTACTATCTGAGCCCCCAGGGAAGCCCATCTGGCCCATAGCCTACCTCAAAAAATGTAAAATGAATGTAAATAATTCCCTTTCCTTTTCTTGGGACCTCTAATCCACTGCTCTGTGCTCTGTGCCTGAATTGAATAGCCTGACTTCTTAAAGACCCCAGACTTGGGGGCTTCCCTGGTGGTCCAGTGGTTAGAAATCTGCCTGCCAATGCAGGGGACACAGGTTCGATCCCTGGTCCAGGAAGATCTCACATGCCATGAGGCAACTAAGCCCGTCCTTTAGAGCCCCCAAGCCGCAACTACTGAGCCTGCGTGCACATCTAGAGTCCACACTCTGCAACAAGAGAAGCCACTGCAATGAGAAGCCAGGGCACCACAACGAAGACCCAGCCCAGCCAAAAATAAATAAAAATAAAAATATCTTATAAAAAAAAGACCCCAAACTCCGCTCAATCACACTCCCTTTATATGGAGTTAAAGGTCAAGCCTCCCAAGTAGAAGCAATATGACATTCGTCCGACGTTCCCAACCTCTGCCTGACATCTTGCCCCCTCTCCCTCTCACCTTTTCAGCCTGCGGGAGCTCTGAAGCCTCGGCTTACCTGGACGAGTTGCGTTTGGCCGTCGCTTGGAACCGTGTGGACATTGCCCAGAGTGAACTCTTCCGGGGGGACATCCAAGCTTGGAACCGTGTGTGACATTGTGCCCAAGTGACTGTGTGCCCAGCCTCTTGGGTCTCCCACACCTCTGTGACTCTAGCCTCCTCTGGTCCCTGATCACATTCTATGCCCACCTCCCAGGGCATGGATCACTCTGAGGGTAGGTATGTGGTTCTGGGACTGGAGTGAGCTCCTTCAGGGCAGGCACTGTGTCCAACTTCTTTCTGCATTCCTCTCACGGCCTGGCCCATTGTTTTTCCGTCACTAAGTTATGCTTGACTCTTTGCAACCCCATGGACTGTAGCCCGCCAGGCTCCTCTGTCCATGGGATTCTCCAGGCAAGAATACTGGAGAGGGTAGCCATTCCCTTCTCCAGGGGATCTTACCGACCCAGGGATCAAACCTCCGTCTCCTGCATCACAGGCAGATTCTTTACTATCTGAGCCCCCAGGGAAGCCCATCTGGCCCATAGCCTACCTCAAAAAATGTAAAATGAATGTAAATAATTCCCTTTCCTTTTCTTGGGACCTCTAATCCACTGCTCTGTGCTCTGTGCCTGAATTGAATAGCCTGACTTCTTAAAGACCCCAGACTTGGGGGCTTCCCTGGTGGTCCAGTGGTTAGAAATCTGCCTGCCAATGCAGGGGACACAGGTTCGATCCCTGGTCCAGGAAGATCTCACATGCCATGAGGCAACTAAGCCCGTCCTTTAGAGCCCCCAAGCCGCAACTACTGAGCCTGCGTGCACATCTAGAGTCCACACTCTGCAACAAGAGAAGCCACTGCAATGAGAAGCCAGGGCACCACAACGAAGACCCAGCCCAGCCAAAAATAAATAAAAATAAAAATATCTTATAAAAAAAAGACCCCAAACTCCGCTCAATCACACTCCCTTTATATGGAGTTAAAGGTCAAGCCTCCCAAGTAGAAGCAATATGACATTCGTCCGACGTTCCCAACCTCTGCCTGACATCTTGCCCCCTCTCCCTCTCACCTTTTCAGCCTGCGGGAGCTCTGAAGCCTCGGCTTACCTGGACGAGTTGCGTTTGGCCGTCGCTTGGAACCGTGTGGACATTGCCCAGAGTGAACTCTTCCGGGGGGACATCCAATGGCGGGTGAGGGGGTGAGGCCTGGTCCTGCGGAAAGGGGTGCATTCTCCCCGCTCCCTGACTCTTGTGACATCTGGCTTGTCCAGCCTTCTCTTAATTGTGCATCTATCTCTGGTCGTCCATCTGTCTCCATCCTATTTCCTCTCTCCATCCATCCATCCATCCATCCATCTTTTCATCATTCATAGCTCTGTGTTCCCGTCCCCTGTCCTTAACCTCTGACCTCAGCTGACCTTCTGCCTGTCTCTGTACTCAACTCTTCCCCTATTCATTCCACCCCACCAGTCCTTCCACCTGGAGACCTCTCTCATGGACGCCCTCCTGAATGACCAGCCAGAGTTCGTGCGTTTGCTCATCTCCCATGGCCTTAGCCTGGACCACTTCCTGACCATGACGCGCCTGGCCCAGCTCTACAACGCAGCGCCCCCGAGCTCACTTATCCACACCCTTCTGGACCAAGTGTCCCACAGCGCAAGCGTCAAAACTGCATCCTTTAAACCATCTGTGGAGTCACAGCCTCCTAAGGTGGGGCAGGTGCTGCGGATGCTGCTGGGGAAGACGTGCGCACCGACCTTCCCCGCCGGGGGCACCCACCACAGGGAGAATGTAAGGAACGGGGTGGGAGTAGGAGAGTACCGAAGGATCTGGGGACCAGGCAGGGCCAGGAGGGGCGTGGTCACAGAACGGGGCATGTGCCTGAAAGGAGCTTGGGGCTGACAGTTGGGGCAGAGGCTGGAAGGGTCTGGGGCGGGGCCGACCCTCACAGTCCCTTTTCGATCTGCAGTCTTTTCGGCTGTCGGACAAGGGCACCTCGAAAGAGCTGGATGCTGTTGCGGGGCAGGCCCCCTGGACTGACCTGCTCCTCTGGGCTCTGCTGCTCAACAGGGCTCAGATGGCCGTGTACTTCTGGGAGATGGTGAGTGCTGACTTGATCTGATTCTACCCCCTCCTACCTTCCCGTCCTTTATTTCTACCGGACTCCAGCGCCTAGCTGGATCTCCACCAATACACACCTCCCCTGCATTCATGATCTATGACTCCAAGTGCTGCTTCTCCCCCTGCCCCATAGCATGCATTTCTTGTAACTCACTTTTTCCATGAACAATATCTATTGGGCGTTTTATTATTATTATTATTATTCTTTATTTTAAAGATTTTACTGAGTTTTGTTGTTCACCAACGTGTATGTTCCCAGATCATTCATATGCATATCCCTGGACCCTCCCCCCACCCAGTCCCGGACACCCCCCGCCCCGGCCCCGCCATCTTGTTCTTTCAAACGGTTGTCTGTAGAGGAAGTTAGATGTTACTGGTAGCTGATGGGAAGGGGTCATTTCATCATAACTGTGCTTGCAATTTAGATGCATCCTGTAGTTGGGATGCAGAAGGGGACAAAACTGGAGTCCAGGTCGCCAGGTAGGAAAGTGAAGGTAGGATACTTCAGGCAGCCAAGATGGGGGCCTGGACTAAAGCTGGCGGGACAGAGGTGTTGGGGCACATCTGAGAAGTTTGAGAAGTTTGAAAAGAAGGTCATGGAATCCAAACAGACCCTATTTTTGTGTCAAAAAATTGACAGGAGCTCTTCAGCTTCGGGTTGTTTTCAGTCCATTGGGTCATCAATTAAATATAGATTCTTAAAAATTGAGATAAAGTTTCATCAGTGCTGTAGCATGTATTGGAATATCCTTCCTTTTAAAGTTTGAAGACTATTCTGTTGTATGGATATACTAATTCTCTTTTTAATTTTTTATGTTTTTTGCCTCTAAGTCATCATTCATTTATTTTCATCCATCTTTTTTATTCTTTGGCCTGTGTGGGCCTCCCATGGCAGTGGCCTCTTCTGTATCAGAGCACCAGCTCTGGGCGCATGCGCTCCAGAGCGCTGACTCACTATTGGACACCCCGGTCCAGCTGTTCTGTGGCGTGCAGGATCTTCCCGGACCAGGGATCGAACCTGCACCCCTTGCAGGGCAAGGCGGACTCTTTACCCACTGGACCACCAGGGAAGACCCTAAAGGATTCTTGATATGTTCTGGGTATCAATCCCTTATTAGATACACGATTTGCAAATACTTTCTCCCTTTCTGTAAGCTGTCTTTTTCTCCTGTTGATAGCGCCCTTTGATGCATAAAACATTTTACATTTTGATGAAGTCCCATTTGTCCTTTTTATTTACTTCTTGTGCTTTTGGTGGCATATCTAAGTAACCGTTGCCAAATCCGAGATCATGAAGTTTTATCCTTGTGTTTCTTTCTAAGAGTTTATAGTTTTATAGCTATCATATATAATTATTTAATCCTACATGTTAATCTTACTGAGATTCCTTACATGTGATGAGTCACTTCTGTCTTGCTGATTTTAAACTGCTTTCTTTGTTTTAGGCCTTCAGCAGTTTGATTATAATGCTTCTTAGCGTGGATCTCTTTGAATTTATTCTACTCGGAGTTTCTTCATCCTCTTGGATGGATAAATTCATGCATTTCACCAGATTTGGGAAGCTTCTGTCTGTTAAATCTTCAGCTATCCTTGCTGTCTCTTCCGCTCTGTCTGCTCCTTCTGGGACCCCCATCATGCCTACAAGTGTGACTGACGGTGTCCCGCAGATCTTCTGGGGTCTGTTTATTTTTCTACATTCTTTCTCCTTTCTGCGCCTGAAACTGGATAATCACAATGGACCTATCTTCAAGTTTACAAACTCTTTCTTCTGCCTCCTCAAAGCTACTCCTGAGCCCTTTAAATGAATTTTCATTTTAGTTATTGTACTTTTCAGAGCCCTTTAAATTTAATTTTTATGTTTTTTGCCTCTAAGTCATCATTCATTTATTTTCATCCATCTTTTTTATTCTTTGGCCTGTGTGGGCCTCCCATGGCAGTGGCCTCTTCTGTATCAGAGCACCAGCTCTGGGCGCATGCGCTCCAGAGCGCTGACTCACTATTGGACACCCCGGTCCAGCTGTTCTGTGGCGTGCAGGATCTTCCCGGACCAGGGATCGAACCTGCACCCCTTGCAGGGCAAGGCGGACTCTTTACCCACTGGACCACCAGGGAAGACCCTAAAGGATTCTTGATATGTTCTGGGTATCAATCCCTTATTAGATACACGATTTGCAAATACTTTCTCCCTTTCTGTAAGCTGTCTTTTTCTCCTGTTGATAGCGCCCTTTGATGCATAAAACATTTTACATTTTGATGAAGTCCCATTTGTCCTTTTTATTTACTTCTTGTGCTTTTGGTGGCATATCTAAGTAACCGTTGCCAAATCCGAGATCATGAAGTTTTATCCTTGTGTTTCTTTCTAAGAGTTTATAGTTTTATAGCTATCATATATAATTATTTAATCCTACATGTTAATCTTACTGAGATTCCTTACATGTGATGAGTCACTTCTGTCTTGCTGATTTTAAACTGCTTTCTTTGTTTTAGGCCTTCAGCAGTTTGATTATAATGCTTCTTAGCGTGGATCTCTTTGAATTTATTCTACTCGGAGTTTCTTCATCCTCTTGGATGGATAAATTCATGCATTTCACCAGATTTGGGAAGCTTCTGTCTGTTAAATCTTCAGCTATCCTTGCTGTCTCTTCCGCTCTGTCTGCTCCTTCTGGGACCCCCATCATGCCTACAAGTGTGACTGACGGTGTCCCGCAGATCTTCTGGGGTCTGTTTATTTTTCTACATTCTTTCTCCTTTCTGCGCCTGAAACTGGATAATCACAATGGACCTATCTTCAAGTTTACAAACTCTTTCTTCTGCCTCCTCAAAGCTACTCCTGAGCCCTTTAAATGAATTTTTCATTTTAGTTATTGTACTTTTCAGCTCCAGAATTTCTCTTTGGTTCCTTTTTATAAATTCTGTATCATTGTTTCTATTCTCTGTTGGCTGAGACATCATTCTCCTGGCTTCCTTTAGCTCCTTGTTCACAATTTCCTTTAGCTTTGTGAGCATATTTAAGAAAGTTGACTTAAAGTCTTTTTCTAGTCAGTTCAGGGGCTCAGCTTCCTAATTTCATTTGTCCTGTGAAATGGGTCAAACTTCCTTGGTGCTTTGCAATCCTCATTTTGTTGGTGGTGTTGTTGTTGAAAACAGGATGTGCTGAATATTATAATATGGCACCTCTGGAAATTAGTTTAGCTCCTCCCTTCAGGGCTGGTTGTTGCTGCTTGTTGAGGGTTGCCATTTGGTGACTTTTCTAAGCTACTTTTGTAAAGTCGTATTCTTTATTATGTATGACCACTGAGATCTCTTTTTGTTAGCTAAGTGATCAACTAGTGACTTGATACAGATTTCCTTAAATGCATGGAGGTAGGAGAATTAAACTCTCCCACTTTGTAGACTGGCTCTTTGTGGCTCTGTCTTTCAACACTCCAACACTTACAGTTCTGCTTTAGGTTCAGTTTTCTGCTTTGGCTGAGCCTAACTGTCAGCCGGAGATAAAAGCTTAGAGATTTCCTCAGCCTTTTCTGAGCATGCATCCAATCTTGGTCATACTTCTAGCCTTCTAGATTTTCTGGTACACATAGGAGGTGTTTTTTTCAATTTGTATTTATTTATGTTTGACCCTGCTGGGTCTTTGTTGCTGGGCAGGCTTTTCTCTAGTGGCAGCGAGCAGCAGCTGTTCTCTAGTTGTGGTGCCTGGGCTTCTCACTGCCGTGGCTTCTCTTGTGGCGGAGCACAGGTTCAATAGTTGCAGCACACGGGCTTAGTTGCTCCACAGCATGTGGGATCTTCCCGGACCAAGGAACAATTCTGTATCTCCTGCTTTGGCAGATGGATTCTTTACCACTGAGCCATCAGAGAAGCCCCACATAGGAGCTTTTAAATCCCTCACTCTTCCAAGCATCCCCTTTCCCAGCTGCTTCCCTTTTCCCTCCCAAGCTGTTCAGACTTTATTTATTGTGTCCAGTTTTTTTTTATAAATTCTGTATCATTGTTTCTATTCTCTGTTGGCTGAGACATCATTCTCCTGGCTTCCTTTAGCTCCTTGTTCACAATTTCCTTTAGCTTTGTGAGCATATTTAAGAAAGTTGACTTAAAGTCTTTTTCTAGTCAGTTCAGGGGCTCAGCTTCCTAATTTCATTTGTCCTGTGAAATGGGTCAAACTTCCTTGGTGCTTTGCAATCCTCATTTTGTTGGTGGTGTTGTTGTTGAAAACAGGATGTGCTGAATATTATAATATGGCACCTCTGGAAATTAGTTTAGCTCCTCCCTTCAGGGCTGGTTGTTGCTGCTTGTTGAGGGTTGCCATTTGGTGACTTTTCTAAGCTACTTTTGTAAAGTCGTATTCTTTATTATGTATGACCACTGAGATCTCTTTTTGTTAGCTAAGTGATCAACTAGTGACTTGATACAGATTTCCTTAAATGCATGGAGGTAGGAGAATTAAACTCTCCCACTTTGTAGACTGGCTCTTTGTGGCTCTGTCTTTCAACACTCCAACACTTACAGTTCTGCTTTAGGTTCAGTTTTCTGCTTTGGCTGAGCCTAACTGTCAGCCGGAGATAAAAGCTTAGAGATTTCCTCAGCCTTTTCTGAGCATGCATCCAATCTTGGTCATACTTCTAGCCTTCTAGATTTTCTGGTACACATAGGAGGTGTTTTTTTCAATTTGTATTTATTTATGTTTGACCCTGCTGGGTCTTTGTTGCTGGGCAGGCTTTTCTCTAGTGGCAGCGAGCAGCAGCTGTTCTCTAGTTGTGGTGCCTGGGCTTCTCACTGCCGTGGCTTCTCTTGTGGCGGAGCACAGGTTCAATAGTTGCAGCACACGGGCTTAGTTGCTCCACAGCATGTGGGATCTTCCCGGACCAAGGAACAATTCTGTATCTCCTGCTTTGGCAGATGGATTCTTTACCACTGAGCCATCAGAGAAGCCCCACATAGGAGCTTTTAAATCCCTCACTCTTCCAAGCATCCCCTTTCCCAGCTGCTTCCCTTTTCCCTCCCAAGCTGTTCAGACTTTATCTATTGTGTGCCTTACTTACTGTTATTCTTTGCCTCAAGGAGTCAAGGCCAACATTCTTGTCTTTAATGTTTCCAAACACCATCTGGGAAGCCACTTCTGCTCTGGCGGAAGCTGCAAGGACAGGGCTGGAACAAAGGCCAGCCCTTAAGCCGACCCTTCAGAGAGCCACCAGCTAGGAGGATACACACAACCACAATTATCTGAGTAAGATCTGGGGCTTCCCTGGTGGCTCAGTGGTAAAGAATCCGCCTGCCTATGCAGGAGTCATGGGTTTGATCCCTGATCCGGGAAGATCCCGTAGACAAAAAATATAAAAGAAGGAGTAAGATCTGAGCTCTTCCCTCTAATACCAACAAGCTGCAGAAGGAACACAGGCTGTTACCTTCAAGGCGACCACTGAGCTGGGGAATCAGCAATGCTCAGTGGATTAGTTAAGATGCCACAGTGCTCTTTTATGGAAATCTTTCTTCTTTAAGCATTTTACTGTTATAAATTTTAATTTTTCTTTCTTTTTTAAAATTTTTGGCTATTCTGGGTTTTCACTGCTGCTGCAGGCCCTTCTCTAGTTGCAGGGAGTAGGGGCCACTCTCTAGTGGAGGTGAGCAGGCTTATCCTTGCAGTGACTTCTCTTGTGGAATTCGGGCTCTAGGGCACACAGGCTTCGGTGGTTGCGGCACATGGGCTCCACAGTTGTGGCTCTGAGGCTCTAGAGCACAGGCTCCATAGCTGTGGCTCACGGGCTTAGCTGCTCTGCAGCCTGTGGGATTTTCCTGGATCAGGGATCGAACTTGTGTCTGCTGCATTGGCAGGCGAACTCTTCACCGCTGAGATACCAGGGAAGCCCACTGTAAATTTTATGTTAGATTCCAGAATTCTGAAAAAGTTGATCCTGACAGTTTTATTATTATTATTATTTTGGCCAGTTTATTTGTTGCCTCTGTGGAGGGACCGAGTTTTAAGGGTCTGTCCTCTTCCGTTGTGGGTGATGCCTCCAACGGCTTTGCGGCCTGTCTGTAACCTCTGGTGTCATTGTAGTTCCAGCCCAGCCCGGAAAGTATCTGAACCACCTAACTTCTGACATTTTCCCTTGACGTCCGGTTTCTTCCAGATTCACCTACAAATGTTATTTCATCCTGGGGCCTCTGGTGACCCAGGTTAATTTCTTGTGGATCTGGGCTCTGTCCCTTCCCTTGATCACAAGCTTTCTTCCCATCTTCCTCAGCCCTCCATGAATCTCTCCCAGACTCTGACCCTCCCCACGCTCCCGTCTCTGACTCTCCAGGGCTCCAGTTCCGTGGCCTCCGCGCTCGGGGCCTGTCTGTTGCTGCGAGAGCTGGGGCGCCTGGAGACTGAGGCCAAGGAGGCCACCCGGAGGAAGGACCTGGCGGCCAAGTTCGAGGGGCTGGGGGCTGGTGCGTCACGGGGCTTGGGGGCCTGGGCGCAGGGACAGGGAGCAGCCAGGGAGGGGGTTGTGGTCTCCCTCTTCCTCCTCTCGTGACCCTGCCCTTTCCCCTCCAATCCCTTCGTCTCTCCCCTCCCACTGTCTTCTCCACATTCTTCCTCCTTCTCACGCGGATCCCCCACACCCAGACCTCTTCGAAGAATGCTACCGCAGCAGTGAGAAACGGGCTGCCCGCCTGCTCCTCCGGCGATGCTCGCTCTGGGGCGATGCCACCTGCCTGCAGCTTGCCACGCAAGCAGATGCCCGTGCCTTCTTTGCCCAGGATGGGGTACAGGTGAGCATCGGAGACACCGACACTCCAAAGAGGCCTCAGCCCGGATGCTGGGAAGGGCTAGAGGAGGGGCCCCTGCCATGGTGGGCAATCCGTGGTCTTGACCCCCTGGAGACCATCCCTCTTCCAGAAAGCCTCAGCCTTCTCCAGAAAGTTTGCTCTTCCCAAAAGAATCCCCAGCCCCTGCCCCAGGACAGCCAGCCTTCCCACAGCAAAGCACACCCTCCTAGGAAGTTCTAGTCCAGGGAATTCCTTACTTGTCCAGTGGTTAGGATTCTGCGCTTCCACTGCAGGGGGCACAAGTTGGAGCCCTGGTCAGAGAACTAAGATCCTGCATGCTGTGCCATGTGGCCAAAAAAAAAGGAAAAAAAAAAAACCTATTCCAGACATAGGAACACGGGTGACTTTAGTAGGAAGTCCCACCTCTCACACAGGACGTCCTTCCCACTTCCCCGAGAGGTCTCCATTTCCAGGTTTTGACTATCAGAACGGCGTCTCTGAACAGTTGCCTAGTGTTCTGGGTGTAGG
Source organism: Tragulus kanchil (assembly GCA_022376925.1). Classification (NCBI taxonomy): domain Eukaryota; kingdom Metazoa; phylum Chordata; class Mammalia; order Artiodactyla; family Tragulidae; genus Tragulus; species Tragulus kanchil. The sequence continues at coordinate 129,590,810 of JAIOJX010000031.1, forward strand.
CAGGGCTGGTTCAGGAAATCCTACCCTTCCTCTGGGGAGCTCCGTGTGCCTCTGCAGTCTCTCCCATTCTGTTAATCCTGACACTAAAAGAAATATACTTATTTCTGATAACTGGGAACAAGTTTCACATCCCACTCTTTGTCGTCGGCCCTGCGTTTTTGCCTTCTGATTGTTAGTTTCTGTTTTCTTTCTTTTCTGGGGGGGCACACCCAGTGGCATGTGGAACCTCCCTGACCAGGGACCAAACCCACGCCCCCTGAAGTGGAAATGTGGAGTCTTAACCACTGGACCACCCACCAGGGAAGTCCTTAATTCTGACATTTTGAACATTCTCTGGGTTGCCTTAATCTAAATCTGCCAGGAGCTCAGCGAGTCCCACTCCGAGTGGGAGAGGTCTGCCTACCTGGCAGGAAGCTCCGTCCTGTGTTGTCCGAAGGCTCTGTCGGCATTTCAAGGACTTGCCCAGAGTCCTTTACTTCAAACGGTGGTTAAACGCCTGGATTCCAGTTTTCGCCCCTTCTGTAAGCTCCCCGTGTTCCATCTGTGATAAAGGAGAAAATCTCAGTGCCTCCTCCTGGGGGATGGTGAGGGTGAAGGGAGCTGAGCTATGCAGACAGCTTGCCCAGGATCTGTGTATTGTGTTACCGGATGTTGGCTGTTTCCCTCTTACTAAAATCGGGGGCAGGTGGTCCTGGCCTTCCACCGCCTTTCCCTCCGCCCTTAGGAGTTATGACCCCGCCCCCAGCCCCTCCCCACGGTGAGCGGTGGTCGTGTGCCCTGGCGTAGGTCCCTTCCTTGCCCGGGGTCTTCCGGAGGGGACCGTTGGGGCAGCCAGGCTGCTAATCCTCCCCCGCCCCGCAGTCCCTGCTGACGCAGAAGTGGTGGGGGGAGATGGACAGCACCACGCCCATCTGGGCCCTGGTGCTCGCCTTCTTTTGCCCGCCGCTCATCTACACCAACCTCATCACCTTCAGGTCAGTGCCAGGGGTTCCACCGGCAGGAGGTGGGGTTGTGGGGTGGTGATCAGCCTCCCGTTCCTGCTCAGTTCTGGCTGCCTGCCTGCTAGGTCTGTCCAGTGCTTCCCCGCTTGCTCATTCTCTTTCCCTTCGCCCAGAACTGGGGCACGTTGTGGGAGGTGAGCTTTCCGGGGGGCTCTCCAGCATCCCTCTGGCTGTGGTGCAGGGCGCAGGTGTCTTTAGGGTAATTCCTCTCCTTCCTGACATGTGTCTGGGGGACTGAGTTTGGGTGACTCTGGGAGAACTCCTCTCCCGTCCCTCCATGCCAGGAAGTCAGATGAGGAGCCCACGCAGAAGGACCTGGCACTTGACGTGGACGAGGGTGTCAATGGAGAAGGGCCTGTCGAGTGAGTGGAGCACCAGCATGGAGCGCGGGAGTGGGGGCACCGAGGCAGCCCCCAGACAAGAAGGGACGAATCGGGAGGTGGGTGGGGATTCATGAAGCTGCTGAAAACACTGAGCAGGCTTCCCAGGTGCCAAGCTCAAGGCTTGGTTTTCTAGGTTTGGTTCTGCGGCCAAGGAGATCCTCGTGCTGCGTGTATGTTAACTTGCTTCAGTCGTGTCTGACTCTTTGCGACCCTGGGAACTGTAGCCCACCAGGCAAGAATCCTGGAGTGGGTTGCCATGACCTTCTCCACGGGGTCTTCCCGACCCAGGTCTCCTGCATTGCAGGCAGATTCTTTACTGACTGAGCTAAGTTCCTCACTGGCAATCATTTTGCTTCACGCTGCACGTGACTTTTTTTCTTGATAGAGCAAGTAGACTAGGGTTGAGATGGTTCATTTAGAGACCTTTTGCCTTTTTTCCCCCTGACCCCAGAGACTTTGCTCTTAACCTCTAAGCTATGGTACCCATGAAGGTGTTTTCAAAATTAGTCCTTAGCAAATGGAATAGAATACTTACGAATCTTCTGATGATTCTGCAGAGCACAGGTGTGATGGGCTTGGCTCAGAGGCAAGCAGACCTGGGGTCAAATCCTGACTGACTTTCGAAGTGGCTTCACCCACGAGCCTCAGCTTCCTTTCCTATGAGGAGAAGGTTGTATGGTATTAGTTAGGCTAGACTGGGGAATGTTGCAATGACAATGCATCCCAAACTCCCCGTGGCTGGCCACAAACAGCGAGGATTTAGTTGTCATTCACGCTCCATTTGGGGGTTGTTTGTGGCTCTGCACTTTGGGATAAGCAAGCACCTCCTAGCTGAGAGGCTGCTGGTCTCATGGCAGAGAGAGAGGAGACAGCAACCAGGGGTCACTCATTTGTGTTCAACTCTTTACAACCCCATGGGCTGTAGCCCCCTAGACTCCTCTGTCTATGGGAGTTGCAGGCAAGAATACTGGAGTGGGTTGCCATGCCCTCCTCCAGGGGATCCTCCTGACCCAGGAATCAAACCCACTTCTCATGTCTCCTGAATTGACAGGTGGTTCTTTACCATGAGCGCCACCTGGGAAGCCCTGCAGAGGTAGACGGCAAGTGCCAGTTATAGCTGACAGAGTTGTCAAACCTGCAGAAACAGAGGCCATGAAAGTGAAGGGGTCAGAGGTTATATCTGTGAGCCAGGGTCAGGTAGATGGTCCAAGGTCAGACAGAGTCAGAGGTTGTAAGGGTGGAAGAAGAGGGTCTTGGATTCAAAAGCCAGATGAGAGTGAGAGGTCAGCACAGAGGTCAGGGGTCAGAAGGGTGGACCAAGTCAGGGGTGGAAGTCCAGCAGTGTGGATGGCAGGAGATATCAGAGGTCAGGGATTAGATACACGAATCAAAAGTCAAGGAGAAGGTGGTCCTCTGGCTTCGTTTCAGGTAGGGCAGGGTCAGAAGCCTGAGGAAGGGGATGTCCGGAAAGGAGGATGAGGAAGGAGGAAAGGTCCGAGTCCTGATAATGGTGAAGGTCAGGTGCAGAGGTCCGGTTGAGCCCTCTCCCCTTCTCTCCCCTACAGGCCCACAGACCACCCTGAGAAGACACCCCTGGGGGCGTCGGGGACGCCCAGCCGCAGGGGCTGCTGTGGAGGGTGCCCACCGCGCCTGCGCCAGTGGCCTCAGTTCTGGGGTGCGCCTGTGACTGCCTTCATGGGAAACGTGGTCAGCTACCTCCTTTTCCTGCTGCTCTTCGCCCGCGTGCTGCTCATCGACTTCCAGCCCGAGAGGCCTGGGGTCCTGGAGCTGCTGCTTTACTTCTGGGCCTTCACCCTGCTCTGCGAGGAGTTACGCCAGGGCCTGGGGAGCGGCTTGGGCAGCCTGGCCACGGGGGGCACCGGGACAGACTCCCACCAGGCCACGCTGCACCGCCGCCTCCACCTCTACCTCTCCGACGCCTGGAACCAGTGCGACCTGGTGGCCCTCTCCTGCTTCCTCCTGGGCGTGGGCTGCCGGTGAGTGCCCTGTGACCTTCCACGCCCTGCCCACGGCAATCTCTGACCCTTCCTTCCTGGCGGTGGGGTTGGAGGTCTCAACTATTGGCTTCTCTGTGGCAGACAACAGCTAAATCCAACTCTACTTTTCGTTTTAAGCAGGGTTATTTTTTTTTTTTTTTAAGATTTATTTATTTATTTATTTTTGGGCGGGGGTCGGGTTGGGGAGGGAGGGGAGCAGGCAGGCCACTTCAATTGGTCTTTCATTTCTCTATTTTTCATCTGTCTTTGTTCTTTGGCTCCTGTGGGCCTCTCATCGCGGTGGCGTCTAGTGTCACAGAGCGCCAGCTCTGGGCTCATGCGCTCCAGAGCTCCGGCTCGGTGACTGGACACATCAGTCCAGCCGCTTCACGGCACGTGGGATCTTCCCAGGCCAGGGCTCGAACCGGCGCCCCTTGCACTGCAAGGCGGTGTCCTTACCCACTGGACCACCAGGGGAAGCCCAAGCAGGGTTATTTTTAAAAATACTTTTATACTTTTCATTTAAGTATAGTTGACGGTACAGTCTTATATAAATTGCAGGTGTAAAATATAGTGGTTTACAATTTTAAAACAACTCCGCTTATTCTTTAAAGAAAAAAAAAAAAAACACAACAGGGCTTCCCTGGTGGTCCAGTGGGTAAAGAGTCCGCCTTGCAGTGCAAGGGAAACCGTGCCGGGCCAGCCGGCAGTCGAACAGGTCCTGAAGAGAGTGGCAGATAGGCTAAGAAAAGAAAGAAGGACAGAAAAGATGGGGTTGAGAGGGACAGCAAGAGGGGTGCGCCCCTGCTGCTGCCTTCATGGGGAAACGTGGTCAGCTACCTCCTTTTCCTGCTGCTCTTCGCCCGCGTGCTGCTCATCGACTTCCAGCCCGAGAGGCCTGGGGTCCTGGAGCTGCTGCTTTACTTCTGGGCCTTCACCCTGCTCTGCGAGGAGTTACGCCAGGGCCTGGGGAGCGGCTTGGGCAGCCTGGCCACGGGGGGCACCGGGACAGACTCCCACCAGGCCACGCTGCACCGCCGCCTCCACCTCTACCTCTCCGACGCCTGGAACCAGTGCGACCTGGTGGCCCTCTCCTGCTTCCTCCTGGGCGTGGGCTGCCGGTGAGTGCCCTGTGACCTTCCACGCCCTGCCCACGGCAATCTCTGACCCTTCCTTCCTGGCGGTGGGGTTGGAGGTCTCAACTATTGGCTTCTCTGTGGCAGACAACAGCTAAATCCAACTCTACTTTTCGTTTTAAGCAGGGTTATTTTTTTTTTTTTTTAAGATTTATTTATTTATTTATTTTTGGGCGGGGGTCGGGTTGGGGAGGGAGGGGAGCAGGCAGGCCACTTCAATTGGTCTTTCATTTCTCTATTTTTCATCTGTCTTTGTTCTTTGGCTCCTGTGGGCCTCTCATCGCGGTGGCGTCTAGTGTCACAGAGCGCCAGCTCTGGGCTCATGCGCTCCAGAGCTCCGGCTCGGTGACTGGACACATCAGTCCAGCCGCTTCACGGCACGTGGGATCTTCCCAGGCCAGGGCTCGAACCGGCGCCCCTTGCACTGCAAGGCGGTGTCCTTACCCACTGGACCACCAGGGGAAGCCCAAGCAGGGTTATTTTTAAAAATACTTTTATACTTTTCATTTAAGTATAGTTGACGGTACAGTCTTATATAAATTGCAGGTGTAAAATATAGTGGTTTACAATTTTAAAACAACTCCGCTTATTCTTTAAAGAAAAAAAAAAAAAACACAACAGGGCTTCCCTGGTGGTCCAGTGGGTAAAGAGTCCGCCTTGCAGTGCAAGGGAAACCGTGCCGGGCCAGCCGGCAGTCGAACAGGTCCTGAAGAGAGTGGCAGATAGGCTAAGAAAAGAAAGAAGGACAGAAAAGATGGGGTTGAGAGGGACAGCAAGAAGGCAGACAACTCTATAGGTTGCTGACAAGTTGCTGACAAGTTTATTGAATTCGCTCATCCCTTTTATACTTCAACAAGTAATTGTGTACACGTGCTTTAGGCCAGGTGTCGATCATAACACGTGCCTTAGGCCAGGTGTCGATCATAACACGCGCTTTAGGCCAGGTGTCGATCATAAACTAGGTGTTACCTCCTGGTGTGTTATTACAATGGTTCTGGGTCATAATGCCCCTCAAGCCCTGTAAAGAGGCTCCAGGTGTTCTTTATGATAGCTAAGGAACGTCTTCACAGCACCTGGGGTGGCGGGACAGAGAGCTATGCTGTTATCAGCCCCTGTTGCCAGGGCAGCTCCCAGGGCTATGTTTCCTTAAAGGAAACCCCTTGAAACAGGGCAGCTCCCCGCAGCACCGGTTTGATCCCTGGCCCCGGAAGATCCTGCATACCGCGGAGCAGCTGGACCAGTGTGTCCAGTTCTGAGCCAGCGCTCTGAAGCACATGCACCCAGAGCCAGTGCTCTGCAGCGAGAGAGGTCACTGCGATGGGAGGCCCACACAGGTCAAAGAATAAAGATGGATGAAAATAATAAATAACTAAGAAAAAGCTCATGGCATGAAGTTAAAAAAAAAAAAAATAAGAAAACTAAATCTCATTTTGAGTGAAAATACTGTCTAAAGATGTTCTATAAGCTGTTTGCTCCCACGTGGCTATCTGGCTTTAGGACTGATAGAATAAAATGAGAACTGCACTGCTCTTTATTCTGTGAGCGTATCTGGAGTTTACAGGATGTTTCTACAGTCCTCAAGCTGGCTCTGCACTGCACCTCTGTCCTGCCCCCCAGTCACCAGGCCACTCTCCTGTTCTCCCTCCGCTTCTTCTACTGCCCTGGGTCCCCGGCCCCTGTCCCCTGACTTCCTCTGTCCCATTCCCCTCTCACCTCCATGGCTGCCTGTCCCACGTGGACCCTCTCCCAGCCTCCTGGCCCCCACTGTCTTCCCTCCAGTCCCTCCTCCTGCAAGAGTCTTTCCACACCCAGGGCGGGCCGGTCCCCCTTGCACCTGGGGACTCCCCAGCGCCACTGGACAGAGCCCAGCCCCTGAACCTGGCCTAAGGCTGCCCTGCAGTCCTTCCTGCCCTGGTCTCTTCCTCTTTTCTTCCTCTGCACTCCAGCCTCTCTAAGGACTACCTGCAATTCCTTCTTCACAAGGCCAGGGGCTTTGACTGGGATCCTCGGTATTTTGAATCTGCATGGTTATAAAATTATAATCAGAATTTGACCAGTACTGACAGATTCTTACCAAAAAAAAGTATTTTCTAGTTACTGTAAACTGCCTTGATGAATTTTATATTGCAGGGAAGCAAAAGTAGCTTCCATTATTTTCTTTTTCAGCTTCTGAAATTATTTCAATTTGATTATTATTCGAGTTAAGTTTTACAATAAGTATTTGGTTCAGTGTTGGTATTTTTATCCATTTCAAAGTTTGCTAAAATCTAGGATCTGTCTTAGTGAATTTTTACTTGGTGACTTTATTTCTGTCATGTCTGATTTTCTTGGGTCAGATTTCATAGTTTTAAATTTCATCAGGGAAGCCTTTCAAAAAGCCCATCAGTTTTTTACTTCAGAAAAATCTTGACTGTTTCTACTTATTTCTTAGCTAAGTGACAAAAAACAAGTTGTGAGGAATTGCTCTGATGTGTTTTCTGTTGCCCAGGCTTAAATATATATAATGTTAATTCATTTCTTCCACAGTTTCTAGACTGTATTGTGCAGTGCCCAGAAAGAGGGCAAAGGGCAAATCAAAATGTCCTTGGGAATAAACTGTGTTGGGTTTTGCTCCTGGCACATACTGTTCCCTACCCTGAAATGCTTTCCCTTCTCTCCTAGGCCAGGCCAACCGCCTGGGCTTCCTTTCTCTCCCAGCTTTGCTGTCTTGCCTCTGGAAATCTTCCTTTCTCCTTCCCAGACTCTGGGTCTCTCCTTTGTGTTCCCCTGACATCCCGAGAGCTTTCTGCCACAGTGCTTTGATCACAGCTTTTGCCGTACAAGAGGAGACGCAGCGTGGCTTTTGCTGGCTCCTCCCCTCAAGCCACATCTGTCTCATCTTCCAGCAACTTGAAACACCTCTGAATAGTCTATTCCCAAAGAAATGCAGAAGGACTTTATTGAACAAGATTCTGTTACAGTGTAGAAGAGAATAAAACAGAAACCGATTATCTTCCTTGGCCATTTCAAGCTTCCTCCTTTTCTTGGCAGTTACCTCCATCAACAGTTTGGTGCACATCCTGCCTGTTCTTTTCTATGTATTTACTTACTTCTTCTATACACAGATACTATCCACAGATGATACTATATTTTATGCCTTCTTTTTCAGTCTCTTTTTTTTCCATAATATGTTCTGATATTCTTTCCATGTTAGTATTTGCAAATATTCCTTATTCTTTTAAAATGCTGCATCAGATTCTTGAAGAAGGGGTTTTGGTCATTGCTGGCTAAAGCAGTCAGGTCAGACTTCTCCTTGCCAGATTTAATGAATATTATTCGAGTTAAGTTTTACAATAAGTATTTGGTTCAGTGTTGGTATTTTTATCCATTTCAAAGTTTGCTAAAATCTAGGATCTGTCTTAGTGAATTTTTACTTGGTGACTTTATTTCTGTCATGTCTGATTTTCTTGGGTCAGATTTCATAGTTTTAAATTTCATCAGGGAAGCCTTTCAAAAAGCCCATCAGTTTTTTACTTCAGAAAAATCTTGACTGTTTCTACTTATTTCTTAGCTAAGTGACAAAAAACAAGTTGTGAGGAATTGCTCTGATGTGTTTTCTGTTGCCCAGGCTTAAATATATATAATGTTAATTCATTTCTTCCACAGTTTCTAGACTGTATTGTGCAGTGCCCAGAAAGAGGGCAAAGGGCAAATCAAAATGTCCTTGGGAATAAACTGTGTTGGGTTTTGCTCCTGGCACATACTGTTCCCTACCCTGAAATGCTTTCCCTTCTCTCCTAGGCCAGGCCAACCGCCTGGGCTTCCTTTCTCTCCCAGCTTTGCTGTCTTGCCTCTGGAAATCTTCCTTTCTCCTTCCCAGACTCTGGGTCTCTCCTTTGTGTTCCCCTGACATCCCGAGAGCTTTCTGCCACAGTGCTTTGATCACAGCTTTTGCCGTACAAGAGGAGACGCAGCGTGGCTTTTGCTGGCTCCTCCCCTCAAGCCACATCTGTCTCATCTTCCAGCAACTTGAAACACCTCTGAATAGTCTATTCCCAAAGAAATGCAGAAGGACTTTATTGAACAAGATTCTGTTACAGTGTAGAAGAGAATAAAACAGAAACCGATTATCTTCCTTGGCCATTTCAAGCTTCCTCCTTTTCTTGGCAGTTACCTCCATCAACAGTTTGGTGCACATCCTGCCTGTTCTTTTTCTATGTATTTACTTACTTCTTCTATACACAGATACTATCCACAGATGATACTATATTTTATGCCTTCTTTTTCAGTCTCTTTTTTTTCCATAATATGTTCTGATATTCTTTCCATGTTAGTATTTGCAAATATTCCTTATTCTTTTAAAATGCTGCATCAGATTCTTGAAGAAGGGGTTTTGGTCATTGCTGGCTAAAGCAGTCAGGTCAGACTTCTCCTTGCCAGATTTAATGAATGAAGGAATTCTTTTCCTGAGGCAGTGGGGCAAAAATTCTGAACTTCAAGAGATAGAATCAGGCCAAATACTTCCCTCTAAAGCGTCTTTCATTTTCTACTTGAGATAACATGAAGTTATAATCAGATATTAGCTGCTCTGGGTCCAGTAGTCTGATGATTTTTTTAAAATAGAATCTTACCTGTTAGAACACCATTTCTTTTGAAGAGAACAAAGAGACAAACTTTGGTCACAACCTAGTGACTATTTATAGGGGATGAAGGGTCTGACACGCCCTTTTATAATCTGAATAGTTGACAGCAATGACCCACCTATTCTTTTCTCAGTTGACACACTGAGAGACATAGTTTCTCTGTGGTGTGTTAAAAATGGTACAAAGTAGGGCTTCCCCTGGTGGTCCAGTGGGTAAGGACACCGCCTTGCAGTGCAAGGGGCGCCGGTTCGAGCCCTGGCCTGGGAAGATCCCACGTGCCGCGGCGCGGCTGGACTGATGTGTCCAATCACCAAGCCAGAGCTCTGGAGCGCATGCGCCCAGAGCCAGCGCTCTGCAACAACAGACACCACCGCGATGGGAGGCCCACAGGAGCTAAAGAACAAATACGGATGAAAATAGAGAAACGAAAGACCAATAGAAGTGGCCCGCCTGCTCCCCTCCCTCCCCAAGCCGACCCCCGCCCAAAGTAAATAAATAAACCATTTAAAAAAAAATGGTACAAAGTAATTTGATATGATTAATTTTTCAAACAGCAAGATAAGAAAGCTTTGCAGAATATTGTGCCTTTGTTTATTCCTTGTATTTTGTATAAAGTGTCTTTTGAGAGGAAAGGCCTAAGGACATGTGCTACCATTCTTTAGGAACATCATTGATATTTTTGACATTTTGTCAAACTCAACATTTTCTAGGTGGAGGGAGAAATATTACAAGGCGGAGGGAATCCAAAAATCTCAGTTTACACAGTGTGAAATGAATGAATCCCTTCAGGATGGACATTTCAGTTGTCTCTAATCTTTTAATTATTCCAAAGCAATAAATGTTTACATCCGGGATGTCACTTTGTGGGTCAAAGGGTATATGTATTCTTGAGGTAGATTGCTTTCCTTGTAAAATAGCTTCCTCCGGCTACATGCCCACCACCTGGGTAAGACATGCCCTCTTGAGAACATGCTTGACGATATGTGATGTTTTCTATCTAAAAATCTGTAGCTCTCCGTTTAACCTTTACATGTTTTGCCAATCTGATGGGTAAAAATGGCCTCTCCTAGTTTTAATTGATGCATCCCAGACTCCTAGCTGGGGAAGCTGGGCAAGTTGGGCACTTTTAATATCTAATGGCACATGTAATCTGTCACCTGTCTTTTCCTATCCTCTGTCCCAGTTTTTAATTTGTTGTGTTCACTGACCTCTTGTATGTGTATATTTTTTAGTAGGTGCCCTTCTTCTTCTTCTTCTTCTTTTTTTTTTTTTTAATTTTGGCCTTTTTATTGGTCTTTCATTTATTTATTTTCATCCTTCTTTATTCTAACTAAGGCCTGTGTAGGCCTCCCATTGCAGTGGCCTCTCTCATTGCAGCTCACTGTCTCTGGTCACATGTGCTCCAGAGTACTGGCTCAGAATTGGACACACTCGTCCAGCTGCTCTGCTGCACATGGGATCTTCCCGGCCCAGAGATCCAACCGGTGCCCCTTGCACTGCAAGGCAGACTCCTTACCCACTGGGCCACCAGGGAATACCCAGGTGTTCTTCTTATACTCTGGATCCCAATCCTTGGTGGTTTTGTTCTAAATATCTTCTCACAGTCTGCAGCTTTTCACTTTTGTATGTTCTTTAAACATTCTTTTACTGTTCCCACTTTTCATTTTGAAAAACCCCTAGACTTATAAAAAAAATGTTGCCAAAACAGCAAAAATAATTCCCATACACCATTCATCCAGATCCCCCAAATGTTAACATTTTACATGGTCAAACCAGGAAGTTTTATTTAAATTTCATCAATTGTCCACTGATGTCTTTTTTTCTGGGTCAGGAGCCAATCCAGGGTTCCATGTTGCCTGTAGTTGTCACATCTCCTTAATCGTCTCTAATCTGGGACAGGTCTTCCATCCATCTTTGGCTTTTATGATCTTAACACTTTTGAACAGTCAGGCTAGTTATTTTGTAGAATTTGCCTCTATTGGAGTTTGTTTGATACTTCCTTATGATCAATTTTAAGCTATTCATTTCTGGCAGAAAATTTTGCCTTTCTCTGTCATATGTTATGTATATCATATGTATGTTATCTTTTAATACACAAAAGTTTTATACTTCAAATTAGTTTATTATTCTGTATTTTCCTTTGTTATGATTTTATGTTTTGCATATGACTTTTTCTTATATGACATTTATCTTATCTCAAGTTCATGGAGAAATTCTATTATTTTCTTACTAAGATTTTGATGTTTTGCCTTTTACTTTAGGTTTTCAGTCCCTTCAAAGTTTAAGCACATGATGATCCAAAATAGGGATATAATTTTTATTTTCTCCTTAGGGATTGCTGACCTTATTCACCGTTTGACCTTCCTCTGTGAATTCTGTGTTTTTGTCCTTTATCTGCTTTCCTGTTAGGTCCTTTGTCTTCTGCTTATTGATTTGCCGGAGCTCTCCATATTTTGCCTTTTATCGATTGGACAAATATGCTTGCAGTTTCCCCAATTTGATAGTTACAGGGACCTCCCTCCCAGCTTTCTGTTAAGGCTGTTTTTCATGTAGCCATTATTAATGGGTACCAGCGCCCTGCGAGGCCCTGCTTGGCAATGCCGTGATGCCGGATTTTGAGAAAATCCCCGTGTCAATTGGTGGGGGATGTCCCAGTTCTGGCCCTGGAGAGGCCGTGTCCTCACCTTCAGCCCCCCGTGTCTCCCCATACGCCAGGCTGACAGAGGGCCTGTATGACCTCGGCCGCACCGTCCTCTGCCTTGACTTCATGATCTTCACGCTGAGGCTGCTGCACATCTTCACGGTCAACAAACAGCTGGGACCGAAGATCGTCATCGTGAACAAGATGGTGAGGGGAGCGGGCTGGTGTGGGCGCAGCCAGAAGAGGAGAGGGGCGGAGCCAGGCTTTACCACATCTTCCCCTTCGGCAGATGAAGGACGTGTTCTTCTTCCTCTTCTTCCTGGGTGTGTGGCTGGTTGCCTACGGAGTGGCCACGGAGGGGCTCCTTAGGCCCCAGGACCGCAGCCTCCCGAACATCCTGCGCCGCGTCTTCTACCGGCCCTACCTGCAGATCTTCGGGCAAATCCCGCAGGGGGAGATGGACGGTAAGGAGGGACCAGAGGACCTGACATCCTCCCTCAGAGTGACCCCCTTCTCCCTCTCTCTGACCCTTCCTCTTTCTCTGTGTGCCTCTGTCCTCTCCTTCTGGGATTCTGTCTCCCTCTCTCTGGTCTCTGCTCTCCTATGCCCTTCTGGATTTCTGTTTTCCTTCAGTCCCTGTCCGCCTGGCTCCATCTCTGATCATCTCCCTTCACAGTGGCCCTCATGAAGCAAGGCAACTGTTCATCAGAGCCGGGCTGGTGGGCAATCCCTGGCGTTCATGACCTTCTTTTTAGTCCCTTCAAAGTTTAAGCACATGATGATCCAAAATAGGGATATAATTTTTATTTTCTCCTTAGGGATTGCTGACCTTATTCACCGTTTGACCTTCCTCTGTGAATTCTGTGTTTTTGTCCTTTATCTGCTTTCCTGTTAGGTCCTTTGTCTTCTGCTTATTGATTTGCCGGAGCTCTCCATATTTTGCCTTTTATCGATTGGACAAATATGCTTGCAGTTTCCCCAATTTGATAGTTACAGGGACCTCCCTCCCAGCTTTCTGTTAAGGCTGTTTTTCATGTAGCCATTATTAATGGGTACCAGCGCCCTGCGAGGCCCTGCTTGGCAATGCCGTGATGCCGGATTTTGAGAAAATCCCCGTGTCAATTGGTGGGGGATGTCCCAGTTCTGGCCCTGGAGAGGCCGTGTCCTCACCTTCAGCCCCCCGTGTCTCCCCATACGCCAGGCTGACAGAGGGCCTGTATGACCTCGGCCGCACCGTCCTCTGCCTTGACTTCATGATCTTCACGCTGAGGCTGCTGCACATCTTCACGGTCAACAAACAGCTGGGACCGAAGATCGTCATCGTGAACAAGATGGTGAGGGGAGCGGGCTGGTGTGGGCGCAGCCAGAAGAGGAGAGGGGCGGAGCCAGGCTTTACCACATCTTCCCCTTCGGCAGATGAAGGACGTGTTCTTCTTCCTCTTCTTCCTGGGTGTGTGGCTGGTTGCCTACGGAGTGGCCACGGAGGGGCTCCTTAGGCCCCAGGACCGCAGCCTCCCGAACATCCTGCGCCGCGTCTTCTACCGGCCCTACCTGCAGATCTTCGGGCAAATCCCGCAGGGGGAGATGGACGGTAAGGAGGGACCAGAGGACCTGACATCCTCCCTCAGAGTGACCCCCTTCTCCCTCTCTCTGACCCTTCCTCTTTCTCTGTGTGCCTCTGTCCTCTCCTTCTGGGATTCTGTCTCCCTCTCTCTGGTCTCTGCTCTCCTATGCCCTTCTGGATTTCTGTTTTCCTTCAGTCCCTGTCCGCCTGGCTCCATCTCTGATCATCTCCCTTCACAGTGGCCCTCATGAAGCAAGGCAACTGTTCATCAGAGCCGGGCTGGTGGGCAATCCCTGACGGGACCGTATCGGGCACCTGTGTCTCGTTCTATGCCAACTGGCTGGTGGTGCTCCTCCTCATCATCTTCCTGCTTGTGGCCAATATCCTGCTGGTCAATTTGCTCATTGCGATGTTCAGGTGAGTTCCTGCTGCTCCCTGATGATCTGACCTCACCCAGAATGAGCCTCGACCCTGGTGTGACTCTGGGTCCCAGATTAACCCTTGACCCCAGCATGATTTTTGACCCCAGTCTAAGTAATTCTAGTTGTAGTCTCTGAACGCTGATTCAAATCTAATTCGGGCTTGTTCCCCAATCCAGCCAGAGTGTGTTCTTGACCTGGACTTTGGAATTGAATCCACTAAGTCCAGGCTGAAGACTAAAGAACATAAAAATTGCCATCTCCATTTTAAAGTGTACAATGCAGTGACATCAATTACATTTATAACGTTATATAACCATCCCACTGTCTAGGTCCTAAACACTTTCATCACTCCAAACAGAAAGTGTGTACCCATTAAGCAAGGGCTAGCTCCTCTCTTCCCCTCTCCCCACGCCCTGGTAACCTCTCATTTACTTTTTGTCTCTATGAATCTGCCTCTTGGAGATAAGTGGAATCAGACAGTATTCGTTCCTGTGTGCCCGGCACAATGTTTTCATTGTACAACCATGTTGTAGCATGTATCACTTCTCCATTCCTTTTATGACTGAATAATACTGATGTACTGATAAAAGGCATTTAGTTGGTCCATTCATCTAATGGTAGAGACTTGGGTTGCTCCATCTTTCGGCTACTGGGGCTAATGCTGAGATGAACATTCAAGCTCACATATCTGTTTGAGTCTCTGTTTTTATTTCTTTGGGGTATATTTCTAGCATAGAATGCTGGATCATGTGTTAATTCTGTGTTTAGCTTTTCCACATCCTTACTAACAGGTGCTTTCCTTAGTAAGAGGTTCTAGCCATCCTAGTGGTCATGAACTGGTTATTTCATTGTGGTTTCGATGTGCATTTTCCTAATGACCAGTGTTCTTGCCTGGAGAATTCCATGGACAGAGGAGCCTGGAAGGATACAGTTCGTAGGGTCACACAGAGTCGGACATGATAGAAGCAACTTAGGACACACACCTCCCTCTTATAATCCTTTCAGTATGCTGTTGAGTTAGATTTCTGGTATTTTGTTGAGGATTTTTAAAATTTTTTTATTTTACTTTTTACATTTACAGACCTTTGTTGTTTACAGATATGTATGATCCCAGATTAGTCATATGCACATCCCCCCCATCCCACCCCTCCAGGCCAATTTGTTGAGGATTTTTGCATGTTTGTTCATAAAGGCTATTGGTCTGTAATTTTCTTGTGACATTTTAATCTGAGTTTGATATCATCATGGTTATACTGGCCTTATAGAGTGAGTTGAGAAGTGTATCCTCCTTGTCAATTTTTTGAAAGAGTTTGAGGAGGACTGGTGTTAATTCTTTTAAATGTTTGGTAAAATTCACCAGTCAAGCCATCTGGTCCTGAGCTTTTTTAGTTGGGACATCTCTGATTAGTGATTCAATCTCTTTACTTGTTAGAGGTCTTTTGAGATTGTCTATTTTTGAGTCAATTAGGTTAACTTGTGTGTTTCTAGTAATTCATCCATTTCATCTAGGTTGTCTGATTTGTTGGCCTACAATTATTAAGAGCATTCTCTTATCATCATTTTTAGCAGGATTCTATACGGTTGATAGTAAGGTCCCCCTTTTCATTTTATGATTTTAGCTACTTATGTCCTGGCTGACTGCTGGACCTGACTCCGATCTCTACCTATTTCATGATCGCTTTCTTAATTTGCTCTCTGCCGTCTGACCCCTGACCCTTTCTAGCCCAGCTGTTAATAATCTCTGACTTTATTGATCTTGACATCACCTGCTGCCTTTGGTTTCAAACAGATGCTGCCTGACAGCTCACCTTGATCCGCCTTTCCTGAAGGGCGCGTTGACCTCTGGTGACTCTCCATCTCTGGTCCCCGCAGCCATACCTTCGGGAAAGTCCAGGGCAACAGCGACCTCTACTGGAAGGCGCAGCTATAGCCTCATGGAATTCCATATGATTGGTCATGAACTGGTTATTTCATTGTGGTTTCGATGTGCATTTTCCTAATGACCAGTGTTCTTGCCTGGAGAATTCCATGGACAGAGGAGCCTGGAAGGATACAGTTCGTAGGGTCACACAGAGTCGGACATGATAGAAGCAACTTAGGACACACACCTCCCTCTTATAATCCTTTCAGTATGCTGTTGAGTTAGATTTCTGGTATTTTGTTGAGGATTTTTAAAATTTTTTTATTTTACTTTTTACATTTACAGACCTTTGTTGTTTACAGATATGTATGATCCCAGATTAGTCATATGCACATCCCCCCCATCCCACCCCTCCAGGCCAATTTGTTGAGGATTTTTGCATGTTTGTTCATAAAGGCTATTGGTCTGTAATTTTCTTGTGACATTTTAATCTGAGTTTGATATCATCATGGTTATACTGGCCTTATAGAGTGAGTTGAGAAGTGTATCCTCCTTGTCAATTTTTTGAAAGAGTTTGAGGAGGACTGGTGTTAATTCTTTTAAATGTTTGGTAAAATTCACCAGTCAAGCCATCTGGTCCTGAGCTTTTTTAGTTGGGACATCTCTGATTAGTGATTCAATCTCTTTACTTGTTAGAGGTCTTTTGAGATTGTCTATTTTTGAGTCAATTAGGTTAACTTGTGTGTTTCTAGTAATTCATCCATTTCATCTAGGTTGTCTGATTTGTTGGCCTACAATTATTAAGAGCATTCTCTTATCATCATTTTTAGCAGGATTCTATACGGTTGATAGTAAGGTCCCCGTTTTCATTTTCTGATTTTAGCTACTTATGTCCTGGCTGACTGCTGGACCTGACTCCGATCTCTACCTATTTCATGATCGCTTTCTTAATTTGCTCTCTGCCGTCTGACCCCTGACCCTTTCTAGCCCAGCTGTTAATAATCTCTGACTTTATTGATCTTGACATCACCTGCTGCCTTTGGTTTCAAACAGATGCTGCCTGACAGCTCACCTTGATCCGCCTTTCCTGAAGGGCGCGTTGACCTCTGGTGACTCTCCATCTCTGGTCCCCGCAGCCATACCTTCGGGAAAGTCCAGGGCAACAGCGACCTCTACTGGAAGGCGCAGCGCTATAGCCTCATTCGGGAATTTCACTCTCGGCCCGCCCTGGCCCCGCCTCTCATCTTCATCTCGCACGTGGGCTCCCTCCTCCATCGACTTCACCGGCGCCGGGCCCGCTTGCCACCTTCCCCAGACTCCGAGCATTTTCGTGAGAGCCTGGCTTGGCCCCAAAGAGAGAAACTCAGTGGGGAGGGACCTGGAGAGAGAGACGAGCGTGTATAAGCTAGAGGAGATCGCTTCGGAGCACTAGTGGGCGGCTTTGTCCGGGGGCTGGACTGGGGTCCCTGGGGGAGGCCGAGAACGAGGAGGGGGCGTGACCTGGGAGATCACCGAAGCTCACGGTTTGGGGTGAGGAATCTGGGTCTAAGAGCTGGCCCATTGACTCCGTTCTGATGCCATTGCCCAGGGGTCAACCTCTCGAAGGAAGCGGAACGGAGGCTATTGACGTGGGAGTCAGTGCAGAAGGAGAATTTCTTGCTGGCGAGTGCTCGGGACAAACGCGAGAGCAGCTCTGAACGTCTGAAGCGCACGTCGCAGAAGTGAGGGCCGGGCCTGGCTCAGGGCGGGACTTCTGGCCTCTGGGACCGATCCCGTTCTGCAGAGACCCAAGCCAGAGACGCACCCTAGGGGCCTGGAATGCTAGGGAAGGAAAGCAGAGCTCCAGGGGGCGGGTCTTCCCAGGTGGGCGGGGCTGGCAGGCCGGTGGCACCCACCTGAAACCCTGGCTCCCCAGGGTGGACACAGCATTGAAGCAGCTGAGACAGATCCGCGAGTACGAGCAGCGTCTCAAAGGGCTGGAACAGGAGGTGAGGCTCCGGGGCCGCTGGAGGGGCGTGGCTAGGGTGCGGGGCAGCAGGTTCGGTTCAGTGGTCCTGATGCCTTCTGCGCCTCCCCAGGTCCAGCACTGTAGCCGTGTCCTGGGCTGGGTAGCCGAGGCCCTGAGCCGCTCTGCCTTGCTTCCCCCAGGGGGGCCGCCACCCCCACTGCCACCTGGGCCCAAAGGTCAGTGCGTACGGGTTGACATGTGTGTGTCTCCGGTCTCTGCCAGTACCTGTGTCTGTGTCCCTGCTCTCCTGGTCTCTGTTCCCATATCTCTCGGTGTTTCGTTTACTTGCCCTTCTTATTATCCCTGGTTGATGTTTGCTTTCTGGGCTTTCTGTGCGTCTTATTTTTCCTGCCCTCCTCTCAATGCCCACGGCTTCTTTTCTCCTCTCTCTTCCCCCAGACTGAGCCCTGCTGGTGGACGTCCAGGACCAGCTGCCATAGGGGGTTTTGCTCCCAGAGTAATGCCTGGCAGGTCCTCGACCGCTGAACCTGGGGACCTTGCCCTTGAGGGGAACCCAAAGCCCATGGACTACCGCCTCAGATGCTGTCAGGGTCACTCAGGGAGTGTCACCGCAGCAGGCCTGGCTCCTTCCAGACCCAGCCCTGCTCTGGAAGGATAACCCTCCGGAGGCCAGGCATTGCCTCTCAGAAGGCTGTACCTCAGCCCTTTGGGCTGGAGAAAGCTGTGGCATCCTTGCAGCACAGGGACCAGAGCCCATACCCAGCTCCCCACACTGGGGAAATAAAGTCATTTGAGAGGAGGTGGGTCTGACTGCTTGATTCTGGGGGAACTGGTGGGTGTCAAGATACTTTTGGGAGGGAGGCTGAAGCTGGGGGTGTGTTTGGGGTTCTTGGTCCATTTGTTGCTGTATTTCAGGTATTACCGGGGCTGTTTGTGCCTCTCAGCCACACTTCTCCTGTCTGACTCAGGCCTGGAACCTCTTGTCTTGACTCTCATTTCAGTAGGACAAGAGCCCCCTCAGTTTGTACCCGACCCCCCACATACTTATTCCTGCCTACCAGTGAAAAAAGAACTTGGAGATGAAAAGCAGATTACTTCCTGGAGGGGTGGGCGGGCGCTCTGTGCATCTGCTTTGGCAATAGGGGAACAGATGATACAAATTTGAGTAGATAACTGCATATGTGTCTTTAAAAAGTCTAATTAGTGGAAAATTGCAGGCCACGCACGCATGGAATTGAGGCAAATATGCATCATTATGCATGTCATTTAACTAAACAACCCATAACAAACTAAACTGGTAATGACGAGGCTGAACCGACAGTGATTATTAGGAAAATAGCAGGAAAGCCAACAACAACCAACACATCCAAAAACGAAAACCAAAACATCCTTTTTCCAAATTGGAGGAATTCCAGCTGGCTGCCACTTTGGGTGCAGAGTAGCTTTGAAATATTGCCAAGTGTTCTGTGGCAACCAGATTTCTCTGGAAGATACTGAATCAGTTCTCGCTAACCCGAGTTGTAATCAGAACAGTAATGCCGATGGTAGGAACGACAGCTAACGCGAGGGCTATGAGCCTGGAGTTGTGTTTAAGCGCTTCCCAGGTGTGAAATTCTCTTGGCAACCATATATGGGAAGTAAAAAATGGCTCCATTTTGCAGATTAGAAAACTGAGTCACAGATAAATGTTAAAGTGACTCACACAAAGTCACACAGCTAGAAAGGGGCCAAGTTGGAATAGATATCTGGGCCATCTAGATCCAGAGCCTTTGTAAAGCCCTAAATGGTATTTAGAAATGTCAAATGTTACAAAGCCCTAGGAATTCACCCAGTCGACACGCTGGTTTATTAAGCTCTTGTCCCTCAGCTCCAGATCTGCCTTCCTGGATGCTCAGCTTGGATGGCTGGGCCCAGACTCCACAAGCTACATTTGGCAAACAGCCGGGCTCCTATTAGAGCCTGCCTAAAGGTTCCCTTTCAAGCTAAAATTTATTGCTGTATTTTTCAGGTATACCGGCTGTTTGTGCCTCTCAGCCACACTTCTCCTGTCTGACTCAGGCCTGGAACCTCTTGTCTTGACTCTCATTTCAGTAGGACAAGAGCCCCCTCAGTTTGTACCCGACCCCCCACATACTTATTCCTGCCTACCAGTGAAAAAAGAACTTGGAGATGAAAAGCAGATTACTTCCTGGAGGGGTGGGGGCGCTCTGTGCATCTGCTTTGGCAATAGGGGAACAGATGATACAAATTTGAGTAGATAACTGCATATGTGTCTTTAAAAAGTCTAATTAGTGGAAAATTGCAGGCCACGCACGCATGGAATTGAGGCAAATATGCATCATTATGCATGTCATTTAACTAAACAACCCATAACAAACTAAACTGGTAATGACGAGGCTGAACCGACAGTGATTATTAGGAAAATAGCAGGAAAGCCAACAACAACCAACACATCCAAAAACGAAAACCAAAACATCCTTTTTCCAAATTGGAGGAATTCCAGCTGGCTGCCACTTTGGGTGCAGAGTAGCTTTGAAATATTGCCAAGTGTTCTGTGGCAACCAGATTTCTCTGGAAGATACTGAATCAGTTCTCGCTAACCCGAGTTGTAATCAGAACAGTAATGCCGATGGTAGGAACGACAGCTAACGCGAGGGCTATGAGCCTGGAGTTGTGTTTAAGCGCTTCCCAGGTGTGAAATTCTCTTGGCAACCATATATGGGAAGTAAAAAATGGCTCCATTTTGCAGATTAGAAAACTGAGTCACAGATAAATGTTAAAGTGACTCACACAAAGTCACACAGCTAGAAAGGGGCCAAGTTGGAATAGATATCTGGGCCATCTAGATCCAGAGCCTTTGTAAAGCCCTAAATGGTATTTAGAAATGTCAAATGTTACAAAGCCCTAGGAATTCACCCAGTCGACACGCTGGTTTATTAAGCTCTTGTCCCTCAGCTCCAGATCTGCCTTCCTGGATGCTCAGCTTGGATGGCTGGGCCCAGACTCCACAAGCTACATTTGGCAAACAGCCGGGCTTCTATTAGAGCCTGCCTAAAGGGGGCCCTTTGGCTATCAGACATTTGTCAGCAAAGTGATGCCTCTGCTTTTTAAAAAATTTATTTATCTTTTGGGGGGTGGGGTGGGGAGGGAGGGGGACAGGCAGGCCACTTCTATTGGTCTTTCATTTATCTATTTTCATCCATCTTTGTTCTTTGGCTCCTGTGGGCCTCCCATCGCGGTGGCCTCTGTCGTCACAGAGCGCTGGCTCTGGGCGCACGCGCGCCAGAGTTCCAGCTCGGTAATTGGACACATCGGTCCAGCTGCTCCGCGGCACGTGGGATCTTCCCAGGCCAGGGATCGAACCGGCGCCCCTTGCACTGCAAGGCGGTGTCCTTACCCACTGGACCACCAGGGGAAGCCCACCTCTGCTTTTTACTAACGTATCTAGGAGACCCCTATTTATTTCTGTTGAAATATCTGTTTGACAGGAAAATCCACGTCTGTCAGGTAGAAATCTGAGTTGCCTGTGTGTGCTACATCACTTCAGTCATGTCTGACACTGTGTAACCCTATAGACTCACCAGGCTCCTCTGTCCACGGCATTTTCCAGACCAGAATACTGGACTGGGTTGCTGTGAGTCATCCAATGGAGAGATAGAACCTCCACTTCATTTCCATACATAAATCAGCTTGGAAACCAAAAGTCCTGGCACTGAAGGGGAAGCTAGGTGTTCTTGAGGAATTAGAAAATACTGCTATAAATTTATATTTAAATCTTTCCTATGTGTATATTTTCCCACAAAAGAACATTTCACTTCTCTGTTGCAGAGCCTTAGTGCAATGGGTATTCAGACCTCTTCACATGACAATTGGTGACCACAAAGGTCTCCACTTGTCTTGGTCCTGTGTTTTTGGAAGTCACAGGTTTAACTGGACCACTCGAAGGTCAAAGATATCCCCTCTTAGGAGTGATGCCTGGTCACCAGCGAGGCCAGTAAGTGACTGGGTGTCCATTAACCAAGTGTGAGCAGCACAGCCTTGGTCTGCAAGTCCAGGGTCCTCTGGAGGGTCTGTCAAACTTAACCAAGTGTGAGCAGCACCAGATCTGCCTTCCTGGATGCTCAGCTTGGATGGCTGGGCCCAGACTCCACAAGCTACATTTGGCAAACAGCCGGGCTTCTATTAGAGCCTGCCTAAAGGGGGCCCTTTGGCTATCAGACATTTGTCAGCAAAGTGATGCCTCTGCTTTTTAAAAAATTTATTTATCTTTTGGGGGGTGGGGTGGGGAGGGAGGGGGACAGGCAGGCCACTTCTATTGGTCTTTCATTTATCTATTTTCATCCATCTTTGTTCTTGGGCTCCTGTGGGCCTCCCATCCCGGTGGCCTCTGTCGTCACAGAGCGCTGGCTCTGGGCGCATGCGCCCCAGAGCTCCAGCTGGGTAATTGGACACATCGGTCCAGCTGCTCCGCGGCACGTGGGATCTTCCCAGGCCAGGGATCGAACCGGCGCCCCTTGCACTGCAAGGCGGTGTCCTTACCCACTGGACCACCAGGGGAAGCCCACCTCTGCTTTTTACTAACGTATCTAGGAGACCCCTATTTATTTCTGTTGAAATATCTGTTTGACAGGAAAATCCACGTCTGTCAGGTAGAAATCTGAGTTGCCTGTGTGTGCTACATCACTTCAGTCATGTCTGACACTGTGTAACCCTATAGACTCACCAGGCTCCTCTGTCCACGGCATTTTCCAGACCAGAATACTGGACTGGGTTGCTGTGAGTCATCCAATGGAGAGATAGAACCTCCACTTCATTTCCATACATAAATCAGCTTGGAAACCAAAAGTCCTGGCACTGAAGGGGAAGCTAGGTGTTCTTGAGGAATTAGAAAATACTGCTATAAATTTATATTTAAATCTTTCCTATGTGTATATTTTCCCACAAAAGAACATTTCACTTCTCTGTTGCAGAGCCTTAGTGCAATGGGTATTCAGACCTCTTCACATGACAATTGGTGACCACAAAGGTCTCCACTTGTCTTGGTCCTGTGTTTTTGGAAGTCACAGGTTTAACTGGACCACTCGAAGGTCAAAGATATCCCCTCTTAGGAGTGATGCCTGGTCACCAGCGAGGCCAGTAAGTGACTGGGTGTCCATTAACCAAGTGTGAGCAGCACAGCCTTGGTCTGCAAGTCCAGGGTCCTCTGGAGGGTCTGTCAAGAGCTTGGGACAGTTGTGCAATTCACTAGCCTCTGATGCAAAAGAACCCCTGAGATACCTGCTCCAGGGACATCCCCATGGTCCAGTGGTTAAGATTCCTAGCTCCCAGTGCAGGGGGCACGGGTTCAGTCCCTGGTTGGAGAACTAGATCCCACAAGTCTCTATGAAAGATCCAGCATGCCCCAACAAAGACTGAAGATTCCACGTGCTGCAGCTAAGACCAGCCTGGGCCTAAATAAATAAACGTGTTCAGTTGCCTGGTTGTGTCCGACTACAGCCCAGTGGACTCCCCTGTCCATGGGATTTTCCAGGCAAGAATACTGGAGTGGGTTGCCTTTTCTACTCCAGGGGATCTTCTGGACCCAGAGATCAACCCTAGTCTCTTAAATCTCCTGAATTGGCACGTGGGTTCTTTACCACTAGCGCCACCTGGGAAGCCCCAAAGTGGGCACAACTACGGAGCTCTCATACCGCAACTACTGAAGCCCGCACACCCTGGAGCCCGTGCTCAGCAACAAGCAAAGTCACCAAAATAAGAAGCCCATGCGCCACGACTAGAGAGTAGCCCCCACTCAAAGCAACTAGAGAAGCCTGTGCAACAAGGAAGAGCCAGCAGTCAATGAATCAATCAAATTTAAAAGGAAAAAAAAGAGCTGTAGAGGTACTCAAAAGCCATTCCCGGTACAGCAGCGCCACCTGCTGGACGCACCTGCTACATACATCCCTTTGGAGAATAGGCCACTATCAATTGCTATTCCGTTCAGTTCAGTTCCGCCCCTCAGTTGAAAGGGACCGCCTTACCCATGGAGACCTTATGACTCTCTGACTTTATTCCTCCCTTTTGGGGCAGGTGAACTGTTAAGGTATTAAATTATTAAATGTAAATAGCATGTTCAAGGACACAGCTAGGCTGGTCATCGGTCACCTCAGTTTTGCAATGGAAAAATAGGGGCTTCCTTTCTGGAGAAAACTTTATTCCCTGCTCCACTGCTTGAAGCAAAGCTGCAGGTTCAGTGGGGCTTCCAATTTACACAGATTCTTGAAAGTGGGCCTGGATCACTGGTGGTTGGGCTTAGTTAAAAGCTAGTGGTTGGTGGTCCAGTGGTTAAGAATCTGCCTGACAATGCAGGGAACACGGGTTCGATCTTCGGTCTGGAAAGATCCCACATGCTACAGGCAACTCAGCCCATACGCCACAAGCACGGAGCCCGAATCCTAGAGCCTGTGCTCCAAAACAAGAGAAGCCGCCACAATGAGAAGCCCATGCATCAGGGAAGTGTAGCCCCTGCTGGCCACAACTAAAGAAAGCCTGATCTCAGTAACAAAGACTGAGGGTAGCCAACATTTTTAAAAGGGGGCACAGCAGCCATCCAGCTGCAGAGCCAACCTTGGAAGAGGCTGCAGTCAAGGTGAAGGCACTGGGTGGGACCTCCTGTTTTCCCTCTCACCCACGTGCATCTGGTGTTGATGGCTGTTGGACCCATCTAAAATATCAGCTCATTCTGACTTGACCTTCTTCCTCTACTCCTGGCCTGTGGGATCACAAAGAGTCGGACACAACTTAGCGACTGAACAAGAGCAACAACTCCTCGTGGTTCACGCAGTCCACATGGGCCTGTCCGTTAATGCACTGTCCAGGTGTTACGAGGGGCAGGGCGCTTCTCATAGCACTTGGGCAGTTGTCCTCCACGGCAGGACTTCTGTCAACCACCCCCAGCCTCACGACAGACCACCTCATGCTTCCTGACTACCGCTCTGCATGGAGGACTCATGGTCCTCACTGGCCTTTCTTACCCCACCAGATACCCGGCAACACCGGTTCGGGGTGGCTCTTCCTGATTCTGAGAGGGGAGGAGAGGCACAGAGGGCAGGGGACGGGTGGACCCGCTCCACTCACCGCCAGCTCCCAGAGCTGGGTCAGCCCAGACCCAGGGACCCTGAAAAGCAAGGGAAGAGGCAGGAGGCCACGGAGGGAGTCCCAGGCAGGAAGGGCCCGGGGGGCCTCTGCCTCTTTCAAGGCTTTCCAGATGGGGTTGGAGAAGCCATTTACATTGGGAATGCAGGAAGAAAAACTTAAGAATATCTACTTACATCTAGTTTTTTTTCCTTCAATCAGTGAGCAAAACACATTCTTAACTGACATCACAAACACAAACTTAACTGACATCAGGCATACACAGTAATGGGAGTTCACAGGTCAACTTTCTATGTAGGTTGAGGATGTTTTTTCAGAAAGTGGTCACTGGTAAGGGAGTGACATGAGAGATGTTTAGAGACCCCTGTGATAAATGAAAGGGGTAAAAGAGGAGGTGAAGGTCTGAGAAATGACTGGAAATCAGAGTGAGGGTGATGGAAGCTGGCACTGACTCTCAAGGTCATGACCTGAGGGGGTAGGCAGTGGGAGAGAAGGGATTTTGCCCCAGAAGTTGCTCTAAAGTGTGTTTTCTAGAAGGGGGCTCAGTCCTCCACCCCTTGAGTTGCCTTAATGCCATGTGACATTCAGACAGGCAGGGAAGTGTCACCTAGCTCCCATAGAAAAACCCGAATCACGTCCAAGTTCTCTATGATTCCCTGGCCCTGATCTCACGGAAATCAGGTGACCCACCTCCCGGGCCCCGAGTGGGCGAGGGCCTCTCTCCCGGGTAAAAATGCAGCGTCACAGCCAGCGAGCAAGGATCTGCATCTTCTAGGCATGCTTCCCTCTCAGCAGCAGTGGTGAGAAGAGTTAGAGGATAGGTCCAGCATGATCACCCATTACCAAGTCAACGTTAGGGATTAACACACTTTTTGGATTGCTGCAAAGTTCCCAACAGTTTGCCTCAACTTCAGGACATGGAGGGGTCTCAAAGGCAGGGGGAAACTGGGGTCACCCAACTGGATACTCGGTTTGCCAGGGGCTGGCAGTGTGGGGGTTTACGTGTGGGTGGAGGTTGAGAGCGGGCTGCTTACCCAAAGAAGACTGCCGGCAGCCTGTGCATGGGCGGCTCCCGCAGACCCCATTTATTAACTGACAGCATTGTTGTCTCAGCTTTGTGCTGAGAGGGCAGCCCGGAGAGGTTAGCCCCCGGTCCAGTCCAGTGGCGGAGGTGGGGGGTTGGAGAGAACACTGTCTGTCTCTATGTAACTGGAAGTTGGCTCCTGGGAAGGGCTGTGATGTCCAACCCATCATGCTAATGTGGTGCCCATGCTTCACCGGGGGCAAGGGGCACCAGGTCCAGGCCTGGGAGCAGTGGAGTTGATATCTTCTGAGCTCCCCTAGCACAGAGCAGAGCGTTCCACTTAGCAGAAGTGGTGGAGGGGAGGGAAGAGCTCCTGGGTTGTCTACTTCCTTCCAAGGTCAAATGAATGATGTCACCGGTTGCTAGGTAAGTTTTCCACGTGCCCCTTCCCCTCCTTTTTGGCAGAACCAATTCTTTCTGTAGCAAAACACCCACGAATGCCACCAGTTATTGGACAGATCTGCTGCCTTGGGAAACGTGGGTGGTGTCGCTGGTTACTGAGCAGTGAGGGTGATGGAAGCTGGCACTGACTCTCAAGGTCATGACCTGAGGGGTAGGCAGTGGGAGAGAAGGATTTTGCCCCAGAAGTTGCTCTAAAGTGTGTTTTCTAGAAGGGGGCTCAGTCCTCCACCCCTTGAGTTGCCTTAATGCCATGTGACATTCAGACAGGCAGGGAAGTGTCACCTAGCTCCCATAGAAAAACCCGAATCACGTCCAAGTTCTCTATGATTCCCTGGCCCTGATCTCACGGAAATCAGGTGACCCACCTCCCGGGCCCCGAGTGGGCGAGGGCCTCTCTCCCGGGTAAAAATGCAGCGTCACAGCCAGCGAGCAAGGATCTGCATCTTCTAGGCATGCTTCCCTCTCAGCAGCAGTGGTGAGAAGAGTTAGAGGATAGGTCCAGCATGATCACCCATTACCAAGTCAACGTTAGGGATTAACACACTTTTTGGATTGCTGCAAAGTTCCCAACAGTTTGCCTCAACTTCAGGACATGGAGGGGTCTCAAAGGCAGGGGGAAACTGGGGTCACCCAACTGGATACTCGGTTTGCCAGGGGCTGGCAGTGTGGGGGTTTACGTGTGGGTGGAGGTTGAGAGCGGGCTGCTTACCCAAAGAAGACTGCCGGCAGCCTGTGCATGGGCGGCTCCCGCAGACCCCATTTATTAACTGACAGCATTGTTGTCTCAGCTTTGTGCTGAGAGGGCAGCCCGGAGAGGTTAGCCCCCGGTCCAGTCCAGTGGCGGAGGTGGGGGGTTGGAGAGAACACTGTCTGTCTCTATGTAACTGGAAGTTGGCTCCTGGGAAGGGCTGTGATGTCCAACCCATCATGCTAATGTGGTGCCCATGCTTCACCGGGGGCAAGGGGCACCAGGTCCAGGCCTGGGAGCAGTGGAGTTGATATCTTCTGAGCTCCCCTAGCACAGAGCAGAGCGTTCCACTTAGCAGAAGTGGTGGAGGGGAGGGAAGAGCTCCTGGGTTGTCTACTTCCTTCCAAGGTCAAATGAATGATGTCACCGGTTGCTAGGTAAGTTTTCCACGTGCCCCTTCCCCTCCTTTTTGGCAGAACCAATTCTTTCTGTAGCAAAACACCCACGAATGCCACCAGTTATTGGACAGATCTGCTGCCTTGGGAAACGTGGGTGGTGTCGCTGGTTACTGAGCAGATTTCCTTTTCCGGGCTTTCTTTGTTGGTCTCCCTGCCTGCATCGCTGTTGTCAATGGCCGTCAAGGATGAGCCCACCTGCCTCAGGCTGGGGAGGCTGATGCTCCTCATGGACAAGGAAGACATCAGGGAAGCCAGAGTAGGCAGGCTGGACCAGGAAGCGCTGTCACTCTTGGTGACCGCCTGGTGGAGCTGCCCCAGCTCAGGTCTCGGCAACTTGAGAAAGGACAGAGCCAGCCCTCTGGTGGAGGTGTCGCTTGTTGTCTCCGGGGGCTTCGCCGCGTAGCGCTTCGGCCACAGGGAGGCCTTGGGGGATGCCATGGACGTCTTTTTGGACATGAGCTTTTCGAGGGGGTCTGGGGCGACGTAGTCCTCGAGAGACCACCACTGGTGGAGTGGATAGACTGGGATGGGCAGGAAGGTGATGACGCTGAGGAAGGTGACCCAGCCCAGGCTGCTCGTCGGGTAGGACTGCTTGACCTCCTGGCTCTGGGGGAAGAAAGAGGGGCGCAGGCTGGGGGAAGAGGCAGTGGCGGTGTGTGGGGGAGGGTCTGATTCCCCAGGGCTGGGAGCGGGCCCAAGAGTCCATAGGGATGGGAGGAGCCCAGAGCTGGGGTCCTGTGGGGTGTGCATGGGCAGGGGGTCCGCCGGAGGGGCGGCTCACCTCACTGCTGTTCCAGGCGATGTAGTAGAGGTGGGTGCCTCGGTAAAGCTGCAAGAGGCAGATGATGAGGAGGGCCAGCAGCACCGGCAAGGTCACGTAGCACCACAGGAATGTGGAGAGGGGCCACAGAGGGCGGCCCATCTCACCAAACATCTCCTCTCGGAACCTGGGGCGGGGGTGACGGACAGGGACGTCTGGGCAGGAGCCCTCCCCTGACCACCCTTGGCCTGGGGCCCTTGGGAGGGCGGGCTTTCCAGGCGGCTGGTTCTCTCACAAGTCCTTCACATATAAGAGCTGCCAAGTCCTGCCAGGCCCTCGCTTGAGGTTGGGCCCTGCATCGAGTCTCCCCACAGGAACTGACCCCACCCTGTCCAGGGAGAGTGCGTCGCTCCCAGCCCCTTGTCTTCAGACCAGCCCACGTGACCAAGGGCAGGGGAACCCGAGTCCCCTGGGTCTTGACTGCTTGTTCCATCAGGGCCCCTCCCTGTGTTTCCCTCAGATCTTTCCCTCCAATACCCCTGTGTCCTTAGCTGCACCTCCCTGCTCGGGGAGGACTGAGAGAACAGACCCTGTCCCTGCTCTCCTCAGAGGCCCAGGGTAGAGTTCCTGGCCAGGCAAACCCGGGGCTCAGGCATCACCTCCTAGCTCCGTAGATCCAGGCTAGGGCCATATTCTGGAAGACCACAGTGATGATGAGGGTTAGCGGGACCAGGAGGTCGTCAAACAAGGTCATTACGTAGCTGCCGGCACGACTGGCGAAGACGAGGCTGCCCAGAAAACCTCCCAAGCAGATGATGGCTAAGGCAAGGGCAGGATTGGCCACGCTGAGGTCTATGTGTAGGGCTGGGTCAGGGGTCAAAGAGGGCCCTGGAGATTGGGCGTGGACTGGTGAGGAGGGGCCTAGGGCAAGGCTGTCACGGTGGTGAGAATCCACAGTACCTGAGAGCATCCTGGGATAATTCCTGAAGATGGAGATGGAGTTCTGGAGGGGAAAGACAATGCCTTCCAAGAGTTTCATCAGGTTGCTCAGCCCGATGATGAGCAGGGCCATGAAGAAAAGGATGGCCCAGAGAGAGGCGCCAGGGAACAACGAGATGACCTGGGAAAAGGCTGCAAACGCCAGGCCGGGGCCCTGCATGACCTGTGTGAGAGAAGGGCTCTGAGGCAGGGGCAGGCCTGGATGGGGGGAGGCAAATGGGGCCATGACAGCAATGTCTGTCTCGGGTAGAAGGTGGCAGAGAGTGGTGGGTGGCTGGCCCGAGGAATGGGTCTTTGCCTTTCTTGGTTTCAAAAGCCATGTGAGAGCGCTTGAGAGCACTGCATCCTAACCATTAGACCACCAGGGAAGAGCTTAACCTCTTGAGGCCTCGGTTTCCTCCTGTAATAAATAGGGATCCTGGGGTCAACGTGTGAATTAGAGTGACAATTTCACAGAGGCTCTGGACCATATGAAATGCTGGTGGAGAGCGACTGTAATGGTTACCTGCTTCAGAAGATGATTAGGTTGCCCCCAAGAACCCTAGCAAATGCAGATGTCAGGGTCCTCTGGGGCTGTTAAGAACTACCCTCCTGGGGCTTCCCTGGTGGTCCAGTGAGTAAGGACACCACCTTGCCATGCAAGGCGCGCCGGTTCGATCCCTGGCCTGGGAAGATCCCACTTGATGCAGAGCGGCTGGACTGATGTGTCCAACTACTGAGCCGGAGCTCTGGAGCGCATGTGCCCAGAGCCGGTGCTCTGTGATGAGAGAGGCCACTGCGATGGGAGGCCCACAAAGGCCAAAGAACAAAGATAGATAAATGAAAGCTCAATTAAAAAAAAGAAAAAACTCCTGTTCACATATACACACCGTTTCCTTCTGCACTTTGACGCTGCAGGATGGGGATAGGTGGATGACGTCGTGCCGGAGATAGCTCGGCAGACTGTTGATCCATTCTAGGTAGTCCAGAGTGGGCAGGAACAGGATGTCTTTCGGGGGCTTGGCATCCTGAGGCAGCAACCCCTGGTCTATCAGCTGCATCAGCCTTGAGACACTCCTGAAGAGGGACAGAGGAAGGAAATGTGCTGGAAAACTGACTGCAGACCAGGGACCCTGAGGAACAGAGAGGAAATGAACTGCTCAAAGACCAATGCAGCTCCTAAACAGGGCAAGGAACCCACATGCGCTTGGGGTGAGTTTCCCTGGTATCCCACCTAAGGAGCAGGAGATGTTATATTTGCAGTAGCTAATTCCTCAGTGTTATGGATTGAATTGTGTGTCCCCACTGCCCAAATTCATGCAGTGGCAGTCCTAACCGTACCTCAGAAAGGGGCCTTACTTAGAAATAAGATTGTTGCGGACTTCCCTGATGGTCCAGCGGTTAAGAATCTGTCTGCCAATGCAGGGAACACAGGTTCGATCCCTGGTCTGGGAACATGCCACGTGTCTCGGGACAACCAAGTTCATGTGCCCCAACTACGGAGCCCACACTCTACAGCCCCTGTTCCCCAACAACAGAAGCCACTGCAATGAGAAACTCTAGACGAGAGAAAGCCCAGGCACATCCATGAAGACCCAGCACCATCCAAAATAAAGTAATTAATTAATTAAAAAAATAAGAAAGAAGACGGTTGCAGAGGTAATAACACATGAGGCTGTTCTGGAGTGGGGAGGGGCTGGATTCATTGTGACTGCTCTTTTCTATCACAAGAGGAAATCTGGACACACACACTGCACAGACATGAGGACCAGGAGAGAATACAAGTGCGAGTTACGAGACTAGACCACCAAAGGCCACCAGCAAACTTCCAGAAGAGGCACAGGACAAATCCTTTTTTAGAACCCTGCCAACACGTTCGTCTCAGACTTCAAAACTGTGAGATGATACATTTGTTTTCTAGGCCACTGCGATGGGAGGCCCACAAAGGCCAAAGAACAAAGATAGATAAATGAAAGCTCAATTAAAAAAAAGAAAAAACTCCTGTTCACATATACACACCGTTTCCTTCTGCACTTTGACGCTGCAGGATGGGGATAGGTGGATGACGTCGTGCCGGAGATAGCTCGGCAGACTGTTGATCCATTCTAGGTAGTCCAGAGTGGGCAGGAACAGGATGTCTTTCGGGGGCTTGGCATCCTGAGGCAGCAACCCCTGGTCTATCAGCTGCATCAGCCTTGAGACACTCCTGAAGAGGGACAGAGGAAGGAAATGTGCTGGAAAACTGACTGCAGACCAGGGACCCTGAGGAACAGAGAGGAAATGAACTGCTCAAAGACCAATGCAGCTCCTAAACAGGGCAAGGAACCCACATGCGCTTGGGGTGAGTTTCCCTGGTATCCCACCTAAGGAGCAGGAGATGTTATATTTGCAGTAGCTAATTCCTCAGTGTTATGGATTGAATTGTGTGTCCCCACTGCCCAAATTCATGCAGTGGCAGTCCTAACCGTACCTCAGAAAGGGGCCTTACTTAGAAATAAGATTGTTGCGGACTTCCCTGATGGTCCAGCGGTTAAGAATCTGTCTGCCAATGCAGGGAACACAGGTTCGATCCCTGGTCTGGGAACATGCCACGTGTCTCGGGACAACCAAGTTCATGTGCCCCAACTACGGAGCCCACACTCTACAGCCCCTGTTCCCCAACAACAGAAGCCACTGCAATGAGAAACTCTAGACGAGAGAAAGCCCAGGCACATCCATGAAGACCCAGCACCATCCAAAATAAAGTAATTAATTAATTAAAAAAATAAGA
This sequence comes from Tragulus kanchil, assembly GCA_022376925.1. Lineage (NCBI taxonomy): Eukaryota > Metazoa > Chordata > Mammalia > Artiodactyla > Tragulidae > Tragulus > Tragulus kanchil. The sequence continues at coordinate 129,622,680 of JAIOJX010000031.1, forward strand.
AAGAAGACGGTTGCAGAGGTAATAACACATGAGGCTGTTCTGGAGTGGGGAGGGGCTGGATTCATTGTGACTGCTCTTTTTCTATCACAAGAGGAAATCTGGACACACACACTGCACAGACATGAGGACCAGGAGAGAATACAAGTGCGAGTTACGAGACTAGACCACCAAAGGCCACCAGCAAACTTCCAGAAGAGGCACAGGACAAATCCTTTTTTAGAACCCTGCCAACACGTTCGTCTCAGACTTCTGGCCTCCAAAACTGTGAGATGATACATTGCTCTTGTTTTAGCTACCCAGCGTGTGGACCTTTTTATGGCAGCTCTAGAAAATGCATACACCTGGAATGTTCTCTCTTTTGGGGTGCCAGGTTTAATATATTTTATTCAAGTGACAGAGTGTTTCATCTTTTTTCTCTTTCATTTTAAAATACGTATTTATTTTATTGGCTGTGTCAGGTCTTAGTTGCATCACATGGAATCTTTCGTTGTGGCCCCGGAGCTTAGTTGCCTCGCAATGGGTGGGATCTTAGTTCCCCGATCAGGGACCGAATCTGAGTCCCCTGCATTGGAAGGCAAATTCTCAATCATTGGACCACCAGAAAAATCCCTCTCCTTCATTTCTGAATTTCACTCTTTCCTCTGCTTTGACAGTTACTCACTTTCATGTGCTTGATTGATAACATTAAATATAGATATTACTTTGAGAAAAAATAGGTTGTTCTGTGTCTTCACTTAATGTCATTGTGCTATAAATAGCATACTGTTTATTTTCTCTCCTTTTTTTTTTGTTGCTAAATGTACATCAAATTTATTGTTCCTGACTGCTGTACTCTACTGCATAATATGCATTTACATTCCAAGTAGTATATATTTTATAATTATCTTGTCAATTCTACAGTAGTTTTCTGGGATGTGCACTTCCATTTCACTTGTCAGTTTGAGGAGAACTTATATCCTAAAATCAATGATTCTTCAAATCCACGAATATAGTATAGGTCTTTGTTTATTTAGGTCTTTCTCTCAGCAGTGCCTTGTAATTTTCAGCATGGAACTCTTGCACATCTTCTGGTAAGTTTAGCCTTAGTATTTGATGGCTTTTGATTCTAATGTAAACTTTAATTTTTTTTTTTCATTTAACTGTTGTTTGTTATTAGCATATAGAAAAATGTTTTTGTAATAGTGAGTTTTATTTTTGTGACTTTTCCTAAATGCACTTATTTATTTTAGTTGGTCTTTTTAAAAAAACTTTTTTTTGGCCACTTCTATTGATCTTTCATTTATTTATCTTTGTTTTTTGGCCTGTGTGGGCTTCCCACCGCAGTGGCCTCTCTCGCCGCAGAGCACTGGCTCTGGGTGCATGCACTCCAGAGCTCCGGCTTGGCAATTGGACACACCTGTCCAGTCGCTCCGCATCACGTGGGATCTTCCCAGGCCAGGGACTGAACCGGCGTCCCTTGCAATGCAAGGTGGTGTCCTTACCCACTGGACCACCAGGGGAGCCCTTAGTCAATCTTTTTGGACATTCTTTTAGCCTTTCTAAGTATACACCTAGGCCATTTGTGAATGAAAAGTTTTAGTTCTTTCTGTCCAGTCTCTCTTGGTTTTATATTCCTTTCTTTCCTCCTTTCACTGCTAGGAAACTTCACTACAATACTGAAGAGAGGTGTTGACAAGAGATATCCTTGTCTTGTTGTCAATATCAGGGAGAAATGCTCTATAATCATTGTATTTCCCTGGTGATCCAGTGGTTGAAATTCTGCCTGACAATGCAGGTGACATGGGCTGGATCCCTGGTCTGGAGGATTCCACCTGCTGCAGGACAGCTAAGCCCGTGTGCCACAACTACTGAGCCTGTGCTCTAGACCCTGAGAGGCTCCTCTGCTCAGCCCACAAGCCTGTGCTCTGCAACAGGAGAAGCCACTGCTGTGAGAAGCTCACCACAGTGGGAGAGTAGCTCCCCACTCACCACAGCTAGAGAAGGCCTGTGCACAGCAAAGACGATCCAGTGAAGTCATAAATGAAATAAAATAAATACTTTTTCTTTTAAAAAAAGTATGATGACAGCTACTTTCTGCTGTTGATACCCTTGACATAACGGTTCTCAACAGAGGGTGATACCCACGTCTTTTCCCCCAGGGACATCTGACAACGTCTGGAGACATTTTTGGTTGTTACAACTCAAGTAGGGGAGGGCACTGATATTGGAATCTAGTGGGTTTAAGGTGTATCTCTTTTTATTTTGCTTTTGATTATTACGCTAGAGCTGTGCTGTCTACAGTGGGCACTAACAAGATGTGGCTTGAGTACTTGAAAGGTGACTAATACAACTGAGGAACTGAATTTTAAATTTTATTTATTTATTTTTAAATTAGATATATCCTCTTTCCATTTCTCTTTATTTTCTCCTTCTAAAACTCCATTGATACATGTATTTTTTAAAGACTTTGTCCCTTTTTTTTTTTGCCTCTAAGTCATTGTTTATTTTTCATCCATCTTCATTCTTTGGCCTGTGTGGGCCTCCCATCACAGTGGCCTCTCTCGTTGCAGAGCATGGGCTCTGGGCGCACGCACTCCAGAGCGCTGGCTCGTAATTGGACACACCAGTCCAGCCGCTCCATGGCACGTGGGATCTTCCCGAACCGGTGCCCCTTGCACTGCAAGGCGAACTCTTCACCCACTGGACCACCAGGGAAGGCCAATTTTATTTAATTTTAATAACATTTAAACTAAAGAAGTGAGGTTATTCAGTTGCTGGAAAACTAGTATACTTAGAATAGCTTGGTTATGTGACACTACTTTTCATCTGTGTACTTTTATGAAATCTAAATATAAACTGGGTATTTCCCTTCAGCCTCAGTGATTTCCTTTAGTATTCTCTTGGCACAGATTTAGTTTGTTGAAGCTTCTTTGTGTCCAGAAAATTTAAAGTGTGTCCACCTGCTGCAGGACAGCTAAGCCCGTGTGCCACAACTACTGAGCCTGTGCTCTAGACCCTGAGAGGCTCCTCTGCTCAGCCCACAAGCCTGTGCTCTGCAACAGGAGAAGCCACTGCTGTGAGAAGCTCACCACAGTGGGAGAGTAGCTCCCCACTCACCACAGCTAGAGAAGGCCTGTGCACAGCAAAGACGATCCAGTGAAGTCATAAATGAAATAAAATAAATACTTTTTCTTTTAAAAAAAGTATGATGACAGCTACTTTCTGCTGTTGATACCCTTGACATAACGGTTCTCAACAGAGGGTGATACCCGTCTTTTCCCCCAGGGACATCTGACAACGTCTGGAGACATTTTTGGTTGTTACAACTCAAGTAGGGGAGGGCACTGATATTGGAATCTAGTGGGTTTAAGGTGTATCTCTTTTTATTTTGCTTTTGATTATTACGCTAGAGCTGTGCTGTCTACAGTGGGCACTAACAAGATGTGGCTTGAGTACTTGAAAGGTGACTAATACAACTGAGGAACTGAATTTTAAATTTTATTTATTTATTTTTAAATTAGATATATCCTCTTTCCATTTCTCTTTATTTTCTCCTTCTAAAACTCCATTGATACATGTATTTTTTAAAGACTTTGTCCCTTTTTTTTTTTGCCTCTAAGTCATTGTTTATTTTTCATCCATCTTCATTCTTTGGCCTGTGTGGGCCTCCCATCACAGTGGCCTCTCTCGTTGCAGAGCATGGGCTCTGGGCGCACGCACTCCAGAGCGCTGGCTCGTAATTGGACACACCAGTCCAGCCGCTCCATGGCACGTGGGATCTTCCCGAACCGGTGCCCCTTGCACTGCAAGGCGAACTCTTCACCCACTGGACCACCAGGGAAGGCCAATTTTATTTAATTTTAATAACATTTAAACTAAAGAAGTGAGGTTATTCAGTTGCTGGAAAACTAGTATACTTAGAATAGCTTGGTTATGTGACACTACTTTTCATCTGTGTACTTTTATGAAATCTAAATATAAACTGGGTATTTCCCTTCAGCCTCAGTGATTTCCTTTAGTATTCTCTTGGCACAGATTTAGTTTGTTGAAGCTTCTTTGTGTCCACTGCACTTCAATAACTGTATAGCAAAGTGTGACTTTTATTTTACCCACTAAAACATGCTCCTGCTATAGAAACATGGGCTTTTTCATCCTTCAATATCTTAACTGGAAGAAAACTTCTACTTGAAGGTTTTTAAAAAATCTCAGTGCCTGAATGCACTCCAAACCAAGTAAATGAGAGTTTCTGGGGTTGGGGGTGGGGGTACACAGACATAGGTATTTTCTAAGCCTTCCCAAATGATTCCAATACGTAGCCTGGGCTGCAACCACTGATTGTGGCTCAGAATGCTCTAACAGTCCCCCTTGTGAGTTAAGTCACTGATTCTGAAAACTTCTTTACACCATCTGCAATGTATGGAAACCTTTGGACAGGCATGGGATCTTCCTGACCCCGGGATCAAACCTGGGTTTCCTGCATTGCAGGCAGATTCTTTACTGTCTAAGTCCCCAGGGAAGCCCAATCTTTGGACAGTCATTATCTCTGAGACTCTTTGTATAAAGTGATGGATATTAATGACTATCCCCTTTAAGCTGTTTTTCTCTGAGAATAAAAGTCATACTACTGGTGGTGGTGGTGTTATTGGAGAGGTTTGAGTTTGAAGGCCCATGAGGCTGGGGGACTGCCAAAATAGAGGAGGGAGGACCTCTTTTTGGACTTGCAAGGCTGTGGCTACTCACTGCTCAACACAGGCATGGCCGCTGGTGGTGGTCCAGAACCCCAGCACTAGAAAGATGATGGACGTGGTCAGCAGTGAGGTCACCAGGTTGACCAGGGTCACCAAAGAGGCAACCTGGGCATAGTTGTCAGGTCCGGCCTTGTAGGAGAATAAGATGACGGTGCCCATGCCCAGGCCCAGGGAATAGAGCACATGGCCTCCTGCTTGACGCCACAGGTTCAGCGAGGCCCAGGCAGAGAGCTGTGGGTTGGAGTGGTGGTTGAGAGGAGTTGGGGAGTGGGCTCACAGCGTGGAACCACCAGTGAGCTGGTAGGGATGGGGGCGGGGGCAAGCTTGAGTGGAAAACAAGCAGCAGGAGGGGTATGCTGGAGGCAGAAGGAGAGGAGATAGAGAGGAAGGAAATTCAGAGGCCTGGAGGGTTGAGGGAGGGGGAAGGTTTGGAGTCCCCAGTCTCACCTCTGTGGTCACCATACGTCTGAGGCCGGTGGCTGCACCTTCCAAGAAGAGACCTCGGATGAGGAAGCAGAGGAGGAGGATGTAGGGGAGGAATACTGAGAAAATCAGCATCTGGTCAGAGGTGTCAGGACAGAAAGAAGAAGTCATAAGTGGGGAGGAAGGGAGGCCAGGACAAAGCCAAGTACTAGTAGAGCCCTGCGGGTCAGCAGGAGTGGAGAGAGGAGATGAGAGGCCTTTCCATGGCCCGGATGTAGTAAGAGGGAGCTATGGGAGAGTTCTTCTAAGGAGACAACGTTGTTTGTGGGGGTTGGGGGAATTTACCAACCAGCTGCCCGGGGTGAAGAATGAGGCCCCAGGTAAAGGTGGCTTTTAAATGGTTGTGCAATTGTTGTTTAGTCACTAGGCCGTGTCCAACTCTTTTGCGACCCCATGGACTGTAGCCCACCAGGCTCCTCTTTCCATGGGATTTTCCAGGCAAGAATACTGGAGTGGGTTGCCACTTCCTTCTCCAGGGGATCTTCTCGACCCTGGGATGGAACCTGTGTCTCTTGCACTGCAGGCAGATTCTTTACCACTGAACCATCAGGGAAGCCCTGTGGTGCAGGTGGGCACTATTAATTCATGGGCTTTGGTTTTATGGCCTATTTTTGAGTTTAGGGACAGGAACTGCAAATGGGAGAGGAGCCAGTAAGGCTGAAGGCTGCACAGAACACTTCATAGGTGAAGGGGAAGAAAAGAAATGGAGAAGAGAGTTGATGAGAAAATGATACACTTAATAGGAATTAAGTTTAAATTTTTTCTTTTTTTTTTTGCTCAGGAATGGATGAGGAGACTATCCAGGTGCCAAGGGGGTGGGTTGGAAGTACGGATTGTAATAACATAGTCTAAATGAGAAACCCTGGAAGGGATCAGTGCCAGTTGGCTCCTTTAGGGGCTGGTAGGGATGGGGGCGGGGGCAAGCTTGAGTGGAAAACAAGCAGCAGGAGGGGTATGCTGGAGGCAGAAGGAGAGGAGATAGAGAGGAAGGAAATTCAGAGGCCTGGAGGGTTGAGGGAGGGGGAAGGTTTGGAGTCCCCAGTCTCACCTCTGTGGTCACCATACGTCTGAGGCCGGTGGCTGCACCTTCCAAGAAGAGACCTCGGATGAGGAAGCAGAGGAGGAGGATGTAGGGGAGGAATACTGAGAAAATCAGCATCTGGTCAGAGGTGTCAGGACAGAAAGAAGAAGTCATAAGTGGGGAGGAAGGGAGGCCAGGACAAAGCCAAGTACTAGTAGAGCCCTGCGGGTCAGCAGGAGTGGAGAGAGGAGATGAGAGGCCTTTCCATGGCCCGGATGTAGTAAGAGGGAGCTATGGGAGAGTTCTTCTAAGGAGACAACGTTGTTTGTGGGGGTTGGGGGAATTTACCAACCAGCTGCCCGGGGTGAAGAATGAGGCCCCAGGTAAAGGTGGCTTTTAAATGGTTGTGCAATTGTTGTTTAGTCACTAGGCCGTGTCCAACTCTTTTGCGACCCCATGGACTGTAGCCCACCAGGCTCCTCTTTCCATGGGATTTTCCAGGCAAGAATACTGGAGTGGGTTGCCACTTCCTTCTCCAGGGGATCTTCTCGACCCTGGGATGGAACCTGTGTCTCTTGCACTGCAGGCAGATTCTTTACCACTGAACCATCAGGGAAGCCCTGTGGTGCAGGTGGGCACTATTAATTCATGGGCTTTGGTTTTATGGCCTATTTTTGAGTTTAGGGACAGGAACTGCAAATGGGAGAGGAGCCAGTAAGGCTGAAGGCTGCACAGAACACTTCATAGGTGAAGGGGAAGAAAAGAAATGGAGAAGAGAGTTGATGAGAAAATGATACACTTAATAGGAATTAAGTTTAAATTTTTTCTTTTTTTTTTTTTTTTGCTCAGGAATGGATGAGGAGACTATCCAGGTGCCAAGGGGGTGGGTTGGAAGTACGGATTGTAATAACATAGTCTAAATGAGAAACCCTGGAAGGGATCAGTGCCAGTTGGCTCCTTTAGGGGTTAACAGGCACTGTCGGGACACAGAAGTTGGGGAGTGCCAGGCTCAGGGTGTGAGGCTGTGGTCTGACCTACAGGGCTTCCTGCAGGTCCCCACATGCAGCGACATGCAGATGAGAGATGGTGAATGGGGACCTAGGCCAACATGGGGTGCTTCTCTGTGCCACAGAAGAGAGAGGGACAGAGCTCTGAGGAGCAGGTGACAGCCGCTGAGGGACAGCACTGTATCGTCCGCAGGACCCCTGATGGAGACGGGGCATGGTCGCCTCCGAGCTTGCCCTCTGTGGGTGGCAGGACTGGAGAAGAGAGGTCAGCAGGAGGGAGGTGGAGCGGTGCTGGGGCAGGGAGCCTCGGCATCTTTGGCCTTGGCAAAGGTGAAGTGGTGGTGGGATCGGCAACCGGCATGGCTCACCTGTATCGAAATCTTTAGCCCTGTCATCATGATTAAGAAGAGGAGGAACCAGACTGTGAAGACGCCCAAGGTGAGATTCAGGACGAGGACCTCGACCCCTTCTTCGATGTGGTCTGAGGCACTCAGAGTGCTGTCGTACCAGAAGTACTGGTGGGTCACAGTCTGAAGGCAAGAGAGGTCTGTGGGGACCCAGGCGCTTAGGTACCGCCTCCCCTGGCGGCTGCCCTTGCCTGTCACCTCCTCCCCTGGCGGCCCTCACTCCCTGTCTCTTGCTCCTTGGTGCCCCTGCCGCCCTCGGCTCTGCTGGCCCTGTCCCCCTCTCCTCACCGGTGACGTTGCTGTGCTTCACCATTGGGCATTTGTCCCAGGGCAGGGAATGAGCAAAGGAGTTGCTCAGGTAGGAGAGGCTCCAGGTGATGATAATGCTGTTGTACAAGCTCATTAAGATGCACACCTGGGGGTGGACACAGTGGGCCTGAGTGGGGGTGGGTGGAGACAGGGTACCTGGAGGCCACGGGGGACGGACTGGGATGCCCTTGGTGGGGGCCCTCATTCACCAGTATGCTGGTGTAGCTTATGCCACCCAGCCAGGGGACGAGGTGCTTCCAGACCCGGATGTTGTCCACACGCAGATATTGGTCTAAATGAGAAACCCTGGAAGGGATCAGTGCCAGTTGGCTCCTTTAGGGGTTAACAGGCACTGTCGGGACACAGAAGTTGGGGAGTGCCAGGCTCAGGGTGTGAGGCTGTGGTCTGACCTACAGGGCTTCCTGCAGGTCCCCACATGCAGCGACATGCAGATGAGAGATGGTGAATGGGGACCTAGGCCAACATGGGGTGCTGCTCTGGGCCACAGCAGAGAGGGGGACAGAGCTCTGAGGAGCAGGTGACAGCCGCTGAGGGACAGCACTGTATCGTCCGCAGGACCCCTGATGGAGACGGGGCATGGTCGCCTCCGAGCTTGCCCTCTGTGGGTGGCAGGACTGGAGAAGAGAGGTCAGCAGGAGGGAGGTGGAGCGGTGCTGGGGCAGGGAGCCTCGGCATCTTTGGCCTTGGCAAAGGTGAAGTGGTGGTGGGATCGGCAACCGGCATGGCTCACCTGTATCGAAATCTTTAGCCCTGTCATCATGATTAAGAAGAGGAGGAACCAGACTGTGAAGACGCCCAAGGTGAGATTCAGGACGAGGACCTCGACCCCTTCTTCGATGTGGTCTGAGGCACTCAGAGTGCTGTCGTACCAGAAGTACTGGTGGGTCACAGTCTGAAGGCAAGAGAGGTCTGTGGGGACCCAGGCGCTTAGGTACCGCCTCCCCTGGCGGCTGCCCTTGCCTGTCACCTCCTCCCCTGGCGGCCCTCACTCCCTGTCTCTTGCTCCTTGGTGCCCCTGCCGCCCTCGGCTCTGCTGGCCCTGTCCCCCTCTCCTCACCGGTGACGTTGCTGTGCTTCACCATTGGGCATTTGTCCCAGGGCAGGGAATGAGCAAAGGAGTTGCTCAGGTAGGAGAGGCTCCAGGTGATGATAATGCTGTTGTACAAGCTCATTAAGATGCACACCTGGGGGTGGACACAGTGGGCCTGAGTGGGGGTGGGTGGAGACAGGGTACCTGGAGGCCACGGGGGACGGACTGGGATGCCCTTGGTGGGGGCCCTCATTCACCAGTATGCTGGTGTAGCTTATGCCACCCAGCCAGGGGACGAGGTGCTTCCAGACCCGGATGTTGTCCACACGCAGATATTTCGCCATGATCATCTCCATGTACATGAGGGGAACCCCGAAAAACAGGAGCATGAAGAAGTACACCAGGATAAAGCTCCCTGAAGAAGAGAGCCAGGAGCTGTGCTCAGGCAGCCAGGAGTCCTGCCCCTCCTCTTAATCTCGTTATCTCCTCCCTCTCACCATCCTAGGGGTCTAGACGGCCAGCCTTAACCCTCCTTTCTTGAACTCAGGGCCCACATCCCTGGCCTTACCTCCTCCATTCAGATGACACAAGTAAGGGAACCGCCATATGCTGCTTAGCCCAATGGAGAAGGTAACCTGGATCATGATGTCCTTCGCTCTTTTAGTCTGAGCAAAGTAGTTTTGGGTTTTGGTGCCCAGAATCTCCCTGGCTGTGAGCCTGCAAGACGGTGTTGGGCAACTGCGGCGTTCTCTGAGGGCCTCTTCCTCTGTTAATTCTTCAATGGACTCCATTACTTTCTTCTTACAGGTCCACTAACTCCTGAGGAAATCCTGGGGTCACCAAGAACAGCAGACTTTTAAAGAACATGTCTCAGATACCAGACTGTAAAATCCCATGACAGAAAAGTTTTAGAGAGCTTTCCTGGTGGCCCAGTGGTAAAGAATCCACCTGCCAACCCAGGAGGTGTGGGTTCAATCCCTGACGTGGGAAAATCCTACATGCTGCAGAGCAACTAAGTCCATGAGCCACAACTACGGAGCCTGTGCTCTAGAGCCATGAAACCGCAACATCTGAGCCCATGCACCTTAGAGCTCTTGCTCCACTACAAGAGACGCCACTGCAGTGAGAAGCCTGAGCGCTATGACAGAGCAGTGCCTGCTCTCCACAACCAGAGAAAAGCCCTTATAGCAGCAGAGACAGCACAGCCAAAAACAAATAAATTCATTAGAAAAAAAAGATCTCAGAGCAATGAAGGCCAGAGTTTAAATCTTGGCCCTTCTCATGCATTACTGACTTTGAGAAAATAATTTCATTTCTCTGACACTCCATTTTTTTCTCATCAAAATACTTAATAACTTGTTACAGCAAGTGGACAGTGGAATTAAATCTTTAAAGTGCTGAAAAAAATAACTTTGAACTTAGAATTCCATTTTTAGAAAACAAGAATGATGATGAAGTACATTTGCGGACTAACAAAACCATGGAATTTTGTTGCCAGAAGCCTGGCACTACTGAAAATACTACAGAGGGTTCTTCTGGAAGAAGGAAATTTATCTCAGAAGAAAGGTCAAACATGCAGAAAAGAATTGAGAGCAGTTAAAATGGGAATATGTGGAAAGAATTGAGACCGTAAAAAAACAGTAACAGGAACACCTTGTTTGGTTTTAATTAAGTAAAGAATTAAATACAGAGCTTCCCTGGTGGTCCAGTGGGTCAAGAGTCCGCCTTGCACTGCAAGAGGCACTGGTTTGATCCCTGGCCCGGGAAGATCCCACATGCTGCGGAGCAGCTGGAGGGGTGTGTCCGATTATGAGCCAGCACTCTGGAGCGCATGCGCCCAGAGCTGGTGCTCTACAAGGAGAGAGGCCACTGCAGTGGGAGGCCCATACAGGCCAAAAAATAAATATGGATGAAAATGGATAAATAGAGAACCAATAAAAGAGGTCAAAGTTTAAAAAAACAAACAAACATATAACAACAAAGATTAGGAGGGTGGTAACTGGGAATTTAATTATTATAAGTACTTTCCATTGTCTAGTAAGAGGAAGAAAGTACAAATAAATATAATTTGATAAACTATGCATATTTAATATGTAATATTTGTTACAAATGAGATATAATTATAGAACATATATATTGGATAATACTGTTAAATGTAATATCAAAGTGTTAGTCACTCAATCATGGACTGAGCGACCCCATGGACTGTAGCCCGCCAGGCTCCTCTGTCCATGGAATTCTCCAGGCAAGAAAGCTGGAGTGGGTTGCCATTCGCTTCTCCAGGGATCTTCGCAGCTTAAGGATCGAATCTGGGTCTCCTGTATTGCAGGCAGATTCTTTACCACTGACCCACCTGGGAAGCCCCCATATGTAATGTAGAGTACATAGATACACATTAATATATACTCTATGAAAATATATTTCTTACAGATTGGAGATACATTGGATATATATATATATATATATATATATATATATATATCTGTTATGAGTATACAATGAGTATTTTCCTATGTAATAAAGCACTCTTTTAAAATATGATCTTTAATGGCTACTTAATATTCTGGAGTCATTTACAAACCTGACCAAATCCATGATTTTCTTAAATCTTCCCGGGGATGTCTCAAAGCCCTTTTAGTTTAGCACCCAGAGCCCTTCCTTAACAGCCCACTGCTTCCCGCTCAGGTCTCATCCCGACCCTGCCTCCATCTACAGCCGCCCCCTGGTCACCGTTTCAGGGTGTCTCACCTGCAGCTTGCTCAACCGCCGCTGCTCCCTCCGCTTTCGCCCCAGGGAAGTGTCAGCTCTGGTAGCCCCCGTCTGGGGGTAATGGTCTCTGTGACCGGCGCGGCCCTGCCAGGACCTGGGCACCCGGTCCTTCTCAACCTCCGTGTCCTCCGCTCTGCTACTCTCCACCAGGCTCTCGAAGAAACAAAGGACCAACAACCTGTTTGAAGGCCAGCTAAGAAATTCTTAGATTCAGACGGGAAGTGCACTGGGAGTCTATCTCAGAACGAGGCAGTGAAGGTCGCGCCTTCCACATCCCAACCCCATCGGCCTCACCTGCTGCAGGAAGTCAGTGTCTCCAGGGCGGGCCCTTTCGCGACCTGGTGGAGCAGAGAGAAAGTGGGGGGCGGGGGAGGCAGGCGAGCTGGGAAGCAGAGAGGGGCCCAGATGGGCCCCCAGACGTCTCCTCTTATCCTCTTGAGGTTTACTACCCGCCTGGGGTCCGCCCCGCCCCGCCCAGGTTCAGGGCATCCCGGGCCCCTAAATTCCAGGAAAGAAAGGGAGATGGGAAGAGGAAGTCCCGCGGTCTGCGTCCAGAGGCGGAGGGTGGGGCAGGGGAAACTGACGCCAGGTTCCCAGAGAGGCCGGGAACTGGGACCACCGCCGCCTTTACCCGCCACGGGCACGAGCGTCTGGAGAAGATCGGTTGCTTCTGCGGGCGCCGGGTGGTGGGGTGGGGTGGGTTTGGGGGCGGCCTGGGCGCGCGACCAGGGAACCAGAGTCCGCGGGAGGAGATTCTAACGTTTCGCTGCAGCCAAAAGGAAATGTAGGCAATTTACTTTTTTTTTAATTGCTTTTTAAAAGATTTATTTATTTTGGCGGGGGTAGGGTGGGGAGGGAGGGGAGCAGGCGGGCCACTTCTATTGGTCTTTCATTTGTCCATTTTCATCCATCTTTGTTCTTTGGCCTGTGTGGGCCTCTTATCGCAGTGGCCTCTGTTGTCGCAGAGCACCGGCTCGGTAATAGGACAGGTAATAGGACACATCGGTCCAGCCGTTCTACGGCACGTGGGATCTTCCCAGGCCAGGGATCGAACCGGCGCCCCTTGCACTGCAAGGTGGTGTCCTTACCCACTGGACCACCAGGGAAGCCGGGCAATTTACTTTTAAGAGAAGGTGCCAGCCCTTTTCAGACCACTGGCCCAGCTCCTGTAGAGTCTAGGTGCACAGTCTGTAGATATAACTCTCTGAAGATTCGAACTCACAGTCCGTCTTGGATTTAATTCTCAGAGGAGAGCCACCTTCCTCAGTTCCCAAGTCGATGATCTGCGGGCTTAGGTATGAAGCAGAGTTCAGTGCTTCCCACTCCTTTTCGCCCCATCATTCTGACTTCTTGTAGCATTTTCTCTCCAAGTTTATTCTTTAGAAGGATCCCTTGCGGTGAGGGGAGTGAAGTCACCTATTGCTAGGCAGATTTACTATGGTTGGGAGTTTAGTGGTTGACACACTGTGGATTGAGTCTCTGGGTTTTAATAGGTGAATTCGTTACTAAAGACTAAACAGGAAACATAAAAGGAACTTAATACTCCCCTTAAGAAATCAAAATAGCACCAGGGCTTCCCTGGTGGTCCAGTGGGTAAAGAGTCCGCCTTGTAGCGCAAGGGGCACCGGTTCGATCCCTGGTCTGGGAAGATCCCACATGCTGCAGAGCAGCTGGACCGGTGTGTCCGATTATGAGCCAGCGCTCTGGAGTGCGTGTGCCCAGGGCTGGTGCTCGGCAACAAGAGAGGCCACTGCGATGGAAGGCCCACACAGGCCAAAGAATAAAGACAGATGAAAATAAATAAATAAAAATAACCAGAGTCCGCGGGAGGAGATTCTAACGTTTCGCTGCAGCCAAAAGGAAATGTAGGCAATTTACTTTTTTTTTAATTGCTTTTTAAAAGATTTATTTATTTTGGCGGGGGTAGGGTGGGGAGGGAGGGGAGCAGGCGGGCCACTTCTATTGGTCTTTCATTTGTCCATTTTCATCCATCTTTGTTCTTTGGCCTGTGTGGGCCTCTTATCGCAGTGGCCTCTGTTGTCGCAGAGCACCGGCTCGGTAATAGGACAGGTAATAGGACACATCGGTCCAGCCGTTCTACGGCACGTGGGATCTTCCCAGGCCAGGGATCGAACCGGCGCCCCTTGCACTGCAAGGTGGTGTCCTTACCCACTGGACCACCAGGGAAGCCGGGCAATTTACTTTTAAGAGAAGGTGCCAGCCCTTTTCAGACCACTGGCCCAGCTCCTGTAGAGTCTAGGTGCACAGTCTGTAGATATAACTCTCTGAAGATTCGAACTCACAGTCCGTCTTGGATTTAATTCTCAGAGGAGAGCCACCTTCCTCAGTTCCCAAGTCGATGATCTGCGGGCTTAGGTATGAAGCAGAGTTCAGTGCTTCCCACTCCTTTTCGCCCCATCATTCTGACTTCTTGTAGCATTTCTCTCCAAGTTTATTCTTTAGAAGGATCCCTTGCGGTGAGGGGAGTGAAGTCACCTATTGCTAGGCAGATTTACTATGGTTGGGAGTTTAGTGGTTGACACACTGTGGATTGAGTCTCTGGGTTTTAATAGGTGAATTCGTTACTAAAGACTAAACAGGAAACATAAAAGGAACTTAATACTCCCCTTAAGAAATCAAAATAGCACCAGGGCTTCCCTGGTGGTCCAGTGGGTAAAGAGTCCGCCTTGTAGCGCAAGGGGCACCGGTTCGATCCCTGGTCTGGGAAGATCCCACATGCTGCAGAGCAGCTGGACCGGTGTGTCCGATTATGAGCCAGCGCTCTGGAGTGCGTGTGCCCAGGGCTGGTGCTCGGCAACAAGAGAGGCCACTGCGATGGAAGGCCCACACAGGCCAAAGAATAAAGACAGATGAAAATAAATAAATAAAAATAACCAAAAAATAACCAATAAAAGGGGCCAAAATTAACAAACAAACAGATGGTTGTAATGTCAATTAAATTATATAACTCAAAGTAGGATCCATGATGAAAAAGGCAGAAGAACCAGAGATCAAATTGCCAACATTTGTTGGATCATAGAGAAAGCAACAAAATACCTGAAAAATATCTACTTTATTGACTACACAAAAGTCTTTGACTATGTGAATCACAACAAACTATGGAAAATTCTGAAAGAGGTAAGACTACCTTGTCTCCTGAGAAACTGTTATGCAAGTCAAGAAGCAACAGTTAGAAGCTTACATGGAATAACCGAACAGTTCAAAATTGGGAAAGGGGTATGTCAAGGCTATATATTGTCACCCTGTTTATTTTATGTATATGCAGAGTAAATCGTATGAAATGCTGGACTGGATGAACCACAAGCTGGAATCAAGACTGCCAGGAGAAATACCAACAACCTCAGATAGGCAGATGATACCACTCTAATGGCAGAAAATGAAGAGGAACTAAGGAGCCTCTTGATGAGAGTGAAAAAGCTGGCTTAAAACTCAACATTCAAAAAACTATGATTATGGCATCTGGTTCCATCACTTCATGGCAAATAGAAGAGGAAAAAAGGCAGTGACAGATGTTATTTTCTTGGGCTCCAAGATCACTGCGGATGGTGATTGCAGTCAGGAAATTAAAAGGTGCAATTATCCATTCGTGTATTACGTCAGGGTGAGAAAAAGTCAGACAATTGTCACTTTCCCATAATAGAGACCCAAGAGAAAATCTGTCACACAGGAAGAATAGGAAGGGGGTGAGGGTGACCACACAGAGTGAACATGTCCACTGAGGCTCAGCAAATAGACTTTACTCAATGCCTCAAGCTGCGGGAAGTTTCAGATACCAGCAAGTGTTGGTGGACACTTTTTCAGGATGGGCTGGAGGCTATCCCACCTGGACAGAAAAGGCCTCTGAAGTGGTGAAAACTCTCCATAAAGAAATTATTCCCAGTTAAGATTACCTTACAGTTTCTGACTCCAATCAGAGAGGCCACTGATGGAAGGCCCACACAGGCCAAAGAATAAAGACAGATGAAAATAAATAAATAAAAATAACCAAAAAATAACCAATAAAAGGGGCCAAAATTAACAAACAAACAGATGGTTGTAATGTCAATTAAATTATATAACTCAAAGTAGGATCCATGATGAAAAAGGCAGAAGAACCAGAGATCAAATTGCCAACATTTGTTGGATCATAGAGAAAGCAACAAAATACCTGAAAAATATCTACTTTATTGACTACACAAAAGTCTTTGACTATGTGAATCACAACAAACTATGGAAAATTCTGAAAGAGGTAAGACTACCTTGTCTCCTGAGAAACTGTTATGCAAGTCAAGAAGCAACAGTTAGAAGCTTACATGGAATAACCGAACAGTTCAAAATTGGGAAAGGGGTATGTCAAGGCTATATATTGTCACCCTGTTTATTTTATGTATATGCAGAGTAAATCGTATGAAATGCTGGACTGGATGAATCACAAGCTGGAATCAAGACTGCAAGGAGAAATATCAACAACCTCACATATGCAGATGGCACCAGTCTAATGGCAGAAAATGAAGAGGAACTCAAGAGCCTCTTGATGAGAGTAAAAAAGCTGGCTTAAAACTCAACATTCAAAAAACTATGATTATGGCATCTGGTTCCATCACTTCATGGCAAATAGAAGAGGAAAAAAGGCAGTGACAGATGTTATTTTCTTGGGCTCCAAGATCACTGCGGATGGTGATTGCAGTCAGGAAATTAAAAGGTGCAATTATCCATTCGTGTATTACGTCAGGGTGAGAAAAAGTCAGACAATTGTCACTTTCCCATAATAGAGACCCAAGAGAAAATCTGTCACACAGGAAGAATAGGAAGGGGGTGAGGGTGACCACACAGAGTGAACATGTCCACTGAGGCTCAGCAAATAGACTTTACTCAATGCCTCAAGCTGCGGGAAGTTTCAGATACCAGCAAGTGTTGGTGGACACTTTTTCAGGATGGGCTGGAGGCTATCCCACCTGGACAGAAAAGGCCTCTGAAGTGGTGAAAACTCTCCATAAAGAAATTATTCCCCAGTTAAGATTACCTTACAGCCTTCAATTTTCTTGGACTCCAAAATCACTGGATAGTGACGGCAGCCATGAAATTAAAATAAGAAAAAAAACTATGACAAACTTAGTGTATTAAAAAGCAGAGACATCACTTTGCTGACAAATATAAAAATACAGTCAAATATACAAATATAGTCAAAGCTATGGTTTTCCCAGTTGTCATGTATGGATGTGAGAGCTGGACCATAAAGAAGGCTGAACGTCAAAGAATTGATCTTCTCCAGAAGTGTGGTGTTGGAGAAAATTCTAGACAGTTCAAAAGGAGAGCAAGGAGGTCAAATCAGTTAAGCCTAAAGGAAATCAACCCTGAATAATCATTGGGAGGACTGGCGCTGAAGCTTCAGTACTTTGGCCACCTGATAGGAAGAGCCAATTCACTGGAAAAGACCCCGATGGTGGGAAAGATTAAGGCAAAAGTAGAAGTGGGGGGAAAGGATGAGATGGTTAGACAGCATTACCAAACTCTGGGAGATAGTGAAGGACAGGGAGGCCCGACATGTTGCAGTACACGGGGTCACAGAGTCAGACACAACTTACCAACTTACCGTCTGAACAACAACAATGATCCGTGAACCTCTAGCATCACCTGAAAGCTGACACAAGTGCAAATTAATGCACTGAAATTCAGATCCATTCAGTCTGAATCAAGAGGGGTGGGGTCCCAGAACCTGCTTTTACATAAGACCCCCAGCTGGATCCTTAGGCACACTTAAAACTTGAGAAGCACTGGCCTAAATCACAAGATGAAGAGCTCCTCATTTTACTTTATAAAACTAGCATAGTTTAAATGCTAGTATCTAAAACAGTAGAAAGGGCTTCTCTGGTGGTTCAGTGGGTAAGGACACCGCCTTGCAGTGCAAGGGGCGCCAGTTCGATCCCTGGCCTGGGAAGATCCCACGTGCCGTGGAGTGGCTGGACCGATGTGTCCAATTACCGAGCCGGAGCTCTGGAGTGCATGCGCCCAGAGCCGGTGCTCTGCGACGACAGTGGCCACCGCAATGGGAGGCCCACACAGGCCAGAGAACTAAAGACAAATGAAAGCCATGAAGTGGTGAAAACTCTCCATAAAGAAATTATTCCCCAGTTAAGATTACCTTACAGCCTTCAATTTTCTTGGACTCCAAAATCACTGGATAGTGACGGCAGCCATGAAATTAAAATAAGAAAAAAAACTATGACAAACTTAGTGTATTAAAAAGCAGAGACATCACTTTGCTGACAAATATAAAAATACAGTCAAATATACAAATATAGTCAAAGCTATGGTTTTCCCAGTTGTCATGTATGGATGTGAGAGCTGGACCATAAAGAAGGCTGAACGTCAAAGAATTGATCTTCTCCAGAAGTGTGGTGTTGGAGAAAATTCTAGACAGTTCAAAAGGAGAGCAAGGAGGTCAAATCAGTTAAGCCTAAAGGAAATCAACCCTGAATAATCATTGGGAGGACTGGCGCTGAAGCTTCAGTACTTTGGCCACCTGATAGGAAGAGCCAATTCACTGGAAAAGACCCCGATGGTGGGAAAGATTAAGGCAAAAGTAGAAGTGGGGGGAAAGGATGAGATGGTTAGACAGCATTACCAAACTCTGGGAGATAGTGAAGGACAGGGAGGCCCGACATGTTGCAGTACACGGGGTCACAGAGTCAGACACAACTTACCAACTTACCGTCTGAACAACAACAATGATCCGTGAACCTCTAGCATCACCTGAAAGCTGACACAAGTGCAAATTAATGCACTGAAATTCAGATCCATTCAGTCTGAATCAAGAGGGGTGGGGTCCCAGAACCTGCTTTTACATAAGACCCCCAGCTGGATCCTTAGGCACACTTAAAACTTGAGAAGCACTGGCCTAAATCACAAGATGAAGAGCTCCTCATTTTACTTTATAAAACTAGCATAGTTTAAATGCTAGTATCTAAAACAGTAGAAAGGGCTTCTCTGGTGGTTCAGTGGGTAAGGACACCACCTTGCAGTGCAAGGGGCGCCGGTTCGATCCCTGGCCTGGGAAGATCCCACGTGCCGTGGAGTGGCTGGACCCATGTGTCCAATTACCCAGCCGGAGCTCTAGAGCGCATGCGCCCAGAGCCGGCGCTCTGCAACAACAGAGGCCACCGTGATGGGAGGCCCACACAGGCCAGAGAACAAAGATGGATGAAAATGGACAAATGAAAGACCAATAGAAGTGGCCCGCCTGCTCCCCTCCCTCCCCACCCCACCCCCACCAAAATAAATAAATAAATAAATCTTTAAAAAAAAACAGTATAAAAAGATCAGCTATGACATTAGATGAACAAACTAAATAAATATTCACAAATAGAGACCAGCACTACATCAAAAGCATATGACTAAGAAGAATCAATTCCACGAACATGGTTCCATATTAAAAAATCTTACCAAGGTGAAAACGCATTTGACAAAATCCAGCAGCTCTATGAATTATTAAAAACCACTGAATTGTAACCTTCAAATGGGTAGCACTGTGCATACATATGTATTGTATGGTATATGGACTGCATTTCAATAAAACTGTTATGAAAGAAAATCTTAAACCTCAGAATGAAAGGAAGCTTGAGAGGCAAGGTAGAAGGCAGATGGAATAAACGATTGCATTTTAGATCTTCTGTGGACAAAGGGTGGATAAAGGAAACTGGAGTCTCCAACTCCTAACTCATTTACTGCTCTATTTTGAGAGGCAGAAGCCAAGAGGTGGATGAGTGGGCGGGGCCAAGAGATGGGTAAGAGCCAATGGATATCAACCACACTCTCAGCTGTAACTGGTGCTCCTTAACTCCTCCATATATAATTAGGTTCTTCAACAGGCTAAATTAACTTAGTAAAAGAAGTCCAGAGAAAGTGGATTCAGGTCAACGCTTCTCAAATTTTAAGTGTGCCTAAGTCCAGAGAAGAGTCCAGGACAATTCTGTGACAAGCCACCTCAAACTTCAAATCCCACATCCATCTTAGGCAAACTATCTGGAATTATTCGACAATCTGAAATCGAAGCTCTCCAGCATAGTTTAAATGCTAGTATCTAAAACAGTAGAAAGGGCTTCTCTGGTGGTTCAGTGGGTAAGGACACCACCTTGCAGTGCAAGGCGCCGGTTCGATCCTGGCCTGGGAAGATCCCACGTGCCGTGGAGTGGCTGGACCCATGTGTCCAATTACCCAGCCGGAGCTCTAGAGCGCATGCGCCCAGAGCCGGCGCTCTGCAACAACAGAGGCCACCGTGATGGGAGGCCCACACAGGCCAGAGAACAAAGATGGATGAAAATGGACAAATGAAAGACCAATAGAAGTGGCCCGCCTGCTCCCCTCCCTCCCCACCCCACCCCCACCAAAATAAATAAATAAATAAATCTTTAAAAAAAAAACAGTATAAAAAAGATCAGCTATGACATTAGATGAACAAACTAAATAAATATTCACAAATAGAGACCAGCACTACATCAAAAGCATATGACTAAGAAGAATCAATTCCACGAACATGGTTCCATATTAAAAAATCTTACCAAGGTGAAAACGCATTTGACAAAATCCAGCAGCTCTATGAATTATTAAAAACCACTGAATTGTAACCTTCAAATGGGTAGCACTGTGCATACATATGTATTGTATGGTATATGGACTGCATTTCAATAAAACTGTTATGAAAGAAAATCTTAAACCTCAGAATGAAAGGAAGCTTGAGAGGCAAGGTAGAAGGCAGATGGAATAAACGATTGCATTTTAGATCTTCTGTGGACAAAGGGTGGATAAAGGAAACTGGAGTCTCCAACTCCTAACTCATTTACTGCTCTATTTTGAGAGGCAGAAGCCAAGAGGTGGATGAGTGGGCGGGGCCAAGAGATGGGTAAGAGCCAATGGATATCAACCACACTCTCAGCTGTAACTGGTGCTCCTTAACTCCTCCATATATAATTAGGTTCTTCAACAGGCTAAATTAACTTAGTAAAAGAAGTCCAGAGAAAGTGGATTCAGGTCAACGCTTCTCAAATTTTAAGTGTGCCTAAGTCCAGAGAAGAGTCCAGGACAATTCTGTGACAAGCCACCTCAAACTTCAAATCCCACATCCATCTTAGGCAAACTATCTGGAATTATTCGACAATCTGAAATCGAAGCTCTCCACATAAGGGTTATAACTCCCTTGTAAGATTTTGTTTGTCCAGATGTTTGAAGGGGAGGAGGCGGGAAGAGCCCTAAAATGAAAGAGCCACCTCCCCATTACAGGCTATATTGTACTGTATTCCTATGTCAGCCAGAAATAAAATTTGATTGTTGGGAATTATTGAGATTTTATATTTGATCTATTACAGATGTTATCATTAGTTACCTTAACTAGTACAGAAACTGGGCCTCCCAGGTGGCTGTGGTGGTAAAGAACCTGTCTGCCAATGCAGGAGACCTAAGAGACGTGGGTTGGGTTGGACCCCTGGGTTAGGAAGATCCCCTGGAGGAGGGCATGGCAACCCACTCCAGTATTCTTGCCTGGAGAATCCCATGGACAGAGGAGCCTGGAGGATTACAGTCCATGGCATCAGAAAGAGTCAGATATGACTGAAGTGACTCAGCACAATACAGAAATTATAGGGTTGTTTTCTTTTTTAAAGTAGTTACCCTTGCAATTTATTTATATATATATATATATATATATATGTATATATATACATAAATTTATTTATTTATTTTTGGTTATTCTGAGTTTTCACTGCTGCCACAGGCTCTTCTCTAGTTGCAGGGAGTGGGGGCTACTCTCTAGTTGAGGTGAGCAGGCTTCTCGTTGTGGTGACTTCTCTTGTTGTGGAACTCGGGCTCCAGGGCACACAGGCTTCAGTAGTTGCGGCACATGGGCTCCGTAGTTGTGGTCCTAACTCATTTACTGCTCTATTTTGAGAGGCAGAAGCCAAGAGGTGGATGAGTGGGCGGGGCCAAGAGATGGGTAAGAGCCAATGGATATCAACCACACTCTCAGCTGTAACTGGTGCTCCTTAACTCCTCCATATATAATTAGGTTCTTCAACAGGCTAAATTAACTTAGTAAAAGAAGTCCAGAGAAAGTGGATTCAGGTCAACGCTTCTCAAATTTTAAGTGTGCCTAAGTCCAGAGAAGAGTCCAGGACAATTCTGTGACAAGCCACCTCAAACTTCAAATCCCACATCCATCTTAGGCAAACTATCTGGAATTATTCGACAATCTGAAATCGAAGCTCTCCACATAAGGGTTATAACTCCCTTGTAAGATTTTGTTTGTCCAGATGTTTGAAGGGGAGGAGGCGGGAAGAGCCCTAAAATGAAAGAGCCACCTCCCCATTACAGGCTATATTGTACTGTATTCCTATGTCAGCCAGAAATAAAATTTGATTGTTGGGAATTATTGAGATTTTATATTTGATCTATTACAGATGTTATCATTAGTTACCTTAACTAGTACAGAAACTGGGCCTCCCAGGTGGCTGTGGTGGTAAAGAACCTGTCTGCCAATGCAGGAGACCTAAGAGACGTGGGTTGGGTTGGACCCCTGGGTTAGGAAGATCCCCTGGAGGAGGGCATGGCAACCCACTCCAGTATTCTTGCCTGGAGAATCCCATGGACAGAGGAGCCTGGAGGATTACAGTCCATGGCATCAGAAAGAGTCAGATATGACTGAAGTGACTCAGCACAATACAGAAATTATAGGGTTGTTTTCTTTTTTAAAGTAGTTACCCTTGCAATTTATTTATATATATATATATATATATATATGTATATATATACATAAATTTATTTATTTATTTTTGGTTATTCTGAGTTTTCACTGCTGCCACAGGCTCTTCTCTAGTTGCAGGGAGTGGGGGCTACTCTCTAGTTGAGGTGAGCAGGCTTCTCGTTGTGGTGACTTCTCTTGTTGTGGAACTCGGGCTCCAGGGCACACAGGCTTCAGTAGTTGCGGCACATGGGCTCCGTAGTTGTGGCTCCGAGGCTCTAGAGCACAGGCTCCATAGTTGTGGCTCACGGGCTTAGTTGCTCCACAGCATGTGAGGTCTTCCCAGATCAGGGATCAAACTGGTGTCTCCTGCATTGGCAGGCGAATTCTTTACTACTGAGCTACCAGGGAAGCCCTGTCATTCCTTTTGATGGAAGAAATGTCCACATATTGAGGTATAGGGAAGTCATTCTAACTTATACATGATTTAATTTAAACTTAATGATAACCCAAACAGCCCTTCTGTGGCCTATTAAACATAGGTTGTGCATCTGCTTTAATAATTAAATAATTCATTTTAAAAATAAAAATGGAGTAATTGTGGTTCAAGCATCCTAACTGGAGCTGGGTGGCCATCGTGGATGTGGTTTCAGACACATTTCTCCATCACTGAGAACTTCAGTATTCTGGACTGTATCAGACTCAAAGACACCAGCAGCCATTTCAGAACATTGGCTGCTAGCAGTTGCCAGCTACAACCTGTGATCTCAAGGTCTTCCCTTGAAACTAGGCAACCATTTCAGACCCCAACCAATCCTTGCTTAATACACATCCTTACTTCTTGCAGCCTCCAATTATAATCTTGACAAACAACTTAGGTAATTTTGTGGGTTTTGTCTTTGTAAGTCTCCCCCATCTCGCAGTCCAGCAGAACACAGTTCAAGTGCTTCTTGAATCTATGTCTCCTGGGCTGCAGTTCTTAGTTTGGCTCAAATAAAATTCTTTTCCAGTCCTAACAATAGACTGTTTATTGTTTCTGTTGATGCTTTATAGGTAATATCTTTCTGCCTGGTTGCTCTTTATTTGGAGGGTACTGCAGTTTCATCTTCTTTTGAATTTGTTGTGTTTTCTCAGTCCAGTGATTTGAGACCTCCCTTGATTTTGGAATATGTTCGTCTTTTTGTCTTTGTGTATTGCCTCTCCCCAAGTCTTCCAAAGATTTCCTTCTGGAATTCCTATTAGAGGTATGTTGAACTTTTTCCCACGATCCTCCGTGTCTCTTAGCCTCATAGTGTTTTTTACAATTGGAGCCTAATTGTTTTACAACGTTGTGTTAGTTTCTTCTGCACGGTGAACAGATACCAGCTGTGTATTAGCTCTATGCATCCATTCATCCCCTCCCTCCTAGACCTCACCTGCCCCCAGTCCCACCCATCTCGTTCACCACAGAGCATCCAGCTGAGCTCCCTGTGCTGTGTCACAGGTTCCCATTAGCTACCTATTTTACACATGGTAGTGAGTTTATGTCAAACCTGATCTCTCAATTCATCCCACCCTCCCCTGCCCTGTGCCCACACATCCACTCTCTGTCTCCATTCTTGCCCTGGCACTAGGGTTATTATCTGTACCGTTTTTCTAGATTCCACATATGTGTTAATGTATGATATTTGTTTTTCCCTTTCTGACTTACTTTGCCGGGCCAGCCGGCAGTCGAACAGGTCCTGAAGAGAGTGGCAGATAGGCTAAGAAAAGAAAGAAGGACAGAAAAGATGGGGTTGAGAGGGACAGCAAGAAGGCAGACAACTCTACAGGTTGCTGACAAGTTGCTGACCAGTTTATTGAATTCGCTCATCCCTTTTATACTTCAACAAGTAATTGTGTACACGTGCTTTAGGCCAGGTGTCGATCATAACAGTGCTTTAGGCCAGGTGTCGATCATAAACTAGGTGTTACCTCCTGGTGTGTTATTACAATGGTTCTGGGTCATAATGCCCCTCAAGCCCTGTAAAGAGGCTCCAGGTGTTCTTTATGATAGCTAAGGAAGGTCTTCACAACACCTGGGGTGGCGGGACAGAGAGCTATGCTGTTATCAGCCCCTGTTGCCAGGGCAGCTCCCAGGGCTATGTTTCCTTAAAGGAAACCCCTTGAAACAGGGCAGTTCCCCGCATTACTTTACTGTGTATGACAGACTCTAAGTTCATCCGCATCTCTACAAATGACCCAATTTCATTACTTTTGCTTTTTAAATATACTTATGAATTCTTTCTGGGTTGCTCTTTATTTGGAGGGTACTGATTACTTCTTTTGTTTTTTTCTCAGTCCAGTGATTTGAGACCTCCTTGATTTTGGAATATGTTCGTCTTTTGTCTTTGTGTATTGCCTCTCCCAAGTCTTCCAAAGATTTCCTTCTGGAATTCCTATTAGAGGTATGTTGAACTTTTTCCCACGATCCTCCGTGTCTCTTAGCCTCATAGTGTTTTTTACAATTGGAGCCTAATTGTTTTACAACGTTGTGTTAGTTTCTTCTGCACGGTGAACAGATACCAGCTGTGTATTAGCTCTATGCATCCATTCATCCCCTCCCTCCTAGACCTCACCTGCCCCCAGTCCCACCCATCTCGTTCACCACAGAGCATCCAGCTGAGCTCCCTGTGCTGTGTCACAGGTTCCCATTAGCTACCTATTTTACACATGGTAGTGAGTTTATGTCAAACCTGATCTCTCAATTCATCCCACCCTCCCCTGCCCTGTGCCCACACATCCACTCTCTGTCTCCATTCTTGCCCTGGCACTAGGGTTATTATCTGTACCGTTTTTCTAGATTCCACATATGTGTTAATGTATGATATTTTTTTTTCCCCTTTCTGACTTACTTTGCCGGGCCAGCCGGCAGTCGAACAGGTCCTGAAGAGAGTGGCAGATAGGCTAAGAAAAGAAAGAAGGACAGAAAAGATGGGGTTGAGAGGGACAGCAAGAAGGCAGACAACTCTACAGGTTGCTGACAAGTTGCTGACCAGTTTATTGAATTCGCTCATCCCTTTTATACTTCAACAAGTAATTGTGTACACGTGCTTTAGGCCAGGTGTCGATCATAACAGTGCTTTAGGCCAGGTGTCGATCATAAACTAGGTGTTACCTCCTGGTGTGTTATTACAATGGTTCTGGGTCATAATGCCCCTCAAGCCCTGTAAAGAGGCTCCAGGTGTTCTTTATGATAGCT
This sequence comes from Tragulus kanchil, assembly GCA_022376925.1. Lineage (NCBI taxonomy): Eukaryota > Metazoa > Chordata > Mammalia > Artiodactyla > Tragulidae > Tragulus > Tragulus kanchil. Next base: position 129,648,403 of record JAIOJX010000031.1, read on the forward strand.
AAGGAAGGTCTTCACAACACCTGGGGTGGCGGGACAGAGAGCTATGCTGTTATCAGCCCCTGTTGCCAGGGCAGCTCCCAGGGCTATGTTTCCTTAAAGGAAACCCCTTGAAACAGGGCAGTTCCCCGCATTACTTTACTGTGTATGACAGACTCTAAGTTCATCCGCATCTCTACAAATGACCCAATTTCATTACTTTTTTTATGGCTGAGTAATATTATTTTATATATACATATATCTATATGGATATATATCTCACATTTTCTTTATCCATTCGTGGTTGTTACATTACATTTTATCAGATTAACAAAACTGGCCTTTTATCAACTAAACAGACAGATGAGTAGGCAAAGTACAGGGAAAGCAGAGGAACTTAGGAAATAAGAGTAACAGAACCTTTTTTCCTTTCTAAAAGATCTTTCTTCTCTGGATTTTGGGAGACACAGGGATGCACAGTCATCCTTTGGGGTCTGTGGGTAATTGGTTCCACCCCTACCTCCACATACTAAAATCTGAAGATGCTCAAGTCCCTTATATAAAATGACAGTATTTGTCTATAATTTACAGAGCTTCCCTGGTGGTCCAGTGGGTAAGGACACCACCTTGCAGTGCAAGGGGCGCCAGTTCGATCCCTGGCCTGGGAAGATCCCACATGCCGCGGAGCAGCTGGACCGATGTGTCCAACTACCTAGCTGGAGCTCTGGAGCGCATGCGCCCAGAGCTGGTGCTCTGTGACAACAGAGGCCGCTGTGATGGGAGGCCCATACAGGCCAAAGAACAAAGAGGATGAAAATAGATAAATGAAAGACCAATAGAAGTGGCCCGCCCACCCTCTCCCTCCCCAACCCGCCCCCTGCCAAAAATAAATAAATATTTATAATCTACAGCACATCCTCCCATTTACTTTAAACCATCTTTGTTGTTGTTGTTCAGTTGCTAATTTGGAAATTACACGTGCTAAGTGAGTAGAAATCAGCCATTGTTCCTTGTTGTTGTTCATTGTTCAATCACTAAGTCTTGTGTCTGACTCTGTGACCCCATGGACTGCAGCACACCAGGCTTCCCTGTCTTTCACTGTCTCCCAGAGTTTGCTCAGATTCATGTCCATTGACTCAGTGATGCTTTTTAAACATCTTATCCTCTGACACCTCCTCCTGCCCTCAATCTTTCCCAGCATCAGGGTGTTTTCCAATGAGTTGGCTCTTTGCATCTGGTGGTCAAAGTACTGGGGCTTCAACTTCAGCATCAGTTCTTCTAGTGAATATTCAGAGTTGATTTCTTTTAGGAATGACTGGTTTAATTTTGATCTCCTGTTGTCCAAGGGACTCTCAAAAGAGTCTTCCCAGCATCACAATTCGAAAGTATGTTTAGACTACTTATAATGCCCTAATACAGCATAAATGCTATATAAATTGTTGTGGTTTTTGAAAATGTTTTCCCTAATATTTTCAGTCCTCAGTTCATTGAATCTGCCTGTGGATGCAGAATCATAGAGAGAGGTTTCCAATTGTACTCTTGAGCAAAGGACATGAGACCAGGAGGGAAGAATTCTCTAGATAGCATCTTCATGGATGCCCAGTTTAAATGGATCAATTCTGTGGTCCCCAAGGAGAAGTCATACCTTTCCCAGATTCATGACATACTTCCTCATGTGAAGTTTTTCTGAACGTTTTCCTTCCACAGACAGTAAAATCTTATTGACTGTTTCACCCTGCCTCAATGGTGTCTTTAATCCAAGAAAGAGCCTTTGTGGTTGCCATCTGTAAACTTCAATTTCCATAATCTCGCCAATGCAGTGATGAACTATGCTGTGGCTCAGGAGACAAAGAGCTTTTCCCTGCTGGGCCAAGGCTTCCCTCTGAGTGGCAACCACCTCTTTCCCACCCATCACATCTCCCCCATTGATGCTTTTAATCCAAATGAGTTTTTCTTTCCTAAAGGTTCCTCTTGGTCCTTTTTCAAATACCCTGATCATTTCTGATAATCTTTGTTCCATGTTTTTAATTTCAACTCCTTCTTTTTGTCTTTAAATATATTAAGTACATTTATTTTTATATTATGTACTCAATAATTCTGATATATAAGGTTTTACGGGTCTGATTCTGCTCATTGTAAGTTCTCCTAATCCCCCCTTTAAGGTGCCTCATTTCCTTACATGTTTTGTGATTTATTTTTGTGATCTCATGTTGATTGGTAGTTTATCAGTGGAAAGTCTATGAAGCTGTGTTCCTCTGGAGATTATTTATATGTACTTACGACAGGTGCTGGGGGCGAGGTGCTATCCAGACACCTTTTATATTCATCTCAAATTGGATTTTTCAGACTATGTCAGTTGTATGGATTTCAACCAAAATCCCATGTGAAAGTTACAAATTCTCAAAAAAGAAACTATTTTTTTCTCCTATCAAAGATAGGAACAAGACATACACATTTCATTGCTATTTAACTCTTTGCCAGAGGGTACAGTCCTTCAGCTTTCTTTTTCTTTAGCCCTTCAGCTTTCGATGTACATGGGGTTTCTTTTTCTTTCATGAAACCATGGTTTGTCTTCACCTAGCCTTTGAAATAAAAATTCCTAACTTACCAGATGATTACTAGCTTTACCACCTGACCTTTTTTTTTTTTTTTTAAAGATTTATTTATTTATTTATTTTGGGCGGGGGTCGGGTTGGGGAGGGAGGGGAGCAGGCGGGCCACTTCTATTGGTCTTTCATTTGTCTGTTTTCATCCATCTTTGTTCTTTGGCTGGTGTGGGCCTCCCATGGTGGTGGCGTCTGTCGTTGCAGAGCACCGGCTCTGGGCGCATGCGCTTCAGAGCTCCAGCTTGGTAATTGGACATATCAGTCCAGCCACTCCGCGGCACGTGGGATCTTTCCAGGCCAGGGATCGAACAGGCGCCCCTTGCACTGCAAGGCGGTGTCTTTACCCACTGGACCACCAGGGGAAGCCCCACCTGACCTATCTTAATTCAAGTTTAAAATTAACTTTTTGCCTCTTAAAGATTTCTTTTAATTTGTTCTAAGCTCATTTACACATTTGAAAGGGATTGCTGATATATGTTACATTTTAGGTATCTTGTAATATGGAGTGTTTTATCTTTTTTCTGTCACATTGTCCCAAATGAGTCCTCCTCGGGTTTCCTTCAATCTCTGTACTCAAACCTCTACTCTTCTCCTCATTTCCTGCCAAACATCCTTGTTTGCAAACTCCCAGATCACCTCAGTAGAAAATACAATATTGTCACAAGTTTTAAGCCTCTTGGTACTTAATAAGAGATAATGACGAGGGCTTCCCTGGTGGTCCAGTGGGTAAAGAATCTGCCTTGCAATGCAAGGCACGTTGGATCCCTGGCCCAGGAAGATCCCATGTGCCGGCATGACCAAGTGCTGAGCCAGCATTTTATATTCATCTCAAATTGGATTTTTCAGACTATGTCAGTTGTATGGATTTCAACCAAAATCCCATGTGAAAGTTACAAATTCTCAAAAAAGAAACTATTTTTTTCTCCTATCAAAGATAGGAACAAGACATACACATTTCATTGCTATTTAACTCTTTGCCAGAGGGTACAGTCCTTCAGCTTTCTTTTTCTTTAGCCCTTCAGCTTTCGATGTACATGGGGTTTCTTTTTCTTTCATGAAACCATGGTTTGTCTTCACCTAGCCTTTGAAATAAAAATTCCTAACTTACCAGATGATTACTAGCTTTACCACCTGACCTTTTTTTTTTTTTTTTAAAGATTTATTTATTTATTTATTTTGGGCGGGGGTCGGGTTGGGGAGGGAGGGGAGCAGGCGGGCCACTTCTATTGGTCTTTCATTTGTCTGTTTTCATCCATCTTTGTTCTTTGGCTGGTGTGGGCCTCCCATGGTGGTGGCGTCTGTCGTTGCAGAGCACCGGCTCTGGGCGCATGCGCTTCAGAGCTCCAGCTTGGTAATTGGACATATCAGTCCAGCCACTCCGCGGCACGTGGGATCTTTCCAGGCCAGGGATCGAACAGGCGCCCCTTGCACTGCAAGGCGGTGTCTTTACCCACTGGACCACCAGGGGAAGCCCCACCTGACCTATCTTAATTCAAGTTTAAAATTAACTTTTTGCCTCTTAAAGATTTCTTTTAATTTGTTCTAAGCTCATTTACACATTTGAAAGGGATTGCTGATATATGTTACATTTTAGGTATCTTGTAATATGGAGTGTTTTATCTTTTTTCTGTCACATTGTCCCAAATGAGTCCTCCTCGGGTTTCCTTCAATCTCTGTACTCAAACCTCTACTCTTCTCCTCATTTCCTGCCAAACATCCTTGTTTGCAAACTCCCAGATCACCTCAGTAGAAAATACAATATTGTCACAAGTTTTAAGCCTCTTGGTACTTAATAAGAGATAATGACGAGGGCTTCCCTGGTGGTCCAGTGGGTAAAGAATCTGCCTTGCAATGCAAGGGGCACCGGTTGGATCCCTGGCCCAGGAAGATCCCATGTGCCGCAGAGCAGCTGGACCAAGTGTCCAATTACGAGCCAGCACTCTGGAGCACACGCGCCCAGAGCCGGTGCTCTGCAATGAGAGAGGCCACTGCAATGGGAGGCCCACACAGGCCAAAGATGGATAAAAATAAATAAATAAAACCAATAAAAGAGGCCAATATAAAAAAAGAGAGAAAGAGACAGAGAGAGATAATGACGAAGTCAGCAGTTAGCAGATGACTATTTTGCCATAATCAGTGACTCTATGCTATTTGGTTCTATGTTTTATAGGAAGAACCAGGCAGAGAGGACCTGGGATTCCAGCATTTGAATTTAACAGTAAATGGAAGGCAAGACTGGGAACTGGCATTTTTTAATGACAAAAGTAAAGTTTCACTGAATATATATACATACACACACACACACACACACACACACACACACATACACACACATATATATGGTAAGAAATGGATTTATTCAGATTGAGAGAAAAGCACACGCTATAGATAGAGTAGGGGCCATCGCAGAGGCAAGTGTGGCAGCCCTGAAAATGTGGTGTGCTTAGCTTTTACGGACTGGGTAATTTCACATGCTAATGAGAGAGAGGATTATTCCAACTATTTTTGGGAAGGCGCGGAACTGTCATGGCGCCTCTGGGTGTGTCATTTAGCTTGCTGACTGAGGATCAAGGCCTAGTCTGTCATCCTGGACCCATTTGACTCGAATGGGTTTATGCTGTGTCCTTGGGCTATGTCATTAAAATTAACTTTTGTTAAGTTTTATGCTTCATTTACACATTTGAAAGGGATTGCTGATATATGTTACATTTTAGGTATCTTGTAATATGGAGTGTTTTATCTTTTTTCTGTCACATTGTCCCAAATGAGTCCTCCTCGGGTTTCCTTCAATCTCTGTACTCAAACCTCTACTCTTCTCCTCATTTCCTGCCAAACATCCTTGTTTGCAAACTCCCAGATCACCTCAGTAGAAAATACAATATTGTCACAAGTTTTAAGCCTCTTGGTACTTAATAAGAGATAATGACGAGGGCTTCCCTGGTGGTCCAGTGGGTAAAGAATCTGCCTTGCAATGCAAGGGGCACCGGTTGGATCCCTGGCCCAGGAAGATCCCATGTGCCGCAGAGCAGCTGGACCAAGTGTCCAATTACGAGCCAGCACTCTGGAGCACACGCGCCCAGAGCCGGTGCTCTGCAATGAGAGAGGCCACTGCAATGGGAGGCCCACACAGGCCAAAGATGGATAAAAATAAATAAATAAAACCAATAAAAGAGGCCAATATAAAAAAAGAGAGAAAGAGACAGAGAGAGATAATGACGAAGTCAGCAGTTAGCAGATGACTATTTTGCCATAATCAGTGACTCTATGCTATTTGGTTCTATGTTTTATAGGAAGAACCAGGCAGAGAGGACCTGGGATTCCAGCATTTGAATTTAACAGTAAATGGAAGGCAAGACTGGGAACTGGCATTTTTTAATGACAAAAGTAAAGTTTCACTGAATATATATACATACACACACACACACACACACACACACACACACATACACACACATATATATGGTAAGAAATGGATTTATTCAGATTGAGAGAAAAGCACACGCTATAGATAGAGTAGGGGCCATCGCAGAGGCAAGTGTGGCAGCCCTGAAAATGTGGTGTGCTTAGCTTTTACGGACTGGGTAATTTCACATGCTAATGAGAGAGAGGATTATTCCAACTATTTTTGGGAAGGCGCGGAACTGTCATGGCGCCTCTGGGTGTGTCATTTAGCTTGCTGACTGAGGATCAAGGCCTAGTCTGTCATCCTGGACCCATTTGACTCGAATGGGTTTATGCTGTGTCCTTGGGCTATGTCATTCTTGCAAAATTTGTGTCTTGCCCCTTTCCTTCCTGTTATATTCCCCCCTCAGAAATTTTGCTCCCATATTCTTATGGGAGGCAGAAGGGCGAAGGTCCATCTTCTACTCCAATTACAGAGTAATTGCTTCAAGGCTGAGTAGGGGCACTGACCCTGCCTATCAGGGAGTAAAAAATCTCTGGGTACCTGATTTAGGGGCCCCAGCAGCAGGGCAGCTATTTGTTTTAGTTCAGATGGGCTAAAACTCATACATAGCCATCATCTTGATGTAGAACAGTTGTAACTCGGTTTCTTAGTCTTACTATGGATCTTCTTGATTGCGGGGACCTTCTGCAGAAAGGGAAGGCAACGGGATTGCCCCTGGCTGAACCGGGAGATCTCGAAGAGAGGGGAGCCTTTGCTGCCGGCCCCCCAGCCCATCGGCATGCACCGGGGACAATCGGACACGGCAGGGGTTCTGTCGAGACAGTTCCACTTTATTAGTGTAAACTAACAGTTTTTATAGGCAAACGAAGGGGGGTTTGCAAGGGACTTCCTATAGTTACACCAATTAAGCTAAAGGTTGAGCAGTTATGTATTTACATTGCAATAGGAACTCATGGTGAGCATGCATTGTCCAGAGCTCGGAAACCAGGGGGATCAATCAGAAGTTTTGACAATGGACCTTAGATCATGCCCTGTCTCTTCCTGTAGGCATCCTTTTAGCACCAAACTGCAAATATGTGCTTAAGCTTCCCTATGCTTGCAAAGGCCCTCTTTCCTTCAGGGCCCCACACTTGATGATGAGGCACATTTTGTACCAGCACCATAGTACAAATACATCTTTAAATGACAAAAAACTTAAAAGGCATAGTCAAACATCTGATTACAGTATGCGATAAAGGTTGGTTACAATAACCAGCATTACAAATGATTACATTTAACATGACATACCAAATAACCCTAGTTAAATATTTCTCTTTGGGATGCTTGGGTGCCCTCTAAAACATCCCAAGGTTAGTTTTTAGTCAGATAAGATCATAAGTCACTGTGATACTTACTCCCCAACCAAAGCTATAAAAATTGCAAAAGCAAATACAAATCACTTAAAGGCAAAGAAATTTACCGCAATTTGTCAAAAGCAGCATTTCAAGAATACTTTAGAGGGGTTTTCCAGCTGGTCCAGTGGGTGAAGAGTCCTCCTTGCAGTGCAAGGGGTGCCGGTTCGATCCCTGGCCTGGGAGGATCCCACATGCCACGGAGCGGCTGGACCGGTGTGTCCAATTATGAGCCAGCACTCTGGAGTGCTTGCACCCAGAACCAGTGCTCTGCAATGAGAGAGGTCACTGCAATGGGGGGCCCACACAGGCCAAGGAGTGGAGATGGATAAAAATAAATAAATGAAAGACCAATAAAAGTGGCCAAAATTAAAAAAAAAAAAAAAGAATACTTTGGAGGGAGAAACCAAACTCAGGCTTGTTCTAACCCATTCCTATCAAAATCCATATACTCAACTAAATTTAATTCAACCTTAGAAAATCCTGATCATGAGCAACTCTGTCTATATTAATCACACCAGCAAGCTTAAGCCACTTTCAATACCGTTGTCATTTTTGAATGACTGCTATGTTAATCCCTATCAGGCCAGAAAAGCTTTCCCAATCCAGAAAACTCGTCTTTGTGCCTAGTTATATTAACAGTTGCTGCATTTACCTCTGCTAATTTCAAGTTGCCAACCAGAGACTTCCACTTTGATAGAAAGAGTGATGTGTCAAATGAACCAAATCTTTATTTCCAAGAGGAATTATTCACATGGCAGGAAGTTCTCCCCCTGTCTTTTTGTGTATCCATTTTATTAATCTTTTGTCTTTTTTGCCACGCCTGAAGCCATGAACCGACCTTCAGTGCGCCCCCTGTAGCTTCAGGTTTGAAGATCACTGTGGCCTTGTTGTGGACCACAGACACAGGAGAAGCCACTCGAATGATGATGGTGTAGAAGAAGCAAGCAGGGACAGGCAGGATGGTGATGAGGATGAGGAATGTAAGCAAGGTTTTAGCCCATGATGGATAAATTCAGGTCACCTCATCTGACTGTGGAGAAAGGTGAGGAAGGTTTAGAATACCGAGGTTCTCGTGGACGAAGTACTTTAAGGTTTTCCAGCTGTCCAGTGGGTGAAGAGTCCCCCCCTTGCAAAAGCAAATACAAATCACTTAAAGGCAAAGAAATTTACCGCAATTTGTCAAAAGCAGCATTTCAAGAATACTTTAGAGGGGTTTTCCAGCTGGTCCAGTGGGTGAAGAGTCCTCCTTGCAGTGCAAGGGGTGCCGGTTCGATCCCTGGCCTGGGAGGATCCCACATGCCACGGAGCGGCTGGACCGGTGTGTCCAATTATGAGCCAGCACTCTGGAGTGCTTGCACCCAGAACCAGTGCTCTGCAATGAGAGAGGTCACTGCAATGGGGGGCCCACACAGGCCAAGGAGTGGAGATGGATAAAAATAAATAAATGAAAGACCAATAAAAGTGGCCAAAATTAAAAAAAAAAAAAAAAAGAATACTTTGGAGGGAGAAACCAAACTCAGGCTTGTTCTAACCCATTCCTATCAAAATCCATATACTCAACTAAATTTAATTCAACCTTAGAAAATCCTGATCATGAGCAACTCTGTCTATATTAATCACACCAGCAAGCTTAAGCCACTTTCAATACCGTTGTCATTTTTGAATGACTGCTATGTTAATCCCTATCAGGCCAGAAAAGCTTTCCCAATCCAGAAAACTCGTCTTTGTGCCTAGTTATATTAACAGTTGCTGCATTTACCTCTGCTAATTTCAAGTTGCCAACCAGAGACTTCCACTTTGATAGAAAGAGTGATGTGTCAAATGAACCAAATCTTTATTTCCAAGAGGAATTATTCACATGGCAGGAAGTTCTCCCCCTGTCTTTTTGTGTATCCATTTTATTAATCTTTTGTCTTTTTTGCCACGCCTGAAGCCATGAACCGACCTTCAGTGCGCCCCCTGTAGCTTCAGGTTTGAAGATCACTGTGGCCTTGTTGTGGACCACAGACACAGGAGAAGCCACTCGAATGATGATGGTGTAGAAGAAGCAAGCAGGGACAGGCAGGATGGTGATGAGGATGAGGAATGTAAGCAAGGTTTTAGCCCATGATGGATAAATTCAGGTCACCTCATCTGACTGTGGAGAAAGGTGAGGAAGGTTTAGAATACCCAGGTTCTCTGAAGTGGAAGGCCACAGAAGGTAGGGGGCAAGATGACAGATTAAACAGTTGAATCCCCAGGGAATCAGGGAATAAGATGTTTGTGTCTTAGTTGCAAGAATGGATTTAAGGGTGGGAAGTAGGGGACTGAAAAGTCTTATGTCTACTCTTTCAAGGGTTCTGGGGAGGGAGGCTCACAATTCTTGAGTCCCAGGCCAAGTAGGTCATCTTCACGGACAGGTGAATCAGGTGGCTAAAAACAGTAGCAGCACAAGTGGAAACAGAAAACACCACAGCCAATGAAAGATGGAAGAGATGGGGCAGCCCATCATGATACTCACGTCTATAAGGAGCCGGGGGGAAGAGCCACAACAAGACTTGGGGAAGCCCATTAAGGCCTAGCCCAAACCTAGCCTAGGAGAAAACCCTTAGCATTTCTTAAACCTCTCTGTTCACCTTCACAACCAGTCTTCTTGCTGCAAATTTGTCCACTTTCACTGTGATTTCTGTCCCAGCCCCAGGATTTTCCTTTTAAATCTCTCTCCGCCATCACTCTTCAGGAAAAAAACCAACTTCCTTAAGGTAGTTTCTTCAAACCCACATATCCAGCTTTCTTTGGTGCACCTTCTTAATCCTGATATGTACACTTCAGGTTCCTTCTGCTTAAAACACCCTTCCCTCTTTCTCTTCCCCGACAAGCTCTATCTTTCTAGATTCCATTCATTCATCCTCTCCTTTCCTGACTCTTCAATCTTCAGATAAAGATCTGTGTTCCTAAAGTGCCCTCCATCATAGGCTTACCACCCTGTTCAAGGAATTATTCACATGGCAGGAAGTTCTCCCCCTGTCTTTTGTGTATCCATTTTATTAATCTTTTGTCTTTTTTGCCACGCCTGAAGCCATGAACCGACCTTCAGTGCGCCCCCTGTAGCTTCAGGTTTGAAGATCACTGTGGCCTTGTTGTGGACCACAGACACAGGAGAAGCCACTCGAATGATGATGGTGTAGAAGAAGCAAGCAGGGACAGGCAGGATGGTGATGAGGATGAGGAATGTAAGCAAGGTTTTAGCCCATGATGGATAAATTCAGGTCACCTCATCTGACTGTGGAGAAAGGTGAGGAAGGTTTAGAATACCCAGGTTCTCTGAAGTGGAAGGCCACAGAAGGTAGGGGGCAAGATGACAGATTAAACAGTTGAATCCCCAGGGAATCAGGGAATAAGATGTTTGTGTCTTAGTTGCAAGAATGGATTTAAGGGTGGGAAGTAGGGGACTGAAAAGTCTTATGTCTACTCTTTCAAGGGTTCTGGGGAGGGAGGCTCACAATTCTTGAGTCCCAGGCCAAGTAGGTCATCTTCACGGACAGGTGAATCAGGTGGCTAAAAACAGTAGCAGCACAAGTGGAAACAGAAAACACCACAGCCAATGAAAGATGGAAGAGATGGGGCAGCCCATCATGATACTCACGTCTATAAGGAGCCGGGGGGAAGAGCCACAACAAGACTTGGGGAAGCCCATTAAGGCCTAGCCCAAACCTAGCCTAGGAGAAAACCCTTAGCATTTCTTAAACCTCTCTGTTCACCTTCACAACCAGTCTTCTTGCTGCAAATTTGTCCACTTTCACTGTGATTTCTGTCCCAGCCCCAGGATTTTCCTTTTAAATCTCTCTCCGCCATCACTCTTCAGGAAAAAAACCAACTTCCTTAAGGTAGTTTCTTCAAACCCACATATCCAGCTTTCTTTGGTGCACCTTCTTAATCCTGATATGTACACTTCAGGTTCCTTCTGCTTAAAACACCCTTCCCTCTTTCTCTTCCCCGACAAGCTCTATCTTTCTAGATTCCATTCATTCATCCTCTCCTTTCCTGACTCTTCAATCTTCAGATAAAGATCTGTGTTCCTAAAGTGCCCTCCATCATAGGCTTACCACCCTGTTCAAGGATATGTCTTCCTCTTTTAATTCTGAGAGTGGAAAGTACATTTAATTTACCTAAGTATCCCTGGTGCTCACCACAAGGCCACCTAGCACATAGAAGGCTCTAGGAAATATTTGACAGTGAGCAAATGGATGTCAAGAGTCACTGTCACCTGTGAACACTGCCACCCTTGGATCACACAGTGCTTCTCAAATTTTCGTTTGCATATGACTCACTTGGGGTTCCTGTTAAAATACAGATACAGATCTGAAGACCTGGGGTGGAGCCTGAGGTTCTGCAATTCTTATAAGCTTCCAGGTGGTGCCAATGCCACTCAGCATGCTTTCAAAAGCAGGGGATTACACATTTCAGATGCCCATACTACCCTGGTTGAAAGAAGAGCTCAGGAGCGCCTAGGACTTGATATAGACTGCTCGCCACTTGCACACTCTACATCGACCTTCTCCTAGAACCAGTCTATGCTTCTCTTTTCCTCACCCTCCTGGGGACTCTAGTTGTGTGGTTGGAAATCCTGGAATTGGGACATTACCTCCTGGCTCCATAGATCCAGGCTATGGCCATGGTCTCCAAGATGGCAATGAAGACAAGGGGCAGAGATGCCTAGTAGTCATCTAGCAGGTTCACACAGTAGCTGCCTGAGAGCCTCACAAAAAGGAGGGTGCTCAGGAACATAGGCACACAGATACCCACTGGAGGAAAACATCAGATTTAAAGCAAGGTCAAACTGTGGTGTCACCTCTCTGTTCACCTTCACAACCAGTCTTCTTGCTGCAAATTTGTCCACTTTCACTGTGATTTCTGTCCCAGCCCCAGGATTTTCCTTTTAAATCTCTCTCCGCCATCACTCTTCAGGAAAAAAACCAACTTCCTTAAGGTAGTTTCTTCAAACCCACATATCCAGCTTTCTTTGGTGCACCTTCTTAATCCTGATATGTACACTTCAGGTTCCTTCTGCTTAAAACACCCTTCCCTCTTTCTCTTCCCCGACAAGCTCTATCTTTCTAGATTCCATTCATTCATCCTCTCCTTTCCTGACTCTTCAATCTTCAGATAAAGATCTGTGTTCCTAAAGTGCCCTCCATCATAGGCTTACCACCCTGTTCAAGGATATGTCTTCCTTTTTTAATTCTGAGAGTGGAAAGTACATTTAATTTACCTAAGTATCCCTGGTGCTCACCACAAGGCCACCTAGCACATAGAAGGCTCTAGGAAATATTTGACAGTGAGCAAATGGATGTCAAGAGTCACTGTCACCTGTGAACACTGCCACCCTTGGATCACACAGTGCTTCTCAAATTTTCGTTTGCATATGACTCACTTGGGGTTCCTGTTAAAATACAGATACAGATCTGAAGACCTGGGGTGGAGCCTGAGGTTCTGCAATTCTTATAAGCTTCCAGGTGGTGCCAATGCCACTCAGCATGCTTTCAAAAGCAGGGGATTACACATTTCAGATGCCCATACTACCCTGGTTGAAAGAAGAGCTCAGGAGCGCCTAGGACTTGATATAGACTGCTCGCCACTTGCACACTCTACATCGACCTTCTCCTAGAACCAGTCTATGCTTCTCTTTTCCTCACCCTCCTGGGGACTCTAGTTGTGTGGTTGGAAATCCTGGAATTGGGACATTACCTCCTGGCTCCATAGATCCAGGCTATGGCCATGGTCTCCAAGATGGCAATGAAGACAAGGGGCAGAGATGCCTAGTAGTCATCTAGCAGGTTCACACAGTAGCTGCCTGAGAGCCTCACAAAAAGGAGGGTGCTCAGGAACATAGGCACACAGATACCCACTGGAGGAAAACATCAGATTTAAAGCAAGGTCAGTACTGAAGCTGTGGTGTACAAGTCTCAGTAGGATTAAACTAAATAATGGCCATAGGTGGGAGTGGGGCCATAGGACAGAGTACCTGTGAGCAGCTCTGAATGTTCCCTGAGGGAAGAGAAAGTATCCTGGAGAGGGGTGATGATGCCTTGTAAGATTCCTACCACAGTGCTCAGCTCCAGGTTCACCAGCAACAGGAAGATAATGATGGCCCAGAAGTGGGTCCAGAAAACAAAGAGATGATGTCACTAACAGCCACAATGGCCACACAGAGACCATTCATAACCTGTGAATGAAGCAAAGAGTGGTGAGGGCTCTGAGCTCAGTCTATGGAGTCCTAACTCTATTCCCATCCCCTCCCCTAGGAGACTATCTGTAGCTTGAATAATGGACATTATTATACTAATCTGGCCTTGAGGCATGAGGATTTTCTCCCAGTCTAGCAATTCTTTTAGGCTGGAGCGAACAAGCTTATAGGAATTCTAATGCTTTGTGCTTCAGAGGCTACAAGCCTTATCACAAAAGGACACTAGGAACCTTGATTGTCCAAGATGCTTCTGGGAACTGCCTTTCTGAATTCTACGGACACCTAAGCAATATGGAAGTTTCTGGTGCTCTGGGGGTTTTGAGGGGAACTCTGGGGCCCTATCCCCAACCTCTATCTACATCATTCAATTCTTTAGATAAGTCACAATCTGTCAAATTGGGTAGGATTCTGGTTTTAATGTCTTCAGGAAGGTTGTTGAGCTACTTGGAATAGATGGAGCTCAGATCATGATACAGACTATTGGGAGGGTGGGACTCAGGTGGCAGGACCCAGCAATGACCAGATCCACCAGTTTCTTAGCATTCCTAGAGATAGGGGTAGAATTATATAGAACCATTTGGTCTTTGATGATAATTTCCTCCCTCAGCCTCTATAGATAAAAAGGGAAATTACTAGCCTAGAGTTTTTCACTTGATTGAAGTAGAGCCTGCACTGAATCCTAAGTCTCCAGGATCCTGGTGAACACTGCATGACACCTATTCTCATAATCACAAAAATGCTTGTGTGAGGTGAGAGAATTTCTAATCGAAGCAGACTCCTGGAGGGGTTTTTCCTACAGTACCATTGAGGGCTTTCAGATTCTTACCTCCTACTAGATAATCTCAGGATAACATTATGGCTTGTCAGCTTTCCTGACACCCTGGCCTCTCCAAACTCTTTACTCACAACTCTCTCAAACTTACTCAGGCCATAGGTGGGAGGGGGGCCATAGGACAGAGTACCTGTGAGCAGCTCTGAATGTTCCCTGAGGGAAGAGAAAGTATCCTGGAGAGGGGTGATGATGCCTTGTAAGATTCCTACCACAGTGCTCAGCTCCAGGTTCACCAGCAACAGGAAGATAATGATGGCCCAGAAGTGGGTCCAGAAAACAAAGAGATGATGTCACTAACAGCCACAATGGCCACACAGAGACCATTCATAACCTGTGAATGAAGCAAAGAGTGGTGAGGGCTCTGAGCTCAGTCTATGGAGTCCTAACTCTATTCCCATCCCCTCCCCTAGGAGACTATCTGTAGCTTGAATAATGGACATTATTATACTAATCTGGCCTTGAGGCATGAGGATTTTCTCCCAGTCTAGCAATTCTTTTAGGCTGGAGCGAACAAGCTTATAGGAATTCTAATGCTTTGTGCTTCAGAGGCTACAAGCCTTATCACAAAAGGACACTAGGAACCTTGATTGTCCAAGATGCTTCTGGGAACTGCCTTTCTGAATTCTACGGACACCTAAGCAATATGGAAGTTTCTGGTGCTCTGGGGGTTTTGAGGGGAACTCTGGGGCCCTATCCCCAACCTCTATCTACATCATTCAATTCTTTAGATAAGTCACAATCTGTCAAATTGGGTAGGATTCTGGTTTTAATGTCTTCAGGAAGGTTGTTGAGCTACTTGGAGTAGATGGAGCTCAGATCATGATACAGACTATTGGGAGGGTGGGACTCAGGTGGCAGGACCCAGCAATGACCAGATCCACCAGTTTCTTAGCATTCCTAGAGATAGGGGTAGAATTATATAGAACCATTTGGTCTTTGATGATAATTTCCTCCCTCAGCCTCTATAGATAAAAAGGGAAATTACTAGCCTAGAGTTTTTCACTTGATTGAAGTAGAGCCTGCACTGAATCCTAAGTCTCCAGGATCCTGGTGAACACTGCATGACACCTATTCTCATAATCACAAAAATGCTTGTGTGAGGTGAGAGAATTTCTAATCGAAGCAGACTCCTGGAGGGGTTTTTCCTACAGTACCATTGAGGGCTTTCAGATTCTTACCTCCTACTAGATAATCTCAGGATAACATTATGGCTTGTCAGCTTTCCTGACACCCTGGCCTCTCCAAACTCTTTACTCACAACTCTCTTAGCCTTTTATATCTCAGCCATCCTCAACTATTAAACATTCTTCAACTTGCCGTAGTCTCTACTGTCTTAATACCTTTGGTCCCTGATGTTCTCTCTGCTTAGAACTACCTCACTCTATCCCCACTCAGTCTACCCCAATTCTACCCTCTAAACATTCTCCACTTATCAAATTCCTACAAATCCTCACTCAAGCTCACTGAACTCTGCCATGGAAATCTATTTATGATTTTTTATGATTTATGATTTATTGCGAATCAATAAACTACAGAAAAATAGTATGGTATGATCCTTTTTTTAAAAAAAATGGCATGAATTGGAAATGAATTGTGAATATCTGAAATAACACTAGCAATGATTACTTGTCAGGAAGTAAACTTAGCCCAGGATTGCCTCTACCAGGAAGCCTTGTCTGACTTCCCCAAGTTAGTAGCTCCCTCCTTTGTGTCTACTCACCGTCCCTACTACTAGTCTTCACCTAGTTTGTGATTATCTGTTTGCTATTTGCTTCCTCATTTTCCAAAGGTCAGAGATTGTAGTCCTATTTACCACTGGCTATGCTGCCAGAGCTCAACACAGGCGCTGGTAGATAAGAGATGCTTTATAAATGTCTGATGAGCACCTTTGGAAAGAATGTTATAGGAGAAAAAAATGGGGAACAAGCTATGGGGACTCTGGTGCAGAGTACCCTTTTCTATCTAGTGGTTCAGCGGAAAGTATCCTCTAACTTTTCCATGGCAGCCTCCAGTTAAGAATGGGGTGAACACACCTTTGAAAACCTCCAACTTTGGGAATTTCCTAGTTTAGAATGGTAGTTCTGAAAGAGATAGAGGTGGTGGGATTCAGGTGTTTCTAAGGCTTAGGATGCTCCAATCTGAGGGCCCCATATTGACAGCCAACAACTCTGAGGGATGGGAGCCTAGACCAGAGTTGTGTGGGCTATTTCTAAGACTTTGGTCTTTGTGATGATCTCCATATGAAAGATTGGGCTCACATCAAGTAACATTTTTTGTTGTTAGCTGTGGCCAAGTGGCCCATTAGGACAAATACAGACACTGTGGTAGTCATTGAGGCGAGCAAGTTAAGGAAAGCCACAGCATAGGCACCAGCGACACAGTTATTGGACCGAGGGATGTACGAGCTGATAGGGAAAGCCACCAGCATAGGCACCAAGGACAGGATGCAAGATCCTGACGTTCTCTCTGCTTAGAACTACCTCACTCTATCCCCACTCAGTCTACCCCAATTCTACCCTCTAAACATTCTCCACTTATCAAATTCCTACAAATCCTCACTCAAGCTCACTGAACTCTGCCATGGAAATCTATTTATGATTTTTTATGATTTATGATTTATTGCGAATCAATAAACTACAGAAAAATAGTATGGTATGATCCTTTTTAAAAAATGGCATGAATTGGAAATGAATTGTGAATATCTGAAATAACACTAGCAATGATTACTTGTCAGGAAGTAAACTTAGCCCAGGATTGCCTCTACCAGGAAGCCTTGTCTGACTTCCCCAAGTTAGTAGCTCCCTCCTTTGTGTCTACTCACCGTCCCTACTACTAGTCTTCACCTAGTTTGTGATTATCTGTTTGCTATTTGCTTCCTCATTTTCCAAAGGTCAGAGATTGTAGTCCTATTTACCACTGGCTATGCTGCCAGAGCTCAACACAGGCGCTGGTAGATAAGAGATGCTTTATAAATGTCTGATGAGCACCTTTGGAAAGAATGTTATAGGAGAAAAAAATGGGGAACAAGCTATGGGGACTCTGGTGCAGAGTACCCTTTTCTATCTAGTGGTTCAGCGGAAAGTATCCTCTAACTTTTCCATGGCAGCCTCCAGTTAAGAATGGGGTGAACACACCTTTGAAAACCTCCAACTTTGGGAATTTCCTAGTTTAGAATGGTAGTTCTGAAAGAGATAGAGGTGGTGGGATTCAGGTGTTTCTAAGGCTTAGGATGCTCCAATCTGAGGGCCCCATATTGACAGCCAACAACTCTGAGGGATGGGAGCCTAGACCAGAGTTGTGTGGGCTATTTCTAAGACTTTGGTCTTTGTGATGATCTCCATATGAAAGATTGGGCTCACATCAAGTAACATTTTTTGTTGTTAGCTGTGGCCAAGTGGCCCATTAGGACAAATACAGACACTGTGGTAGTCATTGAGGCGAGCAAGTTAAGGAAAGCCACAGCATAGGCACCAGCGACACAGTTATTGGACCGAGGGATGTACGAGCTGATAGCTGTGAAACTGCCAAAGCCGAGGCCCAAGGACATAAGGAGCTGGTTCCCTGTTCGGTGTCACACTTCCAAAGTGTACAGGGCTGGCACCTGAGGAGGAAAAGTACCATGCAAATGAGGATTCAGAGAGAGGAGACGCAAGCCATGATGAAGATGCAAGATGAGAAGGGAGTGAAAGAGGGAGCTAGGAAGATCTCTATCAGACTATAGATCTTATTGTATGGTTAAGAGAATTAAAGGGTGATGCCTTACCTTAGCAGCCAACAAATTCTTGAGGCCAAAATATGTGCCTTTTATCATGAGATTCCAGGTAAGAAGAGAGAAAAGGATGATGTAGAGAAGGAGTACTGAGACATACAGCATCTGAGAAGGAAGTAGGATTCAGAAAGAGAGTTCAGCAGAGGCAGAAGTCTGTAGAGTAGGATCAAAGACTATTGGGAATCAGAGAGAGGTCAAATTAGAAGGAATGAGAAGTTGGAGATGTACAAGCATCAAGTTAGGAGAATATTATGGGGTCTCAGATAGAAGCCCACTAGATCAATAAGTTAGAGGGTGGCTCACCTTCCCAGTGGACTTTGGCCCTTTGATCGTGGAGATGAAGATGATTAACCAGATCACAAGGAGAGAGACACTGAGATGCAAGACTGGATTCCCACTCATCTCGATTTCATCTGTGGTCTTCAATACCCTCCGGTACCAGAAGTACGTGGAGGGTGCGGTCTGTCCACATTCAGGATCTGAGGTGAACTGGCCATGAGGGAAACTGCAGGACGAGGCGCACCTCCCCGTTCTTCCCATCCACTCACTCTTTCCAATCCCCAATCACCATACTCTCCCAAGGATCTTTTTCCTCTTTCATTCTTCTGTCCTTCCCTTAGCCCTCTCATTTGCCCTTTTCTTCCTGTCCTTCTCACCAGGGCCCTAAGACTCTGAGGGATGGGAGCCTAGACCAGAGTTGTGTGGGCTATTTCTAAGACTTTGGTCTTTGTGATGATCTCCATATGAAAGATTGGGCTCACATCAAGTAACATTTTTTGTTGTTAGCTGTGGCCAAGTGGCCCATTAGGACAAATACAGACACTGTGGTAGTCATTGAGGCGAGCAAGTTAAGGAAAGCCACAGCATAGGCACCAGCGACACAGTTATTGGACCGAGGGATGTACGAGCTGATAGCTGTGAAACTGCCAAAGCCGAGGCCCAAGGACATAAGGAGCTGGTTCCCTGTTCGGTGTCACACTTCCAAAGTGTACAGGGCTGGCACCTGAGGAGGAAAAGTACCATGCAAATGAGGATTCAGAGAGAGGAGACGCAAGCCATGATGAAGATGCAAGATGAGAAGGGAGTGAAAGAGGGAGCTAGGAAGATCTCTATCAGACTATAGATCTTATTGTATGGTTAAGAGAATTAAAGGGTGATGCCTTACCTTAGCAGCCAACAAATTCTTGAGGCCAAAATATGTGCCTTTTATCATGAGATTCCAGGTAAGAAGAGAGAAAAGGATGATGTAGAGAAGGAGTACTGAGACATACAGCATCTGAGAAGGAAGTAGGATTCAGAAAGAGAGTTCAGCAGAGGCAGAAGTCTGTAGAGTAGGATCAAAGACTATTGGGAATCAGAGAGAGGTCAAATTAGAAGGAATGAGAAGTTGGAGATGTACAAGCATCAAGTTAGGAGAATATTATGGGGTCTCAGATAGAAGCCCACTAGATCAATAAGTTAGAGGGTGGCTCACCTTCCCAGTGGACTTTGGCCCTTTGATCGTGGAGATGAAGATGATTAACCAGATCACAAGGAGAGAGACACTGAGATGCAAGACTGGATTCCCACTCATCTCGATTTCATCTGTGGTCTTCAATACCCTCCGGTACCAGAAGTACGTGGAGGGTGCGGTCTGTCCACATTCAGGATCTGAGGTGAACTGGCCATGAGGGAAACTGCAGGACGAGGCGCACCTCCCCGTTCTTCCCATCCACTCACTCTTTCCAATCCCCAATCACCATACTCTCCCAAGGATCTTTTTCCTCTTTCATTCTTCTGTCCTTCCCTTAGCCCTCTCATTTGCCCTTTTCTTCCTGTCCTTCTCACCAGCGCTGGAGTTCTTTGATAGGGGGCACAATAACCAAGGTAATGGTGACTGGAAAGACTGAACCAAAGAGAAGAGATTCCATGCCATGAGGATACCGTAGTATAAGCACACGATGATGCACACCTGGAGACCATGAAAAGTTCTGGAGACAGGGGGAAAAAAGGTAAGCTAGCAGGACGGAGGACTGGGGAACCAAAAGGACTTGACCCACGGAAATGAAGTCATAGGAGCTGTTGCAAGACAATGGTTAGTATGGGGGTGGGGAGTAGAGGGTAAGCCTGGGCAGCCCAGGGCTCCTTACTATGAAGCTGGTATATCCTAAGCCACCAATCCAGGGGCTGATGAACTTCCACACACCATGCCGCCCTGACGTGTCCTCTGACCAGCTGCCACCTCCAGAAAGAGGAGGGGAATCCCAATTGAGAACAGCATGAGGATATAGATGATGAGAAAACTACCTGTGCAGGGGATGAGAAGGAGCTCTTGAAACCACCAGGCTGGACTTCCTCATAGGTCCAGGAAAACACATTCCCCACCAGTGCACTCCCTCCAGGCCACAGGTATCAAGGGTCCACTGTTTCCACATCCTTCACCATCCCAAGTATCTTCCCCCAATTCCAGGAAGACTCAGACACCTAGTCTCCACTCCTACCATTGACCCAGGCCTCCAGCCTCACCATTCTTATGAAACTAAGTATTCCAATATCCTGCTCCCACCTTCCCCAAGATTCTAGAGGTTCAGGTACCTGGACCCTGCCTAGGTCAGTTTCCCAAATCCTCAGCCTCTACATTCTCAGAGACCCCAGAGTAGCCAAGACAGGTCTCTGGCTTCTCACCCCCTTGTGGGTTCATGATTCCTGGTCCCCAGACTTACCACCTCCATTGTGATAGCACAGATAAGGAAAGTGCCAGATGGTGCTCAGCCCCACAGAGAAGCCCACCTGGGCCAGGAGGTACTCAGTTTTATTGGCCCAGGTTGGTCATTCATGGGGGGCTTCATCCTTTGGCTCATCCTTGTATTGGGTCTCCAGTATTTCTTCATTATCTTCATCAGGTCAAACATATGCTGATAGAGGGTCAAACTTCTTGCTCTCCTCAGTCTACAACTCGGACACTAACTTGTAAGCTGAAGTAGTAGCACTCAGAGATAGGTGACCCAGAGGTTCAGATAGCTGAGATTTCTCTTCCAGGGCCTCCTTGTCTTCATTAACAGTAATCATCCTGGATGAACTCTAGTTCTTGCTTCAGCAGGGATGGGACCTACTTCCTTGTTGACCTTAAGGACATCAAGAACTGCAGGGCTTCCCTGGTGGTCCAGTGGGTAAGGACACCGCCTTGCAGTGCAAGGGGTGCTGGTTCGATCCCTGGCCTGGGAAGATCCCACGTGCCATGGAGCAGCTGGACCCATGTGTCCAATTACCGAGCCGGAGCTCTGGAGCGCATGTGCCCAGAGCCAGTGCTCTGCGACAACAGATGCCACCGTGATGGGAGGCCCACATGGATCAAAGAACAAAGATGGATGAAAATGGACAAATGAAAGACCAATAGAGGTGGCCCGCCTGCTCCCCTCCCTCCCCACCCTACCCCCACAAAAATAATAAATAAATAAATAAATCTTTAAAAAAAAGAACTGCAGACTTTAGGTTTATGAGCTAAGGGAAGATGAGATTAACCCTGCAAAACCCTCTGAGGCCTCCTCAATCCTCTTATCCTTATGTGGATAAGAATATGGAGTCACCACCCTCGAAAAGATCTCTAGAAAATAATAAAACAATATCATCTGCAATAATACCAAAAGATTTAAAATAATTTTATAAGGAATAATTTTAATAAAAGATAAGCAAGACCTTTACACACACATACAAACTATAAAATGTTGAGAGAATGAAGAAACCCTAAATTAAGGGATGTAATATATTCATGAATGGGAAGTCTTGGTAGTATAATAATGTGAATGTTGGCCTTCCCTGGTGGTCCAGTGGGTAAGGACACCACCTTGCAGTGCAAGGGGCACTGGTTTGATCCCTGGCCTGGTAAGATCCCACAAGCCCAGGAGCAGCTAGACGGGTGTGTCTTGAGTCTGAGCCAGTGGTCTGGAGCACATGCACCCAGGGCCGGTGCTCTGCAGTGGGAGAGGCCCTGCAATGGGAGGCCCACACAGGCCGAAGAACAGAGATGGATGAAAATAAATAAATGAAAGACCAATAGAAGTGGCCCGCCTGCCTCCCTTCCAAAAAAATAAAAAATAAATACGTAAATTAAAAAAAAAAGATCTGACAAGAAAAAAGAATCTTTAAAAAAAAATGCTTAAAAGGAATAGCAATGGATTGCAACATATAAATTTTATTTGGATGATGACTGAAATCAACTTTTTTTTTTTTTTTTTTTTTTTTTTTAGATTTATTTATTTATTTATTTTGGGCAGGGGTCGGGTTGGGGAGGGAGGGGAGTGGGTGGGCCACTTCTATTGGTCTTTCATTTCTCCATTTTCATCCGTCTTTGTTCTTTGGCTCCTGTGGGCCTCCCACTGCGGTGGCGTCTGTCGCTGCAGAGCTTCGGCTCTGGGCGCATGCGCTCCAGAGCTGTGGCTCAGTAATTGGACACATCGGTCCAGCCGCTCCGCGGCACGTGGGATCTTCCCAGGCCAGGGATCGAACTGGCGCCCCTTGCACTGCAAGGCGGTGTCCTTACTCACTGGACCACCAGGGGAAGCCCTGAAATCAACTTTTAAAAAATTATGAGAGGGCTTCCCCTGGTGGTCCAGTGGGTAAGGACACCGCAAGGGGTGCCGGTTCAATCCCTGGCCTGGGAAGATCCCACATGCCGTGGAGCGGCTGGACCCATGTGTCCAATTACCGAGCTGGAGCTCTGGAGCGCATGCGCCCAGAGCCGGTGCTCTGCAACAACAGATGCCACCGCGATGGGAGGCCCATAGGAGCCAAAGAACAAAGACGGATGGAAATAGAGAAATGAAAGACCAATAGAAGTGGCCCGCCCGCTCCCCTCCCTCCCCAACCCGACCCTCGCCCAAAATATAAAATAAATAAATAAATCTTTAAAAAAAATAATTATGAGACAGTTGCTCAAATAGTTAAATACAGAGTTAGTATATGATCCAGAAATTCCACTCCTACATATATGTCAAGAGAAATAAGAACATATGTTCAACCAAAAAAAACACTTCTACATAAATGCCCATAATAGCATTATTATAATAGCCCCAAAGTGGGAACAATCCAAATGTCCATCAACTGATAATTGTATAAACAAAATGTGGTGTATCTATATAATGGGCTATTATTCAGTGCTAAAAAGAAGTGTGGGGCTTCCCTGGTAGCTCAGTGGTGAAGAGTTTGCCTGCCAATGCAGGAGACACGGATTCAATCCCTGATCTGGGAGGATCCCACATGCTGCAGAGCAACTAAGCGCAAGAGCCACAACTATAGAGCCTGTGCTCTAGAGCCTCAGAGTCGCAACTGTTGAGCCCATGTGCCACAACTACTGAAGCCCGTGAGCCCTAGAGCCAGAGTTCCACAAGAGAAGTCACCGCAACAAGAAGTCTGCTCACTTCCACTAGAGAGTAGTCCCCACGCCCTGCAACTAGAGAAGAGCCTGTGGCAGTAGTGAAGACCAAGAGTAGCCAAAATGAATAAATAAATAATTTTTTAAAAAAGAAGTGTGTACTGATACACACTACACATAGGTGAATCTTGAATACATCCTGTGAAAGAAGCAATAGTCACAAATAACTACATATATCACATGAGTCCATTTATATGAAATGTGCAAAATGGGCAAATCTACAGAACAAAAAGTACATCAGTGCTCATCTAAGACTGAAGTTGCAGGCTGGGACAGTTAGGGTAACGGCTAAGGATTATGGGGTTTCTTTGGGGGACAATGAAAACCTACAAAACTATAATGATAGATGCACCACTCTGAATATATCAAAAACCACTGAACTGTACATTTTAAAAGGGTGGGTTGTATTGTATAAGAATCATTGATATATCTCAATAAATCTGATAAAAAATAATAAAGCTACCAGAAAAAAAATGATTATGAAACAACCAGAAAATTTTAAATACCGACTGGATATTTAATGATATTAAAGGATTACTGTTACTAGCTTTAGGTGTGATAATAGTTCTGATTAAACTTGAAAATGACAATATTTTTACCACACACCGCTCTTGTGAAGAATAAAAGTGAAGACGTAAGGTTCCTTACCCAAGGAACAGGGCTCCACCCCTACATATATGTCAAGAGAAATAAGAACATATGTTCAACCAAAAAAAACACTTCTACATAAATGCCCATAATAGCATTATTATAATAGCCCCAAAGTGGGAACAATCCAAATGTCCATCAACTGATAATTGTATAAACAAAATGTGGTGTATCTATATAATGGGCTATTATTCAGTGCTAAAAAGAAGTGTGGGGCTTCCCTGGTAGCTCAGTGGTGAAGAGTTTGCCTGCCAATGCAGGAGACACGGATTCAATCCCTGATCTGGGAGGATCCCACATGCTGCAGAGCAACTAAGCGCAAGAGCCACAACTATAGAGCCTGTGCTCTAGAGCCTCAGAGTCGCAACTGTTGAGCCCATGTGCCACAACTACTGAAGCCCGTGAGCCCTAGAGCCAGAGTTCCACAAGAGAAGTCACCGCAACAAGAAGTCTGCTCACTTCCACTAGAGAGTAGTCCCCACGCCCTGCAACTAGAGAAGAGCCTGTGGCAGTAGTGAAGACCAAGAGTAGCCAAAATGAATAAATAAATAATTTTTTAAAAAAGAAGTGTGTACTGATACACACTACACATAGGTGAATCTTGAATACATCCTGTGAAAGAAGCAATAGTCACAAATAACTACATATATCACATGAGTCCATTTATATGAAATGTGCAAAATGGGCAAATCTACAGAACAAAAAGTACATCAGTGCTCATCTAAGACTGAAGTTGCAGGCTGGGACAGTTAGGGTAACGGCTAAGGATTATGGGGTTTCTTTGGGGGACAATGAAAACCTACAAAACTATAATGATAGATGCACCACTCTGAATATATCAAAAACCACTGAACTGTACATTTTAAAAGGGTGGGTTGTATTGTATAAGAATCATTGATATATCTCAATAAATCTGATAAAAAATAATAAAGCTACCAGAAAAAAAATGATTATGAAACAACCAGAAAATTTTAAATACCGACTGGATATTTAATGATATTAAAGGATTACTGTTACTAGCTTTAGGTGTGATAATAGTTCTGATTAAACTTGAAAATGACAATATTTTTACCACACACCGCTCTTGTGAAGAATAAAAGTGAAGACGTGTAAGGTTCCTTACCCAAGGAACAGGGCTCCACCTTATCTAACACGGCCAGAGATTCCCAAGCAGTCCAGAAGAAAACCTGCTCATCATATAAAAGATGGTTACGAAACCCAACTTTAGACAGTAAAGACCTAGAGCTTTCTAGAGAAATACCTACTGTAGAAATCAGTCTGCCTAGCTCTAATCAGTATCCTCTACAGCAATGTGAGCAAGATATTCCCAATTCAAACATCCTTGTCGTTAGGTGTCAAAGGATAATCAACAAGTGGTCTGTGGAGAGAACGATTTTGCGTGGGAGGCGGAGAAATGCCAAGATCTTCGTTACACTCCCTTCGGTTTATCCAGTAAAACCCTACTTTTCAATCCTCCCTGAACCGACAGGTTCTACTCCCAAAGCTCGAACCAGAGGAGCAGTTCGTGTGGGCAAAAAGGAGGATAAGCTCCTGGGTTCCCAAACAGGAGGAGGGTAAAAACTCAAGACTATTTGACCGTAAGGAGAAGGTGACCGCCTCCTCTCTCTGATTCCCACCTTACCCGACTCAGTAGCACAGACGGATCGGATCGGCTGGACTGGAGTGGGGGCCTGGGAGGCGTGGCTGTAGGAAGAAGCGTGAGAGGGTGGGGCTGCAAAGTACAGGAGCCAATGAGTGATGACCCCGAGGTTCACACCCCGCTCCAGCCCTACAGTCTTCGACCTTGAGCTGGAAGTCAGAGGTACAGAGACATCCGGGATCTCTGCTTTTCGCATTCAGCACACTTAACCAGGAGTTCCACGTTCCAGTGGTTGAGGATGTCTGCCTTCTCATCCTTTTGCACAGAAACCACACAGAAGCAACCTCCCTGTGAATCCTAAGCAAGTTGAAGCCCTGGAATCTCTTGACCGTTTAAGGGAAATCTATCCCTTGGATCTTCCGAAGTTCCCAAAACCTCCACCCACAGCCTCCATCCTCAGTCCCTGACCTCACCTCCTTTTGGGAAGTGCTTCAGTTGTGATAATAGTTCTGATTAAACTTGAAAATGACAATATTTTACCACACACCGCTCTTGTGAAGAATAAAAGTGAAGACGTGTAAGGTTCCTTACCCAAGGAACAGGGCTCCACCTTATCTAACACGGCCAGAGATTCCCAAGCAGTCCAGAAGAAAACCTGCTCATCATATAAAAGATGGTTACGAAACCCAACTTTAGACAGTAAAGACCTAGAGCTTTCTAGAGAAATACCTACTGTAGAAATCAGTCTGCCTAGCTCTAATCAGTATCCTCTACAGCAATGTGAGCAAGATATTCCCAATTCAAACATCCTTGTCGTTAGGTGTCAAAGGATAATCAACAAGTGGTCTGTGGAGAGAACGATTTTGCGTGGGAGGCGGAGAAATGCCAAGATCTTCGTTACACTCCCTTCGGTTTATCCAGTAAAACCCTACTTTTCAATCCTCCCTGAACCGACAGGTTCTACTCCCAAAGCTCGAACCAGAGGAGCAGTTCGTGTGGGCAAAAAGGAGGATAAGCTCCTGGGTTCCCAAACAGGAGGAGGGTAAAAACTCAAGACTATTTGACCGTAAGGAGAAGGTGACCGCCTCCTCTCTCTGATTCCCACCTTACCCGACTCAGTAGCACAGACGGATCGGATCGGCTGGACTGGAGTGGGGGCCTGGGAGGCGTGGCTGTAGGAAGAAGCGTGAGAGGGTGGGGCTGCAAAGTACAGGAGCCAATGAGTGATGACCCCGAGGTTCACACCCCGCTCCAGCCCTACAGTCTTCGACCTTGAGCTGGAAGTCAGAGGTACAGAGACATCCGGGATCTCTGCTTTTCGCATTCAGCACACTTAACCAGGAGTTCCACGTTCCAGTGGTTGAGGATGTCTGCCTTCTCATCCTTTTGCACAGAAACCACACAGAAGCAACCTCCCTGTGAATCCTAAGCAAGTTGAAGCCCTGGAATCTCTTGACCGTTTAAGGGAAATCTATCCCTTGGATCTTCCGAAGTTCCCAAAACCTCCACCCACAGCCTCCATCCTCAGTCCCTGACCTCACCTCCTTTTGGGAAGTGCTTCAGTTGTTACAGACTCACCCCTCCCACAAGTTCTGAAATACTCAGTTCTTCCACCATGTGTGTTCCCTGGTGGCTTAGCCATAAAGAATCTGTTTGCAATGAAGGAGACATGGATTTGATCCCTGGTTCCGGCAGATCCCCTAGAGAAGGGGATGGCAACCCATTCCAGTATTCCTGCCCAGAGAATTCCACGGACAGAGTAGCCTGCAGGGCTACAGTCCATGGGGTCGCAGAATCGGACACAACTGAATGACTATCACAATTTAGTGCATGCATGCTAAGTCGCTTCCGTCGTGTCCAACTCTGTGACTCCAACACTGTAGCAATTCTCCAAGCAAGAATATTGGAGTGGGCTGCCATTTCCTCCACCAGGGGATCTTCCCGACCCAGGGATCAAACCATGGTCTCCTTCACTGTAGACAGATTCTTTATGGTCTGAGACACCAGGGAAGCCCTACCATCCACTAGGCAAATTCATTTGGCTTAGCCCTCTGGTGAAACCTACCATGTCTCTTACCAAGCAGATATGGGACCCCAATGGGCTCAGCAATATAATTTGGTAGTTCCCCAATTTAACTGTTTGTCAATTTACAGGTATACACTCCACAACAGTCTTGGAATCTCTTAAAAATGAATTTTTAGACCAATGATGGGGTTACCACTTTCATTAGCAAGTGCATTAATATCCTTTATTGAAGCCACCATCTCTTGGGTTTCTTCTGGCTCAAGGCCAATCCTTGGATAAAGCAAGTCTAGTAAACTAGCATCTAATTTACCATGGAAGGAGATGCAGGAATTCAGGGCTGGACTTTGGCTCTCGAAAGAATGAAACCCTCATGAGAGGAAGACAGAACATCTGAGACATTTACAGAAGAAGGGGGAAAAAAAAAAGATCTGCTCACACCTAGTGCGTGGAATTCCAGTGGACTAATTGATTGACCAACAGACCAGTTGAGAAGCAGGTTCTATAGGCATCATCCACAGCATACAAAATGCGTGTATATACCAAAGGATGGGGAAAACACAATGAAAGTAGTAACCAGGCAGGATGCCCTCTAAAGATCTTCCGAAGTTCCCAAAACCTCCACCCACAGCCTCCATCCTCAGTCCCTGACCTCACCTCCTTTTGGGAAGTGCTTCAGTTGTTACAGACTCACCCCTCCCACAAGTTCTGAAATACTCAGTTCTTCCACCATGTGTGTTCCCTGGTGGCTTAGCCATAAAGAATCTGTTTGCAATGAAGGAGACATGGATTTGATCCCTGGTTCCGCAGATCCCCTAGAGAAGGGGATGGCAACCCATTCCAGTATTCCTGCCCAGAGAATTCCACGGACAGAGTAGCCTGCAGGGCTACAGTCCATGGGGTCGCAGAATCGGACACAACTGAATGACTATCACAATTTAGTGCATGCATGCTAAGTCCCCTTCCGTCGTGTCCAACTCTGTGACTCCAACACTGTAGCAATTCTCCAAGCAAGAATATTGGAGTGGGCTGCCATTTCCTCCACCAGGGGATCTTCCCGACCCAGGGATCAAACCATGGTCTCCTTCACTGTAGACAGATTCTTTATGGTCTGAGACACCAGGGAAGCCCTACCATCCACTAGGCAAATTCATTTGGCTTAGCCCTCTGGTGAAACCTACCATGTCTCTTACCAAGCAGATATGGGACCCCAATGGGCTCAGCAATATAATTTGGTAGTTCCCCAATTTAACTGTTTGTCAATTTACAGGTATACACTCCACAACAGTCTTGGAATCTCTTAAAAATGAATTTTTAGACCAATGATGGGGTTACCACTTTCATTAGCAAGTGCATTAATATCCTTTATTGAAGCCACCATCTCTTGGGTTTCTTCTGGCTCAAGGCCAATCCTTGGATAAAGCAAGTCTAGTAAACTAGCATCTAATTTACCATGGAAGGAGATGCAGGAATTCAGGGCTGGACTTTGGCTCTCGAAAGAATGAAACCCTCATGAGAGGAAGACAGAACATCTGAGACATTTACAGAAGAAGGGGGAAAAAAAAAAGATCTGCTCACACCTAGTGCTTGGAATTCCAGTGGACTAATTTATTGACCAACAGCATTATTCCTCCAGATTCATTCCAGGAGCTGTGTAGACCAGTTGAGAAGCAGGTTCTATAGGCATCATCCACAGCATACAAAATGCGTATGTGTATATACCAAGGAAGAGGATGGGGAAAACACAATGAAAGTAGTAACCAGGCAGGATGCCCTCTAGGAAAGGGGACTGCAAAGTCAGGCTCCATGAGCTCCCTCACCCCACCCAAAGGTGCCTGACCCTTGGGAATAAAAGCAGCTCTGGGTCTAGAGACATCAACAGTTGCAAGTTGATATGAGTTGCTTGTTAAGATCTGTTTTGAGGGATAGATGATGTCAGCCCAAATAAATAGTTAGGAAGTCACACAACAGGCTGATCAGCAATTTGAGTATCACCCTGGAGGATTTCCTCCTTTTCAACCTCTTTAATGGGTGTTAGTTGGACACTTAGGGGTGAAGACTTGGAGGATATCATAGGCTTGTTCCAGCTGGTGGAGTTGAAGGGAATGCCCTGAGTGAAGCAATATATAAAGTATATGGGGATGGGAAGGATGATAATGAGTAAAAGGGCGAACAACGAGAACAGCCCCCATGATGGGTATCGTCGAATCACTTCTTTTGACTGTGGAGAAATGGGAAAGGAGTTCAGAATGTAGAAGTTATCAAAAGAGGAAGGACTGGGAAAGGGAAGGGTCAGAAGAGAACCAGGGCATAGGAGCAAGAGTCTTCAGGGAATCAGAGAATGAGATGATAAAGAATCTTTAGGCCAAGAGTGAATTTAAAAACACAGTCCCCTACTCTTTAGGAGGTCAGGGGCCTGAGAAGGGTGACTTACAGTGCTTGAGTCCCAGGCTAAATAGGTGATATCCTTCACAGAGAGTTGAAATACAGTATCCACTAACTGGACCAGCAGCACAATTGGAATTAAATAGGACCAAAGCCAACGAATGATGGGGTAGACAGGGTGGCCGCACAGGTTAGCCACGTCTGCAAAGAAACTGGGAGGAAGGGCCACAAGACTGTGTAAG
Source organism: Tragulus kanchil (assembly GCA_022376925.1). Taxonomy (NCBI): domain Eukaryota; kingdom Metazoa; phylum Chordata; class Mammalia; order Artiodactyla; family Tragulidae; genus Tragulus; species Tragulus kanchil. Next base: position 129,678,920 of record JAIOJX010000031.1, read on the forward strand.
GCCCAGCTGGGTCTTACCCAGTCTCGGAGGACAAGACCATCCAGACCTTAGCCCCTGTCCCAGCTCAACTCTCATCCTCTTTATCTTCTTCTCAGTCAATCTTTTATCCCTATTCAAGAAAAAATTTCAAACATTCCTCTACTGCTCAAAAACCTTTCATGGTTATCAGTGCCCTCAGGATAAAGGCCAAGTCCCTTTCATTCTTTCTGTGAATATGAGAGGGTTTATGATGTGCTAGGGATTCTTCTAGGTTCTGGGTATCCATAGTGAACAATACAGACTCCAAAAATGTAACATTTGACCCTCATGGAGCTTTTCTTAGTTTCTTCCAGCCAATATATCCAGCCTCCTTTACTGCATGCTCTCAATCTGAATAAATACACAAGTGGGGTTCTTTGGTCTAGAGTGCCCTTCTCTCTCCCTCTTTGTCAAAAGATTCATCCTCTCACCTAGGATGCCTTCCCCAACTCTCCAGAAGCCCCTCGGTGTCCCTGGTACCTCTAAGCTTTCCATGTTTTATTGAGATTGTCTGCACATATATATCTTCCTCTCTGGACCTCTTGCTCTTTGAGAGAAGCTTATTCTATACCTTTGTCCCTCAGTACCACAAGATTTTCCTGACACAGAGAAAGACTCAAGATCTATGTGTTGAGTGAGGTACTGAATGAGTAAACTGATTCCGAGAACCACGATCACCTGAAAATGCTGCCATCTGAAAGTTCTACACTTGAACTATACCACTTGGAAGACCACACATCTGCCTGTTTAAAAATCGAGCTTGGGGGTACCTTGTATTCCTTGTATTTTATTTGGATTTCCCCACTCTTCCTTCCACAGTTAAGTCTACTGTGTCCCTAATTATCAGGTTCCCTCTTCCTTGGTAGTTCTTCCTTGCAGAATTAGACCACATCTCTCAGCCTACACCTCTCTCATTCTTAGTCCAAGCCATCATTAGTCATACCACAGCTTAAAAGGTCTTACATGATCTCCCATTACCTCTCTGGCCTCATCTCCTAACATTCTATTCTAACCTCTGCCAGGAATGATGCTTCTTCTTGCTTTGGTGCTGACTGTTTTTGGTACTTGGACTGCTCTCTCAAAATCTTGTCATGGTTCCTCCCCTCATTTCATTCAGGAGTCTGCTCAAATGTCACCTTATCAGAGTGGCTTTCCCTGCAATCCTATCTAAATTATTAATAGCACTCACACAAACTCCCACTCTTGTATCATCTTACCTTACTTTTTTATTTTTGTCCTTTCAATTATCACTTCTTGACATTTGTATTTGTTCCTTTGGTTATTATTGTGAATCTCTACCACAAGAATATGAACTCCCTTAGGACAGGGATGTTATATCTCTGATGACTGAAACAATCCTGCACGTATTAAGCACCTCAGAAATATGTTAAATGAATGAATGAATAAAAAGGTTTCTCAGAAGACTCTGAAGTTAAGAGTCCCTATGTCACTCTAGTCAAATGAGAAAAAAGGCAACAAGAAAGGGGTCAACCTTCCTATAGACCCAAGTTATCACCTGCTGGCCTCACTGGCCCTTTTCACAGCCAAGTCTTCAAATATGATGATGATGATTATAGGCAAGACTGTCCAGTAGTCAGCCACCAGTTTGATGTAGTAGATGCCTGAAGGTTGAGTGAAGAAGAGGCCACACAGGAACATGAGGATTAAGACAACCACTGGAGAGAACATTGGATTTAGATCAAGGTCAGAGGTCTGGTTGGGTAACAAGGGCTAAACAGAGGTGATCCGAGAACCACGATCACCTGAAAATGCTGCCATCTGAAAGTTCTACACTTGAACTATACCACTTGGAAGACCACACATCTGCCTGTTTAAAATCGAGCTTGGGGTACCTTGTATTCCTTGTATTTTATTTGGATTTCCCACTCTTCCTTCCACAGTTAAGTCTACTGTGTCCCTAATTATCAGGTTCCCTCTTCCTTGGTAGTTCTTCCTTGCAGAATTAGACCACATCTCTCAGCCTACACCTCTCTCATTCTTAGTCCAAGCCATCATTAGTCATACCACAGCTTAAAAGGTCTTACATGATCTCCCATTACCTCTCTGGCCTCATCTCCTAACATTCTATTCTAACCTCTGCCAGGAATGATGCTTCTTCTTGCTTTGGTGCTGACTGTTTTTGGTACTTGGACTGCTCTCTCAAAATCTTGTCATGGTTCCTCCCCTCATTTCATTCAGGAGTCTGCTCAAATGTCACCTTATCAGAGTGGCTTTCCCTGCAATCCTATCTAAATTATTAATAGCACTCACACAAACTCCCACTCTTGTATCATCTTACCTTACTTTTTTATTTTTGTCCTTTCAATTATCACTTCTTGACATTTGTATTTGTTCCTTTGGTTATTATTGTGAATCTCTACCACAAGAATATGAACTCCCTTAGGACAGGGATGTTATATCTCTGATGACTGAAACAATCCTGCACGTATTAAGCACCTCAGAAATATGTTAAATGAATGAATGAATAAAAAGGTTTCTCAGAAGACTCTGAAGTTAAGAGTCCCTATGTCACTCTAGTCAAATGAGAAAAAAGGCAACAAGAAAGGGGTCAACCTTCCCTATAGACCCAAGTTATCACCTGCTGGCCTCACTGGCCCTTTTCACAGCCAAGTCTTCAAATATGATGATGATGATTATAGGCAAGACTGTCCAGTAGTCAGCCACCAGTTTGATGTAGTAGATGCCTGAAGGTTGAGTGAAGAAGAGGCCACACAGGAACATGAGGATTAAGACAACCACTGGAGAGAACATTGGATTTAGATCAAGGTCAGAGGTCTGGTTGGGTAACAAGGGCTAAACAGAGGTGATGCACTAGGGCCAGGTAAGAGTCTTAATGAAATCAGGGTCACTGATAGGTATAGATAAATAAGTCAGAGTACCTGTAAAAAGCTTGGTGTGTTTCTGGAGAAAAGTAAAGGTGTCCTGAAAGGGGGTAATGATGCCCTGCATGATCCCTATCATGGTGGACATCTCCAGGTTCAGCAACATTATGAAGAACATGAAGGACCAAAAGACAGACCCAGGAACAAATGACATTGCTTCAACGAAGGCCAGGAAAGCAAAGCTTGTGCTGTCCTTAACCTGTGAAGGGGAGAAGGGGCAGGAGTTAAAATGTCCTTGAACTTAACAAAAACAACTTGCACAAAGATATATATTCTATCTTTCCCGGAGATTTTCCTGAAACCCCTGTGTCACTAAGAAAACCAGATCTCCAGGCTAATCCTCTGACATGGAAAGCCAATCCCTTAGCATTATTCACAGAAGGACATTCTGCAAACTACATTTCTTTGCATTACCAAGGTTGTGGCTTATCCTGGTGCTTCCAGGAATTTTTTTTCCTGATGTCAATAAAAGCTTGGAATTTCTGTTTTACAAAAGACTTTGAAAGAACTCTAGGACCCATTCAACTATTTTTACTGACCTTCAAAAACTGCTCCTCTAAGCTGCACTCAGGCACATGGCTGAGGACCTTCTCCTTGATGGGGTTGGAGAGGCTGTTGAACCAGGAGGTGAAGATGGAGGTGGGGTTACCAATCAGATTTTGAGGTGGCTGGGCCTCAGGAGGAAGTATCCCTATGTTTACCAGCTTCAAAAGGGTTGTAATATTCCTGAGGATAAGGAATTGAATCACACAAAATCATTTTGCTCCTTAGAAAATTACCTGCTTTTCCCTTATCTTTCAGATAAGAAAGGACATTGCATTACTCATCTGGGTAAGATAGAGCCTGAGATTAAGCCTACAAGCCACCCATCTTCAAAGTCATGAATTTTTATGAGCCTGGATAATTCATGACCTGGAGGTGGGGGTGGAGAAACCCTTCCTATAGTCTTTTTGGGGACACTGGGTACCTGCTCTAGTGATGGAGTCTCTTATTTACTTCCTACCTTTTCCTTTCTTCCTTTCTTAGACAAGCCAGTGAACGTCAACCTTCTAAGCTTTGTACTGAATGTCAGGGAGCATTCACTTAGGTGTACCATGTGTTTCCTCTGTAGTTCAGTTAGTAAAGAAGCTGCCTGCAATGCAGGTGACCTGGGTTTGATTCTTGGATCAGAAAGATCTCTTGGAGAAGGAAATGGCAACCCACTCCAGTATTCTTGCCTGGAGAATCCCATGCGCAGAGGAGCCTGGCAGGCTGCAGTCCATGGGGTTGCAAGACATACTTAGCACTACCAGCACCATGTAGATAGTGGTCCCATGAAGTTGTACAATGTTGTGAGAAACTGCTTCTTCCACTTTTTAATCTGGGTCTGCTCTCTAACCTTTATCTTTAACCTTTATCCCCATGACCTTCTGCACATATACTCTGGTCAGACTTAACTGCTTAACAGTTTCAAGGTCTGCCGTGCTCTCTCATGCCCACAACCAACCCTAGTCTCATTACCATTATTGACCTGGGCTAATTGCTATAAATCCTTAAAACTTCAGCTCATTGCTCTGTAAGAACTTCAATGAAATTGGACAGCTACATGCAAGAAAATGAAGTTGGCACATTCCCTGACACCATACACAAAGATAAAGTCAAAATGGATTAAAGACCTAAATGTAAGACCAGAAACCATCAAACTCTTATATAGACAAAACACTCAAGGACATAAATCAAAGCAAGATCTTCTCTGCCCCACCTACTAGAATAGTGGAACTAAAAAGAAAAATTAATATGTGAGACCTAATGAAACTTAAAAGCTTTTGTACAACAAAAGAAACTATAAACAAGCTGAACAGACAACCCATAGAATGGGAGAAAAATCACAGCAAATGAAACAACAGACAAAGAATTAATCTCCAAAACCTACAAGCAACTCAAGACAACTCAACATGGGAAAAATGAACAACCCAATCAAAAAATGGGAAAAGGACCTAAACAGACACCTCTCCAAAGACGACATACAGATGGCCAAAAAACACATGAAATGATGCTTAACCTCGCTTATTATTAGAGAAATGCAAATCAAAACTACAATGAGATACCACCTCACACCCGTCAGAATGGCCATCATCAACAAATCTACAGACAATAAATGCTGGAGAGAGTGTGGAGAAAAGGGAACACTGTTACATTGCTGGTGGGAATGTAAATTGATACAGCCTCTATGGAAGACAGTATGGAGATTTCTTTAAAAACTAAAACTAGGGGCTTCCCTTGTGGCTCAGTGGATAAGAATCCATCTGCCAATGCAGGAGACCCAGGTTCGATCCCTGATCCGGGAAGATCCCACGTACCGCAAAGCAGCTAAACCCACACATCAACAAAGACCCAGCACAGCCAAAAATAAATAAATAAAAGTTTAAAAAAAAAAAAAAAAACTAAAACTAGCACTCGCTTCAGCAGCACATATGCTAAAATTGGAACAATACAGAGAAGATTAGCATGGCCCCTGTGCAAGGATGACATGCAAATTCATGAAGCATTCCATACGCAAAAAAAAAAGAAAACTAAAACTAGAAGCATCATATGACCCAGCAATCCCACTATTAGGCTTATACCCTGATGAAATCAAAACTGAAAGGAACACCTGTACCCCAATATTCATTGCAGCTCTCTATACAATAGCTAGAACATGGAAGCAACCTAGATGCCCATCGACGAATGAATGGATACAAAAGCTCTGGTACATATATACAATGGAATACTACACAGCTGTAAAAAGAAATTCAGAAGATTCAGTCCTAATGAGGTGGCTGGATCTAGAACCTATCAGTCAAAAGACTCAAGGACATAAATCAAAGCAAGATCTTCTCTGCCCCACCTACTAGAATAGTGGAACTAAAAAGAAAAATTAATATGTGAGACCTAATGAAACTTAAAAGCTTTTGTACAACAAAAGAAACTATAAACAAGCTGAACAGACAACCCATAGAATGGGAGAAAAATCACAGCAAATGAAACAACAGACAAAGAATTAATCTCCAAAACCTACAAGCAACTCAAGACAACTCAACATGGGAAAAATGAACAACCCAATCAAAAAATGGGAAAAGGACCTAAACAGACACCTCTCCAAAGACGACATACAGATGGCCAAAAAACACATGAAATGATGCTTAACCTCGCTTATTATTAGAGAAATGCAAATCAAAACTACAATGAGATACCACCTCACACCCGTCAGAATGGCCATCATCAACAAATCTACAGACAATAAATGCTGGAGAGAGTGTGGAGAAAAGGGAACACTGTTACATTGCTGGTGGGAATGTAAATTGATACAGCCTCTATGGAAGACAGTATGGAGATTTCTTTAAAAACTAAAACTAGGGGCTTCCCTTGTGGCTCAGTGGATAAGAATCCATCTGCCAATGCAGGAGACCCAGGTTCGATCCCTGATCCGGGAAGATCCCACGTACCGCAGAGCAGCTAAACCCACACATCAACAAAGACCCAGCACAGCCAAAAATAAATAAATAAAAGTTTAAAAAAAAAAAAAAAAACTAAAACTAGCACTCGCTTCAGCAGCACATATGCTAAAATTGGAACAATACAGAGAAGATTAGCATGGCCCCTGTGCAAGGATGACATGCAAATTCATGAAGCATTCCATACGCAAAAAAAAAAGAAAACTAAAACTAGAAGCATCATATGACCCAGCAATCCCACTATTAGGCTTATACCCTGATGAAATCAAAACTGAAAGGAACACCTGTACCCCAATATTCATTGCAGCTCTCTATACAATAGCTAGAACATGGAAGCAACCTAGATGCCCATCGACGAATGAATGGATACAAAAGCTCTGGTACATATATACAATGGAATACTACACAGCTGTAAAAAGAAATTCAGAAGATTCAGTCCTAATGTGGTGGCTGGATCTAGAACCTATCATAAGTGAAGTCAGTCAAAAAGAGGACAAGTACAATATACTAACACATATATATGGAATCTAGTAGGATGGTAATGATAATACATGCAGTGAAGCGATGGAAAAACAGACATGGACAGTAGACATATGGACACTGTGGGGAATGAACAGTGGGTGGGAGGCGTAAAGGAAGTAGCATGAAAACCTGTACTATCATATGCGAAGAAAATAGCTAGAAGAAAATACATACCTTGCACTGTGAGAAAAGGGGATCCCGCAGGGGTGCTGTGCGATGGTCTGGAGGGGTGGGATGGGGGGATATACGTATGACTAATCTGGGAACATACATATCTGTAAACAACAGAACTCTGTAAAAGTTACAAGTAAAATAAAAGTTTAAAAAAAAAAAACTTCAATGGAAGGTTTGCTGATAAGAGCAAAAGGCAAGTGGCAGAGATCAAACCAGTCAATCCTAAAGGAAATCAACCCTGAATATTCACTGGAAGGACTGATGCTGTAGCTGAAGCTCCAATATGTCATATCCACCTGATATGAAGAGCCAACTCATTGGAAAATACCCTGATGGTGGGAAAGATTGAAGGCAGGAGGAGAAAGGGACGACAGAGGATGAGATGGTTGGATGGCATCACTGACTCAACTGTGGAAGCTAGAGTTCCAAGGAAGAATTCTGAAGGAAATGTAGTTATGAAGAAAAAGAATGTCTGAAATTTGCATCCAGTCTGTTGAGTGTTTGCTGAACTTTAAGATTCACACATATAGCATGAAAATCCACAAGGCTATATAAAAAAATAACTAGAAAACATCCAATCTGAATGGGGTATTTGGTAGAGAGCCCAGAAGGACCATGCCTTCCCAATGTAACTGAAAGACTCATGGAGAAAAGATGGTTCTAGACCTATCCTACTGAAGCTTAAAATCAGTCACAAAATTATGAAACTGAACCACAAGTATCATTACTTGCTAGAATAAAAACCTTGATTAATACTCATTCAAGGAAGAGAACAAAAAGCCAGACACTCAGAAAAAAAATTCATAAAGTCCAACCTCCAGTCAAAAATTAGTAAACAAATGAAGAAAGAGAAAAATGTGACCTATAATCAGTATAAAAATCAGTAAATAAAATAGAGCAATCAATGACAGATGATGGAGTTACCAGTCAGGGATAGTTAAACATTAAAAAAAAAATTTATGTCAAAGTATTTAAAGAAAACCGTGAACCTAACAAGTAGAGAAATGGAAGATACAAAAAAGAACCAGGGGAGGATAGGAATTCACTTGCCAATGCAAGGGACATGGGTTCAATCCCTGATCTGGGAAGGTCCCACAAACTTCAGAGCAACTAAGCGCAGGTGTGACAAGTATTAAGCCTGTGCTCTGGAGCGAGAGAACTACAACTACTGAGTCCATGAGCCCCAAGTGCTGAAGCCTGGTCATCCGAGATTCATGCTTTGCAACAATGAGACACCTGTGCACTGGACCCTTGGGGAACTACAAAACACAGAGAGCCTAACCTTAAAGTTGCTACAAAGACCCACGTTCACACATCTCAACCTCAGGTATACTTGAGAGCATCTTCTTTCCCCTATAGTGAAAGACAGAGACAACAGAATCTCTATATTATTCTTCTCAGAGCCCTTTTCTAGCCCTAGAAATCTTCAAACTCTAAGAATGTCAACGGTCCACCTCAGAGTGCCACCAAAGAGCCATGCAAGCACTCAAGATTACTCTAATCCCAGATAGCATCTGGAACCAGAGTCACGTGAAAAATTCTGAAGGAAATGTAGTTATGAAGAAAAAGAATGTCTGAAATTTGCATCCAGTCTGTTGAGTGTTTGCTGAACTTTAAGATTCACACATATAGCATGAAAATCCACAAGGCTATATAAAAAAATAACTAGAAAACATCCAATCTGAATGGGGTATTTGGTAGAGAGCCCAGAAGGACCATGCCTTCCCAATGTAACTGAAAGACTCATGGAGAAAAGATGGTTCTAGACCTATCCTACTGAAGCTTAAAATCAGTCACAAAATTATGAAACTGAACCACAAGTATCATTACTTGCTAGAATAAAAACCTTGATTAATACTCATTCAAGGAAGAGAACAAAAAGCCAGACACTCAGAAAAAAAATTCATAAAGTCCAACCTCCAGTCAAAAATTAGTAAACAAATGAAGAAAGAGAAAAATGTGACCTATAATCAGTATAAAAATCAGTAAATAAAATAGAGCAATCAATGACAGATGATGGAGTTACCAGTCAGGGATAGTTAAACATTAAAAAAAAAATTTATGTCAAAGTATTTAAAGAAAACCGTGAACCTAACAAGTAGAGAAATGGAAGATACAAAAAAGAACCAGGGGAGGATAGGAATTCACTTGCCAATGCAAGGGACATGGGTTCAATCCCTGATCTGGGAAGGTCCCACAAACTTCAGAGCAACTAAGCGCAGGTGTGACAAGTATTAAGCCTGTGCTCTGGAGCGAGAGAACTACAACTACTGAGTCCATGAGCCCCAAGTGCTGAAGCCTGGTCATCCGAGATTCATGCTTTGCAACAATGAGACACCTGTGCACTGGACCCTTGGGGAACTACAAAACACAGAGAGCCTAACCTTAAAGTTGCTACAAAGACCCACGTTCACACATCTCAACCTCAGGTATACTTGAGAGCATCTTCTTTCCCCTATAGTGAAAGACAGAGACAACAGAATCTCTATATTATTCTTCTCAGAGCCCTTTTCTAGCCCTAGAAATCTTCAAACTCTAAGAATGTCAACGGTCCACCTCAGAGTGCCACCAAAGAGCCATGCAAGCACTCAAGATTACTCTAATCCCAGATAGCATCTGGAACCAGAGTCACGTGAAAAATTCTCCATTTCCTGAATGCCTTCATTCTTTATGTCAGCTCCTAAATTTAGGGTTTTCTATCAGTCTATCATACTTAAACCCTAAAAGGACTTTCAGAACTAGAACCTTCATTTCTAAATTCTTTTTATTCTTTAATTCTTTATTTTTAACTCACCCCCATTTTTTAGGCATTAATTTCAAAAGCACTCATCAGACATTTAGAAAGTACTCCTTGTATAACATGAAGATTGGACCAGTTAATCAGACCACAGCCCTTGCCTTCATTGAGTTTACAGGTTTGGAAGAAGGAGGGGAGGGGAATTAGACACTTGCTTATATAGTCTTAAACTTATGAAAACCAGAGGTGGGAGTGATAGGGAGGACAAAAGACAGAGCTGTTCATTCTGCTTAAGCTACTCAGAGAAGAATTTCTAGAGGAGGCAGACCTAAGCTGAATTTGTCCCTGGTACTCAACTAAGAGGCGGGCCTTACTTCTTACTGCAGTGGTGCGTGAGGACTGTGGCCCAGAAGCCCAGGACAGAGAAGATAAAAGGTGTGACAAGCAGCACGGAGACCAGGTTAGCCAGAACCACGATAAAGGCATCACTGAGACAGCTGTTGGACGGTTGCATGTATGAGGCTATGGAGACAATGGGGCCAAAGCCAAGGCCCAAGGAAAGCAAGACTTGGTTCCCTGCTCTGCACCACACGTTTACATCATATATAGATGATATCTAAAATAGAGAAAACAAGTGTTAAGGGCAGATGTCAAAGAAGGAGAGGAGAACCTTAAAAGGGTTAAAATGGGGAAGTGGGGACAGAGAGAGAGAAAATGGCAAAAGGATGCCCTAAGCACAGGCAGGAAGTGTCCTCTAAGACCTGATAGGGGAATGAGGAAGATACATCTTACCTTGACAACTGTCAAATATTGAAGGCCAAATATTGCCCCATCCAGCAGTACACTCCGCACGAGAAAACAGACCATGATGACAGAGATCACTGATACCGAGACACACATTACCTGAATTGAGAATGGGACAAAGCATGTACCAATGGGATTCAACCAATAGTAAGCAGGGATCAAAAGCTCTGAATCAGAATAAGGAGGAGTTAGAAGACAGTTTCTAGCAGGAGTTAGAGGCTGCTGGGAATAAAAAGTCAGAGGGAGGGCTTCCCCTGGTGGTCCAGTGGGTAAGGACACCGCCTTGCAGTGCAAGGGGCGCCAGTTCGATCCCTGGCCTGGGAAGATCCCACGTGCCGCGGAGTGGCTGGACTGATGTGTCCAATTACTGAGCCAGAGCTCTGGAGCACATGCGCCCAGAGCCAGCACTCTGCAGCAACAGACGCCACTGCAATGGGAGGCCCACAGGAGCCAAAGAACAAAAGACAGATGAAAACAGAGAAATGAAAGACCAATAGAAGTGGCCCGCCCACTCCCCTCCCTCCCCAACCCGACCCCCGCCCAAAATAAATAAATAAATAAATAAATCTTTAAAAAAAAAAAAGTCAGAGGGAGTGAGAAATTAGCAAATTATGAGTAACAAAGTTAGATCAGGGCTAAAGCAACTGAAAACGTCAAGGAATCAAAAAATGGGTGGCTCACCTTGCCAGTGCAGCCGAGTCCATTAATTACAAAAGCACCAAGAAGACACACCGACACAAGTAACGGCAGGGTCAGACTGAACACTGGTGGCCCACCATCTTCAATTCTGTCTGAGGCCTTCAGAGTCATCCGGTACCAGAAGAACAGGGTGGGTGTCGTCTGTGCACATTCAGGATCTAAGGGGACATGGCTCTGGACATGCCTGCTAGACAGAGCGACCCCCTTCTCCCATTCTTTGGCCCCTCCCCCACTACCTCACCCCCTTTCCCATTTCTTTTCCCTTCCACAATCTTCTCTTCTTTGCCACTCCTTGCTCCTTTCTCCTCTTCCAAATTTCCTCCCACCTCTCTCTGTTTTCCCTTCTCATTTTATTTCCTCCTCACCAAAGCCACTGGAGTTTCCTCTAAGACCTGAACCAATGAAAAGGCCAAATATTGCCCCATCCAGCAGTCACTGACGAGAAAACAGACCATGATGACAGAGATCACTGATACCGAGACACACATTACCTGAATTGAGAATGGGACAAAGCATGTACCAATGGGATTCAACCAATAGTAAGCAGGGATCAAAAGCTCTGAATCAGAATAAGGAGGAGTTAGAAGACAGTTTCTAGCAGGAGTTAGAGGCTGCTGGGAATAAAAAGTCAGAGGGAGGGCTTCCCCTGGTGGTCCAGTGGGTAAGGACACCGCCTTGCAGTGCAAGGGGCGCCAGTTCGATCCCTGGCCTGGGAAGATCCCACGTGCCGCGGAGTGGCTGGACTGATGTGTCCAATTACTGAGCCAGAGCTCTGGAGCACATGCGCCCAGAGCCAGCACTCTGCAGCAACAGACGCCACTGCAATGGGAGGCCCACAGGAGCCAAAGAACAAAAGACAGATGAAAACAGAGAAATGAAAGACCAATAGAAGTGGCCCGCCCACTCCCCTCCCTCCCCAACCCGACCCCCGCCCAAAATAAATAAATAAATAAATAAATCTTTAAAAAAAAAAAAGTCAGAGGGAGTGAGAAATTAGCAAATTATGAGTAACAAAGTTAGATCAGGGCTAAAGCAACTGAAAACGTCAAGGAATCAAAAAATGGGTGGCTCACCTTGCCAGTGCAGCCGAGTCCATTAATTACAAAAGCACCAAGAAGACACACCGACACAAGTAACGGCAGGGTCAGACTGAACACTGGTGGCCCACCATCTTCAATTCTGTCTGAGGCCTTCAGAGTCATCCGGTACCAGAAGAACAGGGTGGGTGTCGTCTGTGCACATTCAGGATCTAAGGGGACATGGCTCTGGACATGCCTGCTAGACAGAGCGACCCCCTTCTCCCATTCTTTGGCCCCTCCCCCACTACCTCACCCCCTTTCCCATTTCTTTTCCCTTCCACAATCTTCTCTTCTTTGCCACTCCTTGCTCCTTTCTCCTCTTCCAAATTTCCTCCCACCTCTCTCTGTTTTCCCTTCTCATCTTTCATTTCCTCCTCACCAAAGCCACTGGAGTTCTCCAGTAAGGGACATTTCTCCCATGGAACAGGAAACTGGAAAGACTGACTCAAGTAGAAGAGGGTCCAGGCATTGACCACATTCAAGAACAAGCCAGTGATAAAGCACACCTAGGGGCCAGGGAGGAGGTGGCTGGAGAGGAAGAATAGGGACAGGAAAAAGGAGGGGATTTGACAGAGGACTGAGGAACCAAAGGGATCTGACCATGGAAGCAGAGTCATGGGAGCCGTTCCAGGACAAGGGTTAGTATGGGGATGGGTGTAAAGGGTAAGCATGGGCAGTCCAGGGCTCCTCACCATGAAGCTGGTATACCCTATACCACCAATCCAGGGGCTGATGACCTTCCACACACCAATGTTTCCCTGACGTGTCTTCTGACCAGCAGCCATCTCCAGGAAAAGGAGAGGAATCCCAATCAAGAACAGCAAGAAGATGTAAATGATGAGAAAAATGCCTGTACAGGGGATTCAAGGAGGAGCTCTTAGAACCATCTGGCTTTTCGGTGCCTGGACTTCTTCATGGGTCCAGGAAAACACATTCCCCAACAGTGACCTCCCCCAGGGGCACAGGCATCAGGGGTCAACTGTTTCCACATCCCTCACAGCTTCAGGTGTCCAGTTCTTTGGTCCCTAATTCCTGGAAGACTCAAGTATCTAGTTTTCACCCCCACCCCTAATCCGGGCATCTAGCCCCAGAGTCCATTAATTACAAAAGCACCAAGAAGACACACCGACACAAGTAACGGCAGGGTCAGACTGAACACTGGTGGCCCACCATCTTCAATTCTGTCTGAGGCCTTCAGAGTCATCCGGTACCAGAAGAACAGGGTGGGTGTCGTCTGTGCACATTCAGGATCTAAGGGGACATGGCTCTGGACATGCCTGCTAGACAGAGCGACCCCCTTCTCCCATTCTTTGGCCCCTCCCCCACTACCTCACCCCCTTTCCCATTTCTTTTCCCTTCCACAATCTTCTCTTCTTTGCCACTCCTTGCTCCTTTCTCCTCTTCCAAATTTCCTCCCACCTCTCTCTGTTTTCCCTTCTCATCTTTCATTTCCTCCTCACCAAAGCCACTGGAGTTCTCCAGTAAGGGACATTTCTCCCATGGAACAGGAAACTGGAAAGACTGACTCAAGTAGAAGAGGGTCCAGGCATTGACCACATTCAAGAACAAGCCAGTGATAAAGCACACCTAGGGGCCAGGGAGGAGGTGGCTGGAGAGGAAGAATAGGGACAGGAAAAAGGAGGGGATTTGACAGAGGACTGAGGAACCAAAGGGATCTGACCATGGAAGCAGAGTCATGGGAGCCGTTCCAGGACAAGGGTTAGTATGGGGATGGGTGTAAAGGGTAAGCATGGGCAGTCCAGGGCTCCTCACCATGAAGCTGGTATACCCTATACCACCAATCCAGGGGCTGATGACCTTCCACACACCAATGTTTCCCTGACGTGTCTTCTGACCAGCAGCCATCTCCAGGAAAAGGAGAGGAATCCCAATCAAGAACAGCAAGAAGATGTAAATGATGAGAAAAATGCCTGTACAGGGGATTCAAGGAGGAGCTCTTAGAACCATCTGGCTTTTCGGTGCCTGGACTTCTTCATGGGTCCAGGAAAACACATTCCCCAACAGTGACCTCCCCCAGGGGCACAGGCATCAGGGGTCAACTGTTTCCACATCCCTCACAGCTTCAGGTGTCCAGTTCTTTGGTCCCTAATTCCTGGAAGACTCAAGTATCTAGTTTTCACCCCCACCCCTAATCCGGGCATCTAGCCCCACCATTCTCATGTTCAGACATCCTGCACTTCTACCCCCTCGTGACTCTTCAAGCTCAAGCATCTGGCTCCTATCCTATTCAGAGTACCAAGTCTCTAGCCTTACAGACGCCAGAGACCTCAAAGTCTGAAACCTAGAAGGGCCTCCATCCTATTAGCCCCTTGTGGATCTGTGATTTCTGGTCCCCAGACTTACAACCTCCACTGTGAAGCCACATGCTGCAAAAATGCCAGAGATTGTGTAGCCTCATGGTGTAGCCCACCTGGGCCAGGATGTACTCAACCCTGCTGGACCAGGACGGACGAATAAAGAGAATCTCACTCTTTTCCTTCTCTGGCATGTGAACTTTCTCAGGTAAGAGTCTCTGTTTCAGTACTGGGGCAACTTCTTCCTCCAATACAGTGGTTGATTTGCGTTGGCTGGCCCTCCTCTGAGCCTCATAAGCTTGAATCTCCCAGACTCGAGCCCTCGCAGCTCGGGTCTCAGAAGCCTGGGCCTCTGAAGGCCAGGCCGTCAGAGACCGGGCTCCTACGCCCTTGTCTTCCAAAGTGCCCTTGTCTTCCAAAGAGCTCAGGGAACTCTCAGCAGATGAGACTTTTGCCAGTGAAGATTCTGAAGTCTGGACCTCTGTCATCATTCCAAGGAGACTCTCAGTAGCAGCTCCAACTTTTTCAATGTAGGATCTGCATTTGTAAGTAGACCTTAAGGACACCAAAAACTAGATTTTAGATTTTGGAGTCAAGAGATGACTGAGTTCCAAAACAATCCTCAACACCTTCTAAGGAAACCATGTATTTCCGTCCCTGTGTGCATATGTGTGTGTGTGCTGAGTCACTTCAGTCATGTCCAACTCTTTGTGACCTTATGGACTATAGCCCATCAGGCTCCTCTGTCCATAGGATTCTCCAGGCAAGAACACTGGAGTGGACTGCCATGCACTCATCTAGAGGATCTTCCTGACCCAGGGATCGAACGTATGTCTCCTATGTCCCACGCACTGGTAGGTAGGTTCTTTACCACTAGCACTATCTGGGAAGCCCCATTTCTGTCCCTACCACCACTGAAATTCAAACCACAAAAAAATTTGAGTTTTACTTCTTAGAAATGTTTTAGTATAAGGGTGAAGGACCGAAATAGCTAAGCTAATAATTTGGAATTCCACTCAGAGTTTCTGAAAACTCTGAGGTACACACCATGCAGAGAATAATACTATTTATAGTGGGCTTCTGAATCAAAGAAAGGTGTGCCTGGTAAACCAACCTTAGGAAAGTTGCTTTACTTCTTTGAGCTTGCTTTCTTTTTTTTTTTTTTAATTTTATTTATTATTTATCTTTTGGAGGAGGGGTGGGGAGGGAGGGGGATGGGCGGGCCACTTCTATTGGTCTTTCATTTCTCTATTTTCATCCGTCTTTGTTCTTTGGCTCCTGTGGGCCTCCCATCGTGGTGGCCACTGTCGTTGCAGAGCACTGACTCTGGGCGCACGTGCGCCAGAGCTCCAGCTCGGTGGTTGGACACATCAGTCCAGCCGCTCCGCAGCACATGGGATCTTCCCAGGCCAGGGATCGAACCGGCGCCCCTTGCACTGCAAGGTGGTGTCTTTACCCACTGGATCACCAGGGGAAGCCCTCTTTGAGCTTTCTCACCTGAAAAACACTCAGGTCTCTGCTCCAGTATCACCTCACCAGAAATGCCTTCCCTGTCAGCCTATCTAGGATAGAAGCTTCCTACCCACAACTCTCTCCATCCAACCCACTTTCATTTTTCTTCACAGCATTTCTCACCTCCTGATGTGATTATCTATTGATAATTAATCTAGCTATTGTCTAGCCCATGGCCCCCGCACCACTACTCTGTCCCCAACAAGTGGACCGTGCTGTACCCTGTTATCTGGGACCACTTTCCTCTCTGTTCTCTGTGCTTCTACCACTCTGACTTGTTCTTGCCTCCTCAAATGCTTTATGAGAGAAAAGATAAGAATTATGATAAAAAAAAAGGAAAGAAAAAAAAAAGGCAGAATGTGGAAGAAGGGGAGAGAGAGGGAACTGGTGTGTTCTTTCAGAGGAGGAAGGAATATGCCATCCAAAAGCAGAGGCACTGAGTGGGGTGCTCAGGCAGCATAGGCACATCTGGGTCACAAGGCAAAATCAACTGTGAAACACACTATTTCCAAAGAATTCATAGTGGCTTAGGAAATTTTTACATTTCAATGGTAGTTTAAAAAACAAAACTCAGATGTAAGTTTCCATCTGTAGCTTTATTTCTACTATGTTTTAAAGTGCAATGAAAACAATGAATTAAAAATGCAATGAAAGGAAATATATTAATATATAAATGACAAGAGGATTACAGGTATTTTTATAGCCTTCTCTCTAATTTTAAACTAGTCTAGTAAATTGTGTAAAAGTGTTACTTTAATAACACTAAAAAATGTATCAATAAGTAAAAATATAAAATGATGATACTGGACACAGAAGTCAGATCAAAGGAGCTTCCATAAGCCAAATCTGGGACAAATAGCACGCCATGATAAATAATAATAATAGATGAGAACCCACAGAATAAAGTAAGAATTTATGAACCCACAGTGGTATAAATAAGGAAAAGGAAAATCTCTTCCTTACAATAAAGTACAAACTAATAAATGTACAGGAATGATAAAATTAGCAAGTTATCATTTGCCATGAGAGTAATAACTGACTCAAGCAAGACTTGTTGATAGTTGTTCACATAAGAAGTTTCATATGGACAAAAATAAGTGCTTAGTATTAATGTGTCTCCCCATAAGATACTCTCCCCCCCGCCAAAATAGAAAAATAGTATCTTTACAATGTTAAACACTACCTTAACCAAGTAATGAAAGTCAACTGATACCATTTGTTTCCTGATATGAGGCACTGAGAAGAACACATCATATCAGTGGTATTCCCGCCAAAAATGTATGACCAGAATCTAATCATGAAGAAACATCACCACCAAACTGAGGGACATTCCATAAAGTAACTGACCTGTATTCATTAAAAATGTCAAAGTCAGTAAGACAAGAAAAGACAAGAAGAATTTTAAGTCCAAAATTACAACTGTTAAGTCTGAAATTATGTCAAAATAAGAAGTTAATACTGGTGCTTACTTTAGCAGCATATATACTAAAACTGGAATGATATAGAGAAGATTAGCATGGCCCCTACACAAGGATGAAAGGCAAATTTGTGAAGCATCCCACATTAACAACAACAAAATTGGCAAAATCAACTGTGAAACACACTATTTCCAAAGAATTCATAGTGGCTTAGGAAATTTTACATTTCAATGGTTTTTGTAAGTTTCCATCTGTAGCTTTATTTCTACTATGTTTTAAAGTGCAATGAAAACAATGAATTAAAAATGCAATGAAAGGAAATATATTAATATATAAATGACAAGAGGATTACAGGTATTTTTATAGCCTTCTCTCTAATTTTAAACTAGTCTAGTAAATTGTGTAAAAGTGTTACTTTAATAACACTAAAAAATGTATCAATAAGTAAAAATATAAAATGATGATACTGGACACAGAAGTCAGATCAAAGGAGCTTCCATAAGCCAAATCTGGGACAAATAGCACGCCATGATAAATAATAATAATAGATGAGAACCCACAGAATAAAGTAAGAATTTATGAACCCACAGTGGTATAAATAAGGAAAAGGAAAATCTCTTCCTTACAATAAAGTACAAACTAATAAATGTACAGGAATGATAAAATTAGCAAGTTATCATTTGCCATGAGAGTAATAACTGACTCAAGCAAGACTTGTTGATAGTTGTTCACATAAGAAGTTTCATATGGACAAAAATAAGTGCTTAGTATTAATGTGTCTCCCCATAAGATACTCTCCCCCCCGCCAAAATAGAAAAATAGTATCTTTACAATGTTAAACACTACCTTAACCAAGTAATGAAAGTCAACTGATACCATTTGTTTCCTGATATGAGGCACTGAGAAGAACACATCATATCAGTGGTATTCCCGCCAAAAATGTATGACCAGAATCTAATCATGAAGAAACATCACCACCAAACTGAGGGACATTCCATAAAGTAACTGACCTGTATTCATTAAAAATGTCAAAGTCAGTAAGACAAGAAAAGACAAGAAGAATTTTAAGTCCAAAATTACAACTGTTAAGTCTGAAATTATGTCAAAATAAGAAGTTAATACTGGTGCTTACTTTAGCAGCATATATACTAAAACTGGAATGATATAGAGAAGATTAGCATGGCCCCTACACAAGGATGAAAGGCAAATTTGTGAAGCATCCCACATTAACAACAACAAAAAAAGTTAATACTGGAACTTGAAAAAAATCTGGGTTGAACTTCCAGTGTCTGATTCTCATGTAAGGAGTTCATAAGGACTGCCTTGCCACTCTATCCTAACAAGTAAAAAGCTAAACAGACTGAAAAACCATGCCTCTCACTGTGACCAAGAAGGACTTATCCGGGACTTCCCTGATGGTCCAGTGGTTAAGACCCTGTGTTCCCAATGCAGGGGGCCTGGGTTCGATCCCTGGTCAGGGAACTAGATCCCACATGCCGCAACTAAGACCAGTGGAGCCAAATAAATAAATAATTTAAAAAAAAAAATAGAAGGACTTATCCAACGTATGCATGGCTGAACAATTACAACATTCAAAAAAGGAATTAATGTGTGAATAAGCACATTAAAAGATGCTCAACACCACTAATTATTACAGGAATGCAAATCAAAACTACAATGAGGGGCTTCCCTGGGTGGTCCAGTGGGTAAGGACACCGCCTTGCAGTGCAAGGGGTGCCGGTTCAATCCCTGGCCTGGGAAGATCCCATGTGCCTCAGAGTGGCTGAACCAATGTGTCCAATTACTGAGCCGGAGCTATGCAGCACATGCGCCCAGAGCTACTGCTCTGTGACAGCAGAGGCTGCGACGATGGGAGGCCCACACAGGCCAGGGAACTGGGATGGATGAAAATAGATTCCTCCAAAGACCAACAGAAGTGGCCCCAGTCCCTCTCCCTCCCCAACCCGCTCCCTCCCCACCACACACAAAAACTACAATGAGGTACCACCTCACACCAGTGAAAAGTATGACCAGAATCTAATCATGAAGAAACATCACCACCAAACTGAGGGACATTCCATAAAGTAACTGACCTGTATTCATTAAAAATGTCAAAGTCAGTAAGACAAGAAAAGACAAGAAGAATTTTAAGTCCAAAATTACAACTGTTAAGTCTGAAATTATGTCAAAATAAGAAGTTAATACTGGTGCTTACTTTAGCAGCATATATACTAAAACTGGAATGATATAGAGAAGATTAGCATGGCCCCTACACAAGGATGAAAGGCAAATTTGTGAAGCATCCCACATTAACAACAACAAAAAAAGTTAATACTGGAACTTGAAAAACATCTGGGTTGAACTTCCAGTGTCTGATTCTCATGTAAGGAGTTCATAAGGACTGCCTTGCCACTCTATCCTAACAAGTAAAAAGCTAAACAGACTGAAAAACCATGCCTCTCACTGTGACCAAGAAGGACTTATCCGGGACTTCCCTGGTGGTCCAGTGGATAAGACTCTGTGTTCCCAATGCAAGGGGCCTGGGTTCGATCCCTGGTCAGGGAACTAGATCCCACATGCCGCAACTAGGACCCAGTAGAGCCAAATAAATAAATAATTTAAAAAAAAAAATAGAAGGACTTATCCAACGTATGCATGGCTGAACAATTACAACATTCAAAAAAGGAATTAATGTGTGAATAAGCACATTAAAAGATGCTCAACACCACTAATTATTACAGGAATGCAAATCAAAACTACAATGAGGGGCTTCCCTGGGTGGTCCAGTGGGTAAGGACACCGCCTTGCAGTGCAAGGGGTGCCGGTTCAATCCCTGGCCTGGGAAGATCCCATGTGCCTCAGAGTGGCTGAACCAATGTGTCCAATTACTGAGCCGGAGCTATGCAGCACATGCGCCCAGAGCTACTGCTCTGTGACAGCAGAGGCTGCGACGATGGGAGGCCCACACAGGCCAGGGAACTGGGATGGATGAAAATAGATAAATGAAAGACCAACAGAAGTGGCCCGCCCGTCCCTCTCCCTCCCCAACCCGCTCCCTCCCCCACCACACACAAAAAAACTACAATGAGGTACCACCTCACACCAGTCAGTATGGCCATCATTAAAAAGTCTATATATAACAAATAGAGGTGTAGAAAAAAGGACCCCTCCTACACTATTGGTGGGAATGTAAATTGGTGAGGCCACTATGAAAAACAGTATGGAGGTTCCTCAAAAAACTAAAAATAGAATAGCTATATGATCCAGCAATCTTTTTTTTTTTTTTTTTTAAATTTGGCTGTGTTGGGTCTTAGTTGCAGCATGTGAGATCTTAGTTCCCCGAACAGGAATCAAACCCACATGCCCTGCATTCCAAGGTGTATTCTTAACCACTGGAACACCAAGAAATTCACCCAGATCCACCAATCTTGCTCCTGGGCATATATCCAGACAAAACTATAATTGAAAGAGATATGTGCACGGCAATGTTCACAGCATCACTACTTACAATAGCCAAGACATGGAAGAAATCTAAATGTCCCCTGACAGATAAATGGATAAAGAAGATGTGGTATAAATACACAACTGAGGGCTTCTCTGGTGGTCCAGTGGGTAAGGACACTGCCTTGCAGTGCAAGGGGCGCCGGTTCAATCCCTGGCCTGGGAAGATCCCACGTGCCACGGAGCGGCTGGACCCATGTGTCCAATTACCGAGCCGGAGCTCTGGAGCGCATGCGCCCAGAGCCGGTGCTCTGCGACAACAGAGGCCACTGCGATGGGAGGCCCACACGGGCCAAAGAACAAAGATGGATGAAAATAGAGAAATGAAAGACAAATAGAAGTGGCCCGCCTGCTCCCCTCCCTCCCCACCCCACCCCCCTCAAATAAAAAAATAAATAAATAAATCTTTTAAAAAAAATACACAACTGAATACCACTTAGCCATAAAAAAAAATGAAATAATGCCATTTGCAGCAACATGGGTGGACCTAGAGATTATCATACTACACATAAATCAGAAAGAGAAATACAAATACCATATAATTTATATGTGAAATCCATCAATAAAATAAGACACAGGGAATTCCCTGGTGGTCCAGTGGCTAGGACTCTGTGTCCCCAATGCAGGGGGCCTAGGTTCGATCCCTGGTCAGGGAACTAGAGCCTACATGCTACAACTGAGACCCTATGCAGCCAAATAAATATAAATAAAATATATATATATATATAAAAAAATAAGACACAAACGAACACATTTATGAAACAGAAACAGATTCACAGACACACAGAACAGACTTGCGGTTGCCAAGGAGGAGAGGGGGTGGAGGAGGGAAGGACTGAGAGTTTGCTATGAGTAGATGCAAACTGTATGTGCAAACCATATACAGGATGGGTAAGTAACAATGTCCTACTGTGTGACACAGGGAATTATATTCAACATCCTATGACAAACCACAGAATATTGAAAATATATATATGTATGACACAATCACTTTGCTGAACATCTAATACTAAAACAACATTGTAAATCAACTTTATTTCAATAAATTTAAAAAAATAAAAATTTCAGGCAGAACCACACTGAAATTCATTGCATGATCTAAACAGCAGAACAGATAGAGAAAAAAGTCAGTAAATTTAAAGATGCATTCATAGAAATTATTCAATTTCTGAAAGAAAAAGGGGGGGAATATGGAAGTCATAGTCTTACAGATCTGGGTGGTCAATGAAAAGATCTAACAGTGGATAAGTAGAGGCCTTAAAGGAGAGGAAACAATGAAAACAGGTTAGAAAAATATATTTAAAGAAATCATGTCAGAAAACCTCCCAAATTTGGTGAAAGAGAGAGATTTCTATTTAAAGAAGCAATGGGTTGCCATTTCCTTCTCCAGGGGATCTTCCCAACCCAAGGGCTGAACCCTCATTGGCAGGTGGATTACTGACCACTGACCCACCAGAGAAGGCCCACTACCTTATTAGTATAACAAAACTGTCTTTGAGATAAAGTATTAATATTACCAGACATAAAAAGGACATTTACTAACATTAAAAGGTCAATCCATCATAAAGATAATATTTACAAATGTATACAAATATAACAACTCTCAAAATATATTACACAAAAGTTTACAAAAGTCAAAGAAAAAATAAATTCCAAAAATCATGGTATTAATAGAAATTAGCACACTTTCAATAACTGACAGGAAAACAAAGACCAAAATATCAGTAAAAATCTGAAAATGCTCTCAACACCTTTGACCGAATTGATATTTATAGAACTCCAGAACCACAGAATACATACACTTTAGCATAAAACTATAAAATGGTTGTACTAAACCATAAAACACATATCAATAAATTTTCAAGGACTGAAATCACATAGACTATGTTCTCTGACTACAATGTTAGTAAATTTAAAATCAATAACAACCTATTTAAGGAAATTTCAAATACTTGGAAATTAAAGAATATATTACTGGGACTTCCCTGGTGGTCCAGTGGCTAAGAACCGGTGCTCCTAATGCAGAGGCCCTGGGTTCAATCCCTGCCAGGGGTGTAGATCCCACATTCTACAACTGAAGATCCTGCACACCACAACTAAATGCAGCAACAAAATCAAAAATCCCATAAACTACAACTAACACTTGGCACAGTCACATAAATATTTTTAAAGAAAGAATATATTACTAAACAATTCACAGATCAAAGAATAAATTACAAAGAAATAAAACATTTTAAACTAGACGATTGTAAAACTATAAAATACTTAAATTTGTGGAATAGAGCAAAAGCAATTATTTGAGAAAATTTTATAACTGTACATGCTACTAAAAGAAAAAAAAGTGATTTAAAATCAATGTCTTAGAAACTTCCCTGGTGATCCAGTGGTTAATAACCCACCTGCCAACACAGGGGACACTGGATCAATCCCTGGACCAGGAGCTAAAATCTCACATGCCATGCGGCAATAAAGTCCATGTGCCACAACTGCCGAGCCCATGTGCTGTAGAGCCCACACTACACAATAAGAGAAGCCACCACAACAAGAAGTCTGGGCACCACAACTAGAAAGTAGCCTGTGTATAGCAACAAAGAACCCAAGTACCACATCAAAGACCCAGTGCAGCCAAAAATAAATAAATAAATGATGAAACAGAAAACTGATGGAAATAAGAAAGCCAAAACTGGTTCTTTGAAATGATCAATAAAATGGATAAACCCCACCATAGAGAGACTGGACAAAAAGAGATATGCAGGGACTTCCCTGGTGGTCCAGTGGCTAAGAACCGGTGCTCCTAATGCAGAGGCCCTGGGTTCAATCCCTGCCAGGGGTGTAGATCCCACATTCTACAACTGAAGATCCTGCACACCACAACTAAATGCAGCAACAAAATCAAAAATCCCATAAACTACAACTAACACTTGGCACAGTCACATAAATATTTTTAAAGAAAGAATATATTACTAAACAATTCACAGATCAAAGAATAAATTACAAAGAAATAAAACATTTTAAACTAGACGATTGTAAAACTATAAAATACTTAAATTTGTGGAATAGAGCAAAAGCAATTATTTGAGAAAATTTTATAACTGTACATGCTACTAAAAGAAAAAAGTGATTTAAAATCAATGTCTTAGAAACTTCCCTGGTGATCCAGTGGTTAATAACCCACCTGCCAACACAGGGGACACTGGATCAATCCCTGGACCAGGAGCTAAAATCTCACATGCCATGCGGCAATAAAGTCCATGTGCCACAACTGCCGAGCCCATGTGCTGTAGAGCCCACACTACACAATAAGAGAAGCCACCACAACAAGAAGTCTGGGCACCACAACTAGAAAGTAGCCTGTGTATAGCAACAAAGAACCCAAGTACCACATCAAAGACCCAGTGCAGCCAAAAATAAATAAATAAATGATGAAACAGAAAACTGATGGAAATAAGAAAGCCAAAACTGGTTCTTTGAAATGATCAATAAAATGGATAAACCCCACCATAGAGAGACTGGACAAAAAGAGATATGCAGGGACTTCCCTGGTGGTCCAGTGGTTAGGAGTCTGCCTTCCAATCCAGGTTCGATCCCATATCAGGGAACTAAGATCCCACATACCACAAGCTGACTAAGCTTGCATGCCTCAACTAAGACCCTGTGCAGCCAAATAAATAAATATTAAAAAAAAAAGTTAAAAAAAAAAGATATGCACATCACTGATATCAGGAATGAAAGAGGGTTATCACTACATATTCTATAGACATTAAAAGGATAATAAGAAAATACTGTGAGAATTCTTTGCCAAAAAACTTAACAACCTAAATGAAACGGGGGAAATCCTTAAAAGTACAACTTAACAAAACTGATAGGGGCTTCCCTGGTGGGTCCACTGGGTAAGGACACCGCCTTGCAGTGCAAGGGGTGCCGGTTCGATCCCTGGCCTGGGAAGATCCTACGTGCCGCGGAGTGGCTGGACTGATGTGTCCAATCGCCGAGCCGGAGCTCTGGAGCGCATGCGCCCAGAGACAGTGCTCTGCGACAACAGAGGCCGCCGCGATGGGAGGCCCACAGGAGCCAAGGAACAAAGACGAATGGAAATAGAGAAATGAAAGACCAATAGAAGTGGCCAAAAAAAAAAAAAAGGAAAAGCGTCTTCATGAAAAATTAATTCACCTCTCTTGAACATATTTAGAAAGGGTCCACTGGTCAATGTACCGGAAACTACACGTTTCCTGGAAAATGGATAAATTTGACTTTGACTGGGAGGGCTACCTTTCGGCGAACAAAATTCTGCAAACGGGCCCCTCATGACACCGCGAAAGACCCCGGGAGGCCTCGCCGCGGAGGGGCCTGAGGGTGGCCCGACCGCACCCTCCCGCAGACTCTCCCGGGCCCGCTCCTCTCACTTCACCGCCTTCCCTGGACCCCCAAAGCCAAAGGAGGGCACTGGGGTGCAGCATCCTCAAGACAAAAAAGCCCTGACTCCGACCCTGACAAGTCGATGAAGAGGCCAGGCCGGCTCTCTGCCGCCTGGGGTCCTGAACCAGCTTTCCCCGCGCGGCAGGGAGGGTCGCGCCCGGCCACCGGCTCAACAGCAGCTCTGGCCAGCGGAGGGGCTGACCCTCCGGCTCCAGGAGACAGAAAAAGAGTCCTCTCCCAGACCCGTGGGCCCCTCGGCTCCTGCTCAGGGCCCGGGCAGCCTCGAAGGCCCCGTCCGGTGGCTAGAGGGGTCCAGGGACTCCAACCTCACCGGCCCCAGGTTTCGGAACGCTTCAAGGATGCCGTGAGCACCAATTTCCCCCTCGAGGCCTGAGCTCTGCAGTCTGGTCCGTTAGGCGAAAATGAGGGTGCACAAGGCTCAACTGAGAAGCCTACCACCTCATGCCTTACCTTCCGCGCGGCGCACCTCGCTCTGCCTCGCGCAGCCTATCCCTTGTTTCTCTGTGCGCACGCGCCTCCTGCGGACTCCGCGGCTCCGCCTTCTCCAGCACCCAACGCCCTCCCTACACGTGCAGGAACCCGTAAAAACGTGCAGGAGCCCTGAACACGTGCAGGAACACGTGAGCACATGCACGTGCGTCCGCGCATGCGTCCCTGCTCCCTCCGTTCCTCCTGTTCCCATTGAGACCGTGTGCCCCATCTCCTTTTCTTTGTATCTTCCGACGTTGCTCAGCCCAGACTCTACGCGAGTCCCTAGTCTAGAGTATGGGCTTCACTTCCATTTCCCCGAGTAATGCAGAGTTTAAGGATGAGGTGGGAGAATTTTTCTTCCCGTTCGTTTCTTTTTTTTTTTTTTTTAAGATTTATTTATTTATTTATTTTGGGCGGGGGTCGGGTTGGGGAGGGAGGGGAGCGGGTGGGCCACTTCCATTGGTCTTTCATTTCTCTATTTTCATCCGTCTTTGTTCTTTGGCTCCTGTGCGCCTCCCATCGCGGTGGCCTCTGTCGTTGCAGAGCACCGGCTCTGGGCGCATGCGCTCCAGAGCTCCGACTTGGTAATTGGACACATCAGTCCAGCCGCTCCGCGGCACGTGGGATCTTCCCAGGCCAGGGATCGAACCGGCGCCCCTTGCACTGCAAGGCGGTGTCCTTACCCACTGGACCACCAGGGGAAGCCCCCATTCGTTTCTTATTGCCTTCTAACCTTTGACAGTAATGCTTAAGGAGCCCATACTACCAGCCAAATCTTAAATACATGTCCAATAAGACAGACTGGTACCTTGCCTTCAGAGAATTCAAAAGTCTGCTGAGCTTGCAGACAGCAATCAAAAACGCAAGATTTACACAAATTTTGGAATTTTGCCCTTAAGACTGCTTTTACACTCTAAGAAGTTTAGGACCTCCCATTATTTGTGTGGGTTATATTTATATATATTTTGTTTGTGTGAGTTGTATCTCTCAATGTTAAAATGCAAAATTTCTGAAATATGTATTGGCATCAAAAATCCATTGTGTTGGGCTTCCCTGGTGGTCCAGTGGGTAAGGACACCGCCTTGCACTGCAAGGGGCTCTGGTTCTATCCCTGGCCTGGGAAGATCCCACGTGCCACGGAGCGGCTGGACCTATATGTCCAATTACTGAGCCGGAGCTCTGGAGCACATGCGCTCGGAGCCGGTGCTCTGCGACGACAGAGGCCACCGCGATGGGAGGCCCACACGGGCCAAAGAACTAAGATGGATGAAAATGGACAAATGAAAGACCAATAGAAGTGGCCCGCCTGCTTCCCTCCCTCCCCACCCCACCCCCACCAAAATAAATAAACAAATAAATAAATAAAAGAGAATTTAAACTGTATTTTTTAAAAAAATCCATTGTGTTAACATAAATAACATTTTCTTTTTTAATTTTGGCCTCTTTTATTGATCTTTCATTTATTTATTTTTATCCATCTTTCTCCTTAGCTCTGTGTGGGGCTCCCATCGCAGTGGCCTCTCTCCTTGCAGAGCACCAGCTCTGGGCTCATATGCTCCAGAGCGCTGGCTCGTAATTGGAGACACTGGTCCAGCTGCTCCACAGCATGTGGGATCTTCCCAGGCCAGGGATGGAACCGGCGCCCCGTCCACTGCAAGGCAGACTCTTTACCCACTGGACCATTAGGGAAGCCCTATTTTTGCAAATGTCTTTAACACCTGGCTTAATAGAAGACAGTTGGATTAACAGATCTGCTTCTGGAGGGGGTGGGCTTCTCAAAATAGTTCACATGCTGTAGCTTCTGGAAGACATCACTGTATATTCAAGAGAAAGTGAGAGAGAAAAGGCAAATAACATCTGTATAATGAAAATAATTTTCACCTCAGGAGTCCTTGAAAGTATCTCAGGAACCACCAGCAGTCCCTAGGCCACTTTCTGAGAACCACAGGCTTCAGAGCCCATACTCCAATTACATGTCCAATAAGACAGACTGGTACCTTGCCTTCAGAGAATTCAAAAGTCTGCTGAGCTTGCAGACAGCAATCAAAAACGCAAGATTTACACAAATTTTGGAATTTTGCCCTTAAGACTGCTTTTACACTCTAAGAAGTTTAGGACCTCCCATTATTTGTGTGGGTTATATTTATATATATTTTGTTTGTGTGAGTTGTATCTCTCAATGTTAAAATGCAAAATTTCTGAAATATGTATTGGCATCAAAAATCCATTGTGTTGGGCTTCCCTGGTGGTCCAGTGGGTAAGGACACCGCCTTGCACTGCAAGGGGCTCTGGTTCTATCCCTGGCCTGGGAAGATCCCACGTGCCACGGAGCGGCTGGACCTATATGTCCAATTACTGAGCCGGAGCTCTGGAGCACATGCGCTCGGAGCCGGTGCTCTGCGACGACAGAGGCCACCGCGATGGGAGGCCCACACGGGCCAAAGAACTAAGATGGATGAAAATGGACAAATGAAAGACCAATAGAAGTGGCCCGCCCACCCCCACCAAAATAAATAAACAAATAAATAAATAAAAGAGAATTTAAACTGTATTTTTTAAAAAAATCCATTGTGTTAACATAAATAACATTTTCTTTTTTAATTTTGGCCTCTTTTATTGATCTTTCATTTATTTATTTTTATCCATCTTTCTCCTTAGCTCTGTGTGGGGCTCCCATCGCAGTGGCCTCTCTCCTTGCAGAGCACCAGCTCTGGGCTCATATGCTCCAGAGCGCTGGCTCGTAATTGGAGACACTGGTCCAGCTGCTCCACAGCATGTGGGATCTTCCCAGGCCAGGGATGGAACCGGCGCCCCGTCCACTGCAAGGCAGACTCTTTACCCACTGGACCATTAGGGAAGCCCTATTTTTGCAAATGTCTTTAACACCTGGCTTAATAGAAGACAGTTGGATTAACAGATCTGCTTCTGGAGGGGGTGGGCTTCTCAAAATAGTTCACATGCTGTAGCTTCTGGAAGACATCACTGTATATTCAAGAGAAAGTGAGAGAGAAAAGGCAAATAACATCTGTATAATGAAAATAATTTTCACCTCAGGAGTCCTTGAAAGTATCTCAGGAACCACCAGCAGTCCCTAGGCCACTTTCTGAGAACCACAGGCTTAGATCATTATGACTGAACAAAAAAGATATAAAGAAAAATGCTAGGTGCTATAAGAACATTTGGGGAAAGTCTAGGGAAGTCATCCAATCCAAAAGAGACCTAATTTTGGACAGAGTGTGACTGAGTCCAAGCTCACACTGTTCATCACACAACAGGCCAATGAATCCAGAGACAAGTTGTTGGCATAGGAATAGCAACTTTATTTGGAAAGCCAGCATACCAAGAAGACGGTGGACTTGTGTACAAAAGAACCTGAGTTGAAATTCAGGCTTCTTTTATCCGAAAAGGGGAGGAATGTGGCTGGTTGTTGCAAACTTCTTGGTACAGGCATCCTTTGTTCTTGCAGTTATCCATGTAGGTCTGATCACGGTGTTCCTATAAGCTTCCATCAAGGCAATTTGGTTTTTGCTCTGAAACTCGTTATCTTCATATGAGTGGAAGAGTGTTAGCCTTCTAAAGCTCAGAGCCTTGAGAATGGGCTGTCATTTATTTCAGGCTATAGGTAACATTCTTTTACAAAGGTACAGAGCCAGCATGACTAATCACAGGGCACAGAGCTAAAGAAATTGATCCAATAAGCAGTTAGGCTTGTTCTTCTCTGTTACAAGAGGAGATCTCTGAGGAAGAAATGCTGAAATCGAGACTTAAAGGATGACTTATTAGGTGTAAAATGGAATACGAACATCTGAGTCCCTGAGGCTATGTAAAGGCCCTGGGGCAGGAAATTTTGTGAATTCTAGACACCAGGAAAAATGTCAGTCAATATATTTTTTTTAATTTTATTTACTTATTTATATATTTTTGGCTGTACTGGAGCTTTGTGCTGCATGGGTTTTCTGTAGCTGTGGAGAGCATGTGGCTTTCCTCTAGTTGTGGTACACGGCCTTCTCATTGTGGTGGCTTCTCTTGTTACAGAGCACAGGCTCGAGGTACTCAGAATTCAGTAGCTGTGGTGCATGAGCTCAGTAGTTTCAGTTCCCAGGCTCTAAAGCACAGGCTCAGTAGTTGTGGCACACAGGCTTATTTGCTCCATGGCATATGGGATCTTCTTAGATCAGAGAGCTGACCCAGGTCTCCTGCATTGGTAAAAAGATTCTTTACCACTGAGCTACCAGGGAAGTCTCAGTAAATATTTATTGAAGGATGTACCTTACACTGCCCTACACCGCCAGGATGCTGTTATGAAACAGACTTTACATTCTAGTTTCAAAAGCAGGAAACATAATCAATTAAGAATTTACGAGCATGAGAGTGCCCTTAAGAAAGCCAGAGACAAGTTGTTGGCATAGGAATAGCAACTTTATTTGGAAAGCCAGCATACCAAGAAGACGGTGGACTTGTGTACAAAAGAACCTGAGTTGAAATTCAGGCTTCTTTTATCCGAAAAGGGGAGGAATGTGGCTGGTTGTTGCAAACTTCTTGGTACAGGCATCCTTTGTTCTTGCAGTTATCCATGTAGGTCTGATCACGGTGTTCCTATAAGCTTCCATCAAGGCAATTTGGTTTTTGCTCTGAAACTCGTTATCTTCATATGAGTGGAAGAGTGTTAGCCTTCTAAAGCTCAGAGCCTTGAGAATGGGCTGTCATTTATTTCAGGCTATAGGTAACATTCTTTTACAAAGGTACAGAGCCAGCATGACTAATCACAGGGCACAGAGCTAAAGAAATTGATCCAATAAGCAGTTAGGCTTGTTCTTCTCTGTTACAAGAGGAGATCTCTGAGGAAGAAATGCTGAAATCGAGACTTAAAGGATGACTTATTAGGTGTAAAATGGAATACGAACATCTGAGTCCCTGAGGCTATGTAAAGGCCCTGGGGCAGGAAATTTTGTGAATTCTAGACACCAGGAAAAATGTCAGTCAATATATTTTTTTTAATTTTATTTACTTATTTATATATTTTTGGCTGTACTGGAGCTTTGTGCTGCATGGGTTTTTCTGTAGCTGTGGAGAGCATGTGGCTTTCCTCTAGTTGTGGTACACGGCCTTCTCATTGTGGTGGCTTCTCTTGTTACAGAGCACAGGCTCGAGGTACTCAGAATTCAGTAGCTGTGGTGCATGAGCTCAGTAGTTTCAGTTCCCAGGCTCTAAAGCACAGGCTCAGTAGTTGTGGCACACAGGCTTATTTGCTCCATGGCATATGGGATCTTCTTAGATCAGAGAGCTGACCCAGGTCTCCTGCATTGGTAAAAAGATTCTTTACCACTGAGCTACCAGGGAAGTCTCAGTAAATATTTATTGAAGGATGTACCTTACACTGCCCTACACCGCCAGGATGCTGTTATGAAAAAGACTTTACATTCTAGTTTCAAAAGCAGGAAACATAATCAATTAAGAATTTACGAGCATGAGAGTGCCCTTAAGAAAGCCAGAGTGTTGTGAGGGGACAGGACAGAGAACTGTGGACAGTGGTCAAGTAAGACCTCTCTGAGGAAGTGACATTTGGCAGATTCTTGAAGGAGATGAGGAAAGAAACTAGGAACAGCATGAGGTAGAGTATTCCAAGCAGAGGGAAGAGAGGTGACAGAAGTCTGAAGGCAGAAAGTGTACCTGACATTTTCTTGAAACAGCAAGGAAACCAATATAACTAGATCCCAGGAACTGAGGGGGAGAGGGGTGTTAGGTGAGATAAGAGAAGTGATGGGGCTGGAGTATTGTATGCAGGCTCTTAGAGGTCACAGTAGGAAGCTGTTTTTATGGGGGGTGGTTTTGTGTGTTTTCTTTCTTTCTTTCTTTCTTTCTTTCCAGTGAGATAAGAAGCTATTAGAGGATTCTGAGTCAAGACATGACTCATGTTTTAACAGGAGGATCCCTTTGACTTATGAGCAGACAATAGGATGTGTGGGCTAAGGGGAGATTCCAGTGGTTCAAGGCATTCCTTGGCTTATATCTGCATAACTCCAATCTCTGCCTCTGTCTTCTCAGTCTCCTCTAACAGTGCCTCTGGGAGCCTGGTGAGCTATACAGTCCATAGGGTCACAAAGAGTTTGACACGACTGAGTGACTTAGCGCACATGCATATGTTTACTATAATTATTCAGTATCCAATTCAGTTCCACTGTTGGGTCAGGAAGATCCCCTGGAGAAGGAAATGACAACTCATTCCAATATTCTTGCCTGGGAAATCCCGTGGACAGAGGAGCCTGGTGGTCCACAGTCCAGAGAGTCACAAAGAGTCACAAAGATCTACAGTCCAGAAGGTCACAACTGAGAGGCTAACCACACATACACATGTATATATCTCAAACTTCACATCTTTTATACTTCCTCTCA
This sequence comes from Tragulus kanchil, assembly GCA_022376925.1. Taxonomy (NCBI): domain Eukaryota; kingdom Metazoa; phylum Chordata; class Mammalia; order Artiodactyla; family Tragulidae; genus Tragulus; species Tragulus kanchil. The sequence continues at coordinate 129,711,376 of JAIOJX010000031.1, forward strand.
AGTGCATTTGCAATATTCAAATTGATCCTACATAACATCTCAAAGAAAGCACGAGAAAATTTCTACCAAAAAAATTACAAAAAAATAGTCTAGCAGCACAATAAATCAAGACTTCATAACAAAATTTTGAAAAGACCCTTCTACTCTGAAACTGAATCTTTATTAAACAACTTCATGACAAGAAAGTGAAAATAACAAAATCTCTAACAAAATAAATAATGAAAATACTACATAACAGAATCTTACAGGACACCTGTAAAGCAATGATCCAGAAAACTGCAAAACCATCAATGGTTACAGCAAAAGTGAAAGCATTAAAATAAGTGGGTTAAATTCAACTCAAGAACCTATTCTCAAAGCTATCTCTTTTTATTCATTTCATATCAGAATCTATTAGCTCAAGTTTTTTTTTCTTATATATTCATATTTGGTATTAGATTGCAAATTCCCTTTCTGTACTGTCTTGCCAGAATTAAGTATCAAAGTTACATTTGTTTTCTAAAGAAAACTGGAAATTTCACTTTCCTCTCTTTGTCAATACAACATTAAAACTATCTGATCTTTGATAACTTGGTGGATAGAATCCCCCAATGAAAAAAAAATACATAAATAAAAATAAAAGTGCCTCTGGGTGTCTCTTCTTTTTTTTTTTTTTTCTTTTCTTTTATTGGGTGTCTTTTCTAAAAACATTTGTAGTTAGAGTTAGGGCCCACTCAGATAATCCAGAATAATCTCATTTTGAAATCTTTATTGTAACTACATTTTCAAAGACGTTTTTTCCAAATAGGGGCTAAAAAACAAAATAGGGTCACGTTCACAGGTTCAGACAAGGACATATATTTGGGGGGACTGCATTCCACCCACTAGAGTACACCTGGGTTGAGGACTGAGAACGGGTTAACAAATTCCCAGCTGACAGTGATGGTGCCCGTGGGGACCACAACCAGTGATGTAGAGAAGTCAAGTAAGACAGGGACCAAGAACTGACCACATGGATATCATTGGTGACTTTGAGAAAAGTGGTTTTGGTGAACAAGTCAGAATGAAAGTCATATTGAGAGACCTGGAAGAGAAGAAGTGACAGTGAGCATAGTCAGTTTTTTAATGAATTTTGTTCTCAAGAAGAGGAAGAAATGGGACACAGGTATAGAAGGATCTATGGTCCAGGAATGAGTTTAAAGATAGCAATGAGCAAAAAATAAAAAATAGCAAGCACAATAAATCAAGACTTCATAACAAAATTTTGAAAAGACCCTTCTACTCTGAAACTGAATCTTTATTAAACAACTTCATGACAAGAAAGTGAAAATAACAAAATCTCTAACAAAATAAATAATGAAAATACTACATAACAGAATCTTACAGGACACCTGTAAAGCAATGATCCAGAAAACTGCAAAACCATCAATGGTTACAGCAAAAGTGAAAGCATTAAAATAAGTGGGTTAAATTCAACTCAAGAACCTATTCTCAAAGCTATCTCTTTTTATTCATTTCATATCAGAATCTATTAGCTCAAGTTTTTTTTTCTTATATATTCATATTTGGTATTAGATTGCAAATTCCCTTTCTGTACTGTCTTGCCAGAATTAAGTATCAAAGTTACATTTGTTTTCTAAAGAAAACTGGAAATTTCACTTTCCTCTCTTTGTCAATACAACATTAAAACTATCTGATCTTTGATAACTTGGTGGATAGAATCCCCCAATGAAAAAAAAATACATAAATAAAAATAAAAGTGCCTCTGGGTGTCTCTTCTTTTTTTTTTTTTTTCTTTTCTTTTATTGGGTGTCTTTTCTAAAAACATTTGTAGTTAGAGTTAGGGCCCACTCAGATAATCCAGAATAATCTCATTTTGAAATCTTTATTGTAACTACATTTTCAAAGACGTTTTTTCCAAATAGGGGCTAAAAAACAAAATAGGGTCACGTTCACAGGTTCAGACAAGGACATATATTTGGGGGGACTGCATTCCACCCACTAGAGTACACCTGGGTTGAGGACTGAGAACGGGTTAACAAATTCCCAGCTGACAGTGATGGTGCCCGTGGGGACCACAACCAGTGATGTAGAGAAGTCAAGTAAGACAGGGACCAAGAACTGACCACATGGATATCATTGGTGACTTTGAGAAAAGTGGTTTTGGTGAACAAGTCAGAATGAAAGTCATATTGAGAGACCTGGAAGAGAAGAAGTGACAGTGAGCATAGTCAGTTTTTTAATGAATTTTGTTCTCAAGAAGAGGAAGAAATGGGACACAGGTATAGAAGGATCTATGGTCCAGGAATGAGTTTTTAGATAGAAGAAATAATAGCATAATTGAGTACTCCTAGGAAAGAGTTGGTAGAGAGGGAACTTTCGATGATTCACAGGAGTCAACCATGTGATATACCACATCAACAGAAGGAAGGCTAAAAATCATATGGTCATTTCATTAGATGAAGAAAAAGCACTTGAGAAAACTCAACCTTCTTTCATGATAAAAATTCCTAACGAATTAGGTATGGAAGGAATGTACCTGAACATAATGCAGGTTCTATATGAAAAGCCCTCAGCTAACATCATACACAATGGTGAAAGGTGAAAGCTTTTCCTCTAAGATCGGGCACAATACAAAAATGCTCACTCTCACCATTTCTCTTCAACATAGTACTGGAAATTTTAGCCACAACAGTTAGGCAAGAAAAAGAAATACAATTTATCTGAATCAAAAAGGAAGAAAATTATTTTGTAGACAACATGATTTAATGTAGAAAACCCTAAAAATCCACCCAAAAGCTGTTAAAACTAACAAATTAATTCAGTAAAGTTACAGGATACAAAATCAACACACAAAAGTCAGTTACATTTTCATAAACTAATGACAAACTATCTTTAAAAAATTAAGAAACAGGCTTCCTTGGTGTTCCAGTGGATAGAGTCCACCTTGCAGTACAAGGGGCACCAGTTCATTCCATGACCCAGGAAGATCCCATGTGCCGAGGATCAGCTGGGCTGGTGTGTCCAATTGTGAGCCAGCGCTCTGGAGCGCATGTGCCTGGAGCCAGTGCTCTGCAGTGAGAGGCCACTGTGATGATGGGCCCACACAGGCCAAAGAATAAAGATGGATGAAAAATAAACAATTATTTAGAGGCAAATATATATATGTATTTTTTTAACAGTCAAAACTTTATGTATTTATTTATGCATTTACTCCTTTTACATAGCCTTGAACTTCAGGTCTCCAGGGGCAAGTACATTCATTCAGTAAATATTTACTGTTTGCCTATGATTTTGCGAGGCATTAATGGAGAAATGTGAGAATATAAAGATGACAGTTATATTCTCTGCTCTTAAGACGTTTACAACTGAGCTGGAGAAATGTAAATGCACACAAATACATTTTATTGCTATATAACAACTATGTTAAGTCTCTTTAGTCATATCTGACTCTGCAACCCCATGTATTGTGGCCTACCAGACTGCTTTCCATGGTATTTCTCAGGCAACAGTACTGGAGTGGGTTGCCATTTCCTTCTCCATATATATGTATCTAAAAAAAAAAAAATTAAGAAAGCAATTTCATTTATAAAATTTGTAAAAAACAATAAAACACTTAGAAATATATTTATCCAAGGAGATGAAAGACCTGAAAAGTATAAGACACTGAATAAGACACAAATAAATGCAAAGCTATCCCATGTTCTTGGATTGAAAGAATTAATACTGTGAAAATTCCCATAGTACTCAAAGCAATCTACAGGTTCAGTGTAATGCCTGTCAAAATTCTAATTGCATTTTTCACAGAAATACGAGAAAAAAGTATACTAAAATTTGTATGGAATTACAAAAGACCCCAAATAGCCAAAGCCATCTTGAGAAAGAACAACAAAGTAGGAGACATCATACTTCCTGATTTCAAACTTTGTAATATATACAAAGCTATAGTGATCAAAGCAATATGGTACTGGCATAAAAACAGACAGACCAGTAAATTAATAGAGAGCCCAGAAATATATCCAAGCATATATGGTCAACTAATTTGTGATAAGAGTGCCAAGAACACATGATAGGAAAAGGATAGCCTCTTCAATAAGTGGGAAACCTGTATGTCCACATGCAAAAGAATGAAACTGACCACTGTCATACACCACTCACAAAAGTTAACTTGAAAAGGATTAGACTTTGATGCAAAATCTGATACTATAAAACTAGAAGAAAACATCAGCAACAGTTCCTTGAGTTTTACCAAATTGGTCTTGGTAGCAGTCAAAACTTTATGTATTTATTTATGCATTTACTCCTTTTACATAGCCTTGAACTTCAGGTCTCCAGGGGCAAGTACATTCATTCAGTAAATATTTACTGTTTGCCTATGATTTTCGAGGCATTAATGGAGAAATGTGAGAATATAAAGATGACAGTTATATTCTCTGCTCTTAAGACGTTTACAACTGAGCTGGAGAAATGTAAATGCACACAAATACATTTTATTGCTATATAACAACTATGTTAAGTCTCTTTAGTCATATCTGACTCTGCAACCCCATGTATTGTGGCCTACCAGACTGCTTTCCATGGTATTTCTCAGGCAACAGTACTGGAGTGGGTTGCCATTTCCTTCTCCATATATATGTATCTAAAAAAAAAAAAATTAAGAAAGCAATTTCATTTATAAAATTTGTAAAAAACAATAAAACACTTAGAAATATATTTATCCAAGGAGATGAAAGACCTGAAAAGTATAAGACACTGAATAAGACACAAATAAATGCAAAGCTATCCCATGTTCTTGGATTGAAAGAATTAATACTGTGAAAATTCCCATAGTACTCAAAGCAATCTACAGGTTCAGTGTAATGCCTGTCAAAATTCTAATTGCATTTTTCACAGAAATACGAGAAAAAAGTATACTAAAATTTGTATGGAATTACAAAAGACCCCAAATAGCCAAAGCCATCTTGAGAAAGAACAACAAAGTAGGAGACATCATACTTCCTGATTTCAAACTTTGTAATATATACAAAGCTATAGTGATCAAAGCAATATGGTACTGGCATAAAAACAGACAGACCAGTAAATTAATAGAGAGCCCAGAAATATATCCAAGCATATATGGTCAACTAATTTGTGATAAGAGTGCCAAGAACACATGATAGGAAAAGGATAGCCTCTTCAATAAGTGGGAAACCTGTATGTCCACATGCAAAAGAATGAAACTGACCACTGTCATACACCACTCACAAAAGTTAACTTGAAAAGGATTAGACTTTGATGCAAAATCTGATACTATAAAACTAGAAGAAAACATCAGCAACAGTTCCTTGAGTTTTACCAAATTGGTCTTGGTAGCAGTTTACTGGATATGACACCAAAAGCACAGGAAATAAAAGCTGAAATAAACGAGAGATTATATCAAACAAAAGAGCTTCTTCTACCTACCAAAGGAAACAGTCAAGGGCTTCCCTGGTGTCTTAGTGGTAAAGAATCCGCCTGCCCATGCAGGAGACACAGGTTCAATCCCTAGGAAGGTCCCACATGCCTCAGAGCAACTAACCCCAAGTGCCACAGCTACTGAGTCTGTGCTTTAGTGCCCAGGAGCTGCAACTACTGAAGCCCGACCACCTCAGAGCCCATGTGCCACAGTCAGAGAGTAGCTTCCACTCACAGCGACTAGAGAAAAGTCCGAGCAGCAGCGAAGCCCCAGCGTGGCCAAAAATAAATATATACAATTACTTTTTTAAAAGGACATAATCAATATATTGAAAAGGCACCCTTTTCAATGGAGAAGGGGATAAAATACTTGGAAACTATGTACCTAATAAAGGATTAATATTCAAAGTACATAAAGAACTCATATATACTGGGCTTCCCTGGTGGTCCAGTGGGTAAGGACACCGCCTTGCAGTGCAAGGGGCGCCAGTTCGGTCCCTGGCCTGGGAAGATTCCACGTGCCACGGAGCGGCTGGACCCATGTGTCCAATTACCAAGCCGGAGCTCTGGAGCGCATGCGCCCAGAGCCAGTGCTCTGTGACAACAGAGGCCACCGCGATGGGAGGCCCACACGGGCCAAAGAACAAAGATGGATGAAACTGAATAAATGAAAGACCAATAGAAGTGGCCCGCCCACCCCCCGCTCCCTCCCCAACCTGCCCCTCCCCCAAAAGAAAAAAAGAACTCATATAACTCCACAGCAAGAAAGCAAATAACTCAATTTGAAAATGGGTGACGGAGTTAAAATATGCATTTTTTCCTGAAGAAGACATACAAGTGGCCAATAGAATGAAACTGACCACTGTCATACACCACTCACAAAAGTTAACTTGAAAAGGATTAGACTTTGATGCAAAATCTGATACTATAAAACTAGAAGAAAACATCAGCAACAGTTCCTTGAGTTTTACCAAATTGGTCTTGGTAGCAGTTTACTGGATATGACACCAAAAGCACAGGAAATAAAAGCTGAAATAAACGAGAGATTATATCAAACAAAAGAGCTTCTTCTACCTACCAAAGGAAACAGTCAAGGGCTTCCCTGGTGTCTTAGTGGTAAAGAATCCGCCTGCCCATGCAGGAGACACAGGTTCAATCCCTAGGAAGGTCCCACATGCCTCAGAGCAACTAACCCCAAGTGCCACAGCTACTGAGTCTGTGCTTTAGTGCCCAGGAGCTGCAACTACTGAAGCCCGACCACCTCAGAGCCCATGTGCCACAGTCAGAGAGTAGCTTCCACTCACAGCGACTAGAGAAAAGTCCGAGCAGCAGCGAAGCCCCAGCGTGGCCAAAAATAAATATATACAATTACTTTTTTAAAAGGACATAATCAATATATTGAAAAGGCACCCTTTTCAATGGAGAAGGGGATAAAATACTTGGAAACTATGTACCTAATAAAGGATTAATATTCAAAGTACATAAAGAACTCATATATACTGGGCTTCCCTGGTGGTCCAGTGGGTAAGGACACCGCCTTGCAGTGCAAGGGGCGCCAGTTCGGTCCCTGGCCTGGGAAGATTCCACGTGCCACGGAGCGGCTGGACCCATGTGTCCAATTACCAAGCCGGAGCTCTGGAGCGCATGCGCCCAGAGCCAGTGCTCTGTGACAACAGAGGCCACCGCGATGGGAGGCCCACACGGGCCAAAGAACAAAGATGGATGAAACTGAATAAATGAAAGACCAATAGAAGTGGCCCGCCCACCCCCCGCTCCCTCCCCAACCTGCCCCTCCGCCAAAAGAAAAAAAAAGAACTCATATAACTCCACAGCAAGAAAGCAAATAACTCAATTTGAAAATGGGTGACGGAGTTAAAATATGCATTTTTTCCTGAAGAAGACATACAAGTGGCCAATAGAGGCATGAAAAGGTGCTCAGCATCATTAATTGTGTGTGTGTGTGTGTGTGTGTGTGTGTGTGCACGTGCTCAGTGGCTCAGTTCTGTCCAATTCTTTGCAACCTCCTGGACTGTAGCCCACCAGGCTGCTCTGTCCATGGGATTTTCCAGGCAAGAATCCTGGAGTGGGCTGCCATTTCCTATTCCTGGAGAGCTTCCTGACCCAGAGATTGAACCCACATCTCTTATGTCTTTTGCATTGGCAGTGAAATTCTTTACCACTAGTGCCAACTGGGAAGTCCCACTAATCATGAGAGAAATGTAAATCAAAACCATCAAAAGAACTATGAGACATCACCTCATAACTGTTAGGACGGCTATTATCAAAAAGAGAAATCAGGGCTTCCTTGGTGGTCTAGTGGGTAAGGACACTGCCTTGCAGTACAAGAGGTACCAGTTTGATCCCTGGCCTGGAGCGGAGCGGCTGGACCAAAGTGTCCAACTACCAAGCAGGAGCTCTGGAGCGCATGCGCCTGGAGCCAGTGCTCTGCAACAAAAGGGGCCACTGCGATGGGAGGCCCACAGAGGCCAAAGAACAAAGATAGATAAATGAAAGATCAATAGAAGTGGTCTAAAAAAATAAAATAAAATAAGAGAAATCAAGTGTTGGTGAGGATGTGGCAAAAAGGGACCCATTATGAACTCCTGTGGGAATGTAAATTGGTGCAGCCACTATGGTAAACAGTATGGAAATTGCTCAAAGAATTAAAAATAGAAGCATCACATTCTCCAGCAAACCCACTCTGGTTACATATCCACAGGAAATGAAATCAGTCTAGGGATATCTTCTCACTCATGTTCACTGCAGCATCATTCACAATAGCCAAGATATGGAAGCAACCTAAGTGTCCTTCAACAGATGAATGGATCAAGAAAATGGGATATATATAGCAAGGGAATATTATTCAGCCATAAAATATGAAAAAAAATTCTACCATTTGGGACCACATGGATGAATCTGGCTTCCTTGTGGTTCAGTGGTAAAGAATCCGCCTGCAATGCAGGAGCCTCAGGAGACACAGGTTTGATTCCTAGGTCGGGAAAATTCCCATGGAGGGGGGCATGGCAACCCTCTCCAGTATTCTTGCTTGGAGAACCCCATGGACAAAGGAGCCCGCCAGGCTCTTCTGTTTATGGGATTTTCCAGGCAAGAATCCTGGAGTGGGCTGCCATTTCCTATTCCTGGAGAGCTTCCTGACCCAGAGATTGAACCCACATCTCTTATGTCTTTTGCATTGGCAGTGAAATTCTTTACCACTAGTGCCAACTGGGAAGTCCCACTAATCATGAGAGAAATGTAAATCAAAACCATCAAAAGAACTATGAGACATCACCTCATAACTGTTAGGACGGCTATTATCAAAAAGAGAAATCAGGGCTTCCTTGGTGGTCTAGTGGGTAAGGACACTGCCTTGCAGTACAAGAGGTACCAGTTTGATCCCTGGCCTGGAGCGGAGCGGCTGGACCAAAGTGTCCAACTACCAAGCAGGAGCTCTGGAGCGCATGCGCCTGGAGCCAGTGCTCTGCAACAAAAGGGGCCACTGCGATGGGAGGCCCACAGAGGCCAAAGAACAAAGATAGATAAATGAAAGATCAATAGAAGTGGTCTAAAAAAATAAAATAAAATAAGAGAAATCAAGTGTTGGTGAGGATGTGGCAAAAAGGGACCCATTATGAACTCCTGTGGGAATGTAAATTGGTGCAGCCACTATGGTAAACAGTATGGAAATTGCTCAAAGAATTAAAAATAGAAGCATCACATTCTCCAGCAAACCCACTCTGGTTACATATCCACAGGAAATGAAATCAGTCTAGGGATATCTTCTCACTCATGTTCACTGCAGCATCATTCACAATAGCCAAGATATGGAAGCAACCTAAGTGTCCTTCAACAGATGAATGGATCAAGAAAATGGGATATATATAGCAAGGGAATATTATTCAGCCATAAAATATGAAAAAAAATTCTACCATTTGGGACCACATGGATGAATCTGGCTTCCCTTGTGGTTCAGTGGTAAAGAATCCGCCTGCAATGCAGGAGCCTCAGGAGACACAGGTTTGATTCCTAGGTCGGGAAAATTCCCATGGAGGGGGGCATGGCAACCCTCTCCAGTATTCTTGCTTGGAGAACCCCATGGACAAAGGAGCCTAGAGGATAACAGTCTATAGAGTCACAAAAAGTCGGACACGACTGAAGCAGCTTGGCACACATGTCCAGATGAACCTGAGGGGAGCATTAAGCTACGTGAAATCAGCATGTGAGAGAGAGATAAACACTAGTATTGTTTATATGTAGGGTCTTAAAAAAAAAAAATTAACATCCTGATGTTAAAAATTTGTGTGATCTTCCCTGGTGGTTCAGTGGGTAAAGAGTCTGCCTTGCAATGCGAAGGGCACCGGTTCAATCCCTGGCCCGGGAAGATCCCATGTGCTGTGGAGCAGCCGGACCGGTGTGTCCAATTGCGAGCCAGCACTATGGCGCGCATATGCCAAGAGCCAGTGCTCTGCAGCAAGAGAGGCCACTGCGATGGGAGGCCCACACATGCCAAAGAATAAAGATGGATGAAAATAATAATAACTAAAAAAAATCTTGTGGCATGAAGTTAAAAAAAAATTCTAAAAAAAAAAAAAATCTGTGGGTATCTCGGTCTTGATAAACATGAGAAGCCTGCAGGGCATCAGGGGAGATTTCAGAGGCTGCTCCCTGTGTAGCTCAGGGCTAGAGATGATGGGGTATTGCAAACCTGGATCTAACGGCCAAGGTCCTGGGCTCAATCTTGACTCCTGTGGGGCTTCCCCTTCTCAGGGCCTCACTGCAGAAGCAGGAAGTACTGTCTTAGGCTCAGCTTCCGCTCTGGGTGTTTTGGTACTGCCAAATCACCCCATTACACTGGGGACCTTCCCACTTGGGGCTACAGTACTTTCACTTCCCGACCCCCAGCCCCGCCCAGCACATGAGAGCACCTTGGTCTACACTTGTTTCCAAGAACTGGGCACAAACTCCTGGATCAAGAAAATGGGATATATATAGCAAGGGAATATTATTCAGCCATAAAATATGAAAAAAAATTCTACCATTTGGGACCACATGGATGAATCTGGCTTCCCTTGTGGTTCAGTGGTAAAGAATCCGCCTGCAATGCAGGAGCCTCAGGAGACACAGGTTTGATTCCTAGGTCGGGAAAATTCCCATGGAGGGGGGCATGGCAACCCTCTCCAGTATTCTTGCTTGGAGAACCCCATGGACAAAGGAGCCTAGAGGATAACAGTCTATAGAGTCACAAAAAGTCGGACACGACTGAAGCAGCTTGGCACACATGTCCAGATGAACCTGAGGGGAGCATTAAGCTACGTGAAATCAGCATGTGAGAGAGAGATAAACACTAGTATTGTTTATATGTAGGGTCTTAAAAAAAAAAAATTAACATCCTGATGTTAAAAATTTGTGTGATCTTCCCTGGTGGTTCAGTGGGTAAAGAGTCTGCCTTGCAATGCGAAGGGCACCGGTTCAATCCCTGGCCCGGGAAGATCCCATGTGCTGTGGAGCAGCCGGACCGGTGTGTCCAATTGCGAGCCAGCACTATGGCGCGCATATGCCAAGAGCCAGTGCTCTGCAGCAAGAGAGGCCACTGCGATGGGAGGCCCACACATGCCAAAGAATAAAGATGGATGAAAATAATAATAACTAAAAAAAATCTTGTGGCATGAAGTTAAAAAAAAATTCTAAAAAAAAAAAAAATCTGTGGGTATCTCGGTCTTGATAAACATGAGAAGCCTGCAGGGCATCAGGGGAGATTTCAGAGGCTGCTCCCTGTGTAGCTCAGGGCTAGAGATGATGGGGTATTGCAAACCTGGATCTAACGGCCAAGGTCCTGGGCTCAATCTTGACTCCTGTGGGGCTTCCCCTTCTCAGGGCCTCACTGCAGAAGCAGGAAGTACTGTCTTAGGCTCAGCTTCCGCTCTGGGTGTTTTGGTACTGCCAAATCACCCCATTACACTGGGGACCTTCCCACTTGGGGCTACAGTACTTTCACTTCCCCCGACCCCCCCAGCCCCCGCCCCAGCACATGAGAGCACCTTGGTCTACACTTGTTTCCAAGAACTGGGCACAAACTCCAAGGGAGGAGTAATGATAGGAAGGTGGGGGAGGGAGATAGATAAACAGAGGAAGAGGGACAGGCATGCAGATAAGAGGCCAGAAACCAGAAAGGAAGAGGACAGAGATCTGGTGAGGAAGGGGACAGAGATCTAAAGAGAGGGATAAAGATCCAGCAAGAAAAGAAAGAGATTCAGAGAGAGAAGGACAAGAGACTGTGAGGGCTGGAAAGTTGGGGCAGAGATGAATCCAGAGATGGCAAAGCTTTGCAGGCAGTGAGGTCAGAGTGTCTGTGAGGTCGGCTGCTCTCCAGGGCCAGCCTGGGGTCCTGGGGCCCAGAGTAGGTGGGATGTAAGTTATATCAGGATTCCCTGTGAGTCCCCCAGTCTAAGCCATGGAGACCTGGGAGGGACTGCCTGGCGTGTCCTTGGTGCCCACCAATTCCAGGGCCCGTAAGGTACTTATGTGTGCATCCAAGTGGGGTAGGGAAACAGCGATGGAGACCCAGAAGAAAGTCATCTCGCCCGTAGAGGGAGGGGGTGGGGCTTCACCCTTGGAACTTCCTCTTTGAGTTCTTCCTTTCTCTTTTCTCTCAGCCTCTCCCCCTCTCTCTCAAGGTCTCTCTACGCGCATTCTCCCTACTGCCACCACCCTTTTGTCCTGTCACCTGTCTTGTCTCACCCCTCTAGGAGAAGATGTCAGCCCAGGATGGCTGCCTCAGCCTCATCAAGTACCTCCTCTTCGTCTTCAACCTCTTCTTCTTCGTAAGTTGCCTTCCGGCTCTCCGCACAGGGCCCAGCCCCTGCCGCAGCCGCCCGATCTCATATCCACGCTTCGCCCACCCACCACTCTCTCCTCTCCCCAGGTCCTAGGCAGCCTTATTTTCTGCTTCGGCATCTGGATACTCATCGACAAGACCAGCTTTGTGTCCTTTGTGGGTAAGGGGACTGGGGCCAACTGGGGAGTTGTCCTGGAGCAGGTGTGAACAAGGCTCCCCTCCACAGGACTCCTGGGGCTTCCCTCGTCCAAGGGAGGCCGTGGTCCCCAGGTTCCTTGTCTGATCTTAGGCTCTCCTCCAGCTCTTGCTCCTACCACAACTCTCTGAGCCTCTGCTTCCTCCTCTGGCAAATGAGTCGTACATACCAATGATAATAATAACGGCCTTTTCTAGGTCAAATCTGACTTCCTAGGAGTCAGATTTGGGGCGATGCTCATCAGATTCTTCCATAATGCTTCCCTCTCTTGAGGTTCAGAGATGGGAAGCCACTTACTGAATGTCACACAGCAAGGAAGGAGACGAGCAGATGAACATTAATAATCATTGTAGGAAAATAACACTGGGGTAGCAGTCAAAATTCTAACAGCTCATATTTAATAAATGTTTGCTCTGAGGAGAGGACCAGATTGAACACATGCCTCCCGTGTGTTCCTCAAAACAACTCTAGGAAATAGACATCATTATTCTCTGGGTCTCAGGGAGGTTTCAGTGGTGAATCCACTGTCACAGAACAAGGGATGAGAATGAAACTATAGGGTGTGAGGAAGAGCAGGGGGAGGAGAGACTGAGAACAAGAGGGAAAGACAAAGACCAGGAAGAAAGATGGACAGAGATCCAGAAGGAAGGAAACAGAGACCTAACAACAGAGAGGACCAGAGACCAGAGAAAGAGAGTGGTAGAAAGAGTTTCAAAAGACAGAGATTCAGGGTGGGACGGGAACAGATAAAAGGATGCCAGGAGCCCAGGAAGAGGTGACCCAGATTACTGTTCCTTACTCGGGTGGCGTGTGGGCCGAGAATGGGGCTGCCCAGAGCTGTGCACATGCAGCCCAGAGTCACTGTCTCTCCTCTCCCCCAGGCTTGTCTTTCATGCCCTTGCAGATCTGGTCTAAGGCACTGGCCATCTCAGGAGTCCTCACCATGGGCCTTGCCCTCCTGGGCTGTGTGGGGGCCCTGAAGGAGTTCCGCTGCCTCCTGGGCCTGGTGAGTTCCCCTACCCACCTCCACTCCTAGGATCGTTCACTGCTTGCCCTTAAGTAGGACCCTGGCAGCCCCTTCATCCTGAGGAGGGGCTCAGCCGGACTGCTCTACTCTGTCCCTCCCCTGTGCCCAGTATTTTGGGACCCTGCTGCTGCTGTTTGCCACACAGATCACCCTGGGAATCCTCATCTCCACTCAGAGACTCCAGGTGAGCTCACCTTCTTCTCCCCTATCCCCAGCTAGTGGGAGGGGGCGGGGTGTGGAAAGAGAACCAAAGGCAGACAGGGACTGACACAGACAAATAACGGAGAGACAGAGAAGATAGAAAGAGAACAGAGACAGAAAGACAGAGACTGGCAGAGAGACCCAGAGAAGGAGCTAGAGTAGACAGAGGGTCAGAGGAAGACTCACCGACATGGACAGAGGAAGACAGAGGTCTAAAAGCAAGCACAGGAAAGAAAGGAACAAAAGAAAAAAATATTCAGAGAAACGGAAGGCTCTGAGAGAGACAAAACCTAATGAGATCGTGGGAGATAAAAGGGAAAGATAAATGGTAGAAACAGGCAAAGAGATGTTGAGGGACAGGGAAACATAATTAGCCATTCAGTGAAACACCTGAGGCCGACATGAAGCGGCTCAGAGACCACCTGCGACTGAGGCAGTTCCGGAGTGGCTGGAGTGGGTTGGAGCAGTGGGCGGTGGGGAGGCAGGTGGGAGATTCAGCCTCAATCCCGGCCCGTCAGCTGGAGCGGAAAGTGAAGGAACTTGTCCTCAAGACGATCCAAACCTACCGCTCCCACGGGGAGGAGACGGCGCGGAGGAGAGCTGGGACTACGTGCAGTTTCAGGTGTGTGACGCCCGCCCACCAGGACCCCTGACTCTAGCTCTGGGCCTCTGACTTGGCTTGCCCTCTACCTCAAGGAGACTTGGCCACGGGGTCCAAGACCCAAGCTCTAGACCCATCTAAGGCACTGGCCATCTCAGGAGTCCTCACCATGGGCCTTGCCTCCTGGGCTGTGTGGGGGCCCTGAAGGAGTTCCGCTGCCTCCTGGGCCTGGTGAGTTCCCCACCCACCTCCACTCCTAGGATCGTTCACTGCTTGCCCTTAAGTAGGACCCTGGCAGCCCCTTCATCCTGAGGAGGGGCTCAGCCGGACTGCTCTACTCTGTCCCTCCCCTGTGCCCAGTATTTTGGGACCCTGCTGCTGCTGTTTGCCACACAGATCACCCTGGGAATCCTCATCTCCACTCAGAGACTCCAGGTGAGCTCACCTTCTTCTCCCCTATCCCCAGCTAGTGGGAGGGGGCGGGGTGTGGAAAGAGAACCAAAGGCAGACAGGGACTGACACAGACAAATAACGGAGAGACAGAGAAGATAGAAAGAGAACAGAGACAGAAAGACAGAGACTGGCAGAGAGACCCAGAGAAGGAGCTAGAGTAGACAGAGGGTCAGAGGAAGACTCACCGACATGGACAGAGGAAGACAGAGGTCTAAAAGCAAGCACAGGAAAGAAAGGAACAAAAGAAAAAAATATTCAGAGAAACGGAAGGCTCTGAGAGAGACAAAACCTAATGAGATCGTGGGAGATAAAAGGGAAAGATAAATGGTAGAAACAGGCAAAGAGATGTTGAGGGACAGGGAAACATAATTAGCCATTCAGTGAAACACCTGAGGCCGACATGAAGCGGCTCAGAGACCACCTGCGACTGAGGCAGTTCCGGAGTGGCTGGAGTGGGTTGGAGCAGTGGGCGGTGGGGAGGCAGGTGGGAGATTCAGCCTCAATCCCGGCCCGTCAGCTGGAGCGGAAAGTGAAGGAACTTGTCCTCAAGACGATCCAAACCTACCGCTCCCACGGGGAGGAGACGGCGGCGGAGGAGAGCTGGGACTACGTGCAGTTTCAGGTGTGTGGACGCCGCCGCCCACCAGGACCCCTGACTCTAGCTCTGGGCCTCTGACTTGGCTTGCCCTCTACCTCAAGGAGACTTGGCCACGGGGTCCAAGACCCAAGCTCTAGACCCATCTAAGGCACCACCTCCAGCCTTGGCCCCCAGGACCCAACCCCCTTAGTGGCTCCGCCCCCTGCCTCGACAAGACTGGTCCTCAGCCCCTAAGCCTCACCTCACCCCATTCCCTGCCCAGTAGTTGACTCTGGTTCCCCAGGGACAGGGCCCAAGTGAGACTCCATTCCCCGGTCACTCACACGGCCCCATCCTCCCAACCATTTGTCCCCTAATTGAGGCTGAATTGTACTGCCTACCCATCCTCCACAGCACGATTCTGCAGCTCTTCCCCAGCCCCAGAACCCCGCCTCCGTGACCCCCCCCTAACCTCATGTTCCCCCAATGTCCCTTGACCCTACTGTGACCCCCCCGGGCCACAGTCCCCACTTAGCCCTCTGCTCCCCAGAATCCAGTCATACCCGTCACCCAGTCCCTTACCCCCAAAGCACCTCGCATCCCTCTGGTGCCTGTTCCTTTTTTTTTTTTTTTTTTTTTTGGAGTATAGTTGCTTTGCAATGCTGTGTTGGCTGTACCCTGTTCCTCTGACTCTCGTTCGTCTCCCAGTTGCGCTGCTGTGGCTGGAACGCTCCTCAGGACTGGTTCCGTATCCCCAGCATGAAAAGCAACGAGTCCGAAGGGCACCGCGTGCCCTGCTCCTGCTATAACTCATCGGCCACCAACGACTCCGCAATCTTCGATAAGATGATCTTCTCCCAGTTTAGCCGGCTCGGCCCACTGGCGCGGCCCCGACACAATGCAGATGTTTGCTCGGTCCCCGCAGACGGCGACATCTACCGGGAGGTGGGGCGATGTGCAGCGCAGAACATAGGAGGGGTCGAACAGGGTGCGGCGGCAGGAAAGGGCTGTCCTACGACAGGGGCAGAACCCCTAGCAAGGGGCGGGATCTTTTGGAAGGGTGGAGCCTAAAGGAAAGGCTCAGGCCAAAGGGCAGGATCTGGAATGCTGATGTTGGGGATGGGGTCTTCAGCTTGGACTTGCCGAAGCCCAGAGACCAGACGCCCCCGATAAATAGGGGAAGGGGACCGTACCTGAAAGAGGGATTAATGTCACAGAACCAGTGATGAGGATGAAACTATGGGGGGCGAGGAGGAGCTGAAGGAGGACAGACTGAGAACAAGAGGGAAAGACAGAAACCAGTAAGAAAGAGGGACAGATCCAGAAAAGAAAAAAAAGGGAATAAAGACCTAAAGACAGAGAGGGCAAGAGACCAGAGAGAGTTGGAAAGGATTCCAAGAGAGGATAGTTGGGGCTGAGGACAGGGGGCCCGGGCTTGAGGGCGAGTTCCAAAAGGCACCCTTCCTATAACCTGTTCCTGTTTCCATCCTCAGGGCTGCAGAGAGAATCTCCGCAATTGGCTGAACAACAACCTCATCTCCATAGTGGGCATTTGTCTCGGCGTGGGTCTACTTGAGGTGATCTGCCCCTACTCGCGATTGGCCTAAATGGCCCTACCCCCCAAATGTGCCTCTCTGGGAAAGGCGTGTGCATGATAGAGCTCCAGCCAATCCAGGCCTTTCTGGGATGCCAGCTGGGAGACCTAGCCTCTGTGAGCGCTGATTGGTTGCACCGAGGAGCAGGCGTTCCTCCTCTTCCTCGCGAGGCTCCCATTGGTCCTCCCTGGCATATCGGCCTCTTGATACAGGCCGCTATATCCCCCTCTCCCCGCAGGTGAGTGTAGCGGGGCTGAGCCTGCTACTGCCGCGCAGCCTGTTCCACCGGGAACCGCAGTCGCAGGTGCCGGGGGCCTACAGTTCGAGCGCCGGGCCAGGCCCGAGCACCGACGGCAGCGGCGGGCGCTATGGTGTGCTGAGCGCCAGCGGGCGTAGCGGCAGTCCGTGGGGTGGCTGGGGCATGGTGGATGCCTGCCCCAACTGGGGAGACAAGACCCCGCAGGTCAAGCTGCCCAAGATTCTGGGGCCCTGGTCGCTTTGGGATCGAGACAAGGAACAACTTGAGACCGGGAGTGCAGGCGCGGAGATGGAGTTGGAATTAGAGGCCGAGACGGAGGGAGAGATAGACGCGCCTCCAGAATAAAGGACCCTGGGATTTCTCCCGATCACGCTGCTTCTCAGACTCTAGACCTAGGCTAGACGAAGCTGATTCCCCCTCCCCAACCCTATTTCCCCTTCCAGCTTCAGACTTTACTCCCAACCCTCCCCAGCTCACCCATATCTTTGGTGCCCTACGCAATTACCTCTAGCCCGTTTACCCTTAATGCCGCCACATTCCCCAAACTCCCGTCCCTAAATCACCCCCGGCCCCAGGCCTCCCTCTAGCCACGCCCACCTCCCACCTCCGTAACGAGGTCCCGCCCATCTCACGGGTCCTTTATCTCTTCCCCTGGCCTTACCCCCTAGGTTTTCCCTCGGGACCCCCGTCTCTCCCGGCACCCTCTCTAATTCTCTGGCCGCGTCTCCTTTCTCTGTAGCTCAGCTTCATGACGCTCTCCATATTCCTGTGCAGAAACCTGGACCACGTCTACAATCGGCTCGCTCGGTACCGCTAGGCCCGCCCCCCCACTGCCCCGCCCCGAGCCCCACCCCACCCCCTCAAATGCCTTGGGCCTTTGGTTCCCTGTAAATATTAATCCCCAGTCGGCCCCAGCCTCTGGGCCCTCATTCCCCTCGGGGACCCAGGTGTCTGCCTACCCCGCTGCCGTCACCCCTTGGGACCTGGGGTTTCCGGCCACTAGCTTCCTGCCCCGAATGACATGTTTCCTTGCCTTAGCAGCCAACCTACCACCTCCCACTAGATTATTTTTAGCCCAAACCCCAAATAAACCCCCTGCGTTTTGGTAAAATAGCTTTATCCTCTGAAAACACAAACCAACACACTTTGCGGGGAAAGGGGATTAAGGGAGGACAGAGAGGCCACACAGATTAGCCCCGCGGCTCATTCAGAAGAGGGCATGAGATTAAAAGGCCTCGCCCCCACTGCTCGCCCAGCTGAGGAAAAGCCACGACCCTAACACCCACTTATAAATATCTCTTGTTATATTAAAAAAAAATATATTTCCAGGGCCCACCTGACTCTGCTCCTGCACAGAAAGGGTTAACCTTCAATATTTGATATCAGGGTTCCAGGATTGGGGGGGGGGGGTGGTAAGGAGAGGCAGAATGAGAAGAGGGAGATGCGGGAAAACAGAGGGACAAGCCCATGTGTCTCCGGGGCCCTCCAAAACACCCAAAACAGAGCCAAGGGAGGGCACCTGTCAGAGACAGAAACCAGTGCTGCCCCAGGGGCTGTCTCACTCCCGTCTCCTCAGTGTCTAACGCTCTGGAGTGACCTGTCCTTCCAGACGCCCCTGCGAGGTTCCAGTATCAGGATCCACCTTTTCCCAGCCCATTCAACTCACCACCCAGCTTTTAAGGTCCTAGCTGGGAGTAGCCCCCTCCCCAAACAAGCAGCATGGGGAAAGCTGGAGGTCATTCCTAAGAGGAGGGTATTCCAGGGGTGGGCCACGTTGGGGTCCCCCTTCAGTCCCTGACCAGGCGGTAGATATGGTGCTGGGCCCCCCGCTCGCTGGTGGAGACCTCAAAGACGTAGGCGGTGCAGAGCAGCAGTTCCTGGGTATCTCGGTTTGTCACCACCTGCCAAGGGGGCCAGGATAAAAGGGTTTATGCCTGGAAGGCAGGGCAGGGAACACGGTGCCCTCCCCGAGGCGTCGTGGGATATCCAGAAAAGGGGTCCCCACCATGTCATGTTCCCCCTGGCAGAAGGGATGCCCAACATGCGGGTTCTAGGTTTGAGGGTCAGCAAGGAGGGGCCTCCCATCAGATGGTGTATCATGTTACGGGGTCATCACACTCTCCAGAGTTAGAGGGCATCCTACCGTACATGTTACCCGGGCTAAGGTTAGGTTCCCTGTGAAGCGGGGTCCCCTACACTAAAGACCCACTGTGGAGTGTCCTTCAGGTCAGTTTCCCTCTTGTGAGAATGCTGTGGGATCCCCCCCGATATTTTTTTGCAAGGTAAAGGGGTCCCCTAAGCTCAGGGTCAAGTGTGAGGCCCCCCATGTCAGTTTCCGAGGTGAAGGGTCCCCAGGCTGAGTGAGGGTCTGTTGTGGGCCCCCTGGGGCCTCCACCTTCCCGGAGGATGGGTTGTTATATTAAAAATATATTTCCAGGGCCCACCTGACTCTGCTCCTGCACAGAAAGGGTTAACCTTCAATATTTGATATCAGGGTTCCAGGATTGGGGGGGGGGGGGGGTAAGGAGAGGCAGAATGAGAAGAGGGAGATGCGGGAAAACAGAGGGACAAGCCCATGTGTCTCCGGGGCCCTCCAAAACACCCAAAACAGAGCCAAGGGAGGGCACCTGTCAGAGACAGAAACCAGTGCTGCCCCAGGGGCTGTCTCACTCCCGTCTCCTCAGTGTCTAACGCTCTGGAGTGACCTGTCCTTCCAGACGCCCCTGCGAGGTTCCAGTATCAGGATCCACCTTTTCCCAGCCCATTCAACTCACCACCCAGCTTTTAAGGTCCTAGCTGGGAGTAGCCCCCTCCCCAAACAAGCAGCATGGGGAAAGCTGGAGGTCATTCCTAAGAGGAGGGTATTCCAGGGGTGGGCCACGTTGGGGTCCCCCTTCAGTCCCTGACCAGGCGGTAGATATGGTGCTGGGCCCCCCGCTCGCTGGTGGAGACCTCAAAGACGTAGGCGGTGCAGAGCAGCAGTTCCTGGGTATCTCGGTTTGTCACCACCTGCCAAGGGGGCCAGGATAAAAGGGTTTATGCCTGGAAGGCAGGGCAGGGAACACGGTGCCCTCCCCGAGGCGTCGTGGGATATCCAGAAAAGGGGTCCCCACCATGTCATGTTCCCCCTGGCAGAAGGGATGCCCAACATGCGGGTTCTAGGTTTGAGGGTCAGCAAGGAGGGGCCTCCCATCAGATGGTGTATCATGTTACGGGGTCATCACACTCTCCAGAGTTAGAGGGCATCCTACCGTACATGTTACCCGGGCTAAGGTTAGGTTCCCTGTGAAGCGGGGTCCCCTACACTAAAGACCCACTGTGGAGTGTCCTTCAGGTCAGTTTCCCTCTTGTGAGAATGCTGTGGGATCCCCCCCGATATTTTTTTGCAAGGTAAAGGGGTCCCCTAAGCTCAGGGTCAAGTGTGAGGCCCCCCATGTCAGTTTCCGAGGTGAAGGGTCCCCAGGCTGAGTGAGGGTCTGTTGTGGGCACTGCCCTCCACTTCAGGGGCCCTGCTCAGGCCCAGTGCAGCCCGTCACCTGGAGGATGGTGAAGTTCTCCAGCACACTGTTCATCATATAACGCTCGGGCAGCTGCCGCAGCTTGTGCAGAAAATTCACCAGGTACTCGCACATGGGCGAGCGCAGCAGGCGGTACACGAACCTCCCGTCCTCCAGCTGGGCCCGCTCCGTCTGAACCAGGGGACAGGGGATGGGGCACGGGGAGGACGGGGACTCAGAGACAGGGGCGACACCCCAGGGCCGACCCGGCTCTTTGCCACGTCTCAGACGCCACACCCTCTCCCCACCGCCATCTTCCCTCCCTCGTCGCATCCAGTGACCGAAGATGAAACTCCACACCCTCAGGTACCCAGTTCAGGATTACGGAGCCTGCAACCAGGGACCCCTCCAACCTCTCAGAGCGGTGCCCTGAACCCTCAAAGCCCTCTGAACTCATCTGACCTCCAGGTCCTCAGATACCCTCAAACCCTCCAGAGCCCTCCAGGACATCTCCAAAGCCTCTATGACCTCTGCACTTGAGACCCCTCAAGACCTCAGCAGTCCCTAACGGTGACCCCTAACCCCCTTGCCCTGCGGACTCCTCCATACCCACAAGAACCTTTTGAATCTTACTAAATCTTTGTGCCATGCTGTGCCAAGTCGCTTCAGTTGTGTCTGACTGTTTGTGACCCTATGGCCTGTGTCCCTCCAGGCTCCTCTGTCCATGGGATTCTCCAGGCAAAAATACTGGGAAAGTGGGATGTCGTGCCCTCCTCCAGGGCATCTTCACGAGCCAGGGATCAAACGTGTGTCTCTCAGATCTCTTGCCTTGGCAGGTGGGTTCTTTACTACTAGCGCCAGCTGGGAAGCCCCAAATCTCTGTACCATATAGTATCTTTAAATCCTCAAAGTGACCCCTACATGGAACGCTGGATTAGATCTAAATCCATGCATGAAAGAGCCTAGGATACACCACGCCACCCCACCATGCAGACCCCCAAAGGCCTGAGCACTTGTAGCTCTTGGTTCGTTTAGTCTGCACCCCCAGAGTGGCAGGTGGCTGGGCGCTCACTTGCCCAGAGCTCCACCCCTCCAGCCTCACCTCCACCTTCTCCACCACCTGCTTGCCAAAGGAGCAGACCTTGGAGGAGCAGGTGAGGGTCATGTGTTCCAGGCTCTCGTACTGGCTGCTCACGCCATAGAAGCCGCCGCTGCTGCTGCCGGCCCCCACCTCCTCACCGCTCGGGCCCCAGTTCAGGTCCGCCTGCGGGGTGGGGAAGCACAGGGAACACTGGAGGGGATGTCCCTTCATCCAAGAAGTGGGGCCTCTGCTCCACAGCCTGGTGCTGCCCATTGCTTTGCGGTCAACAAGTCCCCACCTCTCCATGCCAGTTTCTGGGAAAAAAAACCACCCCTTTTTCCAGCAGTTGGGACCCCCAATAGCCCTGAACCTCTCTCTCTCTCCCACCAATTTCTCCACCAAAGAGGCCCTGGAATTCCATTTTTCCTCCTGAAACCCTCAATTCAGGAGGTCGGCCCCTTCCAAGAGCCTAGTTACTAAGGAGGTAGCTATTCCCTAGCAACCAGAGGCTCTCCCTTAGGGCCTCCATGACCCCGGCTGCTTAGAAAAGTGGCTACTCCCTAGCAACGGGGCCTGGTGAGGTCTGGGAAACCCTGACTCCTCTCTAGAAGTCTTCCAGGCCCTTTCAGCCCATTTTCAAAGGTCAGATCCCTTCATGATCCCAGTGGCCAAGTAGACAGACTGCCCAGGGATCGAACCCTCACCACCTGCAGCAGAAGTGCAGCGTCTTAACCGCTGGACCACCAGGGGAGTCTGAAGGCCAGACATTCTTAGCAACATGGTGGAAGCCAACAAAGCCTCGTCCCCTCTTTAGAAGCCAAACACTCCAGGATCTATTTGCTAAGGGGATGAGGCCATTCATTGGCAATGAGGCTTGGTATGGTCAGGTGGGGCATAGGGAAATCCGTAATGTCACAAGCCAGTCCGCAGGGCCCTATCAGTCACATGGCTAGGTGTGGCAAAGTCTAGTGGACTCTGGGGAGGATGGAGGTCCCCACACCTGCCCTTGTCCCATCCAGACCCTGTCTGTGGCAGAACTCCTCCCTGAGGGGGCTGACACAGGTCCCAAGACTGTCTCCCTTAGAGCTGGTGGCCTTAGG
Source organism: Tragulus kanchil (assembly GCA_022376925.1). NCBI lineage: Eukaryota > Metazoa > Chordata > Mammalia > Artiodactyla > Tragulidae > Tragulus > Tragulus kanchil. The sequence continues at coordinate 129,734,210 of JAIOJX010000031.1, forward strand.
TGGGAGGCCACATGAATTCTGAGCACTTTTGGTTTTGGCGGCGGAACTCACCCAGAACTTGACCAGGAAGAAGGCGTGGGGAGGCCCACGATCATACAGCTCCCGCAGACCACCCTTTTTCTCAGGGAACTTGTCATAGATCTGCCGGACGTCCACGCTTTCAAGCGGGGGTGCTCCGGGGCTGGGGCAGTGCTGGCTGATGTGGACAAACAGGTGCCTCTGGTACTGAGGAGGGACGGCCGTGGGTGAAGGGGTGGGAGGTGGGCTGGACCCCAGCCCTCGCTGCCCAAGCCTATCCCACACTCTCATCCTCTGCCACAGCTCCTACCAACCGCGACTCCGGGCCCAGCTCTCAGGCACCGTCCGCGCTCTAGCTGCCCTTTCACTCTCAGAGTCCCTCAGTCCCCCAGCCCTGTCCTGACTGCCCAGGTCTCTGCCATGTCCCCTACTCTCCATCCCCGCAGCCCCGTCCTCTCCCACCCTCACCCCAGCCTTCTCTTTGGTCTCCCAGCCTCCAGCCTCCCCTCTCCAGTTCATCACTCACATGGCTCCTGAGCTGACTCTACTCATTATCCCAGGACATTGCCCCCAGGACATCTCATTGCCCCCAGGACAAAGCCCACACCCGCTCCGCCTGGCCCTACAGTAAATAAGTTTTCATGGATGGATGGATGGGAATCCACATAGCCCACATCAGGGCTTCCTTTCTGCTCCTCTTTTTTTTTTTTTTAATTTATTTGGCTGCACCAGGTCTTAGTTACCACACGTGGGATCCTTAGTCTTTGCTGTGGTATGTGAGATCTTGAGTTGCAACATACGGGAGCTTTTAGTGGTAGCACGTGAGATCTAGTTCCCTGACCAGGGATCGAACCCAAGTCCCCATATTGGGAGAGTGGAATCTTAACCTCTTGTTTCTATTCTTATCACTTCTGTTCACATCCTGAAAATATTCCCCTTCCTCTTTTCTAATACTAATTGCTCCCGCCATCTTCCCAGGCCCAAGTCCATCGAAATCTGCTTTTTCCTGGATGTCTCCCTCGCTCACAAACAGAAGGCACCTCTCTACCCTCCCTTTCCCAAGGTTCCCATCACCCTCTCGCTGAGTCCCTCACTCAGCTTGGCAATGCCAGCTCCTCCAGAACCAGTTCTCACCATATTCAATTCCTTGTTTCCCTGAAAACTCCATACTGTTTCTGTGTCTAAAACATCCAGTTCTGCACGTGGCAAACTCCTATAGAACCCTCAAAGCCCCACTCAGATATTGTCATCTCAGGGATATCTGCACTCAGTCCCCAGGTATGACTCCTCCATACACTCAGAGAACTGTGAGTTTCCCCTATCCCAGCACACACTTGTTATGCATCAGACATCTATTGCAAGACCTACTGTGTGCAGGCACTCGTCTGGGTCCCAGGGCTACAAGGCAAAGTCTCTGTCCTCAGGGAGTGACTGGCAGAGACAAAAAAGTTTTTAAATCTTTCCAAAGATGATAAAACTTTTTAAGAGTGATATAGACTATGAAAAAAAAACGCATAATAATGGGAGAAGAGTGATGGTAGCTGGCCTTTTTCATAAAGTGGCTGGGGCAAGCCAATCTGAAAAGAGAATCAAGCAAAGGAATGAATGGATGGAAGGAGAGAATGGCACTATCCAGGAAAAGCACATCCAGATGCAAAGCCTCTGAACCAGGAGTGGGCCTGGTGTGTTTCAGAAGGGGCATGGAGGCCAGTGTGGCCAAAGCAGAGTACAACAGGGAAAGAGGGCAGGAGGGAAGACCAGACCAGGAATGAGGGTCAAACAGATCACCCAGAGAGCCTTGGAGGCAACTGAAAGGATGTGAGCTTTGGCTCCAAGGGAGATGGGAGAGTTTTAAGCTGATCAGACTTGGGTTTAATAATACACAGAAACTGGTGTTTAGATTGCTGCGACAGAGATGGCTGTGTTCGCAAACCCCATTTCCTTTTCGCACCACTAAACTACACTTCCCAGTTTCCTCTGCAGTTAGGTGTGACCATGTGACTAAGTCCTGGCCAATGGGATGTGAGCAGACCTGATAGCTGCCACTTCCCAGCCAGACTCATAAAACCTGCACAGTTTTTGACTCTCTTCCTTCCACCATCTGCCAGCCAGATGCAGAGCATCCAGCAGCATCTTCTGGAGTTCTAGAAAATGGCAAAGCCACAAAATGGAAGAAGCCTCAATTCCCCAAATCATTCTGGGAAGACTCCTGCCAACGGCCATAGTGAAATGTCAGTGAATGAGAAAACTTCTATGCTATTCAGCCCCTGAGGGCTGGGAGTTACTTCTTCTAACAGTCAGTCCACTCACCTAATACAGTGTCAGTCTCCATCCTAGGCCAGGATAGCTCACACCTAGAAACAGATTTTCTTCCCCAGGTTCCCAACATCCACCACAAAGCCTGCTGCACCGTAAGCACTCAGAAATGTTTACTGAATGAATGAACGATGTCCTGGGGGATTTCTCTGGCTTTCCCAACCCATGACCCCATGGCCTTCTAGTTCCTTTATCCTAGTAGTTCTCAAAGTGTGGTCCTTGAACCAGCACCGTCAACATCATCTGGGAGCTTGTTAGAAATGCAGATTCTCAGATCCTACACCAGATCAAATGAATCAGAAATTCTAGGGGTGGACCTAGCAAACTATGTTTTAAGAAGTCCTCCATGTTATTCTGATACATGCTTAAATGTGACAACCACTACTCTAAGCTTTCCCTTTCTAGAGCCCTCTTCATTGCAAAATCCTCCAGTGACCATCCCCAAATTGCACTCACAGAGTCAGCTGCATCCGGTGGTTCCACAAAGGCCGAGAACTCCACCAGCTGCAACCGAGCAGTGCCCAGAGCCCGAGCCTGCCAGGCCGGGGGTGAGGGGGCAGGTGGGGGCAAAGCAGGAGGTGAGAGGGCTTGGGGGGGCTCGTACCCTAGAGAGAGAGGAACAAACAATAAACATTGCTAACATTTACTGATTCTATCAAGCACTGTTCTCTCTTGCCTGCCTCTACCTAGAAGCTGAAAAAGCTAAATCCTCACTTGCCCAGCCTCCCTTGCAGCTAGAGGTGGCCATGTGACACAGTCCTAGCCAATGAGACGTTACGGGAACATCTGGGGAGCTTCTAGGAAGGAGTTTCTTCCTGAATGAAAAGATAAAACTTTGGGAGGAGAAAGCTTCTGGCTCTAGCCAAGTCCAGTTTGGGATGGGATGCCTAGAATCACAACAGTCGTCTTGGAATAAGACAGAGGCCATCTATGAGGGATAACTTTGACTCTCTTTCCTTCCACCATCTGCCAGCCAGATGCAGAGCATCCAGCAGCATCTTCTGGAGTTCTAGAAAATGGCAAAGCCACAAAATGGAAGAAGCCTCAATTCCCCAAATCATTCTGGGAAGACTCCTGCCAACGGCCATAGTGAAATGTCAGTGAATGAGAAAACTTCTATGCTATTCAGCCCCTGAGGGCTGGGAGTTACTTCTTCTAACAGTCAGTCCACTCACCTAATACAGTGTCAGTCTCCATCCTAGGCCAGGATAGCTCACACCTAGAAACAGATTTTCTTCCCCAGGTTCCCAACATCCACCACAAAGCCTGCTGCACCGTAAGCACTCAGAAATGTTTACTGAATGAATGAACGATGTCCTGGGGGATTTCTCTGGCTTTCCCAACCCATGACCCCATGGCCTTCTAGTTCCTTTATCCTAGTAGTTCTCAAAGTGTGGTCCTTGAACCAGCACCGTCAACATCATCTGGGAGCTTGTTAGAAATGCAGATTCTCAGATCCTACACCAGATCAAATGAATCAGAAATTCTAGGGGTGGACCTAGCAAACTATGTTTTAAGAAGTCCTCCATGTTATTCTGATACATGCTTAAATGTGACAACCACTACTCTAAGCTTTCCCTTTCTAGAGCCCTCTTCATTGCAAAATCCTCCAGTGACCATCCCCAAATTGCACTCACAGAGTCAGCTGCATCCGGTGGTTCCACAAAGGCCGAGAACTCCACCAGCTGCAACCGAGCAGTGCCCAGAGCCCGAGCCTGCCAGGCCGGGGTGAGGGGCAGGTGGGGCAAAGCAGGAGGTGAGAGGGCTTGGGGGGGCTCGTACCCTAGAGAGAGAGGAACAAACAATAAACATTGCTAACATTTACTGATTCTATCAAGCACTGTTCTCTCTTGCCTGCCTCTACCTAGAAGCTGAAAAAGCTAAATCCTCACTTGCCCAGCCTCCCTTGCAGCTAGAGGTGGCCATGTGACACAGTCCTAGCCAATGAGACGTTACGGGAACATCTGGGGAGCTTCTAGGAAGGAGTTTCTTCCTGAATGAAAAAGATAAAACTTTGGGAGGAGAAAGCTTCTGGCTCTAGCCAAGTCCAGTTTGGGATGGGATGCCTAGAATCACAACAGTCGTCTTGGAATAAGACAGAGGCCATGAGACCTATAGAGCGGCCAGTCCTGGTGTTGCTGAGCTGCTGAACAAGCACAGGAGTGGTCCGTCTTTAGGCTTTTTGTGCTGTGGAATCACTAAAGCCTTTACGATTTATTTAAGGCACTCTTAGTTTGGATATTTTGTAACTTACAGACAAAAGCATTTCCAACTGATGAATCTGTGGAACCTGAGAGTCCTCCTTTACCAATGTGTTCTTAGGAACACATCAGCATGGACTTCTAGAAGCCATCCTTATTATTAGGTGGACAGAGCCTGCTGGGGAATGAAGCCACCACAGAGGAAAGCAGAACAAAGCAACTCCTGATGCTACCACTTGAACTCCTGCATCCAGCCATGCCTGAAGCCATAACTCCTGAAATACCAGTTACTTGAACCAATAGATCCTCTCTCTCTTTTTTTTTTTTTGATCATCTAGCTTGATTTGGATTTCTGTCACTTGCAGCTGAAAGAATCTTGATTAAGATACCAATGCCCCAATATCCTTTAGATTAGCAAGGGGCAGAACAGAAACCCACTAGATCTGGCTACAGACACCAGGCTTTTAACCACGACAAACCCTGTGACATCGTTCCTTACCCCCAGAGGCCCTGTCTCGGAGCCAGATCTCAGTAAGACGATATTCCCTAATTCATGGACGGTGGAAGGTAATGCCGTTGGAGCTGAGAAGGAAGAGCGGAAAAACAAGGGAGGGTGAGGAAAAGGCTCTTACCTGGGAGGTCAGTAGATGGAGGAGTCAGTGACAAGGAGAATGGTGTCTGCGAGAATGGCTTCACACTGAGGGAGAAAGGACGCGGGGATCAGCAAGAAGGAAAGACACAAATCATACCAACTAACATTTACTGAGGGGCCGCAGCAAGCCAGACCCTGTGCAAGCACATTATGGGCGCCATTTCCTTCAAGACCCCCAGCCTATTAAGATAGGCGTGACGACTGGTCTCCTCATTTTGTATAGGAGGAAACTGAGACAAACAGGGGTCAACGGACCTACCCAAACCCCCACAGCTGGTATACAGAACCCAACCCAGCTGAGCCCCAACCTCAAAGCCTACGATCTAAACGGGTCCCCAACCTTTCTGGTACCAGGTGCCGGTTTCATGAAAGATAATTTTTCTGCAGATCAGAGGTGTGTGTGTTGGGGGGAGGCTATAGTTTCAGGATGATTCAAGTGCATTCTATTTATTGTGCACTTTATTCCTGTTATGATTACATCAACTCCCACCTCCGATCATTGGGCATTGGATCCCGGAGGTTGGGGACCCCTGGTCGGAGGATATGCTGATACCTCTCACAAAATAACAGAAAGAAAACACGAATGAGGTCTTAAGAGCTGGGGAGAAAACAGAAAAACAGAAAACTTGGAGAAAGAGGAGGCTGAAGGCTCAGGAGAGTGAGGAGAAAATGACCAATGGGACCTCAGGCCAAAGTTCAGGGTGGAGAAGCAGCACATCCGGGTCTAAAGCAGTGCCATCCAGCTCACCATAGCCAAAGACAGAGGGCACCTACGTGTCCATTGACAGATGAAGGGATAAAGAAAGGTGGTACGTATATACAATGGAATACTACTCGCCCATCAAAAGAGAATGAAATAGGGCTTCCCTGGTGGTCCAGTGGGTAAAGGGTCCACCTTACAGTGCAAGGGGCACCAGTTAGATCCCTGTCCTGGGGAGATCCTATGTGCCGCGGAGAGGCTGGACTGGTGTGTCCAATTACAAGCCAGCGCTCTGGAGCGCATGGGCCCAGAGCCTCTGCTCTGCGACGAGAGAGGCCACTGCAATGGGAGGCCCACACAGGCCAAAGAATAAAAAAGATCGATGAAAATAAATATAAATAAAAAGAGGCATGATGGGGGAAAAGAAAAAAAATAAAATATGATTCAAATGAACATATCTATGAAACAGAAACAAAGTCATATAGAGAACAGAGTAGCAGATACAAACTATCATATATTGGATGGACAAACAACAAGGTCCTACCATAAAGCACAGGAGACTGTATCCTATGATAAACCACAATGGCAAAGAATACAAAAAAGAATATATATATATATATATATATATAACTGAATCACTTTTCTATATACTCAAAACTAACATTGTAAATCAACTATAATTCAATTTAAAAATTTTTTAAATGAACATTCTAAAAAACATAATACTGAGACAAAGCAGAAAAACGGCATTTGGATCACACTTCAATTTTGTGTGTATGTAGGTGATGATTTAAGTAACATTCATTGTCCCCCATTTAGCTATCAGCTCCATAAAGACGGAACCCAAGTGCCCAGTGCAATGCTTGCTAAACCACCTCTCGACGGCCTGGAGAGGTGGGATGGGGGGAATATACATATGACTAATCTGGGATCATACATATCTGTAAACAACAAAACTCCAAAGTAAAAAGTAAAATTAAAAAAACAAAACAAAACAAAAAAAAAAACACCTCTCCTTCCAGCCCCAGCCCCCTCCCCTGCAAACCTGTGGTTCCTTTGGCCCCCAGGGACTTGTTTGGACCATTTCCTGTGTCCCCATCCAGCAGCAACTCCCAGCCTGGATCCCACAGCCTGTCTATGGCAACACCCACAGTGCTCCTGCCTCACCATCCTGAGGCTACACTGCCCACCAGTGTCCACCTAGCTTGCATCCACTGCCACCTCTCCGGGCTGAAGACTCCATTTCCCACAAGCCTCTGGGGTCCACTTCTAATCTTCTAGACTGAAGGTCAGGGAAGCCTGGCGTGCTACAGTCCATGGGGTCGCAAAGAGACATAACTGAGTGACTGAACAACGGAACAAGACTAGAACCATATCCTGTTACCCTCAGGGCTCTCCTAGAGATGAAAAGGGACCCATTTTCTTCCTTCAGATTCTGAAAGAAGATAAGGATCCCTACTCTATCCTGAGGACCAAGAACCACTTTATGGGATGAGAATGAGCCTTCCCATGAGCCTCTGGGGCTCCACTCCTCCCTCTGGACCTACAGAGTTCTCAACACTTTGGACCTCCAACTGCCTTTCCCATGAGCCTCTTGGGGTCAGTCTCTCTGGGAGGCCATCATCCCCAAGCACATCCTACTCGGACTCTCACATTCATTAAAGCCCGCTCTGAGTTCATTTCCTCTGTAAACCCATTCCTCTCCAAGCCTGCACATCTCTGGATGGTCTCACCAACCCCTGGTCACCAGTCAGACCCCAAGCACTGTCCTTGCCTTCTCCCTCCTTCTCAGTCCAGCAGGCCCCAGTCCCATTTCTCCTCCTCCTACCTCTCTGCCCAAGCCCCTCCTCACTGTCCCAGCTAAGACCAGGTCCTCTTCTCCGGACCACCGCCCCAGCCTCCTCCCTGGGATCCAAATTCAGATAGTCTGATTCCAGAGTTTATGTTCACAAGGGAGTTGGGAGCTGGAAGGTGGAGTGAGAAAGGTCTAGGGGGGCACGGGGAGAGGATCCGAGGAGAAGGGGGAACAGGTGCTGAGCCAAAATAGAAACAACTTACTCAGGAACATTCCAGGGGGGCCCAGAACCCCCCGACCAAAACTGGAAAATCTCCTGGGTCTGAAGAAGAGACAGAGAACAGTGGCGTCAGTCAATTTCCTGTTGAAAGCGCAACCCGATCCCTCCAGTCCTGAACCCCCAAATTCCCACCCAGGCCACCTGAGGACCGGCGGGACCCAGTTTGGCCTGCAGAGAAGGTGCTGAGATGAGCTGAGCAGAGGACATGGTGGCCATGGTCTGGAAAGCCTTGTCCTTGGAAACCTGGTCCTGGAGCCAAAAGTTGGAGGAGATCCATGTTAATGGGGAGTCCCAGTTGACATGGGAAGGGTGGGACAGTGACAAGGCAGGGCAAGCCTGGGGAGATGCAGACTTGGGGAGTCAGTGCAAAGGGTAGGGGCGGGTCCAAATTCCTCTCGCTACAGCCCCCTGCCCCTCCTGGCCTCCTCAGGAATGTCTGGGTAAGGGAGTGAGTGGGAGGAAGGGCAGGCGGACTTACCACATTCAGGGCCTGACCATGGGGGTGGGGGAGGGTGCCAAAGGAAGAAAGAAAACATGACTTAGGAAATGAGGCCTGGACTCCCCTCCAACTCCACCTTCCCACCCTCCCAGCCCCTACAACCCAGCCACTCCGAGCTAAGCAAAGGGAGGAAGAAGGGGCCAAGGAATGAATGTGGAACAAGTAGAGGTCAGGCCTAGAGGGGGAGAGGGGTTCTCCCATCTAGAACGTAAGACAGCAGCAAGGGTGTCTAGGTTCAGAAAGAGCCGGAAGTTGATGTTTCCGAATATGCAGGCAACAGGAAATGAGACTATTAGATCTGGAGGGAAGAGACACTGAAGGTTTCCCAGCCCAGACAGGACAGAGGAGGATAGGGAAGTCTAGAAAAGGCCAAAGACCAGAAGGGAAAGTTTTCGGACTTAAAGGGAAGGGAAGGCTTCTGAAGAAAAAAGGAATAGGAAGTGGTAGTCCCCAAGTCCTACAGAAGAGACAGAAAAGAACCCCAACTCAGAGGAGAAGAAAATTGAGGATCTCAAGCCAAGAGAGCACAGGAAATCCAGAGGATACGAAAAAGAAAAGGGATATGAACATCTCCAAAGGGAAATGAAGGTTTCTGGGCATAGCAAGTGCAGGCAGGCCACGTGGGAAGATGAACAAGGAGAAAAGAGATCTTCAGAGCACAAGAGGGGAAAGGCAGTGAGGACACCATGGAGAAGAGAAGAGGGAAGGGAGGGGCGGGGAGACAGCTGTGGTTAGAGGAGCACCCAACACCCCATCCTTCTTGCCTGTCTTGAGCTAAATCTCAGTTCCCCTCTCTCTAAGACACTCCTCCCACCAGGGTCTCCTTCACCCCCTGGCTGGGCCTCTAGCCTCCCGACCTCGGGTCTCCGCTGCCCGGCTCTGTATGCCTCTCTGGGTCTCTGCCCCGTGCCCTGGGTCTCTCCCCTCTTTCTCTGGATCTCTGTGGCCCTCTCTCCCTGGGTCTCTGTCTGCTCCACCCAGGTCTCTGTCCTCCTTCTCTCTGTGCCTGTGCTCCTCTTTCTGCGTCTCAATCCCCCTTTCTCTGAGTCTCTGCCTCCCTCTCAGGGTGTCTGCCACCGTTCCTTGACCTCTACCTTGAGCTTGGACTGGATTTCCCTTGATTTTCTCCGGGCCAAAACCTGGATGTGACTAGAGACCTGAAGGGAGGGACAGAGAAGCAGATTCAGGCCACAGCCACTCACCCATTGTGTCCCCCACCTCTTCCCTCCCTCCAGGAGCCCGACGGAACTGCTGAGACACAAAAGATCTCAACCACACAGAACAGGCCCACCGTCTTGGCGCATCAGAACACAGGGGTGTCCATGAACACTTTTCTTTTCTCACTAACACTACAGCTCATCCCCAGACCCAGGAAAATCCAGATCTTATTTCCCTTTCCCAGCCTTTTCTCTTTGGCCCTCTTGCTCAGTCTCACCCTCTGATTCTTATGCAACTACTACAAGAACTAGACCAAAACAGTTAACAGTTAGCACGTGCAAACAGAGATGCCAAGAGACAACAAAAGCACATGACCAAGCCCTTCCTCTCACATGAATCTGCCAGGAGGGTGAGCCTGAGAAGACAAGCCCAACCCAGACAGAAGCCCATCAAGCAGCCCTGAAACCTGTTTGCGAGTTCGGGTCTTTCCCGTTCTCAGCTTGATGTAGCGGGCAATCAGTTCATTCCGACCTGAAAAGTCAAAGAGGGAACAGAGTTAGACCTTCAGCAAAACTACCCAATGGAGAAGACATCAGGGAAGGAGAAAGAAGCAACATTTCCCAGAGGTTCACTGCCAACCGGTGGCTACACGGGAGAGCACTTGTGACCGCAGGCTTTGGAGCCAAGCTGCCTGCGTTTAAATCCCAGTTCTGCCACTTACTAGCTCTGTGCGGCCTTAGGCAAGTCACCTAGTCTTGCTGGGCCTTGGGTTCTTCATCTGTGCAAATGGTGATGCTAACGCCTACCTGAGTCCTTGTGAGCACACAGAGTGCTTTTATGTGAAGATCATTTAGAGCTTCCGTCAATGTTGCTCAATATTTTTCTTAACCAGTGGGGGCTAAGGCAAGAACGAGGGCTGGACTCACCATACATCTTGCCTTCATCGGACAGGATGATCTTCCGCCGGCCACAGGGCGGGTAGATGGCCAGGGCCTCCTGGAAGCTCTGCTCGATGTCTGGACTCCAGACACCCTCGGCGTCTGGGCCCCCGTCGCCCCCCGCCCCCTCACTGCCGCCGGTGCCCTCCTCGCTTCCTTCCTCACTTCCTGTCCAGCCGCTGCCATCGTCCAGGGGGGCCCCAGCGCGGGGTTCCCCCATCTGGGCCTGGAGGAACGCAGAGTTCAGCAAGGTTCCCCTGATCCCCCCAGAGGGACCTCAGAGCAGGGAAGTCCAGATCATCACTGGGTCTGAGGGAAAGGCTGGGGGCACCCAGACTCTTGGATCTGAGGGAGAAGGGGATTTGGGAGCCTGGATCCCTGGGCCTGATGAAGGAGGGGCCTGGAGGCTAAACTCCTGGGTCTGAGCGAAACAGGAGATTGAGAACCTGAAATCCTGGGTCCTGGAGGGGTTGGATTTCTGGGAAAGCTTAAGGGTGAAAGCCTTCTCCCCTGTGTTCTTAGGGGAGCCTGGATTGTGATGAAGTCTTGAAGACCCCAGAACAACGCTTAGGGTCCAGGAGAGCTGAAACTTTGGCTGTGGATGACTGGTTTAAAGAAGACAGGAGTCAGGGCCTAGCTGCAGGCACGCGGGATGTGGGTGAGAGCGTCTCAGTGCCATGCCAAGAACAGGTGCCAGGGCGTGAGCAGCAGCTGCTAGGAAAGGAGGGGCACAGGCCGTAGGCAGCCTGAAGGCAGATCCAGAGACAGACTCAGAAAGGACAGAGACCCAGGGGAGCGGACAGAGACCTAGAGTCCGGGGACAGAGGCCCAGCAGGAGGGTGACCAGAGATCCAGAGAGAGGGGAACAGGGGCCCAGAGACACAGACCTAGAGAGAGGACACAGAATCAGGGCAGAAACTCAAACCAAGACCAGGAAAGGCCCACAGAACCACAGACTCGGGGCAGCAGCGTCCTGCCATCAGGAGAGCCAGAACAAAGGGCCCAGGCGTCCCCTCCCCCAGTTTCCCACAACCCCCATCAGGGGAGGGGCTGGCCAGCGACGGCACCTCCTCGCTGGTCTCTGGCCCCGCCCCTTCCCTCCCCTCCCCCTACCCCACCCCGGCCGTGGGCTCGGCTCCAACTCAAGTTCCCAGTGACTTTCCGGAGGCCAGGAACAGGGGAAAACTTTTTCCAATACAGTTAGATCCCGCCTCCCTGGCGGCTCCACGTCTTCCACGACTTTCCCAGGACCCCAGAGTCAAGGCTCCCATCCCCCTCCTCCTCCTCGGACCCCGGAGCCCCGGCCCAGACAAAGACCCCAGGCCGAGCCCAGTGGCGCTGCGGCATTCAGGACCCCCGTAGGCCAAAATCCCAGCCCAGCTCTCCCCCATGTGGCCAGACAAAGGGACGGAGGAGCCGAGTCAGAAAGGTGCCCCCCAGATTTCCCGCCCCAGGGCCCAAACCTTCTGAGAGACCAGATGGAGATCCAGAAAATCCCGGAGCCCCCTTCGGCCACCCGGGAGGCCTCCTTTCTCCATGAGGAGGACCATGCGCCCACAAATGACACACACAAACCAACTGGGTCAGAAACAAGCATGAGGCCCTTTCTCACTCGAAATCGACACCTCCACAGATACTTACCCCCCACCCCAGCGTCCCCAGCCCTCCCTCACTCCCAGGCGCACACTCCTGAACTCAGACCCATCAGCAGACACCCCAACTCTGGCGAAAATTTCCAACTCCACACTTAAGAGTAGATCCCGAGCGCAAATTCGGGCCCCCAGGCAAAAAGACAGCAGTAAGCAAGTCAGAGTCGGTCCCACGGACTTCACAGCTCCTAACAGGTAACTTCCCACCCGAACTCACACACCCCAAAGCAGGATCCCCGACTCGCGCCGGCGCCTTCCTACCTACCTCCCGGCCTGGGGCTGGGGAGCCGCGGGCGGGCGGGGCTGCAAGGGAGAAAGTTGCCCGGGAGCTTTGTTTGGGAAAAGTGGGAGGGACCGGAGGGGGGGCGGGTCCGGGCGCCGGACAGCGGGAAGGGGGATCTGTCGGTGACAGTTTAAGGATTTTTGCTTTGGCCAAAGAGGGGTGAAGTCTAGAGCCTGTAAGAATTTCGAGATTACAGGCTGAGGCCTGTAAGAATCTCGAGATGCTGATGCTTGGATTCCCGAGAGAGGAGGGGAATTCGGAGTCTGGACATCTGGATCTCAGGGAGAATTTGATGGGGACCCGGAAACCTATGTCTGGGAGGAGGGGGAGACAGGGGGCCAATATTCCCGAGTCTGGAAGCGGACGGGTCTGGGGCCTGGACTCCCGGCTACCCTCCAATGTAGTTTGCGTGTCGGTGATGTGTAAATGCTTGATATTAAAAAGGACATAAGGAGGGGTGGGATGGGGGGAAATAGGATATACATATGACCAATCTGGAATTATACATATCTGTAAACAACAAAACTCTATAAAATCAAACAAGCAAAATAAAAAAAACTTGTGATGGGGGTGGGGGGAAAGGACACAAAAAAGGATCTTCCCTATTCTACCTTATTCCACCTCAAACATAGCTTTTTAGGATAGAGGTATGGAAACAGATTTCTTATTGATTTCCATTGATTTCTCCTGATTGATGGGTCTCCTTGTGACCTCATCAGTGTTGTCAGCGAGACGGCATGAGAAAGGACCCCTTCGGCCACCAGGCTTTTTGGGCGCCCACAAATGACACACACAAACCAACTGGGTCAGAAACAAGCATGAGGCCCTTTCTCACTCGAAATCGACACCTCCACAGATACTTACCCCCCACCCCAGCGTCCCCAGCCCTCCCTCACTCCCAGGCGCACACTCCTGAACTCAGACCCATCAGCAGACACCCCAACTCTGGCGAAAATTTCCAACTCCACACTTAAGAGTAGATCCCGAGCGCAAATTCGGGCCCCCAGGCAAAAAGACAGCAGTAAGCAAGTCAGAGTCGGTCCCACGGACTTCACAGCTCCTAACAGGTAACTTCCCACCCGAACTCACACACCCCAAAGCAGGATCCCCGACTCGCGCCGGCGCCTTCCTACCTACCTCCCGGCCTGGGGCTGGGGAGCCGCGGGCGGGCGGGGCTGCAAGGGAGAAAGTTGCCCGGGAGCTTTGTTTGGGAAAAGTGGGAGGGACCGGAGGGGGGGCGGGTCCGGGCGCCGGACAGCGGGAAGGGGGATCTGTCGGTGACAGTTTAAGGATTTTTGCTTTGGCCAAAGAGGGGTGAAGTCTAGAGCCTGTAAGAATTTCGAGATTACAGGCTGAGGCCTGTAAGAATCTCGAGATGCTGATGCTTGGATTCCCGAGAGAGGAGGGGAATTCGGAGTCTGGACATCTGGATCTCAGGGAGAATTTGATGGGGACCCGGAAACCTATGTCTGGGAGGAGGGGGAGACAGGGGGCCAATATTCCCGAGTCTGGAAGCGGACGGGTCTGGGGGCCTGGACTCCCGGCTACCCTCCAATGTAGTTTGCGTGTCGGTGATGTGTAAATGCTTGATATTAAAAAGGACATAAGGAGGGGTGGGATGGGGGGAAATAGGATATACATATGACCAATCTGGAATTATACATATCTGTAAACAACAAAACTCTATAAAATCAAACAAGCAAAATAAAAAAAACTTGTGATGGGGGTGGGGGGAAAGGACACAAAAAAGGATCTTCCCTATTCTACCTTATTCCACCTCAAACATAGCTTTTTAGGATAGAGGTATGGAAACAGATTTCTTATTGATTTCCATTGATTTCTCCTGATTGATGGGTCTCCTTGTGACCTCATCAGTGTTGTCAGCGAGACGGCTGGGAGTTTATTGGAGGTTCAACAAGGTGCAGGCCCCTACATCCACGTGCAGGTGGACTAGAGGTGGCGACTGTCCCAGGATCAGGAGAGAGACTTGGTGGCTTAGGAGTGAGAAAGATGAGAGTCCCTCCATTATATCCTTTAAGGATGAAGATAAGGAGTTGAGAGTTCAAACTGACGAGACTAGAGGGCCTGAGTCAAGAATCTGGGGTCCTGAGGAAGAAGGGACCCCGGGTTCTGGGGTCCCTGTAAGGTGGAACATAAGGCTGGATTTAGGGTTTCTTGAGAGAACGGAGCTTTTTAGTGGAACCGTAGAGGGCACGGGGTTCAGCATCCCTACATTACCCTCTGTTGAGCGCACTAATCGTTTCGAAACCTAGAGAAGACGAGAAGGGACACACAGAACCTCTCAAGAGACAGATACAAAATTAAACAGTGGGCGAATCAGAAGCACTGTTCAGACGCGGGCATTTCATGAGGAGAGGGGGCCTAAGACTGGAACTGAGCGTGCTCGGGACCAGACCAGGGAACAGAGGCCTTGCCCAGGTGTGGGGGCGTAGCTCTAAGTCAGGGGCGGGGCCACCTTCGACTGGGGCGAGACTCTGGGACGACGGCCAGGATCGGAGAATACGGGTGACAGTGGGTCTCCAGGGCCGAGGTCAGCCGACAAGGACGTGGTCTGATTATGGGAGTGTGAACTTGAAATCAACGCTGGGCTCTGGCTTAAGGGGCGTGGCTCTTACCTTAAGGGTGTGACCATCCAATAGCGGGCCGGCTTCAGGTTTGAGGTAAGCAGATGGGGGCGTGGTCAGACAATAGGGGCGGGTCTAGGGCTCGCGGAGCCCACCCAACGATCCAGTATCCCACCTGAGCTCGAGATCAATCTGTTTTGGGTTTAACAGTCTGTGGACGACCGGAGTCTTGAGGCCGGCGACCGGACTGTGGTCTAGTATAAAGGCGGGGCCCAAAAGGAGGGGCGGGGCGTGGGAGAAGGTGAGGAGGAGGGCGATCTGGTTATGAATGTGGGCGAAGGAAAGAAAGGAGATACGTTGTGTGAGTCGGAGCCCAGAAGAGCCGGGGCTGCGGGGAGAGAAGCGACCCGACTCGAAAGTGCGGGTTGGAGTCGAAGGTCAGGGGCGGGGGTAAATGGGCGGAGTGTGAGGAGTCTCTGGACCAGGGGTAGGAAGGGATCTTTGTTTAGGGTGGGAGTGTGGGCACTTAGCGGGCAGAGAGGGGACCTCTGACCCCTGCCCTCGCCACAGCCTCCCAGCCCGACCCGCCATGTGGCACCCGCTGCTCCTGTTGCTGCTGCTCCCCTCTGCCTCGGTGCCTCCCTCCACTGCGGCCCCGATCCGCAAAGGTGATGGTGACGCCCAGGAGAGCTCGTCCAGTTTTCTAGGTCTTCAGAGTCTACTCCAAGGCTTCACCCGGCTTTTCCTGAAAGTAAGTGGTGGCCCAGGTTGGGAGGGGAAAAAAAGAGGTACAAAGAAGAGGAAAGGGGCCGGATGGTGACTAAGGGATGGAAGGAATTCAGGGAGAAAGACTGGGAGAGAGGTTGCGGCCAGGTAGAATGAGACACAAGAAGAAAGGGAGTCAAGGGACAGAGAGAGCTCCCAATGGGAAGACAGAGATAGGAGAGAGGGAAACAGGAAAAGAGGGCAGTGGGGGAGAGAGAGACAGAAGACAGATGAGAAGCAGGAATAGGAAGGTGATGGGACAGATGGGGACAGGAAGTGACCGAGGTAGGCCCTAAGAGTTATAGGATGCTGAGGGAAGGCCATCCTAACAAGGCTGCAAGTGTCCTGAGGAGTCTGGGGGTTCTGTAGCTCACCCATTTCTCCTCTGACGCCAGGATGAGCTGCTGCGGGGCATGGACAGCTTCTTTTCTGCCCCTATGGACTTCCAGGGCCTCCCTAGGAACTACCACCGCGAAGAGAACCAGGAGCGCAGGCTGGGAAACAACACGCTCTCCAAACACCTGCAGATTGACAAGGTGCCTGTGCCAGGAAGTCCCTCCTGGAGGCTCCCATGATCCCTCCTGCTGCAGTGTGGGGGGAACAGAGGGGAGGGCAAAGGAGGAAGGCGGATTTGTTCTCACTCTCTTCTCCTGCCCTCACAGGTGACTGACAACAATACAGGAGAGGTGCTGATCTCTGAGAGGGCAGTGGCATCCATTGAGCCAGGAGAGGGGAACTTGGAGGGTGACTGGAAGGTTAGGATACATCCCTGGGGAAGAGTTTAAGGCCGAACATTTTCTGTTGTTTAGGAGGAAATGATGGGTTAACGAATTGACTCTTCCACTCCCTCTGTACTGGACCTCCTCTCTCTGGGCCTCAGTTTTATCACCTGTCAAAGGGACTAATCAGCATTCAGAAATACGGTTTACAACATCAGAAGTACATTCTCTCTTGCTTTAAACTCCAGAGGGTTTTGTAACCAAAGAAAGTGCTTTTCATCCCAAGTAAGGTTCACCCTCATAAACCTCAAAGTGTGTTTTGATATCAAAGTACTCTGCAGACCTCCAAATACTTTTTAATCTATCCCAAAGAACTTGGCAAATCTCTCCCTTGTAAACTTCAAAATGTGATTTCTTTTTAAATAGTTTCTAAGTACTTTATGAACCCCAGTGCTTTGTGCCTATCACCTTTGTAAACCTCTAAGAATGATTCTAATCATAAAGGTACTTATTATTTGATCCTAAAAAAGTTTGAGAACACTCTAGTGCTTGGCAAACCCACATGGTTCTCCCACACACGTTCCCAGTTTTTTATTTAAAAAATTTCAGACCTATAGAAAAGTAGGAAAAAAAAATAATACAATAAAACTGTATCTCCTTGTCCACAGAGCAGGGTTTCTCAACAGCATCACTGTTGGCATTTAGGGCAGGGTAATTTTTTGTTGTGGGGCTCTCCTGTGCATTATACAATGTTTAACAGCATCCTTGCCTCTACCCACTGCACGGAAGTAACACCTACAGCCCCTCCAGCTGTGACAGTCGAAAGTGTCTCCAGACTTGAGTTGAGAACCGCTGGCCTAGATTCACAACCTGTTTAACATTTTGCCAGACTGACTTTCTTTTTACTTTTTTTTTTTTTTTCGTTTTTGAACCACATGAAAGTAACTGATTGACATCATAACACTTCACCCCTAAATCCTTCAGCAAATTATCTCCTAAGAATAATATATTCACCTGTGTCATCATAGTTCCATTTTTGCACCCAAGAAATGTAACATTGACATCAGTTATCTTAGGGCTGGAGCCTGGCAGACTATAGTTGATAGGGTCCCAAAGAATCAGACATGACTAATCAACTAATCAACTAACACACACACACACACACACACACATGAATAATCTCTGTGTTCATCTTCTAGGGCTGCCATCACAGTCTCACTGATTGGGTGGCTTAAACAACAGACACGTTATTTTCCTGTAGTTCTGGAGGCTAAATGTCCAAGATGAAGTGCCAGCAGCGTTGATTCCTACTGAGGGCTGTGAGGGAGACCCTGTTCCTTCCTTCCGCCCCAGCATCTAGTGGTTCACTGACAGTGGTTTCATGTCCTTGGTGTGCGGATGCATCACCCCAATGTGTCTTCATCTTCGCCGGGGGTTCTCTGTGTGCATTTCTAGGTCTTAATCTCCCTTTGGCATAAGCAACCAGTCGTGTTAGATTAGAGCCCACGCTCACGACCTCATCTAAACTAATGAAAACTACACTGAGCCTATTTCCAAAAGATCACATTCTGAGTTTCGAAGACAGCGGTCCCCAACCTTTTTGGCACCAGGGACCAGTGCCGTGGAAGACAGTTTTTCCACAGACTGGGATGGGAGTGGTTTGGGGTGATGAGTCAAGCTCATGACATGTATTGTGAGCTTTATTCCTAGTGTGATTACATCCGCTCCACCTCAGATCATCAAGCATCAGATGTCAGAGGTTGGGGACCCCTGTACTAGGGTCCTAATGGACCTCAACACATGAGTCGGAGAGCAGGGGAGATACAATTCAACCTACAACCATCTCATGTAAGGCTTCCCAAACCTCAAGCGACTGAAACACAGACGTCCATTCAGTAGATCTGGATGGCGTGGGCCTGCTCATTTTCATGCCTGACAGGCTCCCAAGTGATGCTGATGCTGCGGATCCACAGCCCTCACTTTGAGTATCAAGGACCAGTCAGACATTGAAAGGTCCCTGCTGGACCAAAAACTGTCCGCAAGAGCTGATACAATTTTTGATCCAGGATTCAGTCAAGGATTATCCATTGCAGTCTCGGTCATGATTCTTTTTTCTTTTTTGGCCACTTCTCCTAGTCCTTCATTTATTTATTTTCATCCATCTTTGTTCTTTGGCCCATGTGGGCCTCCCATCGCGGTAGCCTCTGTTGTCGCAGAGCACCGGCTCTGGTCGCATGCACCCCAGAGCTCCGGCTCGGTAATTGGATACATCAGTCCAGCCGCTCTGCGGCACGTGGGATCTTCCCAGGCCAGGAATCGAACCGACGCCCCTTGCACTGCAAGGCGGTGTTCTTACCCTTTGGGCCACCAGGGAAGCCCTCGGTCATGATTCTTTAATCCCAAAAGCTTTGCGCATTTCAAACAGCTGTCTTTGTTTTTTTTTTTTTTTTTTTTAATTTCAAGATACTTTATTCCTTTTTTGTTAAAATCAGTCACAACACTAAGCTTCTGGCCCATCCTCCCAATGCACAAGCCACAAACACTTGCTCAGCAGTTGAGGGCCTTTAGTAGCATGTTTGAAAGGTGAATAAAAATCTATATAAAACATATTCCAAAAAGAACATATTCAGACTGCTTTCTAAATCTCAGGAGGTGCTTAATTAGAAAGTGATTTTGAAATCTCCAAAATGCGTTTTCAAACCCGGAGTATTCTGCAAGACCTCAGGATATTTTAAATTCTAAAGCACTTATAAATGCAAGTCCTTTGTAAACTGCAAAGTGACCTTTTATTGAGTTGACCCAAAAGTTCGTTTGGGTCATACGCTTGTGTGGAAAACCTTGAACCAACTTTTGGATCCACCCAGTAATTCCCAAAGCATCCCATAGGTAGGAGCATGCCAGGGAAAATCCCGACGCTGACCCTTGGAGGCTGAGAGGCTCTCGTGTCCCTCTTGCTAGGTCCCCAAGATAGAGGAGAAGGAGGCCCTGGGCCTGCTCATTTTCATGCCTGACAGGCTCCCAAGTGATGCTGATGCTGCGGATCCACAGCCCTCACTTTGAGTATCAAGGACCAGTCAGACATTGAAAGGTCCCTGCTGGACCAAAAACTGTCCGCAAGAGCTGATACAATTTTTGATCCAGGATTCAGTCAAGGATTATCCATTGCAGTCTCGGTCATGATTCTTTTTTCTTTTTTGGCCACTTCTCCTAGTCCTTCATTTATTTATTTTCATCCATCTTTGTTCTTTGGCCCATGTGGGCCTCCCATCGCGGTAGCCTCTGTTGTCGCAGAGCACCGGCTCTGGTCGCATGCACCCCAGAGCTCCGGCTCGGTAATTGGATACATCAGTCCAGCCGCTCTGCGGCACGTGGGATCTTCCCAGGCCAGGAATCGAACCGACGCCCCTTGCACTGCAAGGCGGTGTTCTTACCCTTTGGGCCACCAGGGAAGCCCTCGGTCATGATTCTTTAATCCCAAAAGCTTTGCGCATTTCAAACAGCTGTCTTTTTTTTTTTTTTTTATTTAATTTCAAGATACTTTATTCCTTTTTTGTTAAAATCAGTCACAACACTAAGCTTCTGGCCCATCCTCCCAATGCACAAGCCACAAACACTTGCTCAGCAGTTGAGGGCCTTTAGTAGCATGTTTGAAAGGTGAATAAAAATCTATATAAAACATATTCCAAAAAGAACATATTCAGACTGCTTTCTAAATCTCAGGAGGTGCTTAATTAGAAAGTGATTTTGAAATCTCCAAAATGCGTTTTCAAACCCGGAGTATTCTGCAAGACCTCAGGATATTTTAAATTCTAAAGCACTTATAAATGCAAGTCCTTTGTAAACTGCAAAGTGACCTTTTATTGAGTTGACCCAAAAGTTCGTTTGGGTCATACGCTTGTGTGGAAAACCTTGAACCAACTTTTGGATCCACCCAGTAATTCCCAAAGCATCCCATAGGTAGGAGCATGCCAGGGGAAAATCCCGACGCTGACCCTTGGAGGCTGAGAGGCTCTCGTGTCCCTCTTTGCTAGGTCCCCAAGATAGAGGAGAAGGAGGCCCTGGCGCCTGTCCCAAAGGCCATGGACCACTTCCATTCAGAACTCCATCCCCGAGTGGCCTTCTGGATCATGAAGCTGCCACGGCGGAGGTCCCACCAGGATCCCCAGGAAGGCAGCCACTGGCTCAGCGAGAAACGACACCGTCTACAGGCCATCCGGGATGGACTCCGAGAGGGGACCCAGGAGGACAGACTCAAAGACCAGAGCTCCTTTCACACCAAGCCTGGCCACAAGATCCACTTCCTGTATATCTTCAGGCCATTCCAGCATTTGTAAGGTCGGGGACTGGGGAACCTGCAAGCACCTGCCCCCAAGCCCCACCCTAACCACCATATGGAAATTAAATGTTTTCTTACATCCAGCAGCACTGTCTCCTTTTGGGATCTGTCCCCAGGCCTCGGCCAACTAAGCCATGGCAAGTCCCTCAACCCCACCCTTGACTATGACCTCTGACTGAGCTGTAAATTCTTGCCAATGTCTCCAGGTTGTTTCCTCATTCAGACAGCATCTGTCTTCTGACTCAGCAACTCTGTCACCTCCTGTGCCACCTCCTCTGTCACCTCGGTTCGATCTGTACCTTCAGACTCCATCTCTGTCACCTTCAGCTCGGCCTACCCTCCAGCTCCCAACTCATTCTCCTGTCCTGTCCATCCACTCTGCCTCTGAATTAGTTTCCTGTCACTGCCACACACACAAAAAGACTACAAACCCAGCAACTTTAAACAATGCAAATGTATCCTGTCACGAATCTATAGGTCAGAAATCTCAGATGGCAGTGCTGGTTCACTGTACAGGTCTCACAAAAGCAACATCTGAGTGTCATCCAGCAGGGTTCTCCCCTGGAAGCCCTGGGAGGAAGACTGCTTCCGAGGTCATTCAGGGTGTTGGCACAGTCGAGTCCCTTGAGGTTCGACTGAGATCCCTGCTTCCTTGCTGTTGTCTCCTGGGGCCACCCACTCTTAGCTGCTAGAGATCTCTCTCTGGTTCTCGTGTGTGGATCCCATACCTCAAATGTCACAAATGACACAAAAATTCTGAGTTTCCCTTTCACTCCTCCTCCCTTATGTCTTCCTCCTTCTCTTCCAGCAGGAAAGAGTTCTCTGCCTTGAAGGGCTTGAATTTGGCCTGCCTGGACCACATATGATTGGTCCTGCCTGGACCATGGGCTCCAGGAATTAGACAAGGCCATCTTTGCAGGAAGGCATTATTCTGCCCCCTGCAGGTCTAGACCGCCCCCTGCAGCTCCTAACTCTGCATCTCCATCCATCTCTTAAATCAATACCACCTGACTCCCTTCTCTCTTTTTTCTTTTTTTGGACATACCACTCTGAGTGTTGGATCTTAGTTCCCAGATTAGGGATCAAACCCATGCCCCCTGCGTTGAAAGTGCATGCTCTTAACCACTGGACTACCAGGGAACTCTTCCCGTCTCTCATTTTTATCTTCTCCTTTCCTGTTAAATTGCATGACTTCCTCTTGACTTGCTCTATTTCTCTCTCCCTTTGTCCCTCTGTCTGTGCCTTCATGCTGTCACCTTAGACTTCAGCTCTTGGGAGCCATGCCTGCTGCCTCAGCCACCTGGAAGCTCACAGTCCCTGTCTTGGGTCTTTGCAAGACCCAATTGGACACATCAGTCCAGCCGCTCCGCGGCACGTGGGATCTTCCCAAGCCAGGGATCAAACAGGCGCCCCTTGCACTGAAAGGCGGTGTCCTTACCCACTGGACCACCAGAGGAAGCCCAGACATATGGGATCTTAGCTCTTCCAACAGGAACCGAACCCCATTCTCCTGCATTGGAAGGCAGAGTCTAACTACTGAACCACCAGGGATGTCCCATCATCTCAATTATCTCTTTAAAGAACTTTTCTCCAAATATAATAGTATTCTGAGGCACCAGCGGGTAGGACTTTAACATACGAATTTCCGGGGGACATGGTTCAGCTCCTAAACGTAGGTATTCTTGTTTAATACGAGCATTCCTTTTCATGCCTGTGTTTTTAATTTACGCTGGTGGTATTACATATGTCATTCTGATGAGCCTTTTTTCTTCAGCACCATCTTTATTTTTTGGCCACACTGTCCAGAATGTGGGATCTTAGTTCCCCAAACAGAGAACAAGCCCTCACCCCCTGCCGTGGAAACACAGAGTCTTAGCCACTAGACCACCAGGGAGAGCCCTCAGCACCATCTTTAAGATGCTCCATATTGCACTGTGGTGGTGGTTTAATCCCTCAGACATGTCCAGCTCTTACAATTCCACAGACTGTAGCCCGCCAGGCTCCTCTGTTCATGGACTTTTCCAGGAAGGCATTATTCTGCCCCCTGCAGGTCTAGACCGCCCCCTGCAGCTCCTAACTCTGCATCTCCATCCATCTCTTAAATCAATACCACCTGACTCCCTTCTCTCTTTTTTCTTTTTTTGGACATACCACTCTGAGTGTTGGATCTTAGTTCCCAGATTAGGGATCAAACCCATGCCCCCTGCGTTGAAAGTGCATGCTCTTAACCACTGGACTACCAGGGAACTCTTCCCGTCTCTCATTTTTATCTTCTCCTTTCCTGTTAAATTGCATGACTTCCTCTTGACTTGCTCTATTTCTCTCTCCCTTTGTCCCTCTGTCTGTGCCTTCATGCTGTCACCTTAGACTTCAGCTCTTGGGAGCCATGCCTGCTGCCTCAGCCACCTGGAAGCTCACAGTCCCTGTCTTGGGTCTTTGCAAGACCCAATTGGACACATCAGTCCAGCCGCTCCGCGGCACGTGGGATCTTCCCAAGCCAGGGATCAAACAGGCGCCCCTTGCACTGAAAGGCGGTGTCCTTACCCACTGGACCACCAGAGGAAGCCCAGACATATGGGATCTTAGCTCTTCCAACAGGAACCGAACCCCATTCTCCTGCATTGGAAGGCAGAGTCTAACTACTGAACCACCAGGGATGTCCCATCATCTCAATTATCTCTTTAAAGAACTTTTCTCCAAATATAATAGTATTCTGAGGCACCAGCGGGTAGGACTTTAACATACGAATTTCCGGGGGACATGGTTCAGCTCCTAAACGTAGGTATTCTTGTTTAATACGAGCATTCCTTTTCATGCCTGTGTTTTTAATTTACGCTGGTGGTATTACATATGTCATTCTGATGAGCCTTTTTTCTTCAGCACCATCTTTATTTTTTGGCCACACTGTCCAGAATGTGGGATCTTAGTTCCCCAAACAGAGAACAAGCCCTCACCCCCTGCCGTGGAAACACAGAGTCTTAGCCACTAGACCACCAGGGAGAGCCCTCAGCACCATCTTTAAGATGCTCCATATTGCACTGTGGTGGTGGTTTAATCCCTCAGACATGTCCAGCTCTTACAATTCCACAGACTGTAGCCCGCCAGGCTCCTCTGTTCATGGACTTTTCCAGCCAAGAATACTGGAGTGGGTTGCCATTTGCTTCTCCAGAGGATCTTCTCGACCCAGGGACTGAACCCTGGTCTCTTATGTCTCCTGCACTGCTGGCGAGTTCTTTACTGACTGAGTCACGAAGGAAGCCCAAACAACCATACTGCATTGGCACCTCCAAAATCTATCCAGTCCCTTGAATAAGATTCCATGGTCATGCTCTCCACGCTCTCAGTGCTGCACACCTGAGCTGCCTCTGACTTCTCACCATTACAAATAATGCTACAAGAAGCACGGGTATAGGGCTTCCTGGAGCTTCCCAGGTGGTGCAGTGGTAAAGAATTCAATACGCCGCCTAATGCAGGGGGTGCAAGAGACACAGCTTGGATCCCTGGGCTGGGAAGATCCCCTGGAGAAGGAAGTGGCAACCCGTTGCAGTATTTCTTGCCTGGAGAATTCCGTGGACCAGAAGAGCCTGGTAAGGTACCCTTCATTCAGTCCCAGAGTCAGAGAGAACGGAGCACAGCAGCATCCGCAAGCACTGCTGCCCCCGTGTGGTCCAGAAGGAGAACAGCAGAGGTGGGCAGCTATAACCCAAAAAAAGAATCGCTGGGTTGTAGGGGATGCATCAACCTATTTTGATGAGGTGGAATGTTCTGACAAGTCCGCTGCCTCTAGCAGTCCAGACAGGCGTGTTAAGTCGCTTCAGTCTTGTCCAACTCTTTGCGAATGTATGGACTGTAGCCCGCCAGGCTCCTCTGTCCATGAGATTTCCCAAGCAAGATTACTGGAGTGGGAGTGGGTTGCCATTCCCTCCTCCGAGGAATCTTCCCAGCCCAGGTATGGGGCCCAGAGATCAAACCTGCATGTCTTACATCTCCTGCATTGGCAGGAGGGTTCTTTACCACTAGGGCCACCTGGGAAGCCTCCAGTTCATCAGTATTCCATAAACATTAACCACACATGGTATCTGGGTAGATAGATGTTCCTCTGTCTGCAGAATAATAGAAGTATGCATCCACAAGTGACCCAGATGCTGACATTATCAGACACAGGCCTTAAAGAAACTTTGATGATATGTTTTAAAAACTGGATGAAAAAATGGAAAATTTCATCAGAAAACTAGAATCTAATAGAGGGGGAAAATAAAAGAGAAGGGAGAGGGAGATGAAGTCCACTGTAAATTTCAGAACTTACAAATAAATTTAAAACTCAGTAGATGAGTTTTACAGTCAATGAGGCACAGTGGGAAACAGATAAGCAGAAAATATCTAGACTGAGGATTTCCCTGGTGGTTCAGTGGTTAAGACTCCACACGGTTTGATCCCTGGTTAGGGAATGAAGATCCCACATGCTGCGCAAACAAAACTAAAAAGTAATTTTAAAAAGAGAAAACATGGTCAGTTCTCCCTTGAGCCAGCCCACTGTTTTGACAGCGACTCTCCTTCCCCAACTCTAATAAACTTTACTTTCTTCTCATTCTAAAGAGAGAGAGAGAGAAAACATGTGACTGAATCATAGTGAATAAGGATAGAAAATTCAGAGAATTCCCCAGTGGTCTAGTGGTTAGGACTCAGCACTTTCACTGCGGTGAGCCTGAGTTCCATCCCTGATCAGGGAACTAAGATCCTGCAAATCAGAAGCCACGGTTAAAAAAAAAAAAAAAAACTTATATCCAGCTTTTAGGCAAATAGGGAAGGGCAGAGACCATTTCTTCTATATGCTTCATCTCAATTGTCTTCAACTCAAAATGATCCTCATGCCATAGTGCCATATTTTGGGGTGCTATATTCTGCTCCCTTCACTGTATATAAGATTAACGTACAAAAATCAATTATATCCCAAAGCATTAGGAACAGAAATATTTTTAATGATATTTTCAAAAATATGACTTGGGGACTTCCTGGTGGTCCTGTGGCTAAGACTCCATGTTCCCAATGCAGGGGGCCTGGGTTCGATTCCTGATCAGGGAACTAGGTCCGACATGCCACAACTAAGACCTGGAGCGGTCAAATAAATAAATAATTTTTAAAAAATGTGATTTGAATTAGTGTAACAAGCAAAATATCTATGAATAAACCTAACAAATGATTTGCTAGATCTCTAAACGGAAAACTAAGATACATTACGGACAGTAATTAAAGAAAATCTAAATAAATAATTCATGGTAACAGTATTCATGGCTACCCTGGTGACTCAGTGGTAAAGAATCTGCCTACCAAGGCAGGAGACGTGGGTTCAATCCCTGGTTTGGGAAGATTCAACCTGCCGCAGAGCAGTCAAGCTTGTGTGCCACAGCTATTGAGCCTGTGCTCTAGAGCCCAGGAGCTACAACTACTGAAGCCTGTACACCAAGAGCCTTTGTGCTCTGCAACAAGAGAAGCCACCACAATGAGAAGCCCTCCTATGGAGACTAGAGAGTAGTCCCCTGCTCATCCCTAACTGGAGAAAAGTCCATGCAGCAACAAAGATCCAGTACAGGTATAAATAAACAAATTTAAAAACCAGTATTCATAATTGCCAAAAAGTAGAAACAACCAATGTCCATTGAAAGTCAAATGGTTTAATGCTGGCATATTCATACAATGGAATATTGCATGGTCCACTGCCATGTGATGAATTTTATAATGTTGAGCAAAAGAGGCCGTAATTAAAGGCCTTTGGAGGGTAATAATTAGGAGGAAGTGTGAAGACTTCTGAGCTGCAAT
This sequence comes from Tragulus kanchil, assembly GCA_022376925.1. Lineage (NCBI taxonomy): Eukaryota > Metazoa > Chordata > Mammalia > Artiodactyla > Tragulidae > Tragulus > Tragulus kanchil. The sequence goes on from JAIOJX010000031.1 coordinate 129,760,921, forward strand.
ATTCTCTTTTTTTTTTAAATTAATTAATTAATTAATTAATTTTTGGCTATCCTGGGTCTTCTCTGCTGCCACCGGCTCTTCTCTAGTTGTAGGGAGTGGGGGCTACTCTCTAGTGGAGGTGATCAGGCTTCTTGTCGCGGTGATTTCTCTTGTGGAACTCGGGCTCTAGGGCATACAGGCTTCAGTTGTTGCAGCCCATGGGCTCCATAGTTGCGGCTCCAAGGCTCCAGAGCACAGGCTCCATAGTTGTGGCTCATGAACTTAGTTGTTCTGCAGACTGTGGGATCTTCCTGGATCAGGGATCAAATGAGTGTCTCCTGCATTGGTAGGCCAACTCTCTACCACTGAGCCACCAGGGAAGCCCAATATTCTCTTTTTTATGTAGGTGATTTCATTAATATATTACTCTGTTAAAAACTTAATTGATCCATAACTTCCTATTTAGCACTCTATGTATGTTACAACTATACAATAAAACAGTTTTTTAAATTACTTTAGGTTTTATAAAATTATCTTCCTCAGAAAAAGAAAAAAAGAAAAACAAACATGAGCTACTGAAGAAATAAAGTGAAAGAACTAAATTATACTAATAAAGTCAGCTGGGTTCACCACTTGTCAGCCAGTGCTAAGAAAATATTTGGCAAACGTTCTTTTTTTTTTTTAAAGATTTATTTATTTATTTTACATTTTTGGGCGAGGGCCGGGTTGGGGAGGGAGGGGAGCGGGCGGGCCACTTCTATTGGTCTTTCATTTCTATTTCCATCCGTCTTTGTTCTTTGGCTCCTATGGGCCTCCCATTTTAAAACCGGCCCGGGGGTGGCAGAGTTGGCTCCCTCCTATGGAGACTAGAGAGTAGTCCCCTGCTCATCCCTAACTGGAGAAAAGTCCATGCAGCAACAAAGATCCAGTACAGGTATAAATAAACAAATTTAAAAACCAGTATTCATAATTGCCAAAAAGTAGAAACAACCAATGTCCATTGAAAGTCAAATGGTTTAATGCTGGCATATTCATACAATGGAATATTGCATGGTCCACTGCCATGTGATGAATTTTATAATGTTGAGCAAAAGAGGCCGTAATTAAAGGCCTTTGGAGGGTAATAATTAGGAGGAAGTGTGAAGACTTCTGAGCTGCAATATTCTCTTTTTTTTTTAAATTAATTAATTAATTAATTAATTTTTGGCTATCCTGGGTCTTCTCTGCTGCCACCGGCTCTTCTCTAGTTGTAGGGGGTGGGGCTACTCTCAGTGGAGGTGATCAGGCTTCTTGTCGCGGTGATTTCTCTTGTGGAACTCGGGCTCTAGGGCATACAGGCTTCAGTTGTTGCAGCCCATGGGCTCCATAGTTGCGGCTCCAAGGCTCCAGAGCACAGGCTCCATAGTTGTGGCTCATGAACTTAGTTGTTCTGCAGACTGTGGGATCTTCCTGGATCAGGGATCAAATGAGTGTCTCCTGCATTGGTAGGCCAACTCTCTACCACTGAGCCACCAGGGAAGCCCAATATTCTCTTTTTTATGTAGGTGATTTCATTAATATATTACTCTGTTAAAAACTTAATTGATCCATAACTTCCTATTTAGCACTCTATGTATGTTACAACTATACAATAAAACAGTTTTTTAAATTACTTTAGGTTTTATAAAATTATCTTCCTCAGAAAAAGAAAAAAAGAAAAACAAACATGAGCTACTGAAGAAATAAAGTGAAAGAACTAAATTATACTAATAAAGTCAGCTGGGTTCACCACTTGTCAGCCAGTGCTAAGAAAATATTTGGCAAACGTTCTTTTTTTTTTTTTTTTAAAGATTTATTTATTTATTTTACAATTTTGGGCGAGGGCCGGGTTGGGGAGGGAGGGGAGCGGGCGGGCCACTTCTATTGGTCTTTCATTTCTCTATTTCCATCCGTCTTTGTTCTTTGGCTCCTATGGGCCTCCCATAGCGGCGGGGTCTGTTGTTGCAGAGCACTGGCTCCGGGCGCATGCGCTCCAGAGTTCCGGCTCCGTAATTGGACACATCAGTCCAGCCGCTCCGCGGCACGTGGGATCTTCCCAGGCCAGGGATAGAACCAGCGCCCCTTGCACTGCAAGGCGGTGTCCTTACCCACTGGACCACCAGGGGAAGCCCTTGGCAAACGTTCTTATTGAACTCTTATGAGACCCGCATGAGGTGGATATTGTTTGTTCCTATTTTAGGGAAGAAGCAGAGGTTCAGAGAAGTGAAATCACTTGTCAAAGTCACACAGCAATGGCAGTAGGTTTTTTTAATTCCATATCTCACACTTTTAACCAGTGACCACATCACTTGTTAAGCAGGTTCTTTCCCTGGTCTTATAACAAGTCACCACCTAATAGCCAAAATAACCGTTAATTAACCAGAATTACTACCTTAAACCCTCAAGGTAACCTAAGAAGCATTATCTCCATTTCTGGGAGGGGACCTGAGACTCAGAGAAAGTAAACAGTTGTGCCAAGGATACAGGCAGGAACTGATGGAGTCAAAATTCAAACCCAAAAATGTCTGGCTCCAGCTTTATCATCACTCTACACAGTCCAACAGTTTTGAGGCATGGATTGTTTCTATTCATTCATTCAATCATTCAAGAAAAAATTTTCAGAACCCACCCTGACCCAGTTCCAGTTCCCAACAGCCTCCAGCTGCACCGCGCTCACATTCCAATAGGGGGTGTCAGAGACAGCCCACTAATATAGACTATGTCACGGTGGCCAGAAGAGTCTGGAGGACGAATAAAAAACAGTAAGTAGAAAATGGGGTCTGAATTTATACACGGTGTGTCAGAGGAAGGCTCTCTGGGAAGTCACAGCTGGATGAGTGACGATGGTAAGAACCGGAGCATGCAAAATGATTCCTTTTCTGTAGCTGGGCTAGCAAAGAGCCCGCATGGGTTGGACATGCGTACCGTGCTAAGTTGCTTCAGTCGTATGTGACTCGTTAAGACCCTTTGGACTGCAGCCCGCCAGGCTCCTCTGTCGATGGGATTCTCCAGAAAAGAATACTTTCGTGGGTTGCCATACCCTCTTACAGGGAATCTATTCGACCCAGAAATCGAACCCTCATCTTTTAGGTCTCCAGCATTAGCAGGTGAAGTCTTTACCACTAGCGCCTCGTGGGAAGGTAGGGTGGGACATCTTTCATCCTAAATGACCCTCCTTAGGAGTCTGGGGGTCTACAATCCATTGGGTCACAGAGTCGGAACCCATTGAAGCGACTGAGCAAGCACAGGAGTCAATCTGGTAATTCTGGAGACATGAGAGACGCAGCTTCAATCCCTGGATTTAAGATCTCCTGGAGGAAAGCACTGCAACCCACTCCAATATTCTTTCCTGAATCCCGTGGACAGAGGAGCCTGGTAAACTACAATCCATGCGTCGCAGAGCCAAGAGACTACTGAAGCAGTTTAGCAAGCACCTCTCTAGCCGGAAAAGCTGAGGCTATCTTTCCTCTACTCGCTCCTCAAAGGAAACGAAACGGTTTGGGAAAGACTCTGTCGGGGACCTATGAGTACATTGTGACCGGAGCCTCAGAAAGGCACGGGAGTAGTGAGGCAGGATAGGACAGCATTGTGACGGTGACTGGCAGCCTGGGGGCATCGAAAGAGGCTCCAGCTTTATCATCACTCTACACAGTCCAACAGTTTTGAGGCATGGATTGTTTCTATTCATTCATTCAATCATTCAAGAAAAAATTTTCAGAACCCACCCTGACCCAGTTCCAGTTCCCAACAGCCTCCAGCTGCACCGCGCTCACATTCCAATAGGGGGTGTCAGAGACAGCCCACTAATATAGACTATGTCACGGTGGCCAGAAGAGTCTGGAGGACGAATAAAAAACAGTAAGTAGAGAGATGGGGGTCTGAATTTATACACGGTGTGTCAGAGGAAGGCCTCTCTGGGGAAGTCACAGCTGGATGAGTGACGATGGTAAGAACCGGAGCATGCAAAATGATTCCTTTTCTGTAGCTGGGCTAGCAAAGAGCCCGCATGGGTTGGACATGCGTACCGTGCTAAGTTGCTTCAGTCGTATGTGACTCGTTAAGACCCTTTGGACTGCAGCCCGCCAGGCTCCTCTGTCGATGGGATTCTCCAGAAAAGAATACTTTCGTGGGTTGCCATACCCTCTTACAGGGAATCTATTCGACCCAGAAATCGAACCCTCATCTTTTAGGTCTCCAGCATTAGCAGGTGAAGTCTTTACCACTAGCGCCTCGTGGGAAGGTAGGGTGGGACATCTTTCATCCTAAATGACCCTCCTTAGGAGTCTGGGGGTCTACAATCCATTGGGTCACAGAGTCGGAACCCATTGAAGCGACTGAGCAAGCACAGGAGTCAATCTGGTAATTCTGGAGACATGAGAGACGCAGCTTCAATCCCTGGATTTAAGATCTCCTGGAGGAAAGCACTGCAACCCACTCCAATATTCTTTCCTGAATCCCGTGGACAGAGGAGCCTGGTAAACTACAATCCATGCGTCGCAGAGCCAAGAGACTACTGAAGCAGTTTAGCAAGCACCTCTCTAGCCGGAAAAGCTGAGGCTATCTTTCCTCTACTCGCTCCTCAAAGGAAACGAAACGGTTTGGGAAAGACTCTGTCGGGGACCTATGAGTACATTGTGACCGGAGCCTCAGAAAGGCACGGGAGTAGTGAGGCAGGATAGGACAGCATTGTGACGGTGACTGGCAGCCTGGCACAGAGCAGAGGGCAACGAAAGACACTGCTTGGTGATTGATAAGAAGTGGGGGATGGTCAAGGGGTCCCGCAGGCCAAGATTCCCTTGCTTGGGCCCACTGCACTCAAGCCTGCGGCCTCAGAAAAGACGCCGGCGATGGGCAAGGGATCGGTTCCACTCTCTCCAGGAAGCCTTCGTCCGGTCCGCCTTGCTCGGCTCGGCCAGTACGCAGGCGCCCGCTGGCTTGCCCGGGCAGCCGCACGCATGCGCGGTCTCGCAGGTAACCGCGCCGCCGAGTGCGCGCCTCGCCCCGTGTGCGCCTGCGTCGGGGGTGGAGCCGAGGGGGTGTGGCTTGGGCGCCGCGCGCGGGCTCGTCCGGCCGGGCCGCCATTGCTCCCTCGGGCCGGAGTCGCGCACGCGCGCCTCCTCGCGTCTCAACGGTCGTTGGTCGTGCGTGGCCCTCACCCGTGTCCCGAGCCTGGGACGCTGCGACGTGGCCCCAGGTGCGCCCAGGTCGTGGCGAGCTTCGCCGGAGTCGCTGTGTCAGAGCCCCTCCCGAAGGCCTGGCAAAGCCCCCGCCTCCTAGCGGAGAGTCCCGGTACCAGGGGGACTGACAGGCCTTGGTAGAGGTCTTAAAATCCTGAGCCAGGAACCCTCCAGGAAATCTTCTAGATCCTGTCAGAAGCTAATAGAAATCCCGTCAAACGTCTCCCTCAGAGACGCCCCCTTCCCAAAATCTTGTTTCACTCTTCCCCCAATTGCACCCCGAAGGTCTGAAGGTCTGCTGGAGGTCCCCAGAAATCTTGCCATACCCACCCTAAATCCCATCAGAGATGACCCCCCGAAATCCAGAGACTCCCCAGAGGGTCAAAGACCCTCTTGAAGTCCAGAGACCCCCTTAAAACCCTCAGAATGCCTGCCTTCGTCCTCTCCTGCTAGACTCTCCGGTTGTGCCAGAACGTCCCTCTCTAAAGCCCCCAAACCCTGTCCAAAGGGTCCCAGGGCCTGTCTGCCCCCGCGCTCGCAAGGGCCTTTCCCCACTCAGGTGCCACGGCTGTCACTACGCTTCGGCACTCCCTGGAAGGGTCTCTCTTCAAAGACCCCCTTTCTGAGGACCTAAAAGTCTCCAGGAAGTGTGCCCTCCACAGCCCGGGACACCATCAGGCCCAGGGCAAGCAGAGGTGGGGAGTATTGGTAAGCGAAGGGGGTGGAGCTGAGAAGGGCGGGGAGAAGGTGTCCTGGGCAGAGACCCCCCCAGAGGCTGGAGGCTGGAGGAGCTGGCCCACTTTGGGAACAGCACAGGGCTCAGCGTTGCTGGAGCAGCAAGTGGAATTGGGGATCATGAGGGATCAGGCCAGGCAGGGCCTTCCATACTCAGTCCAGAGTCTAGTCTCTGTCCCCAGGGTGCTTGGGAGCCAAGGAACAGCACTGAGCAGGGGCGGGGCAGGTGAGCTCTGGGGCCCTGTGAGGATGGACTGGAGGCAGGAGGAGGCTGGGGCAGGGGCCCAGGAGGGGAGGTGGAGGCCACAGGAAAAAGAAGAGGGGCCAGGGGAGAGCTATGGGCAGGAGGGACAGGGCTGGAGCACTTGACAAACTGTGGGGAGGAGGGGTGGCAGAAGGGAGTGATGGGAGTGACCCCACCCACCCACCAGCCCCTCTTTGATCTCTGCTCACGTTCCCTTGGCCCCCATTTCCACAGCCCACACCTCCAATCCACAAAACAGGTCTGAGCGGGAGCAGCAGGGTGGGCAGACAGGTTCTGAGTACCCAGAGCGGCCTGGGGCCAGGTGGGGCAGGGCGGGTGGCACGTCTGAGGAGACTGTTGCCCTGTCTGTCCTTCCAGGAGCTCGAGGAGCAGCCAGTCCCTGTCTGGTCCCTTCCAGTGACGGAGGGGAGCTGTTGGCGTCCCCAGCAGCTGCCAAGCGACCAGGGTGGCCCATGGACGTGCCAGAGGGCCAGGCGGGTGACCCCACTGCAAAAAGTAAGTGACTGGGCCCCTGTTTGTCCCGTGGGAGGATGAGGAGGGACCGGTGGGTACAAATGGGGCACCAGGTTGTGACTCAGGGACTTGGGAGAGGTGACTTGGGGTGGCTGAGCCTCCACCTGGAGGTAGGGTGGGAGGCCGAGAGGGATCCTTGATTAAGTGCCTGCTGTGTACCCACCTGTCTGGACGCCTTACTTGTTCTGGGGACGTCAGGGTGCAGCCGTAGAAGCCTCTGTGTGGCAGTCCCCCTTGCCTGGGGCACCCTCTGCAGGGACCCCCGGGCTCCCCCTCACTTCGTGCAGACCTCTGTAAAGCCCTGTCGCACTCTCTGCCCTTTCCTGCTTTACTTCTCTTCAGAGCACTGACATCTCTTTGTTTAGACTCTGTCTCCCCCACTAGAACCTGAGCTCCGGGGCAGGCCAGGTCTATTCACTCTGCTATTCCTGGTCTCTGGAGCAACACTGGCCAACACACAAGCCATAGATGTAATTTTAAATTTTGTTAGTGCATGCGTGCGTGCTGAGTTGCTCAGTCGTGTCTGACTCTGCGATCCTGTACACTGTAGCCCACCAGGCTGCTCTGTCCGTGGAATTCTCCAGGCCAGAATACTGGAGTGGGTTGCCGTGTCCTCTTCCAGGGCATCTTCCCAACCCACAGACTGAACCTTCGTCTCTTAGGTCTCCTGCATCGGCAGGTGGGTTCTTTACCACTAGCACCACCTGGGAAAAGAAAAAAGAAACAAACCAAATGGATACCAATTATAGATATTATTTAACCTAGTACATCTAAAACAGTGTGCTTTCAGCATGCAATCACTATAAAAATGTACTGGAGTTATTCTCTTTTTTTATACTAAATCTTCAAAATCTGATATGTACTTTACACTAATGTGCGTGCGTGCATGCTCAGTTGCTTAAGTCGTGTCTGACTTTTTGCAACCCTATGGACTGTAGCCTGCCAGGCTCCTCTGTCCAGGGCATTCTCCAGGCAAGAATACTGGAGTGGGTTGCCATGCATTCCTCAAGGGGATTTTCCTGACCCAGGGATCGAACCTGCGTCTCCAGTGTCTTCTGAAATGCAGGTGGGTTCTTTACCCATGGAGCCACCTGGGATGCCCACATGACACTAATAGAACATCTCATCTCACACGCACCACCGTTCAGGTCTCCAGAATCACTGTGGCCAGTGGTTGCCCTGTTGGTCACGCTGCCCTGGAGCAATGCCTGACGTGTAATAGGAGCCCAGTTGCTAAGTACTTGAATGATTAGATGGATGCTGACCAAATGGGTGTGAAAGAAACTTCAGGAGGAAGATGCTGGGTTGTCCTTTCTGAAACTCATCTACTAAAAGGTGAGAGAGCCCAAAGGAGACTCCTACCCTAGAGGAGAGACAGGGCCCTTTTCTTCAAGGCTCCTAGGATCCAGATCCAGAGCCTGTGTCTTTTCTCTGTCGCCTCAGAAGTTTCACCAGATAGGAAGGCATGGAGGCAGGCATCTGGGCAGGCTGACCCAGAGACCAGCATCTGAAAGTGCAAACTTCATCTGTACCAGCAGAGGGCGTGCGGTCACCGAGGAACCCAAGGCCAAGGGCTGAGCCAGCTTTCGGAGGCTCCCACAGGAAAGGGAGGGACACACCCAGGAGAGATGAGATTGAGGAAGGCAGTCAGTGGAGAAAGAGAGAGCAAGAGTGTGGAGAAAGGAGAGAGAAGCTTCAGGGAGTGGATAGTTCCGGGAGAAGAAACAGAGAGGGGGAAGAAAATGAGAGGGAGGGACGTGGAGACAGGCGGGACTCGGGACAGAAGTGGGCAGGAGAGTGGAGCCAGAGAGAAAACTAGAGGAGGCACAGGACAGAGACCCAGGGAGAGTAGAGACACTGAGGAGGGAAAGTGAGCAGAAGAGAAACAGAGAGACATCTTCCTGAGGGGCCCCGGGAGGCAGAGGGTCCCATCTGCACGGCAGATCCACATAGATCTTCAGATCCCATGGCATCTGGAGCCAGACAGGCTGGGTGACCTCCCTGGACCACAGGGTCTTCCTCTGTAGCATGGGAGGCACCGTGTATACGCTCACTGGAGGTCCCGCTCCCTTTCCCTAGAAGCAGGAGTTCAAACCCGAGGGGCCAAATTTTCGCTCAATATAAAGAACCCTTAAAGACTTAGAGGGGTGAGAAATGAGAGTGATCAGATGTTGAACATGTGACCGTGTAACTGCTCTATACCTGAGTATCCTTATCTGTAAAGTGGGACACACAGTCACGGCCTTTCCAGAAGAAGAAGCTGAGGCCCAGAGGAACGGAGTCCTTTGTCCAGGTTGCCCCTGAGTCTGCTGGACCTTTCAGTCTGCACTCGGATGTCTGGTATACCCAGCTGTTCAGGGGCAGGGCAGGGCGCCTCAAGGGTGGCTTCCTGGGAAGGAGTCCCTGGGCCATCCCGGCTAGAAACTTCTAGAAGGGGGAACTCATCTACTAAAAGGTGAGAGAGCCCAAAGGAGACTCCTACCCTAGAGGAGAGACAGGGCCCTTTTCTTCAAGGCTCCTAGGATCCAGATCCAGAGCCTGTGTCTTTTCTCTGTCGCCTCAGAAGTTTCACCAGATAGGAAGGCATGGAGGCAGGCATCTGGGCAGGCTGACCCAGAGACCAGCATCTGAAAGTGCAAACTTCATCTGTACCAGCAGAGGGCGTGCGGTCACCGAGGAACCCAAGGCCAAGGGCTGAGCCAGCTTTCGGAGGCTCCCACAGGAAAGGGAGGGACACACCCAGGAGAGATGAGATTGAGGAAGGCAGTCAGTGGAGAAAGAGAGAGCAAGAGTGTGGAGAAAGGAGAGAGAAGCTTCAGGGAGTGGATAGTTCCGGGAGAAGAAACAGAGAGGGGGAAGAAAATGAGAGGGAGGGACGTGGAGACAGGCGGGACTCGGGACAGAAGTGGGCAGGAGAGTGGAGCCAGAGAGAAAACTAGAGGAGGCACAGGACAGAGACCCAGGGAGAGTAGAGACACTGAGGAGGGAAAGTGAGCAGAAGAGAAACAGAGAGACATCTTCCTGGGGGGCCCCCGGGAGGCAGAGGGTCCCATCTGCACGGCAGATCCACATAGATCTTCAGATCCCATGGCATCTGGAGCCAGACAGGCTGGGTGACCTCCCTGGACCACAGGGTCTTCCTCTGTAGCATGGGAGGCACCGTGTATACGCTCACTGGAGGTCCCGCTCCCTTTCCCTAGAAGCAGGAGTTCAAACCCGAGGGGCCAAATTTTCGCTCAATATAAAGAACCCTTAAAGACTTAGAGGGGTGAGAAATGAGAGTGATCAGATGTTGAACATGTGACCGTGTAACTGCTCTATACCTGAGTATCCTTATCTGTAAAGTGGGACACACAGTCACGGCCTTTCCAGAAGAAGAAGCTGAGGCCCAGAGGAACGGAGTCCTTTGTCCAGGTTGCCCCTGAGTCTGCTGGACCTTTCAGTCTGCACTCGGATGTCTGGTATACCCAGCTGTTCAGGGGCAGGGCAGGGCGCCTCAAGGGTGGCTTCCTGGGAAGGAGTCTGGGCCAGCCCAGCAGGTCCCCGGGGAGAGACTACATAGGCTCCTTCTGTATCTTGGAGCATTATTTGAGTGCCTGTCATGTGTGGGCACAGTGGATGCACCAGTGGACAGACAGACCCCAGGATGTTCACATTGTGCGGAAGTGGGGAAGCGGGAGGTGCTCTACACAGACCTAACCCTTCCAACCCTAGGGAGCAGCGGCGGGGGCGGGGGAATCACTCTATCCACCCATTTTACTAGTGAGGAAACTGAAGCTCCAAAAGGAGAAGAGACAAGCTCACAGTCCTGCAGCTGAACCTCTGAGCTCCACACCACTCCCCCAGCCTGGACTGTCCCCTCCCCCTTCGTCTCAGGCCCCAGGCTGTGGGCGCTGCTGACTCCAGCCTCAGGGTTGTGGGGAGGAGAGACTCAGCCCCTAGGCAGGCTGGGAGACTGGAGATGCAGTGGGCAGGCAGGATCGATTGAGGCTGCCCGCGCGTTATCGGATTGTTCTTGGCTCCTGGGCCCCCTTCAGCCTCGACTTCTCCCAGAATCCTCTCTTCTTTGCCCTCCTCCGCCCCTCGCCCCCTCTGAGCTGAGCCTGAGAAGAGAGGGGAAAAAGGCTGTAAAAGAGTCTGTTCAGTATCTGGGCTCCTCAGCTGAATGGACACAAGAGATTAGACAGCAGGGGACACTTCCTGGCCTGAAAAGATGGGGGCCCATGTTCCCAAGACCCTCATCTTGTGGCTGCCACCAGCCCAAACTCCAGGCAGCTTGGAATGAATTCCTTCCCCTCTGCAGGAGCCTGGAACCCAGGGTTGCCCCACTTTGCTCTCTGTCATGCCCCTTCCTCATAGATGGGCTGGCCCTCCTGTCTCCTCAGGGTACCTCTGGGACCAGCCAGAGGAGGGGAGCCTGGGAACCCCTATCAGCTTAGAAGAACAAATACTCAACTCCACGTTTGAAGCTTGTGACCCCCAGAGGACAGGTCAGAGAATCAAGGAATTTATTATAAGTGATGGAGATGGGGGGCTAGGGGCTGGGGAGCCATAGAAAGAGGGATGGGCAGGGGTGAGGTGGTGATTGTGGGAATCTTCTGGATAGAAATGGACCAGATAAGGGTATGGAGGCCTTGCTGGGTAAGGCGGGTGAGGGGAGGAAACTCGGGGGAGGAGGACGGTTCATGGAGGGAGGCGGGGCTTCGGGGCCAGGGACAGAGAGGAAGGACAGCCGCGGTGGGCCTGGTAGGGCACAGCTGGACCCCAGAAGAGGTACAGATGACTGGGCCCCATTTCCAGGTGGAAAAGTTGACTCAGGGCAAGGGAACAGAGTTGCCCTAAGGCCGCGGGGCAGGTGTGCCGCCATCCCAGCCAGTGGCCCCCACCCCTTACCCCTCACCTGCCCCAGCCTCCCTCATAGGCTTTCTGTCCTCAGGCTCTGTGGCTGTAACCCATCTACTAGCCTACCTGGAGGCTGTGACTGGACAGGGCCCCCAGGATGCTCGTCTCCAAACACTGGCCAACAGCCTGGACCCTGATGGGGTGGGCCCTCAGGCTGCCGTGGACCGGGACACCTTCTTGGTGGTCATGCGGGACTGGATCGCTGCCTGTCAGCTGGATGGGTGGGTCCCTGCTCCTCCACTTCCCCGCTCCCCAGAAAACCCTTCCTAAGATCTAACCTCATACCTGTTTGTTGCAGTCAGCACCTTTTGAGCATAGGGACTTGCTGTGGTTAGGAGGAGGCTGAGGAGAAAGGGAGAGATGGGGTTGGGGTGTGGGGGGTTTCCCAGGACAAAGTGCCTGGGATGGGAAGGCAGAGAGAGTCTGGGGACAGAAATAAAAGGGGCTGGAAAGACGAGATGGGGGATGTTGGGGGCTGACAGAGGCCCCTCCCTGTCGTCCCTCCTCCAAAGGCAGTTTCTGCCCCTCCTGCTTTTCCATCTGGCCCCAGGGGCTAGCCATCTGGCCTCACCTTCCTCCCACAGTGCTTGCTCTCACCTGACCTGGCCCCTCCTCCCTCCACCCGCAGCCCCGCTGCCGGTGGCTGGTCCGGACTGGGGGGTGACTGCAGGAGCTCTGAGCCCCATCCCTTTGATACAGGGGATTAGAGCTGGAGGAGGAGACGGCCTACAAGGGAGCCCTGACCTCCCAGCAGCAGCCATCTGGTGAGATTGCTATATATAGAGTGAAGCAGGCAAGCCCAGGGTCAGACAGTGGGGGGACTTCCCACCCAGGGGCAGAGCGGGAGACCGGGCAGGACCGCAGAGACCTCTGTTCTAAGCTGGCTTTCGAGGTGCCTCTGTGATTGCCTGTCCACCTGCCCTGAACTTCAGAGTTTGCTTTTTTTTTCCCCCCTCTTGGTTGGTTCCAACTCCTCCTCCTAACCCGAGCCCTGTCTCAGAGGCCCCTCCCCCCTCTCAACATCCTACCGACTCCCAGGCACTTGAATCCCTTCATCCTTATCCCTCAGGTCTTGTCCCTACCTCCCACCACCCGGCCTGGGCTCACTCAGGCTGTTCTCTCAGCCTAAACTTCCATCTTCCCTCATCCTTCACTCCTGGTACAGAAGCCTGGTGGGGAAGCCCTGGGATGCTGCGTGCAAAGGTCCCTTTCTCTCCAGCATCCCCAGCACAGACCTGCATCCCTTCCCTGCAGAAATCTCATTATCTGACACACTACCTGCCCTGCTGTTCGGTTGGTTGGTTGGCTCGCCATTCTACCCCAAAGCCTTCAACAGAGGAGGTGCTTCATAAGAAAGTGTTCATATTTCTCCAGTCTTAGAAAAACAAAAAAACATAAAATAGAGCTTTCTTGACATTCTCTTAAAGGTCCTCCAACCTGGCTTGGGGGCCGTCAGGGGAGGGTTGTACACAGGGGAGGAGCACATCAGCTCCAGGGTGGGTGAGGGAGAGACCCCTTGGGGGCCAAATGGGGAAAGGACAGGAGGGAGAGGCTGGAGGCCAGCGAGGAGGCTGCGGTGAGGATCCGGGAGGAGAAAGCACAAGGCCAGAGGCAGGAGGAGTTGGGGAGCCAGGATGACCCGGGGGCTGGGTGGGTGAGTGGGGGATCTGGGAGGAGAGACAGGTTTGAGGCAGATGAGGTGCTGCCCAGTGTGGGGCATGATGAACATGGGGTGGTTGGGGGCTGTGGGGAAATCTAGCCTGAGCTCAGGGTACCCATGAACTTTCTGGATGGGGGGTGTAAGTGCAGCATCAGGAGAAGGTGGGATCACCTGCATCCCCCAGAGCAAGCATGAGGAGAGGGGCCAATGGAGGACCAAGGCCAGAGTTCTGGGGCACACCAACATCTTGGGTCACCTGGGAACCCACCTCCCTCTGTCTCCCTCCAGGATGCCCAGACGTTGAGGATCCAGCCAACCTGGAGAGCTTCGGAGGCGAAGACCCCAGACCTGAGCCGTACCTGTCCTCAGCCCGCCCTGCCCTCCCCCTGCCCATGCCCTTCAGCTGCCGGGGGCCTAGGGCCTGGCCTAGGGCTTGGGGTCCTTCGGGAAGTCGGGGAGGGAGACCGGCTGTGCTAACAGCTCAGGGAGAGCGGGGCAGTCTCCTGTTTGTCTAGAACAGCCACATCTCCCTGCCACCAGCCCCTGCCCAACCTGGGGAAGGAGGCCAGGGCTGTGGGCAGTGACCCTGGACCTGCCTGCCTGCAGGCCCGCCACAGCTGACCTGCTGAGCAGCTTGGAGGACTTGGAGCTCAGCAACCGCCGGCTGGCTGGGGAGAACGCCAAACTGCAGCACAGTGTGGAGATGGCTGAGGAGGGGTCCGCGCGCCTCAGGGAGGAGATTTCAGCCCTGCGCAAGCAGCTCCGCAGGTGGGCCAGGTCCCAGCTCCACCCTCCTGCATCCCCCGTGTCCTACCTGCCCACAGGCCCAGGCTCATCCCACTTTCTTAGTGATTTAAGTTGAAACTAGGTCTCTGACCCTCTCTCTCCAGGTCCCTGGGATTTTTCTGTTGCTCTGCGTAGATCTACCCCTGTAATCTCTGTCTCCCTGTCTTTCATGTGGCCCACCTTCCCCACTCAGTACCCAGCAGGCTCTGCAGTCTGCCAGGGCCGTGGATGAGGAGCTGGAGGACCTGAAGACTCTGGCCAAGAGCCTGGAGGAACAGAATCGCAGCCTTCTGGCCCAGGCCCGGCAGACGGTGAGTTTCAGGGCACAGAGGTGCACTCTTCGTCCCACTTTCTTGGAGTCTAAGCAACAGAGCCCGACTATGGAATGGGGAAGGGCAAAGGTCACTGGCCACCTCCCTCAGTCCACATCCTGCTCACCCCAGACTTTGGGTCCGGATGTACTTGGCATCCCTCTCATGAAAGAGGGGACAGCAGGAGCCATCAAGTCTCCCCAGACCCATTCCCCAAGCGCTGCTCCTCCATGACACAACCTGAGTCTTGTTCCCAGGGGTGGGTAGAGCGCACTGTGGGGGCAGAGGGCCCCAAAAGAAGGCTTTGTTCTCTCTCTGGGCTCCACCAGGAAAGGGAGCAGCAGCATCTGGTGGCTGAGATGGAGACTCTGCAGGAGGAGGTGAGCTGAGGCCCAGTGCCCACCGCATCCCTCCCCCAGGCCTTAGGGTCTTCCTGCCTTGCCCACTGCTGCCCCAGACCCCCAGCCGCCTGTGACCAAGTGCCCTTCAGTCTGGTGAGGGAGACTTCAGAATCCCAAGGTCCCGTGGCTGCATGTGAGGACTGCCACAGTCGGTACGAGTGTGGGGCGTGGGGCAGACTCCTGAGGCTGCCAACGTAAGTCTGGGCCAGGCCACCCTCTCTGTGCCTCAGGGTCCTCCTCTGCGAAAAAGTCAGCCCTGGTTCAAATTCCACATCTGCCACTTACCCCACAGCCAGTCTTTAGGCAGGTGACCTTCCCTTTCTAAGCCATAGGTTTATTCTGTAAGAATAGGGGAGAAGGGTAACTGTTAGGATTTTGTGGAGATTAAATGGACATTTTTATCCCAGAACCTAGCACATAACAGGAACAGGCCCAATTCAGCCTCAGGTCTGATTCAGACTCATTCTGAGACAGAAAATGTCCTCCTAGTTAATTCTGGGTCCACTTCGTCCTTTTAGGTGGAAATAACCCCCACCCCGCCACAAAGCGGCATCTAAGCTGCTGGAGACCCGTGCAGCGTCTCAGTGCTCCTCACTTAATGTCTGTTCTCTCTGCTGGTCACAAGATTGATGCTCATTGTCCCATCTGGTCCTCAGCCTTAGTCATCGCTGCACACTGGCGTCCACTGGGAGGCTGACATTGCCTTCAGGCCTCTGAGTGTACTGTCCTCACTGCGTCTGTGGTGGCAGCCCCTGTTTGGACCCCCAACACAGGAACGCCACTGGCAGTCCTCCACACCCTTCCAGGAGCACTGAGGAGGTTTAGCAGCTTGCCTGTGGCTTTGTGGCTACCAGGGCGTCTCATTCTGGGCTTCAGCTTGTCCCACCGCCACCTCTGTTTCGTTAATCACATCCCTTGCTGGTTCACAGACGGAGCTGGGAAACCCCTCTCTCAGATTCCCAGATGCCCCTGAGGTTCTGAGGTTCAACGCTGCCATTCTTCTCTCCAGCCCTCTAACTGTTGCTTGGGGCTGGCCTCAGGGCATTTAACCTCTGTTCTTCTCTTTGTCCTGAACTCCTCCCCAAGCTGTAAGGATCCCTGCCCAGTTCAGGCAGTAATATTCATTCATTCGGCCTGGTCCCCCAAAACCTCTCTGTCCTATGTCTGTATTATGGCTTTCACATTTAAAGCAAAAGATCTTCCACTATTGTTCTGTGGCTCTTTCAAGAAAATTCCCTCTGTTGGGGCAGTGAGAATCTCTCTGCAGGACGGCGGCCGTGGTGTGAAGCATGGGGTTCAGGCAGGAGGGGACCGTTCCTTCCAGAACATGTCTTTTTAAGAACAAGGAGGGGGGCTTCCCTGGTGGTCCAGTGGGTAAAGAGTCCGCCTTGCAGTGCAAGGGGCACCAGTTCGATGTCTGGCCCGGGAAAATTCCACGTACTGCAGAGCAGCTGGACGCATGTGTCCAATTATGAGCCAGCACTCTGGAGCTCATGTGCCCAGAGCCAGTGCTCTGCAATGAGAGAGGCCACTGCGATGGGAGGCCCACACAGGCCAAAGAATAAAGATGGATGAAAATAAAATAAGTAAAAAAACAATAAAAGAGGCCAAAATTTAAAAAAAGAACAAGGATAGGGACTTCCCTGGCAGTCCCGTGGTTAAGACTCCACAGTTCCAATGCAGGAGACACAGTTTCAGTCCCTGGTCAGGGAACTAAGATCCCACAGTTGCATCACCAAAAAATTTAAAAATAAGGGGAAAAAAAATAGGAATGAGAGAAAGAACAAAGAGAAACTTTCCCTTGAAGCCCCATGGCAAGACCTCCCTCTTATATCTCATTGGCCAAAGAGACATCAAATGATTATAGACAAACCACTCCCTGGCATGGGTAACACGGCCATTGACAGAGCCGGACTACTTTCAGCTTCAAGGAAGAAATCAGCAAAGAAATGGTGGTTTTGGTATGAAGGACACTAATTAACAAGAGGTTTTGAAGGTTCTGGGCTGGACTCGCGGCTTTTTGATTTGTTTGTCTGCCTGTGGCCTCAGGATCACAGATGGTTACCGCAGCTTCGGACCTCGTGTTCTCACTCAAAGCAAGACAAAGAGGGTCAAAGGCATCTCTTGACTCTCTCTCTTCATCAGAAGGAAAAGCGTTTCCATGAGCATCCTCACTGCATCCGACTTCTCTTACATCTCTCTGGGTCACATGACAAGAGAGGCTGGGATAATATCTGATCTTCGCCAGCCTCTGGAGTAGGAGGCAAACAAGTAAGAAGGGATGACCATGGCTGCTGGGTTAGCTGACCTGATGGGTGTCCTGAGTCTGCCAGGACTTCCATCTTGATTCATCTCCAGGGCTGGACCCACTCTCCTGTCCACGTGGAGAGTGGACTGCCCCCCCAAGGAAAGCAGGGCAAATGGCAGTCAGCCGTCTCCCGGCCCAGAAGGCCTGCTGCCAGGTCAAGGGCTCTGAGCAGGGCCTGGCGCACCAGTTCGATGTCTGGCCCGGGAAAATTCCACGTACTGCAGAGCAGCTGGACGCATGTGTCCAATTATGAGCCAGCACTCTGGAGCTCATGTGCCCAGAGCCAGTGCTCTGCAATGAGAGAGGCCACTGCGATGGGAGGCCCACACAGGCCAAAGAATAAAGATGGATGAAAATAAAATAAGTAAAAAAACAATAAAAGAGGCCAAAATTTAAAAAAAGAACAAGGATAGGGACTTCCCTGGCAGTCCCGTGGTTAAGACTCCACAGTTCCAATGCAGGAGACACAGTTTCAGTCCCTGGTCAGGGAACTAAGATCCCACAGTTGCATCACCAAAAAATTTAAAAATAAGGGGAAAAAAAATAGGAATGAGAGAAAGAACAAAGAGAAACTTTCCCTTGAAGCCCCATGGCAAGACCTCCCTCTTATATCTCATTGGCCAAAGAGACATCAAATGATTATAGACAAACCACTCCCTGGCATGGGTAACACGGCCATTGACAGAGCCGGACTACTTTCAGCTTCAAGGAAGAAATCAGCAAAGAAATGGTGGTTTTGGTATGAAGGACACTAATTAACAAGAGGTTTTGAAGGTTCTGGGCTGGACTCGCGGCTTTTTGATTTGTTTGTCTGCCTGTGGCCTCAGGATCACAGATGGTTACCGCAGCTTCGGACCTCGTGTTCTCACTCAAAGCAAGACAAAGAGGGTCAAAGGCATCTCTTGACTCTCTCTCTTCATCAGAAGGAAAAGCGTTTCCATGAGCATCCTCACTGCATCCGACTTCTCTTACATCTCTCTGGGTCACATGACAAGAGAGGCTGGGATAATATCTGATCTTCGCCAGCCTCTGGAGTAGGAGGCAAACAAGTAAGAAGGGATGACCATGGCTGCTGGGTTAGCTGACCTGATGGGTGTCCTGAGTCTGCCAGGACTTCCATCTTGATTCATCTCCAGGGCTGGACCCACTCTCCTGTCCACGTGGAGAGTGGACTGCCCCCCCAAGGAAAGCAGGGCAAATGGCAGTCAGCCGTCTCCCGGCCCAGAAGGCCTGCTGCCAGGTCAAGGGCTCTGAGCAGCGCCTGGGACATCCTAGGCGCTTGATAAATAAGCTATTCTTGGTTCCCTCCCCCCACCTTTCCCTTCTCGGCAGCTGCCTACAGAGCATCTATAGATCGAGTTCTCAAGTTACAGCAGAATAATGCTGGAGTAAGGGACACTCAGACACTCAGCTTTCCTACAGATCCTACAGAGCGGGGCTCAGGTTACTGCAGAAGAAAGGAGAGACTGAGTAACCAGGTCCCCTGCCGAGCGGCCCAGGATCCAGCCTACAAATCCCAGCCAGGTGGACAGATGTTGACATAGCATTCCTGGCCCCGTCCTTCCTCTGCTCTTCACCTGGCAGCCCAGACCCGCTGAGACTGAGAGGAAGGGAGGGCAGCGGATGGAAGACTTGGAGCTGAACTGGGCTGGGGTGAAGGGGAAGCTGGTCTTGGGATCCTCAGGAGCACCAGTAAGAGGGGTGCGGTCAAGGGAAGTCCACCACCTCAAAATGCTTTCCCCAGTGACCACCACGTATCAAAGCTCAGTGCAGGACTTCCCTGGTGGTCCAGTGGGTAAGGACACAGCCTTGCAGTGCAAGGGGCGATGGTTTGATCCCTGGCTTGGGAAGATCCCATGTGCCACGGAGCGGCTGGACCGATGTGTCCAATTACCGAGCCGGAGCTCTGGCGCGCATGCACCCAGAGTCAGTGCTCTGCGACGACAGTGGCCACTGCGATGGGAGGCCCACAGGAGCCAAAGAACAAAGACGGATGAAAATAGAGAAATGAAAGACCAATAGAAGTGGCCAAAAAAAAATTATATAAAAAAGTTATATATATATAAAAAAAGAATCTACTCTGCAATGCAGGAAATACAGGTTCCATTCCTGGTTCTGAAAGATCCCCATATGCTGTGGAGCAACTAACCCCTTGCACCACAAGTACTGATCCACACTCTAGAGCCCGTGAGCCGCAACTACTGAGCCCACACACTGCAGCCACTGAAACCCGCACGCCTAGAGCCTGTGCTCCACATCAAGAGAAGTCAACTCCACGAACGGCCTGCGCACTGCCGCTAGAGGGTAGCTCCCACTCACCGCCGCTAGAGAAAGCCGACATGCAGCAACAAAGATAAACTACAGCCCAAAAAGTAATAAATAAATAAATCTTTAGAAAGAAACAGTCCAACTTGCTAGGTTTTTGGTGCCTGGAAGCTCCAAAGTTGACAAGAGTTTGGTCCATTTTATTTTCAGGCCCCGTTTTGTGGCTGGCGTGCGCTGCCATCTCTTGGCCCCTTGTTTTCCCAGATAACTAACTGTCCTCATTCTTGACCTCGGGACAGCCTCCTTGCAAAGCCCCCCACCTGGGCTCACACAAGGTCCAGGCCCTCGGCCTCCTTAGAAGCCACTTCACACATTGTTATCATATGTTTCTGCGTTGGTCTCCATGTCCAGTGATGAGCAGCTTGAGATGAGGGACTAAGCTGGGTTCCCCATTCTCCCCCAAGCATGTGTCTGGCTCAGAGGAGAGTGGGAGTTAAAAGGATTTGTTGGAATCAGATTTGAGTTTGACCTTGCTCTCCATGTGAAGTTCGCCAAGGTTCTTACCCCCTCCACTCCTTAGTTTCTTCTGCACAACTGGGGATGACGACAATGTAAACATTAGTAGTTGGGACAGCCAGACTTTGCATTCTTCCAGACATACGATGCTGACGTTCATCATCCTTCAATAGCTAAGTTGTGTCTGACTCTGACCTTGTGAACTGCAGCATGCCAGGCTCCTCTGTCCTCCACTGTCTCCCAGACTTTGTTCAAATTCACATCCATTGAGTCAGTGATGCTATCTAACCACCTCATCCTCCGTCACCTCCTTCTCCTCTTGACCTCAGTCTTTCCTGGCATCAGAATCTCTTCTAGTGAGTCAGCTCTTCGCATCAGGTGGCCAAAACATTGGAGCTTCAGCTTCAGCATCAGTCCTTCCAATGAATATTCAGGATGGATTTCCTTCAAGATTGACTGGTTTGATCTCCTTGCAGTTCAAGGGACTCTCGAGAGTCTTCTGCAGCACCACAATTCGAAACCATTGGGTCTTTGGTGCTCAGACTTCTTTATGGTCCAAACTCTCACATCTGTACATGACTACTGGAAAACCATAGCCTTGACTGTGAGTGTGAATAGCAGCACCCATGAAATCTTCCTGCCGAAAAACTGAAGGAGAATCTGGACAAGGCCCTGGGTCTGCCGGAAATAACGAGGCAGGAGGAACACTAAATGTCCTGCACAGGAAACAAGCATACAGTAAACCAAATCCAAATGCGCCAGTTCTGCGGGACACTTGACCTGGTTTCTTCCACAAATGAAGGGCTGGGAAAGTGCGTGGATTGGGAAGGTGGGCAGATCACTGCCTGGTGAAATGGAATGAGACATTTCAACTAAAAGCCATGGTGGACCTTTTTCCGTCTATGTCTTTGACCTCGGGACAGCCTCCTTGCAAAGCCCCCCACCTGGGCTCACACAAGGTCCAGGCCCTCGGCCTCCTTAGAAGCCACTTCACACATTGTTATCATATGTTTCTGCGTTGGTCTCCATGTCCAGTGATGAGCAGCTTGAGATGAGGGACTAAGCTGGGTTCCCCATTCTCCCCCAAGCATGTGTCTGGCTCAGAGGAGAGTGGGAGTTAAAAGGATTTGTTGGAATCAGATTTGAGTTTGACCTTGCTCTCCATGTGAAGTTCGCCAAGGTTCTTACCCCCTCCACTCCTTAGTTTCTTCTGCACAACTGGGGATGACGACAATGTAAACATTAGTAGTTGGGACAGCCAGACTTTGCATTCTTCCAGACATACGATGCTGACGTTCATCATCCTTCAATAGCTAAGTTGTGTCTGACTCTGACCTTGTGAACTGCAGCATGCCAGGCTCCTCTGTCCTCCACTGTCTCCCAGACTTTGTTCAAATTCACATCCATTGAGTCAGTGATGCTATCTAACCACCTCATCCTCCGTCACCTCCTTCTCCTCTTGACCTCAGTCTTTCCTGGCATCAGAATCTCTTCTAGTGAGTCAGCTCTTCGCATCAGGTGGCCAAAACATTGGAGCTTCAGCTTCAGCATCAGTCCTTCCAATGAATATTCAGGATGGATTTCCTTCAAGATTGACTGGTTTGATCTCCTTGCAGTTCAAGGGACTCTCGAGAGTCTTCTGCAGCACCACAATTCGAAACCATTGGGTCTTTGGTGCTCAGACTTCTTTATGGTCCAAACTCTCACATCTGTACATGACTACTGGAAAACCATAGCCTTGACTGTGAGTGTGAATAGCAGCACCCATGAAATCTTCCTGCCGAAAAACTGAAGGAGAATCTGGACAAGGCCCTGGGTCTGCCGGAAATAACGAGGCAGGAGGAACACTAAATGTCCTGCACAGGAAACAAGCATACAGTAAACCAAATCCAAATGCGCCAGTTCTGCGGGACACTTGACCTGGTTTCTTCCACAAATGAAGGGCTGGGAAAGTGCGTGGATTGGGAAGGTGGGCAGATCACTGCCTGGTGAAATGGAATGAGACATTTCAACTAAAAGCCATGGTGGATGCTTGTTTGGATCCTCATTCAAACAAACTAAATGTGGAAAGACATTTGTGAGACACCCAAAACCAAAAAAGAGCTCTGGGTGTGCAATGACACAAAGCAAGTATTATTAATTTTGTGAAGAGTGATCACTGTGGTGTGGTTTTACTAATGGATACATCCTTAAGTAGAAAATGCAAATGCTGGAGTAGTTCCAGGTGAAATACTAGACTTGGGATTTGCTTTAGAATAATCTGGTTAAACAAAGAAAAAATTTTGGCAAGTGGAGAAGAAACAATCAGGGAAAATGTATATGATTAATAAAACTGGGTGATGAATAGTGGAAGTTCATCATAATTTTTTTTTTTGACTGAGCGAGTGGCTTGTGCAATCTTAGTTCCCTGACCTAGGGTTGAACCCCAGGCCTTTTCAGTGAAAGTGCAGTCTTAGCCACTGGACCACGGGGGGATTTCCAGATTCATCATACTATTAGTTTTCCATATATATATATGCCAGACGCTGTTCTAAATGCTTTGTGCCCATTAGCATACATTAGCATGTGTTTGCATGAGTCCCCATCTGTAAGACCTTGTCGAAGTTGCTCAGCCTTTCTGTGAGTTAGTTTTTTGGGGAGGGTCACTTCTATTGATCTTTCATTTATTTATCTTTGTTCTTTGGCCTGTGTGGACCTCCCATCGCTGTGGTCCCTTCCGTTGCAGAGCACCGGCTCTGGGCGCATGCACTCCAAAGCTCCAGCTCAGTAGTTGGACACATCAGTCCAGCCACTCCGCGGCACGTGGGATCCTCCCAGGCCAGGGATTGAACCGGTGCCCCTTGCACTGCAAGGCAGTGTCCTTACCCACTGGACCACCAGGGAAGTCCTGAGGTAGTTATTTTTAACTTTATTTTATTTATTTTGGCTGGACCTTGCAACTTGCAGGATCTCGGTTCCCCCACCAGGGATTGAACTCAGGCCACCACAGGGAAAGCGTCAAATCCTAACCACTAGACCACCAGGCTGCTCCCCATCTTTATCTTTAAAAAAGGGCACAGATGGAAAAAAAAAAAAAAGGGCACAGGGCTTCCCTGGTGGTCCGGTGGATAAGGACACCGCCTTGCAGCGCAGGGGGCGCCGGTTTGATCCCTGGCCTGGGAAGATCCCACGTGCCGCGGAGTGGCTGGACCGATGTGTCCAATTATCGAGCCGCAACTCTGGAATGCATGCGCCCAGAGCCGGTGCTCTGCGACAACAGAGGCCGCCATGATGGGAGGCCCACATGGCCAAATAACAGAGATGGATGAAAATGGACAAATGAAAAGACCAATAGAAGTAGTCCGCCTGCTCCCCTCCCTCCCCACCCCACCCCACCCCAAATAAATAAATAAATAAATAAATAAATCTTTAAAAAAAAAAAAGGGCACAGAAATAAGTTAGCACTGGCTAGGTGCTCCGTAAATGTTAGCAATAATTATTAGCTCATTTAATCCTACAGCCACCCCATACATCCTATCTGTCTCCATTTTTCCACCTCTATTTTGATTTTTCACCTGAAAATCAAAACTGAGATCCTATAGGATGACTGGAGGGATTGAATGGGCTGAAACATAAGTGCTGAGCGCAGGAGGTGGGGAGAAATGGGAGAAAGAGACAGGCAGTTTGGGTGGACATGTGCACACTGCTGTGTTTAAAATGGATAACCAGCAAAGACCCACTGTAGAGCACAGGCAACTCTGGTCAATATTAATAGGGCAGCCTGGATGGGAGGGGAGTTTGGGGGAAAATGGATACATGTATATGTATGAGTGAGTCCCTTCACTGTTCACCTGAAACTATCACAATATTATTGATTGGCTATACCCCAATACAGTGAAAAAAAATTTTTTTTAACTATCTTAGAAAAGTTGCCATTGAAGGATGATTAAACTCATCATGTAAAAGGCTCAAAAAAAAAAAAGTACTGAGTATAAGGCCCAATGCACATCAGGTGTTCAGTACCTGACTGCTCTGAATATTAACATGGCCATTTGCTCAAGTGAACGTGACTTCTTCCAGAACGAGAAGCTCCTGGCTGAGCGGGATGGGGTGAAGAGGAGGAGTGAGGAGCTGGCCTCAGAGAAGGATGCTTTGAAGGTACCCCCCTCCCTAGGGCTTTGACGACTCCTCAATAGTTTTACCCTCACCAGTTTTAGCCCCTGTGATCTGGTGAGATCAGGGACTTCAGTCACGCCGTCAGGGTCCCCGGGCCAGTGAGCTGCTCACTGAGATTCCCTCGGTGGAACTGACATCCAGGAAAATGAAGGGAGGTTGAGGAAAGGGTCTCTGGAGAGCCGCGGTGGGCTGATGGGCAGGCCAGACAGATGGACGGGCTCCTTTCTTGGCAGCGGCAGCTCTACGAGTGTGAACACCTCATTTGCCAGAGAGATGCCATCCTCTCTGAGGTGAGTGCCTGAGGGGAAATGCCCCTTTTACATGTGCCCTGCCCTGAGTCTGGAAAGGGAAGTTCTGCTTGGCTCTCGGGCTCCCCAGGTGGCGCTAGTGGTAAAGACCCATCTCCCAGTGCAGCAGACATAAGAGACGCAGGTTTGATCCCTGGGTCGGGAAGATCCCCTGGAGGAGGGCATGGCAACCACTCCAGTTTTCTTGCCTGGAGACTCCCATGGACAGAGAAGCCTGGGAGGCTCCAGTCCATGGGGTCGCAGAATCGAACATGACCAAAGCAACTGAGCACGCTTGCACGCTAGGCTCTAATCCTTGGAGACTCAGCCTGGAGAGGTCAGAGCCTTTCCAGGGAAACTGGGGCCCTCCTCAGGTCTAGCTCTTCCCCCAAGCCCATCCCACCCCACCCCCCACACAGCTTCAGGGTCTTCAGTGGGTTGGGCCCAGTCTCAGTCAGCTTTGGGCCTTCCCAGCGCACTCACCTCGCGGAGAGTCTGGCCAAGACCTTGGAGGAGTACAGAACCACAGCCCAGGTAACCCGCCCACTCTCCCCGCTTCTCTTCTGCCGTCTCTGGGGTTTGCTGCCTCCTTCTGAGTCTGATGATCTTTTCCAAGTCTCCATCTCTTATTTGTACCGTCACTGCTGTTCGACTGTGTGTGTGTGTCTCTCACTGTGTCTCTCCCTGCATTTTCACTTTGTCTCTGTCCTTCCTTTCTCTCTCTGTATCTCCATCTCCCATCCACTGTCATTCTCTGTGGGTGACTTCTCACTGCATCTCCCTTGCCCCTGTTTCCGTATCTCTGCCTGGCTGGTTTGGGTTTCCGCCTGTCTCTGGGTCAGTCCGTCTGTCTCCTGGGGTGACTCCT
Source organism: Tragulus kanchil (assembly GCA_022376925.1). Lineage (NCBI taxonomy): Eukaryota > Metazoa > Chordata > Mammalia > Artiodactyla > Tragulidae > Tragulus > Tragulus kanchil. The sequence continues at coordinate 129,786,067 of JAIOJX010000031.1, forward strand.
CTCTCTATCCCTTGTCTCCAGAGTTTCTCACACCCCATGTCTGCCTGTGAATCTGCTCCTATCTGTGTCTCTTGTTTTTATCTTGTCTTTTCACCTCTGCCTTCCTTTTCTTAATTTTCCTGACTGATAGGTTACCTTCTGGGTTCCTGTTGCTCTTTGCCTCTCTTTGGCTTCCTAAGTTTCTGTTACTGTTTCTTCTCCTTATCTCTGGGCAATATATGTCCGGAGAAGCCCAGAGAAGTCAAAGGAATGGAACTGACCTTGAAAGAGGAGTCCCAGGGATGAGGGTGGGGAAAACGGAAAGCCAGAGGTCCCACACTCCTTCCTTCACAGGAACTGAGGCTGGAAGTCTCCCACCTGGAGGAGCAGCTGAGTCAGACCCATGAGGGGCCAGACAAGTGAGTAGAACGACAGGGGAGGAGAGCACAGAGAGGGAGCCCAAGGACAGGGGCCCCAGCCCGCCCTCCTGCTCCTAGGTGGGCAGGGCAGTGGCCCCAGTGTAGGCTGGCTGACAGGTGGTGGGCAGGCATGGAGGCAGCCTTCCCCCTCCTGACTGTGTGGCCAGGCTACCTGAAGGGGCTCACGTGGGCAGAGCAGACTGCACCCACCTGCTGCCACCATCGCTGGGTGTGGAGATCCAGGTCATTCAGCAGGTAGGCTGACACCCTCAGAACCCCCAACCCACCACCAGCGGCCACTCTGACTGCGCCCTGACTCTCCCATCCCAGTTCCCCCAGGACCATCTCAGTCCTTAATCTCATCCCTATCCCAGGCCTTGGTCTGGCCACCAGACCCTTCCCAGGTGCTGCCCCATGGCCTCCCCAGCCCAGCCTCAGCCCAGCTCCCTCCCACCTCCCGTCCTCACGCCTCAGCTTATCTCCGTCCCACCCCTGACCTGTCTTCTGCCTTCATTGGACTCTCCTTGGCCTCAGAAACAAGAGAAGGCTGCCGCCAGTCTCTCCAGCCCTCTGTGTGGAGTGTGGCAGTGTGAGGAGGTCAACAGCGAGACCGGTGAGGACGACGAGCTTCCACCTGAAGCCCCACCCGGCAGGCAGGTGAGCGCGGGAAGGACTCTGCGCCTTGGGTCCAGGGGCTGGGAGGGGGCCTGGGCACCTCCAGTACTCCCTACCCCACAGGCAGGTGTGACCGAGGGCCTGCTGGGTGCCGGCGTGGAGCCCCGGGCAGGCAGGACACCGCCCCTGCCCGCCCTCCAGGGCCTACCTGCTGGGGTGGAAGACTGCAGTGGGCAAAGCAAACACACGGATTGCACGGTGATGGAGGTTTCAAAAGCATGGTTGGGAGTCGCCCTGTTTAAAATGGTGCTACAGTGGGAAGAGAGGAAGTGAATTGATCTTCCTGACGCCATGTAGGTGCATTGAGCATTTGCCTTTTGAATACAAGTCACCTTTAAGAAAAAGCTAACCAGCCCACTCTGTAATCCTGAATCCAACAACAGCCATCATTTTACAACTTCTGTAATGACCTGAACACTATTTCAAACATTTAAAACAACGAAAGCAACTTGCCTTCAGCATCCACAGCTGAAAAGTGTGATTTGTCATCTGTCAGTGCCCAAAGAATTCTTCTTCTAAAGAAAATGCTGGGCTTCCCCTGGTGGTCCAGTGGGTAAGGACACCGCCTTGCAGTGCAAGGGGCGCCAGTTCGCTCCCTGGCCTGGGAAGATCCCACGTGCCGCGGAGCGGCTGGACCGATGTGTCCAATTAATGAGCCAAAGCTCTGGCGCGTGTGCGCCCAGAGCTGGTGCTCTGCGACAACAGAGGCCACCACGATGGGAGGCCCACAGGAGCCAAAGTACAAAGACGGATGAAAATAGAGAAATAAAAAAAACCAATAGAAGTGGCCTGCCCATCCCCCTCCCTCCCCACCCCACCCCCCAAAAGATAAAGTAAAAAAAAAAAACAACAACAAGAAAATGCTAACAGCTTTGTAAATAATGCTGTATGGGTTTTGAAAAGTATACTGCTTCCTAGCTCTTCCCATCCTTAAAAGAGGAAGTTGCTCTGTTCACTTCTCCCTGAGCTGAGAGATCTGTTGGATTTCTCTCTGCCCTTTCCCCCGGCCTCCGCGAGGTGTAGGCGCCATCATCCCTCACTCTTCTATGGTTGGGAAACTGCAGCTCAGAAAGCGATCACGCCGCTAGTGGGGGCACAGCCATTTCCCCTGGGGGAGTGAACGCAGAAGAGGGGGTGAGCTGGCAGGCATTGCAGCCCGGAGACCTGGTCTTTTTTTTTCCCACAGAGAAGCTCCCAGGGAGAGGCCATGCACCCTCAGAAAGGAAGGAAGGAGCAATCAATGCGGTGAGAAGATGGTCCTCCCTAGCCACTCCTCTGCACCAGGGGTCACTCGACTCTGAGATGGCTCGGGTACAGGCCTGGAGGAGCCCCGTGCGGGCATGCATCACTCGTTCACTCGTGCATTCACACACAGGCGACCCCGGGCATTCCGACCAGCCCCACCCCCAGACACAATAGTTCCAGGAGGACATCCAGCACCTGACCCCATCTGGGCGGAGGCTTTGAGGAAGGCCCTGCTTGGGGTCCTCTAGGAATGATACTCGTATAGGAGACCCCTCGACAAGCAGACAGTTGTCAGGAGGATGCGACAGCTCAGTCACCGTCGCTGAGCACTCCTCTCCACGCCTTCCAGGGAGCCCTGGGATGAAAGGGACCCAGACTGTGCCCAGGAGAGCATGCAGACCCTCAGGGGCTCTGGAATCACACAGCCTGGGTTCAGATCCCGGCTCAGTTACTTTGTGATGGGGTAAGGCCTGCCCTGAGATGGTTAATCAAGTATTCCGAGGCTCCGTGCAGCCCTTGAGGATAGAGAAAGCATCGAATGTCTGGGCCACCCTCCTCCACAGGGGCCTCTGCCTTTCTGCAGGGCCTCTCTCCCCCCTCCCCTCTTCCAGGCTCCCGGCTGCGGGCTGTGACAGCTAATGAGGCTGCCTGCCATGGCCTCTAATTGGACTTGTCTGGGAGAGCTGAGATTGGGCGGATGGGGGCCTCCGGAGCTGTGACCTCCCCCTGCGTCACCAGGGCAGGGAAGGAAGACAGGGCTGAGCAGCAGCGGGGACAAGGGCTGGTGTAGGGGCTAGACATCCGAGTTTCCCTGGGTGGGGTGGGGGCAGTGTGATCCACAGACCGGGAGGCAGGGAGTGAGGGAAGCAGTGAATCCTGACTGGGACGAGGATTTGGACCCTGAGAGGGGCGGGGGTCCCCGTGTAGAAGTCCAGGGCATCAGACAGCTGGGTGTCCGATTGGGCAGAGGCTGGGGGCTTAGGCTGAGTCAGATGCCTTACTGGGTCGGAGCCGAGGAAACAGCTGTATCCTGAGGGTACTGGGCTGGTGGCTAAGGCTGGGTGGCTGGGTCCCTGGTCCCCAGTGAAGGTGGTGGCAGGTAATGCATACATCCAGGTCTCTAAGGGACGCTGGGATTGGGCAGCTTGTGGCCTGAGTCCCCAAAGAGGTGTTTCAGGGGCCCAGGCAGCTGTGACCCCAGTAGGCACAGAGGCTGGAGCTTCCACACCTAAGAGAAATGACCTGCAATGGGGGCTGGGTTCACAAAGTTGGGTTCTGGGATCGGGGTTGTCTGAGCTGGAGTCCCAGTTCTCAAAGACCCAGTAAGACCCAGACTCACTGAAGACGGCCCAGCTCACCGGACAGGAAGTGGGAGCAGGGAGAAGGTCTCTGGTGTTTGGGGAGGTGAGAGAACCAGAAGCCTCTGATCACCTGGGGCACCAGCTGGGAAAGCAGCAGCTGAGAAAGCCTCCTTGTTAAGTGGAGGGGCCCGGCCCTTTAGGACTCACACACAGACTCTAGAGAATTTGGTGAAAAGCTGCAGACGCTGACCTACATGCTACAGTTTGCTTGTGAGGCTCCAGGATGCCCTCCAGGTCCATCCACGATGCCCATGCCCGTGAAGACCCTGCTTCAAAGGTTCTGCCATCAGCTGGTGAACGGGAGCCAGGCAGGGGAGGCGGATGCTGGCCCTGACTTTCTTGTCGCCCCAGGTTGCCCAGAAGAGAGGAAGAGGAGGAAGCGGAGATCCCAGTCATGGTAGGTAGGCCTCAGCGCCGTTCACTCCAGGCCTCTGGCCAGGCGGCTGTAGTCCGAGCTCCGCCCTGGCCCCTGCCCACACCCGCAAGCTGACAAGGGCTGGTGTGGGGCTAGACATCCGAGTTTCCCTGGGTGGGGTGGGGGCAGTGTGATCCACAGACCGGGAGGCAGGGAGTGAGGGAAGCAGTGAATCCTGACTGGGACGAGGATTTGGACCCTGAGAGGGGCGGGGGTCCCCGTGTAGAAGTCCAGGGCATCAGACAGCTGGGTGTCCGATTGGGCAGAGGCTGGGGGCTTAGGCTGAGTCAGATGCCTTACTGGGTCGGAGCCGAGGAAACAGCTGTATCCTGAGGGTACTGGGCTGGTGGCTAAGGCTGGGTGGCTGGGTCCCTGGTCCCCAGTGAAGGTGGTGGCAGGTAATGCATACATCCAGGTCTCTAAGGGACGCTGGGATTGGGCAGCTTGTGGCCTGAGTCCCCAAAGAGGTGTTTCAGGGGCCCAGGCAGCTGTGACCCCAGTAGGCACAGAGGCTGGAGCTTCCACACCTAAGAGAAATGACCTGCAATGGGGGCTGGGTTCACAAAGTTGGGTTCTGGGATCGGGGTTGTCTGAGCTGGAGTCCCAGTTCTCAAAGACCCAGTAAGACCCAGACTCACTGAAGACGGCCCAGCTCACCGGACAGGAAGTGGGAGCAGGGAGAAGGTCTCTGGTGTTTGGGGAGGTGAGAGAACCAGAAGCCTCTGATCACCTGGGGCACCAGCTGGGAAAGCAGCAGCTGAGAAAGCCTCCTTGTTAAGTGGAGGGGCCCGGCCCTTTAGGACTCACACACAGACTCTAGAGAATTTGGTGAAAAGCTGCAGACGCTGACCTACATGCTACAGTTTGCTTGTGAGGCTCCAGGATGCCCTCCAGGTCCATCCACGATGCCCATGCCCGTGAAGACCCTGCTTCAAAGGTTCTGCCATCAGCTGGTGAACGGGAGCCAGGCAGGGGAGGCGGATGCTGGCCCTGACTTTCTTGTCGCCCCAGGTTGCCCAGAAGAGAGGAAGAGGAGGAAGCGGAGATCCCAGTCATGGTAGGTAGGCCTCAGCGCCGTTCACTCCAGGCCTCTGGCCAGGCGGCTGTAGTCCGAGCTCCGCCCTGGCCCCTGCCCACACCCGCAAGCTGACAGAAAAATCGTTTGGTCAAGAGATAACAATGCCCTCGCTGTAGCTAATGAGAGCAGACGGTGCTGTAGAGGGAGACTGCAGGCCAGTGGGCGGCCAGAATGCTCCCAGGGGAGCCCCCAAACTGCGCACAGGGCTGCAGCCACTATACCACAGACGCAGCTACGCCCCCAGATTGCGGAAATGCACACGCACATGCGCCCACACTCTGGAAGAGCCAGACCCCCCCAGCCAGCCCAGAGCTTCTTGGGGCACCGCGCCTGTCACAGCTGCCCTGCCTGGCACCACACACGCCGGCTCGTTTGTTCCTCAAAGCAGCTGGTGACAATCCTGATTCTCAGACAGAGGAAAGGAGAGAAGGAAACGTGGTGATGTCAGAAGCCTGTAGTCCTCAGATAAGAAACTTGAGCCCAAAGGTGGGCTAGCCTCCCTTCCGGGCACATGGCACCCTCCCTTCGGGGTCCGCATCGTCCAAGATGCTCTCTCTGAGCAGCCTGGCCCCAAAGCCCACTTATGTCCCGCCACCCCATGCTCCTTCCCATGGAGACCGGGGCCCCGCCTCGGCTCCCTCATGATGATCTAGTGTGATCTGGTGTGATCACGATGATCTAGTGTGACGATGATCTCTACCCGGCTCCCAGGGCGGGGATGCAGGTTAAGGATTGCATCACCAAGTGCCTGGCATAGGCCGGACATGCAGGTGACAGTGGTGAACATAGCAGCTGAGGCTGGTGTTCCTGGAACCCCACACTTGTTACTGTACTGTTATTGCCAGAATCCTCGTCCACAGAGCGCAGGTGTGACTGGGAAAGCCTGAGATCTGGAGGGGACGCCCTTTCAGAAAGACACAGGGAAAGAGAGAGGGAGAGAGAGGCACAGGGAATAAGGTGGTAAAGGAAGGAGCACTTGTTAACCTCAGAGGACCTGTGGGCTTGGCCCAGGGCAGGGAGATGAACCCAGGGAGTGTTCACGGTGGACCAGGCTCAGACCAGGGCGGGTTCCTGGAGTCCCCTACCCCAGGGGGCTTGGGTCCTTCCAGAATCAGATAGAAAATGGAAATCAGAACATAGAGCAGCTCATGAGCCCGCCTCCTGATATTTTGGGTTTTGCACGCATCCTCTTCATTCTCCACTTCAGCCCTTTGAGGTGGGCGGCACTGTTATCCCTGTCTGGCAGATGGAGAAAGCGGGGCCTGAAGGCGGGGGGTGACGTGCAGGGGACACGCAGCAGGAAGCGGACAGAGCTGGGAGCCCAGCACTGCGGTGTGCCTCAGGGAGGCGCTCGCACTTGATCCCCTGTGTCCTGCCCGCTTCCTATGGTCACTCCTGTCCAGTGGGCTGAATCGAGCACTTCTCCCAGTCCAGGACTCGGGGTCTCAGGTTTATCTCCCTTCTCCTTCCAGGTGGATCACCCCATCCCTCCAGGAGGACCACACCCTGGAGACATCCCAGGAGGCCCTCCTGAGAGGTAGTGGAACCCAGGGGCCTGGGACGGGACCTGGGGGCAGAGGAGAAGTCCCAGCCCGATGCCCTGCCTTCCTTTCTCCGCAGCAGGCCCTCAGAGCCGGGGCTGCAGCAAGCCCTGGTGCCAGTGGCGAAGGAGCTGCTTCCAG